>CM045454.1:6363721-7791909 GCA_024666655.1 Dascyllus trimaculatus
TGCTGCCACCGCCATGCTTCCCATCATGATGCTGCCACCGCCATGCTTCCCATCATGATGCTGCCACCGCCATGCTTCCCATCATGATGCTGCCACCGCCATGCTTCCCATCATGATGCTGCCACCGCCATGCTTCACATCATGATGCTGCCACCGCCATGCTTCCCATCATGATGCTGCCACCGCCATGCTTCCCATCATGATGCTGCCACCGCCATGCTTCCCATCATGATGCTGCCACCGCCATGCTTCCCATCATGATGCTGCCACCGCCATGCTTCACATCATGATGCTGCCACCGCCATGCTTCCCATCATGATGCTGCCACCGCCATGCTTCCCGTCATGATGCTGCCACCGCCATGCTTCCCGTCATGATGCTGCCACCGCCATGCTTCCCGTCATGGTCCTGCCACCGCCATGCTTCACATCATGGTGCTGCCACCGCCATGCTTCCCATCATGATGCTGCCACCGCCATGCTTCACATCATGATGCTGCCACCGCCATGCTTCCCATCATGATGCAGATGGTGTGTTTCTGATGATGTGCAGTTTCTGGCATCTGCCAAACATAATCTATGGTGTGATGACCAAAAAGCTCAATTTTGGCTGATGACTAGTAGTTCATTACTACTATGCAGGTGTCTTTATGCTGTAATCACTTGAGATGCATTCACTGCACTCGGATGATCTAAATTGTTTTAATTGTGCAACTTCAAGGCGGGTTAACACTTGTTTTACATTTTATATATCGGACTAATTGACATTACTTGGAGCCAATGCTAGCAGCTCTGTGAGGATGTACTAGAATTCTGTTTTCACTTTGACATAAAAGGGTTTTGCAAACATTAAATTGACCATGATCCAATGTTGAAAAGCAAAACAAAAGGAGAAAACTTCCAGAGGGATGAATACTTTCTAAAGGCACTGTATAGTCTCCAACAGATGAATCACCTACAGCAGTAACACACTCCTTAAGTATTTAGAATTTTGCTTTCTTTAAGGAGCAGGTATCCTTGAATTCTGTAAGAGCTGGGACTCATTTTCAGGCTTGTATTTCCTCTAACTGTCTGCTTGCTTGTATTTTGCAGTCAGCTCCTACTGAAGTGTCTGCTGAGGCGTCTAACAAGGCAGAAAGTTCCAGTTCAGCCTCTTCAGACTCTGAAGAAATGGCTGAACCCACTGAGGGCGACTCCAGACAACCTGCCTCTGATCAGACTGAAGGAAACCTGCAGGCCGATGATCCAGCCGAGGCCTCCGGCTCGGAAGGCGAGAAGATGGAGGAGGATGAGCTGAAGCAGGTTAGACTTCATCAGTTCTGGCTGTTATAAACTGTCATACAAACTAGGATCAGCTCGTCTGGTCTGTGGATGCTTTCTCGTTTTCCTCTCCTCTCACAGGAGATGATATCACCACTTTCCTGTGAAGAGGTGACACATAAATGTAGCTTCATTTATCAGCAAGCACAGATTAATAATAACATTTCCACTGTTTTAATCTAACATATACTTGACGTTACTTCATCAGATTGCTCTGACAGGCTTAGAAACATGAATCACTTTTAATCACAGCTCATAAAAGCACGAGTATCTGTTGATTCCTGGCTCAGTCGATGCTCAGCTCCCTCGGCTCACTCGCTGCACATCTGAAACTTATTTTGCTGAGGACTGGAACTGGCTGAGCCACATTGTTTGTGTTGTTTAGTTTCCAGTAGGCAACACTGCAAGGAGGGTTTACTTTGCTGAGTCATGAAGACTTTTGTGGAATGCGAAGTTTTGCGATTAAATGTGACCATGTTAGCGACAAGCCAGTGTCTTTTTAAATAATTTGAAACCCGAATATCAAGAGAAATGTCAGCTTTTGTCAACACTTGCATTGTTTGTGTAATAAGTTTGGTGCCAGTTGGCTTCAGGCTGCACATTAAATCAGAAAGAGAATTTTAATTTTTGTGCTTTTCACGATATTTGCATGAGAAAAAGGGACTTTAGTTGTGTTGTCACGAGCGTTCAGACTCTCTGCTTTAACATTTCATTGTGCAGCATCTTTATCTGCCAAGTGGAACTTTTAAGACTCCTCATGAATAATTCTCGTTTATTAGGCTTTTGTAGTTTGAACAATAACACTGTGTTTTCCAGATTAAAGTGGCAAAGATTTTTATTTTATCATCAAACGAACTCAGTGTGGTGAGTGAGTTTGCGGATCACAAATGAAACTAGAAAAGCCCTCAGAGAGCTCATACCTCCACCAAGGAGCTTCAGTCCACCCCCAACAAAATCTCCCAGTTCACATATTTTGTATGGAACATTACAGATACAAATGTAATTACATACAGTTCAAATGTCCTACCGACAATGCGGCCTTCACTCCATCCGACCTAATGAACAGGCGCGGCCTCTAGCACAGCAGCTCCTAACAGCCTCCCAGCTTCTTAGACAACTGGAGATAAGAATGCCGGCCCAACCGTGCGTATGTTGCTCAGGAAGGAAAGAGAACTCCGTCACTGTCACTGTCTGTCGCGTGGAGACCCAAAATGCCATGTGGTCACAGGGGGTTACCACAAAAACAAGAGTGCCCTCTGGTGGCTTTTAGAGTAAACCGTATTTAATTGTCAACCTGGTTACACTTACATTAAAAAAAATACCTGGATCCAGACGGTGATCCGGATCGAGTTATTTTGCACACAAACAAACAAACCAATGCTGACCATCACATAACCTCCTTGGTGAAGGTAACTATATCAAAGTACTGGGTGTCTGTGGCCACATTATGAGACAAAATCACAAACTGTGCATAGTAAATACTGATTATTCCATATGTGTTGATGTGTATGGTATAACATCAGCAGATACTAAATATTAAGTAACTTGGATCAGATCAGAAGCAACAAACATTGATTTAAATTATTGTTACCCAAACTGTCCTTGGTTTACAGCCTGGTACAGCCATGAGCTTCCATACATGCTGTGTCTTTGTGCACACAGTTTACCCAGCGGTTCGTATTCCTGCTTTTCACCCAGGCGGCCCGGGTTCAACTCCCGACATGGGAACGTTTGTTTTGGGGCAGTGGTGGCACAACGGTTAAGTCTCTGAGCTACTGATCTGAAGGTCAGATGATCAAACCCCAGTGCAGCCATTGTTGGGCCCTTGAGCAAGGCCCTTAACCCTTCCAGGGGCGCCGTACCATGGATGACCCTGTCCTGTGTTTCACAATGCTGTAAAAATGTATTTCCTCTTCTTCTTCTTCCATCTGTGCAGTGGAAGATTTCAGGCGTGCTCATATCTTCTTTTACCTTTCAAGTGCTTTGGATTACCTAGTTAAACCTGTGACATGTTTAAACCCATCCCCGTCTGACTTCTTTCTAGCGATGCATCCATGTTTTGGAGACTCCACTGTGGTTTTACAGCTACCACAACCGATCAAAGTTATGTCCAAAATGAGAAAAATAAGACCAGCGTTTTAATATCCTGCAATTATCCTGTAACTCCTACAGAATAAAAGATGAAAGCTGCATATTTTGTGCTTGTTTCAGCGTCTTCCAGCCTAACCCGTCTTCTCTTTGCATTTTTTCTTTTGTTTCAAGGAGCCACAAGCCGCCGTAAACTCCTCAGAGGCCGCAGATGAAGCTTCTGCATCAGAGCAGACGACCGATGCCGATCAAACTAAAGCAGCAACTCAGGAGGACAGCGAGAGCTCAGAAGATGAGGAAGTCACAGCAGCAGAGGTACACTACGATTAATATTTATGTATGTAATCATGAGTGTTTTAAGTATAAATCCGAGAGGCACCTGGCTGCAGACCTCCACTGTGAGGTCGCTTCCACCGCAGACCTCCACTGTGAGGACACCTCCACTGTGAGGACAGGAAATGCACGGATGCATTACAAAATAAAATCGCGCAGTATTGCTAATGCATTAGCAATACAACGTAAAATCAACTAGACCATTGTCTACAGTATATATCGTTTTAATTTATATATTAAACTTGAGATTATTTTGATAATGAGCCCCTTTGTGAGTTTTATTCCTGCTAACAGAATAATCCTTAAATGTTATTTTTAATGCACAGTTACAGTCATAAGAATAGAACAAAGACGTACTACAGGTAATGAAGACAACACAGTAATTACTAATATAATGACAAAGTCGGCGACCGGGGACATTAAATAACAAAAGTCTAGATTCCCGTAAAACTACTTCTATCCTGCTACAGAACCGTCAGAGCCAGCGGCAGATTTCAGAAAGTCTAGCCGAGCTAAGGCTGCTGTCAGCGGGGAGCTGTGAGCGCTGACCGCCTGGTAGTAGCTGTCTAACGGGGACACTCACATCTCCGACATCGTTGGAGTAAATTATTAAGCAGAATTTATCTTGATAAATTGACCACAGATTTGATGTTTATACAACCACTTTATTGCCTCAAATAATCTTTGAACTAAATTTTGTGTCACAGTCACGATAGTACCGTGGACAAGTGCGTATATTGAGAAACAGTCACAAACACTCGTTAAATGGCTGCTTCTTCTTTTGATTTAATTAGCGGTTAGCAAACCAACTTCACATGCGTTACCGCCACCTACTGGACCGGACGCTTAAAATGTACTTCTCTGTTTTTTACCCGTTACGTCCTGACCTGACAGTGGAGGTGTCCTCACAGTGGAGGTCTGCGGCGGAAGCGACCTCACAGTGGAGGTCTGCAGCCAGGTACTCTTGATAAATCCTGGTATGTTTTTTTATGGTTTCGTTTCCCAAAGACCAAACGCTGCAGTGTGATTTCAGAGCGTTCATGTACAAGTCACATGTTGGTTTTATGTCACATTTTCTGTATCAGAATGAGACAAACTGCACTTTTTGTGGTTCACGCTCACCAGAGACGATCCGATCGGTGTTGGGAACGGAAAAAATAAGGAAGTGACTCCCAAGGAAGAAAAAAAATCATCTGAGAAACTCTTTGTGTCTGGTGTTGGAGACGCTATTGACCTGTTGATTCCTCTCGCAGAAGCCCAGCGAGGCCGAGCCCAGCGCCGCAGAGCCGACGGCCGAGGCGGCCAATGAGCAGCCGGCAGAGACCGAAGCCCCGCCCCCTGCAGGTACCAACAACCAATAGACGTTTAATAACCAGGTTGTTAGTTACCTGTTATGCATGGCATCCTTCCCGTGTCTTTCTCACCGTGCTGAGAAGAGTCGCAAGCTGTTGTGAAGAAGCTTCTCGGAGGCTCGGAGTCGCTGCTTTCATCAGAGCAGGTTTCAAAGCCGCCGATAGTTTTTCTATCTTTTATTTTGAAAATCTAAACAGCGCTTCACAATCAGATGTACAGAGTTGTAGCCAAGGTTATAACAGATGTTTAAAGTTATTTTACATTGCGGAACAGGCATGACCTTGAATTTTTTGTGAGTGTTTTAGAGCAGTGGTTCTCAACTGGTCCAGCCTCAGGACCCACTATGTCTCTACTAATAATGGTCGCGACCCAAATTGTTGAAGCTTGCTGTTCCTGTTAACAAATTAAGGTTTATTTGGGTGTAGCCTCAATGCATTTTGATACAACTTGGGAAAATTTTGGCTTATTTTTTGCTCATTTTGGTATATTTGGATGTTTTTGCAAAGTTTTGGAGCATATTTTGACCCAGTTTGACAGATTCTGAGCACATTTTGGTTCATTTTTGGGACGTTTTAGCATAAATTTCTCCAATAAGCCAAATCTAGAGGTTAATAATGGGCGACTACTGATGTCACCATCACTAAATATCCTGCTATTGAAAGCAAACTGTCATAAGAAACACTTCCTTTAAAATAATAGACTTTGTACCACTACTTTTTTGGAGGGGGACATGCTTCTGCGACCCTCTAAAAATGGCTTCGCGACCCACTTTTGGGTCCCGATCCACCAGTTGAGAACCGCTGTTTTAGAGTTCAAACTACCTTCAATATCAGTTATTCTGCAAATTATTTTCCTGATTACTCCAAGAAACGTGAAAAATGTGTTGTTTTATCCACCAAACCTTAAGAGATTAACTTTACCAGAGTGTACAATAACACCAGAAGGCAGAACTACAACTTGTTTGGCGTTTTTTACTTAAACGGTGACTTTAATGATCATTGAAATAGTGGATATTAGTTCTTTTGTCAGCTAATAATTCCATGTCTTAAATATATCTTAAGAAGCAGAAGGGAATCGTAAGCGGCGTCCCACTGGGCACAGCTCATTTGCTGCCTTTGATTTCACACTGGACATATTTTTTCGATTCGGTTTTGGAGGGAAACGAAACACGCCGCACCCCCCCTTGTTCCTGGCAACGCTTCCATCTCTAGCTGTTTCAGTGCAGAACGTTCGGATCGTTTCACTTTATTCGAAGAAAAATGGGAACAGAAAAGAAAGCGAGATGTGAAGTTGGGGAGTTTTTACCTCGGGGCGTTTGGATCCAGCGCCGAAGCGTGTTAAAGAGTTTCAGGGATTGTTGCCAGAGCCCGGAGGAACGGCTGCTTCCTTCGCAGGAGTTTTCCACGGCGTCAGTCACTCGTGTAACTTCTCAGAGGGGTTTGTTAAGCTTGTCAGAGCTTGTTAGGAAAAGTGGAGCGATGACTAGTCTGAGAATTACAGTCCCCTGGAACAGAAGCACCCTTTAAACCCCAGGATTTCAAAGTAATTCATGACTTCAGTGCAGAAACTGAAGCTTCTCCCAGCAGACTTTCAGACTTGTGAGGTAACCAACAGCATAACTTTAACTGCATTGCACAAACCGCTGGAAAGGACCCCTGTTAATGTTACTGCTTCCACCTGCTGTTCCCAAGTCAAAGTGTCTGCCGGGAAAAGGCCCATGAGTCGGATTCATTTGGGAAAAAAAAGGTGCTCTGATGAATCGACGCTACAAGACTCGGGTGTAGAGTAAAAACTGGACAGATGTCTGACAACTCCCTGAAAGCTGGAGATGCTCATCAGGCAAAAATGTCTGTAAAAGCTACAAGACGTGGCGCATTTTGTCCTGAAATTCACCGTCAATGTAACAACAGAGCTTCATGTCTTCTGTGTGTTGAAGCTCGAGTAGTTTGGGTAAATTTTAACATGCTTTTTATTAGTCATGCTAGCAGCTAACAGCTCTGTTTGTAAGTAAAAAAGCTGCACATTTACAGGATGGATTAGCAAAAGAATTCAGCTCAGACGTTAATATCCTCCTCAGGATGAATTCTAGTAACTCTGGTGACCCTCTTACTTTTCTTTTCGCAGCAATGTCAAGCCAAAGTATTTTTTTCAGATATTATGAGCAAATATCTGCCAAACTGACATTCCCAACCACCCCAGCTGTACCTCAACTGGACCTCAACTTCAGCAGCAATTAGCAAAAGTTAGCATGCTAACATGCTAAGCTAGGATGCACTTAAGTACATCCTCACAGAGCTGCTAGCATCGGCTCCAAGTCATGTTACAGAATGGAAACAGAAAAACCAGACATGACGCACGTTCTTGATGATTTTATTTTACTGATTCTCACTTTGGCCTCTTTGTTTTGCTAGTTTCCTTCTATTGTAACTTTATTAAATTAAGGATTAATAAAGGATTATTTAGTTTTGCCCGAAGTAACACAAGAATTTAATGTAATATTAACTGTTGTTTGATCCTTTTCAGACGCTGACAGTGACGATAAAAATCCAAAAGAGGACGACGACGACAAAGTAGAAGAGGCGGAGGAATCTAAGGTACCTTTAAATGTTGTTTTTATTTAGTTCAGATGATGTGTGGCCACAAACACTCTTAGATTAATGTTGCTGTTGTATTTGTGACGAGCAAGAAACTGCACATAGGAAAACATTCATTCACCAGCAATCACTCCTGTGTGTCTCTTCACATCCGAGCAGAAACCTGAAGACGAGGCTGAGAAGTCGACGAGCCCAGAGGACCAACGTGACGCCGCTGAGCTCCCCGTCGCTCACACTGGTCAGTGGTTTTCCAAAATTAAAAAACACTTTCTGGGCAATTCAATCGAAGGCAACTGGACTCAGTAGAATGTCTGTGAAGACGTTTGGCCTCTCATCCGACTGGCTTCATCAGTTCATGCGTGTCAAGACTAGACTGGGCTGGTCTGACTCGCTGGTGGGAAACCCAGGTATTTACCGGTGGTGACTAACGGTGGTTAGAGCTCCAAAGGTGTGACTCAGATGGTCTCCATGATGGAACGACAGCCGTTGGAGTCGTCAGAGTCGCTCGAGTCACACTGGGCCATTTCCGAACGACTGTGGTTCTTAGAGGTTCGGTTGTTGAATCTCCTGGTAGAGACCAAAGGGTGGCGTCCAGACCTCCTCCCCTGTTGAGGGATGGTTTTTACACTTTTACATAGATGGCTTCCTTAACACCATCTGTCCTCCCAGTCCAAAATATGTATGTTGCTGTCTTCAAAGGAGTGTGTCTTAGCTGAATCCTGACCAGAGGGGTTTTCCCTCCTCATACGTTTGTTCAGTGGTTGCTTAGTTTCGCCAATATAAAGGTCATTTCCGTCCTCACTGCACTGAACCGTATATATCTACCTGATACATGCAGTCTAGCCCAGTCTAGTCTTGACACGCATGAACTGATGAAGCCACTCGGATGAGAGGTGAAACGTCGTCACAGACATTCTACCGAGTCCAGCTGCCTTCGATTGAATTGCCCAGAATGACCTGGATGAATGAGAACATTCAGACATAAAAAAACACGTCCCGCGACTCTTTCTCTAGTGTCATGTTTTACCCAAACAAACAACCATTACACCAATTTTTAGACATTTTTCTTGCAAAACACAATGTTTTACTTGCAGCCTTTAATAAGTAATAAGTTGTTATTTTAATACAAACTCACTTTTCATTTTTATCTTGTGGACTGACTTTCCTTTCTAATTATTTTGGCTTGACCTGTTGTAATATAGCTTTTTTATTATCTCTGTATAATAATATTCTATTGTGAGAAGCAGATTTTTTTTGGCCACATGGATGCAGCGCAGTCACATTTTGAATAAAACACTGACACATTTAGGTTTTCTAAGTTTATACGTAGCAAACATTTACAGAACCGGCAGCTTATGGAGAGACTTTATCTTTATTTTGAGTTCACTAAAGCCCAGTTTTCATTCTCCTTTTACGGTTTTTGGACTCGTAAAACCTCCTGAAAGCGAAACTTGCGAGTGAAAACTAGAACAGTTTGCAGAAACGTACTATGAAGCAGCCTAAACCTGATGTTTCTCTGTAGATTCGTCGCTAATGACTAGAAACATGATATACTGGAAAAGAGACACGCTGGTTTGGTCTCACCTCACTAGGAAGAAGAAATACATCTTTTATGTTGCACCATTGGGCTAAATATGCAGATACAGGATATAAAATTGACATCACAACACTAGAAATATATGCTTTACCTTCATACATGATGTGTGCTTTCAAATGCGCCTCATCTTTGTCTGCTGCAGAAGAGCCAGCGGACCCGGAGGTCTCCATCATCCTCAACATTCAGGGAACAGACAGCGAAGCAGCCGAGCGAGAAACCAGCCGACTGCTCCCCGAGGAGGCTCCCGAAGACTCCAGGAGCCCCAAGAAGAAGAAAAAGAAGAACAAGAAGGATACGAAGACGTCCGCCGAAGAAACGGAAACGCCCGGCGCTGATGCAGCTTCCAACGTAGATGCGCCCTCTGATGCTCCCCTCGTCTGCAAGTCTGCCAAAAAGAAAAAGAGAGACAAAAAGAGGCTTGAGGAGGCAGCAGGGGAAGAGGAGGAGAAGGAGGAGAAGGAGGAGAAGGAGGAACCATCTCAGGTAGCTCCACCAGAGAAGAAGAAGAAGGCAAAGAAGAGGAAAAGGGAGAGAGACGAAGTGGAGGACGAGGAGACTCCCGTCGCTCCTTCTGAAAACAAGATCAAAAAGAAAAAGGAGACGCCTGCAGAAGCGGAGGAGGAGACGGTGGAGAATCCTGAGACGACGACCGAGGAGAAGAAGAAGAAGAAGAAGAGGAGGAAGAAGAAAAGGGAAGGAGGTCAGGAGAAAGAGGAGGTGCAGTCTGAAGAAAACCCAGCAGGGGGCGACAAAGACACAGAAGAGACCACGGAGGCTGCAGGTGAGGAAAGATTAACAACTTCCAACCTGGGAGTTTCCTTTTATATAATTCATTTGCCCTTTACTCTAAATCGATGGAGGATTAAAAAAAGTTGCCGTCATTATAGACAAGTTTCTCTTTCTGCAGACGGAAGCTCTCCTGTGGTCAAAAAGAAGAACCGTCTCAGGAAGAAGCTTGGTCTGAGGAAGAGACTAAGACTGCAGAAGAAAGAGGGCATGATAATGATGACGATGAGGAAGGCGAAGAGCAACAACTTCGCTGCAGGACAGAACCTCTCAGGGAAGAAGAAGTCAGTACCGGGGTTTTATTTCTTGTTGAAAATACACATTATATCACTTAAAGGTGAAGGATTGTTGACGTCACTCAGGCTACGTTCAGACTGCAGGCTAAAGTGACCCTAGTCCAGTTTTTTGCCCCTATGCGACCTGTATCTGATCTTTTCATGACAGTCTGAACAACACTGATCGGATTTTTTCAAATTGCCACTTGGATATGTGGTCCTAAATCCGATACATATCTGATCTTTTACCATGCGACTTCTGTCTGAACGGCCAGGTCGCATTTATCCGACCTACACGTCTCTGATACACGACAAACGTCTCTATTCTGTCTTCAAGTAGGATCAAAAACAACAACCATGGTGGACGATAATGTGGAGTCAAGTCAGTGGAGGTTTCGGAGTTAGTTAATATTTGGGGGGACGGCTCTATTCAGGACAAACTCGAGGGGTCTTATAGGAACCGGGCGGTTTTTGAAACCATTTCCAAAAAAATGGCCGAGCGGTTTAAACTGGACAAGCTTCTGCATCCCGTAAATCCTGTAAATGCCGACTATAAATAGTAAAAAATAAATCAGTTATTAATTAATGCAACGCTACAAGTCTGCAAGAAGAAGAACAGGACATCGGTTTGTCACCTAAAGTGGTTTATTGGTGGAATTAAATCACCAATCAAACACTTTATTTTACCACTTTTCAGGCACAAACACATCCAGGAGGAGACGGACGAGACGCCTCAACCGAACAAGCCAAACAAAAGGGCCCCGGCCGACCCTGCCCAGGAGGACGACGCACCAAAGAGGAAGAAAAAGGCGACGGCCAGCAGCGAACAGGAGGAGAGTTCGTCCAAGGAGAACAAGCCTCCCAAAGTGAAGAAAGAGAAGAAGAGATCCGTGAAAAGCGAGGAGGCGAACGACGCGAACGCGGAGCTCCCTGAGGCCGACTCGTCTGCGCTTCCCGACGAGGGGAAGAAGAAGAAGAAGAAGAAAAAGAAGGCAGCTGAAGGCGAGGAGGCGACGGAGGATCCGACCCCCATCGTCGTGAGCCCGGACGTACCTGCTAAGAAAAACAGTAAGATGACCCTCCTTTGTTTGTATTTAAGATTTCACGGAAAGAGATAAAGCTCGTCGCACCCTCTGGCATTTGGAAACAAAACTTAAAACTAGCTGCAGATTAAAAAATGCCCTCGTATGGGTCCAGAACGAGGGATATTTATTGAACATGAGGCGCTAACTTTTGACCCAAACTTTTCTTGCACGGTCCAGGACGGGACTTGAATTCGATCCCAGTATTTCCAATTCTGTAACTCATTTATTCGGTTTAATCTCAAGCTCATTCTGCAGTTTTTGACTCTTGAAAAGTCACGGCGGGGTCCACTTAAAACAAACTGCCAGCTGATTCAAACTCGCTGCAGGTGCGACAGAAAAGACAGATAATGTGATGCGTTTCGTGTTCGATCATTAAATGTCGTCATCAGCAGCGTCCTGGTGCTGAAACTGTGGCCGAGTAAGGGTATTAATCAGACTTCTGCTGCTGTTTTGGTTCGGTCTGTGTGGTTCTGTGTAGCTTCGGCATTTGAAATGAGGATAAACCGATTATCAGCCTGGTTGATTACTGATAAATTAAAAAGCGCTACTTCAGGTTTCAGGACTCTGTGGTCTCTGAAGCAGCAAAAACTGAACAAAAACACAAGTCATCGCCACAAACCAGGAGATTAGCGCCTCTCTGTTGCCCCTTTTCCACCAAGAAGAACCAGGTGCTAGTTCGGTGCTTAGTTGGTTCAAATCTGGTTCCTCCTAAGAACCTGTTTGCTTTTCCATTGGCAAGGAGTCAAGTTGGAGCCATTGCGTCACCAGAGAATGACTACGTTTGCATCCATTACATAGCAGTTAAACACAATAAGTTGATGATAATATCTATGTTTATCTCTATTGATCAGGGGTGTCAAAGTCCGGTCTTTGAGGGCCACCATCCTGCATGTTCTAGATGTTTCCCTCTTCCAACACACCTGATTCAAATGATCAGCTCATCATGAAGCTCTGCAGAAGCCTGATAACGATCCTGATCATTTAATCAAGTGTGTTGGAAGAAGGAAACATCTAGAACATGCAGGATAGTGGCCCTCAAGGACCGGACTTTGACACCCCTGTTATAGATGGTCTTAAAGCTGTTTGTGAGGCGGAGATCGCCTGATGTCTGGGCACATCCACGATTGTGCTACTGGTGGGACACAATTCTACCAGATTTCAGCATCAACAGTTTGTGCAAAACTTCCGTGTGTCATTTCAATACATCTGTGATCAGACCAGGGACGTCCTGGAGAGAAATGACGCTAATGACCGCTTGTGTGTCCCTTTCCACCGTTGATGGTTGGTCACCATAACCCCGCCACCAGCCCCTGACGTACTCGGTGTTTAGCTCTGGACCAGCAAAGAGTTGGTGCTTGCTAAGCTCCAGGTATTAGCTCCTGGAGTTGGTGCTTAGGTGGTGGAAACACAAAGAACTGGAGCTAAGTCAGGCTCTGGCTCTGAACTAGACCTGAAACCAGCTTGGTGGAAAAGGGTTAACGGTGGCTAAGGCTATGCTAACGGCTAGTGGCTAAGATACAAGGCAGCCACAGATGAACCTGAAACAGAGTCTGGAAAACAATAATTAATAACGCTTTAAGATCTGGACCTTAGTGGACAATAAAAGTGATGGAACAGTGAAAGATGAAGAAAATAGAAGAACAGTAGACTGATCAATTCCAGTCGATTAACAGATCTTACATATTCATTTGTAGTCGCCCTTATTAATGAAGAAGGCTAGTCATGAATGAGAGGCTCCCCCATCACATGCTGTTGAAACATCACATCTAACGTATATCAGCCCCAAATATCAGTCATCGGCCTTTCTTGAGCACCAATAATCAGCATCGGTGTCGACCCTGGGAAACCCGTATCGGTTGATCCCTTTAACAAACACAGCAGCAGACCACATATCCAGCCACGATACGAGATCTGCCTTTAAACCGTCTGAACCCCAGAACCTGCAGACAGGTTTGAAAGCAGGTCGTCTTTACAGAAAAAAAAACACCAAAATTAGCAGATTTTTTAGAGCCAGAAACCATAAAAGCAGAAAGAACGGTCGGATTTTTAACTTTAACTTCTTGTGTGTGACTTTTTGTTGAAAGTATATTTTGTGTAACTCATTTTATCCTGCACGTCTTGTTCTGAAATCTGCCGAAAGTTAACCATCTGCACTCGTCAGATTCTGTTAAAAACGAAAAATTCTGCATTTTTGCGACAAAAAGTCACTTGAGGAAAATTCCTGTGGCGCTTCTATGACTTGTATGTTAAAGGCAAACCACAGGAGTTCAGGAAGACGGCAACTAATCGTACATTCGTTAAAAAAATACTGTGGCAGAGCGAGAATCTTACAGGTTTATTTAAAGTGGTTTGAGCTACTTGTATATACTCCGTGTATTATCTGCAGTAGATGTTGGTTGGCAAAACCCCACTTTAAAGAAACATTGAGCTGCTGGAAAAATTGGTCAACAGCAAAACCTCTTTCAGCCACTTAAAATGATCAATATCCCTGTAAGCGTACGCTCTATTTGGAACATTCCCACCACGTTACATTACAGTCAGGCGGCCCTTTCCTTCGGCGCTACGTTTCCTCAGCAGCAGAGCTTCCACATTCCCAAAGTGCACCAGTAAATTACGCTTGCAGATGAGCCGGGTTAGGGCTCGAGTGTTTCAGCGGTGTAAAAAAGCACCTCAAACAGCCTCACTTTAAAGGAACCACGGCTGGCTGCAGTCGTAATCAGAGATGGGAGCTGGAGAATCAGCAGGGGGCCACTATATGACACTGTAGATCGGCACCGCTCAGGCTTTCTGCGGGTCAAAAGAAATAAAACGGCAAAGCAACGCCAGAGAAATTCCCCCTGTGACCCTTTGGGGCTCTGTAGTTTTGCATTTTCAGTACCTTTATGGGAAACTGTGGCTTTATTGTGTCAATTAGTAGCACGAAGAGAGTTAAGACTGATGTATTAATGTGCTGATGTTGACAGAAAAGAACAGATTGAAGGACAGACTGGAAGAGACTCAACCTGCTACAGACAAACTCCCTCCTCCAGCTGTTTCTGTGGTAAGAAACTCTGAACATCCTCCTAAAACACTTCTCCAGTCTGACCTTTAAAGGCTTGCTGCTCTAGTTGTTAAGCTTCCATTTGTTTCGCTCCTTATACGCCGAGTTGTTTGTCCGTGTGCGCAAACAAGCAGGGCGTTAAAAAGTAAACCACATTTCCTCTCAGGGTGATGTGTCTGCAGCAGTTTCTGTTAACATTTTGTCTCGTCTTCGCAGAAAAAGAAGAAATCCTCCAAGAAGAAGATAACGGATTGAATCTGGGTGAGTAGCTCCGAAGGTTTTCAGCTCAACCTCGCGCCACGTGTAGGAAAATACTCCAATTTGACTCCTTAAAGGTCACAGCGAGGAATTTTTTGAAGGGTACTTTTGCGTTTCCTCGCAACCTGCTTCACATTCCTTCTGATCCACATGATAAGTTGGTGTTCTGGTCCAGTGATAACACACTGCAGGCAAGTCCTGGCACTCGACGCATTTATTCTTTCCTCACTGTGGGCTCATTTTTAACGGCAATATAACGTCCTGCACCTCTATGGACACGGCAAAATCGTGACTACAAGTACAGAGAATTTAAAAACCTCTTTTGTGCAGTAAGACAAAGTTAGAATGCCAGAAATCATCCAAATGTTTTTGAAAGAGCAGGGACGCTGCATCACGCTAAACTCAATTTAAGCTTGTGTTGTGGTTGAACTGAGATTAATTGGGACTTCCTGTTTCTTTGTTTTTGTTCTCTGGTCAGATGCTCGCGGAGGATGATTCTGTCTTGGACCTGAAAGCCCGAAAAACAACACGAGTCTTTCCAGTGCCTTTTCTGATGATTGTTCTGTCTCAAATGCAAGGTTCTGTTTTTCTTTTTTAGTCTCAGAAACAGATTTGTGAGTAATGACGATTGTTTTCAGCCACATTTTCACTGTCTTTCGTTCTTGAACTGTGAATTCCACGCGGTACGTCTGCACCTGCAGTTTGTTTACGAGTTCAGACGCCCGTCACCGGATCCAGGTTTTGTTAGCGGCTGAGCTGCTCTGGAAGCTCATCCAGCGCAGAATGAACCTCCGACTCCTCGACAGCCTTTTGTACAGAAGCCCTAAGCGACCACGGTCGAAAACGAGATCATTCTCCTTCGTTTTCTCGTTATAACAACTTCATTTTCCGGTGAGGTACAAAGTGAAACCAACCCTCCAGACCAGAAGGAGCTCTGCCACCGCTGCACACTACCGACTGAGAGTTCGTTAAAGTTGGAAAGATATTCACAGATTCAGACTTCCAGCATCAATAACTCATTAGTGACACGTTGTCAAAACATAAACAACTGTAGTTGCAGTTGATGGCTGCAGTGATTCTGGTGACACTACAGTACAGTAGAGTGAAGTTATTGAATATTTGTGTCATGTTTCTCTTTACTGTTGCAGCGGTTTTGAAATTTGCAGACGGTCCCTGGACACTCGTCAGACAGCCGGCTGTTCATAGACACCAGTGTTATTTGTGCAGCTTGAAAGACAGCTACTGTTGATAAAGCTGGGCTTGTAGCACATTGTCTACCTCACAACGATGGAAAGAGGCATCGATTATGATTTGACAACGTATCACTAATGAGTTATTGACGCTGGAAGTCTGAATCTGTGAATATCTTTCCAACTTTAATGAACTCTCAGTCGGTAGTGTGCAGCGGTGGCAGAGCTCCTTCTGGTCTGGAGGGTTGGTTTCGCTTTGTACCTCACCGGAAAATTTAGTCGTTATAACAAGAAAACAGAGCGAAAAAATTAAGTTGGACCATGGCCGCTTAGGGCTTCCGTACTTTTGAGCCGGGAGTTCTTGCATTTCAAATATTTCATAGTGCAGAAACTTGTAAAGGAAACCAAAGAGGGACCTTAAATTTAGATTTTTCTATCAAAAAGGGAACAAAACATGAATATAAATAGAACGATAATGAAGTTTCTTTTTAATTTTTGGTGATTTTGGTCAATATAAAGTCTAATAATTTGGTCAAAACGCCCCAGCAGCTAAGGATCATTCGTTTAGCTACAGCTGGGACTGTTTGGAGACAGTGTATGATGATGGTATTTCTACAACAGAGCAGCTGTTTTCAATCAAAGCTTACATTATCAAAGCTACAGTCTGCACATCATCCAAACTGATCACATTTCTGGGGGCGAACTTCCGCCGTCGTTTTTCTTCTTACCTCCACCCGGCGTTGAGTCGAGCTCTTCTGGGTGCGACGGATGAACTCAGCACTGCAGGTGAACCGTGTCGGGAAACTCTCAACCTCTTAACTTCAGTTAGAAGCGAGCTGTGAAACGGAGATTCAAGCGGTTTTGTCAGTGATGAACCGATTCAGAAACGCTTTCGTAGCTTTGTTTAGAGGAAGAGCTTTGCGTGTTACTGTTTACTCTTTTCTGTCGTTTAGAAAGCTGTGAAGTGAGAATCCCTCTGCACCCTGTCCATGTTTGGGAAATGTAAGGTTTCAGCCCTCAGACCTCCTTCAAAGGAGGCTAAAGCCGGACAGACGCAGCCGACTCTTGGTTCAGACGAGGTAAAAATGGTGCGTCCTGCAATGTAGACTCCACACTGAGTCCGTCATCATGTCCAAACAGATGGTTGCTTTTGGCAAGTTGTAACCCAAAAACAACCGTCGGTTCAAAAGACACCACTGCAGACGATCATTGTTGTCAAATTTTAGATACGCGATGACGGACTTCATGTGACGGTACAATGCAGGACGCAGCCGGAGACGCTCCAACCCGTCGGTCCAGCTTTAATCCCACCTGGGGAAGTTTTTGAGGACTGAAACCTCGGATTTCCCAGCAGGGACCACTTCTTTTACCTCCGGGTATTTCCTCCTGTACACGAACGCATCTACAGGAAGCGGTGGATGTGCACGAGCCTTCGCAGACATGTTTTACCTTTATGGACCTTTCAGCTATGCATTTGATTAAATCCTGTTGCTGTTGTTCGAGGGACTAAATCAGTTGTTCCTGAGGACCAACATGTTTGCTGTTGTTCATTCAAACTGTTACTGTAATTATCAGTGTTGGAGCCGAAACCCAAGTCAAAATCAGACTTGACTATGCATTACAAAACGAACAAAGTGTGTTTTTTTTAGGGCATTAAACCCAAATGTAAAGCATCTCGAACGCTGTCACATGAGCACATTTCACTTCTCTCCACTGTTGAACTACTAAAAACGCTGCATGAAAACAAAATTCATCTTTATGATATGCAAAAACATCTGACACTCAGGGATTAAAACTCTACATGAGCCACATTTTAAAATATGCAACTTAAATATCACTTTTTATATTCAGGAACTATGCTACATATTACAATTGCAGGGCTGAACTCAGTCACATTTATTCCCAATTTATCTGTTTTTTTAAAGGCAAAATCAGCACTGAAAGCTAAAGCTAATGCTAAATATTGTGGATACAGCAATAAGATCGATAAGTCAGTACATCCAACCCTGTTAACTGAATTAACTTTAATGTTTCTGACTGGAATCTGCCCACATGCTGTTAATTTCTAACCTTTCCTGCCACTGTTTGTCTGAATAAGACAGAAGAGTGCAGGCAGTTCAGAGTCGACGTATTGATTCTTAAAACCGTGAGGAGACATGAGGCCTTTCAAACTCTCAGCGTCTTTGTTTACTCACCGGTTAACGAAGCGGCCGTCTTTCTCGCACAAACAGCTTTTTTTTCCCCGCCTGAAAAAAGAAATCCATGAAGTCAGTATTTTGAGCTGTGACTTAATCCTCTCAACTCCAAATAACACATCTGGTTTTTCTGGGTAACGCTTCAGTTTACAGGCTCTGTATTTTGCAGGTGTTTTCCGGGAATCTTTCCTCATAATTTCTGAAAAATTCAAGGCTTTTTAAGCTCTTTGGTTGTAAAAAAAAAAAAAAAAGCAGATACAATTTGGAAATAATTAGAAGGTAAATGTAAAATGGAAGCATTAAATGAAAGAATAGGCTGGTGATGACGACCAAATGAGTTTCCCAAAAACACCAACACAAATTGGCAAAGTGGAAGAGCTGATTCTGTAAATTAAACAAATTAAAAATTACAAAGCAGATCTACAAGTCAGCAAGAATCTAAATTATCAGTTTGGATTTTTATGGCAAACTTTAACTATAGTTGTTACCATGAGCTGGAACGGCAGCAGCTAACTTGTTCTTCATTTCTCTTAGAATCAGGACCGGACTGTCTCTGACCTACTTAGAAACACTCTTTACGTTTACGGCTACGACCAGCCGAGCTTTTTAACAGTCGCGGGGGAAAAGTTTCCTGGAAAACCCATTGCAAACATTACACAGCAGATTAGAGGGGATCGGTTGCTCGTGTGCGTCTGTGATTGTTACACTGATTATCACGTTTTTAACATTTCTGAATGTCGCATTTTGTCCTGTGACTGTTTCTTCCATTAAAACATTTTGTCTCCAAACCGACTCTTTACTTTTCTCCGCTGTTGGCATGCAGATTGTGACGCATTCATCTAAATTAAAAAGCGAATCAAAGGGGAAATGTGTAATAACGGCTTTAAAGAAGACTTAAGGTACAATATTTCAGCGTTTGCATGTGCTTTTTTTGTTGTGTGCGGATCCTTCCGGTGTGAAGGTATTTTTCAGGACAACAAAAGAAACTTTTCACTCTTAAAACTGAATGTCTTTTGTTAAAAAATGCAAAAATTCCAAAATTCCTGCTGATTAATGAAATATTCAGCCTGGTGTGCATCAAGTAGAAGCCTCCCTGTCCATAGAGAAGTTCATTATATCAATGGGGATTTTTTTACAGTATTTATATAAAGTGAAATTATGAAAATAACTACAATAGAAACTAAAGCCAATGGTTTGGTTTCTTCTACAGATCAGAGCTGGTTAAAAATCTGGTAAACAAGGTTATTAATAGTGATTTGATTCAAACTGAAATGTTATCTCCTTTTTTAGTTCAGAGGAATGTGATTATGATTTAAATTTTGCTTGATATTTACGGATATAAATTTTGGCTTATGTTGTATAAAAGAGTTTTTAAAAAGATGAGCTGAAGGGAATCTTAAGTAAACAAGTTGCCGTATCATTTGCAAGGAGATTCATTATTACAGTTGTTAGTTTTTTTTGTTTTATTAAGCTTTTGTAGCTCTCTTGGAAGTATTAAATTGGATAAAACAAATCTGCAAAACGATAACATGCAAAGGACGCAGCATCACATCGTAGTATATGTTAAATGCTGTCTTGTAAAACCATGAAGTAGGGGAGTTACTCTATTTTAATGCTAGAAAAAAAGCAGAGCAGAACGTTGCAAGGATTCATTAATCCTCACTTTGGAATGTGGGCAGACAGATGTGTTTTATAACAGTGAAAAGATCAGAATAATGATCTTTAAACTGAGTGAATTACCTTCAGTTTGCTTTGCTCCTGAGTGGATTTATTTCCCGTCATTCCCGGAGCTTCCTGCTGCGTACAGTGGTACGGTTTCTCCTGCAAAAAAGGCAAAGAATCACCAACGTTGGCAACAGATTCTCAGGAGTTTCATCACACTTTACACAACTTTCTACACTACAAAAAAGAAAAAAACCTTTACACTGAAACACCACACAGACACAATCACTGAGTGACTCTCTTGTCTGGATGTGACGTGGGAACCAACAGCAGGCAGGATGTTCTTCACTGTGATTATACATAATTACAGAGCCAATGCAGCAGCTGCGTGTGGCTGGCAGCATTAGAATGGCCGTAATGACGTCTGTGACATAATATATTTCCTCTATATTCCGTGTTCAGTGTCTGGAGGACGCTTTCTTTAAGGCATCACACTGGAAAATCAAGGGTGACCGTTCTGTTGCTGCACTTTACTTCACTTTACAACTCAGTAATACTTCTTCTTTGGTTAGCCACTGCAGCTACTGCTCTGAAAAAGGCAACACAGCAAAGTCGCTTCCAAATTGGGCTGATTGTAGAATAAAATATGGATTATTTTTGATTTAAATTAAAGCTGGTTTTGCAGAGGTGGAGGGACGTTGTGGTGAACGATGAGCTTTTTGATGAGCAACACTCATCAGTTTTGTCTTTGTGTTTCCAAAAATACAACAATAAAAAAACCCGACATGATTGTTATGTTTAAGTGTGAAAATGAGGCATTATCTAATTAGAAATGTCCTAATTGAGTCTGATTATTTCCAGAACAGAAATCTGATATAAACAGCTTTAAAATACTTGTGTAAGTGGAAGGCTTTTACTTGGTTATCTCTTTATCACTCCATAAATCACAAAATCATGTCAAAAGTAAGAGGGAAGCTATTTTTGCCATATTTTTTGGAATAAAAATCTCTATAAATCTGGCTATGAATGATATATGAACAAACACCTCTGTAAAGAATACAGATGGGAATAAAACCGGAGGGTTTGGGGTGTGTAATGTGCTGCTGAAGCGTAGATTTCAGGCTCAGACTATGAGACAAAAAAAACGTATTTTAAGAAAAGAAACAAAGATATTCTTCATAATTAAAATCTACAGGGGCAGATAGAAAAAAGCACAGCAAAACAAACAGCTAAGTGTGATTTTTGGCCAGTTTTCTTTCAACTAGTCTTAAAGAAAACATGAAATGGAGTAGGGGTGGGAATCACAGGGTACCTCGCAATACCATACGTTACGCGATACATGGCTCACGATACCGATACTATCACGATAATCGCAAGACAATCACATAACGATGCATCACCATATCAATAACTTGGATATCATCTTTGTCCAGCTTGCTTGTTCCCTCAAAGCCCAAATGGGTCCACACTTTGGACTTAAACATGGATGGGGCGTCTCTTACGGTAGCGTTGCTGTCCTCCAACCTGTACAAACTCTACTTCAGCCAATTCATTTTCGCTCCAGTCTCCATCATTCATGTGATAAACGCCACCATGTGGAGACATTAAGTAGTGACGCTGGGGAAATGGTAGCTGGCAGGGGTTAGAGCACCTTATTATATTAACTAAAGTATTGATATTTGGCCCCAGCCTATCGATACTCATATCACACGAGGAGGGACGACCATATATCGCTGTATCGATATTTTCTCCCACCCCACTAGATAGCATACAACCCATTTTTAAAAATTTCACCAGTATATAAAAAATCTGTAATGACATTTTTGCCTGGAGTGTCTCGCCTTAACATCTGTGACGACGTCAACAAAAAAATTAGCTTTACAGGAATCATAAATGAACCTATAAGGCAGGACAGTTGTTAGTTGACGCCATTAGAACGTACAGGCGTATCTAATATCTATATATAAATATTATATTAATAACAACTAAAAGGAAATTAAAGCGACTGAAAAGAGACTGAAAATGTCCAAAAATACACAGAAATCATCATGAAGAGGCAAAAAGCCCAAAACAAGATGCAAAATTAAAAAAAAAAAAACTCAAAACGTTGTTAAAAATGTCCAAATTAAAACCAAAAAGCACTTAAATGTTCAAAACAAGATGAAAAAGAGACAATGATGCTCAAAGTGAACAAAAAGACTCAAATGACCAAGAAGACAGTCAAAATGAGCAAAATAACCAAAACAAACCTCAAAATGTCTAAAATAAGACTCGAAATGACTTAAATAAGACAAAAAATTGGCAAAACAAGATATAAAATGATCAAAATGAGATTCAATGTGAGCAAGAAGAAACTAAAAATGTCCAAAATGAGGCTTAAAATGAGCAAACGCAGTAAAAATGACTGAAAAAAAACTGCAAAATGACCTAAATACGACAAAAAGAATAACAAAACAAGACACAAAACAACCAAAACAAGACTCAAAATGACCAAAACAAACTTCAAAATGACTAGAATAAGACTGAAAGCGACCACAACAAGATTTAACGTGAGCAAAAAGACACTAAAATGCTCAAAACAAGCGAAAAATTACATAAATAAGACACAAAATCACAAAAGCAAACTTCAAAATCACCTAAATAAGACAGAATATGACCAAAACAAGACTTAAAAACTTCAAAATGACCAAAACAAGATTCAACGTGACCAAAAGACACTAAACATGTCCAAAACAAGGCTAAAAATGAACCAAACAAGACTCAAAATGACCAAAACTAACTATAATATAAGTCGCGTTTCACTTCAGTGTGTTAAGAATAAATACAGCACAACATTTTCCACCGTTGTCAAATAAACAGTGTCAAAAAATTCTATTTACAACATGAACATTTCGCTAAAACCGTCATTTTACCATTAAAGGGACGGAGAATATAAAAGAGGAGTAGCAGCGATCGAGTGAATTTAAAATCAGTATAACCAACCGTTTAGAAGAACCGAGCTTTTCACTTTATGGTTCTTTAATATTTGGGTTTGGAAAAAACTCCCACTTTGCAAATTATCTCAAAAAGAAAATTACTGCTCGACGAAAGGAGTCTGTTAAAGGATAAAAACAATCAATCACGGAGAAATTGCTCTGTGAACAAACTCCGTCTAAATGTCTTACCAGGGCTAATTTTCAGCAAATAATGTGAGCAATGAGTATTTTCCAGTGGGATTAATTGGTCAATAACTTCTCAGGCTGTTAATCAATCATTTGGTTGACAGAATACGAGAAACTAAGGGAAAGAATTGGCAACAAACATACAAAATTCCTCAATGCTTTCACACGAAAACAAAGACTTACATAAGTGATCAATTATGAAACTTGTTGACGATTAATATTCTGCCAGCGGAATAATTAGCTACATGCTTCAGTTCAGGTCTCAGCCTAAAACGCACTGAGCTCTTGATGGTTTTGCTGCTAATTAATGCGTATTAATGGGAATTAAAACGTTCGCTGGTGACTGATTAGAGGAAGGTGTGTTCGTTAAATCAAGTTGTGCATTCGATGCGACGTTGAGGTGGAAACTTCCAGTTTTTTCCAAATGCTCGGAGGCAGTTTTCACTCCGTCGACTTCCTGCTTTTCTCTCACATTTCTAAACAGTCTCCGCTTTATGTTATCACTCTAGTTGCCTCAAATTGTGACTGATTGGAAATGTGATTAGTTTGGAGTCATTTGAAAACACTAAAACATTTTGCACGCAGGCGAGAGAGAGTGTGTGTGTGTGTGTGTGTGTGTGTGCCGCAAAGTACGCCAAGCTCCATTAAAGTGCAAATCTGTGTAATCTAACATTCATTTTCCTCACTGAGACAAATGAGAGATTATCCGCGCGAACGGGTTTCGGCGCGGAAAACCAATTATGTGTAATTAAAGTAAAAAAGTCTGTGATGAGATTGGGCGGAGGGTGGGAGGAAGCAGCCGGCGGAGGGAAAAAGAAAGAGCCAGCAGAGCTTCACTGCCGAGCGCCGTGCAGGCAAACACTTTTAGCTTGAATCGGCGCTAATGGATAAACGTATCGGGTGCAGTTATTTTTTTCATTTGGGTAAGTATTCCCCGAGGTGAAGTCGATTTTTGCGAGAGCTGGAGATTCCCCATTGTTATGTCCAGGTAATGAAAATGTGCGCTCGTAATGAACCTTTTTACCTGGAGCAAACTGCAGCACAATGGAGGTTTGAATATTGAAGTGCGGGTCGTTTCTGTGCGAGCTGAAACTGGTCTGCGGTCACTTTCTGCTTGTTTCTACTGATTATTCTCATAACGCACCGCTTCACTAATGGCTGCGTTCACAGGAAACCACATTGCGTCCATATGAGCGGGAATCTGAACACATTTATTTCCTGAAAACTAGAATGAAGCGAGTGAAGCAAAAGCAGCAGCAGGCAACACCGTGATTATTACCTCCACCAAGGAGGGTATTTGATGGCCGGCGTTGGTTTGTTTATTTGTTTGTTTGTATTCAAAATAACTCGAAAAGTAATGGACGGATTTGGATAAATTTTCAGGACGTGTGAAATGGGACAAGGAAGAAATTATGAAATTTTGGGACTGATCCGGATCACCGTCTCCATCCAGGATTATCTTTTAATGTAAGCGTAACCGAGTGGACAATTAATTGCGGTTTACTCTAAAAGACACCAGAGGGCGCTCTTGTTTTTGGGGTAACCTCCTGTCACCACATGAAGTTATGGGGCTCCACGCAACAGACAGCGACAATGACGGAGTTCTCTATGCACGGTTGGGCCGGTATTCTTATCTCCGGTTGTCTAAGAAGCTGGGAGGCTGTTAGGAGCTGCAGCGCTAGAGGCCGCGCCTGTTCATTAGGTCGGATGGGGTGAAGGCCGCATTGTCGGTAGGAAATCTGAACTGTATCTGTATCTGTAACGTTCCATACAAAATATATGAATTGGGAGATTGTGTTGGGGGTGGACTGAAGCTCCTTGGCGGAGGTATGAGCTCTCTGAGTGCTTTTCTACTTTTCTCCATTATAAATTAGTTGTTTGGTTGTTTCAGTCGTAGCATCTGGACGCTTGAGTTTCTTGAAGACGTTTACCCTCTCATCTTGGATGCTACGATTGAAACTACGAGGATAACCATGACCTGGATGACTGAGGATCTTCACAGACTAGCTGTTTAGTCTATAAACTGTGAAAACCCCAAATATATTTCATCGACTGTCAACCAGACAAAAAAAACAACTTTAATTTCCTGATTTGATTTCGTGTTGAGCTGCAGTTCGATGTCATGACTACAAGGAGACACGTCAGCTGCTAATCTGAAGACAGACCGAGTGTGTTTGCACCTGATAAAGGTATTGATTAGACGAGGTCCTGGGGCCTCCAATACGTCTCCTGACAGTCGGATTAAACTGAACATTGAACGTCGATCGTTACGTCTTATTCAACGCGCCACAGAGCAACGAATTCACAGAGAACCAGAGACAAACTGTGGCTGCCAGTCATACAGCATGCTAGAATAATGCAGCAGTAATAGATGTAGGTTTTTAATTAGATTTCAGTGAGGCTTTCTTTGGTAACGCTTTCCTTTTTCATCATTTCTGACTGAAGTGAGCTTAAATTTGTTGTTTAAATTCAACAGCATTCTCTTAATTTTCTTAATTTCAGGCAGACATTTATAAAATCTACTGACATTTTCCTAAAGCTTTAAGAATGGACGCCGATTATATCTAACGCAAGACCAGTTTTACAGCAAACAGAGCTCTGAACCGACACATTATACATCTGAAACTCCAGCAGGACAGCAAAGACAGAGGAGCCGTTAGTTCTATTCATCCTCATGTCTCCTCTGTCACCTGCAGTTTACTTTTTATAGATTAAAACTGCCGAAGGTCAGACATGTGCAGCATCCAATCCCCAGCAGTAACTGATGGATCTGCACGCAGATGTTTTCGATGTTCACCTTCGGCAGCGACAACAACACATTCGGCTCATCCGCAAACGAATCCGGGTCTGCTGGAGCGAAACAAACGACGTCGGAGCTGCAATAACTGCCAGTAATTAAAGCTCATTTCACGCCGCTGCAGTTCTGCGAAGCCGCGCACGCCGAGCTATTTGTCAAAATTAGTTGGGAAGCTTCCAGAGGAGCATCACGGCTGCCAGTCAGCGCATAACCTCTCCAGCCACTGATCAGGTTTCACCCACTTTGTCCACCATTAATATGAAATAGTGTGATAAATATCAGTTGAGCAGGTAAAGTCACTGAATTGAAACCATAACATCTCCCAAACAACAAGACTCAAACTATTCCTCACCATATTAAAGGAAGCGTCTTCCTCCTAGAGCCGCCACCATCTTCATCACCAGGTTGTTTTGTTGGTCTTCTCTTGCCTTCTTTTACCTGTAAAGCATAAAAAGAAAGCAGGAAGTTAAGAGGGAAAAAAAAACAAAACTCTTGTTTTCGCACCACTTAATGCTGTGAAAGGTTCTCAGATACCCAAGTTAACTCCTTAACTCCATCACATCTCTCAATTCCTTTATTTTATTTACGAAAGGAAGCCATTTTAAGTTTCCCTGCATTTTTCAGGACAGCTAAACGACATTTACACTCGTCACAACTGCACCTAAAGGCGGAGTCGGCCATTTTGACCCGGCACACTTTTTGTCAAAGTCATCTCAGGTTGCACATTGAGTGGTTCGCACAAAGTTCTGGCTCTGGAAATAGAGAATAAAGTGTTACGCCTTTTCCACCAAGCTGGTTCCAGGTCTAGTTCGGAGCCAGAGCCTGACTTAGCACCATTTCTTTGTGTTTCCACCACCTAAGCACCGACTTCAGATGCTAAAACCTGGTGATTAGCAAGCACCAACTCTTTTCTGGTCCAGAGTTAAGAACCGAATACATCAGGGGCTGGTGGCGGGGTTATGGTGAGCAACCATCAACGGTGGAAAGGGACACACAAGGGTCATTAGTTTCCTTTTTCTCTAGGACGTCCCTGGTCTGATCACAGATATATTGGAATGACTCCCGGGACACACGGAAGTTTTGCACACACTTTGTGCGCTGAAATCCGCTACAGTTGTGTCCCACCAGTAACACGATTGCGGATGTATCCAGGAAACAGGCGGCATCCGCTTCACAATCAGCCTTAAGACCATCTATAGAGATAAACATAGATATTATCATCAACTTATTGTGTTTGTTTAACTGCTATGTAATGGATGAAAGCGTAGTGGTTTCACGGTGACCCAATGGCTCCAACTTGACTCCTTGCCAATGGAAAAGCAAACAGGTTCTTAGGAGGAACCAGATTTGAACCAACTAAGCACCAGAAGTAGTACCTGGTTCTTCTTGGGGGGAAAGGGGTAAATGCGGCTCGGACTGATGACTGGGAAAGACAGGGGGGGAAGAGGGGAATGGCAATTCTGTTAAACGGCTAAACATCAAAAATATACCTCCAGAATCTCAGACTTCATTCTATTAGTAACCTCTGCTGGTGGCTATGTCTGCTTCTTGAATCTGACTTGAATCTTTTGGGTCGAAATCCAGAGTTCAGACGAATTTGAAAACGCAGTCACTCTGTGGTCTCAGGTAACGTACGGCCTCACTAACTATCTGATTGGTTACACATCACCTGTAATAGCCAATAATCACTAAGCGATAACTGTAGAAAACATGTATTTAAATTAAGCACATATAAAGCATAAACAAAGGTATTTAGAAGATTTGGTGTAGACTGAAATTTGTCACCAAGATTTTTATTTTAGCTCCTTGAAACTGAAAACACCATTTCCGTCGACCCCTATAGGGACGTTTTTTTTCCAGTGGGATTGTTTACATGACAGAAAGCCCACTTTGCTTGTCACATGTGGGGAAAGCAAAGTGAGGAGACAGGATTTTAATAAATTCTGCAGCACTGTAACACGATTTCTGGTCGACAGTTTTACAGCACTGAGGAGGAGAACTGCGGTAACTTCTACTTCTGAACCCTGAAGCGTTTAAATACTCTGTGCTGAGAGCAGAGTTAGTGCTACGCAACAGTCGAGTGAGGTTCCCCCTAAAGATACAGCGACTTTAACGATATACAACTTTTAAATTAACCTTTTCTTCGCAACGAAACTGTTCACCACCTTCTCTGATAAAGAGCAGCTGTTAGCGATACAAAAAGGCACTCAGAGATGAGCTGGGTTTTCTGTGAAGCATCTGGCCGCCTGCTGATCGTCCCTGCTGCACGGTTTCATTTTGATTTGTTGGTGAAAAACTCATTCAGCCCAACGAACCGTAAAAGCTGAATTTCATCCCCGAGTGAGATAACTTAAAGGTGTATTGACTGGATGGACATTATAGAGCGGGGGGGTAAAACAGCAGAGCGTGTGATCTACCTTTTTTTGGTTTATTTCCCTGCATGAATGTGATGCTCTTTTTTTCCCCTCATGCTATCAGACAAACCCTTCCCCTTCTGTTTGCACTCAAAGACCCCAGCAGAGCCACAGGTTTTCCAGCAGGGAGCAGTGTTAGTATGCGTTGCTGGCGATGGCGGCTGCCTGCTGAGGTTTGTCCCGGTGATTTGTTTGCCCCTCTGAACGGGGTTTGCTGTCTGTCACTGAAGCAGCCGAGCAGAGAGGAACAGTCTGTCTGTCACGAGCCCCTCTGTGGCTTCCCTCAGTTCAGCTCCCCCCTCCCTCGACTCGCTCGCCGTCTATATCTGTCTGTGTTTGTCGGCGTTCGTCTCTCGCCGCTCGCCTCATCCATCATGCGGCAGACACGATCTCTCCATCTACATTTCAGGCATTTAGCTCATGCTGTCATCCGGAGCGGCCCCTAAAATCTGCAACTTCTCCAGCATTAGAAGCAGGAAACGGCGCGAGTCCACCCTAACGAACTTTAACGCAGGAGCAGACCGTTTTAAACCATCCTGGAGGAAGAAAATTACTAATAATATCCACATTATTAGGAAAACATGCACAATCCAGTGCAATGACGTTTACTTTTATGATGCTAACAAAATGTTGATATTGAAAGTGTCACAGTTCAGACGATATCGACTCAAGTTCTAAATGCATAACCGTTGGAAAAGTTTCTAATGAAGTTGTTGATGAGTACATTTACCAGTCCCTCCAGGATTTCGCGGGCATTCTTCAAGATTGTTGCTCCTAAAATGCCTGAATTTGCGGCAGCTTTTCTAAAAAATTGCAATGAAAGTTGAAATGTTTTAACTGTATTTGTTGTGATGAAAGTGCGGGGGACCGTGAAAAATTGCTAAAAAGTTGCATTTTTTTCTTTGTGTTGTATAATTAGTTAATGAATCTAACTGACCTTCATTGTTTCAGTGCTGCCACAGATCTGGATGCAACAGCTTCATCGCGGTGGTTTGTCTGGTCTGTGGTCCGCTGGTTTCACCCATTCTCCTGATATGTTTACGGTAGAAAAGTGTTTGTCAATCGATGATTTTCGTTTGTGTTCCACCTCAATATTCCACGGGGTGCAAAACAGTTTAGCTCCGCTTTGGTGAAGAACATCAGGGAATTGTTTTGCAGGTCTTTAGCAGTAATTTTTGTTGGTAAGTGAGAATCATTACTATCACACTTGTCTGCATCTTCAAACCATAAACAAGGAAGTGAATTCGGTGACGTACGTGCATTACGTTTGCGCTGGGGACGGCTGTGATTGGTGGAACTCATGGGAGGCGGGACAAAATTGCGGAAAAGTCGCGGTGATTGGACAAAAATGCAAGGTTGCACAGAATTCACGGAGATTGGTTGAATTTGCGTTAATTGTTGCGATCGCAACATCGCAAATTCCCGGAGGGACTGATTTATGCACTGTATGCTTGAGTTTACCAGTGTTTTCATTCGTGTAACTGACTTTGATTGAGCCCTGGTTTAACTTTTTACTAACCAAACCACTGAAGAAAACAAAATATCATTTAATCAACTTGACTGTAAGTTTTTTTAACATACTTTTAAGTTCAGGATAGTCAAGAAAGTCACATTACATTCAAATCTAGCGCTAGAAATACCACTCCTTGCCTGCAGCCAGTTGCGTCACTGTGATCCTTAAACTCTGATGCCTGACTAAACCACGAATGTCACATCCCTTATGATTTAGCCAAAACAAAATTTACTTCTTACATTGTCATTTTTTTGGACAAACTGTGCAGAAAAGGAAAGAAACTACTGCATGCAGTTGACACAGCCATGACAATAACAGGTAAATAAGTAGGGGTGGGACAAAACAAAGCGATGCATCTTCGTCCCTTCTCGTGTGATATGAGGATCAATACACTGGCGCCAAATATCAATACTTTAGTTAATATAATGAGGCGCTCTAAACCCTGCCAGATGCCATTTCCCCAGCGTCACTACTTAATGACTCCACATGGTGGCGTTTATCACATGAATGGGGGAGACTTGAGCGGAAATGAATCGGCCCAAGTAGAGTTTGTACAGGTTTTATGGAGGACAGCAACGCTACCGTAAGAGATGCCCCATCCATGTTTAAGTCCGCCATATGCAAGACCTGCCTCGCAAAAGTAAAGTACACAGGCAACACCACCAACATGCAAACCCACCTGCAGCACCACCATCCTGAACTCCTGGTCCAGAAAGCGGCTGATGCAGCTAACGTTAATACCATGTTTAAAGCAAAGATGGCCGCCAGCATTACAACGTCCATCACTGGGTTCATTTGCAAGGACCTCCTCCCTTGCAACCCTAATGCTAAAATGAGCCATTAACCCATCAGTAGGTTCAGTTAAAACCCATAAAAATTCTTAAGTCTGGTAAAGATTACAGTAATAATGCTGAATCATGACAACAGTTGATTTGATGCGACAAAGAGCCGTGATGATTTATCGATTTGTTGTCAACTATTACATTACTAAGCAAGTATGTTGATAACTGATCAATCAATTTGAGCAAATTCTCAAATTCCGGCTTCTCAAATTTGAACATTTTCTTGTTTCCTAACTTGCATTTGACAGTAAATTAAACATCTCTTGAGTTTTGCACAAATCAAGACATCTGAGGACGCTTAAACAAGATTCTGAAAAGGTTAAATCAGTCATGAAAATAATCGTTACTTGCAGGCCTGGTGCCAAAACGAGCCGATAATTGATTAGTCGATCGAGCAAAAACATCCGGAGACTCACCTAAAAACCTGAAATAGTTTTGCCCTGTTAGCTGAACAACACAATCACGCGGCCCTACAACGACCTTTAGATTGATCAATCCTCAGATTATTTCCCTTCCTTTATTACTAGCAGAATCTTCTTTTTATTCTATTTAATACGGACCACTCATGCACCTGAGCTCAGACCAACAATCAGTAACTCATCTGCGCTGCTGGACTTTACCATGGAGTCAGTAGAAATCAATCTGGCGGAGGACCTGATGTAACTCGATCGATGCATTCTGCTCCATAAATGTGCTGCGCTGGGATCAGCAGAGTCTCTACTCAAATGGGCAGATAGTATAGTGGCCACATCAACAGCTAGCGCTCCCCTCAGCCTGTGATAGATTACTCACACCGCTCTGGGAATATGACGGTGCGTTTCATGCATATATTTGTAGCTTTGTGTGAATGCGAGTATATATATGTGTGTGTGTTATTACCCTTTATCAGAACCTCCCAGCTCTCCAGACATTTCATTTACAGTATATATGGATCATTGTCTGACAGCCCGGTCTATATTAAACCTGTTTATTTCCATCCATCTCCCTGAATAATCCCCGAGCTGCAGCGGCGTGAGATTCTCGTCTCGTCTCACGTACATTTCAGGTGTAATGGTCCCTTCTCTTCACGAATGAGATGAGATCTGGGAGCCTGCCTGTCCGCCTTTATGGGAAGCTAATCAACCCGTCTGTCTGCCCTCCTTTGCATTGTTCAGCAGAGGCTGAAATCAATTTTACAACAACTGCAGCAGGACAGTAAAAGCAGCAGCATCAGCAGCCTTGAGCCCTTCAAGAAAGATCATCTAAAATCAGAGTCGTCGAGGAAGAAAACGTGGGGTTAAAACGATGAAGCTCTGACACAAACACAGCAGCACAATGGCTTTCCCCTGCACACTCCAAAGACACAGTGAAAGCACTTTCACCTTAAAAAAAAAATAGCGAAAATATTTGCAGAGCCTTATCTGTTTGGCCACAGTCAGAGGATTGTCCTTGACAGTCTGTCTAAGAATACCTTCGAACCAGGACTGTGAATACAAAAGCTGAATAGGAGAGGGTGTGGACGGTTTCACGCTTTAAGATGATTTGAGACACTTTTAAATGGGGATCCTATGAGTATGCGCTGGGAGGAACTGCTTATTTCCCTGTAAATGTTATCACAGGGAGGCACAGGGGTAGGAGTTTAAAAAAAAAATAAGGTGGACGTGCCACTTGTATTTCGCAGAGAGAGGGATTAGACAAAGAAAGGAGACAGGCCTGCATTAAAAGCTGGAGAAACAAGGAGGCTTTTGTGGTCAAGAAGGCCACATATTGAACATTTACTGTGAGATATTAATCCACCCTTTTGAGCTGTTTACTACCTAAAGTAAAGAAAGGCTACATTATACAGAGTGGATTAAATGAACATTAAAGAGATGCACATTATATTTGGGATTCAGGGTGAAATCAGTCCTTTAAATCCTTCATATATTATTTAAAAACCAACTAGAACAATGGATTTGTAACTCCTACCCTTGTTTAAACTGACCGTGATCATTTTGCCTCATCGCAGTCATTTCCTTTCACCCGTTGAAAAACAGAACTATCATATTTTCATCACCGTTTCCACATCGTTTTCCACCTCTGCTGTGGTTTAATGGCACCAACTGTTCACCTCGGGGTGCTTCACTTCTAACACTCAGCGGACTGCATTTCGATGAGCGTCCATTGACATAAACATCAAGGATTTTGTTTGACGTGTGGACACATTTCGGTTCAAAGCCAAATTTAAAAAAAGGGAATAACTTGGAGGAGGCAACTTCTCAGATTTGCAGCAGAAAAGCGACATTAAAAGGCACCAAAACCACTAGTCTAAAACTAACAGAGGCATGAAATGAACAGAAAAAGGTATTTAAATTATTAGCGGCGGTTATCTCTATTGCAATTTATTGTCAACTTAAATTTCGTGAGATCAAAATGAATGGTTCAAGCATCTACAGGAAATCCTCAGAAGAAGCTTGTCCTCTGTTTTCCACCCGTCACAGCTCTGTTGGGGATCTTGTGACCTCCAGAATTTAAAAGAAGCGGCAAACCTGACAACATTTATCCGGTTCAGACAGCTGAACGGTGTAAACAGAAAGATGAACATTTTCATTTTCGTTAAGGCTGTAAAAAAAGCATCTTTCAAACAAACAACCACGAAAAGCTCTTACAGCCCAAACTCGGGGTTAAACTGGCCCAGTGGACAGACACTCAGCGGCGTCTCTACATCTTACTGGTCACCTCAGATCTGACAGGTGACAGGTTCGATGTTGAAGTCTCAATGAATGCAACTATGGTGTTCCAGTTTAACTGGCGATATTTGCTGCTCCAGATGTTTCGCAGATTCGTCACAACCAGACCTGCCTGCATGTGTGAAGATAAAGATACTAGATAAAGAAGACGTCGCCGAATAACGTAAAAATGTTAATAAAGTCTATATCATGTCAGTATCATCGACAGACAGCAAAACCAAACGTGCTGGCCAAAATTTAAAAAAACATCATTTTCAGTACGGTGACAGGATTCGAACCCATTTGATACAGAGGTATAAAATACGAGGCGGACATCTAACTCACTATGCCACCAATTGACACGACAAACGCCCGCTTCACCTGTATAGATCTTTTTCATTCTGCCAGGTGTTCAACACGCCCAGATCAACTGGTGATAGTCACAAGTTAACATGGGCAGCCTGTTCAATAAAGAGACAGACAACTAATTATTGTCTGACGAAACAAAACCCACAACACAGAAGCTCGTCCTCTGTTGTGTTGTGTGTTAGTCTGTGGATTCACTGGAACAGATCCACAGCACAAAGAGCAGCCTCCCAACATAACAACACGCAACATCATATCAGTTTGATTTGACAGAGTACGCCAAGGCACCAAGCGACAGACATGAGGCAAAACTTTAAAAACTAAAATCACACAATCATAAACTCTGGGTGTCTTTAATGTGTGGGTATTTCTACCAGTGTCTCAAGTGTACAAGTGAACTTATTTCCCTCAAAATAAACCACAGGATCTCTTCCACTGGGTTGTTTTGAACAGCGGTCACCCAAAATGTTAACTGTATCAGTATTAGTCTGCATACATCAGATAATTAGTGACTTTATCTGTAAAATAAGACACCAAACTACATCAGTATGCGAATCCTTAACTTTCATATTGACAACAACAGCACAATAAAATCACTGAAATCCAGTTCTGTTTGTTGGGTTATGTTTTCCACCACAACATGTCCAGTGGCTCCATCTTTTCACCTCTAGGAAACATTTCTTGAGGTGCCACTGAGAACACTGAGCTAGTTTTTATTGTTTTTGAGGGAAATACTCTTTGAATATTGAGTTTTTTAAAACTTAGAGGGACACAAGGAAGGATGAAAACAATCAAAAGTGCGTTTTGTGGCATCATCAAGTTGCAAATTTCTACGAGAAGCTCATTTGGGTTCAATCCACAGGCCTGACAACACGCTTCATTATACCAAGAATTAACTTCTAATCAATAAAACACACCCAGCCTCACTTCACTGCTCACCCACACTAATAAACATGTGTCTGTTTTCATGTCTGAAGCCAAAAAGAAGCAGAAACACTGAACCTGACGACAAGACAGTTGTCTAGTTACCTGGTTTGGGTCCCAGTCTGCGGTGGAAATACACCTGGAGACTCTCCGGCTGTGGGCGGTCCGTAAATTAAACACACCTGGAAGCTTCAGTAGGTCCTCACCTGTCTGTCCCCGAAACAAGAACCTCAAGTTTGCATCTGTAACGGTTTAAGTTCCTTTAACATTTGTGTTTTGAAACATATTTTCATCCGCCGCCATTTTAGCGGTGTTCGACCGTTTAAACATTGCAAGGACGCAGCCAAGTGTGTAATCTAGCGGGGGTGTCACGCAGGTAAAGTTTCCGTAACAAATGAAAAACAAATCAGACATAAATGGGAAAAACAACACGAAACAGTCATAAAAAGCGAATATTAAATATATATATATATGTTCCACTGGAAATGTAGGTTTAAGTTAGTATGTTATAGTTAATGAGGAAACACGACCCCCCCAAGGAATACGTGGTTACGCCCCGAACAGTAAAACTATTTCCTCAATGTTCACGCGTCTTCAGTCGAGTCTTCTTTCTTGGACTGTTATTATTTAAATAATAATAATAATAATAATAATAGTAATAATAATAATAATAGTAATAATAATAATAATAATTAATAAGTTAATTATATTAATTGATTATAATTAATTGTTATGTTCACACTCGTCTTCTAGACTTTTTTTTTTAGAAAATGAACTGTCGTATTGTAAATACACGATCAAGTAAGGGACAGAAAAAACATCAAAATGTATAATTGAAGCACCAGTGACAGAATCCAGAATCCAGGCTCTTTTCATTTTTGTCATTTATTTGCAGATTAACATGAAGCTGAATCACAAGTTTGTCAACAGTCTCGAAACAAAACAAAACAACGAAATAAAAAAAAAATCACCAAGTCAGAATTATAACATAACTATTGACTGGAATAAAACATCATTATATTTCCCCAAAAAATCCACCATAAAACACAAATCCAACTACTTCTCTACATATATCTCTGTAAAACAAAAACTAACTGCACATCTGAATAAAAAGTTTGTTTTCCCTTAAATGCTTCACTAACATCACATTTAATAAACATGAATTCAAATGAGAAGAAAGAAAAGACAAGACCTAGAAACACATTAAAAGTCATTTACTGGTACATTTTCATGCAGAATTTAAGTTGTAATCTTGTTTTTAAGAAGGTAAAATGTTAAAAAATAACACATGAATGTTATGATTTCATGACTGAAGCTGACACAGATGCACATTTTCTGCTTGTTGTGGATGTTTGAATATTCCACCTGTAAAAACTGTGTCACTCAGTGGTTCAGTGACGAGTCAGAAAACATGTCAGGAACAACAGAAACCTTCATCAAACATCACTTATTGTGTCCTGATGCTTTAAAATGACACTCAACATGCTGCTGCTTTCACGCTGAACCAACACCACAGCCTCATTGTGAAGTTTGACCTTGATCAAAGTCAACATCACAACACATGAAACCAACTCAAGTCCACAACGATACAACATCTGTTGTCTGATGTGAGTCAGGACTCAACAAAACGTCTTCACACCCAAACTGGATCAAATCACACGTTCACTTGTAGTTCCTGTGGAATAAATCATCTTTACTGACTCAGAGCACAAACTACATGTTGGCTGGAAAAAACAACACCAATAAAAGTCATTGTTGGTGAATAAAGTTGGAAGAAAGTCAAAGATGAGCAGAAGAAGAAATGAGAAGATCAACAAGTGCTGACAGTCACTGTTTGATTGACAGCTGATCTCTGTGTAGAAATAAAACAACAAAGACCTGTGAGCAACAATGATGGAGACTAAATGAGTCCAAGAGTCAAAGAGACAATCAGACTCACTGCACCTTCAATCACCTCTGTCTATTTAAGTTTACACAACTCAGCAATTGTTCCAGAACGACCATCAATCCAAAGTCCAGCATGTATCTGCTGAGTGAATGTGGTCTGGACTCTGTGGAGGAGAGTCATGGTTTCAGAGACGCTGTAGAAGGACAGAATACCTGCACTGTGATCCAGGTAAACTCCAACTCTGGAGGACCGAGGACCAGAGACAGGAGTGTCTATGTTGTTGTACCAAAATTTATAACTGTTTTTGTAACAATCTAATGCCCAAGATTTGTCATTACGTCCAAATCCACATTCACTCCATCTGCCTGCTCTGGTGATATTCTTGTATGCGACTGCGACATAAACTCCTCCTCTTCCTCTCCACTCCACCTCCCAGTAACAACGTCCAGTCAGACTCTCTCTACTCAGGACCTGCCAACATCCAGTAAATCTGTCTGGATGAGGAGAATAAGACTGTTGTTCATCCATTAATGTTACCTTTCTGTCCCCTTCAGATAATAACAGCCGTGCGTTTACTGTGTTTGGATCCAGTGTGATCTGACGTGAGTACTTCAAGAATCCAGCTCTGGTCTTTGGCTCTGCTTGTGAATCTGACAGTGAAACATCCAGTTGAGTCCCTGTCAGTGAGATGTTTGTCCATGTGTCCCTCACAAAGTCCTGGAGTTGATCTCTGAGCTGTGACACAGCTGCTGTCACCTCCTCAAAGTGTCTGACAGGACGGATGTTGATGCTGGATGAGTGTGTGGACTGACTGAGTGCTGACACTGAGGGGTAGTTGTGGAGAAACTGGATGTGATCCTCTGTGTGTGAGAGCTGCTTCAGCTCAGCGTCTTTCCTCTTCAGATCTCTGATCTCCTGCTCCAGCTTCTCCTTGAGCACTTTGACTTCACTCACTTCAGTCTCCTGCTGGGATCTGATCTGCTGCTTCACATCACGGATTCTTTCCTGGAGGAGATGGATCATCTGGGTGAACATCTCCTCACTGTCCTCCACTGCTTTGTCAGCAGAGTCATTGATGGTCTTCAGCTGCTGTTGAAGCAGCTCCACATCTTTCTCTCTGTCCTGGATTCTCTGCTGGATGTTCTGTCGACTCACCTCCAGCTGCTTCTGTCTCTCCGTCCTTTCTGCTGCAGCTGAGACTGTGTCGTGGCCTTTATGTTCATCCACAGAGCAGAGATAACACATCAGCTGCTGATCAGTGCGACAGAAAATCTCCCTCATCTTATCGTGAGCAGAGCAGATGTTCTCCTGGAGGTTCTTGGAGGGCTCCACCAGCTGGTGTTTCTTTAATGGAGGTGAATCATAGTGAGGCTGAAGGTGTGTCTCACAGAAAGAGGCCAGACAGACTAAACAGGACTTGAAGGCTTTCACTTTCCTCCCACTGCACACATCACAGGCCACATCTCCAGGTCCAGCATAGCAGTGATCAGCAGCAGCAGCTTGGAGTCCAGTCTTCTTCAGCTCCTCCACTAAATCTGCTAACATGGTGTTTTTCATCAGGACAGGCCTCGGTGAGAAGGTCTGCCTACACTGAGGGCAGCTGTAGATTCTCTTCCCATCCTCTCCATCCCAGTGTGTTTTAATACACTTCATACAGTAGCTGTGTCCACAGGGAATCGTCACCGGATCCTTCAGTAGATCCAGACAGATGGAACAAGAGAATTTCTCAGAATCCAGCTGATTTCCTCTCTGCGCCATTTCTCCTCTCAGTAACAGCGACTGTGTGAGTTTCTCTTCCTTGTTCCTGAAACTAGTTTCAGCTCTGATCTACAAATCATGTGTTCCTGTAAGTGAACGGGGCTTGTCAGCTCTTCCACGTCACCATGTTGGTTCCACCCATCTGCAAAGTTCAGATCTGAAGGGGAGGGAACAAAGAAGTGTGTGGACAGAGCGGAGCTGCTGTGTTTCAGAGCAGGAAGAAGAGGAGGGTTATCAGGCTGAGAGAGACGCTGAGAGTTTAACCTTTTTACAGCAGAGCTCATTTCTCATTTAATCCTCAGATGACACTTTTAAAAAGTTATGCACATTTAATTCATGATAAAAACATGCTGGTCAAAAATGCTGCAATTAAAATATTAAATATTAACATCATTTTACTTTGACTGAGTCACTTTGACTGAGGTCCTGATCAGAACGGGCAAATTTAACCCTTTAAATACCAGTTTGTTTACATGATATCATTGTTGTTTTAAATGAAAAACACAAAAAATGAATAATTTTTCATACAATCAGTGGTCAGTGATGACTTCTTTCTTTTGATCATAACAATCTGGGATATATAAATGATTACTGGTATTCTGATGTATTATTAACAACCAAACTCAGACTCAGGAACTTAAAAACATAAAAATTATATATTTACATTATTTTTCTACTTTCACATAATTAAATAAAAAAAATCTTTTACCAAAATCAGTCCTGATCATTATTAACAAATATTCATTAATACTCACCCAGAACACATGCAGCTTCAATCTTAAACGGGTTTTCAACACAAACCAAATCAGAGAGTTTTGCTGTTTTCTTACAACAACCACCAGAACAATCTACACAACACAACTACAAACCTTGGTTGGTCCAAAACATCTGGGCCTCAACATTAAGTGTGAACGACTCATTAAACTGATGTTACACCAAAACAAGGTCTGACAATCAACCGGTCTGAACGTCCCAGACGAGCCTCCATTTGTCACAAACTGGCTCAAAGAATGGGACCAATAAATAATCATTGCAGTAAATTTTCTTCAGTCAAATGAGATTTAACAAAACTAATCTCCAATAACTTTGCTTTCACCATCCATTGATGTACTTGCTGATTTTTGAACAGTTGATCTTGTGCTGTCTAATCGGCATTTCTTTAAATTTATCTTAAATTACATCTTTGAAAGTATTTATTTGACTCTTTTTTAATTGTTTAAAGGTTATTATCCACGGAATTTTTTTTAAATTATTTTAAATATGGTTTATTTATGCCTCGGGTTTACGCGATTATATCACTTCCGGTTAGCCGATGGCTACTTCCTGTCTAGACGCTACTTTGTTTTACCGGAGAAACGGCAGATGTACAGGCATCTGAAGCTGCATCTTTCCACCGAAGCATCATAAAACCAATGCCGTAAGTTTAACAGTATGACAGAGAACATATTTTAGAAATTTACTTACTAAATAGTTACGTTTTATATGTTTAGTCACTGAATGTGGTTGTGACTGTAACTATGGCAACAGTGTGGTTTCTCTGTCAGTTAAGACAGTTGATAAACTCCATTTATATTTTGTAGTTATGTTCTGCTTGAAAGACTCATACTCATTGTTTTTGTACTGTTTATTTACAGTTTTCACCACAGCATTTAATGTGGAGAATTAAACAGTCAACTTCTTTACCACGTCTCCTTCGTTTCACTGGCTGTGGTTTAACTTGGTGTTGAGTTGGTGTCACGACAAACCACACGAGAACACTGCAGATGTTATTTTACAGATTTTCACCAGTTGTGTTAAATTACAGATCATAACTGGAAAAGTCACAGAACATATTAATTTACAAGTTAACCCTAAAAACAAAGGCCAACATTTAATAAAAACACACACATCAAAAATCTGTATTTTAACAAATGAGAACTCTTTCATTTCCAATGTTTGACCATAAAATTACTCTTTTTTTTAAACTGAAATCAACAAAATATCAGTATTTTACAGATATTTTCCATTATTTGAACAATAAGGACTGAAAATACAGGTAAATCAGGTTGTTGCTGTTGCCTCACTGATTTTGCTTGTTGTGTTAAATTCCATAAATATTTCATCAAATCTCAGAAAATAAACGATTAATTTACATGTTGACTGTAAAGACAAAGAAGAATAACATGCTCTAACTAGTCTGAGGAGGAACAGTGAGCTGAAAGAACAGGACTAATAAAATAATAAAGCATCACCTTGAAACTAGTTTTACTGACCACACGGTGACAACAACAGGACAAAGGACAAGTCATGGCAAAGACAACCAGTCATGCTGATGCAGACGTCTCACAAAAGTCAGATAGTGTCACATTTTCATGCAGTTTGAACTGAGTTTCTGCAGCTACACTACATGTGCATTTAGTGTTTGTCTCTTTAATTGAAGTCCTGCAGTGGAGACGGTTAAACAGGAGCTATAAAACACACTGAGGCACCTTTAACCAAACTTTAAACACACAGTATCAAAAACAGCTGTTTCTAAATGATGTAAAACACGACTAGACACAAAGAACAGTGATCAGACTGAAGGCGTCTTCTTGTGTTGTGCATCACTTTTCACATTTCAGTTGTGAACCTGCAGGAAGGCCAGTAAAAAACTTGACTGAGCCTTCAGAAAGTCAAACATCACCAGGAGGACAAAGGAGAAGCAACACTCAGCACTTCAGATCAACCCAGCACATGTTCTGTCCCAGAGGTGGAGTTCAGCTTTTAAGTTTCGACACACACTATACACAACTTTACACACAAATGAAATGTAGCACAAAGTGAGTTACTGTGAGAAGATCAACAAGTGCTGACAGTCACTGTTTGATTGACAGCTGATCTCTGCAGTGTAGAAATAAAACAACGATGAGCAACAATGATGGAGACTAAATGAGACAAAGACACAATCAGACTCACTGAACCTTCAATCACCTCCGTCTATTTCAGTTCACACAACTCAGCACTTGCTCCATCAAAACCATAAACTCCAAATCCAGCATGTACCTCCTGAGTGAATGTGGTCTGGACTCTGTGGAGGAGAGTCATGGTTTCAGAGACGCTGTAGAAGGACAGAATACCTGCACTGTGATCCAGGTACACTCCAACCCTGGAGGACTCAGGACCTGAGACGGGAGTTTGGATGTCGTTGTACCAAAATATATAACGGTTCTGGAAACAATCTAATGCCCAGGTCTTTTCATTATGTCCAAATCCACATTCAGTCAAGCCTCCTGTTCTGCTGATAGTCTTGTATGCGACTGTTACAAAGACTCCTCCTCTCATCTCCACCTCCCAGTAACAACGTCCAGTCAGACTCTCTCTACTCAGCACTTGATGACACCATCCAGTGAATCTGTCTGGATGAAGAGAATAAGACTGTTGTTCATCCATTAATGTCACCTTTCTGTCCCCTTCAGATAATAACAGCTGTTTGTTTACTGTGTTTGGATCCAGTGTGATTTGACGTGAGTACTTCAAGAATCCAGCTCTGGTCTTTGGCTCTGCTTGTGAATCTGACAGTGAAACATCCAGTTGAGTCAATGTCAGTGAGATGTTTGTCCATGTGTCCCTCACAATGTCCTGGAGTTGATCTCTGAGCTGTGACACAGCTGCTGTCACCTCCTCAAAGTGTCTGACAGGATGGATGTTGATGCTGGATGAGTGTGTGGACTGACTGAGTGCTGACACTGAGGGGTAGTTGTGGAGAAACTGGCTGTGATCCTCTGTGTGTGAGAGCTGCTTCAGCTCAGCATCTTTCCTCTTCAGATCTCTGATCTCCTGCTTCAGCTTCTCCTTAAGCTCTTTGACTTCACTCACTTCAGTCTCCTGCTGGGATCTGATCTGCTGCTTCACATCACGGATTCTTTCCTGGAGGAGATGGATCATCTGGGTGAACATCTCCTCACTGTCCTCCACTGCTTTATCAGCAGAGACACTGATGGCCTTCAACTGCTGTTGAAGCAGCTCCACATCTTTCTCTCCATCCTGGATTCTCTGCTGGATGTTTTGTCGACTCACCTCCAGCTCTCTCTGTCTCTCCATCCTTTCTGCTGCAGCTGAGACTGTGTCATGGCCTTTATGTTCATCCACAGAGCAGAGATAACAGATCAACTGATGATCAGTGCGACAGAAAACCTCCTTCATCTTATCGTGAGCAGAGCAGATGTTCTCCTGGAGGTTCTTGGAGGGCTCCACCAGCTGGTGTTTCTTTAATGGAGGTGAATCATAGTGAGGCTGAAGGTGTGTCTCACAGAAAGAAGCCAGACAGACTAAACAGGACTTGAAGGCTTTCACTTTCCTCCCACTGCACACATCACAGGCCACATCTCCAGGTCCAGCATAGCAGTGATCATCAGCAGCAGCAGCAGCTTGGAGTCCAGTCTTCTTCAGCTCCTCCACTAAAACTGCTAACATGATGTTTTTCTCCAGGACAGGCCTCGGTGTGAAAACCTTACTGCACTGAGGACAGCTGTAGATTCTCTTCCCATCCTCTCCATCCCAGTGGGTTTTAATACACTTCATACAGTAGCTGTGTCCACAGGGAATCGTCACCGGATCCTTCAGTAGATCCAGACAGATGGAACAAGAGAAGGTTTGTTGGTCCAGCTGAACTCCTTTCTGAGACATTTCTCCTCTCAGCAACAGCGACTGTGCAGGTTTTACTGTCTTGCTGTGTCTGAGAGCAGGAAGAAGAGAGAGGAGGGTCATCAGGCTCAGATTCATTCCAGGAAGAGGAGTGGCTTCACAGAGATGCTCTGTCTTTATTTATTTATTTATTTCTACAACAGAGATCATGACTCATCTAAAATCACTGCTCATTACAACTTTTAAGGTCAGAATTCCCAGATTCTCATTTAAATCACTTAATAAATCCTCTTAATGAATCGAATCATTGAAAAACTGCAGATTAATAAAGATTTTAATCACAGCCAAAGTATTTTTGAATAAAACAAAATACATGAATCATCTCATTTTTAGCACAAGACGTATTTTAATGTGAGATAAAGAGACGTCATTAGTTGCAGCTGTGAATCCCACAGGACTTGAATGCATCACATCAGTTGGCTCTATGGTCAAACTGATGTGATGATCTGAATGATTGATTTTATATTCTTCTGATGTTTGTCAACAGGATATAAAAGCCTTCCACGTCCTTCTTCCAAAAAAAGGTTACAGATTCAGTTTGTCTGTGACCGCAGCTCCGTCTCAATACTGTTGTAGGTTTTAACTGTAACATTTAAACTTGCTGGATAAATTCATGGTGTTATTTCTCTGATGGACAGAGTTGTGGCTCAGTGGCTGTTGGTGTAAATCTGCTGTCTCCTTGTTTTAATTTGATCCCTTTTGTTGCTCTTTGACTGTTTTTCTTTTGCGTTGTCAGTCCAAGCACTTTGTAAACCCTTGTTCAGAAAATGACGTTATTATGTTTACTTGTATGATCAGGAGGTTTCTGGGAATTATCTGTGGTGGAAAGCCGCCGTGGAGGCAGCACGATGTTAAAATAAAAGACGAGCAAATCAATCAATAGCCTTCTAAGACGCCAATAAGGACTAGAGCTGCATTGGTGAACATATACGAGGCCCTCATTAGAGCAAAACTAGACTCTGGCTGTGTCGTTCAGTCGTCAGCAGCAGAGACCCACCTTAATAATGTGGATGTGGGGCAGGAGCAAGGCCTACCAATCTGCAGTGGAGCTGTTAGAACATCTCCAGCTGCTGCCATGTGAGTGCATTAGGTGAATTACCGAGGTGGTGAAGCTCTTCAGTAATGATTCCTACATCTTCAGGGTCATCTCGCGGTTCTGCAACTTCCTTCCTTTTCGCAAACATTCCCAGGACAGTCGGCTCTACTCTCTTCTGGTTGTCCTCCACATCCTAAAAAACTGTAGCTTCAGACATCTCGCAGCAGTCTATCGTGTATGCAGTCACCACTGTGGCTCGCTATCACCAGCTAATTATTAATATTCACGGGAGAAAATAACTGACACTCCATCGTCTCTTTGGCCTTGAACACTCTTCTCATACATTGGCCATTTATTAATGCGCATGCTCGCAATACAAATTCCGGTGCACGCATGCACTTACGTTCAGCGTGACATCACTGCATAGGCTATTTAACATGACTTTGCCTCTATTTAGCAAATATGCTTAACAAAAACAAAACAAATAAAGTCTCAGTTACAACAGACACACCACAGAAAGTGACATTGACCCAGCCTCCAGATTTCCAGGGGGGGCAATTACTTTTTCACAAAGGGCCGGGAAGGATTGGATAGCTCTTTTCCTTAAAACATTAAATCATCATTTAAAAACTGCATTTTGGGTTGACTTTGGTTGTCTTTATCTAATATTTAAATGAGTTTGATGGTCTTAAACATTAAAGTGGGGAACATATGCAAAAAAAAATAAGAATTTGAGAAGGGGGAAACACTTTTTCACGGCACTGTATATTCAGTGATAAGGTCTCAGTGTTTTCAGCTGCACATGAACTGATCCTGATCAGAAAGTGAGATCCAGCTGTTTGTAGGAGTCTTTAATCTAAGTTTAATAAATACTTGCAGCATCAGACACACAAAACATCGATACTGTATTTAGATGAATTATCATTAAACATGGGAGTTAACTTTCAAAACTAATATCACATAATCATAAACTCTGTGTGTCTTTAATGTGTGGGTATTTCTACCAGTGTCTCAAGTGTACAAGTGAACTAATTTCCCTCAAAATAAACCACAGGATCTCTTCTACTGGGTTGTTTTGAACAGCAGTCACCCAAAATGTTAACTGTATCAGTATTAGTCTGTGTACATCAGATAATTAGTGACCTGGAGGAGATGGATCATCTGGGTGAACATCTCCTCACTGTCCTCCACTGTTTTATCAGCAGAGAAATTGATGGTCTTCAGCTGCTGTTGAAGCAGCTCCACATCTTTCTCTCTGTCCTGGATTCTCTGCTGGATGTTTTGTCGACTCACCTCCAGCTGCTTTTGTCTCTCTGTCCTTTCTGCTGCAGCTGATACTGTGTTTTGGCCTTTATGTTCATCCATTGTGCAGAGATAACAGATCAACTTCTGATCAGTGCGACAGAAAACCTCCTTCATCTTGGTTATTGGAGGGCTCCACCAGCTGGTGTTTATTCAATGGTCCTCTTGTTTTGGGATATTATCCGCATAAAAACGTCTATGGAATCTGTTTCTGATTCTGATTCTGAATCTGACATTAAAACATCCAGTTGAGTCCCTGTCAGTGCTGTGTTTGGATACAGTGTGATTTGACGTGAGTACTTCAAGAATCCAGCTCTGGTCTTTGGCTCTGCTTGTGAATCTGACAGTGAAACATCCAGTTGAGTCCCTGTCAGTGAGATGTTTGTCCATGTGTCCCTCACAATGTCCTGGAGTTGATCTCTGAGCTGTGACACAGCTGCTGTCACCTCCTCAAAGTGTCTGACAGGACGGATGTTGATGCTGGATGAGTGTGTGGACTGACTGAGTGCTGACACTGAGGGGTAGTTGTGGAGAAACTGGATGTGATCCTCTGTGTGTGAGAGCTGCTTCAGCTCAGCATCTTTCCTCTTCAGATCTCTGATCTCCTGCTCCAGCTTCTCCTTAAGCTCTTTGACTTCACTCACTTCAGTCTCCTGCTGGGATCTGATCTGCTGCTTCACATCACGGATTCTTTCCTGGAGGAGATGGATCATCTGGGTGAACATCTCCTCACTGTCCTCCACTGCTTTATCAGCAGAGACACTGATGGCCTTCAACTGCTGTTGAAGCAGCTCCACATCTTTCTCTCCATCCTGGATTCTCTGCTGGATGTTCTGTCGACTCACCTCCAGCTCTCTCTGTCTCTCCGTCCTTTCTGCTGCAGCTGAGACTGTGTCATGGCCTTTATGTTCATCCACAGAGCAGAGATAACAGATCAACTGATGATCAGTGCGACAGAAAACCTCCTTCATCTTATCGTGAGCAGAGCAGATGTTCTCCTGGAGGTTCTTGGAGGGCTCCACCAGCTGGTGTTTCTTTAATGGAGGTGAATCATAGTGAGGCTGAAGGTGTGTCTCACAGAAAGAGGCCAGACAGACCAAACAGGACTTGAAGGCTTTCACTTTCCTCCCACTGCACACATCACAGGCCACATCTCCAGGTCCAGCATAGCAGTGATCAGCAGCAGCAGCTTGGAGTCCAGTCTTCTTCAGCTCCTCCACTAAAATTGCTAACATGATGTTTTTCTCCAGGACAGGCCTCGGTGTGAAAACCTTACTGCACTGAGGACAGCTGTAGATTCTCTTTCCATCCTCTCCATCCCAGTGGGCTTTAATACACTTCATGCAGTAGCTGTGTCCACAGGGAATCGTCACTGGATCCTTCAGTAGATCCAGACAGATGGAACAAGAGAAGGTTTCTCGGTTCAGCTGAACTCCTTTCTGAGTCATTTCTCCTCTCAGCAACAGTGACTGTGCAGCTTTGACTGTCTTGCTGTGTCTGAGAGCAGGAAGAAGAGAGAGGAGGGTCATCAGGCTCAGATTCATTCCAGGAAGAGGAGTGGCTTCACAGAGATGCTCTGTCTTTATTTATTTATTTATTTCTACAACAGAGATCATGACTCATCTAAAATCACTGCTCACCAGAAATCCCAGATTCTCATTAATATCACTTAATAAATCCTCTTAATGAATCGAATCATTCAAAAACTGCAGATCAATAAAGATTTTAATCACAGCCAAAGTATTCTTGAATAAAACAAAATACATGAATCATCTCATTTTTAGCACAAGATGTATTTTAATGTGAGATAAAGAGACGTCATTAGTTGCAGCTGTGAATCCCACAGGACTTGAATGCATCACATCATTTGGCTCTATGGTCAAACTGATGTGATGATGTGAATGATTGATTTTATATTCTTCTGATGTTTGTCAACAGGATATAAAAACCTTCCACATCCTTCTTCCAAAATAAGGTTACAGATTCAGTTTGTCTGTGACCACAGCTCCGTCTCAATACGGTTGTAGGTTTTAACTGTAACATTTAAACTTGCTGGATAAATTCATGGTGTTATTTCTCTGATGGACAGAGTTGTGGCTCAGTGGCTGTTGGTGTAAATCTGCTGTCTCCTTGTTCTAATTTGATCCCTTTTGTTGCTCTTTGACTGTTTTTCTTTTGCGTTGTCAGTCCAAGCACTTTGTAAACCCTTGTTCAGAAAATGACGTTATTATGTTTACTTGTACGATCAGGAGGTTTGTGGGAATTCTCTGTGGTGGAAAGCCGACGTGGAGGCAGCACGATGTTAAAATAAAAGACAAGAGCAAATCGATCAATAGCCTTCTAAGACGCCAATAAGGACTAGAGCTGCATTGGTGAACATATACGAGGCCCTCATTAGAGCAACACTAGACTCTTGGTGTGTCGTTCAGTCGTCAGCAGCAGAGACCCACCTTAATAATGTGGATGTGGGGCAGGAGCAAGGCCTACCAATCTGCAGTGGAGCTGTTAGAACATCTCCAGCTGCTGCCATGTGAGTGCATTAGGTGAATTACCGAGGTGGTGAAGCTCTTCAGTAATGATTCCTACATCTTCAGGGTCATCTGGAGGTTCTGCAACTTCCTTCCTTTTCGCAAACATTCCCAGGACAGTCGGCTGTACGCTCTCCTGGTTGTCCTTCACATCCTAAAAAACAAAACAAATAAAGTCTCAGTTACAACAGACACACCACAGAAAGTGACATTGACCCAGCCTCCAGATTTCCAGGGGGGGCAATTACTTTTTCACAAAGGGCCGGGAAGGTTTGGATAGCTCTTTTCCTTAAAACATTAAATCATCATTTAAAAACTGCATTTTGGGTTGACTTTGGTTGTCTTTATCTAATATTTAAATGAGTCTGATGGTCTTAAACATTAAAGTGGGGAACATATGCAAAAAAAAAATAAGAATTTGAGAAGGGGGAAACACTTTTTCACGGTACTGTATATTCAGTGATAAGGTCTCAGTGTTTTCAGCTGCACATGAACTGATCCTGATCAGAAAGTGAGATCCAGCTGTTTGTAGGAGTCTTTAATCTAAGTTTAATAAATACTTGCAGCATCAGACACACAAAACATTGATACTGTATTTAGATGAATTATCATTAAACATGGGACTGAACTTCCAAAACTAATATCACATAATCATAAACTCTGGGTGTCTTTAATGTGTGGGTATTTCTACCAGTGTCTCAAGTGGACAAGTGAACTTATTTCCCTCAAAATAAACCACAGTATCTCTTCTACTGGGTTGTTTAAACAGTGGTCACCCAAAATGTTAACTGTATCAGTATTAATCTGTGTACATCAGATAATTAGTGACTTTATCTGTAAAATGAGACACCAAAGTACATCAGTATGAGAACCTTTAACTCTCATAATGACAACAGCAGCACAATAAAATCACTGAAATCCAGTTATGTTTGTTGGGTTTTGTTTTCCACCCCAACATGTCCAGTGGCTCCATCTTTTCACCTCTAGGAAACATTTCTGGAGGTGCCACTGAGAACACTGAGCTAGTTTTTACTGTTTTTGAGGGAAATACTCTTTGAATATTGATTTTTTTTTTTAACTTAGAGGGACACAAGGAAGGAGGAAAACAATCAAAAGTTCGTTCTGTGGCACCATCAAGTTGCAAATTTCTACGAGAAGCTCATTTGGGTTCAACACGTTTTATTATACCAAGAATTAACTTCTAATCAATAAAACACACCCAGCCTCACTTCACTGCTCACCCACACTAATAAACATGTGTCTGTTTTCATGTCTGAAGCCAAAAAGAAGCAGAAACACTGAACCTGACGACAAGACAGTTGTCTAGTTACCTGGTTTGGGTCCCAGTCTGCGGTGGAAATACACCTGGAGACTCTCCGGCTGTGGGCGGTCCGTAAATTAAACACACCTGTAAGCTTCAGTAGGTTCTCACCTGTCTGTCCCCGAAACAAGAACCTCGAGTTTATATCTGTAACGGTTTAAGTTCCTTTAGCATTTGTCTTTTAAAACATATTTTCATCCGCCGCCATTTTAGCGGCGTTCAACCGTTTAAACTTTGTATGGACGCAGCCAAGTGTGTAATCGAGCGGGGGTGTCACGCAGGTAAACTTTCCGTAACAAATGACAAAATAAACCAAACATGAATTGGAAAACAACATGAAACAGTCCTAGAATGCAAATGTATTATAAAATATATATATTCTACTGCAAATGTAGGTTCAGATTAGTATGTTCGAGTTATTGAGGAAACACGACCCCCCAAGTAATACGTGGTTACGCCCCAAACAGTAAAACTATTTCCTGAATGTTGACATAATAATAACAATAATAATAATAAAAATAATAATAATAATAATAATAATAATAATAATAATAATAATAATAATTTCATTATATTCATTGATTATAAATAATTGTTATGTTCACACTCGTCTTCTCGACTTTTTTTTAGAAGATGAACTGTCGTATTGTAAATACATGATCAAGTAAGGGACAGAAAAAACATTAAAATGTATAATTGAAAAAACCAGTGAAAGAATGCAGAATCCAGGCACAGTTCATTTTTGTCATTTATTTGCAGATTAACATGAAGCTGAATCACAAGTTTGTCAACAGTCTCGAAACAAAACAAAACAACGAAATAAAAAAAATCACCAAGTCAGATTAATAAAATAACTATTGACTGGAATAAAACATCATTATATTTCCCCAGGAAATCCACCATAAAACACAAATCCAACTACTTCTCTACATATATCTCTGTAAAACAAAAACTAACTGCACATCTGAGTAAAAAGTTTGTTTTCCCTTAAATGCATCACTAACATCACATTGAATAAACATGAATTCAAATGAGAGAAAAGCAAAAGCAAGATTTAGAAACACGTTAAAAGTGATTTACTGGTACATTTTCATGCAGAATTTAAGTTGTAATCTTTTTTTAAGAGGGTAAAATGTTAAAAATAAAACATGAATGTTATGATTTCATGACTGAAGCTGACACAGATGCACATTTTCTGCTTGTTGTGGATGTTTGAATATTCCACCTGTAAAAACTGTGTCACTCAGTGGTTCAATGACGAGTCAGAAAACGTGTCAGGAACAACAGAAACCTCCATCAAACATCACTTATTGTGTCCTGATGCTTTAAAATGACACTCAACATGCTGCTGCCTTCACACTGAACCAACACCACAGCCTCATTGTGAAGTTTGACCTTAATGAAAGTCAACATCACAACACATGAAACCAACTCAAGTCCACAACGATACAACATCTGTTGTCTGATGTGAGTCAGGACTCAACAAAACATCTTCACACTCAAACTGGATCAAATCACACTTTCCACTTGTTGGTCCTGTGGAATAAATCCTCTTTACTGACTCAGAGCACAAACTACATGTTGGCTGGAAAAACCAACACAAATAAAAGTCATTGTTGGTGAATAAAGTTGGAAGAAAGTCAAAGATGAGCAGAAGAAGAAATGAGAAGATCAACAAGTGCTGACAGTCACTGTTTGATTGACAGCTGATCTCTGTGTAGAAATAGAACAACGATGAGCAACAATGATGGAGACTAAATGAGTCCAAGAGTCAAAGACACAATCAGACTCACTGCACCTTAAATGACCTCTGTCTATTTCAGTTCACACAACTCAGCACTTGTTCCATCAAAACCAAAAACTCCAAATCCAGCATGTATCTGCTGAGTGAATGTGGTCTGGACTCTGTGGAGGAGAGTCATGGTTTCAGAGACGCTGTAGAAGGACAGAATACCTGCACTGTGATCCAGATACACTCCAACTCTGGAGGACTCAGGACCTGAGACGGGAGTTTGGATGTCGTTGTACATAAATGTATAACTGTTTTGGAAACAATACAATACCCAAGATTTGTCATTATGTCCAAATCTACATTCAGTAAAGCTTCCTGTTCTGCTGATATTCTTGTATGCGACTGTTACAAAGACTCCTCTTCCTCTCATCTCCACCTCCCAGTAACAACGTCCAGTCAGACTCTCTCTACTCAGGACCTGCCACCATCCAGTGAATCTGTCTGGATGAGGAGAATAAGACTGTTGTTTATCCATTAATGTCACCTTTCTGTTCCCTTCAGATAATAACAGTTGTGTGTTTACTGTGTTTGGATCCAGTGTGATTTGACGTGAGTACTTCAAGAATCCAGCTCTGGTCTTTGGCTCTGCTTGTGAATCTGACAGTGAAACATCCAGTTGAGTCCCTGTCAGTGAGATGTTTGTCCATGTGTCCCTCACAATGTCCTGGAGTTGATCTCTGAGCTGTGACACAGCTGCTGTCACCTCCTCAAAGTGTCTGACAGGACGGATGTTGATGCTGGATGAGTGTGTGGACTGACTGAGTGCTGACACTGAGGGGTAGTTGTGGAGAAACTGGTTGTGATCCTCTGTGTGTGAGAGCTGCTTCAGCTCAGCATCTTTCCTCTTCAGATCTCTGATCTCCTGCTCCAGCTTCTCCTTAAGCTCTTTGACTTCACTCACTTCAGTCTCCTGCTGGGATCTGATCTGCTGCTTCACGTCATGGATTCTTTCCTGGAGGAGATGGATCATCTGGGTGAACATCTCCTCACTGTCCTCCACTGCTTTATCAGCAGAGTCATTGATGGTCTTCAGCTGCTGTTGAAGCAGCTCCACATCTTTCTCTCCATCCTGGATTCTCTGCTGGATGTTCTGTTGACTCACCTCCAGCTGCTTCTGTCTCTCCATCCTTTCTGCTGCAGCTGAGACTGTGTCATGGCCTTTATGTTCATCCATTGTGCAGAGATAACAGATCAGCTGCTGATCAGTGCGACAGAAAACCTCCTTCATCTTATCGTGAGCAGAGCAGATGTTTTCCTGGAGGTTCTTGGAGGGCTCCACCAGTTTGTGTTTCTTTAATGGAGGTGAATCATAGTGAGGCTGAAGGTGTGTCTCACAGAAAGAGGCCAGACAGACTAAACAGGACTTGAAGGCTTTCACTTTCCTCCCACTGCACACATCACAGGCCACATCTCCAGGTCCAGCATAGCAGTGATCAGCAGCAGCAGCTTGGAGTCCAGTCTTCTTCAGCTCCTCCACTAAATCTGCTAACATGGTGTTTTTCTTCAGGACAGGCCTCGGTGAGAAGGTCTGCCTACACTGAGGGCAGCTGTAGATTCTCTTCTCATCCTCTCCATCCCAGTGTGTTTTAATACACCTCATACAGTAGCTGTGTCCACAGGGAATCGTCACCGGATCTTTCAGTAGATCCAGACAGATGGAACAAGAGATTGTTTCTCGGTCCAGCTGATTTCCTCTCTGCGCCATTTCTCCTCTCACTAACAGCGACTGTGTGAGTTTCTCTTCGTTGTTCCTGAAACTAGTTTGAGCTCTGATCAACAAATCATGTGTTCCTGTAGTGGACGGGGCCTGTCAGTTCCTCCACGTCACCATGTTGGTTCCACCCATCTGCAGAGTTCAGATCTGAAGGGGAGGGAACAAGGAAATGTTCTTGGTTTAGTGTTTGGGAGTGCAGTAGTCTGGAAGGCCAGACAGATATCTGGGGACTCTACATTCACAGTTTGCTATACAAGCTCTGAACACAATATGAACAGGACATGATCCCCTCAGAGGGCTGCAGTATTTATATCTGCCGTTGCCATCTTTTGCATGTTTGCACAACTCTTTCTTTCTCTTTGGTGTACTTTGTGGAGTGGATTAATTTGTCCTGTGTGAGTCAATGTCTTGTAGAGGCCGGTGGACAATAAACTTATCTTATCTTATCTTGATGTGTGGACAGACTGGAGCTGCTGTGTCTGAGAGCAGGAAGAAGAGGAGGGTTATCAGGATGAGATTCAATCCAGGAAGAGGAGGGAGACGCTGAGTGTTTAACCTTTTTACAGAAGAGCTCATTTCTCATTTAATCCTCAGACGACACTTTAAAAAGTTACACACATTTAATTCATGATAAAAATATGCTGGTCAAAAATGCTGTAATGAAAATATTATATATTAACATTATTTTACTTTGACTGAGTCACTTTTTAGGTCCCGATCAGAACTGACAGTTTGTTTACATGATGTCATTGTTGTTGTTTTACAGAAAATGACATCAAATTAATCATTTTTAATACAATCAGTGGTCAGTGATTAAATCTTTCTTTGGGTTATCACAATCCCAGATTGTGATAACCCAAAGAAAGAATTAATCACTGTAATCATTAATCACTGGGTTGGGTTATCATAACCCAACCCAGTGATTAATGATTACTGGTATTGATTCTGATGTATTATTAACAACCAAACTCAGACTCAGGACCTGAATAACATAAAAATGATATATTTATATTATTTTTCTACTTTCACTTCGTTGCATTATTTGAAATGTATTCATTTATTCATTTGGTTTTAACCAAAATCAGTCCTGATCATAACAAACAAATATTTATACATTTTCATGGTTTTAATCTTTAGAATACCAGCTTGTTCACATGATGTCACCTAGCTGATATTAAACTATGAAAAAAACAAACAAAAATGAAATATTTTCCGTATAATAAGCGCTGAGAGGAATGTTTCAATTATCACTGTCCAGGATACGTCAGTGAGCAACACACTCAGTTTGATGCATCATATTATTTTGTGCAGCATCAGATTAAAAAAAATAATTTAAAAAAATAGCTTCAGACCTTAATGACAACAAGAAAAACAAGAAGTGACTTAAAGCTTGTTTTGCTCTTGCTGTCTCGTCTCTGTGTAAACATTTCCTGCAGTTAATCTGAAAACTGTGATTTTTTGCCACATAAATGTTGATCACAGCTGAGCACCGCACGACTTTTCTGTTGCATCAACAAGCGCAGATAGTTTTTATTTTTTTGCAAGTTTTCAAATGAGGCATTCTTGATAAAAAATAATTTTGATGAAATATCACAAGTTTGGGCTTCGGTTGGTTAATTTTCTGGACAGAAGTGCACATCACAATAATTCAAGGATTGTCAAAAAGGCAAAAGTCTGAGATTTCATTCGACTTTCACATTTCTGGCTTTGATAAATGTTGTCATTTTGGACTTGCTAAAGATGTTTAAACCTGTGGGTGGGTTTTGAAATTCAGAGGGTCTAACTATGACTCTAGGTTCAGTACCAGAGCAGGTTAGTGAGGATAATTTGGGTGAATCAGCCCTTGAAAGTTCTTTAGGCAGGTTCTTTTGAGTCCAGCCTGTCAGGCCACTGAGGGGAATTTGATTTCACCCACAGACTGAGGTCTTGACTCTGTTCCTCATCGCTCCACACTCGGCTCTGTGGCCACTTTCAGCCTCGATCCCGTCCTCAGCATCACCCTGCCTCCTGCTCTCAAACCAACCTTTCCAGCGCTCCGTTCGTCTCACCTCTAAACTGTCAATCACCTGCGGCTTCAGCTGTGGATCCACCAAACCAGTTGGTGCCTGACAGTCGGCTGCAGAGCTGCTGCTCCTCCAGGTTCCACACTGGGTTCTTATTTTCGTCTCCCCTTGACCACAAACCAGTCTGGTCCTTTGACCCGTGTCGGTGGAGGTCAGGTCGAGAGGGAGCCTCTGCAGGAAACCTCAGTGTTGCTGTGGTTCATTTGTCAAGACCAGACCATGATCATCCATGTTTGTGTTTCTAAAAGGAGTCTTCGACGAGGTTCATCTTCCCCCTGAAGGCACTTGAGTTCAATCCCAAAGAGACCGTGACAATGAAAGCAAGTTTGCCCGCAGAGTTTTTTGTGAGTTTCTTAAGCTGAGGCTGAAATGACCCTTGTGGAACTGTTAATTTCTGTCAGCAGCGTGCGTCTCTTTTTATTTCCGTATGAAATCTGCTTTATTGTCCTCCGATGAGACATTCAGCTCTGTGGCACTTGGAAAACACACCGGTTCCATTTGGCAAACACGACGGGAGAAAATCGGGAGCCAGCACGACAAAATGTTGCGTATTTGTCTCGGTTTAGGGAAGGCAGTGTGGGCAGCAGCAATAAACACGGCAACATCCACGGTCTCTTCTTTGAATCGTCTCATCAGCGTTAAAGAAGAGAGCGACACTTCTCTAATTATTGGAGAAGCCAGTAATTAAAGTCAGTCTGTTAAAGGTTTGCTTTCACAAAGAGGCGCCATGGAGGGTGTTAATCGTTCAAAAAGTCAGGAAACAAAGCATTATCTTCAGCAAAAAGCCAATGAAGGCAAGAAACCATTGAGCAACACTGACAGACAGGCATGAGAGGGCCATTTATACAAAGATACATAAGGTTATATTAGACTAGGCAGGGATGAGGAGCATCTATTTCTTCTTAAAGTTCAGACGTTCAGCATTGAAGGTGTAGAAAGGGCCTAAAATCACAAAGCAGAACACAAACGTACGCACAGGCAACAATTCTGGAAACGTGTGCCATAATTTGAACCTGAACTGACCGTTTTGATTCTTCTCTGAGCCTCCGGGGGGCAGCAGACACGAGCTGGAAACACAGCAGTGACATGAAGTGTGAGATAGGAGATTTTATTTAGATTTTCAGCCACTTTGCAAACATAAACTGTCGCTGTTTCTCTCTTTTGGTCTCCAATATGTTCTTGGTAATCATCTTGTTAAAAGCACACAGTCACTCATTTTGTCTGCAGGCTGTTTGGTGCATAATAATTATCTGCAGTTTCTTTTTAGAGTGTACTTTGCTTAATGCATCCAGAAATGACACTGAAGAGCGCTCTGGGAATCAAACACAACAGTAAAGTCGCAGCAGCAAAACCAAACCATGAGCTTAAAGATGGTAAAAAGACGTGTTTAGGTGGTAAATCTCTGAAGGTTGCTCAGTACGAGCAACTGATGCCACTTATTATGAGGAATAATTTGGTCTATGATTAAAAATTACGCCTAGTGCAGCTTAAAAAATGAAGTTAGAGGATACAAACAGAAGCAAATTATGTTATATCAAGTCTACAAAAACTGCAGACAGCAGAACTCTTATAAATACTCAGATCATGTTACTGTTATTTACACAGCACACTTTAAACGACAGACACTGAAAAGCTTAAAATATTAACGTTAAGGCCCTACAATGTTATATTATATTTTAAAATTAAGGTCAAGACTCAACAAAAATTACACAGAGAAACCCATCTAATCCAAAGATTCCCTCTGAGATGCACAATGAAGACCTCCAGCAGAACCAGGCTCGGGGACATCAGTCATCTGCCTCGACTGGTTGGGGTGAGGGTATTCATGTAACACCTGTCTCTACCAATAAGTATTAAAAACATCTACAAGGGATCTGTTCCCACCACATAATTAAATGCATGCTTGGAAGAGAAAATAAATCTAATTAACTAATTTAGGCAAACTGTTTCAGACAACATAATAACAACATAATGTTTGTAATTGCATTAGCTTAATATTGTATGTAATTAGTTAATTTAAGTTGAGGTAACTTAATGAAACTGGCTTGATAACTTAATTTTTGTTCCCCTTGAGTTCAAGATTTCAAGGCCCCTCCCTTATTTTAATGTGTTGCGACAATTCTAAATACCTTTAAATGAAAAGGCTAATTCCACTCACTCAACGTAGTTTGTAGGTTGATGGTTGAACATGATTTCATTAAATGTTGTCGTAACTCAAAAACACCTTTGCATTAATTGCGTACAGTCACGTTAGCATCTCTGTTACCCCTTTTCCACCAAGAAGAACCAGGTGCTAGTTCTGGTGCTCAGTTGGTTCAAATCTGGTTCCTCCTAAGAACCTGTTTGCTTTTCCATTGGCAAGGAGTCAAGTTGGAGCCATTGGTCACCGTAAAACGACTACGCTTGCATCCATTACATAGCAGTTAAACAAACACAATAAGTTGATGATAGTATCTATGTTTATCTTTATAGATGGTCTTAAGGCTGATTGAGAGGTGTTGCCTGGGCACATCGGTGATCGCGCTACTGTTGGGACACAACTGTACCGGATTTCAACGCAACAGTTTTGATCTTCAGTGTTAAAGCTATTTGAATCTGATTGATTGTCTTCCATATGTTCCTCAACCAGTAGGCATTTATATGATGTCTTCCAACAGCTAGCAAGAACAACAGCAACCATCCGAAGAGAAACTCCGTGTCTTCAGCCACAGTCAGTAGCAAACTCAACCACTTCTGTCAGCAACTTCCATGTGTCCCGGGAGTCATTCCAATACATCTGTGATCAGACCAGGGACGTCCTGGAGAACAAGGACACTAATTTCCACTTGTGTGTCCCTTTCTACCGTTGATGGTTGGTCACCATAACCCCGCCCCCAGCCCCTGACGTACTCGGTGCTTAGCTCTGGACCAGCAAAGAGTTGGTGCTTGCTGAGCTCCAGTTTATAGAACCTGGAGTCGGTGCTTAGGTGGTGGAAACACAAAGACCTGGTGCTAAGTCAGGCTCTGGCTCCAAACTAGTACTCGAACCAGCTCGGTGGAAAAAGGCATATGTGAGGCTGTTCAGGTACAGCGATGCTTTGAGCAAAAGCATGTTAGCATGCTAGCTAAAATGTGCTTAAATACAAAGCACAGCTAAATCTGAGGGAAATGTCACTCGTTCTGCTGCTCTTTCCAGCTGTTTTACAACTATTTCTTTCTGGATCAAAGTGCACGATTCACATGTTTTTGTTGCATATTTTAAAAACCTGCAACAGAATTTGCTTTTCTGCAGGTTTTACTCCAGATTTTTCCTTCTGGCAGCAACATTAGTGGGGTTTGCAGTTCCTGGAGGATTTCATGGTTTCATGGAGGATGCATGTTGTGTCGAAACCAGAAAAAGCTTTCCTCAAACTGCTGCTGCAGCGGTTACTAGTGATTAAAACATCATTATGCGCTGCAGTATTAAGGTTTCCAGAGGCGATGTCTTTATACTTCTGAACATATATAGAGGATCTACAGTGCACTGAGCTCAAGTTAGGTCAGAGCAGGATTTGTAGAGGCAATAACAACTATACAGTGGTCATGTTTGTGGAGTTTGAAACCTTCTTCTGTCTATCATGACGGTCAGTCGGGTCAGAACACCTGAGGAAGTTTGTTTCACTGAGGACTGTCTGTTTCCTACTTCACATCCACAGCAGAAATGAACAGAGAGAACAGACGGGGATTGATGGATATTGCTGTGGGCATCATTCTGCCACAGTTTGCAGATCTGTCTCTGACTGGATGGGATGATAGTAGTCAGAAAAGCAGCGAGAAAAAAGGACGAAAGTGATGGTTGGAGGATTGAAAGGCGATGAAGACGCAGCGGCACGTCCTAAAGTGGAAGTTGGAGGTTTTCCAGGATCGGAACCGGAGGGTGGAAACATCACCTGGGAATCTTTTATTTAATCTCTAATCTCATATTTGATGCAGAGAAGAGACAGAAAGAGAGAAAGAGGAGGAGGAGAGAAATGGAAAGCCTCTGGGGAGCTACACAAAGGAAAAGTGAAAGTGTTGCCCTCCTTCACCTTGACAGCTTTCCACTTCCTCCGTCAATTTTCTTTCTCCCTTCATCTGTGACGTCCATTTTCTCACACCAGCACTTCTTCTCACTCATTTTCTTCCTTCTGTCCTCCTTCATCCAGGTTGACTTTTTATATTGAGGGTTTATTACCAAGGAGGTTATGTGATGGCCGGCGTTGGTTTGTTTGTTTGTTTGTTTGTGTGCAAAATAACTCGAAATCTCATGGATGGATTTGGATGAAGTTTTCAGGAAATGTGTGAGATAGGACAAGGAACAAATGATGAAATTTTAGACTGATCTGGATCACCGTCTGGATCCAGGATTTTTTTTAAATGTAAGTGTAACCAGGTGGACAATTACATGCGGTTTACTCCAAAAGCCACCAGAGGGCACTCTTGTTTTTGGGGTAACCCCCTCTGACCACATGACATTTTGGGTCTCCACGCGACAGACAGCGACAATGACGGAGTTCTCTTTCCTTCCTGAGCGACATACGCACGGTTGGGCCGGCATTCTTATCTCCGGTTGTCTAAGAAGCTGGGAGGCTGTTAGGAGCTGCTGCGCTAGAGGCCGCGCCTGTTCATTAGGTCGGATGGGGTGAAGGCCGCATTGTCGGTAGGAAATTTGAACTGTATGTAATTACATTTGTATCTGTAACGTTCCATAGAAAATATGTGAATTGGGAGATTGTGTTGGGGGTGGACTGAAGCTCCTTAGCGGAGGTATGCGCTCTCTGAGTGCTCTTGTAGTTTATTATATTGCTGCACCAAAAACAACATCGAAGATACAAAACACAGAGTTTGTACCTGTGTGTTCCTGCAAGAACAAGTCATTTAGGGTTACATCATGTCCATATCTTTAAGGAAACGTGCACGGCAGGTTTCCAAGCTCAGGTCTGATGTTGTTTCCATGTGGTGGGGTGAATTTTCCTGCAGTGACATTTGGGGTTTCCATTTGCATGAGGGAGTGTGTTTGTTGTGGGACAATGTTTATTTGGGTGTCTAAGTCTGATCAACATGGATGTTAAAATCCAAGGTTTTCCATCAGAACACCACATAGTACCAATATGATCAGTGTTATTCACTTCACCTGTCAGTGGTTTTAATGTTGTAGCTGATCGGTTTATGTTCTAATATTAGGAGTATTTACAACTATATCCGACTGAACCAAAATGCCAGAAAACAAGAATACTGCTCAACAGAATTAAAGAATCCTGGATAGAAATCTATGGGCGACTTGAGAGATCCAGCCAGTCGTGTTGCTGCACGGACGCAAGCACTGTGCACACGTGCAGTCGAACTATAACTTGCATTGAAAAACGCTTTTTAACTGGGATCATTTTATCAGATTTGACAGGTGATTTCAGTACATGCAGTTTTTATGCCCATCATTCATTTAGACTAGAAAAGAATAGAATTCCCTTATTATCTCTGCGCAGTGTATGACGAAATCAAGCACATCCACAAAATCAGACAGCATTTTAAAAATACAGTAGGAGATATGCATGAATGAATTATAAAAATGTAGAAGAAAAATTTAATGTAAGTATATCTATGAAAACCTTTAAAGGCAGCTTATTTGGTGGATTAAGAACTACTAAAACAGTAGTCTAACTGATGTTGGCCTTCTGGATCTTGCCCATTTGCTGAACATAAACAGGGGCAGTGGTGGCGCAACAGGTTAAACCCCTGGCTACTGATCAGAAGGTCAGAGGATCGAACCCTCTCAGGGGCCACTGTGGGCCTCCGAGCAAGGCCCTTAACCCCCTGACTGCTCCCCAGGCACTGCACCATGGTAGCCCACTGCTCCTCGTATGTATAGTTAAGGTTAACTATGAATAGGACGGGTCAAATGCAGAGAAGGAATTTCCCCTAGGGGACCAATACAGTACAGATTCTTATTATTATTAAATGAAAAGGCGAGGTTTAAAGTAGTGCAAAAAGAAGACGTAGATGTGTTTGAGCACATAAATACAGGGTGGGTGTAAAGATGGAGATATTCCCGATAATATAAATGCAACATTGAGTAAATTTAGACGTGAGAATGGTCTTGTTAGCCAAAATAACTGATCTAAAGTGTGACCAAGACGGCTGCAGAGTGGCGAAACTTGCCTCTAAGGACTTTTGAGAGAAAGAAATCTAAAGCACTGAGCCGTCCAGACCTCCTGAAACACTCCAGAAAAGGACAATTGATTCTGAAATGATTAATGGCACCCTGCTGTTTTCATGTGGAAACACTTCAGCTTTGATAAAAGAGTCAAAAGGGCTGATAGGAGAATAAAAAAAAAAAAACACATATTGCCGGAGTGAGTGTTTATATAAGAGAAGGAAAGAGTGGATAAAATGAGACAAAGGAAGAGGCTGACAGGAGGAAGGAATGAGGAGGGGAGAGGGCAGAGTGCTGAGGAGGAAGAGGAGGAGGGCTGATGTGGCTTCAGAGGCTCAGCTGGAAGTTCATTCACTCGTCTGTCTGCTGATAGAAACATCACAGCTCGGCCCGCTCTGACTGAAGGCCTGCTATCAGCCGGCTGCAGCCTGTTCTGGGAGAGAGGGAAAGAAAAAGGAAACAAAGTGAGGCGGAGAGAAAGGCGCAGTCGGAGTTCGGCGGCTTAAAGTTCATTATGCAGATTGCGGAGCTAAAATGCCTCCATCCTGTGAGTCTAATTTCTCTTTCATGGCCCCTGTGAGCGTGGAGACAATCCATTACAGGTTACCAAAGAGCAGCGAGGTCAGAACAATCAGATTAGCTATGCATCTCTGTGCACTCACCGTCCGTCTTCTCCCGTCGCGCTGCAGCAGAAGTACAGTGAGGGGAAGTTACAAGAGGCGGCGTGCAGGTCTCCGACAGAGTTTTCAGCTGCAGAGGAGTTTGAAATGTGAAAGCAGTGGTGAAAATAAGCATGCACAAGCTCAAGGTCAAACACACCCTCCCACACGTAAACAAATAATAAACCCTTCATCTTCTTTCTCGAGTTTTCCGCAGCACAAACTGTAAATTAAATCAGTAATTATCATCGCCATTTGCTTAAGGTAAACAAAGCAGCCTTTTACTCTAGAAATGCTAATATAATCTTGAGACGGCACATTTAATTTTACAGCTAGTGTCTGAGCATTGTTCTGCTCATTAAAAAAAACCCAATATGAATATTCTGTATGGGGAACAAAATATATGGAGTGCGAATAAAAAGGTCATCCGGAAGCTTCTACATAATATATTAATCAAATTATAGAGAGAGTAAATCACAGCAATGCATATTCAAGCATTTCTAGCATTAAGGATGATTTACAATTCCAATTATTCTCAACCACAATCCATCTATGGATGCATACAGTTAAACAATTAGGGCAAAATGCAAATGATGTCAGTGAAAAAGCGTGTTCTTTACATTAATGCGTGGACACCAACTGGCGTATTAGTCACCAGTGAGTGGGCTGATGGTGGAACAAAAGATTAAAACCATTATTTCACATGTGGGCATGTTGCAGATGGTGGATCTGTTTTGGGAAATGTGCTTTTATTCCCTTTTCATTCTGAGAGTTAGATTGATATCATGTCTGCACAGTAAATATGAAGCAGCTGGTTAGCTTAGCTTAGCATAAAGGCAGGAACCAAAGGAAAAGGCTTGCTTGGCTTTGTTCAAAATCATCCTAGAGGAGAAGGTCAAACACCAGGAAGCTCTGTCGACTAGACGTTAAATTTCCGGACACATGATTAAACTTTAATTATGTTTATTTAAAGCATGATTGGTGGCTGGATTGCGTTAGGAGGCAATGTTTTGCTGAGATGAACGGATCGCCACATTCATGAATTGCGGCCAGGGGCGTAGCACTAAATCCTGGGCTCTGTACACTCTCAATGTCAGTGGGCTTCTATCCATGCCAGTGCACGAGGCGCGTGAGCAAAACAAACACAAAAAAAAGAGTATTAGCCTCTTAACATACAAATAACCCAACCTACTTTATAAAGTAAGCTCACTTTGTATTCCTAGAGCCATTTCAGTGCAAGATAACCTGCTAAAAATAATGAAACACATGGCCGAGCATTGCTTATTATGTTGACAGACTGTCGTTTAAATGGGGCTCATTTTTGTGTTCTATGGGCGGAGCTCTAAGGCTGTCAACTAGTCACAACTGGTAAGTGTCCACAAGAGGGCGCTACCATTTAGAACAAGTACAAAGATAATGTGAGAGGTTGCAAATATGTTCATTAAAAGTCAAACGTGAAGTAAGGATATGCTTTCCTACAGTAGATGCTTAGACTAGCCTAATTATTTGCTTTTCATACCCTGATTCATGTTTTTAGGGCAGCATGACGTCTAGCCCCTTCCCACCGGTAGCTGTCAGGCGGACTAAACCATTTTGAGCCTCCAAGGGGGGGCCCCCAGAAAGTCCAATATGTTGGGAGGACTGTGACATAAAGTTCATTCTCTCAGTTGATGTTATCAGTATATTTGAAATAAATTGTGACACCAATTAATTGGAGGGCCCAATACATTCGAAATAAAAACATGACAAAAAAAAAATGGGCCCCTCTCCCTACTCTGGCCCTGGGTAGTCAGGTCCACTTCTCCCCCCACAACCACGCCCATGATTGCGGCAAGCGCACAAGAGGTGGTTGGGGCTGATGGAGGGTGGGCAAGTCTCACACCAGAGACTGAGGTAATAAACATGTTTTCAATATGAATGATACAAGTTGGAGAACATGCAGCGAACAAAGAGGTAGAAAAATGTATAATTTAATAACATGCACTGTGCAAAATGACCCAGATCCTATATCCAGTGTCCAAAAAAAGAACATTACTTGCAATATCTAAAATCTCAACTTCACATAAAGCAAAAAATATTTGTGTAAACTATGAAAAAGTTTGGAATATATGCAAGAAAAAACATGTGTGCCTTTACAGATGTAGACACCGACAGCACTTTGGTTAACGTTAGAGGAAAGAGTTTGGTTTTAGAATGGAGACAACCTTTTCTGTATGAAACTGGACAAAGATGAAGAACGTTTCCCTCCTTAAACGCAGCAAAAATCAAAAACGTTACCACAAATATTCAAATAATGCTGCAGTCACAGTAGTTTGCTATTGTACTGCAAGATCAGACATTTTGAATCCGTGTGAAGTGAACATATTTTTGATATGATATGCTGACATGGGATTTGGGAGTTTGACTCTTGGTTGTGTTCGTCGAGCCATTCCTGAGCAGTCTTATCTTCTCTCTACGTCTTTTATGGACGTGCGTGGCCTGGAGCAATGTGTCGATGGCCCAACAATGGAATGTTCTAGTGGAAAACCTCCCATTCTTCCCAGTATATGGCGTTCTAACAAGACAAGACTGTTGTGGCAGTCCAGTGTGTGTGTGCAACCTGCCAAACGCATCAATTAGAAAGCAGTCCTTTATTTAATGTTGCAGTTCAGAGTTACAGAAATGTGATGAGACAGTGCTGCAACAAAAACACTGCCGGCAGCCTCTGGGATGGTATCGACTGACGGGCCGGACGGAGCTGATCAGACGCTCCTCTTGATTTTTCCTCTGCACTGATTGCATGCAGCTTTTCAGCTTTTACAGCATCTGTGGAAACGTCTAAGCTGCAAGACATCTCATATTATTTGGCCATATAGTTTAGACACTTATTTTTTTTTACCTGGCTAAATAGATAATTCTGACAAAAAAATATGTGGGATTTATTTTGCAGTAGAACCTAATTAAGTGAGTCTTTAGGGACATGGGGATCACAATTAAAGCAAATATCTGCTGTGTGTGTTTGCCATTATGTGGTACACTATATTATATATATACCGATCAGATCTAACAATCAGACCACCTGCCTAATATTGTGTTGGTCCTCCTTATGTGCTCCAAAGTGCTCTGAACCATTGGACATGGACAAGAGGACCTCTCAGGGTGTCCTATGAGGTCTGGAACCAGGACGTTGGCACTGGATCCTTTGGGTGCTCTGACTTGTGCAGTGGGGCCTCTGTCAATCAAACTTGTTCCACTGCATCCTGTTGATGCTTGATCACAATGGGGTGTAGGAAGTTTGGAGGTCAAACCAACATGTTGGGCCATTGTCATGTTCCTCAACATGTTCCTGATTGGTTGATGTTGTTTCCATGTGGTGGGGTGCATTTTCCTCCAGTGACATTTGGGATTTCCACTGTCATGAGGGAGTGTGTTTGTTGTGGGACAATGTTTATTTGGGTGTCTAAGTCTCATCAACATGGATGTTAAAATCCAAGGTTTTCCATCAGAACAGCACATAGTACCAATATGATCAATGTTATTCACTTCACCTGTCAGTGGTCAGGATCAATGTGTTGCCTGCATTGTTTGTTTCTTGCATCAAGGATTAATATCATATCTTATAAAGTAACAGCTTTACCTTTGAATGCTCTCTTGCCAGGTGTTTTGCACAAAATACACAAATGAGTCTCAAGTGTTAATTAGCTTTAAATTTGTTGGTATGATTGATGTTTTGATATCTCTGGACATAGTCTTTGTGCTAAGCTAAGCTACATATCTGTCTTACAGATATGAGAATAGCATCCATCCTCTTCCAACTTTTAGCAAGACGGTAAATAAGTGTTTATCTAGAAACATCAAACTAACCTTCAGTCTTTTTTTTTTTAACTTAAAACAGAGCAGATACAACTGTAGGATTGCTCATGGAGGAAAGGATGTTCCTGCATGAATGAAGAGTTGAGAGAGTTCAGGTAAAGCTTTGTGAAAGTGGTCAGCGTGACTGTTTTGACCTGTGATAAACCCAAACAAAGACTGATCGTAAAATGACAGAATGCAGCCACTGTAGCAGATTGTTAAAGCCAGCAATGTTCCATATTGCTTGTCTGAAAAGGGCTTAAAGTTGTGAGCTTTGTCCTGTTGTTTCATGCTATAACAGCACCGGCTACAACTGACCCCAGAACCGTTGTCATGTTAATGTTTTCTCTGTCCTAATCACCACATTCTGAGATGGCAACGACGAATATGTAGAAAACACTCGGCCGAACTGATCAGGATTACCTCAAGCTGCTCACATTCATTTGCACCCGCTGCAGTCGGGGGTAAACATGGAGCTCAGGAGGCTGGAAAGTCCTGATTAGATTCTCCTCCTGAAATTTAATGTGGGTTTCAAAAGTCAAGACATGAAGAAGATGATGCTCCGGGGTGAAACAGCAACACGTCACCTTTTCAATTCATTTGGAATTTCACTAAAGGCTGGCACACATGACAGGATGTTTCAAACCCTCACAGATATAGAGACCACACACTTGAAGATAACAAAAGACAGATCGCACAAGGTCTCTCTCTTCTGATCTTATAGTGTGGTGTTAGCTAACCACACACTAACCCATTCTTCAGCAGACTATCAGGTTCTTCACGCTCAATATTCCAAATCTCACGTAGTCAAACGTGACTTCAGGTTAAATAAACATGATGGAATAACAGCGCTATAAATAACGACGTTACTAACGGCGTTCCTTTTTTCAGTAACCAGTAATCTAATTGATTAATCTTCCCATCATTACCGTTGCTGCCAAAAATGCGGCACGTTGCTAGAATTGAAGCTGTTTTTTCATCAGACCATCCAGATCTCTGAGCCGAGGGCAGAGGTTTTTTAGGGCTGTCAAAATTGACGCGTTAGTGCGGATTAATCCATCATCATGATTAAACTGATTAAAATTTTTAGCGACGGTAACTCTACTTGTTTGTTTTTACTTCCTGTTCCGTCAGTCTGCTGAAGGCCGGCACACACTACAGGATAATCGGGCCAATTTTTGTCCTGATCTCCTCCTTACGATTGAAGCCAGCAAAGGCATGATTGTTGGATATTTGCAAACGACATCGTGTCTGATTTTCCTGTGGTGTGTTAAGAGTGATTTTGTCCAGTCCGATCCGCTCGGAAGGTCTCGGAAGGAGAGATCGTAGATAATGAACATATTAAATATGTTTAATATTTGCAACTACAAACCCTGTAGTGTGTGGGGGTTTCCTCCAAGAGGAGCCGAACACGCTCAGTGTGTGATGTCACAATTTAAGCCAATCAAAACGCGAGCTGACTCAGCTGACTGACGGAAGAAGAAGTATAAACAAACAAGCAGAGTTACTGTCGCTAAAAATTTTAATCAGATTAATCATGATGATGGATTAATCCGCATTAACGCGTCAATTTTGACAGTCCTAAAGAATTTCTGCCCCTCGGCTCAGAGATCTGGATGGTCTGATGAAAAAACAGCTTCAATGATAGTGACACGCCAAATTTTTGGCAGCAACGGTACGAGAGTTATAATGATGGGAAGAGTAATCAGTTAGATTACTCGTTACTGAAAAAAGGAACGACGTTAGTAACATAGCGCCGTTATTCCCATCGTTTTTGTTTACACTGAAGTCACGTTTGGCTACGCGAGATTTGGAATATTGAGCGTGAAGAACCTGATAGTCTGCTGAAGAATGGGTTAGTGTGTGGTTAGCTAACACCAAACTATAAGATCAGAAGAGAGAGACCTTGTGTGATCTGTCTTTTGTTATCTTCAAGTGTGTGGTCTCTAAATCTGAGTAGTTTTGAAACATCCTGTAGTGTGTGGCAGCCTTTAAACATGTTCATTATCTACGATCTCTCCTTCTGAGACCTTCCGAGCGGATCGGACCGGACAAAATCACTCTTAACACCCCACAGGAACATCAGACACGATGTGGTTTGCAAACATCCGACAATCAGGCCTTTACTGTCTTCGATCGTAACGAGGAGATCGGGACAAAAATCGGCCTGATTATCTTGTAGTGTGTAGCGGCCTTAACATGACAGCAGTTTTCCAAAATCCCAGAAAACCCCTGAAAACATTTACTTTGTCTGAGTCCTGGAAACACGAGGCCTGAAAAGAGCATTTTAAAAACCCACTTTGGCCAAATAGAGAAATAATTCTATTAGCTGTAATTGTGCTCCCTGATTGTACACACTGAACAGCTAATTAAGACTGAGTGGGAGTGGATTTGGGGTCTTGGCAAACGATGAATTAAGATACTCGTGTTTACTCACAGGCAGTGGATGACGGATTACCCATGAGCCTCTGGGGCCAGGCCAAAGCATGCAGGCAGAGTCGTGGGTGGTCAGCGAGTTGACACAGTAACAAGCTGTGAGCCAGCGGCCTTCTGGGAGGAGGCGGCCATGACGGACTGCAGGCAGAATGAGAAACAAACACTCTGAACTCGTGATTAATGGCTGCTGCTGCTCTTTATAGCAGCGAGGAATATAAAAGTAAATGATGCTGTAGGAGAGGCGGGGAAGTAGCAGGTATTACAACAGAAAAATAACAACAGGTATTATAGGAATATTGCTATAGAAGAACAAATGGAGGTGCAGGATTATTTGATCCATATGTTTGGGTATTGGGCTGCAGAATAATGAGAAGGTCTAAAAAAACTGAACAGAAACAACCCAATGAGGACCGAACACAAGAGATGTGAGGCTCCTGGGAAATCAACATAATGAAACCTGCGCACCTGAAAACGCAGAGCGATCGGCCTCCATCTTGGCTGGCTGATGATGACGTGGACAAACACTGAGGTTTCTGAGTGAGGACAGCTTAAGTGGCCTGTAAAGACCAACTGCTGCTGTTTCATTGTTTGATGGACTGGAACTGCTCTGTTGCTTTAATCCAGTTTCATCCACTGCATTGGAGACAGTCCTGGATGCCTCTTATTGAAAAGCCATCGGCTCTTCAGGTCTCTTTAATGGTGGTGGACGACTTTGATCCCCTTTATGTGGCTTCTACAAGTTTGTTTTTGAGCGTGGAATAGGCTCATGATACATAATTTGTCACTTCAAAATAATATGGCGAAACAAGACGAACAGGGAGGGTACAGACAGGCAGTGCTATATGAATCCTATCAGAGTGCTGTAACATGCCGTGTTATTCCCAACAACCGATCCCACATCTGAAAACTGGAAACAAATAATCAACACAGAAACAAATTAGAGGCCAGAAGTTCTGACAGTATACAGGGTTAGGACGCCAGAGGACAGGAGTAAAGGAAGAATGTGTAGAGGGCGTGAGTTTGGTGCAAAGTCTGAAGAGTGACTCCGCACAATCTGGCGGGTCCCATCAGCTCTCAGCAATGGGACTCGGCAGGATTTGGTAAGCCCTGAACAAACGTGCATGTGTGTCGAAGCCCAGAGTGACTACCACGAGTCAGCAGGGCCAAGCCGGCCAAGAGCCCCCACACCCAGGGCCGGGGAGCATCCAGGAGGCACCACCAAGAGGACCACCCGGGCCACAGACAAGCACGCGGACCCAGAGACCAAGAGGAGGAACCGACACCCCCAGGTCGCCAAGGACAAGCCCAGAGGACACGGGGCCCGAGGGCCCACCCGCCACCCCGAGCCCACCCCCAGCCACCCCACCCCCGCCTCGTCTGTTTGTTGCCTGCACCTCATTTCCAGATACTTCATGCAAATGAGGAGCGTCGAGCGGAGGTTCGATGCCCCACGAAACTTTGGTAACACCTCTAAACTAGCCATTGTTAGCTTAAAACGAGGACACTTTGTGCTACGTGGCCACAAGGGTGTTTTTACATGCAAGACATCGCGCCGCTTCCCAACATCGCATGCTTGATAGGCGAGTCACTAGCGGCCCACGAGGTGATGTGACGACCTTCAAAGGAAACCAGTCCTGTAGCGCCGTCAAACCAAAATGGTGGCTCGCTTGCTAACTTCCTCCATGCAGTTGCTGAATCTGTCCTGATTTCAGTTAAACAACAAAAAGTTCAGAGGTTTAGTGAACCTTTCGCGAGGCGTCGGACCTCCGCTTGACACTCCTAATTTACATAAAGTAGACAAGACCTCAGCTTCACCAAGGAGCTCATGATTGAGCTTGATGAAAATGAAAATTCAACAAACGAGGACAGGCTGCACAAACAGTGAGATTTATGTTGTATGAAGTTTATCCACACTTTATGTTTTTTAAAGAGACTTGGTTTTTTAAGGATTCTTAGTGTTTTATCACTTTTACTTGTGGCATGTGGCTGCTGTTGCCGTCACAAAGTGAAGAAAAGCATTTGGAGAGTCTGTCAAGGCCAGTGCCGGATGTTGCAGTTTTGAAGGAAGTGATCTGTATCTGCATCAAAATGTAAAGGTCGCATATTTTTCCAGTTTCCAGCCAAAAAAAAAAAAAAACAGTCCACAGTGTGTCTTTGGTTTATTTCACCATGACTGTAAAACACCTGGTTTTAGACTTATTCTAAACAGTTTCAGCTTCTGTAGCTTTAAATGCTGCTGCTGGCCACGCCCCCTTCAGGAAGAAGACCCTCCCTTCAACTGTGATTGACAGCTCAGGGCTAAACAGTTGACCTGCACGGCTGCTGACAGCCGGAAGAGTTTGTGGGAGGTGAGAGGGCAGGATTATACAAAGTTAGAGCTGAGTGTCTGCTGGTTAGTTCAATGCGAGGGAGAACCTGGGTTGTATTCCTTCTCGCTTGTGAAGTTGGGAGGCAATCTAGTCGTATAGGGGGAGCTCGAGGATCTGAACAGCTTCTGCTCTACACCTTCAAGTTCACACAGAACACAATAAAAAAGGATTTTCACCTTATGAGACCTTCCGAGGTTTCTTCCTGTGTCCACATCTCTCCATCTCTCTGCCCAGTTTCATGAAAATCAGCCTGGTGACTTTCCCATAATCCCGCTGATAAACACAAAATCAAACAGACTGAAAACTTACCTCCACCTCTGCTCCACCTTGGCAGAGGAATAACTGGCACATGACACCAAATCAAGAGCGGCACACCATCAGTGAGGCCTGCGGAAAAGTGGAATCTGTCATTTGAGCACTGAGTGGCTCGGTGGTGGCTTATTTTAACTGAAAGTGGCATATGGTGAGAATCAGTGGGATTTAAGGACTCGGCATATGCTGGTTAAAACTAACAAATAATAAAACCCAAACATGGAAGACTTTTCTGGCTCTCCAGAGAGGAAGCCGCAGAAACATTTGTTCAGACGTGATTCAGAGCAGGCTTAGAATTCAATAAATATGTCCGAACAGTTGTCACACTGGAGCAATGTGTCCCAGTTAATATATTCAAGCAATCATCCTGAGGCCTGCCGAGAGCACACAAAGTGACCTTGCCTGCTAAACATAAAAAAGCAAGGAAGATCTGAGTGTCTGAGTCCGAGTTAAGTGGCTTCTGGAGTCTAATATACAGGTAATAAAATGACTTGCGCACATGATGGAAAGAGTCACCATCTCCGAAGGCAGCCAACGGGAATAAACATCCAAATGGTGCTGAAATGAATATGGATCAGATCTCATTATGGCCACATGTGCTTTCTTTCAGCCATGCGTGAATTTAATCCCTCTAATTAGCGGTGATGAGAGCAGATTCTGACTAGGTGTTAAATACGCGACGCTTCTCATCTGGGCAGAGAAAGTGCTCTGGTGTCAGACGGCCGGTACTCCTGCTGAAAGTGATTATGAAATAATGTACGACCAGATCCCTGCCATCTGCTCCGGTGGTTTCACTGGTCTTTATAGATCAGGGGAGGCGGAAATTAACCCATGGATGAAAAATACAGCTGCAGACATGATGATATGACTGCAAGACAGTATCGTGTTTAACTGTGTGAGCGCTGGTAGCGGGTTAGCTCAGTAGGGTTTGGTGTGAACAGACATGATGATTGCTAAGGAAGGTTTTTGGATTTTAGGCGATGAGTTTTTGTTTGCTGAGTAAATCAAATACATGCTTAGAGCTTGTCATTCATCTCATGTGTGATTCCATTTGCTGTGCATCCATAAGTTTAGGTTTAGTGGCTCAAAGATGCCAAGACATAAGCTGAACTGTGTCCATCATCCTCGTGTTCCTATAAACTAAAGGAGAGGCGACAGTTTCCCTGCACCACGGCAGCCATTTTGGCTCTTACATCACTTGCCGTCATGTGTCCGGGAACCAATCAACTGCTGGCTGGAAGCTGGAGAGCCAGTTTTGGTCTGGCAAAGGTACATTCAAAATTGTGTCTGGTGTCACCTGCTGTCAAAATGATTGAACACAGGAAAAAAAACAACACAAAATACAATTACAGTCCGAACACGCTCTCTGCGGACAAAAGCCACTGGTAGTTGTATTGGTGTAGATCTCAGTCATCCATCTCCTAGATGGTGTCTTACTGGATAAATAAGGTATATTAATATGTATTTGTAGATGAGAATAAACATCTGGGACTCCCATAAAGTCAGCTAGAACCGAGGAAGCCTCCTGAACAGGAAGTGCAATGCCTTCAAGGACCAAAAAGAAGCCCAGTTGCCTTCTACTAAAGCACTTAAAATCACTGGTAGTTGTTCATATGAGGTACACCTGCTAGGTAGGTTCAGCAGGTTCTGTAGCCCAATGCTCTGCACAAATGTATAAATAAATAATGTCCCACAGATGAGGATGCACATGCAGCTAGACGTTGGCTAAAACCACTCAGTGCTGCACCACATAAAAGAAGAAATTAACAGGCTTTCCTATGTTTCCCCACTAAACTGAACGCTCCTTTTAGAAATCTGTGTGACTAGCTGCATTAGAGCTGCACGGAGGGTTAGATGCAAAACAGCATTTACTTTGGCAAAAATATAAATGCAGTCGTGATCTGGAAGGCAGCCAGACAGCAAGACAAACAAACAAAGGAACTCAAGCAGGCAGTTCCTAAAATACAGTCAAGAGGTCACAATTACAGGCTGGTAAAACAAAAACAGGACTGGTAAAATGGAGAACACAAGCTGAGGGGGTGAATATACTGCAGCTAATGACGAACGAAAAGCAGGTGTGAAGGGAGCAGACTGGGCTGTTAGGACAACTGCAGGGCAGGTGGGAAGGGTGGAGGTGTTTGCACAAACGTGGAACCGCTGGGAGGAAATGGAGCGAAACGAATAAAAGCCAAGTCATGCAGCATCTAAACCAGCAAAATGTTAGAATGAAGTAGACTCCTGTGAACAACACCGCCTGATGCAAATCATCTGTGTTGAATTTTGACATGTTTTGACAACAGCAAACTGGAGGCTGCTGATATTTTAAGGCATGGAAAGCGGATATACCAGAACAGAGGAAGCTATCATGGCCCTTCATTTGTGTTGCACTAAACTACTTTGTACAGCCAGAATATAAACTACTTTCTGTGAGATGAATGGCTTGTGAGACTATGTTAAATAATACGTCTCACAAAGAAGTTACAGCCCATAATTTACAATAACCACTCTATTAGATGACAATGTTAAAAGGGGTTTTGTAGTGGTGACCCTACGGAGAGTTTAAACCTGAGACTGCAGCTCCGATCGGCTTCCTAGAGAGTTATGGAAGGTTATAGCTCCTCGGTCATTTGTAGCTGCAACAGTCTGTCTTCAGAAGAGCAAAACCTGTCTAGAAACCTGGATGAGATCTTCCCAGCACCAAACAGCAAACTATAAAGTAGTCGTCTAGGTAGTGCACCCCAAAGCATTTAGCATTTAGCACAGGTGAGGGCAATCCTGGTCCTCCAGAGCCACTATCCTGCATGTTTTAGATGTTTCCTTCTTCCAACACACCTGATTAAATGATCAGGATCGTTATCAGGCTTCTGCAGAGCTTGATGATGAGCTGATCGTCTATACTCATCTCAAGACCCAGAGGATTGTGGGTCCGAATGGCTAGAAAAGCATGCTGACTCGCACACGGCAAAATGAGACCAGGAGTCGTAGGACATCCTGGTATTTTTGGCATACTGGCTTTGACATACTACATACTGGGACAAATTGTGTTCCAATATCGTGCCAGAAAAAGATGCAGATATGTTACGTTGAAGTAGTATCTTCCAGAAAACTGCATCCTAAAGTACATCCTGAAAATGAAATGAAGTAAAACTAGAAAAGCACTCAGAGAGCTCATACCTCTGCCAAGGAGCTTCAGTCCACCCCCAACACAATCTCCCAATTCACATATTTTGTACGGAACATTACAGATACAAATGTAATTACATACAGTTCAAATGTCCTACCAACAATGCAACTGTCACCCCATCCTACCTAATGAACAGGCGCGGCTTCTAGCGCGGCAGCTCCTAACAGCCTCCCAGCTTCTTAGACAACTGGAGATAAGAATGCTGGCCCAACCGTGCGTATGTCGCTCAGGAAGGAAAGAGAACTCCGCCATTGTCGCTGTCTGTCGCGTGGAGATCCAAAATGTCATGTGGTCAGAGGGGGTTACCCCAAAAACAAGAGTGCCCTCTGGTGGCTTTCAGAGTAAACCGCATTTAATTGTCCACCTGGTTACAGTTAGATTAAAAAGAAATTCCTGGATCCAGACGTTGATCCAGATCATTCCCCAAAATTTCATCATTTGTTCCTTGTCCCATTTCACACATTTCCTGAAAATTTCATCCAAATCCGTCCATTACTTTTCGAGTTATTTTGCACACAAACAAACAAAGCAACGCCGGCCATCCCATAACCTCCTTGGCGGAGGTAATAAAACTAAAATGCAAGGTGTATCTGTCTCTACAGGATGTGTTGTATTTCTTTTTCTGCTAATATGTCAAACGAACTCTGCTGTGCTACTTTCTGGCCAGGCCTTGAAACGGACATCGAACCTCCTTAAACTTCTCCATTACTACTGGATATGTGGTGCTGGAAGTAGTAAGCAGGGGATGCTGTGGCTGCTCTCTCTCATAACGTGCGGTCGGTTCAGTTTGACGCCGTTCAGCAGCAGCTCTTGCAGCAGGTGTTGCTCCACACAGCTGCTTCTGCCGGCTAATGGACCAGGCCAGCTTTGGTGCTCATGCAAACCTCCCCTGACGAATAAAAGACAGCTGACTGCTTTTTGAAAGTCACTGTGCTGCATCATTTTCCACAGTCAAGCTGCACGAAGCCACAGAAGCCCACCAGGCATTTGCCCCTATCTGGTTCTTATACGGATGTTCTGCTGTTTTGTTTCAGTTTCTGCAGATGTTCCATGTTCTTCTGCGCCTCCTAGAAAGCCGTTCCCACATTTCTGATCTTACAGTTATTTTTTTGGTACATATTAAGTAGTTTCATAGCTGTGGAAAGTCTTATCGAAATTCTGGAGACTGGAGCTGAAAACAGCAGTGGAAGCACAGCAGGTCTGTAGAACAAGGAGCCTCAGCGGTGGAGGTTTGTGGAACAAGCTGCTCCGAGCCGTGACTGAACATGTAAACCCCAAAGCAAAACCAGGCTGTTGTTTTCCTTCCCAGGTGAGTCCTCCTGCACCTTTCAAACAGAACAATCTCAAACAAACGTCGGTGTAGAACAGAGCAGGGAGCTGCATGAACAAGAGTCAAATGAATCTTGTGGTAAAACAATTTAGCAATAAGAATAAGAATCAGTGAGGAGAATCTCTGAGGATGAGCAGCAGAGCTTCTCACAATGAACGTGAATGAAATGGGATTTACTATTCTGACTGACTGAAAGGAGCAGACTTAACACAGTGTTCCCCTGAGGCCAACACACTGCTTGTTTTTTCTGTAAAGGGGCATTGCACCAGTTTTTCACATGAAATTCTGACTCACAAGGTAGAGTTCAACTCAGTCTGAAAAAAAGGCTGTTTAAAGTCTGCTATGGTTCTAAATACGGTCAGTTTTCGACAAAAAGAAACCTGATAAACCAAATAAAAATCCCAATTTAACTTATTCTGTTGTGTTAATATATACACCGATCAGGCACAACATTATGACCACCTGCCTAACATTGTGTTGGTCAAAAATGCTCTGAACCATTGGGCCAGAGGACCTCTCAGGGAGTCCTATGGGGTCAAATCACCAAACTAATACTTATATTCATTCAATCTTAAGCAGAGATAACCCACAAAACACTAAATGCAGTTTTTAAATGATGATTTATTAAAGATTTATTGGAAACCCACATCACCCCTGTGAAAAACTAATTGCCCCCTAAACCTAATAACTGGTTGGGCCACTTTGGCAGCTACAAAAAATGCTTGTTGCAGCTTGTGATCAGTCTTTTACGTCGCCATGGAGGGATGTTGGTCCACTCTTCTCTGCAGAATTGTTTTAATTCGGCCACATTAGATGGTTTACAATCACAAACTGCCCTTTTAAGGTCTCGCCGCAGCATCTCAATTGGATTCAAGTCAGGACTTTGACTCGGCCGCTCCAAAACCTTAATTTTGTCCGTTTTGCGCCACTCTGTGGACTCGCTTGTGTGCTTTGGGTCTTTGCAATGCTGCAGAACCCATAACGCCCATTGTGTTTTCTTGGGTTATCTTTGTCTTACATTAAAATTAGTTTGATGAGCTTAAACATTTACGTGTGATAAATATGCATAAATAGAAGGTCTCTGTAGGGGGGCAAATACTTCTTCATTGCACTGTAAAAATGTGGCAAATGACAGAAACACAACTCCATGAAGTGTTTCTGTATATTAATCAAATTCCTGCAAATAAAAACATTTCTAGAAAGTGTGTTACAGTGATTGTAGCTTTTTGGTGTATTAAACAGAACATTAGGATCTTGTCTTTTATTATTATATTTACCTCCGCCAGGAAGTTATGTTTTTCTGGTGTTTATCTGTTTGTCTGTCTGTCCATCAGCAACAAAACTTTAAAAGTTCTGAACAGATTTTGATGAAGTTTTCAGGAAAGGTGGATAATGGGACAAGGAACGGATGATTAGAGTTTGGTGGTGATCCAGATCACCGTCTGGATCCAGGAATGTTTTGCAGGATTCTTTAGCATTGGGAGATAGGGCATTGTGCATGCATATCTACATGTAACTCCACAACAAATGTCCAGGCTGCTTGGTTAAAAATACAGGATAAGTTCCTGCTATTTTCTACAACATATTAAAATTTGATCCAGATCCAGGCTAAATTCCAGATACTAGGATCCAGAACAGGAGAAACTAGAGGGCCTGTGGAATGGTCATCACTGTAAGGTAACAGATGAAGATCCAGACATGCAGCCAACACCAACATGTAGCTGGAACTCTGCTGAACCAGGAGGATCCAACAGATCTGTTGTAGAATCAACAGCTATGGAGCTGGATCCAGAAGAAACCACCATTACCCAGAAAGAGATTCTGGTGAATAACTATTGAACTAATGATGATATCAATGTGAATCCAGATGCTAAGGGTTTGTTTTCTGGGTCAAGGAATCTAATAATGGAGACAAAAAGATCCTGGGACGATTATTTCTGGGTGTAAATCCCAGTATGGGGTGAAATGAGCTGCTTTGTGGAGGTCTGTGCTCTCTGGTGCTTTTCTAATTGTATCAGTGGTGAAAGAAATCTCAGCAGTTTCAGGTGTGACACATTTTTTAATGGATCTAACAAGTTAAAAACCTGTTAAACTTATTTTTCAAAGCTGACAGTTGAGTACAAAGTGACACCGAACTGGAAAGACTTGCAGCTTCTCACCCGATACATGAACTGAACATTTCTTCTAGCAAAAATCTCCTGCTTTTTCTACAAAATACGTAGCTTTTACACATTAAGATGCAAGCCACAAACACTTTACATTTACTATAAAGGATACAAACAAAACAGAAGATGCTATTTCCACAGGTTGAGAAGGAGATTAGACAACCGAATGGGTAGATTTCAAAACTTCAGACATCATTTCTGCTTCACTCCACTGATCTTGCCTGTCTTGAAAACTTGCACGGCACCTTCGGCTCAGCGTTTGACAGCTCTAACAAGAGTTACATCAGAATCTGACACGCTGATATGACTGCTGGTTTCCCACCTTTCCCTCCCAGAAATCACAGAAGAGCTTCTCCAGCAGACAGAAGGTCGCCGAAGAAACTCTCCGCTCGGCTGGCGCACAAGCTGTCGCAACTGTTTCAGCTGTCGTTTGGCTTCAGCCTTCAGGCGGCGAAAACCGTCAGTCCAGCACCGGACCAAAGAGAGAGCATGTGAAGATCTTCTGAGGTGGTAGATCTGAAGCTTTGACATCTCTGCTGGGCAAAATGCATGATGCAAGAGGCTGATCTGCAGCGAAGTGAGGCAACCGAGGGCGTCCAGTTTGAATACAAAGCAACGCATGAAGGGGGATTCAACATGGAGCTCAGATGCACCAAAGTCACGAGATGAATCTGAGGAGTTTCGTTCTGATTGTTCCTTTTCTTTCTTGTGAATTCTGGACAGCATTTGCTTCATATTCATCTTAAAATGAATAAAAAATTTAGGAGAAGGTTCGACTGGTCACAATCCACATGCAGCAGAAGATGAAAGCCAAAAACATTCATTCATTCATGTGCCTTTTAGGATTTTATTGTTGTTCTACGCAGTTCAATAATTCTTAAATGCCTGTTTCCACAATCAAGAGCAATCAGTAACGTGGTCGAAACCTCAAAAATCACCAAAAACCTTCAACATTTATCATTTATTTACTAAAATATAAGTGTTTTGTTCCTGTTGTGAATCTAGAAATACACCGATGTATCGTTGTTCCTTCTCGTGCGATATGAGGATCAATACACTGGCGCCAAATATCGATACTGTAATTAATATAATAAGGGGCTCTAAACCCTGCCAGCTACCATTTCCCCAGCGTCACTACTTAATGTCTCCACACGGTGGCGTTTATCACATGAATGAGGGAGACTTGAGCGGAAATTAATTGGCCCAACAAGAGTTTGTACAGGTATAATGGAGGACAGCAACGCTACCGTAAGAGACGCCCCATCCATGTTTAAGTCCAAAGTGTGGACCCATTTGGGCTTTCATTGAGGGAACAAGCAAGCTGGACAAAGACTACGCCATATGCAAGAATTGCCTCGCAAAAGTAAAGCACACAGGAAACACCACCAACATGCAAACCCACCTGCAACGCCACCATCCTGAACTCCTCACCGAGAAAGAGGCTGAGGCAGCAACGTTTCAAGTCAGCCTGCAGCCGTTAATACAACGTTGAAAGCAAAGATGGCCGCCAGCATTACAACGTCCATCACTATGTTCATTTGCATAGACCTCCTCTATTACAGTGTGGTCAAAAATAAAGGGTTTGGAAAAGGTTACACTGCAACCAAGGTATGTGATTGTCTTGCAATATATCGATTATCGCTGTATCGTGTATCGTATCGTGAGGTACTCTGTGATTCCCATCCTTTATTCAGCAGGTCTGTGCCAGAAATGTTAAGAAACAAGTTTTCTGTGTTCACAAAGTAATCACAGTGTAAGGAACTACCGTGGCTGAGGTATTGATATGTTAAAATGGTTTAAACCGGTTTAAACAGTGAGGATTTTTTTCTTTTAAATGATGTAGAAAGACCGAGAAGGAAGTCTTCCTCCACCCTATGCACTAGTTTGTGATCATTAAATGTCAGACAGTAGAGAACAGTTCATTTGGTTGACAACATCAAACCTCCCAGTCGATTTAAGGCCAATATTATTAATATATTTGCTATATTTTTCTTGTGTCTGCTATCCGTCAGGGTGATTTGTATGATTCTTACGCAGCATGTCGTTTACTGCGTCTCAGATGTGTCAGCAGGAAGATAAAGTCCTGGACGCTGGTTGTACGCGACGATCAGAGAGGCTCTGATTGCTGTTCATTGTCGCGCTCAGGAAAAGCTCGGAGGTCATTTTTCATTGAGCCGCTCTGAAGCTTCGGCCGCAAAAACCCAGATTCACTGAAATCTGTCTCTGTCGAACGCAAGTCAAAGTCCTGCAAAGCAATAATCCATCAATGGGCTCCGACCTTGAGACTCGAACGGCATCACAACAGGAACAGTAGCGGACCTTTAACACCGGACTCTGACTCTCTGCCTGTTAAATATATATAAATGTTGATCAACTGGGATGTAAACATGAAAGTGATTATATAAAAGACACAGCATATGTAAAAAATATCATGAAGACGACAAATGATATCATATACAAAACAGTGCAGGTGGTGACTGAGGTAGTTTCAGTAAAGCTGAAACGCTTTACTGCTCAGATGAACAAATCCACATCTGTAAATCTGTATTGATTAATGCTATTTTCTATGATTTTACAAGATAATATCTGTAATTAAAAATTTAAAAAATTATTTACCATTTTTTTCAGTCGTTTTTATTCATTATTTTTGATTGAATTCATGACACACATTCGTAAAATTACAATACTTTCCCTGATTTAAATAAAAATAAATAATAATAATAAAAACAGTGGAATTTTATGGTCAAACAAAATGAAAGAAGTGAATTACCATTTATAAAAATACAGATTTTAATGTGGACTTTATTTACAGTTTTGGCCTTTTTTTTAATAAGAGAAAAATTACCATTGTTCATTCTCTAATTTAAATTTCTTTTTCAAATAATGAACATTTCTCTGTGAATTTACTAGATATTTATAATTTAATAAAACAGTGAAAATCTGTAAAATAACGAAAAACTAATTCCCTAATCACATTTTTAAAAATAATTTCAAATAATGGAAAATATTTGACTCTTTGTAAAAATACAGATTTCTCATGTTATTATTTAAATTTACAGCAAACTTCTGTAACATAATGATATTTTTGCAGATTTTAATACAGTAAAAAAAAGTGTAATATTGCAGTCAAACGTTATGGAAATAAATACCACAAAAAACACAACCGATTTTCAACGTGGATGTTATTTACAGTTTTGGCCTGTATTTATTTAAAGATTAACCTGTAAAGTAACAGTTTCTACTGTGATCTTACAAATATTATCTGTCATTTAACAAAACGGGAAAAATCTGTAAAATAACCGTTTAGAAAATTACTTTTCCTTTAAATAATTGCAAATATCTGACTCGTTGTAAAAATACAGATTTTTGCGTGGACAGTACATCCAGCTTTGGCCAATGTGTAAATTAATTTTATGTGATTTTACTAGATATTCATAATTTTACCATGCAGGGAACATTTGTACAATAAAAGTTAAAAAATGTGTTACTTTATAAATAGCATTTTTAATTTCAATTAACAAGAAATGTCTGTCAAATAAAGCTATTTTCCAGGATTTAAATAGAGCTAAAAATAGTTTAATTTTATGGTCAAACATTGTATAAAAAACAGATACCATTTATAAAAATACAGATGTTTGATTATTACTTTATTTACTATATTTATTTTAATTTTTACAGTTTTGGCCTGTTTGTGTTTGGTTAACATGTAAATTAACACTAGATTTTATCTGTATTTTAACAAAATAGGGGAAAACTGTAAAATAATCATTACGTTTTAAAAATTACATTTCTTTCAAATAATTGCAAATATCTGAGCATTTGTAAAAAAAAATACAGATTTTTTTGTGTGGACAGTACATACAGTTTTGGCCTCTTTTTTAACAGTCAATGTGTAAATTAATTTGATGTGATTTTACTAGATATTTGTAATTTCACCAAGCAGGGAAAAGTTGTATAATAGGAACTAAAAACATGTTTAGTACTTGATATATAGCATTTTTAAATTCAATTAAAAAGAAATGTCTGTTAAATAATATTTTATGGTCAAACATTATGAAAAAAGTGTTACATTTGTAAAAAATACAGATTTTTGATTATTATTTTATTTTTTATTCTATTCTTTTTTACAGTCTTGGCCTGTTTGTGTTTGGTTAACATGTAAATTAATACTAGATTTTATCTGTAATTCAACAAAATGGGGGGAAAAACTGTAAAACAAAAGGTTAAAACTGACCATTTAGTCCTTAATATACATAATTTTTTTTTCAATTAGCGGCAAACATCTGTAAAATACTGATATTTTCACAAATTTAAAAATGTGAATTCTTTTTGCAGTGATCTGTTATAGACATGTTTGAAAATCTGACTTCCAAATTAACTTTACGTGCTTTTATTTTGACACGGTGACCTCGTGTCTACAAGCCCAGCTTCCACCTTGGAACTATACGCCAAAAGTACGAGAGAGAACAACACACAATCTCGCCTGGCGCGGCATTAAACACGCTCCACGTTCTCCTACCAGTCAAGTCGGTTTAATTTACACCGACTGTAATCAAGGCTGCTGTCTCGGTGGCGGCTTCACGACGCCTACATTATGAAACAACAAATGAAAAAACAAGGATGGCGACGCTTTCAACCGAAATCTGCCTGGTGGCGAAATTAAAGTGCAGCTGCCAGCTCAACAAATAAATACAGAAAACCTATCTGGGGTTAAATAGATCTATTCAGAAATACATTATTCATGCGCCCTTCAGTAGATATTAAACTGGCTCTAAATTATAGCTGGAAAACATTTCTCTTGCCTCGTCGGTGGATGAATATATTGCCCTTTTGCAGCATCTGCAGGGAGGCGTTGACACTAATGATTCCTGCAAACACTTGACCATAATCTACTTTACTCTTGCCGTGGGTTGAAAATCTCACAGATAAGTTTCGAGATTCGTGGTTGTATTTATAGTTTATTCTGTGTTCCCATCCATCCATCCATCCATCCATATATCCATCCAGCTGTCCATCTACCATCCATCCAACTGTCCATCCATCATCCATCCAGCCATCCACGCACCCATCCATCCATCTGTCCATCTACCATCCATCCATCCATCTGTCCATCATCCATCCATCCATCTGTCCATCTACCATCCATCCATCCATCCATCCATCCATCCATCCATCCATCATCCATCCATCTGTCCATCACTCATCCATCCAACTGTCCATCTACCATCCATCCATCCATCATTCATTCATTCATCCATCCAACTGTCCACCCATCCATCCATCTGTCCATTATCCATCCATCCATCCATCCATCCATCCATCCATCCATCCATCCATCCATCATTCATTCATTCATTCATTCATTCATTCATTCATTCATTCATTCATTCATTCATTCATTCATCCATCCATCCATCCATCCATCCATCATTCATTCATCCATCCAACTGTCCATCTACCATCCATCCATCCATCTGTCCATTATCCATCCATCCAACTGTCCATCTACCATCCATCCATCATCCAACTATTCGTCCATCCATCCATCCATCCATCCACCCATCCATCCATCCATCCACCCACCCACCCACCCTTATCCATCCATCCATCCATCATCCATCCATTCATGCATCCATCCATCATTCATCCATCCAACTGTCCATCTACCATCCATCCATCCATCCCCCATCCATCAATGCATCCATCCATCCATCCCTGCTTATCCAGGGTCGGGTCGCGGAGGCAGCAGACGAAGCAGGCCATTCCAGACGTCCCTCATCCTGCAACACTTACCAGCTCTTCCAGGAGGATCCCAAGGCGTTCACAGGCCAGATGAGATACATAATCCCTCCAGCGGGTTCTGAGTCTACCCTGGGGTCTCCTCCCAAACGGACGTGCACAGAAAACCTCCAAAGGAAATCTCCCAGGAGGGACCAGATGTCCAAACCACCTCAACTGGCTCCTTCCCTCCAGATGTCTGAACTTCTAACCCTATTTCTCAGGCTGACCACATAGCAGAGGAAGCTCATTTCGGCCACTTTCGGTCATCACCCAGAGCTCATGACCATAGGTGAGGGTTGGAATGTAGATGGACTCTTCATCACACACCAAGCCTCCTGTCCACCTCAAGCTCCATTTTCCCGTCACTCGTGAACAAGATCCCGAGATACTCAAACTCCTTCTCTTGGAGAGGCAACTCCCCCGCAACCCCAAAGGAGCAATCCACCGGTTTCCGGCAGAGAACCATGGCCTCGGACTTGGAGGTGCTGATTCTGTGTTCTCTAATCTTTAATCTAATATAACCTTTATCGATCCAGTCCTCGGGGAAATTCCTTCTCTGCATTTGACCCGTCCTATCCATAGTTAATATACATACTTGGAGCAGTGGGAGCAGTCAGGGGTTAAGGGCCTTGCTTTTGCTCTCACTTTCCCACCTCAACCTCTTGCCAGTCCGGGGACTCAAACCGAAGACCCACCAAGCTCGTTTCACAAACCACTAGGCCACGTCTGTTCTCTCTGTTCAATAAACCTGTCTTATCACACGGCAAAACATTAAAGGTAAACTGGAGCTGAACTGCACGACATACACAGCCGCTGCTTCTCCGACTGACTTGATGAAATCTTTGGAAATTGGTGCCAAAAAAAAGAAGAAGAAAGAAAAGTTGCAGACAGGCGATGACTACAACGGCGAGCTGAAGATGGGAAAGACAGAAAAGCAACAGTAATTTGAGGGAGAATGAGAAAAAGGCCCCCCGCAGAGCAGAAGATAGCTCGCCATCTAGACGTAACAACAAATAGGAGTCTTCGGTAAATGTCAGCCTGTGGGCGTGGGTAAATGGGAGGTGTGCCGCCGGGTAAATGAAAGACTTCAGCTGCAGAAAGCCTCCTGATATCGACCATTATGGGACAGCTTAGGCGATACCTGCGGGAAAACGGGGAGCTTCCTGCTGGGATAATTATACGTGACTGAAAACACGGATGATTTTCATAACCATCCGAAAGACCTGAAACCGAGTCGGGCGCGCTGCACATCACCTCAACGGCGTCCAAGTCAATTAGGGCGAACGCGAGGAAATTGGCATTCGGAGGCGTCTTTTCCCGAGTTGCATTAGGTTGTAATGGAGCCGAGGGAGCTGCTTTAAATGGACTGTGGCTGCAAACGACGGATCTGTGCTGCGGCGGCTTCTTCTCTGAGAGGAAAGGCCTGGAAAGGAAAAAGGCAAGCAACACATGAAGAGCAGAAAAGCCCTAGTAGCCTCGCTTAAAACAGATTAAAACACTAGATACTGTAAAAAAAAAAAACCCAGCTGTCTTAAAAATATAAACATAAAGAAATATGACCTAAAAATATAAACACCTGTAAAAAAAAAGTCCTTAAAACATAAAAATAAGCAGAAAAATACAACCTTAAAAGACAAACATGGGTATTATTCACAGTTTCAGCCAGTTTTGTGGCAACATGAAAACTAACAATAACAGTAAATTAAAACTGCAGTAAAATAAATCACCATTAGAAGCTTTATTTTTTACAGTGTGCTAACGCTGGTAGGTCAGTTCAATGTATTACTTTTAATTATGTTTGCCTTTCGGAACAATATACAGTGATCCCTCGTCTATCGCGGGGGTTAGGTCCCAGAACCCCCGCAATAGATGAAATCCTCAAAGTATCGACCTTATATTTATTATTTATATATATTTTAAGGCTTTATAAACCTTCCCCACACTCTTATAAACCCTTCCTACACTCTTAAACCTTCCATCTAGAGGAGCTTCTACAGCCGTGTCCGATAATGGAACTAGCAACGCAGCGATCCACTTGAAACGCCCGCTTGGGAAAAACTGCCGTATTTTAAACACACCAACACCGAGGACATCCGGCTGCCTACCTACCTGGAAACTGATGATGGTGTTACGGTGATCCTACAGACTGTCACCGGTTCTCTGACGGTCATTTCCAGTAAACACTCACCGTGTGGGACCAAAGGTTCTGGCTGGCTTCCATCACGTTGATCAATCAGAGACCGACTAGGTCAAGCAAAAGCGGCCGTAGCTGAGTTTTCCATACGTGGGTCTACTAATCTGCTGTATGCTACATATTTTATGTACGATTTAAAAATCTGCGACACACTGAACTGCGATATGGCAAGGGACCTTTGTAGTCTTAATAATTAGTTTTTGGCTTCATCTCTGTGTTTGGTGAAGATAAGATTGATTCGTCCTTTACATGAAACAGCCACATAGGAATCACGTGTTTGCCAGATTAAAAAATGTAAAGCGACGCCCAGTTTAAAATACTACAAAACAATGCTATTTGATTTCTTTTGTAAGCGTATATAAATTGCTGATGGAGGGTGGCGCCATATAAAAGCTCACGTAGGACACCACGTTGGGTAGGACCAGCTCAGGTGATGGAGCAGGTTGTCCACTGATTGCAAGGTTGGCGGTTCGATCCCCGGTCCCTCTGCATGCCGAAGTGTCCTTGGGCAAGACACTGAACCCGAAGTTGCTCCCAATGGTAGATTAGCACCTTGCATGGAAGTCTGTCGCCATTGGAGTGTGACTGTGTGAATGAGAAACACAATGTAAAGCGCCTTGAGTACCACTAAGGTAGAAAGGCGCTATACAAGTGCAGACCTTTTACCGTTTTCAAATCAATCACAAATTCCTGCTGAGTTCAGGAGAACTCGGATTCTTCCCTGAACTACATCCGACACTCTGTCGTGTCCAGCTAGTTTTGCATTATTTACTTTACATGTCCGATTTTCAGTTTGACCTCATTTCAATCAAAAAGTGAAAATAAATCACACAAAATGGAAAAAAAAGCCCAAAACAAAGTCTGATAAAGAGCAGGATGAAGTTTAACTCACCAACTCCTGCGTCTCAGTGATCCTCACATTGTATTATTGTGAGGTTTTTGGCTCCATGCTACTGAGCACAGCTAATTTTGCCGCTCTCACTGCTGGATTTTAAACAGAATTTGAGCTCCTGCATCGACACGTTGATGTTCTTTCAGCGGTTTCTGACCGACTGATTCCTCCAACAGGAAGACAGATTGAAGAGGTTGGCTGGAAGATTAAGGGGGAGAAGTCAGACAGAGGAAGGCAGAAGGCAGCGACAAGCAAAAAGACAGATCGCTTAAGTGGAGTCCAGGTTCTCGGAGTCTGCGGGGAATATTTATCAGATTGCTCTACAGTTTAAGAGCACCTTCCCACCTCTCCCTCTTAATGGGAGATAACACGGGTCTAATCTCTAATGGAAAAATAACAGTCCCCCGGAGAAACAGAGCTAATCTGCGACAGCAGAGGAGGACAACTTTTTAAACATGGCTGCCCTCAGACGACGCGTACCTCTAAAGGATTATCCTCGCTCCCATCGCCTTCTCTCCCCGCCGAAGACATTTCCGGCGTCTCCTTTCAGGCCGCCTCCACACAGAGGAGTCAGCGCTCAATCCCCGATACGTATCAGCTATCACGGTCGAGCCTCGCCATCCAATAACAAAATGATTTTCAGTCTCACCTCTGAACCCTCTTATCAGGCCGGTTTAAAGCTGTGAGGAAAACATTTCACCACCCTGATGACCTTTTTTTTTTTTAAATTTCGTATTAATTAAAATCCAGCTGAAGACTTAAATCTGACCAAAACTAAAGATGGAGATCATTCGGTTTTCTCATGCGGTGATTGAATCCTTCCTCAGCTGTCCTACTGTGCTTCCCCTCAGCCACTATTGTGAGGCATCGCTGTATTGTTGCCGCATGAATGACCCGCAAAACCAAACATCTCCACATTCAGCAGCGTCGCCAAATCATTACGTCCCATTCACTCCGAAATAATAAATAAGCGTTGTCGAAGCGATGCGGAGAAGCGCTGAGAAATGCTCGCCGCTGACTGCTGAGCGGCTAAAACTCATCCATCGAAAACTAAAACTACATCTAACGTATAAAATTTAACTCTGTTTGCCTTTCAGAGCACAATAATCTAAGCTCAAAGGTCCATTAATTAGCTTTTTACTTCATCTCTGTTGTTAGACGGCGATATGATTGAGGTAGAAAGTGTAATTGTGGTTAAAAACTTAGCCTACAAGGCCTTTGGGAAGAGCCAGTCCTCTCCTCTAACTCCGTCAGGAATAAAGAACACCTCGATAGTTCGTTTTAATTGATTGTAACGAGCTGTTCAGTCGACTCTGCCGTGTCAGATGTCGGATTCTCTCAGTTAACAAGCCCACACATGAATGAAATGAAGTGCGTTCATTAGAGATTCAGCCGATGAATGAAAGAGGCGAGGAGAGACGGTGGACCGGCTCCTTCCTACATGCTCTAGGTGGGCTGGTAATTAGCAGGACCACCTCTGCCGTCTAGTTACTCCACAGCTGCTCAAATTATAATCTGTGGGCGGGCTGGATGATTACCAGAAGCCTGCTGTGAGAGATCTATTCCCCCGTGGCAGAGCGTCGTGACAAAATATCAAGGGCTTCAAGCTGCACCACAGAAACTCTGTTTAATGAGAGTTTCTCTGCCAAGAGGAGTTTATCATCAAGAAAAGCTAGTTTTTCCGGGTGTTCTCTGTGAGTTGTACGACCTGTGGCACCATGCTGCTGATAGGCGGAAGTGTAGCTTGACGCCAACAAACAGAAGACATGAAGAAGCGTTAAGTGTTAAATGTCACATGAACCTCGTAGATTAGGAGAATCAAACACGACAGCAGAGGCTTTTACGTTGTTGTTAAGGGTCGTCTGTTCATACAGCAGCATTCTGAAAGGAAAAAACACCAATTAAACAGTGCTTCAGAAGAGGGCAAGTGATACGTGCTGAAATTTTACTCGGTTCTTTAAAAAAAGCAGGAAAGTGCTTGAACACATCGAGTCTTGTTTGAGCTATTTCTCGTGCAGCGACCTCCCAGAGTGTCCTCATTATTCCAGCCGTCCAGACGCCAAACTTCTGCTCGCCAGCTGGAGGCGCTGCTGCACGAATGACTGGCAATCCGCTTTTTAACAGCTTCAAGGCCGACATAAACACTGTCTAATATAAAATTTGCGCATGTGTGAAAGAAAATCTTAAGGACTGAAGGATGGAAAGTGAAGACTGGCTGCTGGTGGGTTGTTTGGTGGTTCGTGTGGGTTTTAAATAGCTTAACTACAGATCCCAACAGTGGTAGATCCAACTTTTGTTATATTTAGTTTGTCCAAAAGGAAAACAAATCTGGAGGCAGTCAGCAGAGCAGTAAAGCAGAAACAAACTCATATTAAATATCAACTTGAGTTCACCAGAAGGCATGTGAGAGACACTGAAGTCAACAGAAGGTTCTTTGGTAAAACCAAAATTGAGCTTTTTGAACACTGTGCATAATCACAAACACGTCAGCCCCCACTATGAAGCATGGTGGTGGCAGCATCATGATGTGAAGCATGGTGGCAGCAGCATCATGATCTGAAGCATGGTGGCGGCAGCATCATGACTTGAAGCATGGTGGCGGCAGCATCACAATGTGAAGCATGGCGGCGGCAGCATCATAGTTTGAAGCATGGTGGCGGCAGCATAATGATGTGAAGCACGGTGGTGGCAGCATCATGATGTGAAGCACGGTGGTGGCAGCATCATGATGTGAAGCATGGTGGTAGCAGCATCATGATGTGAAGCATGGTGGTAGCAGCATCATGGTGTGAAGCATGGCGGCGGCAGCATCATAGTTTGAAGCATGGTGGCGGCAGCATCATGATGTGAAGCACGGTGGTGGCAGCATCATGATGTGAAGCATGGTGGTAGCAGCATCATGGTGTGAAGCATGGTGGTGGCAGCCTCATGATGTAAAACACGGTGGTGGCAGCATCATGATGTAAAACACGGTGGTGGCAGCATCATGATGTGAAGCATGGGGGTGGCAGTATCACGATGTGAAGCATGGCGGTGGCAGCATCACGATGTGAAGCATGGTGGTGGCAGCATCATGACTTAAAGCATGGTGGTGGCAGCATCATGATGGGAAGCATGGCGGTGGCAGCATCATGACTTAAAGCATGGTGGTGGCAGCATCACGATGTGAAGCATGGTGGTGGCAGCATCATGATGTAAAGCATGGTGGTGGCAGCATCATGGTGTGAAGCATGGTGGTGGCAGCATCATGACTTAAAGCATGGTGGTGGCAGCATCATGACTTGAAGCATGGTGGTGGCAGCATCATGGTGTGAAGCATGGTGGTGGCAGCATCATGACTTAAAGCATGGTGGTGGCAGCATCATGACTTGAAGCATGGTAGTGGCAGCATCATGGTGTGAAGCATGGTGGTGGCAGCATCATGGTGTGAAGCATGGTGGTGGCAGCCGAATGTGATGCTTCTTTCTATTTGAGAACATGACTGCAGGGTTAAGGCGAACCACTTTGAAAACAAACCAGTTTCTGACTCACTATTAGTCTTGTATTTTGTGGAAATCACACCGGTGCTGTCTGCTGGGCGACAACATAACTGCTAACACACAATTGCAGCATCAGATTCCTGCACGTCAGCATCCCGATACGCTGTGATTACTCCGTCATTACAGCATCGCAAAGAAAAACCTCCTGCCTGCTTCATCAACATGCAGATCTGTCCCGCTAAAACCACACTCACTTCCCCTCCTCTGACATCCGAGCAGCCACTAATACAGCGGCTACAGGCGTAATTACAGCTTTCAAAGCCGCTGTTTACACGGCTGTTGAGGAGTGGAGGTGAGTAATTGAGGGATTTAAGTCAGCAAAATGGCCAACATGCCAACTGGAGGAGGAAATGGGAAGCAGAAACACAGAAAGTGGAGTGAAGAATGATGGAGGGTTCTGATTTCAGGAGCGGCTCAATGCTTTGTCGATCTCTCTGTTGATGTGACTTACAGGTCAAGTTGTCCATAGATTTACAAAGGCAAGAAAAATAGAGGCGATGTCGGTAAAGTTGAAGGTCCGTGTACGTCGCGGCCATTCGTTTTCTAATTTTGAGATTTCAAAATAAAAACGAAAAATAAACCATTTCCCGTCTTTCATTATCCATTATCTGTTATCCGATTTAATTAGATGTGTTTGTAAATGGAAATTAAAATTAAAATACACCCGTGGAAAACTTATTTCTCTACTTCCTGTTGGTTTTGGCTCCGTGACCCGTCTGACTTCTGATGAGGAAGGATCTGGTATCTAAAGCTCCAGTGTTAGCTCACTGTTAGCAGACCTTGCTGTGTGCCGTGGCCTGATGAAGACCCACTGTGGGGTCCAGACGTTGCTTGGAACACATTGTTCACTATTTCACAGTGGACTTTTCACCAGTGTGGGGTTTATTTGTCCCTTTGGAGGGACCTTGTGGTGCCGCTAGCTCTGCCGCTAGGCTAAATCGCTGCGTTCGGCTGCTTTTTGGGACGTTTTTGGGGAGGTTTGGGGGTTTTCTGTTACTTTAGCTTTGCCAGAAAGCAAAGTAGCGATTTAGCGCTAGCGGTGGAGTTAGCGCTAAATCGCTAGCTCCTCTTCAGAAGTCAGACGGGTCACGGAGCCAAAACGAACAGGAAATAGAGAAGTAAGTTTTCCACGGGTGTATTTTAATTTCCATTTACAAACGCATCTAATTAAATCGGATAATGGATAATGAATTAGGGCCCGTTTTCCGTTTTCATTTTGTATTATCACTGAAAAAAACGGGAAACGGTTTATTTTTCGTTTTTATTTTGAAATCTCAAAATAAGAAAACGAATGGCCGCGACGTACACAGACTGTTGGCATTATTCTTCTGTGCAGGAGTGTTGTGCAAAAACTCTGCCTGTCTCAATCCATTGATTGCCGTAAAACAAACTGGCGATGCTGTGTATTTACACTAATGAACTCACTCTCTGGCATCTACCTGAAGTCTGTACTATGAAGCAGGAAGTCGTCAATGCAACTTATTGTTTAACTCTGATGAGCACAGATATGAGAGATATAGATCCAGATAGAAGTGGAAGGAACGCCAGTGTTTTTTGCTTCTTTATTGTTGTTGACTGCCAAAAATCCCAAAGCCATTTCAGTGTTTGACTACAGGCCTTTGTAAAGTGATATAATCCTTGAACAGAGACGAATAAAACACCAAAGCTTTGTGCTTGTTGACCTCATCTTATATATTTGTTCTGCATTCGAGGCTGTTTAACACCACTGGGGTTTCAGTTCAACGAACGAGGCTCAAACGGTCTTAAACGCCGTAAGAATAGGCTGCATCTACGCAGCACCATAAATGGAACATGCAGTTTGTAATTACAGTCAGATGTCCTCAGGCCTCATGCGCGGCAGTGATATTGATGAACCTGTTAACTTGTGCATTCACACAGTTGGAAACTTGGCTGCAACAGCTGTGTTGCTTTTAGCCTGTATTACATTTTCACATTGGTCACATTGGTTTTAGTTTCATAGTTTGTTCCTCTCGTGAGAAATACGCAGGTCTGGATCTGTCCATCCTGAGTATACTGAACTTACTTTGCAGTACAGGCCTCAGGTGATTCAGTAGGAAACACACCAGCCAGCTTTACTAAAAAAAAAGACGGTTACCAGCTCTTTATGAACCTCAACCACCTTGTGTCACCACAGGAACCTACATATTCAGTTGGTGATGCAGAAAATGAGTCTCTTGGTGTTTATCACAGAGAATATTCACTCAGACATATTGAATTCATTACAAAAAATATGGGAAAATGTTTAGCTGCAGTAAGAAGATGCCGTCAGCACCTGCCAGCAGAAATGGCGAAGCTTGTTGAAAGAACTCTAATAATTTGTCAGCTTCACTATTGTCAGAGCATGTGGGCCCCTGCTAAAAGAAAAGATCTAGAGAGACTCCAGTTGATGCGGAACAAGGCCCTGAACCGCCCCGATAGAACCAGTGTAAAAACTATGCACTCTAATCTGGGCTGGCTAAAGGTTCAAGATCAAGCATAAGCTTCTCTGTTATTCCCTACATGGAAAATATTAAAACTCAGAAATCCACAGTTTTTATTCAGTCAATTTAAAAGCAGCAGAGAATCGCATGGTTATACCACGAGGCACACATCAGAAGGGCGGTTTTCACTTCCAAAAGCAAATACTAGTTTACTTCAAATCACTTTTGTATACAGAGCAATGAAAGAATGGAACGTTTTGCCATTAAAACTGATCAAAATAGAACAGAAGTCTGTTTTTAAAGGACAACTGAAGAGATACCTTGGTGCCAGTTATTTATAAATGGAATTTACAGTGTTTGGAAACTGCAATTGACAGATTCTGAGTATGTACTAATATGACTTGTATCTATTTTTTTGATATATATGTGTGAATTGTCATTTTTGCATTGATTTGACTTGTATATTTTTTTATGTATGAATTGCCATTTTTATTGAAATATTATTGTATTTTTATCTGTCTGTTATCTGTCTAATGGTTATTTTTGATTTGTATGATTTTAAAAAAGGACCCCAGGAAGATTAGCTGACTGTAAAGCTCAGCTAATGGGGATCCTAATAAAATAAACTAAACTAAACTAAACTCAGTAAGTTTAATTTTGCTTATATTTGGCCAAAAACCTACTTAACCTATTCTCCATTATGGGACAGTGTCAGACCTAATTGCACTGCCTGAGTATCAAGTTTGAACATATAAAGCTTAGAGTTTATGCCTCATTATAGTTGTTGTTTCTGCAGCCATTATGCGAAAATAAGTTAATATGTTTAAGAGATACAATGGGGTTGACAGAGTTGGCTTATAGTTCAATATAGATCAACAAATAATGCGGACAGAAACATACAGAGGGAAATTCAAAATGGCACAAACCACCTTTTCGGGGACATGAAGCCTCAGCAGAAACAGGACTCACCACCAGTGTAGCGTTAGCATCACTTTAGCGCAGCTTCAACCACAGCAAGGACTGGAAATAACCGAAAATAAAACGCAGCTACGCAACACGAGTCGCGCCGCCATCACCGATGAAATGTCAGCACATCAGAGCTTTCCCAAAACTTAACCAGGAGTGACATTTTCGAGCCTCACAGCTGAAAAATGTTGAATCTGATTGGCCGACCGAGCCCCAGCTGCATCCCTGTGGTGCTTATCGCCACCATCAAACACATCAACTGTACATCCCACTGTCCGCAGATCAGACCCAGTCTTTCATCACGTTTAGATTCTACTTGGCGGCTGAGATTTCTTCTGAGTTTTCTTCGGCTGCTCTTTGATATCAACCCCGATGCTGATGATGCCAGTTATCAGCTTCACATCTGGTCTCTGATCGCAGCCAACAAGAGGAGATTTGAATAAGTCGAGCGGGGATTGCTGATCTGAGGCGGGCGAATCATCTCGTAACCTCAGGCGTCGGAGTGTTTAAACAGCCAGAGAGGCTAAGTGGCTCTTCACAGCGAATCATTTTGACATCTTCCTGCTCCTGGATGCTCGACGACTTTACATATTTCTCTCATCTCCGGGATGTTAACAGCCATCAGAAATGTCAGCACTGAAGGATGCGTATCCTCCCACGCTGCAGTTTGAAAGAACACATATAAAAGATGTAAATGTATGTAAATTGTTCTGGTCGTTGAGGGGGGAAGTCGCTGCTGCGTGTCGGCTTCATTTACCAACGAAACAACAGAGCTCGCTGGTTTTAATGTGTTTTTTTGTTGTACAGAATCCCGCTTCGACAGATTTTCTTTCATTTTCTCGCGGAGACAAGCGTTATCTCTCCGCAGAGCCCTTCAGAAATGCAAATGAACGAACAAATCGGTTCACAAGCGCAATTACAGGGTCTCCTCTTAGCGTTCACTCCTTCGGCCGTGCATCTGCAAAGCGTGAGGAACCCCAGTGAAAATGAAAAGCCTGATCTTGTTCTTTTTTTTTTAGAAAAAGAATAGTTATTTATTGGCAACAAACAGCATTTTGTTGATAACCAAACAACCAGGATTATGGGTAAAATCTGTATATTTCCTATGGCATGTCACTCACACTCACATCACTGTTATTCACCAACACCACAGTTACACTGAAAACACTTCATCTTTTAACCAGTGCAGCGTCAGAGAGGAACTACACCCCGGTCCTTCACACAATTCACCCGTTAAAGAACAGAAGAGTCATTATTTTTATATTTCTCTTGATGTCAGCAAATCCCATGAAAAGACCGAAGTCATCCTTTATTTGGCAGCGACTCCAAGCGGACTGGTTCCTACTGAAAATGAATAAAAGTGGTCACAGTATATATCGTTTCATTGATAAAATAGACTTCATAGTTTCCTAAAATAGCTTTCCACTGGAAAAAAGTGACTGAGACTACACTAAAAACTGCATACGTTCTTTATGGAGGATTTCCAGCAGCATGATGGTGAACATTGCTCAAAATAAATAATAGTGTTCAGTGTAACGACAGGAAAATGTGGCTCAGCGATGCATTTCAACGTTTTTTAGGCAACGATTTGCTTCATGGCACGGAAAAAGCCAAATTGAGCTTTGGACGCACACAAAAAACTGTTAGTCGGAGCAACTGTTTGTTTGTTTGTTTTCGACTTTTCATGGATTTTGACGACAGTAAGAAAACCCTAGAACACATTGGCCTTCAGACCTGGTCACACCGGCAGGAAACAAGGCTGAAGTTTGTGGCTAAGTCAGCTCATTTGGACAGTTCGGGCTGATAACCAATATACACGGCGACCTCACGGTGCTAACGTTTAAGCTAATGGAAAGACAAAGCTTTTCTAGCTGACTCGCTGTGTCGCATCACCCACTTTTTAAATGGTTAAATAAACATTTGCAGAAAGGCGTGGGACAGAATTCCACAAATATAGTGTTTCAATAAACTGAGCAAACCCCTATTAGCAAATGAGCTAACAAGTTTGTTTACTGACAGTTAGCGAGAAATGTGCACTTTTGTTAGTCTGGAAAGCTTTTGTTGGAGAGGATGTACAGTTCTGAAAACAAAATATCATTACATTAAAAAAACAAACACAGAAATTGAGTGCTATTGAGACTGAGTCATGCTAGCAGGTGTTGCTAATGTGTTAGCAGCTAGCTTGCAGCTACCGTTGTTCAATGAGCCACGCAAGTGGTCCCAACGGCTGCCTTCACATTACAGATGCTAAGGCTCGATAACGATTATTTTTTTAAAGTCAGATTTGACGTTATTCTGTTGATGGCTCACATTCATGTTTGGAACTGAAATGTACCTGGACGAAGAGTAAACACTGTGAATGTCATGCAGCAACTTCTTCTCCCCACTAAGCCCCATTGCTAACCCTAACCCTCCTCCATGTTCTTTTATTTTTTAGTATGCTGAGATGCAAACAAGTTCCAATCATTTATCAAGTGGTGCACACTGGCCCTTCACAATAACTGAAAAAGGAGAAGTTGATCAATTCACACTTGGAAAGTCCAGGAGAGCTGTATGGTGGAGGGCAGCTGGCTTGACCAGAGGCAAATGGACTCAATGGAGAAGGATGAAAATGCACTGGTTCTTTTGGCCCAAATACCCTGTGGTGGAAGCTTGGAAAGTAATAATAACTGAATAGTAATCCAGTATCAAGTCCTCCTCAATACAACCAGGGCAACACTGAGTGGTTAATCTGATCTGAATGTCCTGACAGTGGGAGAATGATATGAAACAGATCCAGGACCGCATATACGAGTGGTCCTAATGTGATATTAAAAACAATCTGACTCCGTTTGTTTACATTTGTGTCAGAAAATCCAATCTGAATCACTTGGATGTTACAGAAAAATGGTTCTAAGATACTCCAACATGTAAAGTAAAAGTAGCCTAAGCCTCTATAAAGAACCAAGTCTCCACTAAATAAACTGCATCCTTAAATATCCCATCATGGGACGCGAACCCTGGTCGTCTGGGTAAAGTGTGGTTGCAGGTTTATACCACCAAAGATCCCTCCTGCCTCTTAGCATGGACTTCTTCCCACCCCATCAAAACACTACGTCCCCTTTAAACCATATTTGAGAAGGCAGTTTATACGAATTAAATTCAGAGGGTCCAGATTGGCTTCAACTTGACTTTTCATGAGGACTTGCTCCGTGTTGCGTTGCTACCTTCAGGTGTGACCAGGCTTTGATCCTCTAGAGGTGAACTCAACCAAAGCGTTCAGGACACAGGAGAAAGTCGTCTGTCGGTGGTTTGACAAAGTGAAACAGGTTGCTCACAGTGATCCAGCGTCAGTGTTCTTCTCTGCGTCGTGACAAACATTTTATTTGCCGTGTCCATGTGCAGCGTCTCCTCCAGCAGCTGAAAGATTACCTGGCTGTCAAGGTTACCTGTTGAGCTCCACTGCAGTCGCTTCTGCTGCAGGAAGGAGGGCAGCCGATGCCTCCTCTTCACCAAAGAATGAACTCTCTGGAAGAAAGACAACAACGCGTGGCCTCAGCTGTTGTGAGGTTTGGAGGAGGAGCAGGGGGGGAATAAGGAAAACACAAAGAGAGAGATGAATAATGCACTTTGAAGATTTGGCAACTTTTGTCATTAAAATCCCATCTGTGCTTTTGGGGGTCTCGCAGAGAGACGGCGGTGTGCTTGATAAACAGCTGCCGTCGATCCTCCTCCTCGCTCTGTCAGCAGCACTCTTTACACATGAGCTGGATTAGCACACGGAGGGATCTGCTTCATTTTCGAGTGTTAATATCAGTTTTCATTTTAACACGGGGCCTCGGATTATCTTCCCGACTCCTTCCCATCAGCTCTCCCTCTCCCCGCTGCTTACCACCGAACCACAATCCACCTGTCAGATCAGAGCAGATTAGCATTTCAAAAACACATTAACTGTCTCTGCGTGCAGCGAGCGAGGTGACAGACAGCGGCGGTGTTACGGCGTCTGTGCTGCTGTCGGCGTTAAAAGCCTCGCTGCTCGGAGACATTTAGAGAAGTGGGAGACGAGGCTCCCAGCGGGCAGCGTGCAGCAGGGAGAGAAGAACTTTAATGACAGACTGAACAAGCTTTTTTGGAAAAAGCAAACTACAAGAAAACAAAAAACCCTTCAATGCTGTGGTGCACTCACAAGAGAAAAGGAAGAAGGGAGAGAAAATAGAAATGAAGTTGAAAATCAGTGCCGACTGTAGGAAAACATCTCAACCAGGACTGTACCGACGGATGTGCTCATGGCGATGTGCGTGATTGGAGACGATGCTGACTCAAAAGATGCAACCAAAACTGGAGAGGCACCTGGCTGCAGACCTCCACTGTGAGGACAGGAAATGCACGGGATGCATTACAAAATAAAATCGCGTAGGCACTTCCGGTGGAATTAATTTTCACGCTAATGCATTAGCAATACAATGTAAAATCTACTAGACCATTGTCTGTAGCAGTGGTTCTCAACTGGTCCAGCCTCAGGACCCACTATGTCTCTATTAATAACAGTCGCAACCCAAATTTTTAAAGTTTGCTGTTCCTGTTAACAAATTAAGGTTTATTTGGGTGGAGTCTCAACACATTTTGATACAACACAGGAAAATTTTGGCTTATTTTTGCTCATTTTTGGTATATTTGGATGTTTTTACTAAGTTTTTGGGGATATTTTGGCCCATTTTGACAGATTTGGAACATATTTTGGTTTATTTTTGGCACGTTTTAGTATAAATTTCTCCAATAAGCTGACAGAACCAAATCTAGAGGGTAATAGTGGGCAACTACTGGTGTCACCACCACTAAATATCCTGCTATTGGATGCAAATGGTGTCATAAGAAACACTTCCCTTAAAATAAAAGACTTTATACCACTACTTTTTTAAGGGGGACCATGCTTCTGCGACCCTCTAAAAATGGCTTCGCGACCTACCCTTCGGTCCCGACCCACCAGTTGAGAACCACTGGTCTATAGTATATGTCGCTTTCATTTATATACTAAGCTTGTGATTATTTTGAGAATGAGCCCCATTGTGAGTTTTATGCCTGCTAACAGAATAATCCTTAAATGTTATTTTTAATGCACAGTTACAGTCATAAGAATAGAACAAAGACGTGCTACAGGTCATGAAGACAACACAATAATTACTAATATAATGACAAAGTCGGCGACTGGGGACATTAAATAACAAAAGTGTAATGTTAGATTCCCGTAAAACCACTTCTATCCTGCTACAGAACCGTCAGAGCCAGCGGCAGATTTCAGAAAGTCTATCCGAGCTAAGGCTGCTGTCAGCGGGGAGCTGTGAGCGCTGACCGCCTGGTAGTAGCTGTCTAACGGGGACACTCACATCTAAGAAACCGTTGGAGTAAATTTTTAAGCAGAATTTATCTGATAAATTGACCACAGATTTGACGTTTATCCAAACCACCTTCTCGCCTCAAATAATCTTAAAACTAAATTATGTGTCACAGTCACGTTAGTACCGTGGACAAGTGCGTATATTGAGAAACGGCCACAACCACTCGCGTTAAATGGCTGCTTCTTCGTTTGGTTTAATTAGCGGTTAGCAAACCAACTTCACATGCGTCACCGCCACCTACTTGACTGGACGCTTTAAATATCCTTTCCATTTTTTTACCCGTTACTTCCTGTCCTCACAGTGGAGGTCATAGACATATATACGTAGACGCCGCGTTGACTGCTGCTGCCGATTGGAGCCGACGTGCCCACGCGGCGGCCATCTTGGTACAGTGCCACTCGCCCCTACAGTGCATTACGTCTATAGAGGAATGACATGTCTGCACTATAAAAGTGATCATAAATCCATCAGTTGTCAACATATATTGTTTGTTACAAACGTCAGACATGGAGGACGGACAGACAGACATAAATAGAACAAAAGCATCCAAGCATCCTGTGTCAAAGCTAAATGTGTGACGTTTTTAACAAATCAAACTGTTTGGAAATCGGTCGAAAATTCAGTGAATAATTCTACTTTAAGATTGTGGAGTACCTCTTACCTCCATAGACTTACATTCACTCCCCCCTCTGCTAGCCCTGTACCAAGATGGCGGAGCTTTAGGCACGTCCCTCCACAGTCAATGCGGCGTCTACGTATACATGTCTATGGTGGAGGTGTTCTCACAGTGGAGGTCTGCAGCCGGGTACTCTTGTGGCAAAATTCTGCGGTGGCACTAGATCGCTGCAAGAAAACCAAAATGCTTAACTCCTCTGCTGACTGGTGTTTAAAAAAATCACCAAACGTCCAGGTATTTCACGGATGTCTGCTGACACTGAGCTCACACAGGTGACCGTCACTCCCCCCAGAGCTGCACATGTAATAAAAAAAGCATCCCACATGAACAAACGCCAGCTCTTCGAAAATAAAACAACAACTCTTCCTGAGGGCCTGATTAAAGGTGGAACACTTCCACTTCAAATTAAGCATCCGTTTATCTCTTTCATGAAAAAGTGCCGCCAGTCAAAATCACTCCGAGCACCCTGATTCACTGGAATAAAGAAATCAAGATAAATCCTAAAAACAAAATCTGTTTCCCTTAATAGTACAGTGCCTAAAAAACGTATTCAACTCCTTGTATTGTTTTTCCAGCACTTTAGAAAAAAGACTCTTTCATGTCAAAATGAAAACTGATTTCTACAAACCAATGTCAGATCATTAAATGACAGGTAAAATAAGTGATTGCATAAGTTTTCACCTCCTCCAAGTCAGTATTTGCAGGACTTTGCAGGGGATTGGGACCGAGCTATAAATTCTCAGTTGGACTAAGTCTGGGCTCTGACTCGGCTACTCCACAACATTTACCTTATTGTCTTTAAACTATTTCTGTTTGCTTCAGGTCTTTGTCTCGCTGGAAAACAAGTCTTCCCTCAAGTTGCAGTTCTCTTGCAGACTACATCAGGTTCTGATCCAGGATTGTCCTGTACTTTGCTGCACTCATTCTATCCTCTACCTTTACAAGCACTTTCGGCTGCCAAGAAGCGTCCCCATATCATGATGCTGCCACCACCATGTTTCAAGTCATGATGCTGCCACCACCATGTTTCAAGTCATGATGCTGCCACCACCATGCTTCAAGTCATGATGCTGCCTCCACCATGCTTCAAGTCATGATGTTGCCACCACCATGCTTCATATCCTGATGCTGCCACCACCATGCTTCATATCATGATGCTGTCACCACCATGCTTTAAGTCATGATGCTGCTACCACCATGCTGTCATGATGCTGCCACCACCATGCTTCAAGTCATGATGCTGCCACCACCATGTTTCACATCCTGATGCTGCCTCCACCATGCTTTAAGTCATGATGCTGCCACCACCATGCTTTAAGTCATGATGCTGCTACCACCATGCTTCAAGTCGAGATGCCGCCTCCACCAAGCTTCAAGTCATGATGCTGCCACCACCAAGCTTCAAGTCATGATGCTGCCTCCACCATGTTTCAAGTCATGGTGCTGCCACCACCATGCTTTAAGTCATGATGCTGCCACCACCATGCTTCAAGTCATAATGCTGCCACCTCCATGCTTCAAGTCATGATGCTGCCACCACCATGCTTCAAGTCATGATGCTGCCACCACCAGCTGCACCTCTGAGCTCACCTAATCTGAGTCCCATTCAAGGTGGTGAATACCTACGCAGTCACTTATTTTACATTTTATATTTGTACTTAATTGACTTTGACTTTTTTTTGTAAATTCTTGTCTAAAAGGACAAATGAAATTGACGATGATTCAATGTTGAAAGGCAAAAAGAAAGAGGAAAACTTCCAGGGGGGTGAACACTTTTTACAGGCACCGTACCTGCAACCTTTCAAGATGACAGAGTGACATTAGCTAGAGATTGTTTCAGACATTACTCCCACATTTACATGTTTTTATATTTATAGTTGTTGAAACAAGGATATCAACATCTTTTAGGTCCAGCACTGTTCGAATCAGTATATACACAATATACAGTAAAAGACAAAACTGTGTGCGCTGTTCCTTTTTTGCGTTCGATATTGCATGGAGCCACTACGTCCATGTGAGACGGGCTCGGAGTGCAGTGTCAAGTCCTGAGGCGTCGCCGGGCACTCCTGTCTGCACCCTCATCTCCAGAAACCTCTGAGCTCGCCAGCCGGGCCTCCAGTTAAATGAAAAACTCTTTCGGGTTTTCAGTGGAGACGTTCTGGGAGTCGGCCTGATTGTTGAAAGAGAAATCTTGGCTGTCTTCCTGTTTGACTCCCTTCACTTCCTGGTTTCGGTACGTCTCTTTTCTTCGGTAGAGGAACCTGGCGGCAATCGCCAAGGCAGTGACAGTCACAAAGATGGCAACAGCTATGACACCTGTAAGGCAGAGCACATTCAGTCTGATGTACTTGAGCATTTTGGGTCAGAGTGGTCGTTAATGTTATGCTACCAATTACAGTATTGCCATAAACGAGGTGGACAAAATAATACAGACACCAGCACAAAGTACGTCCTCCGAAATAGAGTTGAATCAGCCCTGTCCTGTGTTTAAAGTGACACGTTATAATTAGGGATGCACGATAAAGCCAATTTCAACCGATAACCGATAATTTTTATACTTCTTGCAGCCGATAACCGATAATGTCAACCGATAGCGCAACGGAGCGTGACACCGGAGTTGTCAGATCCGCTACTACAACCACCGCAGCGTTCTAGAGCCTCAGCGGCGTACTGGAGCCCTGGCTCCGTGGCGTTCGGCAGCACGCACGACTTTTTGAGTATCAAAGTTATCATCCGAATACCACCACAATTAACAAATATTCAGATATTCCAATATTCGGGACCAGCCCTAGTGAAACGACTTCTTCTGTTACAGTAAAGAAAGTCTAAACTGGTCAGTGCCACCATAGACATTTATACGTAGACGCTGCATTGACTGTGGAGGGACGTGCCTAAAGCTCCGCCATCTTGGTACAGGGCTAGCAGAGGGGGGAGTGAATGTAAGTCTATGGAGGTAAGAGGTACTCCACAATCTTAAAGTAGAATTATTCACTGAATTTTTGACCGATTTCCGGTTTGGTTTGTTAAAAACGTCACACATGTAGCTTTGACACAGGATGCTTGGATGCTTTTGTTCTATTTATGTCTGCCTGTCCGTCCTCCATGTCTGACGTTTGTAACAAACAATATATGTTGACAACTGATGGATTTATGATCACTTTTATAGTGCAGACATGTCATTCCTCTATAGACGTAATGCACTGTAGGGGCGAGTGGCACTGTACCAAGATGGCCGCCGCGTAGGCACGTCGGCTCCAATCGGCAGCAGCAGTCAACGCGGCATCTACGTATATATGTCTATGGTTGAGGAGCCAGGCATGAGGACAGGCCACAACACACAGACCAACGGCAAAAACCAAGATTCCAAGTCTTTATTATTATCTGCTCATTTTATCGGCAGATTTTTTAATTATCGGAATGACGTCATAGTTGCCAAAATTAACCGATAATTATCGTACGCTGATATTATCGTGCATCCCTAGTTATAAATGTTAAATGTTCAAAGGCCTGGTTTCGGAAGATAACTGCAACACTGCAGTAAAAGGGCTAAAGCCTGTGGCTGTGCAATTTGGTCTTAAAATGAACTGAGCAGAATCCATATTGTAATTCATTTGTAAGTCTATGGCAGAGGTCACAGCAGGGTTCCCGTTCATCTCTCCTGGGTATTCGCCCTGCAGTCCGGTTGTTCTCTAATCTGACTTCAACACAGTGAGCAGAATTTCACACGTGGACTCAGCTGGACTCTTCTGTTCGGCACATTTCTTTACTCAGAGAAGCTTTCATCTAATTGGAATCCCGAAACACAGCCAAAATCAATTTCGCACCATATTAGCTCGGTTTAAAAACTTTTACGTGCTTGAAGATAACAGTGGGAAAGTTTCTCCATCAGCAAGTCGTTTCAGCGGAGGTTTAATTAGTTCAGCTGTCCTTTGTGCACTGAGACACAAAGCCACAAAGATTTAACAGACAATATTAAATGACTCGACTCTCTTTTGTCTGTCTACATTTTCATAGGAACAAAATTCAAACGAGCCTAATTTGGAATCAATCTGAGAGCAGAAGAAGGAGAAATTACATCTGCTTTTGATGGAATATCGCGCCCATCACACGACCTTTGCAGAACATCTTCTAAAGCTGAAAGTTTAATACAAACACAGCCAAACAAGGAAGATGAAATGCGGTAAAACTGTACCTCCGATAAGAGCCGAGTCGGTCCTCATGGCGTTGACTAAAGGTTGGCCTGAACCCACAGAACCAGACTGGTCTAGAGCAGAGAAAGGAGGGGATGTAAAGAGGGGGAAAGACAAAGAAACACAAGTGAAGATGGAAAAGAAACCAATAAGAATGAGCAGAGGAGATGTTCAGAAGTATAACAGAGAAAAAAAGACATAATGGGAGAAGAAAATAAAGGGAAATAGGAGGAAATAGACAGGTCAGAGCAGCAGAGCAGACAAACAGGAACATTTAGAGACACAATCACCCTAATACAACACAGGCAATCCAAAAGACTCTATTAAAGGAACATAAAACTGGATGAGAACAGGACCGGAGGAAAGAAGCGACACCGGAAGCTCAAATTAATTATGCTATCAAGCGCATTGTCATTCGTCTCCTCAACAAGGTGCGCACACTTAATGAGTTCACAGTGCGGCTAGAAAAAGCAGCTCCAAACCACGAATAGATCCGAGCACGGAAACAGAGAGGGAGAAAAACCCATTTTAGTTTTTGTGTTTGTTCGCGGGGGGCTGGAGTCTATCCCAGTCGACTCAGGTGAAGGCAGAGGACACCTGGACAGGTCACCAGCCTATCACAGGGCTACACATAGAGACAGACAACCAAGCACACTCTCATTCACACCTATGGATAATTTAGAGCAGGGGTGTCAAACTCATTTTAGTTCAGGGGGCCACATACAACCCAATTTGATCTCAAGCGGGCCGGACCAGGAAAACCACATCATAATAACCTATAAATAATGACAACTCCAACATTTTCCCTTTGTTTTAGTGCAAAAAAAGTACATTCTCAAATGTTTATGCACTTATTTTTGTTACATTTCTTGAGAAAAATATATGCAGTTTGAACAATATCATGCCTCAGTTTATCACTTACACATGTGCATTAGAACTTACAGATCACAGTGTGTCTACAAAGCGCAAAACATTTAGTCACAGGCATCTGGAGCTGAACAATATATTATTTTACTTTACAATCAAAACAACTTTTCAAGATGTAGAAATTATTTTAAATTTTAAACAGATTGGACCCCCGGGTGGGCCGCTTTTGGCCCGTGGGTCGTATCTTTGACACCCCTGATTTAGAGTAACCAATTAACCTCAGCATGTTTTTGGACTGTGGGAGGAAGCCAGAGTGAAAACCCACGCTGCACAGGGAGAACATGCAAACTCCACACAGAAAGATCCCAGGCGTTCTAACCGGGACACGAACCAGGGATCTTCTAGCTGTGAGGCGACACTGCTAACCACCGAGCCACCGTGCAGCCCCCTTTTATACTTTTTAATTCACATTTTTACAAGTTATTTGGATTTTTTTTGTCCTATTATTCCTCCGCTTTGAAAACAGCTAAAAAGTTAGAATCAACCACAAATAAAACATTTCACTTCCTAGGAGCACCGTGCCGAATTCAACAGACACAAAAGCCTCGAGGCACAAGAGACGGTTCTAAAGACTGACGAGGCTGTGCAAACAAACTACATATAAGAAACTCTCAATAAACCTCACGAGAAGAACATAAGCTATGACTAATTAAATATATTTCTATATATTCATCTATATATTTAGTCAATCTAATAAATACATTTGGGTATTAGCTGATGGAAATTCTATTAACTGCACTTATATTTAGCTACAGAGTCCTTTAAAAGCAGAATGAGATTAATGTTTTTCAACTTTAGGCCCTGCTTTGTTTAAAAAAAAAAGATCCAACACAGCAATTAGACAAACATAGAGACTGGCTTTACTTACATGTTCTATATATTTAATAATATCAGTGTTAAAATGTGCATATTTGCGCATTATTTGCAGATAATAAGAGTTGTCATTGCTTTGTTTTCATCTCAAATTCAAATGCATAAAGCAAAAAAGAAAAACATAAATTACACGTATAGTTTTCGAGGGCACAGCTTGATGCACCATGTGAAAAGAATAAAAGCCGAATAAAAACTAGAAACTAAACAGTGAAACTAGATTTTAAAACTGGGACACATGCACAAGACCCCAGAAACTTTGTAATTAGTAGGATTACTCCAAAAACAGCTACTATACAGTGAATGTGAGAGCTGTGGGGCCTCTGGGCAGCTTCAAGCTCTGCCTTGATTATGGCTTTATTACTTCACTGCTGGCCTCAGACGGACAGCAGGTCAGGAAACTTGCTACTAACACGAACCACTGCCTCAACAACAACAACAAAAAACTGAATTACACTGTAAAAAACAGAACATAAAGACAGAGGGGTTATGGACCCATCCGCTGCTGTGTGAGGACATAAAACCCACAGAACAGAAAATGATCTCCAAACATTAAACTCCTCACAAACTGATAAAATGAAAGCCTCCCTTCTCAGACTTAATAACCAGCAGACAGCGGTGGACATTAACCCTCCTCACTATGACGCCACCGCACCACTGAGACGCTCCATCTCTTACCTGACAGGTGGTGTGTGTTCTCCTCTGCGTAGGGATTGGCTGAAGCTGCCGAGCCACAGCTGGACTGAACCAGAGGTCCGCTGATGATGACGGGGCTGGTGTCCGGGTGGAGCAGAGCCGCTTTCAGGGGGCTGATGGTGTTAAACTGAACCACCGACAGACAGCCGGCGAAACCGAGGGAGGCCAACCTGGAGAGGTCCGGATCCAAGTCATCGGACTCTGAGAACAAAATCAGATGTGACAACAACATTTTTTTTCCTCAATATGTTTATTTGTAGGTTGCCATACGCGCACAGTCCAGACAGTAACATTCATTTAGATCCAACATAAAAACAAAAAGAAGGAGAGAATTAGAAAAGAAAAGCAGAGATAAAGCAGCTATTTTCTTTTGTTATATATATTTGTTGTTGTTTATGTTGTTGTTTTTTAAAGTACGTTCTTCGTAAATTGATTTCTACGGAGCCCCTAAAGGGACATGGGCAGAAAAAAATTAAATGTAAGTTTCTAGTGCTCGCGAGATGATTCCCTGTTTGTCCACTGCAGACGTCTGAAAATGATAATACAGGAAAGATATTCACAGATTCTGACTTCCGGCATCAATAACTCATTAGCGATACGTCATCAAAACATAAACGATGCTCCTGTCCCATCGTTGTCAGGTAGACAATGTGCTACAAGCCCAGCTTTATCAACTGTAGCTGTCCTTCAGGCTGCAGAAATAACACTGGTGTCTATGTGCAGCTGGCTGTGAGATGAGTGAACAGGGACCGTCTGCAAATTGCAAAACCGCTGCAACAGCGAAGAGAAACACCACACAAATATTCAATAGCGTCACCCTGATACACTGTAGTGTCACCAGAATCGCCGCAGCCATCGACTGACTCCTGTTGATCAAACCACAACACTTGGTTTGAGATACAGTGAACCCTCGTTTATCGCGGGGGTTAGGTTCCAGAACCCCTCCGCAATAGACGAAATCCGCGAAGTAGCGACCTTATATTTAATTTATTATTTATGTACATTTCAGCGCTTTATAAACCCTCCCCACACTGTTACTTACCTTTCCCACACTCTTATAAACACTGGCTTCCATCACCGCCGATCAATCAGCGACCGACTAGCTCAAGAGGAAGCGGCTGTAGCTGCGTTTTCCATACGTGCGTCTACTCATCTGCTGTACACTACGTGTTTTATATACAATGTAAAAATCCGCGATACAGTGAGACTGCGAAAAGTGAACCGCGTTATGGCGAGGGACTACTGTATATGCATATATAAAAATCAGCCGGCTGCTCATAGACACCAGTGTTATTTCTGCAGCCTGAAAGACAGCTACTGTTGATAAAGCTGGGCTTGTAGCACATCGTCTACCTTGCTGCTTTTCCTTATTTCCAGCCTTTAGGCTAAGCTAACTGGCTAACTAGCTTCACATTGCACCACACAGACATGACAGCGGCATCGATCTTCTCTTCTAAATCTCACCAGCAAAGCAAATAATGTAATTTCCCAAAATGTAAATAAATCCCTGCGCCACAGGAGACGAAACCTGCCTTGTTTTTGAGACACTACGACAGAGAAGATTAATATTTCTGAGTCTCCTGAGCAAGCTTTCACTAACTGGATGCCTCAGTTAGCAAAGGAAGAACTCAAAACTGAAGCTCCATCCGCCTCCACAGGTAACTGAACTTTTAACCTTTGGCTGAGAGGCTGGCTCTCTCAACCATTAAATCACGACGCACGCCGACAGGTTCATCGATTCTGCTTCACATGACCCTGCTATCAGAGTGGGACAATAGTGGCAGCTCCATTGATTCTAATTAGAACACAGGTAACCTCACACATGCTCCCAGTGCAGCAGACAAACTGTCAGTTTCTCAGCTGTACAGTCTGCATCCATCACTCCGCGAGACAGATGTGCACTCTCCACCTCTGCCTGCTCGTTTTATTGACTCGAGCCCCTCCATCATCCACCTCCAGCTCCTTCACAGCGGCGTAAACAGCAGCTGCGAGAGCCGACATTAACATCACACCGGCGTCTGTGCGGATGACTGAGAGGTGGCTGTGGTTTTTTACCGGCACACATCTGCATGCTGATGAGAGCGGCGGGAAACGTCGCCGCGGCCTGGAAGCTCGTCGCAGCTCTTCTCTGCGTCACGTCTCTCCCCCAGTCTCCCCCCCATCTCACCCTCTCTGCATTCCTTCTGGGTCCATTAGTTAGGCTGATGGATGACAGGGTTGGAGGACGGCGACAGGAAATCTACTTTCCTGCTGCTTTTCTGATCCGGATCTGACTCTCTGCCTCCTCTGGTTTGACAGATTGGATGACCCGTCACATGCTGACACGACGGGGTTAAAACCTGCCCTGAGAGGTTGAGAAAACTGATAATATCTGTGCCATAAGATGTGTGGAAGGCATTCCTTCATTATGATCAATTAGAATTTGTGCTCAATATAGAAACTTTTAAAGAGTTTTGATAACAAAGATGCAAGTACACACACTTTTCCAGTATTGCTGTAACAGAATACTATTATTTGATGCCAGTTTATCATCAACCCCCACCTGTGTATGTCAATTAAGATGTGTATTATTACATATTTCATGGTACGTTGGTCTAAAAATGTATTTTCCAAAGTTGTTTCCTTCATCTTTATGAACGACTGATTTCCCCCGATGGTTTTAATTCTCTTGGTGTCTTCAGAGTTCACCTGAAGTCCTCATCAGGTTGTAGGTCGTCTTGCACACTTGGAAGGGGAAGGCGAGGTGAGGCGTTGGTTGCATTCTGACCTACCACTAGATGCCGCTAAAATATAAACCGATCAGTCATAACATTATGACCACCTGCCTAATATTGTGTTGGTCCCCCTTATGGGCTCCAAAATGCTCTGAACCATTGGGCATGGACCAGAGGACCTCTCAGGGTGTCCTATGGGGTCTAGAACCAGGACGCTTTGGCTACTCTGGCGAGAAACCCTGACTGCAGTTTGCAGTTCGGGGCAGCGCTCAACATTTGACTCCACCCATCTCAACTTTTCCATAAACCAATCACGTTCAGTCTTATTACATACAACTTTACTTCATTTTGCAACAGTTTGGTGGCAATCTAACCCTCACCCTTCAGGAACGTGTGTATCTAATGTAATTCGGAGTGGAACCACATACAGGGCCAAATACAGGTTTGTGACTATGCTAGGAGCGTAAGAAGGCGCTCGTTTTAACATGAAGGCAATGTCCCTGTGGGCGGAGTCAAATGTTAGATTCAGCCAATAGCATGCCGTCGTTGAGCAGCATTGAGCTCCGCCCCGAACTGCACACTGCAGTCAGGGGTACTTGACTCTGGCTTGTGCAGTGGGGCCTCTGTCAATCCAACTCGTTCCACTGCATCCTGTTGATGCTTGATCAGAATGGGCTGTAGGAAGTTTGGAGGTCAGATGAACATGTTGGACCATTGTCATGTTCCTCAACATGTTCCTGATTGGTTGATGTTGTTTCCATGTGGTGGGGGGCATTTTCAACCAGTGACATTTGGGATTTCCATTAGCATGAGGGAGTGTGTTTGTTGTGGGACAATATTTATTTAAGTCTCATCAACACGGATGTTAAATCCAAGGTTTTCCATCAGAACACCACATAGTACCAATATGATCAATGTTATTCACTTCACCTGTCAGTGGCAGAATGTCGGGGCTAATTGGTTAAATAGAAGATATAATAAAAATTTAATAAAATAAAACTGAAAGAAAATTAGTAAAAGGTACTTTGTTTCTGAATAATATCTGACACAAGAATTTCCGTTGAGCTCAGTAAAGTTTTATCTTGTCATCATGTGTCTATGCGTGGAACTACATTTCTAAATTCTAAAACATAAATGAATCACTTTCAAAAAATCTACTAAAGGGCCACTGGAGTAAAATACACAATATGCTTTCTGCAAAATTAACAGTTTTCTGAGGTTTTGATGAGTCTGATGAAAACTATTTCACAAAGCGAACTCATGTTTCACCGCTAACAGCTGCAGAGTTTCCTTTAAACCCACAGTGTGCTGCTGTGACTGTGTCTTATCACAGAGCCGTGACTCTCAGCCCCTGGTGTTATTAACAGCTTATGTCTCAGTCCGACTTTCGTGGCGTCGCTCTGAGAGAACATGAATAAGTCATGACAGAACCAATTACCGTCTCACCCCAACACGGTTGCAGGTCCACGTCCAGGACTGCACGCTGGAGCTCAGTGGAGATTTGGTTTAAGCCTCCCACAGGGCGAGGACTTGTTCTTGGAGTGGGCAGTATTTTTTTAGGTGTTACCGAGAAAAAATTCCATAATAACCTTTAAGCATGTCGTAATTCAAGAGACCTAACTAGATTTCTGCACCTCCTCTCGGCTCCATTTTTAGGCTTTAGTTAAATCTAGTTCCTGACCAAAGACTAGAGCCAATCGTAGGCTTTTGACCCAGATTTGAAGTCTGGTGGGAGGAATTTAAAGCAAGAGTGGAGGCAGAGCTACAGGAAGGATAGCTGCATTTTAAAGTTGCATTATTTGTTTTGGCTTTTCCAGATTTCTGCCTAACACAGCTTTAAAATTTGTGAAAGTGTGTTAAACGAAACATAGCTGCAGATTATTGTGACCCTGCACTCATTAAGTGATGCTCTATATAACACAACAACTTAGCTATTGTTCATTGTGCCCTGTGTTTACTCTGACAGCTGACATAAGACCGACATATACGCACTGCACAAAGTTGCAGGATGAAAGATGATTTTCTTTATATAAGAGGTCCCAGAAGTAGCTCAACACCAGTTCCTGTAGCAGCTATATGACCCTCTTGAACTTAATGCTAAAACTCTTAATCCTAAACTCTTATAAAGTGAAATACAAACACAGCAGAATAGCCTGACTTGTGTGGGTGGATCCACCTGCATGCTACAGAGAGCTACATTTATTTAGGTTTTCCTACGCTGAGAGTCAAATGAGGCCAAACATCTCAGAGCTGTTACTCAAATGAATGTGAGCCTGAGTGCTCTTTAACTAAAAGGCCTTCGTCCCTGCTTTTCCTGCCTCCTCACTTACCGTGCACTCTGCCCAAAACCAGCGACTTGACGGCGTTGAATTCTCCGTCGGACGTCAGGTTGAAGTCTTCTCTGGCATTCTGGTCGATCTGGAAGAAACATTTCCAAAGTTTAGTTTGTTGGAGAGAGTTTGGTGTTGTTTAAGCCTGTAAGTGTGATTTGACCATCTTTAACTTTGGCAACCTCTCGTGGTCGATATCTTTTATGCAAAAATGCTGCTCTGAGAGGGGGCAGAAGACAAGAGTACCTGGCTGCAGACCTCCACTGTGAGGACAGGAAATGCAAGGGATGCATTACAAAATAAAATCGCGTAGGCACTTCCGGTGGAATTAATATTCACGCTAATGCATTAGCAATACAACGTAAAATCTACAAGACCATTGTCTATAGTATATATCGTTTTAATTTATATATTAAACTTGTGATTATTTTGAGAATGAGCCCCATTGTGAGTTTTTATGTCTGCTAACAGAAAAATCCTAAATGTTATTTTTATTGCACAGTTACAGTCATTAGAATAGAACAAAGACGTGCTACAGGTAATAAGACAACATAACTACTAATATAATGACAAAGTCGGCGACCGGGGACGATAAATAACAAAAGTGTGACCGTTAGATTCCCGTGAAACTACTTCTATCCTGCTACAGAACCGTCAGAGCCAGCGGCAGATTTCAAAAAGTCTATCCGAGCTAAGGCTGCTGTCAGCGGGGAGCTGTGAGCGCTGACCGCCTGGTAGTAGCTGTCTAATGGGGACACTCACATCTAAAAAACTCATTGGAGTAAATTTTTAAGCAGAATTTATCTGATAAATTGACCACAGATTTGATGTTTATAAAAACCACTTTCTCGCCTCAAATAATCTTAAAACTAAATTTTGTGTATCAGTCACGTTAGTACCGTGGACAAGTACGCATATTGAGAAACAGGCACAACCACTCGCGTTAAATGGCTGCTTCTTCTTTTGGTTTAATTAGCGGTTAGCAAACCAACTTCACATGCGTCACCGCCACCTACCGGACTGGACGCTTTAAATGTCCTTTCCTTTTTTTTACCCGTTACTTCCTGTCCCGACAGTGGAGGTCTGCAGCCACTTCGCCTCTCGCAGAAGAAGGAGAAGGAACTTTAAAGAGTCTCAGAGAGATGAAAGGTTCATCCCAAATGTGCTCCAGACATAAGAGTTCAAATTTTTGGAACCAAAACATTCCCAACACTCCCAAATCTCTTGCTAACAGTTGCCAAGACATCTTTCTTCACACCAAACTGCTCTACTGTGCTGCTGAAGATACAACAGTTCAGTGTAATGGAAGCTGATAAGATGAGATGCACCTCATATTTCACTGGTTGCCTCACAACACAGTGAATCAGGAGGCTGCACCCGAGCAAGACGAGGTCACCTTGTTATTTATCTCACGGTGTTGATAATTATACAGACACTCAGGCTGCTGGCTCCTGGTTAGATAAAATTTACCTCATACATCATCTGAAGCTATTGTTAACAAGGTAGGAGGTTAGATCCAGGTACGATTAAGACGCTTCATATTTCATCTGCGGCTGCTTTAATGTGCCCCTGCTGGAGCTGCATCCAGGACGGCAGGTGTTAGCAGCTGCAGTGAGACTCGAGTGCTGACTGGGGTTTTATTACATTGAGGAATATCACAACACACAAACTGCTTGGGGGTACAGCTATATGGGTGTTGCTGTATTTGCCCTTGAGATAAGCGCGTCATTGGCAGACGTAGACATAAAGTTCACATCAAGCAGCTTTTCACTTTGTCTACCGCAGCTGCACAGTGGGAAAAGCACGACATCAATACAACAGCAGTAGCAACACACAATGCATGAATTAACATGAGGAAAAAGCCCTCATAGGTCACAACTTCAGCAAGTGAATCATGTGCATTCCTTTCCCAAAACAGGCAAACAAATAGAGAAATGTTTATAATCCATCTTTAGAGCGTTATGTACTGACAACTGCACATTTTCTGTCTCTAAACTGGCATTAAGGAATATTTTGGATGTTATAACTGAATGACTTGAATGTAAAATCAATAGGAAGCATCCAGCATTCAGCTCGGCAGAGCTTTAGTGAGTCACTTGTTTGCCTTTAAAGGTCCCATATTTGGGGCGGCTGTGGCTGAGGTGGTAGAGTGGGTTGTCCACCGATCGAGAGGTTGGCGGTTCAATCCCCGGCCCCTTCGCATGCCCACATCCTTGGGCAAAACACTGAACCCTAAGTTGGTCCCAATGGCAGGAAAGCGCTTTGCATGGCAGCTCTGTCACCATTGGTGTATGAATGGGTGAATGAGAAACACATTGTAAAGCGCTTCGGATACCACTGAGGTAGAAAAAGGTGCTAAATAAGTGCAGACCATTTATTGTGTATATTTTTAGTAAATTAATGAAAGACTCGCATGTCTCCCTTTCAGTTTTCCAGCTCAGAATACTGCCAAGATGGTTCATTTCATCATGACTTTGGAACTCCTGGTTTTACTTCTGTTCTAAACGGGCTGTTTCAGCGTCTGCGGCTTTAAATGAAGCTGAGCGGCTGCTGTTCCCGCCCCTTTCAGGATGAAGACTCTCTCTGTCTTTCAGTCGCTTTTAGCTTCTTTCTTGAGTGATGATTTGACATGAAAACATTGCGGAATTCGCAGCACATCTGCTGTTTTTAACTCATGTGTTTCGCTGATTTTGCCAGACAACCTTGTGGTTATAAAATCCATATTTGAGCTGCAGAGAAGCACCTTAGAAACGGTATTGAAGTGACTGCTAGCTGATGTAGCATGGGCTGTATTTCAGTCATCATTTCATACTCTTTCTACTATCTCACAACTGAAACAGAAAAATAAGTAATTGAGAACAGTTTTATTAGGAATTTGGCTGAATTAAAATGCAGCATATGTGAGCACAGAGAGCAGGAGAGAAGCTCACAGATGTAAACACCGGCTAAGTTTATGTTGCACTGAAGCCCAACAGGCGACATGAAAACACAGTAACACACTCAGCCCTTGTTTTTTTTTAAGTTTCAAGTTGTTCTTAAAGTTTCCACAATCTGTACATTTCCCTCAGCCTGACATTTTACATGAAGCTCAGACATGTGGTCATAGGATTAAACCTAACGGTAGCATCAGTCTCATTAGTCACACAACATGTTGACATTAAGGATTTTCCTATTATTGGAGCGACATTGCATCAATAATACAAATGATCCACTAAGTGTTCAGTTATTTAGATGCTTGGATTGCATGAAGACTCTTGCGTTCACTCTTTCAGAACATTTGATATGCTTTGCTTGTAGCTGAGATGTTTCAGAGTTAGCAGGAGCAGCTATAGAGGGTACATAAACCTGGTGGACTGTGAGGCAGCTGCTCATTCCGAATGAATAACCTGGAAGCAGTGAGGAGGAAGGATTATGCAAAGCTTGAAGTGGACGACTACTGGTTCCTCAGCTGGAGTGAAGCAGCTTAGTAAAGTTCTCACTGGCTTGTGAAGCTGCTAGTCGTTGGGGAGCTGAACAGCAGAAGCGAACGTCTTCATATCTTTCCAGCTTTTGCTTGACACATCCAAGTTTGTAACAACCACAAAACACAAAAAGGGGTTTCGACGTATGGGACCTTTAAAGCATAATAGCCAATATGAACAAGTGACCTGCTGAGCATCACACAGCAGACAGGCAAAGCTCATGAGCAGCTAAACAGAGGTTAAAAAGCAAATTGAGCATTTTGTGAAACTGGTGGAGGAGTAAAAACTGGACGTAGGCTTAAACAAGACCCCAGAGAGATCCTCATGCAGCTTTGTGTTTCCTGCATGTGTACATAGTTTGCCAAGTTTAAACCTAAGCTGCTTCTCGAACTGATGAGGTGGTTTTACCTGAACTGACACGGAGTCCGACAGCCTCCTGACGGTAACGGTGTGCAGCTGTCCGTTGGCCAAACTCCTCGCGTCGCTCGTCAGCACCTCGGCATCTCCGCCGCTGTCCAGCTTGTATCTCACCTCCAGCTCATCTTCACACACACACAACACACATCAGACCACGTTGTTTCATTTCAGATCTCCAAAAGAAGGAAGCAGCGTTCAAGGCTGCACTCTCACAAAGAAGGATTTCAGCTTAAGTCGTCATCGTTTCATCGCTTCAAAGTTTTAGGCGAAGTTTGAGGTTTTCCTGGAAATGGCCTTGCCTTGTCTCATAATCATGGCTGAAAGGGTAAACACGCATTTAATCCTTCAAATATGAATCTGAAGAGGTGGTTTTTCTATTAATTAAGATTTCTGTAGTAAGAGGATGAGAGCTAACTCCCTATCAATAACAGAATTTAATTAAATCTAATTAATTCTCCTCCTAGTCAAGCATATTAAGTGCAGATTTAACAGAAGCCTTGTGATGTGTTGGACATTTCTGACTAAAAATAGAGGGAAAATTAAAGAGTGTTGTTCTTTCCGTGCTATATTTGTAAGTAAGAAACAATAACTCATATCAAACACTGCAGTTACAACTCCCTACGTAGTTTTTGAAGCGACCCGCTACTGCTTCAAAAGTATTCTTTAAGTATTCTTTGAGACCTAAAGTAAAGACGTTGTGTTTGGGCAGAGGACGTATAACTGCAGTGAAGGGTAAAATGAAATGAGCCATCTCGGGCCAAACAAGAGAGGGTTCTTAGCCGTTTAATTGCGCGCTTCCATTTACCTGACGAGTCCACGGTCAGCACGAACCCTTAATGCCCTGCTGTCCGTCAGCTTTCTCTGAGTCATTAGCACCACAAAAAAATCCATTTACGGCTAATCTAGCAGCAAAGTGCCAATTTTATTAGACTCCCGGATGCTGAAAATGTAATTTTGAATTCAAAGTGCCTCGTGCTACTTTTAAAAGCCGAACTCGCAACATAATTATTTTGCACAAAAGTTTAGAAAACACTTCAGCAAGTTTCTCAGCCGCTTTGTTCAGCGGCGCGCTGAACTGCCGCCCATTAGGAGCCCATCAATTTCTTATTCCTGCAGCAGCACTCATCAGCGATAACACCGGTGGACACTCTTTTAAGTTTCAGACAAAACATATTATCCGGCAAGGCTGGACGGAGCACAAATCAGTAGATCTAACAGATTCTGATAACAGAGAGGAGGGAAAAAAAAAAGAAGGAGCAGGTTAGAGGAGGTCAGCATCCAGGGAAGATGTCAGGAATGGAGGCAGATTGAGAGGAAGTCCTGACATGAGCAGCCAAGAGGAGAGGAAAAGCCAGAAAAGTAACTTGGAAAAAGTTGAGGGAACGAAAAGGAGAGGCAAAAAGAAGAGACTGTGAATTAGAGAAGTGCAGCTCTTCCTTAGTAGCTCTGCAGTAAGTAACGCTAACAGTTAACGCTACTTACTGCAGAGCTGGTTTCACAATAACCAAACGATGGACGGCGGAGCACATAGCACACGCATAACGTCATGACAACTTCAACACGGTGACCAACACTGCTGATTTGTGAAAACACACAATGACATTGATCACAACCATCGAGCAGCAGAACTTTACTGACGTCTCATTAAACTCTCCTGTAATCAAAAAGGTCCGTCAGAAAATGACCACATGACATTTTGGGTCTCCAGACAGCGACAATGGCGGAGTTCTCTTGCCTTCCTGAGCGACATACGCACGGTTGGGCCGGCATTCTTATCTCTGGTTGTCTAAGAAGCTGGGAGGCTGTTAGGAGCTGCCGCGCTAGAGGCCGCACCTGTTCATTAGGTCGGATGAGGTGAACGCCACTTTGTCGGTAGGAAAATTGAACTGTCTGTAATTACATTTGTATCTGTAACGTTCCATACAAAATATGTGAATTGGGAGATTGTGTTGGGGGTGGACTGAAGCTCCTTGGCGGAGGTATGAGCTCTCTGAGTGCTTTTCTAGTCTTACAAATGTGGAAATCGGAAGCAGGTCCTTTATTCCAACAATGGCTCAAAGAACATTTTGCACCTGGATAAATTACGATACAACTTGGCGAACAGAGAAAATGCTTTTATGAAAATGTGGAAGCCCCTCTTGGATAAATGGCAGACCACCTCCAACAGATCCCCTTCTTAAACCCCTTGCATTGCGCTTGAACCTTCCAGAACAGCATCTTAGAGGACATTTAAGTTCATAGAGCTGTCACTGACTCACTTTGTAACATGCCGAGGCATTTGTTGCTGTTTTTTTTCTTTCCATTTGATTGTTGGTATGTTTTCCTGTTTATATAACTCTGTCAGCGCTATAACAGCCTTTTACTATTCTTATTTACTTTCTGTTTTCGAACACCCACTATGTATGTCTTGTATTTTCTGTTCTGTAAGACTTAAAAACAATTTAAATTTTTTTTAAAAAATGAAAAAGTGCTCTATCTACATCTAAATCTATAGTATGTAGAGTAGTAGTAGATGTTATTGTAGTATTAGTAACTCCTGTGGGTACTTTGAAATATGTTGCACATGTTGTTTGCAGGTTTTTGAATTTCTTTGTAAAATAAATAATCAAAGACAATTATTTTTCTTTTTTTTTATGATTTATGGCACTATGTTTTTGTTTTGCTGCACAGGACGCATATCTGAGTTTTGTCTCCATAGAGGTGCAGGACTTTATATTATGAACCCACAGTGAGCAAAAACTGTGACACCCAGAAGAAGAATGAATCTTTGGTCCTCCTCACCGTGCTTGTTGATGAGCAGGGCCAGGTACTCCCTGTAGTAGGAGCTGACGTAGAGCAGCAGAGCAGGACTCTGGTTGGTCCTGAAGCTCAGCGAGACGTTCTCCCCCCTCAGCGTCAAGTCGGAATAGATGGACGACGGCAGGGCGCTGCTGTTTCTGCTCAGCTCGTAGGGCTCCTTGAAGGTGTAGCTGACGGACGACCCAGACTTGAAGCTGGCCGACACCTCTGGAGGAAGGACACATGAAGACTTTTAGCTGCGTGGACCAGAACAATGAACAGGTGAGCATTGAGGAGATTAGCATGTAGCTCAAAAGAAATGTGAAGATAATACACTGCTGATTGTTAACATAAACCTTTGTGTGTGTGTCATTTTCTCCTTGAAACACTGCTGGTAAAGAAACCCTTCAAGTCCCGGTGGCTGTGGATAATAAACCCACCAGCCACAACATTAAAACCACCTGTCCACCACTGTGCATGTCCCCCTCATGCAGGACCTCTTGGGGGTTCTGTTCTGTCTGGATGTCGGCAGCTCCTTTGGGTCCTGTGCATTATGGTCCCCTTCGTTCTGGTGCATCCTGCAGATGCTCGATTGGACTGGGATCTGGGGAGTCTGGACGTCTGGTCAACGCCTTGCGCTCTTTGCCTTGGCTGCATTGTCCTCCTCCAGCAGGACAATGTGGGATGAGGATATGTGTCCTTGTCTGGTCTGCAGCATTGTTTAGGTATTAAAATAACACCTTCATGACTGCCAGGACTCGAGGTTTCCCAGCAGAACATTGCATTGTAACGAGAGGATCAATGCTCATTAGTCAGATGGTTAAATGCTGTGGCTGATGGGTGTTTTAGCTATATTCCTCTAAGTAAGCCAGTCATCATTGTTATGCCTCCAGCATATTATTACAGTGTGTTTGAATTATTGTTATTTGCAGCAGCACCCCCTTGTGGCCAGTTACTCTTATTGCAGGTATCTTAGTTTGTAGGATTACTTCCTGTTTATTTCTTGTCCGAACCGGAAGTAGAAAAGTCCGTAATGTCCGCTACCGGCGATTGTTAGCATTCTAGTTACATGAGTTTCTCCATTTGCCTCTTGCTAAAGCAACGTCTGTGAGTTTACTAAGTTGACAATATATACTGACTTTGACCGTTGTATATTTCCTGTTTGTGGTAGTGTTTAAAGCATATTTTATGCATGCTAATCGTTACGCGGCTAAGCTAACGCCGCTAGCATTGGACATTTGGGTTAATATGCTTGTATTTGGGCCTTTGGTTCAATACTGGTAGCTCACAGTGGCATTCTGTTTGTGTTGTGTTTTCAGTTTCACAAAAAAGAAAGACAAGACCTCAATAAACTTCTGCGAGCCTTCTTCGCCGGGGAGTTATTGAGACTGTTTAGCTGATTGGAGAGCTAGCTTCAGCAGTTAGCGAGACCAATACAATCATTATGGCTTCATCTAAAGCCCCTGGATGACCTTCAGAGATACCTTTATGTCATCTTTCCAAACACCAATCAATCTCATGGTGTTTTTTTTTTACACCAATCTTATAATTAATTGTGAAAAAATGGCAGGAAAACCATGAAATCTGAAATATTGCAACTGACAGTTCATAGAAGAGAGAAAAACAAGGAAATTATTACATTTTTAACCAGCTTAAAGACATCTCCAATTTTTCAGTCATCAAAATTGCGATTAATTAATCATCTGCCTTTTGACTAATTACTAAAGCATTAACAACTATTTGAAAATCCGACATTCAGAGTTTTTCCTCGACAAAAACCATAAATGCTGTTTCTGCTTTCCACAAAGTCCATTTAACTGGTAAACAAATGATTAATTTCCAGGGCACAGTTAGACTTTTATTTCTTTAAGTTTAATTAACTTCAAAGGGAGACTGTGGTGTAGGAAAAACACTCTGCTTGTCTTTTTACTTTAAAAAAAAACTTAATTTTCGTAATTACAGAAAGTAGTCTGCAGAGTTGATGCTTTAATTTTCCAACCAGAAACAGAGATGAACTTTTACAACATTAAACAAGAGTGTGACTCACAAAGAAAAACAAAGTGTGCATCAGCGAGTCGTGGGAGACGAGTGCTGTGGGAGGAAGGGTTGAGAGAGTCCTTTTAGGAAAGCAGATACGGCTGAACTCACCTAAGTTACTGAACTAATGGAAAGGTCAACATGGTGACGCATCACTACAGACGTTACCATCAAACAAATGACTAAAATAGACCCCAAGACATCAAACAGCCACTATTCGCATCAAACCTTCGATGCCACATGGTTGCTAAGCACTTCTTGAAGGGTGTTAAGTGAAGTTTAAGCCAGAAAAAGATTCTCTGGTACACTTCAGTTAGAAGAATTGTGCTTATGTTAAGAATTATACTTATTAGGCAATCATTGAGTGACTGTCAAGACTTTAAACCATTCGTGTCAGCAACCATGATTGTAAAGATATGAATCACCATAAAACATTCCAAGCTGTATGTACTCACAGTAAAGAGCATAGAGAACAGAACTGACCCATTAAGATTGTGTAAGTGACACTTATCTTATGCTGACTCTTGACGTGTGGGACGCCCCTGTGTTATATGATTGTTTTACCAAATAAAAGAGCCAAGGACAGAAGGACTACCAGAGAGCTGGAATGCTGTAGCGATGCAAACTGCAGAGCTGTAGTGTCCATTCTCTCCTTGTGCACAAGTAAAAGACCTGAGCTCATGAGTGTTGTCTTCCTTCTTGTGCTGTGCTGTGTGTATTTTCAGGTTTTGAACCTAACAACTTCCACCCTTTAGACGGCTGCAGGTAAACACCCACGTGTGAGCGATTCAGTGTCATTAGTTCCATACCATAAGCTGGGTTGAATTCACCTCATTGTGATCCTTATTGGTAACGACTGCTTCCACTGTGCGCTCCAGATGTCTAATTAAAACCCAGACATTCAGGGTTGATTTGCAGAGCGGAGGACTCTTCTCAGACAAATTGCATATAAATGATCTACCTTTAAAACAGCTTTAACCTTCACTTAAGAGATGTATGAGTGGGCAGCACTGACATAAAGCCGTTGTGACGCTCTGCAGCACGTTGTAGGGTTTGGACAGCTCTTCTACTGAGAGGTCAAAGCAGGTGTTAACACCGAGGTAAAACTCCATCCATGATCTGTCCTGTAATAAAATACTTAACCACCTTTAAATTTTTAAAAAGTACAAACTTTGCACTTTAGTCTCTCGCTGAGATAAGTAGAGGTGGCTGAAATTATTTCTGCTGCAATGGACTCCAACTCCTCAGAAGAACCGCCTTTCCTGAGTCTGGTGTTTGGTTTATTTCAGTAGTAACTATCTGACTGGAGTGACTGGAGCCCACCAACATTTAGATTAACAACTAGGGCTGTGGGAACATAGGGCTGTGGGAACATGGAGCTGTGGGAACATAGGGTTGTGGGAACATAGGGCTGTGGGAACCTACGGTTGTGGGAACATAGGGCTGTGGGAACATAGAGCCGTGGAAACATTGGGCTGTGGGAACATAGGGTTGTGGGAACATACGGTTGTGTGAACATAGGGCTGTGGGAACATAGAGCTGTGGGAACATAGGGCTGTGGGAACATCGGACTGTGGGAACATAGGGCTATGGAAACAGGGATGTGGGAACACAGGACTGTGGGAACATAGATCTGTGGGAACATTTGGTTGTGGGAACATAAGGCTGTGGGAACATAGGGCTGTAGGAATATAGAGCTGTTGGAATATAGGGATGTGGGAACACAGGGCTGTGGGAACATAGGACTGTGGGAACATAGGACTGTGGGAACATAGAGCTGTGGGAACATAAGGCTATGGGAACAGAGGACTGTAGGAACATAGGACTGTGGGAATATAGGGCTGTGGGAACATACGGTTGTGGGAACATAGGGCTGTGGGAACATAGAGCCGTGGAAACATTGGGCTGTGGGAACATAGGGTTGTGGGAACATACGGTTGTGTGAACATAGGGCTGTGGGAACATAGAGCTGTGGGAACATAGGGCTGTGGGAACATCGGACTGTGGGAACATAGGGCTATGGAAACATAGGGATGTGGGAACACAGGACTGTGGGAACATAGATCTGTGGGAACATTTGGTTGTGGGAACATAAGGCTGTGGGAACATAGGGCTGTAGGAATATAGAGCTGTTGGAATATAGGGATGTGGGAACACAGGGCTGTGGGAACATAGGACTGTGGGAACATAGAGCTGTGGGAACATAAGGCTATGGGAACAGAGGACTGTAGGAACATAGGATTGTGGGAACATAGAGCTGTGGGAACATATGGCTGTGGGAACATATGGCTGTGGGAACATATGGCTGTGGGAACATATGGCTGTGGGAACATAGAGCTGTGGGAACATAAGGCTATGGGAACAGAGGACTATAGGAACATAGGACTGTGGGAATATAGGGCTGTGGGAACATAGAGCTGTGGGAACATATGGCTGTGGGAACACGGGGCTTTGGGAACATAGAGCTGTGGGAACATAGGGTTTTGGGACATAAGGCTGTGGGAACATAGTCACGCTTCCTCCTGGAGCACAAGAGTTTTCCATCATGTCCACTATAACAGAAGCTGGCAAACCGGAGAAGTTCTAAAGCTCTATAGCTGACTGTCTTCCTGTAATTTCAGGCTTCGATGTCACATGACTGCTGGCACATGACTTGATTGGTGAATCAGCATCACCAGCCACAGAAATCTGTAATCATGCATCACAGCATGTTTTTACCTGTCTGGCAGAAGACTCCGGTGTACGCCGAGAGGCTGCAGTCACAGTGGAAGCCGTTGGTTCTCTCCACGCAGCGGCCCTGGTTCTGGCAGAGCGAACCATAGCTGCTGCAGTGACCCGGGCAGCCGGGCTGAACCCCGGGTGTGATCTTCGCCCTCTCCTCCAGGTCCAGGGTGACGCCGTTCAGCTGCAGGGAGCGAATACAGCCGCGGAAACCCTTCTGTCTGGACGCTGTGCCTCCTGGAAGCATAAAAAACGAGTGCATGACATTAGCATTATATTTCACACATTAAGCTAATTGGATAAATAGGGGTGGGACAAAATATCGACACAGCGATGTATCATCGTCCCTCCTCGTGCAATATGAGTATCGATATGCTGACAACAAACATCAATACTTTAATTAATATAATAAGGCGCTCTAAACCCTGCCAGCTGCATTTCCCCAGCGTCACTTCTTAATGTCTCCACATGGTGGCGTTTATCACATGAATGAGGGAGACTTGAGTGGAAATGAATCGGCCCAAGAAGAGTTTGTACAGGTTTAATAGAGGACAGCAACACTACCGTAAGAGACGCCCCATCCACGTTTAAGTCCAAAGTGTGGACCCATTTGGGCTTCGGCAACATTGAGGGAACAAGCAAGCTGAACAAAGGCTATGCCATATGCAAGACCTGCCTCGCAAAAGTAAAGCGCACAGGCAACACCACCAACATGTAAACCCACCTGCAACACCACCATAAGAGTGAACTCCTGGCCCAGAAAGCAGCTGATGCAGCAACGTTTCAAGTCAGCCTGCAGCCGTTAACACAATGTTTAAAGCAAAGATGGCCGCCAGCATTACAACATCCATCACTGTGTTCATTTGCAAGGACCTCTGCCCGTACAGTGTGGTCGAAAATGAAGGGTTTGGAAAAATGCAACACACTGGAACCAAGGTATGAATATATCCCAGTTATAGATAGGGCTGGACCGGAATATTCGAATATTCGGTTGTTGTGGTGGCATCCAGATAATAATTTTGAGATCGGCGTAACCTCGGCTCTACTGTCATGAACCATTGGTACATCTCCGTCTCTTACTGTGTTAATAAATAAACAGTTTTATTAAAAGTCATTGGCCCCAACCCCGCCCGAGCCGACTATTCGGATATTCTTCATTAACTGGATCTGAATATCCGGAGCACAGAAATAGCTGTTTGGGCCAGCCCTATAGATATTGTGATGTATCGTTATGTGATTTTCTCTTGCAATGTATCGAGTATCGTAGTATCGCTGTGTCGTGATAGTACTGGTATCATGAGCCATGTATTGCGTATCGTATTTTAAGGTACCCTATAGGTGAAGCCTGAGCTGGCAGACCAAACAGAGAACTGTGTTTCGGTGAAGCTCTACTTCAGCACACCAACACGTCGTTTCGTTTCAGCCGTGTCTCATTTCTTTGTGTGTTGACAAGTCTGTATGTTTTCATTCTCTTTGGATTTCCATCTCTGCTCCTCCTGTCATCTGCTGCAGATCCACATGTCGCCTCTGCTCCCCCAGCAGCTCCAAACTGTCAACACTGTTCTCGAGAAATGACACAACGATGAACCGACAATGAGGCAACAAGCTGTAGGTGGGAAACAGTTTGGGGGACTGCTGTCATCTGTCTGCTTGCTCTTTAACGGGACATTTTGCATGTTCTCACTGCAGCATTCTTCAGTTCTTGAGCTGCACAAGTTCAAACTCAACATTATACATTCTCTCTGAGCTGCGAGGCGGTCACCTCTTGCTCAGTTCAAACACGACAACCTCTCTATTTCTGCAGAGATCACAGGCCGAACCTCTTATTGTGCTCGAGGCACAAAGTCAGCAGCTCTTTGCTCTCAGACTCTCTGGCTGACAACTTCCTATTGTTCGGCAGCAGCTTTTCACACCAATAAATCACCGAGCTGCGTTCGACTCTCCTGTAGGCCTCCTGTCTCTGCTCTGATACGACTCATATAAATTACCAAAGCAGCTAAGCCACACCGGACATGAAACTGGCTTCAACATTACCTCCGACACAACACAATGAAGCGTCTCTTCATCCTCATTAAGTCTGCCGAAAATCCTTTTTCAACATTTAAATGCTCAAATCAAGGAAACTATAAATGACTGTCATTCTTGGAGCTTTAAAAGAAACATTCACAGCAGCGACACACTGCTCAGCTTCATATTCACTAACAATGAAACCTGCTCAGATTTCCTATGTAAGCGTATTTGCATGTCAATTGTTATAATCACAGCTGCTGCAACTCAGTTTCCTACATAATGATTCAGATCATGACGTTTCTTTAACTGTAAAACTTATGCTGGATATAAAACAGGGTAGATGGACTACAGCTTATAGCTAATCAGCCAATCACATGGCTGCAACTCAGTGCATTCAGGCATGTAGACGTGGTCAAGACAACCTGTTGAAGTTCAAACCGAGCATCAAAATGGGGAAGAAAGGGGATTTAAGTGACTTTGAACATGGCATGGTTGTTGGTCTGAGTATTTCAGAAACTGCTGATCTAGTGGGATTTTCACCACAACCATCTCTGGGTTTACAGAGGATGGTCTGAAGAAAAGGAACATCCAGTGAGTTGTGTGGATGAAAATGCCTTGTTGATGGTAGAGGTCAGAGGAGAATGGACAGACTGGTTGGAGATGATAGAAAGGCAACAATAACTCAAATAACCACTGGTTACAACCAAGGAATGCAGAACACCATCTCTGAACCACAACAACCTTGAAGAAGATGGACTACAGCAGCAGAAAGCCGCATCCATCCTGCCTTTGCCTTGTATCAATGCTTCAGGCTGCTGCTGCTGTAATGGTGTGGGGGATGTTTTCTTGGCTCACTTTGGGCCCCTTAGTACCAACTGGTTTAAACTCCACAGCCTACCTGAGTGTTGCTGCTGACCATGTCCATCCCTTTAAGACCACAGTGGACCATCTTCTGATGCTACTTCCAGCAGGATAATGCTCCATGTCACAAAGCTCAGATCATCTCCAACTGGTTTCTTGAACATGGCAGTGAGTTCTCTGGACTCCAATGGCCTCCACAGATCTGAATCCAATAGTGCACCTTTGGGATGTGGTGGAACGGGAGATTGGCATCATGGACATTCAGCCGACAAATCTGCAGCAACTGATGCTATCATGTCAATATGAAAGTATGGGATGAAGAATTAAGGTAGTTCTGAAGACAAAAGGGGGTCCAACCTTTATTAGGTGTACCTAATCATGTGGCTTTGAGTGTATACTGCATCATATGCATGTTGAAAATATTGAAATGTGCACAATTTCAATTAAACTAAGAGCAAATCAACAAAAACAAAGGATAAAAGCTGGTGTGAAGGGTCAATTAGGCCTTCCCTTAACGCTACACTAAAACCTTCCAGGAACCTCTCCTCTAAACTGAGCTGTTAAAGCGAGCAAGCAGGGTTATTAGAATACACCCAGAGTTCCTTGAGCCTCTCCTGATTCTAAAAAGTACTATGCAGAAAAAGAAAAGGCAAGCAGAGCAGAGCTAAGAGCTGAATGCTTGATGAGATTTGAAAATTCTCACCTAATGAGGTCGGATGCACTTTTAATAACACCCAGCCGGGAGCACTTTGGAGGTGCAAAGCTTTTTCAGCTGAGACGCTTCGGCTACAACGGTACAGGATATCTGCAGAAGTGATTGTAAATACTGATCAACTGTAGCAGAGTGAAGCTTATCTAACAGACCGACAGTGACGGAAAAGTTCTCAAAAGCATAATTTCTGGTTTATTGTGGAACTCTGGGGTTGTTATTTGGTACAAACAAGGATACTCAGACGAAAGCATCATTAACCTATCCACCGTTGTACAGTACATATACATCTACGTTAAAAGTGACAAATGCAGCGTTTTACCCAGAAGCTGAACATTTATTCCAACTCTTGGCAACCAGAGAAAAACATGCAAAAAGCAACCAGTATGGAAAAGACACTAATGCATGAATAACAAGTTCAATACAATATTTAAGGGAAAAAAAGCACTTTAGTTGACAAAAACCCTACATAACAAGTTTAAATGCAACACCTGGCCTCGGCTTTTTTGGGATTCTTACTTCTCAAAGTTTAAAGACACTATTAAACAGAGTTGCACAGTAAAAATAACTGCACACTGGGATTTAAGAATGTAAGAATTCTCCATTTGATTTAGCTTTTTTTTTAAAATTTAACTTAGAGAGCCTCACTGAGATTAAAAATATCTTCTGTGGCCGAGGTAGGCAGCAACTATGACCACATTAAAACAGACAGTAAGTCACAATATCAGACTGAAAAACACATCAAAATTAATCATGAGCAAAACTTTAAATCCGTCATGTCAATATCGCATCACGAAAAGTCACAAGACTTCTAAAAACAACCCAATAATGATCTATAAAAGCAAAATTTACACATTGGGTTCTAAAAAACTGGCAGTGGTTTCACTTTCCAGACAAACCCAGTTTCTCAGTTTTAAATCAAAGGTTTCAGGCAGAAGATACAACACAGACAAAAGCTCTTTACCTTGAATAAGTGAGAACTTTGGGAAACATGAATAAACAGTCCTGGAAGTTATTAACAGGCATGGAAATCTGTTTGAGTTACATCAGCGCTGCCAATAAGAAATGCTCCTTTTCCATGTTCCACCTCGATCCTCAGTCCTTTGTTGTGTGGAGACAAAGCCAGACAGCGGTGAATCGCAGCTGCCGCTAACTCAAAAGGCTTCGCTCTTGCATTTGGCAACAAAACACCGTGTCAGAGAAATTCACCCAAAGTTGGCCCAGAAATTGAAAGCAAACTTTCATCTTGTTTCTACAAATTGTGCTCTTCAGCTCGCCCTCGCTGTCAGCGGCGCGTTGAACAGCATGAGAAGCCTCTTGATCGGATATTTCTCACCAAAGTGCACCTTGAGAGTCCTACTTCTCTGCTATTCTTAACGTTTTATGTAAAAAAAAAATAAAGCGCTTGCATCTTTTATGACACAGCTGCTCATATTTCACTCTGAAGATTCAACCAGGGTGGTTTTATTCCTATCCAGGTCTTAGAAGTGCTTCACTTAACCTTGTTACTTCAAGAGCCCTGGATGTCTGAGATAACTCATCCCACTTCTCTTCGGCAGTAAAAGGAAACCTTTAGCACCACTGGAGAGGTTTAAATATCAGCATGTTTGGGTGACAAAAGGTGATTCTACCGGGGACCAGAGAGGCATCCTTGAGGACCACCACCTCTGATCAAAGCAACACAACAACAGCAAGGAAAGGTTATTGGAGAACAAACCCTCATAGGCCATCAGAGCAGAGAGCTGCTGTACGGCTTCAGCTCTAACAAAGATTACAGCCTCTCCACATCAAATGGAAATGCTTCTTACAGGAAACACTTAAAACAGCATAATGAGGGATTTGTGATGCGGAGATCAAAAGCAACATCAAAGAATCCAACTGCAGATAAACCCCACCTCTGACCAAAGAAGCAGAGCAATCAATACGGCCTTCAAGAGCATTTCGACGTCAGACATCATCAGAAATGCATCACAAGACAGTCTCTCTGCACAGGATATGGAAACGTTACTGCACATATGAGGCCGCGTGAGAGTGAAAAGAAATTAATTAGTGAAGTAGAGATCAAAGTCATCTTCAAGGAGATGCATGCGCAAGTGTCAACATCAAGTTTGGAGAGCAAAACGTGGACAGAAGCGACTCAAAACCCGGAGATTCGAGCGCATATCTGGCGGAGCAGCCTCGGCTCTGAGAGGAGAGTTAAAGGCTCAACATGAAATCGAGATATTGCGTGAAAATACAGATAAAACAGTATGGGACGATTTGAGCTGTGAGGCTTGAGAGATAGAGATCAAACAGCCATCAAAGACGGTGTATGTGCAGTGTGTGCTGCACAGAGAGAAAGAACATATCTGTGCATCAGTCAGTATAGATAACACAGAAACTCCAGTTAACCCTACGCTGCGTTCACTTGATGTCTATTCCACCATGATATGAAAGATTGAGGTTGAAGTTGAAATCGAAAGATCTCAAAGGAACGATGCATAGATTGAGTTTTCAGCTGCATTTGTTCATCTCTTCTCCAGTATAACAAACACAAGTGAGCAGCAAACTCAGATTTTAGACACTTTCAGATCATCATCCTTAAAATTAACTTTATTTTCATCGGATGTAGCAGAGCTCCCCGTCCAGAATCAAGTTGAACAGACCTCCTCCCAAACTGTTTGCAAGTTCGCAAATCATGTACACTTTATCGCCAGAAGTATTGGGACACCCCTCCAAATAACTGAATTACAACCCCAGAGGGGAAATTTGGTGAATTCAGGTGTTCCAGTCACTTCCATGGCCACAGGTGTATAAAATCCAGCCCCTAGGCATGCAGACTGCTTCTATAAACATGAGAGAAAGAATTGGTCGCTCTCAGGAGCTCAGAGGATTCAGGCGTGGTACCGTGATGGGTTGCCACTCGTGCAATAAGTCCATTCGTGAAATTTCCTCGATACTGAATATTCCATGATCAACTTTTGGTCGTTTTATGACAACATGGAAGCAATTGGGAACAACAGCAACTCACCCATGAATTGGTAGGCCATGTAAAATCACAGAGCGGGGTCAAGGGATGCTGAGGCGCACAGTGGGCAGATATCATCAACTTTCTGCAGAGTCATCAACAACACACCTTCAAACTTGGTGTGGCCTTCAGATTAGCTCAGGAACCGTGTGTAGAGAGCTTCATTAATGTGTTTCCATGGCCAAGCAGCTGCATCCAAGCTTTACATTACCAAGTGCAATGCATAGCGTCAGATGCAGTGGTGTAAAGCATGTCGCCACTGGACTCTAGAGCAGTGGAGACGTGTTCTCTGGAGTGATGAATCACGCTTCTCTGTCTGGCAATCCGATGGACCAGTCTGGGTTTGGAGGTTACCAGGAAAACGGTACTTGTCCAACTGCATTGTGTCAAGTGTAAAGTTTGGTGGAGGGGGGATTATGGTGTGGCGTTGTTTTTCAGGGGTTGAGCTTGGCCCCTTGGTTCCAGTGAAAGGAACTCTTAATGCTTCAGCAGACCAAGACACTTTGGACAATTTCGTGCTCCCAACATTGTGGGAACAGTTTGGGGATGGCCCCTTCCTCTTCCAACATGGCTGCCACCAGTGCACAAAGCAAGGTCAATAAAGACATGGATGATCCAGTCTGGTGTGGAGGAACTGCACTGGTCTGCACAGAGTCCTGACCTCAACCCAGTAGAACACCTTTGAGATGAATTAAAGTGGAGACTGAGAGCCAGGCCTTCCGGTCCAACATCAGTGTCTGACCTCACAAATGCTCTTCTGGAAGAATGGTCAAAGATCCCCATAAACACACTCCTAAACCTTGTGGACAGCCTTCCCAGGAGAGTTGAGGCTGTTATAGCTGCAGAGGGTGGGCCAACTCCATATAAAACCCTCCGGATTAAGAATGGGACGTCATTAAAGTTCATTTGCGTATAAAGACAGATGTCCCAATAGTTTTGGCAATATAGTGTATTTTGTCGGCTTGAGGTGGACCGACACAACACTAGGACATACAAAGCCAATAAAGTTACATAATCATTATTCAGCCGTTGTTGTTGAATCATATTGTCTCTTCCTGTCCTGGTAGCAAGCAGGTTGGGTATTTCTAATCAATATAACATGGTGGTATCATCTTACTCTAATCTGTTTCCATCTGATCGGTTCTACCATCACATGAAGGATTAGTGATGCTGAAATCAAACCAAAACTCCACACAGCTTTACAGTTTTATAGTTCTGCAAAGAGGAGTAGGATAAAAGAAAGTAAATGACCTTGGCTTGACAGGATATTGCTTACATTGTATGTTATAGGACAATCAATACAGCTGCATTTCGGGGGATGTGTGAAGTGCAGATCAAAGGAATGCTGACAATCCTTGCAGAAGACGCTGTTTTGTCTCCACACAGCAGCAGCAGCAGCAGAACAATGAGCTGTTTGAACACATAGCGAAGCAGCACAAACACACAAAGGCTTAACTGTCCAAACAGAGAAAAACAACTGCTTCCAAAACTTCCACAAAGGAGGCGATTTCTCCACTCGCTGCCGAGCTCACTTAAAAATTCTGTGCATGGACGTTTAGCACCTGCAATGTGAACAGCACGGTGTGGATTATAAATCCGTGCGAGGCAATAACACGGCTTATTAATCAAAACAATGGAATTCACTGCCTTATAAACCAAGGCAGGATTACGGCACATAAATGCGGCGCACGTTGAAATATGGCTTACGAATTTATACAGACCAACACGGCAGCTTACAGTTCAAACAATGGAACGGTTTGCTTTACAAATCAAGTCTTATAAATACAATTTGTGCGGTAAAACGGTTCGTTAATTTAAAAGCGCCAACGCAGAAGCTTGTGAATCGAAATAACTCAATATTTTGTGTGGTACAGTGCACACGGAGGGACAGCGTGCTCCGGAATAAACTCAACACAGTGAGCAAGTACATAGAAATCCTTGAGCAGCTGGCATGTCACATAGTAAGCCTCAAACATGTTGGAAGGTAACGTCTTATTATTACCTCTGTCAAGGAAGTTATGTGATGGCCGGCATTTGTTTGTTTGTTTATTTGTTTGTGTTTAAAATAACTCGAAAAGTTATGGATAGATTTGGATGAAATTTTCAGGAAGGACAAGGAACAAATGATTAATTTTGGGACTGATCTGATTCACCGTCTCCTTCCAGGAATTTTTTTTAATGTAAGTGTAACCGGGTGGACAATTAAATGCGGTTTACTCTAAAACCCACCAGAGGGCACTCTTGTTTTTGGGGTAACCTCCTCTGACCACATGACATTTTGGGTCTCCACGCGACAGACAGCGACAATGACAGAGTTCTCTTTCCTTCCTGAGCGACATACGCACGGTTGGGCCGGCATTCTTATCTCCGGTTGTCTAAGAAGCTGGGAGGCTGTTAGGAGCTGCTACGCTAGAGACTGCGCCTGTTCATTAGGTCAAATGGGATGAACGCCGCATTGTTGGTAGGACATTTGAACTGTATGTAATTACATTTATATGTGTAACGTTCCATAGAAAATATGTGAATTGGGAGATTGTGTTGGGGGTGGACTGAAGGTCCTTGGTGGAGGTATGAGCTCTCTGAGGGCTTTTCTAGTTATACTTTGGATTTTACATTAAGAACTAGAATTCTACTGAGTCTATTCAAAGAGTTAATGTCGAAGAACTTTCATGAAATTTGGGAAAATGATCTCATCTAGTGTTGAGATACTATTGATTTTTTTAAATAAAATAAAGCTTGTGTTACACACTGGGTGAACAGGAGGCCAGAGGCATCCACCTGACAGGGAAGGTTTGCTTACATGTTTGTTCAATTACGGCACTGACACTTCTGGTAATGGCTTACTAAGTAAAACATCACATTTTTTTTAATGCTCACTGTTTAAAGACAACTAGGACAGTATGTAAATATTTATGAGATGCTTAATTTGCAATTCAATTACAAATTGGTCTATTCAAGCAAAACCAGGGTTGTTGGTGCTTCTTAATTACTCCTGGGTTCGTGACCACACACACTCTGTCACAGCTGAACCTTTGGCTTTTCCCCAGCAGGTACATTCATAGTTTATCACTGGCTAAAGACATTCAGTCAATAAGTATTCACCTTGCTTTCTCTGCTACCGGTGGCCAGTTTCATCCATGTTTGTTGGTTTGTTTTCATTCCACAGTGGCTTTGCTGAAATGGCATACAAATCATCTGCAGACTGATAAAACCTGATAAAAAATGATGGATTTTGTTTTCTTCTTCTCCTGCAGATCTATAAACAGACCCCGAGGCTGAGTCGGGCATTAAAATCACAGAATTGAACTGCTGGTGTTGAGATAAACAGGGGCTCAGTAATGATGAAGTTTGCAAGCGGTCGGTTACATGGTGGTCCAGCGTGCAGGTACAGTTTCATTTGCAGATTGTTTAAAGACTGTCGTGCTAGAAATCACAACACAGCTCCCTGCTGCATGCTTATTTATCAATCGTGATTATTGTTCAGTGGTCAGAAACCACTGACTCAGGACTTCCATATTCAATAGTGCTGAGCGTCTGGTGGCATTTGGCCAAAAACTGTTTGTTGTAGAATATTTTGCTTCCTTTAACAGTATGAATAAAGGGATAACATTATGACCACCTGCCTAATATTGAGTTGGTCCCCCTTATGTGGTCTAAAATGCTCTGAACCATTGGGCATGGACCAGAGGACCTCTCAGGGTGTCCTATGGGGTCTGGAACCAGGACGTTGGCACTGGATCCTTTGGCTACTCTGGCTTGTACAGTGGGGTCTCTGTCAATCAAACTTGTTCCACTGCATCCTGTTGATGCTTGATCACAATGGGGTGTAGGAAGTTTGGAGGTCAAATCAACATGTTGGGCCATTGTCATGTTCCTCAACATGTTCCTGATTGTTGGATGTTGTTTCCATGTGGTGGGGTGCATTTTCCTGCAGTGACATTTGGGATTTCCATTGTCATGAGGGAGTGTGTTTGTTGTGGGACAATGTTTATTTGGGTGTCTAAGTCTCATCAATGGTTCATGGTTCTAAATGTTCCAAACAGAATCCTTAACACTGATGTAAAAACTTATGCATCTCGATTTTGCTTTCTTTGAACATATATTTTGTTATTAATAATGTATCTGCAGCGTTGTATCGTTAATCGTTAGTATATTTTCTGATCACTTCACTTTGTCTTCAGCAGGATGAAAGCATTTTTTTCTGCCTATAAACAATAAATCTTTGCCAGATGAGCACCGAATACAGATGTGGGAACTTAATTCCAGCATGTGGATTCTCACACTGAACCTGTTATTCTGTACCGGCTCTAATTATAGGACACACAGTTACCTTTCTGCAAGTAAAACTGTTGACTGTCAGCGCTCCATTCAAGCTGACACACATCGCTAATTAGCATTCAGCTTAATGTGGCTTCACAAGCCAGACTTTTGGCAAACAGTGGAACGTTTTTTTGGTGAACCAAATGCGGCTGCACAAATAACCAGTTAATTAATTCCACACACGTAACAAGAAAAATTCAAATTTTGAACTCTTATTATTTCTGTTTTTGTAAACAAGGTAAATGTGAATCTGCAGCACCTCTAAATACATTAAAAATAATGGGAACTTTACTCTCTGCAACAGATGGCCAATCAAGGGACCATGAAGGTGAACGTTTCTATTACAGAGTCTGCAGGAAACAGTTCTGTATAGTACAACCTTCACACAGAGACATCAGGTGTGAACTTAAGTGGGAGGCAGGGAGTTATACGACTGGGACAGAGGAAAAAAGACTAAAAACTAAAAGCAGACTTCAGGAGGAGCAAAGACAGAAACACTGGAGTGAACTGCTGCTTCCCTGGAGAGCAAAGAGGATATTTTACAAGACGATAAGCTGCATACATTAGGGATATACTAAGGTAGTGTGGGGGAGAGAGAAAAGCTCCGGAGAAATAAAGGAAAAAGACATCAAAGCCACCAGCGCTGCCTCTAATGAAGAAGCGCTTCAAAGCCTCCTCACCTATGAAGAGCTGGCTGTTGAGCTGCAGGTGGAAGTGTCCGTCAGCAGGAGCCTCCTGCGTGGCGACAGGAAGGTCGTCCAGTCGAAGCGTTGCCTCCTTGACGTTGCGCTCGGCCCGGACTCGGTGCCACCGGTTGTCGTTCAGCGGGTCGCTCGACTCCACGAGGACCTCCAGCGGTCCGTTACCGACGTCGAAGGAGAAAAGCACCTCAGTGGAGGCTGAAGAGGAAAGAGAAGAGCTGTGTTTTTGGAAGACGAGGCGGTTTTCACACCACATTTTGTGATAAATTAACTACTTTGATTCTTATTCAAGAATAAAGTCATTAATTAATTATTTCGTGTAACCAACGGCCAGCTTTGAACAGGTTTCTTCCTTTTCAGAGCAAGAAATGTCAAAAACATCCAATAGAACAGCCTCATGTTGCTTTAACCTTTGATACTCCAAGAAGTTTCTGAGCATTTTCTTTGCTTCTGCTAAATTTTTACTTACTGTGGGCTCATTTTTCACTCCAATTTAAAGTCCTGCACCTCTACGGAAACAGAACAACCATAGCTAGAGACAGCATAGGGGGTCATTTTGAAAAAAAGCTTAGAAATGTGGGAACATACGGCTTTGGAAACATAGGGATGTGGGACCATCTGGCTGTGGGAACATAGGGTTCTGGGAACATAGGGCTATGGGAACATAGGGCTCTAGGAACATAGGGTTCTGGGAACATAGGGCTGTGGGAACATAGGGCTGTGGGAACATAGGGCTTTGGGAACATAGGGCTGAGGGAACATAGGGCTGTGGGAACATAGGGCTTTGGGAACATAGGGCTGTGGGAACATAGGGCTATGGGAACATAGGGCTGTGGGAACATAGGGCTCTAGGAACATAGGGCTGAGGGAACATAGGGCTGTGGGAACATAGGGCTCAAGGAACATAGGGCTGAGGGAACATATGGCTGTAGGAACATAGGGTTCTGGGAACATAGGGGTGTGGGAACATATGGCTGTAGGAACATAGGGCTCTGTGAACATAGGGCTTTGGGAACATAGGTCTGACCCCACCTGAGGTACCTGGTCATGATCAGGTGTATCGTTCGTACATGTTAACATCATATCCTGATCACATCAAATGATAAAGGTGATCACTTAGAACAACTTTGCATTGAGGTTCATGAACACTTGCCCTTTAGGAACAAGTGAGGCCAGACCATGTCTGTAAAATGCCCTCAACAACATCTGGTTTCTGTCTAAATGTGTCACCTGTCTGCATGTGTTGAAGATTAGATCCTGTAGAAAAGGAACTAAGAAACTGTTGATTGATAAAGCAACTAGCTGGGGATGCTTTTAGCTAATACTTGGTAAATTATGTTACTTTATCTAGTAACGTGTCTTTACTTGACATAAAACAAACCAAATAAAAGCAGTAAATATACCACAAAGCAGCCCTATGATCTATATTTGATATGAAGGTGGGAACTTCATCTCAGCTGGTTGACAGATCTATAATCTCATGCCACAGATCATCACATCGCTCCGCTCTGACAGCAACGAGTGAAACGTTTTTGATAACGCCGTTTTGAACGGGAAGCGCTCATTTCAAAAGTGTCGCATCTTTCAGTCTCCGCTCACAAAGTTCCTGTTATGTTCATCGCTACAGAAAGACAGGATGGCGCCTCTGCAAGAAAACTCACATCCTTCATGTTTTGGAAGCAGAAGACGCGTCACTCTGTGAGCTGGAGAACAAGATGAAACAATCTCCCGGCATCCTGCAGCAGCTTGGTTTAGAGGCTGCTCTCAGGCCCAGCTCTGGAGCGACGTGAGGCAGCCGCCGACGGAGCAGCAGCACTCAGAGCTGGAACAACAGCGCTGAGGATGATTTCCCTCAGCAGAGACGCCGTCGGTGCAGCAGTGTGAGATTCTGTGTTCAAATCTAATCTTCAATCTAAAACAGCAAATTTACCTCAAACTAAACTGGTTAAATGGACTGAAGCTGCTTCACAAGGTAACCATGGATGACTGATGACGTAATGTTTGTTTATAAATGTGAACCTTACAAAACCAGTGAGGGCAGCCACCATTTGGTACCAATAAACCCCCCCAAAATAAAGTTACTGCTGCAATGCTCTACCTGATCAACACAGTGGGCAAAATCTACAAAGCTTAGCAAAATAAAGGATGATGAAACAGAAACCGTTGTGCAAGTAAAACAGAAATCTAAAGTGAGTGAGTGTTTGTGGTTACGGAAGCCCTAAGCGGCCATGGTCCCACTTATTTTTTTCGCTTAGTTTTCTCGAGAAAACGAGATCATTCTCCTTCGTTTTCTCGTTATAACGACATATGACTTAATTTTCCGCTGAGGTACAAAGCGAAACCAACCCACCAGACCAGAAGGAGCTCTGCCACCGCTGCACACTACCAACTGAGAGTTCCGACAGATTCGGACTTCCAGTGTCAATAACTCATTAGTGACACGTTGTCAAAACATAAACAACTGTAGTTGCAGTTGATGTCTGCAGTGATTCTGGTGACACTACAGGACAGTAGAGAGAAGTTATTGAATATTTGTGTCATGTTTCTCTTCGCTGTTGCAGCGGTTTTGAAATTTGCAGACGGTCCCTGGACACTCGTCACACAGCCGGCTGCTCATAGACACCAGTGTTATTAGTGCAGCTTAAAGACAGCTACTGTTGATAAAACTGGGCTTGTAGCACATTGTCTACCTGACAACGATGGGAAAGAGGCATCGTTTATGATTTGACAACGTGTCACTAATGAGTTATTGACGCTGGAAGTCTGAATCTGTGAATATCTTTCCAACTTTAACGAACTCTCAGTCGGTAGTGTGCAGCGGTGGCAGAGCTCCTTCTGGTCTGGCGGGTTGGTTTCACTTTGTACCTCACCGGAAAATGAAGTCGTTATAACGAGAAAACGATTTTGTTTTCTCAAGAAAACGAGATAATTTTGTCATTATCATGAGATAACGGATTTTGTTTTCTCGTTATAACGACAAAATTATGTCATTATAACGAGAAAACAGAGCGAAAAAATGAAGTTGGACCATGGCTGTTTAGGGCTTCCGTATGTGGTCTCACAACTGCAGCCAGACTTTCCCCACAGCCAAAGCTCACATTGTGTCATGCTTACATCTCACTTCACATTTGGGTTAAACCAACAAGAAACCTCATGTTTGCTTTAGATAACTTGGTCTAGGTGTTTTCTCACTGTGGTAAGATAAAGATAAAGCTTTATTAATCCCGAAGGAAATCCTTGTGTCTGATAGCGCTCAGAGAACTAAATTACATAACGTGAGTGTAAAGCAGTGCCTGATAGAAGAGCGATGAGATAAAAGTACGACACATTACTGAAAATCTAAGCACACAGGATAAAATAAGACCAGAATAGGAAAGTCTGCTGAGGTATATAAGAACTACTGCACATGAAAATGAAGTATTACACATGTGAAGAGACCCAGGGAAGCCACATGCCAAACACAATGCCACTCCAGCGACATACGAGGTGTGATCAAGAAGTTCAGGGACAAATAATGCAACGTGTGTGCACAGAACACATCCCAACATCAGCTTCGAGATCTGTGTTTCACTGGGTTTTGTGACCACTGGTAGCTGCACATCAAACTGCACTGGAAAAAATGCCTCTCCCAAAACAAGAAAAAAAAAACTTATTTCAAGGCACTTTTACCTTGAAATAAGTGAAAAAATCTGCCAATAGAACAAGTGAAGATTTGCTTGGTCAGATTTCTTGAAATAAGACATGATATTTAGAATATTGAGGTCTTAAAATTAGCAGGGAAACTTATTTTAAGCTATATTTTAGCAACATTGTCAAGCTTAGGGTTCTTAGAATAAACCAGACATGCTAAAGAATTAGTATGTTTTCACTCAAAGATAGATGTTTGCTTTAATAAGTTTAATGTCAACTTCTTAATTTGAGATGTATTCAGCTTATTTTTAGTTGTATTATCGTGGCTCTTCTCTGGATTTAAGACCATCTTGTACTTGAAATAAGATCACACAGATTAACTGAAGCATTCTGAGATATAATGTCTTCTCACAGTTGGCTAGAAATCCTAATATTTAGTGGTGTTTGACAGCATTTGAAGGTGTTGTGTTTTAGGTGAAGCCAGCTACGCCCAAAAGGAGGTGTTTTAACTCAAAAGCAGACATTTGCTTCTTTTTTTTAAACACATTTTACACATGCAGCTGTTTTCTGATATGAATTGGTGATTTTCCAATAAAATGCATTTACTTTATTTCTTAAATCCAGATTATTTATCTCATACAAACAACAGCTCAGCTTGAAACATGTATGAAATGAAATGAACCTTGTTTCTTGTAAAATACAACTAAAACAAGATAATTTCAAGATTGTTTGACTTAACAAGATATTTAAGATGCGTTGTCTTAAAACACGTCCCTCCATCTGCTGAAATGTTACCTGGAAAGTGAATTTATCTTGAATCGAGTGGGTTAAGACAATTTCACTAAAAATAAGACGAATAAACTTGGTAAGATGTTGAGTTTTTGCAGTGTGGAGCAGAGAGCAAACACCAAATTTCGTGAGGTGTCTCAGCCTTCAGGACCATCACTGGCAGCAACAGGTGGGTCTGTGGCTACCTCTAAGAGAAGAAACAGCCAAATAATCTCCACAACAGGAGAATGTTCACCTTTGAGCGTGTGCACCAGCAGCTCGCTCACTGTGTTCTTCAACATTTACATGATTGTGAACTGTGAATTCATCCTCCAGGGTTCGACTTTCGAGACGGAGTTCTACTGTAACATCCTGAGGTGTCTGGAGAAGAACCCTTGATGCAAATGATCTGATCTTTGCTCCAACTGTTTGGGTTCTCTGGTCACAACAACACAATCGTCACCACCGCAGCTGCCCGATTCGCTAGATGTAGCCCCCTCTAACTTCTCCCTCCTCCCTAAAATTAAATTCAGCTTTACGAGATGCCACTTTGACATAGTTTAGGAGATTCCGCTCAGATGGTGCTCGACATGCTCACATAACTACTGGGAGCGTTAGAAGTGTGACATCAGCACTCGGAGCGCTGCGTCGCTGCAGAAGGAGACTACTTTGAACTGGATAGTGGCTAAATTTAAATCGGGCAGTAACTTTCTGATGGCACACAGATATCTGAGTGACATTAAGCTGTTCCTGAACTTTTGGTAAGAAAGCAGAAAACTTTTTCTCAAAATGTTTGAGCCTGCAGGGAGCACGGACGTCTCCAAACACGACTATTAACCACATCATCTGTAATTTACAAACATTACAGCCAGAAGTATGTGGACACAGACACTCTTCCTTGTTTCTGGACTCCAGTTTCAATGAAGACAAATCCATGAAAACTTTTCCTCAAAATCAATTTTACACCTTGAGCGATGGGTGTCCAACATGTCTATAAGACCGTGTGCCAAACTTTAAATGGTATTTCTGCGTTGGAGAAGGGTGACGTGATCTATTTCTGTGAGCTTAAATCCAAATTTAATGACATACATGAGGCAGTTCGCTCACTGCTGTTAATCAAATCTGATCACACCACATTTACACGCTTGTGGAAAAAGAGTTTTTAGAGCATTAAGTTCCTAAAAGTCTTTCTTAAACATAATTTAATTATTGCTTGTTGTGTCACGTACACTTAACGTTGCAGAGAAACACTCAAGTTCAACTGCAAAATCAGAATTTAGTGGTGTTAATGTTTGAGGAAAGTCCCTTCTTGTTTCACAATCACTCGTCTCTCATGTGCACAGCTGGGTTTATAAAGTGTTTTCCCAGGTTTAAATGGAACATCTTGGCTGGCCTGCACAGAGCCCTGAACCTCAACCCCATCCAACACCTCTGGGATGACGGCTGGAAACCTATTATCGTCCAACATCAGCGGCTGACTTCACTAATGCTCCCTGCAGGCAGGTTCAACATCAGGTGGGGAGCCTCAATCCTAGAGGAATGCTTGTGGTTTACAAATGGCTGTAATGTTGAGGTCTTTATGTGGGCTTTTTAAGTGTATGTATGCCGTGTAGGATACATGAAGATGCAATGTGGTTGGTAAATTCAGTTAAAGTGGGGACATGAAGGTCAAGACGGCTGGGTTTAACCTAAAATAAACAATATTTTCCCTGCAGGATAGTCCTGATACAGATTAAGTCTGTATCCTCGGGGTTTACACAGCTCCAGATTAAAACTTTGACTTCCAGGTTTCGCTCACACATCACCCTAATCCGCATTAAGCCTTCGCCCTCCGGCTCCTGCGGCACTCACAGCTCAGCTCGATGCGGATGAAGTCTTTGATGCCCAGGTTTTCCAGGAACACGCCGGAGGAGGCCGTGGTTTTGAACAGGAAGGAGATGTCGGCGCTCAGCTCTCCGTGGAAGGTGGGGAAGTGGAGGTACGACGTCTCCTTGTCGAAAAACGCCGCGTTCCAGAAGTTCTCTGAGGAAACGCGAGAAAAACTCATCGTCATGAAGTTGAAACGGAAATCACAGCGAGAAAAAGAGAGTCCATCAGTCGAGCTAACAAGCTTACACAAGGGTACGATTTCTGCTCCGTGGTCCTGCTTGATTAATCATGCTAAACAGTTATTTATCTACCTACCGGGGTGGATACAGAGTGGCTGTAATTGCAATTAACTGAAGGAAGAAAAGTGCAGCAAGCTACTTTGATTTACCTTGTAATGCGTTTAATGAGAGGCAAGTACCAGAGCGTGAAAATCTAAAAGGATGTATGCATTATCAACAGTTCTGCTAATGATAATTAGCTTCTAATTGGCCTGTGGGATGAAATATTAAACCCGGAATTCTGTGTTTTCTAGATCAGCAACACAGAGAATTAGTCAAAATTACCCACTATTACAAGTTAGTTGTTTCAATGTAGATTTACATCGATCAGGCGTTACATTATGACCACCTGCCTAATATTGTATTGGCCCCCCTTGTGTGGTCCAAATACTCTGAACCATTGGGCATGAACCAGAGGACCTCTCAGGGTGTCCTATGGAGTCTGGAACCAGGACGTTGGCACTGGATCCTTTGGGTACTCTGGCTTGTGCAGTGGGGCCTCTGTCAATCCAACTTGCTCCACTGCATCCTGTTGATGCTTGATCAGAATGGGATGTAGGAAGTTTGGAGGTCAAATCAACATGTTGGACCATTGTCATGTTCCTCAACATGTTCCTGATTGGTTGATGTTGTTTCCATGTGGTGGGGTGCATTTTCTTTCAGTGACATTTGGGATTTCCATTAGCATGAGGGAGTGTGTTTGTTGTGGGACAATGTTTATTTGGGTGTCTAAGTCTCATCAACATGGATGTTAAAGTCCAAGGTTTTCCATCAGAACAGCACATAGAACCAATATGATCAATGTTATTCATTTCACCTGTCAGTGGTCATGATGTTGTGGCTGATCGGTTCATGTACCCTAACAGAAATCTTTTTTAATTTATTAGCTTGAATCCTTGGACAAAACAGAAAAGGATCGCTGTCATCTCTCCATCAACTGTAACCAAGCAACCAGAGGTGGACTCACTGTCTCCATGACAACGCAGTGGTCCCACCCTGTAGGCAGCCTCCGAGCCTGGCCTCTGGATGTCGCCCAGCACCAAAGACCTGACGGGGAGGCTCTCCTTATGGGTCAGGAGGCCCGAGTCTTCAGTCCTGCAGGAGGAGGAGATGAAGAAGAAAAAGAAAGGAGGAAGAAATTAGAGAAAAAGAAGAAGAAGAAATAGGAGTAATGTTTATTGTCTCAGTGCTACAGCCTGTTGCTTTACGTATAGATGTGAAAGAAACACTATAAAACACGAGGAGACATTAAACTGTACATAAAAACAGACATAAAACCACAAAATAAGCATCATAAAAAGCACGAGACGATATTAAACGATACAGAAAGTCCACAGAAGTGCTTGTGTATGTACTGCACACTGCTCTGTTGCACTAGTCTTTGGTATTGGAGCTCAGCAGCTTGACGGAGGCTGAAACAAACGATGGCTTCAAGCTGTTTGATTTGCACTTTGGCTCCATGAGTCTTTTTCCTGATGGCACAGGTTCGTACTCAGAAAAGTGGGGATATTGTGAGTTTTTGTTGCTCGTTTCCTGCCAGGCTCAGCATGGGCTCATATTCTTTCATCTCCATCATCTTCACAGCTGCTCTGTGCACGCTGGCAGCCCTGCTTTTCAGCTGCACCGTTCGGCTGCCACACCGTGATGTAATTTCGTAACTAATGATGCTCTTTAGGATTGCCTGACAGAACACTGGCATGATCGGGCTGCTCGCTCCATACAGCCTCGATTGCTGTAGAAAGTGAAGCTTCTCCTGGAGTCTTTTGCAAAGGAGGCAGTTTATGTGGACATCTTAGTATTTATATGAGGACACTCGAGCCTGGGTTTAAAGCTTACCGTCAGTCACTTGCTTCAGGTCAAGGATCACTATTTATTAGGGTCCGAGCACTACAGTGCAAGGACCCTATTGTTCCCTTACTGTTTCTTTGACGGTTTCTTTTTCTTATAACTCTTTAAACCCTAATTTGACCCCCTAAACATGCTCGAAACTCCCCAAATTTGGCACACACATCAGGACTGGCGAAAAATTTGATATTTTGGGGTAATTACACATATGAATGGCAAAATGACTCAATAGCGCCACCTTGAAAATTGGGCTTTAGTGGAGTTAATACGGCTAGTTTCACGTAAACTCATGAAATTCGGTACGCAGGTACAGTAGCCCGAGACAAAAACATTCCTGCTTTTAAAATTTCAAAAAAGCTCAACGGCGCCCCCTAGAGCACGTGGTGCGCAGGCATTGGAATTTAACAAACTCCTCCCAGGATTTTTATCCGATTTTCACCAAATTCGCTGTGTGACATCTAGACCCCTCCAGGATGAAAAGTTATTAAAATCTCGTGGATACGTCACACGGTGTGGGCGTGGCATGGCGGCCATTTTGAAAAAATTCGCCATGTGGAACGAAATGGGTTTTGGAGGTGAAGGGGTCCACGTAAAATCACCAAATCCACACAAATCCTCATTAATCTCAAGACCTAATATTTATCAAACAATTCAGGAATGGGTGATATGAGTAATATTCAAATACTCATATAAAATCACTGCTTTATCCTACAAATACGAAAATTGGTACATACATATAGTATCCCAAGACCAACAGATTTCCACAGTTGAAATTCCAATTGGCTCTACGGCGCCCCCTAGACAAGGTCGTGTGGAGAGGAGTGCGGTGAGGAGCGAGGGCCCATCCGACGCTGCTTGCAGCTTTAATTTATTATTATTGGCAATGTATACAATGAAAATGCAATACAAGGCCGAACAATAGGCTGCAATAATGTTCACGGTGTACATGCATGGAGTGCAACGTGGTCACGTATGTGCTGTGTCATTTTTGTGACCACTGGCAGGTGTGTCAGTCAGCAGCTGGATGATCAAACCTTCATGTCCAGGATCATCACCGGAGATGAGAGGCTGGACTGCAGCTGCCACCAACAGAAGAGACGGTAGTTTTCACAGTAGGAGCCCACAGTTTCCTTTCAGGAACACACTTGTTGTTTTCTTCAACATTCCTGTAGTTGTGCACCAGGAATTAGTCCCCCAGGCTCGGATGGTCAAGGGAGAAGTCTACTCTAACGTTCTGGGGTATCTGAGGTGTAGGTGCCGCAATGCCCTGTGCACCCACTCACAGTGTGATGAGTTTTCTAGGCCACAACAACACAATCATTGGTCTCCACCCAAATTACTCGCTAGATTTGGCTCCCTGTGACTTCCTCCTCTTCCCTAAAATGAGGTTCAAGTTAAAGGGTCGCCATTTTGACTTTGACGTAATTCCAGGGAGTTTTACAAGCGTCACAGGAGCACTGGGAGCAGTGTATCGCTGCACAAGGAGACTAATTTGACAAGGATGGCGGCCAAACTTGAATGAGGTTTACCTTTATATTGAACATCATCACTAATGGCAGTTTTCTCAGTGTAAGAGCCCAGAATCTCTGAGACAGGAGAAGGTGCATCATGCCAGGAGCACCAAGAACAAGCTCGGTTTCTTCAGTTGTGCACCAGATTAGTTTGTCGTGAGTTTTCCTGCAACATCTAGAGGTGAGAATTGTGCTGCTATGACTATGGCTTCTGGATGCTCCAATGAGCTGTCGCCTGGTCACAGTGTGGTGATTTGCACACAGCTTCTTTAGCCATAACAACACAATCATCACTCCCAATCCACCTTACTTGCTAGATTTGTCTTCCTCTGACTGAAATTCAAAGTGAAGGCTCTTCCTTTTGGCACAGTTCAGGAGATTCGGCGCTTATCGCAGATGGTGATTGACATGTTTACATAACGGCACTTTCCAGGGAGCAATAGAAGCGTTGCAGAAGCAGTATTCTCCTCGCTGCATCAGTGCACGAGGAGAATACTTTCACCGGGACAGCGGCCAAGTTTACATCGGGTACGGTTTTTGATTTTTATAGCCACAATCTTGGAACCTTTTCGTCGCACCTCATAGGTGATATCCCACAAGTTTGTGGGACCCCTGAGGAAATGGAGATGATGAGGAGAAGAGGTGAGTAAGGGGGAGAAAGGATAATGAGAAAGGGTGAAGAGAAAGTTAAAGAGTGAAGCAGGAGGAAGGAGAGGAGGAGGGTAGAAACAAATGAAGAAGCAGGAGGATAATCAGGTGCCAAAAAAGGATACATTAGTTTTTTTTAGCTTAACAGCTTTGACATTTAGGCTAATTATGCTAATTCACTGGCATAAACTTACAAGCAAACTGTGCTGCTAAATATTAGTATTATACGTATTTAACAATCTGTCACGACCTGTTTTATGTGTCAGACGATTTTTCAGGAAGACATTTAAACTTTGAATCAGATCTGATCATATCCATCCTGACACTCCCCGATGCTTCATCTCTGACGGTTTCTGTGACAGGCTTTTCCAGAAAGAGCTCTCCAGACAGACAGCTGAGCGAGCAGCTCCGTCCATTTACACCCATGTTCAGATAATCTGCATGTCAGTCTTGTTGTCAGGTGAGAATTTATCCGAGACTGGAAACGAGTAACTTATGCTCACAGCGGCTCTCTAAAAAGTTTCACAAAGAGATGATAGAAAGAAGAACTGGAGGTGTGATGAAGAAAGCACGGGCGGTCATGTAGTGTTTTCTCCTGGATAAATCTTCTTGCAATAGATGAGTCAGTTTAACATGTATATAAAGAAAGACTAGTTTAAATGGTTTGGTTGTTGAAACGGCATTAGTTCACATTAGAGAAATCACAAATCATATTGATGCTATTTAATACAATAATCAATTTATACATAAGAAAACAACAACACTGCTGTGTATCTTGTCGTTCCCGACACTGCTAATTTCTTTGTTTTGCTGCCTGAGGGTACCTGTAATATAATGTCATCTGAAAAGACCAACAGCCACGTATCAATACAGGCATTCAGGTGTCAATATTCTCATTAAATGCATGGCAGGTAAACAGAAAAATCTCAACAAAAACTTGAAATCAGCCAAAAAGAGAGCACGTACTGCACCTCTGCTGACGCAGCTTAATTCTTTATATCAAAGGCAGCCAGCAAAGCGCTACGGAGAGCTTTCATTACAACCAAACGCTCCAAATGGCTGATTATCAGACGAGACTTCATCAGCGAAGTCACCTGCTGCTGAATAAGCACCTGCACATACAGCAAAGCTACCAACAAATCCACTGAAATTTACCACAGAGTGGGAGAAACAGCTGTCTGACATGCTGCACAAGCACTTCAGTTGTAGGGCTACTGTACTGGATTACACTGTAACACAAAGGGAGTCTTCATATGAAGGTATTATTGGAGTAGAACAACTGAGAGCATGCAACAAGTGGAATTCGGAGCTGTACAAAATAGTCAGACTTGCGTAAATTTTAAGTCTCCGAAGTTGCAAAATTGACGTTTTTTTTTCTCTCCAGCTAACAAAACAGTTACAACTGCTCAAAATCTTCATTGCAGGAGGACAAATCCTGTTATGCAAATCACTAATTAAGGAACTCATAGGTTCACATTTCAAGCAGTTGTAGTCACTGAGTTATTTTATTTGTGCTAAAAAAGTATATATGGATTCAAGGGTTCGAGGTTCTTTACTGTCATACCTGCACACGTATTCACATGAGGCGGCACAAAATTTGCACTCGGGTCCCGGTTGTAAGCCAAAGAAATAAATAATAAGCGAAATTACAAAGCAATAAAACAATATACACAAGTGTTTACCAGTGGCAAACAGATAAACAGGCATGTGTGCAAAAACTGCTGCCTGTAGTTGCAGGTAGGTGGGTGACAGGTGTGAGTATATATTTGATGTGCATGAATTCAAATACTGTTTCTGGTGTGTCAGTGTGTTTTTACTGCAGCATCTGGAGAAAGAATTAGTTTTTCAGTTTTATAGAATAGGACTTGTGGACATGCAATAAAGAATTTCAGCAGGAAGTGGCCTGTGACAGACTTACTGATAAATTCCACTTTCACAGGTGCTCAGTTGTGTTGCTACAACCAACAGCTTCATATTTCCACAGTGTAAGTTGATGTAAAGAGAGCAAACTTTGCCACCTGAGTCAACAGGAGCAAACAAACGATCGGTTGCATGAATTAATAAAAGGTCAGTACCACTCCATGCGGTCGGCGTCACAGTTGCAGTAGTGCTGTGGATCCACACAGTCGCCCTGCAGGCCGCAGGCGCACTGCTGGCTGCCTGGATGAGCTCCTCCCCAGTAAGTCTGGACGCGACCGGAACCGGGACCACCGAGCCACCAGCTGAACGGAGAACCCTCTGAAACACACACATCAGCACACTCAACGTTACCATTATTTACCTCAGACCTGCTTTTACGTCCTTTAACAAGACGTCTACTTAGCACTGAGCATAAATCCTGACTCGTATGTCAGAAAGTTTTCAAAGCTGCAGCCGAGCTATCTCTACGCTGTCAAACCTGGAACGTTTTCCAGTTTGTCACCCCCTGACTGGTGTGATTTTACTTCAATCACAGGGATTCTTCCTGACTAATTGGAAGAAAACTTGATTACATCTATAAACATTTCTTCCACCCTCAGGATTTTACCCTGAGACATGAACAGCTGTGACAGTGACTGGTGCTAACAGAACTCTCTGAAGTCATTTTCTGTTTACTTTCAATAAGTGCAACCCTGCTTGTGCTTGCTGGCCAGTTGTGAATTTATATCAAGCTGTCAAAAGGAATAAACCGAAAACAGGAAAAGCTTATTTTGCTCGGGCAAAATTTTTGGCACCACTGCTCGATTGCACTACGGCCTCTTTCCCCCTCGACACCGCAGAACTTATAGCAGCAGATCCACTTTCTCTGGAAATACTGTAACCCATATTGTGTCCGAAGATTGACTGGAGCTGCGAGAAAATAGGTGTATGGAAAGAGCTCCCACCTCTCAGCCTCCTGAGATGAATCCAGCGTTTGAAGCAGAGGGATGCTTGCCAGGTCGTAACCTTAGTACTGCATATATTGTTTTCATATGGAGGACAATGACAGCATGCAGTGGAAAGTATATTTCACCTCCTGCGAGTGTGTAGGTGGAGAGGATGGCAAGAAGGTGATTGGAAACGTCTCTGCTGCGTCAGCGCTTCTTTATTCTCCCAGTGAGCACCAGAGGGTTCATAATGGAACTTCTATTCCTCTACTCATTCTTCCTGTTCTGCACCTTTCACGATTTTCATCCATCACTTTATTACCCGCCACGGCAAAAAGTTGCTTCGCCGCTCGGATTTCTCCCGTGTTTACTCTTTGTAGTCCGAGAGGAGACGGAAGCTTTGAAGAGCTGCATTGATCGGCGCTGGATGACTGACAATCAAGAGATCCCTGATGAATGTCTGGAGTGTTTATTTGTTTATTCAGGTTGATGGAGGTTCAGTCAGTTCACCACTTTAGTCTGAAATCAAACTTCTTAGGATTCAAGCCGTTTTCAGACACGGGAAATGTTTACTAAAACTAATTAATTTCATTCTGTCATTCAAAGACTTTTACATGTATGTTCCTCCTGGCCTCATTCAGACATACCACCACAGTGACTGAGTACTACTCACAGCATACATTCAAGAGCTGACAGTACATCGAGCAATCTGTAATGCATAATAACGCACAAAAGAATAAATCTATAAATGTACACTGTTAGCAGCGTGTATCTACCATCCTAGTTTTTTTGATTTCCTGAACACTGCAAAAGCGGCAAGGATGTAAGTAAGCAACTCCAAGTCCGAGCATGTCCGCCTGGGAGGAGGCCACGAGGTAGACCCAGAACCCACTGGAGAGATTATGTATCTCATCTGGCCTGGGAATGCCTCGGGATCCCCCAGGAAGAACTGGAAAGCCTTGCCGGGGGGAGGGACGTCTGGGAGGACCTGCTTCATCTGCTGCCTCCGCGACCCAACCACGGATAAGTGGACGAGAAAGGATGGATGGATGAATGGATGGATGGATGGATGGATGGATGGATAGATTAACAGATGGATGGATGGGTGGATGGATGGATGGATGGATGGATGGATGGATAGATTAACAGATGGATGATGGATGGATGGATGGATGGATGGATGGATGGATGGATGGATGGATGGATGGATGGATGGATGGATGATGGATGGATGGATGGATGAATGGATGGATGAATGGATGGATGGACGGATGGACGGATGGACGGATGGACGGATGGATGGATGGATGGATGGATGGATGGATGATGGATGGATGGATGGATGGACGGACAGATGGATGGATGGACAGATTAACGGATGGATGGATGGATGGATGGATGAATGGATGGATGGATGGACGGATGGATGGATGGATGGATGGATTGATGGATGGATGGATGATGGATGGATGATGGATGGATGGATGGATGATGGATGGATGATGGATGGATGGATGGATGGATGATGGATGGATTGATGGATGGATGGTGGCCAGAGTGCTCATTTGAACACATTCAGTTGCCATCAGAATAACATAAAGGAGTACATCTCAAAGGGGCTTCAACCTGTCCTCGCTGCACTTGACGCTAATTGCTAATTAGGCTTCATTTAAATCAATCAGTCTTTTCAGTTTCAGCGCTCCTATAAGACGCTCAAAAACACACGCACAAGTGTGTCTACTGTGTTTCATGGTGTCTCTTTACACTGCATGTGACGCTCTGTTGTTCCTCTCAATGGACTCTGAAAGCCTAAGTTGCTCAATCCACTGCTACCCAGACAAATTGAATGCAGCTCCGTGATCAAAGCATTTCTAATTCAGTTTCTAATACTCACCACCTCCGAGTCAATACAATCACAAGAAAACACACGAGCAAACAAAGAAAACACTACCCTAACTCAATACTCATTCCAAGAGGAGGAGGCATTAAACAAATCCCGAACAGTCTCTTCGCCCGAATCATTTGTGAAAGAGAATTTAGAAAAAGAGCGGAGTGACTTTGTTCTTTTTTTTTTTGTTGAGACTTAGAAAAAGATGTGTTGAGCCGTGGCTGAAGGGAGCCTGCTCCACCAAGCTTTCATTCACTTTAATTTAACCCAACACCTCAATTAAGAGCAAGTTCTTGTTTACAGGCTTTTCGTATTTGAGCCGGCACTCGAGGCAGACTGAAGGAAAAGGGAATGGAAAAGAGAAATGCTCGAGCGCTCTCCCTCCAAGTGAAGATTAAACAAGATCAAAAGATTAAAAGGATTAAAATTTAGATAAGATGTTTAAATAGTGAGATCTACTTTTGAATTATTAACGTACAATCACAAGCACAGAATGCAATAAAATCAAACTTTGGCACCAAAAGAGACGTGATTGGAGTTGTTCAAAGAGAGAACAGATAGACTGACGTACAAAGTTAATCAGAGTGTTGTTAATAGAGAACAGTGTGGAATCAGAGAGACTGCAAAGAAAAGTGAGCAATCGGCGCAATTACTAAAAGACTTCTGGCTGCAGAAAAGAGCTTGATTCGATTTGAATCTCTGGCTGAAAGTGGGCGTGTTTTAATTAAGTTAAATGCTATTTTTTCACCTGTTTCGCTGGAATCACTTTACTCTTCAAGGCTTTCAGCTGAGCAGCTCCGTGTCTCCCAGCGTTAAGACCCACCATCTCCAGAATAACAACCAATTAAAGCTGCAAGCAGCGTTGGACGGGCCCTCGCTCCCCTACGCACCACCACTGTGGAGACGATCGGAATGTCTATAGATCTGCACATGTACCAAATTTCATGTCTGTAGGACAAAGCATTGATTTGATATGAATTGTTGAAATTTCTAGGGCGCGCTGTGGAGCTGTTTGAAATTTGGATTATGCAGATCTGTTGGTCTTGGGATACTGTACGTGTGTACCAAATTTAATGTTTGTAGGATAAAGCAGTGATTTTATATGAGTATTTGAATATTTATAGGGGGCACTGTGGAGCCGTTTGACCACGCCCATTCCTGAATTGTATATCAAGCGTTAGGTTTTGAGATTTGTGAGGATTTGTGTGGATTTGGTGATTTTACATGGATCCCTTCACCTCCAAAACCCATTTCGTTCAACATGGTGAATTTGTTCAAAATGGCCGCCATGCCACGCCCACACCGTGTGACGCGTCCACGAGATTTTAAAAGCTTTTCATTCTGGAGGGGTTTTGATGCCAAAGATCGGACAAAAATCCTGGGAGGAGCTCGTTAAATTCCAATGCCTGCGCACCACGTTCTCTAGGGGGCGCTGTGGAGCTTTTTTGAAATTTCAAAAGCAGGAATGTTTTTGTCTTGGGCTACTGTACCTGTGTACCAAATTTCATAGTTGTACGTGAAAATAGCCGTATTAACTCCACTAAAGCCCAATTTTCAAGGTGGCGCTGTTGAGTCATTTTGCCATTCATATGTGTAATTCCCCCAAAATATCAAATTTTTCGCCAGTCCTGATGGGTGTGCCAAATTTGGGGAGTTTTTGAGCATGTTTAGGGGGTCAAATTGGTGTCCTCACACTGTAGTGCTCGGGCCCTAAATATACTGTGATTCACAAGCAGGCCTTACCCAGAGTGTTGAGGAGGCGGGACTTCCTGCAGTGGTAGGACAGCTCCTGCTCGCAGTGCTCTGATTGGCTGATGGCGGCCGACAGTTGCTCCTCCTGAGCTGAGTAGTCGAAGCGGACCGAATGCTGGTTTACACCCGGAGACGGTCGGACTCTGGTCAGCTCGGTGTTGTTGTGCTGCATCACCATCCATGTGGTCTCCTCTGGTGGGAAGAGATGGACACAGTTGAAAGTGAGCGCTTAATATCAAATTATAATTCAAATTACATAAAACTTGCATGTTTAGAGGACTATTTACACGACACCTGAGTAGCCAAACTCTGAAAATAAAAAAACCCTCTAGTGATAATTATCTTTTTTACTTCGTTAACATGTTGATATACTACTTTTTATATGTTAGAAGACATATCATGAGCAAAATAAGCAGCCAACACCCTGACTTTGCATTTCTACCTTCTAAAAACACAGATTCAAACTTCCATCAGCCGTCTCTTTGCCGGCTGACGTTGATCCAAAATGGTGATGCCCGATCTTGGCATTGCTCCACTGGCCTCCTGCAGTTTTTAAGGGTTTATTTCTTCAGAGCTTATTCAGGTCCACAAACCTGTTAAAGAACTGAGGTCTTCCAGTCAAGTGGTCCTTGAGGTCCCCAGATCCAGACTCTATACTAAAGGTGACCAAGGCTTTTCAGTGGCAGCCCCTAAACTTTGGAACAGCCTACCGCTGGACATCAGGGCTGCTCGGACTACTGGATCTTTTAAGTCCCGGCTGAAGACCCACCTCTGCTCAGTGGCTTTTAGTTCGGTAGGGCGCTGACATCCTGGCTGCATGTATGTTGTATTTCATTGTATGTTCTTTTGCAGTGTTGATTTATAAGTCTGTAAAGCACTTTGGTCAGCCTTGGTTGTTTTTAAATGTGCTATATGAATAAAATTGACCTTGATCTTGACTAATAAGACTTTAAAAGGAGTGACAACAGAGCAAAGCATAAGTTTAGAAGAATTTTAATCAATATTTGTTACCCCCGCCAAGGTGTGAAATGGGACAAGGGACAAATGATGACATTTTGGGACTGATCCGGATCACCGTCTGGATCCAGGTTTTTTTTAATGTAAGTGTAACCAGGTGGACAATTAAATGCGGTTTACTCTAAAAGCCACCAGAGGGCACTCTTGTTTTTGGGGTAACCCCATCTGACCACATGACATTTTGGGGCTCCACGCGACAGACAGCGACAATGACAGAGTTCTTTCCTCCCTGAGCGACATACGCACGGTTGGGCCGGCATTCTTATCTCCGGTTGTCTAAGAAGCTGGGAGGCTGTTAGGAGCTGCCGCGCTAGAGGCCGCACCTGTTCATTAGGTCGGATGGGGTGAAGGCCGCATTGTCAGTAGGACATTTGAACTGTATGTAATTACATTTGTATCTGTAACGTTCCATAGAAAATATGTGAATTGGTAGATTGTGTTGGGGGTGGACTGAAGCTCCTTGGTGGAGGTATGAGCTCTCTGAGTGCTTTTCTAGTTTAATACTGTGTAAAGTGTGTTTCTGTGGGGCAGTAAATAATGTATTTTGTCATATTCAATTAATCGGCACTTGCAGTTTCATGAGCCACAGTAATCTGCTCAATCTGAATCCTGAAATGATCAGTTTACTGTCATATGTCCCAAAATCGGTCATCAAAATAGCTGCCCGTGAAGTTTAATGCAACCCCAACTGCTGTAGATCTATGCTTTTGTTTCTAATCTTATTTACATATATAACAAGCACCGTTACCCATTCATGCAAAGAAAAAGTCGCATGTGAAAAAGAGAGAACGACAAAGAGAGAAAAGGCAATAAATAGAAAATAGAAAACACGCAAAGAGACAGGGAGAGGGGAAGTGTGTCGTCATAATCCACATTTATATGATTATACAAACGGCACGAAGGATGGAGTCACGGAAAGACAAGGGAGGAGGAGGAGGGGACGAATGAGGCTGAGGAAGACAGGAAAAAACAAAGTGGATCGGAGAGCGATGAGAGGAGCATCGTCATCCACAATCATGTCAGTGTTAATCAGAGGAAACGGGAGGAAGAGGAGGAGCGAAGGCGCCGGCGTGTCACCTGTCATGTTGCAGTAGACCAGCTGTGGTTTGATTGGTCCGCTGCCGTCCACATCGATGTAAAAATGCCCCGACGTGTTGCCGTTGTGTTTGTACGCCTCGCAGGACTGCTCGTACACAGCTGGAGGGGAGAATAATGAGAGTATCAGCACGTGAGGGGATGAAGATCAGCGTCTCGTGAACAGAATCATCAGATACAGCCAATGAATTAAAGTTTAATCCAACTGGAGACAACAACAGCGACAGACAGGAATACACAGGCTCCACCTATTAAACTCTATCAGGCCTTTATTATCCGTATTCTGTCTTCCTGCCTTCATCTCACCGCTGCATCCTCTGCAGTGAAAGAATCAAGTCTAATCCATATCTTAAAGTTCCCACACTCCGCTCACCTGTTTATCTCCACCGCCAAAGGCCTTTTATTCATCGCATCCCCTCAGTGTGTCTCGAAAACGGTTTTGCACGGAGACATCGGCAATAAAAATGAGACCAGAGGCGAGACCACGTGGGAAACTCTCCCCCTCTTTCAGTCCCGAGGATTTGGCTCGAGGCAATCGGCGGCGCACAACCAGCCAGATCTCACCTTTGAGCTCACCTCGCTGCCACGGCTTTATTTATTTATCTGGCATTTGGCATTTTAGTCACAGCTACAGTCTCATTACCTTCCATCATATCGCACATGTACAAACTGGTTTCATAACACCGTGACCTCCTGCATCAGAGAGAGAGAGGGGATGTGCAGATATTAAATATAGCTCCCAGTTTACGGCCTATTTAAAGGACGACGCCACAGGAAAGATGGTTGGATCAGGACACATGAGCAGTGAGAGGAGTTTAGATCGGGGAGTTTTCAAACTTCAGATGTACAACTGCAAGAACATCGTCTTTTTTCTGTAACATCTATCCGCAATGGGAACGTGAGATATTTTCTATCCTTTTCTGCTCTAAAAGTAAAAGAAAACTGGCTTATATAAATCCCAGAAACCAAAGCACCTGCAGTAATCCATGAAACAGAGCAAGACAGTTATGGAAAGTAGAACAGGTGAACTGGGATGGACGATTCCAATCCACTGGGTAGGATTCCTCTCTTTGTTTTCTCTCCTAAATAACTTCAACTGGTCTCACTTCCTTTCTGTAAAGCAGCCATATTCTTAGATTTCTTTACCGCCGTGAGCGATAGAGAAAAATAAGGTGCATGCTAGGCGCAGCCAGGGGCCGGAGGGGGTCCGGTTTGGGGACCGCAGGATCTCGTCTCTGCTTTTTGCAGATGATGTGGTCCTGTTGGCTTCATCAGGCCTGGACCTCCAGCGTGCACTGGGGCGGTTTGCAGCCAAGTGTGAAACGACTGGGATGAGGATCAGCACCTCCAAATCCGAGGCCATGGTTCTCGACCGGAAAAAGGTGGCTTGCCCTCTCCAGGTCGGTGGAGAGATCCTGCCCCAAGTGGAGGAGTTTAAGTATCTCTGGGTCTTGTTCACAAGTGAAGGGAGGATGGAGCGGGAGACTGACAGGCAGTTCGGTGCAGCATCTGCAGTCATGCGGGCGCAGTACCGGTCTGTTGTGGTGAAGAAGGAGCTAAGCCAAAAGGCGAGGCTCTGTATTTACCGGTCAATCTACGTTCCTACTCTCACCTATGGTCATGAACTTTGGGTCATGAACGAAAGAACGAGATCCTGGATACAAGCGGCTGAAATTAGTTTCCTCCGCAGGGTGGCTCCCTTCGAGATCAGGTGAGGAGCTCGGTCACCAAGGAGGAACTTGGAGTAGAGCCGCTACTTCTCCACATCGAGAGGAGTCAGTTGAGGTGGCTCAGTCATCTTTTCCAGATGCCTCCTGGACGCCTCCCTGGGGAGGTGTTCCGGGCATGTCCCACGGGGAGGAGGCCTCGGGTAGACCGCTGGAGGGACTATATCTCTCGGCTGGCCTGGGAACGCCTCGGGGTCCCACCTGAAGAGCTGGAGGAGGTGTCTGGGATGAGGGAAGTCTGGGCCTCTCTGATAAGCGGAAGATAATGGATGGATGGATACTAGTTTTACAAAGCCTGCACAGGCTGTATATGAGAATCACACTACTGCCATACAGCCTGAGCATTTTTCAGATTTGTTTCACTAACTTTACTTTTAAGCTCCTATCTTGGTCATTTTTACCCCTTTTCTGCTAAGAAAAACCAGGTCCTAGTTCTGGTGCTTAGTTGGTTCAGATCTCGTTCCTCCTAAGAACCTGTTTGTTTTTCCATTGGCAAGGAGTCAAGTTAAAGCCACGCCATTGCGTCACTGTAAAATGACTACGCTTGCATTATTATGAGGAGCACAGGGAGCAGGTCGGTAATCCAGCAGGTGATACAGACGGATAAGTGTGAACAGGACAAACTGACAAAAGAAAGAGGAATTTGCAAGAATATACAGCGTTCATGCCTAACATCATGACCACCTGCCTAATATTATGTTGGTCAAAAATGCTCTGAACCATTGGGCATAGACAAGAGGACCTCTCAGGGGGTCCTATGGGGTCTGGAACCAGGATGTTGACAGTGGATCCTTTGGCTACTCTGGCTTGTGCAGTGGGGCCTCTGTCAATCAAACTTTTTCCACTGCATCCTGTTGATGCTTGATCACAATGGAGTGTAGGAAGTTTGGAGGTCAGATCAACATGTTGGACCATTGTCATGTTCCTCAACATGTTCCTGATTGGTTGATGTTGTTTCCATATGGTGGGGTGCATTTTCATCCAGTGACATTTGGGATTTCCATTAGCATGAGGGAGTGTGCTTGTTGTGGGACAATGTTTATTTAGTCTGATCAACATGGATGTTAAAATCCAAGGTTTTCCATCAGAACACCACATAGAACCAATATGATCAATGTTATTCACTTCACCTGTCAGTGGTCATGATGTTGTGGCTGATCGGTTTATACACAGAGAACTGACTGGGGAGACAAGACACAAGTGGAACTAATGAGACTAATAGAAGAAGAGACACATAAGGACAGGGAACAGGAAACATCTGAACCAAAACTCAACATCATGACAACAATAATTACATCTGATGTCTTATTTTTACTGGACCGACCTGACTTTTATTACATTCACCAAAGAAAGTTCCAACTGATCTCGTCTTGCCAGGTCGTTCCCAGTTTGCCTCCAAATATGAATTATTCAGGAGCCAAAAAACACCCTCACTATCCTGTCTGACAAGCTCTGTCTCCTCATTTGTATTTCATCCGTCCGTTCTCCCCTCTCTCCTCATTTAAACTGGTGGTCGTGTGGTGTTTCCTGTCCGTCAGGTGACTCACCGCTGTGGCACGTTGCGCCGCTGTACCCGCTGTCGGAGCAGTTACAGTGGAAGACGGTCCAGGACTGACTGCAGCGGCCGCCGTGTTCACAGCGACTCGGGGAGCACCTGAAACACAGAGCACAAACCGGGTGAATTTTTCATTTTTACAGGAAAACATCATTCATATTTTAGCCGATTCACTTTTGCGTGTTCTTGGAAACCTAAATTAAAGATACTCTCGTTGGTCTTAGGATAAAGTTTGATTTCTGCTGCACAGCCGAGCGTCCACAGTGAGCTGACGGAGAGTGTGAAGGGGCTAAATTGACACCAGGAACAACATCACGTAGCAGCAAGTTTGATTAAAGCATCGCACAAAGCAGGAACCCGCTGTAACAAGAGATTCTCTGTTCCCACTGTTGATCAGCTCACAGAGAATTTTAACATTTGCTTTGTTAACTGAGGCACAAGCCCAGCTGTAGGACTTGAAGTGCATGAATAAATGAAAAATAAACACATTTTGGTAATAAAAAGAGCATAATTAAGCTGTTGTCTTCAACTGATTTCTACATTTCCATACAGCAAAGCTCAAGATGGACGTTTAACTTCCGCACATTCATATAAAAGCACACAGTGAAGATTAAGTGCCTCTTTATCATCATTATAGCTTCAAATGAAGACATGTCAAGCAGGTTTGTTTAAGTTCTTTCTATATTTATTGAATTATTTCTTCACATAAATATATTTATGTTTTTTACGCCTGTATTTCTACATTTCTTCATTCTTTTATGTGTTTTTTGTGTCTGTATGTTAAAGAGGCTGATGATCCTGACCTCACTCAAAGCCACTGCATGTAGAAGGTTCAGCATCGTTTGTTTAGGCTCACACTAATTTATCATATCATTTCTCTGCTTTGAGCCTCCTCGTCTCGCTCCGTCCTTCTTAAAAGACGTCTAAATTTCCTAGAAAATGCATCTCTAGGACAGACGAGGCCGGCGTATTCTCGCTGCGTGCTTTTTAATAGAAGCTCTTCAGCACCCGTGACGCACGGAGGAAGCGTAACGAACAGCTGGAACACAAACGGCTGCAGGAGCGGGACGGACAAATGTTTGCACATCGTTCACTCACGACACATGCCACTCTTTATTTATGTAGTGCTCTCTTCTGTACTCCACAGCGGCGTGTTTATGCTGAATAAACATATAATTGTGAGCTGAATTCTAAGTAATTCTATCGTACGGTGTCACGAACACTGCTCATCATCCGACAGGCGTCATAAAATACAATTAAAGCTGCAAGCAGCATCGGACGGGTCCTCGCTCCTCCCCCTACAGCCGCTGTAGAGATGATCGGAATGTCCATAGCACACAGTATGGTTAGTCTCATCCTGCTCTGCACATGTAACAAATTTCATGTTTGTAGGATAAAGCAGTGATTTTATATGAGTGTTTGAATATTTGTAGGGGGCGCTGTGGAGCCATTTGACCACACCCATTCCTGATTTGTACATCAAACGTTAGTTCTTGAGATTAATGAGGATTTGTGTGGATTTGGTGATTTTACATGGAGCCCTTCACCTCCAAAACTCATTTTGTTCCACATGGCAAATTTGCTCAAAATGGCCGCCGTGCCACGCCCACACCGTGTGATGCAACCACACGATTTTAATAACTTTTTATCCTGGATGGGTCTAGATGCCACACAGCGAATTTGGTGAAGATCGGATAAAAATCCTGGGAGGAGTTCGTTAAATTCCAATACCTGTGCACCACGTGCTGTAGGGGGCGCCATTGAGCTTTTTTGACATTTTAAAAGCAGGATTGTTTTTGCCTCGGGCTACTGTACCTGTGTACCAAATTTCATGAGTTTACGTGAAACTAGCCGTATTAACTCCACTAAAGCCCAATTTTCAAGGTGGCGCTATTGAGTCATTTTGCCATTCATATGTGTAATTCCCCCAAAATAATAAATTTTTCACCTGTCCTGATGTGTGTGCCAAATTTGGGGAGTTTTTGAGCATGTTTAGGGGGTCAAATTGAGGTTCAAAGTGGCGTAAGAAAAAGAAACCGCCAAAGAAACATTAAGGGAACAATAGTGTCTTTGCACTGTAGTGCTCGGACCCTAACAAGAGGCTGCAACAAAACATCAGACAGACGATGCAGCTGTGGCACACGTCGCTTTAAAGCACCCAGTCATCCTCTTCTTCCTCTGCTTGCATCTGCGCAGGGATCGGAGAAGACGAGACGACTCGAGGATGCACGAGCAGCTCGCGCCTTGTAGATGTGAAAGGAATCGTTTGCTTTTGCCTGGCTGACGAGCACAGACACAGAAATGGTGAATGCACGGAAATGTAGAAATAAATCCAATTCATTATGTCACCTTTCATCATCAAAATGCAAGTATTCTTTATGCGTGTCTTCATTTAAATGCCTATCTGGGCTGTTTTTGTCATTTTTCACCCTCCACACACGCTCGCCATTAGTGCAACGACGGTGCAAAAGCAGGCCCCCTTATCTTCTGAGAGCAATTTAACAAGATGAAGGAATAATCTCTTGCTTGAATACAAATGCACCGCGGGTAATGCCGACATCAAGTTTGACAAAAAGGAGAGGAGCGACGGCGGGAGAGCGACAATGCGCGCCTCCCTGTAACTGTAATGAAGGTGTTTCTCAGCGTTTAAAAGCACTGCAGCTCTGGGGTCACAGACTAAGACTGATTATTGGAGAAATAACACTCTCAAACTCCTTTCAAACAGAAATAAAACACTCCATTAAATTAGACGTGTTGCTGAAACGCAGCGCTCCACCTCACAGAAGGAAAAAGCCTTTCAGCCAAAGCTTCTCAAGGCTATTTGTCTGACATCCATCAGCGCACCTAAACATGCTAATAAACAGCAGAACGCCTTTCATATTAAATATTTTGCATTTAGGTGAAGCCGTGGAAAACAAAAGCAACTTCCCTGAATGGAAACTTCTAAAGAGCATTCGCTTTAAACACCTTTCACCTTTTCCTCGGAGACATCAAAAGAATAATTTCGTTGCTTCTCGTCGCTTTGCGCCTTACTTTCAATTTATATTCGAGGAAAACTTTCAAGCAGAGCGTACCCTCTCACTTCACATCTCCTCTGAGCGCCGCCACACAGTTTGAGGGAGCTCCTTCAGCGGATGCAGCCCCCCCCCCAGGAGGCTTCACTGAAGCTCCGTGCGTTATTTATAGATAAATATCATACCGCTGCAACCGTCATGACATCAGGCCTGTGTGGGAGGAAGAAGAGGGATGGAGGGAACCGAAATAGAAATCGGCAAACTGTGACATTCGAGGAGGAAACTGACAAAGAAGCTCTGATGTGTGCTTTTCTTCCTTTGCATGTCGGTGATCTACAGGGGATTCAATGGAAGAGGCTCAGGAGCTGCCAGGGGAGTTCAGAAAACGCTCTCAAGTGCATTCATTTCTCTGCTCCACTGTGCCTTTACATTCCTCACTGCCTTGACATATACACGTGTGCAAATGCGACTCCGGTTCCCGCGGGCCACTGGAGGTAATTCGTGATCATGAAAGCCAATGACGGCGTAATTTATTTCAATAAAAACAGAGTGGTTTGTTGTTAGAAAGACCAGCGGCATGGAATAAGAAATAAAGGAAACAGCAGCAAAGTGTGGGGGGCAGTGGGGGCCTGGTGGTTTGTGAAGTGAACTTGTAGCTGGTGGGTCGCGGGTTTGAGTTCCCCGACTGGCAAGAGGTTGAGGTGGGAAAGTGGGATCGGCTGCTTGTGGGCCCTTGAGCAAGGCCCTGAACCCCTGACTGCTCCTTGGGTGCTGCACTGTGGCGGCCCACTGCTCCCAGTATGTATAGTCAAGGTTAACTATGAACAGGACGGGAATTTCCCCAAGGGTTAGATAATTAGGGCCCGAGCACTACAGTGCAAAGACCCTATTGTTCCCTTAATGTTTCTTTGGGGGGATGGCGGTTTCTTTTTCTTACGCCACTTTGAACCTCAATTTGACCCCCTAAACATGCTCAAAAACTCCCCAAATTTGGCACACCCATCAGGACTGGTGAAAAATTTGATATTTTGGGGGAATTACACATATGAATGGCAAAATGACTCAATAGCGCCACCTAGAAAATTGGGCTTTAATGGAGTTAATACGGCTAGTTTCACGTAAACTCATGAAATTTGGTACACAGGTACAGTAGCCCGAGACAAAAACATTCCTGGTTTTAAAATTTCAAAAAAGCTCAACAGCGCCCCCTAGAGAACGTGGTGTGCCGGCATTGGAAATTAACGAACTCCTCCCAGGATTTTTGCCCGATCTTCACCAAATTCGCTGTGTGGCATCTAGACCCCTCCAGGATGAAAAGTTATTAAAATCTCGTTGCTACGTCACACGGTGTGGGCGTGGCATGGCGGCCATTTTGAACAAAATCGCCAAGTGCAACGAAATGAGTTTTGGAGGTGAAGGGATCCATGTAAAATCACCAAATCCACAAAAATGCTCATTAATCTCAAAACCTAACGTTCAACATACAATTCAGGAGTGGGTGTGGTCAAACGGCTCCACAGCGCCCACTACAAATATTCAAATACTCATATAAAATCACTGCTTTATCCTACAAACATGAAATTTGGTGCATACATATAGTATCCCAAGACCAATAAATTTGCACGGTCGAAATTCCAATTGGCTCTACGGCGCCCCCTAGACAAGGTCATGTGGAGAGGAGTGCAGTGAGGAGCGAGGGCCCGTCCGACGCTGCTTGCAGCTTTAATTTTATTTTTGTTATTTAAAGGATAAAGGCATCTGCTTACAAACCATACAGTCAAAAATGAAAGTTTTTTAAACCGCTTTTAACTGCAGTTTCTTTGAACATCAACGGAAGTATTAATGTGGACACTGAGATATTTGCAGGGCTGAACTTGTGCAACTGACTGCTGTATAACCACTAATCCCCTCCTCTTCCCTATTCCCAACCCAGCCGGTCGAGGCAGATGTCCGCCCTCCCTGAGCCTGGTTCTGTCGGAGGCTTTTTTCCCCCTTCTCTGTCCTAGGGGGGTTTTTGGTTCCTTCCCACCGTCGCTGATTGCTGCTCAGAGGGAATCCAAAAGCAGCTTTGGATTGTTGGGTTTTCTGTTTCCTGTTCTTTCTTACAATGTTTAGCGCTAGGTGACGACATATGTTGTAAATATGCGCTATATAAACAAAACTGAATTGAATTGAATTAATCCATGACCACCAACTTCTTTAAGATCAAATATAATTTCCTTAATGAGGAGTAAGAATATTTAGCACTTCAGCTGGAAATAGTAATATCTGGATTACAGTTTGACGCCATTAACAGTCTGGCAGCTCCAGAAATCATCTCTGCTGTTTGCACGAAATTCAACAATGAAAGTGTTATTTTTCCGTGTTACTCTGCTTTTTCTTTTCCCCAATGATTTGGATAAGGACAAAACAGAGACATGAGCTAATGTGACAGTGTAATGTGTTATATAATATTTCCACTTTTGTCAATTTATCAATTTGTTATTTTTTATTATTAACTTCAGTAACAGCAAGACTGAAGTTTAACAGACTGCATATACTGTACGAAATGTCCATATAACTAATCTGTATTTTATAAATATTAATTTAATTTGCTTTGTTACACTGTAAGACCAAAAAACACCCTGAAATCGACTGAAAATATCATTATTTTACTGATATTTAAACAGTTTTTTCTTTAAAAGTTACTGGATTTGAACATTTTAACAGATCTTTCTGGGACCCTTACTGCCAGATTTTCACAGTTGTGTTTTTTCACAGTGTAGATCATCTGGATTTGTTAACTAGTATAGATAAATGTAAATAAATTGTACTGTACGTCTAATTTTATTAATCACATGCTTATTACGTCTGCATTTCTGTTACTGTAACAAGGTTAAATCCGGCTAGCGTGGCCTGTTTCACAGTTAATTAAGTCTATTTCCTTACGTTATTTGACTTGGCGACCAAATAATAAGCAAGAAGCAAACACAAGATTAACAGCAGATATCTGTAATAGTGCATCCATCATGCAGAGAGAATTTCCACATTATTTTCTAAATGGTAAATGGTAAATGGTCTGCACTTATATAGCACCTTTCTCTACCTTAGTGGTATCCAAAGTGCTTTACAATGTGTTTCTCAATCACCAATTCACACACCAATGGTGACAGAGCTGCCATGCAAGGTGCTAATCTACCATTGGGAGCAACTTGGGGTTCAGAGTCTTGCTCAAGGACACTTCAGCATGTGGAGGGGCCGGGGATCGAACCACCAACCTCACGATCAGTGGACAACCCGCTCTACCACCTGAGCCACAGCCGCCCCAATAAATGCTGGTGAAGATGTTTTCTTAATTGGCTTCCTTCCTCAGTTTGTGTTCGCCTTCTCAAACTGCTGGAGGCTGAGCTCTCAGGTCCAACATGCTATTGTATAGAAGCTGTGCGGACAAATACCCCAAAATCTGTGGACATAAAACCACAATTTTGGCTACAGCAGTGGTTCTCAACTGGTGGGTCGCAAAGCCATTTTTAGAGGGTCGCTGAAGCATGCCCCCCCTCAAAAAGTAGTGGTATAAAGTCTTTTATTTTAAAGGAAGTGTTTCTTATGACACAGTTTGCTTTCAGTAGCAGGATATTTAGTGGTGGTGACACCAGTAGTTGCCCACTATTAACCTCTAGATTTGGCTCTGCCAGCTTATTGAAGAAATTTATGCTAAAATGTGCCAAAAATGAACCACAATGTGCCCAGAATCTGTCAAAATCGGTCAAAATATGCCCAAAACTTGGCAAAAGTATCCAAATATACCAAAATGAGCAAAAAAAATAAGCCAAAATTTTCCCAAGTTGTATCAAAATGCGTTGAGACTCCACCCAGATAAACCTTAATTTGTTAACAGGAACAGCAAACTTCAAAAATTTGGGTCGTGACCCTGATTAATAGAGACATAGTGGGTCCTGAGGCTGGACCAGTTGAGAACCTCTGGTCTACAGTATCTGAGATCACATTAAAAACTTTACAGATCAGCCTCCAATCTACTGCGTCTCTGCTTGGACACATTAGAACATGACATGACCTCACTCTCTTGAGACCAAGACGGGCACAGAAGACGACAGGAGGCGATGACTAATAGTATTTTTATCCACACCGGTTGCTTTTCCATCTGTTCCCAGAGCGGCTGGCACCTCCAGGAGGTTCGACACCGACAAACACACACACCATTCTACGTCACCGGTGGTTGCAGGGCTCGGCGGTTTGCGTTGAGTTTTCATGTCTTTGCGTCCATTAATGTGCCTCAGTGAGCGTGTTTACTTATGTAAATGCATGTGCCAGGGTTTAACTGTGTGTTTGCCCAAACCCAGGCCGGGATATTGAAGAGAAAACAGATGACTACACAGAATCTGCAGCCTCCTCTTTATTTAGATAAAAGCCCTAGCTCAGCAGCCTGTCAGCCTGCTACAGTGTGATTTTTACCTCCATTTATCTCTATGCTGCTTTAATCTCGAAGTAAGCTGGAGCCTTGCAGATAAAGCACTTAGCTTTCACTTTAAATTCACATTACCACGCCGCCTGGTTCTTCTGAGTTATATATTTAGTATTTGTGTCTGTGTGAGAGCGAGTTGCAGGCAGGACTTCAAGGATCTGAGTGTTGATGCCATCAAATTCAGCCTGTCAGTGGTGGTATAGGCAGCGTACGAGCCTTTACAGCTGCTGCGTCTGTCGGACTGCTGATTAGCTACAAAGTCAAAGAAGGTTTTGTTCAATGCGAAGTGTCCGAGCAACACCATCAGTTAAATGTGTGGACACTCAAAGGTGGAAACCAAGGAGATGGACATAAACAGAACATACTAACAGTAGAGCACAAACAATTACTGTTGTAATTCTGTTTAAATGAATGGAAAGTGCTCATCATCCCAGAAAGGAGTGCAGAATTAGCTGCTAGCTCAAGCGACCTGGTCAGAGACGTGGATTTTATGAATGTAACGGCTGGTTTTTCCTTAAATCTGCAGGAAAAAGATCAATTTTTAAGGAGACAGCTCACGCTGCATGTTTATAGCTGTTAAATGAAAAGTGAAGTCTTTCGTCAGGCTCTGTGATCAATACTTTGCTGAGCAGTTTGATGTGAGTTCAGAGTATCAGTAGCACCAGATGGCTTTTAAAGGAAAACGCATCACAGTGCTAAACTTGTAATTTGTTCGTAGCTCCTACCTAATCGTTCTCCAGATCCTAGGTGGCTGGTAAATAACCCTGAAATCCCCACTGAGCAGTTTCTAATAAGTAAAGGTTTACCTGTCAGTTTGTAATATTTAATAAAAATAGTAATGCATTGGTTTTATATAGCGCTCTTCTAGACACTCAAAGACACTTTACATTGCATTATTCATTCACTCCATACCAGGCCAGGCTGCCAGTCTGCTCCATCGGCCCCTCCGACCACCACCAACCACTCACTCTCACACTGCATCCACCCAGGCTTCCTGGTGTTCCCTCACTGTCTCCCATCCAGGTACTGACCAGGCCCAACCCCACTTAGCTTCCAAGATCTGACAGGATCGGGCATCCACAAGACGGTATGGCAATTTGCACCAATATGTCTCAAATATATGTAGCGTCTGGTCGAGTATGACAAAAAACACATTTTTAGACCTGCTAATGTTACAAATACAAAAACTGTGCATCTGTGCTGAACACGGTTTGAAAAGTTGTATTTGGAAATTTTAAAGCTGAACCACACCTCTTGAGCAGCACTAGTGGAGAAATGTTTGACAAATTCAACTTGCGGGGTTCAGGGTTTTTAAAAGTGTTTTTAGCCTGATGTAAACGATCAGTAGAGACATCTGGGTTTTAACCAAATCAGCATGCTATAAATCTGTTACACAACTTTGGATACCAGTGCTCACTGTTACCACGTTGGACAGATTCCAACAAGGTCTTCACACTGACAATGAAAGTGACTAAAGACGGGACCAGGATGGCCGAGTGGTTAAGGCGTTGCACTCAAGATGCAATGGATACAAGTCCTCGTGGGTTCAAATCCCACTCCTGGTATTTAGTCTCTATTGTCAGAACTACAGGCATCAAACATGTTTCCCTTTAAGCCTCCATCACCGGTAACTGATAAAAAAAAAATTATTAAACTGGGACGGCCAAGTTTAACTGGATCTAAACCTCACTCTTGGTATTGTGCTTTACTGCAGTGGTTCTCAACTGGTGGGTCACGAAGCCATTTTTAGAGGGTCGCAGAAGCATGCCCCCCCCAAAAGTAGTGGTATAAAGTATTTTATTTTAAAGGAAGTGTTTCTTATGACACAGTTTGCTTTGAATAGCAGGATGTTTAGTGGTGGTGACACTAGTAGTAGCCCACTATTACCCTCTAGATTTGGCTCTGCCAGCTTATTGGAGAAATTTATGCTAAAACGTCCCAAAAATGAACCAAAATCTGCTCAGAATCTGTCAAAATGGACCAAAATATGCCCAAAACTTGGCAAAAACGTCCAAATATACCAAAAGGAGCAAAAAATAAGCCAACATTTTCCCAAGTTGTATCAAAATGTATTGAGACTACACCCAGATAAACCTTAATCTGTTAACAGGAACAGCAAACTTCAAAAAGTTGGGTCGCAACTGTTTTTAATAGAGACATAGTGGGTCCTGAGGCTGGACCAGTCTTGCTTTACTGGACCTCCATCATGGTGCCGTCAGTATTAACACGGGTTAGACCTGCAGTAAATTAGATCTGAGTGTTGACTCCGTTCCAGTCCTGCAACTGATGGGTCAAGTCTATTAAATGCGCGGCTGCTTCTGCGTTGTACACATTGCATGAGGTTACTCTGCTATTAAACCTGGATCAGACACATAAACACTGAGGTAATGGCCTGTTCCGAGGTCAGGGAAGTGTTAGGAAGGTTTGACTGTGACTCCATTTTCCCTTAAACTTCATATCTCATGGACTCTGAATTTAATCAGTGCAGTGGGAAATGTGATTTTTTTCCTCTTGTTCTGTTCCAGTGAGCAGTCAGATCTCTGCAGCAGCTGAACTCCGCTGAATAATTATGTGATAAATGCAGAGAAGGAACATTATTTAATTAAAAGCACCGGAGCAGATTCTCTTTCTCTAGTGAAAACGTGCAGCTGGGGTGTGCAATGGTATTCATTTATATAAGTATATTCATATCATGCATGAGGGTGTCTTTGCTGCTGGTTGTTTAGAATTTCTATAATTGTTCCTTTAATTGTGTTTTCGGTGTATCACAGAGACAGCAGGTGATGCTTCTGCTCCACATCACCTGACAAACTCTTTTTCTGCATGTCTTTCCACGTCTACACATCATATACGTATAGTGAAAGTTGTGATAATTTCCTTTAATCTTCATAATGATGCCCCGTGTTGTAGCCACGTTAGCAATAAGGTTCAGGGGACGGTAATAATGTTGAGTCAGTTGGTCATACTATAAAATACCTCAACATATATTAGATGGGCTGCATAATAGTACAGTCGTCTCTCGCCATATCACGGTTCACTTTTCGTGGTCTCACTGTATCGAGGATTTTTAAATTGTATATTAAATACGTAGCGTACAGCAGACGAGTAGACGCACGTATGGAAAATGCAGCTACGGCTGCTTCCTCTTGAGCTGGTCAGTTACTGATTGACTGGCGGTGATTGAAGCCAGCCAGAACCTTTGGTCCCACACGGTGAGAACCGGTGACAGTCTGTAGGATTACCGTAACATCATCAAGTGGATCGCTGCGTCGCTAGTTCCATTATCGGACACGACTGTAGAAGTTCCTCTAGATGGAAGGTTTAACAGTGTAGTAAGTGTGGTGGTGTGCTTCTTTTTTATTGACTGTTTAATTTAATTACAGAATTTTATGTCTGTTATGAGTGACTTAAGGTATTAATTTACCTCCGCCAAGGAGGTTATGTGATAGCCGGCATTGGTTTGTTTGTTTGTTTGTGTGCAAAATAACTCAAAAAGTTATGGATAGATTTGGATGAAATTTTCAGGAAATGTGTGAAATGGGACAAGGAACAAATGATTAAATTTCCAGACTGATCCGGATCACCGTCTGGATCCAGGATTTTTTTTTTAATGTAAGTGTAACCAGGTGGACAATTAAATGCGGTTTACTCTAAAAGCCACAAGAGGGCGCTCTTGTTTTTGGGGTAACCCCCTGTCACCACATGACATTTTGGGTCTCCACGCGACAAACAGCGACAATGATGGAGTTCTCTTTCATTCCTGAGCGACATACGCACGCTTGAGCCGACATTCTTATCTCCGGTTGTCTAAGAAGCTGGAAGGCTGTTAGGAGTCCCCCTTATGTAGTCAAAAATGCTCTGAACCATTGGACATGGACAAGAGGACCTCTCAGGGTGTCCTATGGGGTCTGGAACCAGGACGTTGCCACTGGATCCTTTGGGTGCTCTGGCTTGTACAGTGGGGCCTCTGTCAATCAAACTTGTTCCACTGCATCCTGTTGATGCTTGATCACAATGGGGTGTAGGAAGTTTGGAGGTCAAATCAACATGTTGGACCATTGTCATGTTCCTCAACATGTTCCTGATTGGTTGATGTTGTTTCCATGTGGTGGGGTGCATTTTCCTGCAGTGACATTTGGGATTTCCATTAGCATGAGGGAGTGTGTTTGTTGTGGGACAATGTTTATTTGGGTGTCTAAGTCTCATCAACATGGATGTTAAAATCCAAGGTTTTCCATCAGAACACCACATAGTACCAATATGATCAATGTTATTCACTTCACCTGTCAGTGGTTTTAATGTTGTGGCCGGTCGGTGCATATTGAGCACCACAGTCCCTAAGAGTAGCTTTACAGAGCTGCTAGAATGGTGGTAGACTTCCTGTTTATATTCTTGTTTGAGAGTTGTTTTTGAGATCAAGACTTTTAGTTTTTTGTCAGTTTATTAGGTTCTGTATTGTAACAAACACTACAACGTTGTTTTCGAAAAGTGGAGTTTATCATCACATTTCAAATTTGAGATGAAACAAAGCTCATATTGGAAGATAAATACTCGTTTTTTGCTCACAGTCATTGTGTTGGCATTAAAATTAAAGATGTTGTGGTTAGCATCTTACTTTTTAGGCCATTAAGGCACCACAAAACAGAAAATGTGAGGCGTGCAGTCGATGCCAAAGCAACCTTTGTAGTATTTGTCGAATGTACTGCAGCAGGGAACCAGAATGACATTTAAAGATTTTTGCTTTATCTGCTGAGTTCACAGTGACAGCAATGCTACTGATATCACTGTGAATTAAACAGCCTGATCAAAGCCAACAAATCATAACTAAGAGGCAAACACACAAGGAAAAATAAGATTTTAGGCGAGAAAGATGAGAGAGAAAAACCTTCTGGAAGCATTGATTTGCCAGATATCAGGGAGAAAGAAACAAACGGGGTCGCGAGTGGTTATTTCACACCTCAGATCTCCACTGAACAATAATTCTCCAATCCCTAATGGAAATACTGTTAGTGTGCTTCCTGTTTCTTTGTGTGTCTTTGTTTGTGGCTTTCCCGGATCCAGCACGGCACAACGCTTCACCTCACAAATAAATTACCCTGCCACAAAAATCAGAGAAAAGAAAAATTACATTTCGCTTCCACAAAAGTTGAGCCTCATGTAAAGTTACATGACAAAACAATCAAAAGGGGCAGAGGAGAATTAGAAAGTGTGCCTCACTTCTGGCTGACAGAACATGACTCCGGCTCTCTCAGCTGCAGCGGCGTCTCCACATCGAATCCATCGAGGTCAAAACGCTAATAGAAAACGACTGATTCTCTCACCTGCAGTTAGCTCTGATCTTTGTGGGTTCACTACTTATTCTCATCACGAGCTCTACCTTCTCAAGAAAATGTAATAAGAAAAACAAAACGTGACTTTTTAATATATCAACATCAAAGGAATGTGTGCTGCTTATCAGTGATGCACCTCTACTCTTGTTTTCTGCTGGCGTGCTTGATTGCATCAGTCTGAGGAGTTTGATGTTGCACTCAAGGTACAATAACATTGATCTCTTCACTGCGTCAATCTTGTGAAACTCGTAGAACAGCAGACGTAACAAGGTTTGCCGGGAGGATGCAGCTGAAACGGACAAATGCTGCTGTGGGTTTAAATCCTATTCTTGACATCTAATCCATAAAATCCTTCAGTCGCCAGAGCTATTGATTGATAAAGTGTGCAGCACTGTATTAGTGTAACTGGCACCGCATTAGCTTCAGACTTAGCTGCTTAACACCAGATGTGATTCCCTGTAAGAACATCTGGGATTTGACATGTCAGCTTGAGGATGTTAAAGCGCACACAAAGTGAAACTAGAAAAGCCCTCAGAGAGCTCATACCTCCAACAAGGACCTTCAGTCCACCCCCAACACAATCTCCCAATTCACATATTTTCTATGGAACGTTACAGATACAAATGTAATTACATACAGTTCAAATTTCCTACTGATAATGCGGCCTTCACCCCATCCGACCTAATGAACAGGCGCGGCCTCTAGCGCGGCAGCTCCTAACAGCCTCCCAGCTTCTTAGACAACCGGAGATAAGAATGCCGGCCCAACAGTGCGTATGTCGCTCAGGATGGAAAGAGAACTCCGTCATTGTCGCTGTCTGTCGCGTGGAGACCCAAAATCTCATGCAGTCACAGGGGGTTACCCTAAAAACAAGAGTGCCCTCTGGGCTTTTAGAGTAAACCGCATTTAGTTGTCCACCCGGTTACAGTTAGATTTTAAAAAATTCCTGCATCAACACGGTGATCCGGATCAGTCCCAAAATTTCATCATTTATTCCTTTTCCCATTTCACGCATTTCCTAAAAATTTCATCTAAATCCGTTCATGAGTTTTCGAGTTATTTTGCACACAAACAAACAAACAAACCAACGCCGGCCATCACATAACCTCCTTGGCGGAGGTAATGATGGAGAATCTGACTTTGCTTTTTGCATCCTATGAGTGAGCGCTGAAGCTACTTGTGTTGTTTTGCACTGTAGCGTGTAGCTTTACATCATCAGATTATCAACAGATTGGTTGAACCAGGCATGCAAATGAAGAGCTGATCCTTTGGGCTGGAACAGATAACAGTGGGGCCTTTTGAGTCCCAGAGCCTTGGCAATGCAACCCTCCAGACTGATAAATGCCAGTGACTTTGTTCCACATCTCCTCTTGAATCTCTTTATAATGTGGAATCATGTGCTGCTTTTTGAGACCCTTCAACTGCTTCACAAAGCCAGACAGGTTCTATGTAGTGATGTTTAGATTCTACAAGCCTGGCAGTCATCATATGTGGGTGTGGCTGGTGAAACTGAACTCAACTGGTATCTACGGGGGCAATTACTTTCTAACAAAGGGCAAGATGGACTGCAATGAATGAAATCATCATTTAAAAACTGCCTTTTGTGTTTTCTTGGGTTATCTGCGTCTTACATTAAAATCAGCTTGATGGTCTGAAACATTTAAGTGTGACAAATGTGCAAAAATGGAAGAGATTTGTGGGGGTGGGGGGGCAAATACTACTTCACGGCAACTGAAGTCACCCAAAATTTCAAGATGTGGATCAGTAAGACGCATCGGGAAACTGAGATAAATCACCAGGATGGCCGAGTGGTTAAGGCGTTGGACTTAAGATCCAATGGGCACATGTCCACGTGGGTTCGAACCCCACTCCTGGTAGAGTCATCGAGGACCTTTAAGCTCAATGGAACACAGATGTAGTTTGACATGTCGGCCTTGTGTGGTCTGATATTTAACCCTGACCTTATGTGAGGGACTAATCAGACCTCCTCAAATCAACATGCTGCTTACGTTTCTCTTGAATTATCGTCCTTCCATGTCCGACCTTTTGGATATAAAATGCCACCACTTCATCCTTTCATCGCATGTCTGTGCCGAGTCTCAGTCACGGAGGTCATGTTAATCCAAGCTCAAGCAAAAAAAGCAACAGAATTCTCCTCTTCTATGTTCTGGAGGAACTGCCTATTTGACATATAGCGATAGTGGTGTTAAATAAAGGTAAATCCAGTTGAGAAACGAGGTGCATTGAACTATGCTCTAGTTAAATAATGACTAATTAGAGGACAAAAGGGAATTTGAAAGGTCAATATTTGGTTTTAATGCTCTAAAATATGTATTTTTAAGGGGTTAAGGCCATACTTGGTGACATTTTTGGTGATTTTACATGACAAATTTCGACATTTGTGTTTGTATCTGTGCTCTTGTTGTTGTTTTGAGTGGGACGATGCCGTGGTCTTTCATACACGAATCGACGTCAAGCGACATTTGAACTCAGACCTTCGCTTGTATGCTTCTGTTCTCAGGCCACTGACGCTCAAACCTGATGAAGCCCAGTATGAGAGTTAAACTATGATCAGTTCATTTAATTTTGTTGTGAACATCAAGCGTTATCCTTGAAAGCAAGTTTGCAGGAGATGATCTCTCTCTAAGCTGCTGCAGATTGTAGTTAAACAAACGCTTCAAAGACCCACCTCTGGTAGGAAATTACAGTTTTAACTTCTTACTTGGATTCTTGAGTCATGACCCAAGATGTGTTTTGTGGGTTCACCAAACTCTAACCTGTTTTTAAATTAGCGTTTGTGGCAAATTTTAAGAAATTCTCTCAAGACCTATTAGAAGAACTGCCATCACAAGAGCGGGACAAACGGACGGACAACTAGTCGTAAAGGCCGTGCATTGAAAAATGTAACAAGCGCGTGTTTAAATCAAGATCCAACCTTGCTGACTGTCATTTTATGTTCTACAACTGAAGTTAACTTTTACATTTAACGGGACACAGAGTGAAATGATGATGTTTCTGTCTCTTCTTTCCCTCTCTGCTGCCTTAATGTCTTGACCCGACTATGTAAACTACCCCAGACTGACACTGTAGTGGCTGATGTTCAGAAACAGAAGGTATTTTTAGAAACAGATAGTATTTTTTAATTAAAAAGGTCCAAACACTCCATAAGCAACAGTCTGTCATGATGTAGATCGCACGAGCAACTGTTTACTGTGATGAAATGGTCAAGGATGCTGGGATGTACGAGTTCAAAGATAATAAAGTAATTAAATTGGGTTTGGGGAGTGAAGCTAGGAGAAGGGACTAATGCCTCCTGGTATCACTGCCTATCCATCCATTATCATTTTTAATAAAGTACCAGACTTTCCAGACGCTATTAGAATCAAAACAGGTGATGTAATGGTGGAAATTTACCCATTATCTTAAAAGAAGGATGGGCTGGGGGCGTGGAAACCCCCAAGGAGCAAACAGTATAAAGTCAGAACAGCAGGAGTGACTGTCAGAGTTTACCCCGGGTACCTCTCAGTGTGTTTATCCTGTATTTTTGCAGAATAAATACTATTTCTTTGAATCTGAAGACTGACTGTCTGGACTCCTCTGTTGGTGAGCCTCTTGCAACTGCTATATTTGAGCACTCATACAACTAAGTGAACTTGAACTTAGAACCTGGACTGAAGAACTACAAGTTGTGGCCTCCTGATCCACAACAACACACGTTACAACTATGCAAATAAAATTGAATTTAATCCTTGTGCAGCACTAATGAGTGTTTAAAAAAGCCTCTTGCACTGATATTTAAACAGATTTACCATTTCATCTTTTGCACTGGGACTTTCATGTCAGTGATTAGTTCGAGTTTCTATCAAATCAATGTGATGTTTACATACAGTGTAAGTCAAAAACTGTATTTCTGTGTTTTTAATCAGCATCTGGACACATTAAAACAGACGTTTCTAGAGATGTCACTGTTTCTTCACTGAAAACAGAGCAGGATGGCCGAGGGGTTGAGGCGTTGGGCTTAAGTTCTGAAGGGCAAACATCCACGTGGGTTCGAACCCGACTCCTGTTACGTTAAATGAGGGAATGTAGTCCCCCTTTCCAGTGTGTGAGGAGCTCTAATGCACTCATGTAGGCAAATTAAACACAGTGTTTAGACACCTAGACTGCTATATATTCCAGCAGTTCTGTTTTAATGATCTTCATTTATTCTCTTCTTGTATTTTGGCCGTTGGAATTGACAAAAAGGTTAATTATGTCTATGCCACGTTGATAATTGCTCTTCTGCATGCTACAGTGTCTGCATTCATTACAGCTCCATTATTTTCGCGTCCTGACACACCCACAGACGAGAGCAAACCTATCTCCGAGGCCGCTGCAAAACACCGCGCTCCCTCAGGAGGAAAGAAATCATTTTACCAGAAAGACAATATGTTAAGTCTGTGCTCAACGCTCCCAGACTCCCACAAGCAAACTCCCCAAGGGATCAGCGCTCAAAACACGAAAGCGCCGCGCGATCGCCGAAACACCTGGTGCAACGTGTGGAAGAAAAAAAAGCACGAACGCTTCGATTTCCCACCGAGATGGGCTTCGGCAGGTCCCTTTACCTGTCGATGATGCCGCACATGTCGATCTGCAGCTGGCTGTAATTTCCCAGCAGTCTTTGCTGCACCGTGATCAGATCCACCGGCTGGTTGTCCACAGCGAGGAGACGCATGCAGCCCTGGAAGACGTCGAAGGGGTTTTGACAGTCCTGGTTGTGGTCTTCGGCAGGACAACCTTGACGAGGAGGAAAAGTGGGCAGTTAGAAAACAGAAAAGTAGAGACGAAAGAGCAGTGATTGAAGCAAAATACACAGACAGGATTCAAGGAGAAGCATTTTATTAGGGTCCGAGCACTACAGTGCAAAGACCCTATTGTTCCCTTAATGTTTCTTTGTCGGTTTGGCGGTTTCTTTTTCTTACGCCACTTTGAACCCCAATTTGACCCCCTAAACATGCTCAAAAACTTCCCAAATTTGGCACACCCATCAGGACTGGTGAAAAATGTGATATTCTGGGGGAATTACATCTATGAATGGCAAAATGACTCAATAGCGCCACCTTGAAAATTGGGCTTTAGTGGAGTTAATACGCCTAGTTTCACATAAACTCATGAAATTTGGTACACAGGTACAGTAGCCCGAGACAAAAACATTCCTGTTTTTAAAATTTCAAAAAAGCAAATTCACTGTGTGTCATCTAGACCCCTCCAGGATGAAAAGTTATTAAAATCTCGTGGCTGCGTCACACGGTGTGGGCGTGGCATGGCGGCCATTTTGAACAAATTCGCCATGTGGAACGAAATGGGTTTTGGAGGTGAAGGGATCCACGTAAAATCACCAAATCCACACAAATCCTCATTAATCTCAAGAACTAACGTTTGATGTACAATTCAGGAATGGACGTGGTCAAATGGCTCCACAGCGCCCCCTACAAATATTCAAACACTCATATAAAATCACTGCTTTATCCTACAAACATGAAATTTGGTACATACATATAGTATCCCAAGACCAACAGATTTGCATGAAAGTGGTTAAATTCACCATGAGTTTAGTAAACTGACAAAGGAGTTAACCTGCACTGTGCACGCTTTTTGGTGAGCAACACGAAGTAAAACTGCGGTAAATGTGCGACAGCCAAGCCGTGATTTGCGGAGCCTCGTGCCTTCCTAAGTGGGTGAAATCATGCAGATGAATGCCAAATGAATACAGCTAATTTCTCACTGCTGCAGTTCGTTTAATGTGAAAGAGGAGATGGTGAAAACGTGCAGGATGATAAAAAGCCCACGGCAGTCAGAAGAACACGCCTGGGCTGCAATAACGCTGAGCAGAGGGAAAGCAGGGGAGATGAGATTTTTGGGGCAGCGAGGGAGAAGAAAATGAAACAGGAGGAGAAAGACTGGAGAGAAAAGAGAGGAAAGAAAACAGGGAGAGGAGGAGGAAGAGAGGACGGCCGAGCGAAGCGAGATGAAGATACAGCAGACTTATAGCTTTCATTATAAAACAGCCACGAGCTGAAGGTGAGAATTGACGACACCGACTGTACTGTGCAATATCAACAACTTTTAAATATTAATACACGTCTTTCAGGGGAAAATACGTTCATTTAAACCGTATTGAAACATTGTGTAGTCGGTATTAACATTACAGGCAGGACTGGGGAAGCTGCTGTATGGTGGAGCAGAGTTTTAAGATAAGAGGTGGCAGCTTTTATGCATTTAGTGCGACAGACAGGACAAAAAAAGAGGAAGTGGTGTGAAACAGGTAAATCCAGTTGAGCAATGAGGTGAATTAAATCATGCTTTAGTTTAATAGTGAATAATATGAGAAAAGGGGAAATCTGAGAGGTTTAAATGCTTTAAAATACGTACTACTATGTGGTACGGCCATACCTGATAACATTTCTTGTGATTTTACATGATACATTTTTACTTTTGTGCTCTTGTTGGAGTCTTGAGGGGGATGATGCTGTGGCCTTTCATACACAAATTTGCTATTTGCACTAAAGTGAAATATTTGCACCAGAGTCTCTATTTTGCACCCGAGTCTCTCACAGTGTACTTATTTAATTGTATTTTTTATTATTATTATTATTTTGAATGCTCTTTTGGCTTGTTCTGTTGAACTTTATTTATGTAATATCTTTTTTCCTGATGTTTACTGTCCACACTGAGGGTTTGAAGAGTACAGCAATTTCAATGCTCTTTATGTCCTGTACATATCGCAGTATCGACAATAAAAAGACTTTGACTTTGACTTGACTTTTTGACAAATCAACAAAAAGCAATATCTGAACTCAGTTATGAGGTTGTTTGCTTTTGTTCTCAGGCCACTGGCACCGCACCCACTCAGTCCTGATGAAGCTCAGTTTGAGAGTTAAACTACTAGTAGTTCATTTAATTGTCAAGAACATCTAGTGTTAAAGAAAAACATCTGTGAAGCCATGTTCGCAGGAGTTTATCTCCCTCTAAACTGCTGCAAAATGTAGTTAAACAAGCTCTTTAAAGACATTTTGCACCTTGTTTTCATGTCCACATGGTGTGTTGATATGCTAGAAGACATATAAGTTATCCTTTATTAATTCCCTTGGGGAAATTCCCTTGCTCAAGGACCCAACAGTGGCTGCAGTCGGGGATCAATCCTCTTGCCTTCCAATCAGTAGCTCACAAGCTAAATGAGTAGTCAGTGCTACGGCTGAGCATTTCTACCTTGAAACTGCAGGGCACTGATGACAGTCTCCAAAAACAGGGATTTACACTTCCTGGATTTCATATGTAACAAAACTAAACAACCAATCCTGTCACAGCTTTCATTATCATATGATTTACCATACTTTTTTTTTTTTTTACCATACAGCAGTTTTACAGTGTTTGAGCATAGTTGTGGGTGAGCTGGTGTGCTCGAGCTGCAGCGAGTAGCGGAGAGAGGAGGGCTGACTTCATAGAGCTGCACATTTTAGAGCAGGGGTCTCAAACTCCGGTCCTCGAGGGCCACTATCCTGCATGTTCGAGATGTTTCCCTCTTCCGACACCCCTGATTCAAATGATCAGCTCATCTTAAGCTCTGCAGAAGCCTGATAACTATCCTGATCATTTTAATCAGGTGTGTTGGAAGAGGGAAACATCTAGAACATGCAGGATAGTGGACCTCAAGGACCGGAGTTCGAGACCCCTGTTTAGAGGAAGCAACTGTTGAGTTACTTGAAGTCCTTTTAAGGCAGGAAGGTATTATTTCTACCAACAAAAACACATGCAAAAAATTGAATTTTGATGCACAAAGATGAGTTTTTAGTGGTTTAATTAGAGCGACTTTAATTACATGTAGCACAAACACTCCTGAATACTGACTTAATGTTTGCTGAATGCTTCTTTGATTCACTTCCATTAATTCTGATATGAATTCAAAATAATACCCTGCAACACCGATGTTTGAAGGAGGATTTGAAGGTTGCCTGCTTTTCAGTTTGCTGTACTCATAAGAGCCCAGCAAACGGCCTCCTCCACGCTTTTGTCTCCGAGCCATGATTCACTCTTACCGCCAAAGAAGAGCTGGCCTCCCACGGTGAAAGGAAACGGCGGGTTCGCGTGAGCAACGCCACCTTCGTCTTTGTCCACAGAGATCATCAGACGGCTGCGTCTGGAGGTGACATCCACTGAATGCCACTGACCATCATTCAGAGCAGAGCCTTGGAAGAGAGCGGATGAAAATCAAAGGGTTATTCTACCTCAAATCATCAGGGGCCTTCTGCTGCACCAGCTCTGATTGGCTTGAACCTTTTTTTTTATCATAAAATATGGATATTTAAAATGACTGATAGATGAAATACCTTCGAAGATAAGTTTAAAAAAACCCATCAACTCCCTTTTTACACATTGAAATTTGAGGCTACGTTTGAGCGACAATATCTCAGGAGCTGTAAAAGACAAAAGCCTGAAATTTTCTGTTATCTTTCATCATGTCATCGATCTGCAATACTGGACATGTACATCACATATAATCATCTCTGATTATGGGTGAGTTGAAATATGACGAAAAAAAACGAAGCTGTCTTGAAAAGTTCCATTTTTGAGAACACATTAACAAAGAAGTCGAAACTGCAGAACTCAGCTGGTGATTTTTTCTAACCATACGTAGCTGCACGTCACAATAATACGAAACAAGACATACATTCCATGTGCAATATTATTTATTCAAATTTTCCTTGGTAAATATTCCTTTCATATTCATACGTCACTTATTGTTGTATCTATTGTATATTTTAAATGTTTCTTTATAGTAGACTGTTTATTTTCTTTTTTATGTATAGGGTATGTTGTGTGTTTTTCTGCTTTTGTCTCTGCTGCTGTAACGAGGAAATTTCCCCGTTGTGGGATTAATAAAGCATAATCTAATCTAATCTAATCTAATACAGAACAGTTTATAACATGGAATATTAGGTCACAGAAATGATTCGGTTTTGATATTTTTGTTTAACTTAATAACTGATGGAGCTGCTGTGACAAGTTGCACCACAAAGACAAAAGTATTTCAAGATAGTAGAGCACAGCTGTGGAGTTTAAAATGATATATTTGATAAAATATGAAACACTTGGTCACAAAATGAGAAGAAAGTTATTATTAAAGCTAGTTATTAGTTGAGGTTTTGGGATCCAGACATAGTCTATAATTTCAATGTGTGAAAAAAGGTGGTAAAAGTGCCAAAAAAGACAAAAAATTTAAGATTATCCATGTTTTATGCTATAAAATTTTCAGGCCAAGCAGAAATTATTATAAGATGGAACGACCCCGGGGCTGCACTGTGGCTTAGCAGTGGGCCTCACAGCTAGAAGATCCCCGGTTTGCATCCCAGTTAGGACGCCTGGGATCTTTCTGTGTGGAGTTTGCATGTTCTCCCTGTGCAGCGTGGGTTTTCACCGGGTACTCCAGCTTCCTCCCACAGTCCAAAAACATGCTGAGGTTAATGGATTATTCTAAATCGTCCGTAGGTGTGAATGAGAGTTTGCTTTTCTGTCTCTATGTGTAGCCCTGTGATAGACTGGAGACCTGTCCATAGTGTCCCCTGCCTTCGCCCAAGTCGATTGGAATAGACTCCAGCCCCCCTACAGACCCTACAGAGGATTAAGTTGTGTACAGATAATAGATGGATGGAATGACCCCATTATTACGGCATGAATTTTGAGTCAGTGTGGGATTTTAAAAGCTGTTAAAAAGTTTAGAAATAAGTGCACAATCAAACAGCTGCAACATAAATGACTAAGGCATGAGAGGGTAGTGGTTACATGAGAAGCTACAGGTTAAAGGTTGTAAAGTTATACAGATTTTAAGCAACAAGATGTAAGAGGGGAGACGTTAACTTCTCCGGTTGTCAGACGGACCTGCAGTGAGCTCCAGCAGCGCTCTGCCGCCTTTATGTATCTGCAGCCGGAGTCTGGCCTCACTCAGGTACAACCAGGCCACACCTCCCTGCTGGGGGAGGTCAAAGGTGAGCAGAAGCCCCGCCTTGTTCCACGTCCTGAACTGGAAGCCCAAAGACACGCCCCCCGACGAGGACGCTGCCGCCGCTGCCCCCGGCAGCTGCAGGAAGCTCTGGGGGCCGGTGAACGTCACGGCAACGGAAACTGGCTCAGCACAAGAAAAGGTCACATTGCCCTGAGAGAGGAACATGCAGAGTGGAGAGACAGGAGGGAGGGACAGGGGGGAAAATGATTACTGGGGAGATAAAACAACATGAAACATGAATATTAATCAGTTGCAGAGGGCGTGTCGATGTGACCCGGCGTCGCAGTGATCTCATCAGCAAGTCTCCTTGAGAATAAAAGCCATGGATGCAAAATGTCACCATGCTTAGAGCCGCGGAGCGAGGTTGGATATGCATATCCAGTGCGATATAGACATTTCCGTTGCGGTCCATTGTTTTGAGTAGTGGTAATGACACCGGGCCCATTGCTAAGGCTGCAGCAGTCATACATTACAGTGTCTGCTGGGAGTATCAGCCCGCTATCCTTATAAAGCTCCGGAAACACAGATGACACCTAAAAGCCCTTTGTAGAGCTGTTAAAGTGATATATGGCGGGGAACGCATCGCCACTGCAAAACATAAAGTCAAAAGTGGGCTATAAAAGTCCTCAAAAGCCTTTCACTAACGCACAGGCTCACCCAAAACACTCCTCGCTCACCTCTGCAAATGCACGTCTTTGCAGGCTCCGTATTATTTTGCTGCCGTGCCTTTAAGAACAACTCAAAGTGGTCTCTGTATTAAAATGGACTACAGCTGTGTTAATACTCTATTACCGTGAGAGCTACAGAACTCTTGTAAAACAGCCTCTATTAGACCTTCAGCCATGCATGTGAATCTCGGAGCCTTTTATAACGACACTTTTTGTTTCCCTGCTCTCTGGTCCTTAACTGTAATGAGAGACCATTTATTAGAAATGGTTTGCAGTTGCTCTCCACTGAGCGCGCTCCACTCATCGTCGCCGCGGAAACATCTTCTTTTTTTTCTAACGACGAAGACGAGGACGGGCTGCTGGAATGCAAACGGCCCTCTCATCGCTCACCGTCCTCGTTAGGAACTCATTAGCTTCATTAACCAGCTCACAGCAGCACCACCAGCATCCAGATCATCTCCCAGTGGTGAACATGAACCAGTGCATCTCAGACTATTAGAACACTGTTAAAAGTTCAGTATTCAACTGCAAAATAAACCAGTAATTCTGGGCCCACCAGGACCTCATGCACCGCAACCCTCCTGTATGCTCATTATTATTAGTTCTACGTACACATTGAACCTTTCTGTACTTTTAATACTCTATTCTGTTGTAAATATCAGCAACTTCTGCACCCTTTTTGTAAATATCAGCATTCTTTTGGCACCTTATTTCTGTTTCTTCTACCTGCACGATTTGCACAATAATTGCAGGTTTATTTGTACAAGGTTTCCTTATCTATCATCAACGTAGCCATGTGAGCTGTTGGATACCTTGAATAAAGTACAAAAGTAAGCAAGTGAATAAGTAAATAAGTAAGTAAGAAAGCAAGAAAGTAAATAAGTAAGTAAGTAAATAAATAAGTAAGTAGGTAAGTAAGTCAGTAAATAAGTAAGTCAGTACACAAGTAAATAAATAAGTACATAAGTAAGTAATTAAGTAAGTAAATAAGTAAAAAAGAAAGTAAGTAAGTCAGTAAATAAGTAAGTCAGTACACAAGTAAATAAATAAGTACATAAGTAAGTAATTAAGTAAGTAAATAAGTAAAAAAGAAAGTAAGTAAGTCAGTAAATAAGTAAATAAGTAAGTAAATAAATAAGTCAGTAAATAAAAAAGTTAGTAAATAAAAAAGTAAGTAAGTAAGTCAGTAAATAAGTAAATAAGTAAGTAAATAAGTAAGTAAGTAAGTCAGTCAGTAAATAAGTAAGTAAATAAATAAGTAAATAAGTCAGTAAATAAGTAAATAAGTAAGTAAGTAAGTAAACAAGTAAGTCAGGAAATAAGAAAGTAAGTAAATAAGTAAGTAAATAAATAAGTAAGTCAGTAAATAAGTAAGTAAGTAAGTAAATAAATGAGTAAATAAGTCAGTAAATAAGTAAATAAGTAAGTAAATAAGTACGTAAGTAAGTAAGTCAGTCAGTAAATAAGTAAGTCAGTCAGTAAATAAGTAAGTAAATAAGTAAGTCAGTAAATAAGTAAGTAAATAAATAAGTAAATAAGTCAGTAAATAAGTAAATAAGTAAGTAAGTAAGTCAGTAAATAAGTAAGTAAACAAGTAAGTAAGTAAGTCAGTAAATAAGTAAATAAGTAAGTAAATAAATAAGTAAATAAGTCAGTAAGTAAGTAAGTAAGTAAGTCAGTGAATAAGTGAATAAACAAGTAAGTAAATAAGTAAGTCAGTAAATAAGTAAATAAGTAAGTAAATAAATAAGTAAATAAGTCAGTAAATAAGTAAATAAGTAAGTAAGTAAGTCAGTAAATAAGAAAGTAAGTAAATAAGTAAATAAATAAGTAAGTAAGTCAGTAAATAAGTAAATAAATAAGTCAGTAAATAAGTAAATAAGGAAGTAAATAAGTAAGTCACTAAACAAGTAAGTCAGTACACAGTAAATAAATAAGTACGTAAGTAAGTAATTAAGTAAATAAGTACATAAATAATTAAGTAAGAAAGAAAGTAAGTCAGTAAATATAAAGTAAATAAGTAAGTCACTAAACAAGTAAGTCAATAAGTCAGTCAGTACATACTGTGCTTGACTGACCAGCCGACTCACTTGTATTAAACCCTATGAAACCCCACATTTAGTGCTGTCAAGAGGAAGTTGGGAAACACTCGACCCAAACATACAAACGAGCTGAAGACCGCTACCAAGGCGACCTGGGATTCAATAGCACTGATCCAGTATCTTATTGCAAGGTCTTATTGTTACGACAGAGCAGTGAGGAACACAGGTCACTTTGCATTTCACTGAAACATGGACGTAAAATTACAAACTCTGGAATCTTGATGCAGTAATTTGTTGTAAAGGAGCCCCAACCAAGTATTGAGTGTACACATGAACACACTCCGGGTCTGCTGTAATATTCTATTTACTGTCTTTCAGAATGTAATAAGGCTAACCGCTGATCTTTTTTTACCTCAAATATTACGTTTGGCAAATTTTTAGCTTACCGTAGAGATAAGACAGCAACAATTAGGGTGAATTTTAAGCAGACAAGGTCACATAATGCTTTAAATAACATGCAGCACTTTAGCATCGTTTGCATTCCTTCAATCTGTCTGAGACAGAGGTGACTGGTACAGTAGTTTCTGAGCTAAAATCTTCACTTCACACAATAATTTCCTTGTTTTCTAAACTGTTTTCAACTGCTTTTTATGGGAAATATAATAAATAGGCCATTTTAAGGCATAAAGGGGTAATTATCACGTAATAAACTTGTAAATATGTAAGTTTGAGCCACAGAGATGAGGCTTTAGGTGGTTTTAGAGGAACTTTAAGGTGAATTAGTGCCTGTTTTCTTAGTTTTAATCACTGGTTTTCAAACTCTGATGCCCCTTCTGCTTCAGTGACTCGCATTATTTTACTGTTTGAGTTGTTTTAACTTTGCTCTGTGAAGAAATTTTGGTTTTGCTTGGATGAAAGGTTCCACGTTTGTTGAGTCTTCTAATAAACGAGTTACAAAAAATAAAATGAAATAAAACACCAAGCAAACCGTTTCGCCAATGTTTGGTGGGCCTAAAAGCATTTTAGCGCCGGGCCAATTCCAGCCTGTCGTTTTCATCTGAGGTGACTCGGCTCCAGCTATTGATGCTGTATTCTCGCTCAGATGTAAAAGCCCAGAGCTCAGGGAGTCTGAGCGGCTGAGCATCAAAGCACTTTGCTTTCCCCGAGTGGTTTACGTGATCTGTCATCATCAGGCTACAGGAGAAAAAAACAACTTTTGTGACATCCAAAAAGTTGTGTGCATTTCACTTGATATCAACTGTATTAAGGTGTTTCCACATTTTACAATTGGTCAGTACTGTTGTGTATTTTAGGAGGATGAATATGAATGTATCGCTCCTCTCGTCTCCTCTCTTTACGCTGTTACATATCACTAACTGTGTTTCCCCCCAGGTCCTGCTTGTTCTCTCCACGGATGTCTCTGGATCTGGAGCTCCACGTCCCTGATCTCCAGCCGCTGGTCTCACCACCTGCTGCCCTGCCATCCCCAACCCAACCTCTCCTTGCATGACTTCACTCCATTAATCTGGTTGCTCTCTGTTACGGAAGCCCTAAACGGCCATAGTCCAACTTAATTTTTTCGCTCTGTTTTCTCGTCATAACGACTAAATTTTCCGGTGAGGTACAAAGCGAAACCAACCCTCCAGACCAGAAGGAGCTCTGCCACCGCTGCACACTACCGACTGAGAGTTCGTTAAAGTTGGAAAGATATTCACAGATTGGGACCTACAGCGTCAATAACTCATTAGTGACACGTTGTCAAATCATAATCGATGCCTCTTTCCATCGTTGTCAGGTAGACAATGTGCTACAAGCCCAGCTTTATCAACAGTAGCTGTCTTTCAAGCTGCACTAATAACACTGGTGTCTATGAGCAGCCGGCTGTGAGACGAGTGTCCAGGGACCGTCTGCAAATTTCAAAACTGCTGCAACAGCGAAGAGAAACACGACACAAATATTCAATAACTTCACTCTACTGTACTGTAGAGTCACCAGAATCACTGCAGACATCAACTACAACTACAGATGTTTATGTTTTGACAACGTGTCACTAATGAGTTATTGATGCTGGAAGTCTGAATCTGTGAACATCTTTCCAACTTTAACAAACTCTCAGTCGGTAGTGTGCAGCGGTGGCAGAGCTCCTTCTGGTCTGGAGGGTTGGTTTCGCTTTGTACCTCACCGGAAAATTAAGACGTTATAACGAGAAAATGAAGGAGAATGATCTCGTTTTCTCAAGAAGACAGAGCGAAAAAAATTAAGTTGGACCATGGCCGCTCAGGGCTTCCGTACTCTGTAGAATGTACTTACCTTCATAGCAACTTGGTGGTCGTTGTTTTTCGCCAGCTCTATCAGGTTGACGCCGTTGTACAGCAGGTTTTCTACGCAGCCGTGGAAGTTCCTCTTGGAGACGAGTGGTTCCTGGACTGCTCCTACGCTCAGCTGCATGTGGACGATAACACGAGATAAGCAAAGCGAGCTGTGTTTGTGTCTGTGCTTGCAGTGTGTTTGTGTGGGTGAGTTTCTACACGCCTGTTGGATGTCCCAGTGGTTGAACTCTGCAGGGATCTGGACTTTCTCTGTGTGTTTGTCCACGGTGAGGTTGAGGTGAGCGTTCTTCTGCTCCAGCGCGACGTGGTGCCAGTGCTGATCATCCAACAGGCTGCCGAGGGAGGCGAGGCGCCGCGGTTCAGAGGGTGAAGCCCTACCTGGACGACATGACGGCGAGGAAGAGAGAAAGAACAGGGTCAGAGCAGAGGAGATAAGAGGAGGCAGGTCACGAAGAAGAGAGGAGGTGGAAAGTGAAAAGGAAAGGCAGGAAATGCAGCGGAGGAGGAGGAAAGCCAGGTGAGAGGCAGTCAGAGGTGGGTGGAAAAGGTGAAGGAAGAAGATGCAGACGACAGCAGACGGAAAGCGAGTCGGGCGGACTGACAGCAGGGAGATGATAAAGACGACGGGGACAGAAAGAGCGTTTGTGAAAACTAATCACATCGTCAGAAACGGAAATTACAAAGACAGACTCAGTCATTTCATCAACGCGTCGGCACTGTTTAATTTGAAAAGTCTAATCTCGCCGTAATAAAGAAGAAAACCTTGAGCATAAAATTGGACGAGACAGAATGAATTCTGACTGGAAACAAAGCTCTGCTCGTCTGACACGCAGGTTTGCCTCACAGAACAGCTGCTAATCTGTTTTCTTTGCAGCTATGTAAACCGTTGTTTGCTGTCTTACCTGTAAGCTCGCTGTCTTCCATGTATTTGACCTGCTTCTTTCTGACAATACGGCCTTGTTTGAAGCAACATACCAGACTCCATACTGCATCTAAACATTTCACTTGTCTCAGCTTCCCACAGGGAGGGTCACTGCCAGGTCATCTCATTAGTAACTGCTGGATACATCTGCACACTCGCACTGAGAACTGAAGCCAAATATGCGTTAAGCCCTAATTTGGAAAAAAAAAACAGCAGAAAAAACACAGTGAGACATCATTAATGATAGATGAGCTCCAGCCGGCCCTAATAAGAGGATCCATCTCCAACCCCCGGTGGGGACGGCAGAGAAACTTTGTGTTTCTGCCGAGAGAGAGAGCACTATACTGTCAGTCATTAAAAATGTATTAGATATTCTTTGGGGAGTGACAATTCCAACTTCAGAGGGAGAAACAGAAAGTTCGAAGATGATGGACAAATGCGTCTTTGATATTTCAGCTCGTTCTGTCGGGGGATGTATGGATGAGAAGCAGCTTCATTCAGAGGGAGAAAGTTTGTCTGTTCACCTCCCGATACTGAGGAGTTATCATTGTTATGACTTATTTGATTACAGTCTGGGTGAATAGACAGAGACGGTGCAATCAATACGAGAGGAAGCACAGCATGACTTAAAAACAATACGACCTCTTTATTGGCATTGATTAATGGAACAATTATCATCCTGTAAGTGGTAGAGAACAGGACCTTCCTGGATGGATGTTTCATTGGATGGATGATTTGATTATTGACAGAGAAAGTAAGGATCGATACGAGAGATGACATGTAAAAACATTAAGACTTACTCTACTAATCTATAGAGCCACCTCTTTTCATCATTATCTCTTCATATGTTTTCTCTTCATCGTTGTTCCAGCAGTGAATCCATCACCACACAACTTTTTCAGTCTCATAGAAGGACTTCGAGACTGGTTTTTATGTGTTCTTGTGCAAAGTTTCAAAAAAGTACTGTATCACATTGCAGAAGAGAGAAAATGCTAAAAGGCTAAAGTGTACATCAATCAGGGATAACATTATGACCACCTGTCTAATATTGTGTTGGTCCCCCTTAAAAAGGCTCTGAACTATTGGGCATGGACAAGAGGAGCTCTCAGGGGGTCCTATGGGGTCTGGAACCAGGACGTTGGCACTGGATCCTTTGGGTACTCTGGCTTGTGCAGTGGGGCCTCTGTCAATCCAACTTGTTCCACTGCATCCTGTTGATGCTTGATCACAATGAGGTGTAGGAAGTTTGGATGTCAAATCAACATGTTGGACCATTGTCATGTTCCTCAACATGTTCCTGATTGGTTGATGTTGTTTCCATGTGGTGGGGTGCATTTTCCTCCAGTGACATTTGGGATTTCCATCTGCATGAGGGAGTGTGTTTGTTGTGGGACAATGTTTATTTGGGTGTCTAAGTCTGATCAACATGGATGTTAAATCCAAGGTTTTCCATCAGAACACCACATAGTACCAATAAGATCAATGTTATTCACTTCACCTGATCAGCCATCTTAAGGGGTTATTTTGTGGGAAAAAAACTTCTAAAAAATGCAGCTGATACACAGAGATGAGTTTTTATTAACGCCATGGAGAGAACCTTTAAATAAATCAATCCACAGGCATCTATGTTTGTTGCCAGTTGCCTTATGTCTCATATCAGGTGTCACTATCCTGATCAAAACCTGATTTTTGATAATTAAAATGAGATTTGGACTAGAGCTCATGTGCCGATGAACAACACACTGCTATGAAAAAGACTGGAAAAAAACCGTGTGTAACCTGTAAACGACTGCAGCAGCTTCTCCTCATATCCGGGGGGGTTTAGACTGAATGTGCTTTCTCATCATTACAGTCTGTGCCGAACACTGGTTTGTATAATTTCATCATTCCACACATGCCCTCAAGACAATATCACTTCACCGTATCTTGTCTGCTATTCTATTACGGCTGCTCAAAATCTGATTGCTCTTATCAGAAAAGCGGCTGGTATAATTATTTCAGCAATTGACTCTCATAAAGCACAACGTCTGTCACAGCAGCTCGGCAGCGACTCCCAACCCGGGTGACCGAGCCAGAAGTTTGCTGCAGGATTTCTGCTGCCTCCAAAGTTTTCGTTCAGTTTTCTTCCAATGTGGAAGGTGAAGTGAGGTGAATCATCCACTTTTTCTTTAACCCCTTAGCGTTCACGACACTTTTCACAAGAGGGCTAAAAGCGTTTTGTTCGTTGGACTCTTACAGTGTGCAGCATGCAGTGATTCATCAAGTTTGTGCCCCTATAGAAACAGGAAAGGTAAGAAACTACCATTTTGCTGTGCACGCACTCTACAAAGTGAAGAACTGCTGCTGCTGCTGTGGTACTGGCATCCTAAAATGGTTAACACAATCTGAATCATGAGGTTTTGTGCTTGCATAAAAATATGAAGAATGACATTTAAAGTACAGCAATCTGCAAAGCCAGTCAAGCACTACACTGGAAAAAATGCCCCTCCGAAAACAAGAAAAAAAACTTATTTCAAGGCACTTTTACCTTGAAATAAGTGAAAAAATCTGCCAGTAGAACAAGTGAAAATTTGCTTGGTAAGATTTCTTGAATTAAGACATCATATTTAGAATATTGAGGTCTTAAAATTAGCAGGGAAAACTTATTTTAAGCTATATTTTACCAGCTTAGGTGTCTTAGAATAAACCATACATGCTAAAAAACTAGCATGTTTTCACTCAAACATAGATTTTAGCTTTAATAAGTTTAATGTCAACTTCTTAATTTGAGATGTGTTCAACTTATTTTAGTTGTATTATCGTGGCTCTTCTCTAGATTTAAGACCATCTTGTACTTGAAATAAGATCACACAGATTAATTGAAGCATTCTGAGATATAATGTCTTCTCACAGTTGGCTAGAAATCCTAATATTTAGTGGTGTTTGACAGCATTTGAAGGTGTTGTGTTTTAGGTGAAGCCAGCTACGCCCAAAAGGAGGTGTTTTAACTCAAAAGCAGACATTTGCTTTGTTTTTTTTTTACACATTTTACACATGCAGCTGTTTTCTGATATGAATTGGTGATTTTCCAATAAAATGCATTTACTTTATTTCTTAAATCCAGATTATTTATCTCATACAAACAACAGCTCAGCTTGAAACACGTATGAAATTAAATGAACCTTGTTTCTGGTAAAATACAACTAAAACAAGATCATTTCAAGATTGTTTGACTTAAAAAGATATTTAAGATGCATTGTCTTAAAACACGTCCCTCCATGTTGCTGAAATGTTACTTGTAAAGTGAATTTATCTTAAATCAAGCGGGTTGAGACAATTTGACTAAAAATAAGTAGAACAAACTTGGTAAGATGTTGAGTTTTTGCAGTGTAGGCCGGGCTTCTGAACCAGCACAACACCAGGCAGTCCACAGGGATGTTGTTCTCACCAGCCTCCTCTATGGATGTGAGATGTGGACCCTGTATAAAAGACACTTGAAACAGCTGGAGAAGCTCCACAAACCTTGTAGTCCAACTAGAATTTAAATATCTTAAGTTGGGTTAACTGAAGTATGTCTTGTTGGTGGGAAGTGTTTTTGATTAGATGTTTCATTTCATAAGTATCATGCTGTTGTGATACAAGCTTGTTAATTTAGCTGACCTTAACATTTTTATTTTAAGCTTACAGAATATAACTGTGTGGAACCCGTTGACAACTAAAAATGAATTAAAGTCAATGTTTCTTTCTTTCTTTCTTTTTTGAGTGTACCATAATACAAAAGTTCAGCATTTCTATACAAGTTTTATTGATTTTACTGGTTTATTGTCGTCTTTCTAAAACCAGAAATGTATGCCACAAGTCATCAATGACAGTGATCATATAGGCCAAAGTACATTGACCAGCCACAACATCATGACCACTGACAGGTGAAGTAAATAGCATTGATCATATTGGTACTATGTGCTGTTCTGATGGAAAACCTTGGATTTTAACATCCATGTTGATGAGACTTAGACACCCAAATACACATTGTCCCACAACAAACACACTCCCTCATGACAATGGAAATCCCAAATGTCACTGGATGAAAATGCACCCCACCACATGGAAACAACATCAACCAATCAGGAGCATGTTGATTTGACCTCCAAACTTCCTACAGCCCATTCTGATCAAGCATCAACAGGATGCAGTGGAACAAGTTGGATTGACAGAGGCTCCACTGCACAAGCCAGAGTACCCAAAGGATCCAGTGCCAACGTCCTGGTTCCAGACCCCATAAGACACCCTGAGAGGTCCTCTGGTCCATGTCCAATGGTTCAGAGCATTTCTGACCACATGAGGGGGACCAACACAGGAAAGAAGCAAACACTTTCTTTCAACTGTTCATGCATTGCTCCAAACTTTGTGTACAAACCAGCTTTTTGCTATGTGATGATCTGAAGGACTCCCATACTCTCCAAGCCTTGTATCTTTTAGAAACTTTGACTCTGAACTGAGTCGAACTTTGCAACTACTGCCATTGTTTAAAACCGTAGCGCTGACTGCAGCTGATCAATGACTGGAACCAAAAACGTTGCAGTAATTACTGAAGAAAAACATTCGTTCCAAAGAATTTAAGTCTTCTATAAAAAAAAAAGTTAAACCATGTGCTAGTTTAAAATACTGACGCTTAGGCGCTTTCAAAATAAATGTCATCAATTATGGTGACTAATGGCAGCAGCGTTTGTTTTGAAAATAGCTTGATGGCACAAATCAACCAGGTGTGATGAAAAATATGCCTTCAATCAATTTCAAGACGGTTTAAACGACATGACAGTACTGAGAACCAGATGTTAGCGTCTGCTGAAGAGTAATTAATCTGCTGTCAAGTTTCTAGCTGGAGTTCTGGGTCTGTTATCCAGGACGGAGCTGCCGTTACCCAGCGTTGCCTCATAAAGAGATCTTCATCTGCTCTGGAGGGGGTCAGCCCTGTTGTTAGCGTTAGCTCACCATGCATGAAGTCGGGGTCAGCGCACACAGCGGCTGACCTGAATTAGAGAATCTGCAAGCTGAAAAAACTCATGCAGAAAAAGCACAAGAGAGACGGGAATAAAGTCTATAATACAAGAACGCTGAACTAAAAAAAGGCTTATGGCTACTTTAAAAAATACATAACAGAGGCAAAGAATTGCTCTGGCATATTCAAAAGACTGAGATACATAACAATGAAGGCAGGGGGAAATGGAGATGATGGTGGGGGGAAAATCAAAAGAGACTTTGTGAGTGTGTCGGGGGCAAGATAGCGAGACAGAAGACGGAAAAAATGAAGCTAAAAAAAGGCAAGAGGTCTCTTCTGATAGGGAAAAAATGAAGGAGTGAGAGATCTGCCGAGACAAACCAAGACAAACAACTGTCATTACAAGAGAAGAGGAGGAAAACAGAAGCGAAGAGTCACGCAAGGAAGCACAGGAGGCTGGAGAGAGAGAGCACAAAGAAAGACAGACGACAACAGCCTGCTGGTTTCTCAGTTCAACGCTTCGGTTTGTTGTCACCGAGCTGCAGCCTTTTCTTCAAGATGATAGTTTTAAGAAGGATGCTCTTAATGTGAGACGACACAGGATCCGATTAGGGGCGAGCAGCCTTCGATATAATTACAGTCGATGTAAGTGTTATGGTGAGGCTGTTTCTCGAAGGTGACACAGTCCGTCTTCGTAAGTAGACGGTTTTTCAAGGTGGTCCACTTGTTACAGCGACAGACACATTCCTGAGACGTCTGGGTCATTTCTTAAAGGTGGTACAGATTCTTTACGGGCACCGAGAGCTTAAAGGGACACACAGAGTTGCTTTACCTTTATGAAAAATGCTATTTTCTTGGAGAATGGGCTTCACATTAAGCAGCTACACAGATGGATCAGTGAGAAATAGATGTCAGGGAGTACAGTGAGCACAGTGGCTCGGTGGTTAGCACCGTCGCCTAGAAGATCCCCGGTTCACGTCCCGGTTAGGACGACTGGGATCTTTCTGTGTGGAGTTTGCATGTTCTCCCTGTGCAGCGTGGGTTCTCACCGGGTTCTCCAGCTTCCTCCCACAGTCCAAAAACATGCTGAGGTTAATTGATTATTCTAAATTGTCCGTAGGTGTGAATGAGAGTGTGCTTGGTTGTCTGTCTCTATATGTAGCCCTGTGATAGACTGCCGACCTGTCCAGGGTGTCTCCTGCCTTCGCTGGGATAGACTCCAGCCCCCCACGACCCTATAGAGGATTAAGCGGTGTACAGATAATGGATGGATGTCAGGGAGGCGTGTAGCAACCAATAACGTAATAATGTTGGCCATTTTAAATGTAATAAAGCCAATAATGTAATACAGGTTTGAGCCAATAACATAATACTTACTTACATTTGTAAATGGGTGTTCTATGTTGTATATTGTAGTTAAGTGCCATTATAGTGCCAGTCCAGTCATTTAAATCCAGTTTGAAGTGAGGACTGAATCGCTTTTCCTTGAGAAATGTTTGAATAAAGGTTTTAATGACATGTTGTCCGAGAAAAAAACGCGGTAAATTCATTTGACAGTGTAACATCCAACAGACACACGGACATGAAATGACGAATTTACACATCTAAGCTAATAAACAATATTCTAAATAAAGATTCTGTTCAACGAATAATTCTAAAATTGGCTCTTACAATCATAATTAAGGAGAGTGAGAGCTACATAGGGCGTATCCTTGATGAATGAATATGACCACTATGCCTTTGTTTCCATCATATAACCATGTAAAGAGGAATTAAAGATCTTAAATACCTTTCGACAGTTTCGACAGATCAATTCCGTCTTCTTCAGAACGTCATCCAGATGTCGGGGGTGATGTGTCTTATCAGCTGATGTTACTGAGGCGTTGTCGACCTGTTAAACTTGACAGGCCGACCACACCTCCTGCTGTCAGATCGCCCCCCCTCCAAGACTGTACTCCAGGTGTGGGACAGGTTGTAGCTCCCTCATCCCTGTTCATCGTCCTGGGGGCACGTTTTCAAATCTCCACCGCCTCCATTATCCAACGTCTGAACCGGTTTTCTTCGGCGTGAATGACTCTGGCCTCTTCCCAGTTAATGATACAGTTCTCCCTCCGGCAGTGATCGGCTGTTGCTGATTTTGAGTCTTCTTGTTCAGCTTTGGCTTTCTCTGCTCTGGTGTGTGGGAGTACCGTCTTGGAGAGGAGGCGATCTGATGGCAGGTGGCGTGGTCGACGCCAGTAACATCAGCTGATAAGGCTTGTCATCCCCGACATCTGGATGACGTTCTGAAGAAGACGGAAGAGATCCGTCGAAACTGTCGAAAGGTATTTAAAAACTTTAATTCCTCTGTGCCTGGTTATATGAAGGAAACAAAGCTAATCTGTCAAATGGAAGGCAAAATGAACTTCTTTACGCTATTAGACGACGACTATGCCGTCCACTAGACCTATTTTTGATGAGCAAACTGCAATAAAAAGTGCAAAAAAAATCTTTTATTTCCAAGAAATGCAGTCCTATTTATGTATTATTACATTATCAGCTGCAGTTATTACATCTTCAAAGGATTTTTTTAATGCTGAGCCATTAAATAACTTATTACATTATTGGTAAAACGGTATTACGTTTTTAGCCATTGTTACGTCATTGGCTGCTACAATGTGGATAAAAAGGAAGCTGAAAACAAAGAGGAGGAAAAACTTAGAAGATATGAAATAATAAAGGGCAAAAAGATGGCTGGATAGAAGGATGGATGCAGCCAGATGGGAATCCTGATGACAGGTGAGCCATATGGGGATGATTCAGCACGGCAGCCCGACAACCTCTGCTTTAACCCCGTTTACACACACATACACACACACACACTGTAAGCCATGCATCAAGTCTCAGAGTCCAGCCCCAACACATGCTACAGCGAGCAGCTACCATCCATCACAGCTGTAACTAGACAGAGACGCTGCAGCAGAGCGGCAGCCGAGATTTAAACCAATCAGGCGGCAGCGTCCGTGTCCGCCATCGCACCCACTAAAATACAATCTAAACCTGTTTCAGACGAGTTTGTATTGTCCTCAGCTTTATGAAGACGCTCTACAGCCATGAAGTGACTCATCAATTCAACAGAGAAGAACAAAATGTGTCTTTGTTGGACCGAGTTTTTCACTGGAAATCAGAAATGCACTTTGTTGTGTCAGAGCGAGGTGGTGAAAACCTGCTGGGTGACACAGGAGAAATGTGTCAAACCACTTGATCAGATATTCTTTTATATTCTGTCTATTCTTGAACAAGATAGGGGCTCCAGACTGCGACCAAACGCAACCTTTTTTGAGAACGTGCAACTTGAAATTTCCCGTGGTCGCATTGTGTGAGCGACTGCTGGTCGTCAGCTGATCTGGTGGCCCTTCCATCTGCACAGGTAGCTACTTGTTAGCGAGCGTTTTGAACACAACTAACCCAGTTTTGCAGAAGTAAATGCTTTACTTTTTTGATTTTAATGTGATACTCATGTATGTACAAGAAGATGTCAGCTCCTATCAGTGGATACGAGAGCGTCTGTGTCATATTGTACCTTGTCTGAGCAGCAGAAACAGCTTCCCTCTCTCCAGCTCCAGACTGAGGCCGAGTCCGTCCCGTCCTTCAGCCTGCAGCAGCGTCCCAGAATTCCTCAGGGCTTTGAACTTCAGAGAGACGACTTCTCTGGATGTTTTCCTCGGCGCAGGACTCCTGAACACCAGACTGCTGCTGCTGCTGCTGCTGCCGTCGAAACTCACAACATCCGAGGCTGGGAATCAAACCGAAGCAGAGGCAGAGGAGTCAGGACTTAAATAACAGTGAAACTTTCAAACCTGAGTCTCAACCAAAACCAGCAGCTTAACAATGGCCACAGTCGCCTTAACCAGTAATAATCAGTGCTTTATGTGTTGCTATTTGTCTACAATCTTCACTTGAATATGTCCAAATATAAAACAATCAAGATCTTTTAATAAAGCTCATTGTACACAACACAAAGCAGACAATCCCTCACATCTGGACAGAAATTCTACCTGCTGTTGTGATACTTTGGTTTGCAGCAGACGTTTTGACAAACTACAAGGGGAAATGTCACGGTAAGGGGCTGAATCTGTATTCCATTTGTCACTTTTCATCAAGAAATTTCGCCGTGAGCGTCCGGCTGGGGATTTGGGCCGAGGTGAGCTGAGGGGATTGCGCGGCAAAGAACAGACTGCAAACACCGGACTGTTTAAAAAGAGCAGCCGCTGACCTCAGCATCAAGTTCCTTTTTCGGCTGCACAAAGGATTTCTCTGAGTGAACGCTTTTTAATGAACTTGGCAAGCCTCTCGCACTCACACGAAATCACGCAGCCACTTTGCAGCAACGCTTATTGCATTGTACAGTGTATTTCCTGCTGATTACAGAGCAGCGGGCTCGAGCTCTGAAGTACTGAGTCATCCTTTGTGTGTCACTTCAAGTCTACTTTACTACTCTATACACTATAAAGCAGTCTAATTAAGTCCCAGATTACATTTTGTTCTACAATATTAAGTTAATATGCAATTATAATCAGCCCTATCCCTGTAATTATCCCTGGAACATATTGTTGATTATTTCTGGAACACAATCTGGCAACAGAAATGCTACTGGCTTATAGTGAGTACAGCAATTTCGAAGATACATTAATTTGGTGTTGGTTTACTTATATTCACATCACCGCAGCAACTTGAAAACTTGAAACTTTAATTTTCACATGCAAGCCTTCAAGTGAATCTGGACTTCCTGTGTTGCTCCAGAGAGGATGGGAAAATCTACATGGGAGAAAACAAGAGGCTGCAGCCCCATCTGTAGCCTCTTAGCATAGCATGTTGGCTTCCTAACATCTGTTAATTAGCAGTAAGCCCAGAGTACAGCTGAGACTGGTGGGAATATCATTAGTAGTGCAGATATGTGGTCACAGACCCCGAGTGTTTGAGCAAATGGACTTTTCTTTTTTCTTTTTGAATACATTTCCCCTCTCATCCAAGAGACTTGTTCAGAGGTCTGTCTTTTACTGAAGCTCTTAGGACTACTATGACCTGGATGACAGAGATTAATGACCACTTTATGAACACCGGCCTAATATTGTGTTGGTCCCCTTATGTGGTCTAAAATGCTCTGAACCATTGGGCATGGACAAGAGGACCTCTCAGGGGGTCCTATGGGGTCTGGAACCAGGACGTTGGCACTGGATCCTTTGGGTACTCTGGTTTGTGCAGTGGGGCCTCTGTCAATCAAACTTGTTCCACTGCATCCTGTTGATGCTTGATCAGAATCGGGTGTAGGAAGTTTGGAGGTCAAACCAACATGTTGGGTCATTGTCATGTTCCTCAACATGTTCCTGATTGGTTGATGTTGTTTCCATGTGGTGGGGTGCATTTTCATCCAGTGACATTTGGGATTTCCATCTGCATGAGGGAGTGTGTTTGTTGTGGGACAATGTTTATTTGGGTGTCTAAGTCTGATCAACACGGATGTTAAAATCCAAGTTTTTCCATCAGAACAGCACATAGTACCAATATGATCAATGGTATTCACTTCACCTGTCAGTGGTCATGATGTTGTGGTTGATTGGTGTATTGCTATTGGTGTATAGAATCATCTTAACAAAGAATTGCACGGCTATGATATCGTGAAAAACCACAATTTTACACCTGATTTGGTTCATGTTGCAGACAGAACTAATAGTCACACACAGGTAGCCTAATTAAAATTGAAAAGCCAACAAAAACCAATTATCAACATTGGCATTCCAAGTTTTGTTATAGCCACAGACTACATGCATAAGATGGACTGAAAGGTGAACGCAAACTGCCTCAAACCTGCATTCTTTCTCACAGCCAGCAGGGGGCGACTCCTCTGGTTGCATAAAGAAGTCAGATTGTAAGTAGCCCTATAAGAAGATGAAGCTACTTCTCACTCAATTTGTTACCTCAATAAAAGTTTTCCTGGTAATTTTATGGTGTCAAATGTTAGTTTCACATCTCTTTCAATACTTCATGATGTTCATTTAATAAATTATGGCCTCATTTGCAGTGAAAAGGAAGAGGAATCAGAGCTTGTTTTAAGACAGGGCTACCTCTGCCTCAGGTCTCAGTCTGATCCACCCTTCTTTTGTTATGTCTGGTTTTTAAAAGTTCAAGAAGGTGGAATCGAGGCTTCGTGTCATTTAGCAGCGGCAACAGTAAGTTTTCTAGCCCAAACATGTGTGCCATCTCTGCAAACAGACTAGAATAGCTGAATTCAGCAAAATAAAAAGCAACAAAACATGCAGTATATTAAAAAACTCCTCATTGTCTTTGCTTTATCTTCACACAATAAGAATCCGTGTTAGGAAATAATACAGGTTCTCAAAAGCAGCCCAACTTCTGGTGGAAAGTTTTTGAAAAAAGTGCCGTCCCATCTTAAAATAGCAGAGACTGACATGATGTGTGGGGAGACAGAGCAGGAGAATGACATGCAGTAATAAAGACTCCGATGTAATAAGCACCCTAACTACTCATCTGTCGGGCCGCCCACACACGTCGATGTGTTTTTAAAGATTTAATTAATGAAGTGTGAACACCTGTGACAGGATAAATGGATGTTCTCCGTCTATTCGTCTTCGTCATTAAACTTCACTTCATTAAATCTTCTTTTAATGTTACCCGCTGCAACTCTTTACGATGCGTTCTGTTGTTTTGCCTCCTAAACAGACTAATATCCACCGCACGGCTAGACTGGGCGCATTTTTCAAACCGTTCGCTCCCTAGCAGCTATATTTCAGCCCCCCTTCAATGCATCACGTGTTGTTTTTCCAAGACGACTCTGCTGTGGACGCTGCATTAGTTTTCCAGGAGGAACACCGAGAGTCGTCTCGGACAGCCGCTGATAAATATAGTACACAAATATATCTGCCGTGTCCTTAAATAACTTGTGAATATTTCCAATCCGCTGCAAGCGATTTGTCAAAATCCATGTTTTAAGCGTTTCTCCAAAATCCATCTTCAGAGCGGACAGCAGCAAACACAGTCTTAAGGCGTGCACAATAACTTCGTCATAAATCATCTGTACACTCGGCGCGCTAACATGATCCATAACTGATTGGAGAATATGAAAACACAAGAAGGTAAAAGATGAACTGAACACAGACATTTAAAAACCTGAAACTTTTCGTGCAGCTCCAGGGTCGCTTTAGGCTAAACTGGCTTCATCGACTGGGATGATGCACCCTGACAACAGTTCGACTCCAACAATCCTATATTTTGCCACTTTAGGATCGGCAGCGTCCATCAGTCGACCACTTCGGCAGACGCTAAAACATCCAAACGACTCTTGGATTGATGGCTGTTAAATTTACCACAGAGAATCCTGTTCCCCAGAGGATGATCCAACCACCTCTAGCGATGATTTCTTCTGGAGCCACTGTTAGGGTAAATTACTTTTAACCTTTCACTTTTCAGGGGACACTGACACTGAGAAGAACACCAAGCAGCCTCCACATTCACATATGTTTTGAGTACTGAATGTCACGGTGTACCTGATGACTCTGGAACAGATGACTACAACTAGGACTTGAGGCGCCACAGCTATCTTCTAAGAGTCACCCTTACATGACATCACAGCGATTAAGAAACACACAGGGTGGGAGGACCATAGACATATATAGACGCCGCGTTGACTGCTGCTGCCGTTTGGAGCCGACGTGCCTACGCGGCGGCCATCTTGGTACAGTGCCACTCGCCCCTACAGTGCATTACGTCTATAGAGGAATGACATGTCTGCACTATAGAAGTGATCATAAATCCATCAGTTGTCAACATATATTGTTTGTTACAAACGTCAGACATGGAGGACGGACAGACAGACATAAATAGAACAAAAGCATCCAAGCATCCTGTGTCATAGCTAAATGTGTGACGTTTTTAACAAACCAAACCGTTTGGAAATCAGTCGAAAATTCAGTGAATAATTCTACTTTAAGATTGTGGAGTACCTCTTACCTCCATAGACTTACATTCACTCCCGCCTCTGCTAGCCCTGTACCAAGATGGCGGAGCTTTAGGCACGTCCCTCCACAGTCAATGCGGCGTCTACGTATATATGTCTATGTGTAGTAGCAACTGTGTGTAGCGATTCGTGTCTCGTGCCATGTTTCGTCATGTGTGTTTAGAGGCACCAGTTTTGGTTTAGTTTTGTGCACTGGGCACTTGTTTGTATTTTCTGTTTGGTGTGGTGTTGCTATTGTGTTTACGTTTGGCTAGGGAGTTTAGTTGTGTTTTAGTCTTAGTAAACTCTTTAACTCTGTCAGCCTTCATTCAGTTTTTATCAGTTCTTTGATTTTAGCAACGCCCACCAACTTTGTGTTTCACCTGTTTTATGTTAATTTCGTCACTAAGCAATAAACTGCTTTACCGCACCAACAACACCTGGTTTTATTTCGTTGCACCCAGCTACCCCTAGAGGCTGGGTCGGAACATTTGGTGATTGATCGGGAGAAGGCTCCGAAGATGCGGACGAATCGGATGGGCTGTTTCAGGAAGGGCGGATGCCTTAAGCAACCTCCCTTTCCATCTCTACTATAAAAACTGTAATCACATCTCTATCATTGTCTTTTCTGCGTGGGTCGTGCCGTACAGTAAAGAACCTTGTACAAGCTTTTGAGACTCCGATATTCAGATTAAATCAACTAAAAAGAGAGAAGCTGTTTGTCTTCTATCCCAAATAAACCAACACGCATCTCAACACCACCTGTGATGTGGCTTGCTATGAAATTTAGTACACAAGTTCATGTCGCCGTGATCCACGTTGGTTCTAAATACTCGATTAACTGCATCTGAAGCTTTTCAGAGGGAGAAAATATCACTAAATTCACATTAAAGTCCTCCAAAAGAAGCTGACGAATGAGTTTCTCAGCACAATATAGTTTCTTTTAAACACTTGAATGCTACATTCCACAGTTTTTTGTGATGCTAACATTTTTTTCCAATTTTATCATCACTACCACATTTATTATGTGTTTTTTTATGATATATCCGGCAGCTGGTCACTGCAGTGGAAACGCTGATGCCATAAAATTGTCAATAAAAGTTGATTGTTTTAGATGCGTTGCACAGTATTGTTTTTTATTACCTGAAAGTTAGATCCCAAGTTTGTTTTTGTTTCTTTAATAAAAAAGTTTATGTTTTATTGGTTTATTTTTTGCTGTGGTATCAAAATTGGCAGAATGTCAGTGGTGTTGGTTCCGACTGAGAAGTTTCTGGTGTCGTGACATCCCCACGATAAACTCTTAAACAGCCATGATTAGTTGAGAATTTAATTTTCTTTCATTTACGACCAAATATTTGAAAAATTGACGAGATTCCAATTAGCCGCTGTACTTTTGTCATAGTGCTTAATTAACGTTAGCATGCTAACACTTCAAACTACACTACAACATCCGCTAATATTAGCATTAGCCCAAAGCACTACTATGCCTCTTAAACTCTAATTTTCTAAACAACTTTTATTTATTTTCAGTGTATTTTACCATCAGTTTAAGATGTTATCAGTCCAAATTGGTTCATACATACATTTAACTTTGCACTGGTAAAACATGGAAAAAGGAAGACCACTTCAGTTTAGGATAATAAAACTTGAAGCATGTTCATGTTTATGGGCTGCATGGTGGTTCGTTGGTTAGCAGCATCGCCTCACAGCTAGAAGATCCCTGGTTTGCATGTTCTCCCTGTGCAGCGTGGGTTTTCACCAGGTTCTCCAGCTTCCTCCCACAGTCCAAAAACATGCTGAGGTTAATTGATTATTCTAAATTGTCTGTAGGTGTGAATGAGAGTGTGCTTGTCTGTCTCTATATGTAGCCCTGTGATAGACTGGTTACCTGTCCAGGATGCCTCGAGTCAGCTGGGATAGGCTTCAGCCCCCCCATGACCTTAATTAAGCAGTGAATAGATAATGGATGGATGTTCATGTTTATTGGTGAGAAATGAAATTACCCAACAAGAAGAAGAATCAGCCTTTGAAACAAACCTGCTTATATTAAATGCATCCAGTCAGCAGATGAAAGGAGAAACTAGAACAAACAGATGTACATTAAAGCCCTATACAAACACTCCATATGGAAACGATGCTTGCACATGAATATTTACTGTTTGATTTGTGTATTTGAGCACGTATATGTAAATATGAGGAGCTGTCTTTCGATATTCATGAGCATGTTGTGTTTCTGATGAAGGACGGAAATCTGAGTAAAGACACGGCAGGAGACGAACGCTGAGAGGACAGAATACTACAAATACCTGCTCCTTCAGGAAAACAGGCAGACTTGGTAATTTCACCTTTTACCGGCCGTCCATGTTGTTTGGATAAAGAATGAGATGAACACAAGTCACATTCAGTGAAGACGTAATGTGCGCAAAGTCATGCTGAGCCGTCCTTATAGGAATCAGCAGGACGTGAGTCCTTCAGGAAATAAAAGCAACGCTCAGAAAATAAAGCCGCAGCATGTTTTGGAGGCAGAAACAAGAAGAGCAGCAGCAGCTTTGATATCTGTTGTTTTCTGAAAGCAGAATCAATTCCTGGCTTTAAATAAGAAAACTGGGATATTTGTGATATTTTTTTTTCGTCACAACGGAGCCAGTGGCGATGAGAAAAGCCCTGCTGTGCGGCTGAATGTGAATAAATCTGACCGTATGCTTTTGTGCAAAAACCCAGTGTCACATTTGTTTAGTTCATTGTGGTGATGCCACGGCTGAAGCTGCCAACATGTATAAAGGGAGACATTTAAAAGGAACAAAGGGAGCCGTTAACACAATACGCTTTGTGTGAAAGAAAAACAGCGCAATAATAAGAGAGTGGAGAAATCAACAGGGAAACATTAATAAAGTCTCCACCAGTGAAATCCAGGTTTTAGGCTCCAAATGTGTAACTCTGATGCACACAGACGAGTTTTTAGGGGTTAAATTGACGCCTGGAGAGGACAGACTGAATAAATCCAGCAGGTTTGTCGGGCTAGATGATCGCTTTAAAGAGTCCCACCAACATGAAGAAAGTAGAGCTTACTGTAAGGACATCCGTAGGCCTCCAGCCGGAGTCCGATCCGCCCGTTGGGGTTCCAGTCCAGAGGAATCAGGCGGAGGAAGCGAGCAAACGCCGGCTGCTGCAGCTTGTTCTGGACCACGCTGTCTGCATTGCTGTTACCTGGAAACGACTGAAGACACACACATGACGACGACACATGAGTATATGCATTACTGGTAAAGTAATCTCATAATACATCTGAATTTGTTGGGTTATAGCATCTCAAATCATCAGGGGCCTTCTGCTCCAGCATCTCTGATTGACTTGACTTTTATTTTTATCACAAACTTTGGATATTTAATATGTTATCTGTGAAATTTCAGATTAATATATGAAGTGCTTTCCAAGATTATTTTACAAAATGTCCACTGACCCAGGTTTAACAACAATATCTCAGAAACTAATAAAGATAAAAGCCTTAATTTCCCACTCTTACTTCTCATCACGGCATTGATTCAAGATCTACAAGTAGATCAAAAGGTCTCTGATTGTGGGTGACTTGAAATAGGGACAAAAAATCACTAAACAACAATTATATTTTTAAAAATTGATAATGCAGAAGTCAACTAGTGATATTTTCTGAACCATATGTAGCTGCATGTCAGAATAATCCACAATACTTGATCACAAAATAAAAAAGAAAGTTTTTTTCATTTACCTTTCATGACTGACTGAGCAAGTATGACCACAAAAAGGGGAAGACACTCTGGTAGACAGGCTAATAGAGTTTCTAAATGATAAGGTGTCCAATATTGCAGATTCTGGATCAATTGCATCATGAGAAATAACTGAATATTTAAAAAGATATTGATGTTTAAACAGCCTCAACTTTCAATGTGTGAAAAATGTGCTGAAAAGTGAATGCATTAAAAAACTAAAAACGTTAGAAAACATCTCAAATATCAAGCTAAAATCGCACAGATCACTTTATAAACGTCCTTATTTTGTGCTATAAAAAATTCAGGCAAATCGGAGATGCTGGAGCAGAAATTGTTCTGACGCAAATATTGACAAAGCTGCGTTTAAACCATGCGAGGGTGTCCTGAGGCACAGTAGTGCTTATAGGGCTAATGCTAACATGCTAATCTACTCACAATGGCAACACTAGTGTCCTTAGCTTATGTTTTGTATGTTAGCATGCTAAGATTGCTGGAAGTGACAGAAATATTATCACGTTTGCAGGTATAAACCCAAATAAAGTAACATTTTCCATTAATGAGGGTGCTAAATGGAACATTAAGGGATCACCAAAATGAGGGGAACATGAATGTCGATATGGTTAATTTCTATCTTCAATCAACGGCCTGATCAAACAAGATTAGTAGTAAAGATTAATTTGCTGTTAATCTTATTTACACTGATTCAAATACTCACAGATCAGCCACAACATCATGACCACTGACAGGTGAAGTGAATAACATTGATCATATTGGTTCTATGTGGTGTTCTGATGGAAAACCTTGGATTTTAACATCCGTGTTGATGAGACTTAGACACCCAAATAAACATTGTCCCTTCATGCTAATGGAAATCCCAAATGTCACTGCAGGAAAATACACCCCACCACATGGAAACAACATCAACCAATCAGGAACATGTTGAGGAACATGACAATGGTCCAACATGTTGATTTGACCTCCAAACTTCCTACACCTCATTCTGATCAAACATCAACAGGATGCAGTGGAACAAGTTGGATTGACAGAGGCCCCACTGCACAAGCCAGAGTACCCAAAGGATCCAGTGCCCTGGTCCTGGTTCCAGACCCCATAGGACCCCCTGAGAGGTCCTCTGGTCCATGCCCAATGGTTCAGAGCATCTTTGACCAGCACAATATTAAGCATGTTGTCATAATGTTATGTCTGATTGGTTTATTTCTGTTTTGCTGTGACCCAACTTCTTTGAAGTGAAGTTCATCCTGTCCAGTTTGCAGATTTATTCGTTTACTCCTCACTGGTTCTGATTCTTTGGTTGGAACTCAGCCAGTTTTTAGATTCCATTCAAAACACGACTGCTGCATTTCTGGTCGTATTAAGTCGTATTATGACGCGCAGCGAACAGAACATGCCGGATTTAAAAAGCTGTTTGAGAAAATGAGGAATGAAAGGGATGAAATGACACATTCACAGCAGTTTGCATCTTTCCGGCTTTGAGATCTTTTCCTTTGAGGGAATTACGCTCATTATTCTGCTTTATTCTGAAATCTTTCTACAAAATTCGGAGTAAGAAGGAGGAATTGATTATCTGTTTCCCTCTGACTCTGGGCCGGATGCCTGATGGATCGCTTCCCATCTCCCTCTCTTCCTCTCCTTCCATCTCTTCCATCTGGATATCTGTCCTAATTACATGCCTCCCTTGAAGTTGACATGCAGGTTAACCGGCTCTCCCACTACTGAATAAAAGCTTAGACACTTAATTAACTTATTAATTCCTCTGTAATCAGGAGAGAGTGCAGTCGGATCCAGTCGTTTGATGAAAAGAGACCTTGTGTTCGGCTGAAAGAAACTGGAAAAAATGTTGAAGCGCAGCCTTGTGAATTCACTTTTTGATTTTCGTGTTCGAATAAGTTTGTGCGGTTGTTTACGAGCTCAGAACTTTTAACTCTCGGCCTTTTGAAACATTTTTATTAAACTTTAATTCAAAAACTGGTATTCCTCTGGTATTCTTCATTCCCTTGACATTTCTAGACGCCTCACCTACACGTGAATCCTAAAAGTTTAGTGTTGAACTAAACTTGCAGAATAACAAAAGCTTTTTTCAGATTTCTGAAACCCTTGGGGAAGGACGACACTGTTGAATGGATTACAAAAAATGATTAATTGCACCGATTAAGGTCAGCTTTGATTAATGCAATTTAAATTGTTTGGTTACGGTTACAGAAAGACGGTGGAGGTGTGAGTGCAGGACAAAAAAAAAAGAGGAAGTACGACTGAATTTAGCAAACATTTGGAAAGTAGATCATGCAACTCCAAGGTCTTTATCAGGAAAACTGTTTGTCACAAATAAATAAGTGAGTTAGGTCGCCTCACAGCTAGAAGATCCCCGGTTCGCGTCCCCTTTAGGACGCCTGGGATCTTTCTGTGTGGAGTTTGCATGTTCTCCCTGGGTATTCCAGCTTCCTCCCATTGTCCAAAAACATGCTGAGGTTAATTGATTATTCTAAATTGTCCGTAAGTGTGAATGAGAGTGTGCTTGATTGTCTGTCTCTATATGTAACCCTGTGATAGACTGGTGACCTGTCCAGGGTGTCTCCTGCCTTCGCCCGAGTCAGCTGGGATAGACTCCAGCCCCCCCACGACCCTACAGAGGATTAAGTGGTGTATAGATAAAAGATGGATGGGTGGGTGGTTTTGGCATTAGGGGATGATCTAATGTACTTTAAAGACAAAAGATAAAAGAACATTTTCTTATCATTAAACCTTCAGCTTTGATAATGTTTATACCAAAATGTGAGGGAAGGTTGTTTAACCCTCTCCGTTACTGGAATTGAGAATTACATGATTAATCTGTTGATTATTTTGCTGTCAGAAATTCACAAAGCGACCTCAAATGTCCATTTTCATGCATTAAAAGCATCAAATTCTTATATTCATGGAGCTTCAAACACCCAATGTTTGACATTTTCTCTAAAGTTTGGACAAAGATATTTATTCTGAAGGCACGTAATCAACTAATCAACTCATCACTGCAGCTATAAAGTGCATTATCATTCTTTTTGTGGTAAACTGCATTATTCTGTGTCAACCATCGAATCTTACTAACTTTTTCTTAACAGTGATGCTCAATACAAATTTGCAGTGGGATTACTGCTACAATAAATGGTCTGCAAACAACAGTTGAGCAGAAATCTTCTTGGTCAAAGTTGCAAGCTTTGTTCGCCCAACCAGCGACCCTGACCTCCTCCCGGAGAGATACTGTGGTCTTCAGCAATGTCACGACACAGACGTCTTGCAAGAGGACATGAATATAACTCGAGGTGCTCAAATTCATGATGAATGCTGTTTTTTTCACATGTAGTGTTGCACAGTAAAGGAAGAGCAGTTTGTTTGTGTAGATGCAGTTGAGTTACAGCTGCAAAAGTCTATAAAGGTCAGATGCGGAGCGAATCAAGAAGCAAGACACGAAGCTGAAGAGCATCAATAGTGAGAAGAAAGATGGGGATAAACAGTGAAGAAAGCAAATGAGAGAAGGAACTAAAGCGATAGTGGAGAATAAAAAGAGCAGGACTCCTTTCCTCATCTTCAGCCCTCCAGGCGAGAGACAGCAGATAAGGAGAGAGACAATAAAGAAAAGATGGATTGCAGTATTTCCAAGCACCCACAGGCTTCTGAGGAAAGAGGAGGGGGAAAAGAAAAGAAAAGACGTCCTCGGAGAGGAAGAGGAAAACAACATATTTCCTCCCCTGGCCTTCAGCCCGATGTGTGGCGGCTGATCCAGCAGCTCCGCCATCAACTTCCTCCACTGAGAGAATCTCTAAGCCCGGTTCAGAAGCTCAGGAGCTCTCTGAAACGTGACCGGGACTGTGCAGAGATTACGTAGGCCGTCGGATCAACATGTTTTTTAAGTTGGGAGGAGATGTTCTCTGCTGAGGCTCTGACGATCCCGATTCCCGCCGGATGGGAGGCAAGTTCCCTTTTTTATCAGGTGAGACTAGAAACAGTCGACGGGAATCCTAAAAACGGTTTTCTGTATGAAGCTCTACTATGAATGCACGCTAAACGGATAAAGCTAATGGATGGATATCTGCTCTGCTGCTGGTCGGCTGCAGCCACCTGACCGGTACATGAGGAGCAAAGACGCAACACGCAGCAAGAAACATGCCTAAAACTGAGCCGCAGTCAGGAAGACATAGGCTACACTCAGACTTCGGATTTTTTTTTTTGCGAGTTCGTTCACGTTTCCCGTTAAATGCGACTCCTATGTGATCTCATGTGTGAACTTCATGTGACCCAGCTCAGTGTTTACATCACTAATTTAATGCCTTTAATTGTTTTACAAAAAAAAAGCAATAAGAATTCTTCACAAAGCTCCTTCAAGAGAACAAACCAATGAGCTGTTTCTGAAGTCAGGATTATTAAAATTGAAGGACTTGATTTCTTTGCAGACATTGCTGATTATGCACAAAGCTAGACATTGGCCTGTTGCCATGTTGTCTTCAATATCTCTTTACTGGTTATTGTTTGAAAAGTAGAACACAATATGATTTTAAACAGCCTTTTGCAAAAACCACACTGAAACAAATGCGTGTTTCTGTCACTGGTGTAAAAAAATGGAACTCTCTTGAAGACGAACTTAAAAAGTGTTCAGATGTTAAACAATTTAAGAACAAGTAAAAAACAAAAGTGCATGAAAAGGAATTAGAAGTATGTGTACACTGCATGGTCCAAAGCAGGGATCAAATAAGAGTTACTCTTCAACCTACTCCTGTTCTTTATTTGCATGGGATGTATTTTTCCTTAACCATATGTACGATATGAAGCTTGTATAATTTATCATGCATATCATGAAAAAAGAACAAATAAAGCAAATGAATGAATTTTCGGCAAATGGAAAGTAAACATGGATGTAACGGCTGCTTCGTTTGTTTGAGTCTTTATCCTCCTTATATTCGGCTCGGAGGCTCTTTATTTTTCTTTTACATTGGATCCAGGACCGTTTATCCCCACTGCTCGACCATTTCTTTGGAAATGTTTTCAAAAACCGCCCAGTTCCGATAAGACCCCTGGAGTTTGTCCTGACTAGAGCTGTCCCCCCAAATATTAATTAACTCTGAAACCTCCACTGACTGGACTCCACATTATGGTCCACCATGGTTGTTGTTTTTGTTCCTACTTGAACACAGAATAGAGACGTTTGTTGTCTATCAGTGACGTGTAGGTTGGATAAATGCGACCTGGCCGTTCAGACAGAAGTCGCACGGCTAAAGATCAGATCCCTATCGGATTTAGGACCACATATCCAAGTGGCCATTTGAAAAAATCAGATCTGTGTTGTTCAGACTGTCATGAAAAGATCAGATCCAGGTCGCATAGGGGGGCAGAAAAATCACATTAGGGTCACTTCATCCTGCAGTCTGAACGTAGCCAAAGAGTAAACGGCGATCATTTGAGTGTAACGGCGACAGAGCGTCTGTCGAGTTAAATTTATTCAGGAAACTGTATGAGCAAATAAAATAGTAAACATAAAGACAGTAAAGTAATAAAGAAAGAAAGACACAACACAACAGGGATAAAGTCAGGGTGTCGAGCTCCACTTGAATCGAATGCCGAAGAGAAGAAGCGAGACTTTAGCTTTAAAAGTTTCTAAAGCCGGAGCCGTCCTCAGAGGTTTGGCCAAGTTTGAAGTTTTAAACAAGTTCCTGAGAGTCAAAAGTGACGAACAACGCCTGAAAAAAGATCCGACGCTGCCGCTGGATGGGACTTTAGTGATTCTTCTGGGATCGGGATGAGCATTTTCGTGGGAGTGGGACGGGACGGGAGTGAAAACCCATTGCCGTGTCAGCCTGTCGTCCTCTGCTCTCTCAGAAGAAGATCCTGAGTGCCGAGATTAGCCGGATTCCCTCCACATGAGGAAATTGCCTGAGCTGAACCTCTAATCAAAAGCCCCTCTCTGCAGCGCTGCAACAAATGCGGCTTCGCCCCGGATAAACGTCGACGCTCGAAGAGGGGAAATTTCCGAGTTTGTTGCTCGATTTGATTCGGTGTTTGGAGCCACGGTGGGAGAATGCAGGTAGGGAGTATTTTCAGCTGGCTCGCCGTGCTGACAGGATTAATCACCGCTTCCTGCACCAAAACCTGCTTAGTATTCCAGAGCCTGTACGCTGAAGCATGTACCACCGCCACAGAGGGACGAATACAAGCACAGCCTGACACTTGTGGAATGAGAAAACACCGAGGGGAAGTGCTGTGTCTATGAGGAGGCGGGAGGTGACGCCTCGCCGCCTCGGCTGTCCATCTGACCGAGCTCTTCATTAATCAGCCCGACAGAGCAGCTGAGCCTCTTCACTTCATGGACGATGCCGTTGCCATGTTTCTGCCTCGCGTTGCTGCAACCAGTGGCGGAAAAGGAACAAAAATGACCCATAAACACTCGTAAACGTCGCAGTCAATCACACTGTAAAAAATAAAGGTTTTTAAGTGTCATTTTTTTGAACAAGTTGCTGTTATTTTACAGAGATTTGCTAAATTACAGATAATATCTAGTAAAGTTACAGAAACAAGTATTTATTTATATGTTAAACTAAAAAACAGTAATGTACAAAATAAAGTCTAATTTTTTACTGTATTTAAATCAGCAAAAATACAGTTATTTTACAGATATTTGCAGTTATTCGAAAGAAAAATTATATATATATTAAGGATTGAAAAAATGTCAAATAAATAATTAATAACTTTTTTGCTGTTTTATTAAATTACAGAAAATATCTGGTAAAATCACAGAAAAAAAATGTGGTTATTTACACGCTGACAAAAAGAAACAGAACAAAACTTTAAATATTGTTCACATTAAAAACCTATATTCTTGTAAATAGTCTTTTTAATGTTTATTTTTTACAATGTGTAACGGTACAATTACACAATTGATTTTTACTGTATTTAAATCAGCAAATATTGATGATTTAATACATTGTTATTTTACAGAGATTTGCTAAATTACAGATAATATCTAGTAAAATTACAGAAACAAGTATTTATCTATATGTTAAACTAAAAAACTGTAAAAAATGTAAACATAAAGTCACATTTTTTACTGCATTTAAATCAGCAAAAATACAGTTATTCTACAGATAGTTGCAGTTATTTTAAAGACAAATTATGTATATTAAGGATTGGAAAAAATGGCAAATTATCCTTTAAACTGTTATTTTGCAGTGTTTTCTGTTTTGTGAAATTACCAAAAAATATCTGGTAAAATCACAGAAAAAATGTGGTAAATTACATGTTGACAGAAATAAAACAAATCAAAACTTTAAATATAGTTCATTGTTTTTGTAAAGTCTTTTTTACAGTGTGTAATGACACAATTACGCAATAGATGTTTTATGTATTTAAATCAGCTAAAAACGACCGTTATTTTACAGATATTTGCCGTTATTTGAAAGAAAAATTAAGTATATCAAGGAGTTTTTCCCTGTTTTGTTAAATTACGGAAAATATCTGGTAAAATCACAGAAAAAATTTGATAATTTACATGTTGACATAAATAAAACAAACCAAAACGGCAAATAATGCTCAGATTAAAAAACTATATTTTGTAAATAGTAACTTGCTTTTTTTTTTACAATGTGCAACAATACAGTTACACAGTTTTACTATATTTAAATCAGCTAACATCATTATTTTACAGACATTTGCTGTTATTTTCACCATTTCGATTTTAACGTCATCGTATTCCATTGTTTATTAATGTTTTTTGCAACTAGTCAGTTAAAGTTCAGTAGTTTAAACTACAGTGAGCAACAAAGTGAGACTGAGATAAAAAAGGATGCGAGTAAAACGAGTCACTTGTTGGATGTTATTTTTATTTCTTTATGTGGAATCATGTAAACTATTCAGATTTAAACCAACAGGTATATTTTATGCAGACTTTGAGTGGACAGAGCTTTTGTTTGCTCTGCTTCCGTGTGAGAATGTGATCTACAAGTAAACCTGAGCTTGCAAATATTTGTTTGTTCAAGCAGTCAGGAGACGTGACAACTGACATTTAAGCTTGAATTTGAGGCTGTTGTAACGTTTACAAGGATTTTAACTGGGGACTGATCAGGGATATGGCCAATTATCCATCCATCCATCATCTATACACCGCTTAATCCTCTGTAGGGTCATGGTGGGGCTGGAGTCTATCCCAGCCGACACCCTGGACAGGTCACTAGTCTATCACAGGGCTACATATAGAGACAACCAAGCACACTCTCATTCACACCTACGGACAATTTAGAATCATCAGTTAACCTCAGCATGTTTTTGGACTGTGGGAGGAAGCTGGAGTACCTGGTGAAAACATGCAAACTCCACACAGAAAGATCCCAGGCGTCCTAACCGGGACATGAACCAGGGATCTTTTAGGCCAGTGGTTCTCAACTGGTGGGTCGGGACCCAAAAGTGGGTCGCAAAGCCATTTTTAGTGGGTCGCAGAAGCATGCCCCCCAAAAAGTAGTGGTATAAAGTCTCTTATTTTGAAGGACGTGTTTCTTATGACACAGTTTGCTTCAATAACAGGATGTTTAGTGGTGGTGACACCAGTAGTTGCCCACTATTAACCTCTAGATTTGGCTCTGCCAGTTTATTGGAGAAATTTAAGCTAAAACGTCCCAAAAATATAAGAAAATGTGCTCAGAATCTGTCAAAATGGGTCAAAATATGCCCAAAACTTGGCAAAAGTGTCCAAATATACCAAAATTAGGAAAAAAATAAGCCAAAATTTTCCTAAATTGTATCAAAATGTGTTGAGACTACACCCAAATAAACCTTAATTTGTTAACAGGAACAGCAAACTTCAAAAATCTGGGTTGCGACCTTTATTAATAGAGACATAGTGGATCCTGAGGCTGGACCAGTTGAGAATCGCTGTTCTAGGCGACGCTGCTAACCACCGAGCTGCCCCTGAATGGGTGAATGAGAAACACACTGTAAACCGCCTTGAGTACCACTAAGGTAGAAAAAGGCGCTATACAAGTGCAGACCTTTTACCATTTACCATAAAACAACCTCCAAAAAACAGTAATCTGCAAATTACCCCGAGACTGAAACGTCAATATAGTTTATATATTGACGTCAATATAGTCCTAACCGGGACACGAACCGGGGATCTTCTAGCTGTGAGGCGACGTCGCTGCTAACCACCGAGCCACCGTGCAGTCCCTGGCCAATTATCTGATCCGATATTCAGCATTTTTTTGGTTATTTTTTAAAACGGATAAAACAAATTAATTCAAAAGTATGCTGCTTTGGCTGTGATGCAGCTGCTTCCATCTGCAGTTACCAAACAATATCCTGTATAAGCCAATCAGCACTTAAGGATAGAGGTTCTCCTTTGTCTTGTTGGACTCTGTTATTAGGGCCCGAAGCACTACAGTGCGTAGGACCCTATTGTTCCTCTAGTGTTTGGCGGTTTCTTTTTCTTACGCCACTTTGAACCCCAATTTGACCCCCTAAACATGCTCAAAAACTCCCCAAATTTGGCACACCCATCAGGACTGGTGAAAAATTTGATATTTTGGGGGAATTACACATATGAATGGCAAAATGACTCAATAGCGCCACCTAGAAAATTGGGCTTTAGTGGAGTTAATACGGCTAGTTTCACGTAAACTCATGAAATTTGGTACACATGTACAGTAGCCCAAGACAAAAATATTCCTGCTTTTAAAATTTCAAAAAAGGCTCAACGGCGCCCCCTAGAGCACGTAGTGTGCAGGTATTGGAATTTATCGAACTCATCCCAGGATTTTTATCCGATTTTCACCAAATTCGCTGTGTGGCATCTAGACCCATCCAGGATGAAAAGTTATTAAAATCTAGTGGCTATGTCACACGGTGTGGGCGTGGCATGGCGGCCATTTTGAACAAAATCGCCATGTGGCACGAAATGGGTTTTGGAGGTGAAGGGATCCATGTAAAATCACCAAATCCACACAAAACCTCATTAATCTCAAGACCTAATATTTAATGTACAATTCAGAAATGGGCGTGGTCAAACGGCTCCACAGCGCCCCCTACAAATATTCAAATACTCATATAAAATCATTGCTTTATTCTACAAACATGAAATTTGGTACACACGTACAGTATCCCAAGACCAACAGATTTGCACAGTCAAAATTCTAATCGCCTCTACGGCGCCCCCTAGACAAGGTCGTGTGGAGAGGAGTATGATGAGGAGCGAGGGCCCGTCCGACGCTGCTTGCAGCTTTAATTTAAATTCTGACACCAGGTTTTCACTCTTACAGTAAATATATACGGGATCCAAATATCGGTTATTGGTCGGCTTGAGTATTGGCCACAAAAACCCCCAATATCAGTCGACCCCTAGTGTACAGTCCACAGTTAGTTTTAAGATCGTCTTTTACACACTTTATACAGTTTATATGTCTTTGTATTATGTAAGAAGTGCTTCAATCAAAAGTATTGATACCTTCCACGGACGGATGAGCTGCGATCAAACGCATAATCGATCACACTTGGCATCCAGTCGCTATATTTCTTCCTGTTTCTGTTTAATCCCTCTTTAAAAAGTTAAAAAGAGCAAAAATGACAGACGTAACACAAACCAATCGTGACACTTGACAGCTCCACCGTTCGTGATCCGCAGCTGGATGTTTTGTCGGCGGAGTCAGCAGAGCTCCAGCGTCCCCTCATAGATTAGGAGCTAAAAGACAAGCTAGTGATGACTGAGTTTATCTGAGAGGACGGATGGAGCCACGTAGCGCTGCACGACGCCACAAATGAATCACACAATGCAAAACGTGTTTATTGACCCCTCAGAGGCTGAACATGTGGTCGTAATCCGACTGAACTCACCCCGATGCTGTCCTCCTGTCTGTACTGCCTCCAGTTGTGTCCGGTGTCGCTGAACATCAGCAGGTAGGACGTCAGCCAGTCAGAGCTGCCGTAGCGACCCTGCGTGGCGACGGCGGTAATCTTGGTCCGCTCGCCCAAGTCGACCTCCAGCCACTGATACCTGTCTGAGACGAGAGGAGACCAGCCTCCAGCTCCTGCAGAGAGAGAGAGAGAGAGAGGAGGAACACAAACAGAGGTGATTTATTAGATTTCCATCTCGGTGGGATGAGAGGAAATAAGTTCTGGTCGGGACTAAAAAATGAATTGCATTGCTTGACCTTTCATTCCGAACTGAAATCCCGCTTTTCTGCTATGAAACCACAAAGATGAAAATTGATCGAACCCCTGCAAACATCTTTAAATCCATTCTGAGGCCATAATGAGACATAAATCACACTTCGGGAACTTTTCAGAGGAATTTAAAGAGAGTCAAATTTGCTGTGACTCATCAGGAATTCCTCCCTTTTCTCCAACTCTCTAAGAAACAGAAGCATATTTTCAGTTCACTAGCTATCAAATACAATCAGTGCTTCATAGTTTAAAGCAGTGGTTCTCATCTGGTCCAGCCTCAGGACCCATTATGTCTCTATTAATAACGGTCGCGACCCAGATTATTGAAGTTTGCTGTTCCTGTTAACAAATTAAGGTTTATTTGGGTGGAGTCTCAACGCATTTGGAAACAGCTTGGTAAAATTTTGGCTTATTTTTTTCCTAATTTTGGTATATTTGGACACTTTTGCCAAGTTTTGTGCATATCTTGGCCCATTTTTAAAAAGATTCTGAGCACATTTTGGTTCATTTTTGACACGTTATAAGCAGGAAGAGCCAAATCTAGAGGTTAATAGTGGGCTCCTACTGGTGTCACCACCACTAAATATCCTGCTACTGAAAGCAAACTGTGTCATAAGAAACACGTCCTTTAAAATAAGACTTTATACGACTACTTCTTTGGAGGGGGGGTCATGCTTCTCCGATTCTCTAAAAATGGCTTCGCGACCCATTTTTGGGTCCTGACCCACCAGTTGAGAACCACTGGTTTAAAGCAGCAGAGCGGCTGTGGCTCAGGTGGTAGAGCGGGTTGTCCACTGATCGCAAGGTTGGCGGTTCGATCCCCAGCCCCTCCACATGCCGAAGTGTCCTTGGGCAAGACGCTGAACCCCAAGTTGCTCCCAATGGTAGATTAGCGCCTTGCATGGCAGCTCTGTCGCCATTGGAGTGCGAATGGGTGAATCCATCCATCCATCCATTATCTATACACCGCTTAATCCTCTGTAGGGTCATGGGGGGGCTGGAGTCTATCCCAGCCGACACCCTGGACAGGTCACCAGTCTATCACAGGGCTACACATAGAGACAGACAACCAAGCACACTCTCATTCACACCTACGACAATTTAGAATCATCAATCAACCTCAGCATGTTTTTCATCCTAGCGTCCTAAGCGGGACGCGAACCGGGGATCCTCTGACTGGGAGACGACGCTGCTAACCACCGAACCACCATGCAACCCATAAACACGAACATGCTTCTGTCAAGTTTGAACTAATAACATCCTAAACTGATGGTAAACTAGACTGAAAATAAATTAAAGTTCTTTAGAAAATTAGAGTTTAAGAGCCATAGTGGTGCTTTGGGCTAATGCTAATATTAGCGGATGTTGTAGTGCAGTTTGAAGTGTTAGCATGCTAACGTTAATTAAGCACTATGCGAAAAGTACAGCGGCTAATTGGAATCTCGTCATTTTTTCAAATATTTGGTCGTAAATGAAAGAAAATTAAATTCTCAACTGATCATGGCTGTTTAAGAGTTTATCGTGGGGATGTCACGACACCAGAAGCTTCTCAGTCGGAACCAACACCACTGACATTCTGCCAATTTTGATACCACAGCAAAAAATAAACCAATAAAATCAGTGTGTTTCCTCATAAACTCTTTTCTTACAGAGACAGAAACAAACTTGGGATCTAACTTTCAGGTAATAAAAAACAATACTGTGCAAAGCATCTAAAACAATCAACTTTTATTGGCATTTTTATGGTATCAGCGTTTCCACTTCAGTGACCAGCTGCCTGATATGTAATGGGTGAATGAGAAACACACTGTAAACCGCCTTGAGCACCACTAAGGTAGAAAAAGGCGCTATACAAGTGCAGACCATTTACCATAAAACAACCTCCAAAAAACAGTAATCTGCAAATTACCCCGAGACTGAAACATCAATAGAGTTTATAGACGAGCGTATTTAACAAACTACACAACAAACATGACAGAAACATCGACGACACCAGAAGGTCCTTTGTGCAGATGAGTAAGTGAGATGGTTTCCTGAAATCCATACAGGCAACAACAGGCTGATATCACTTCCCATACGAATCGATGAGACGATGTGGTGCCAGGCATTGATTACTTTTGCAGCTCCCCTTAAGATCTGTGTCCTTTCCCATATTAAATATCATCAATAAAGGAGCCGCGTTGCAATGCATTGATCTGCACTCTGGGTCACCGGGTCGGGATGTTTTCCCACAGAAAATAATAATAATAATAAAAAACGATCGATGAGAGGGAGCTGAATTATTGACCACCTGAAAAAAGGCGGGAAAAGTGAGCTATGTCAGAAGGTTTGCAACCACCGTGACTCTAACTACTGTCAACCAGGGGCTCAGATGCACGATTTAAGACAGAACTTTATTAACTAGTAACAGGGAATTCATAACAATACCTACTTAGCTGTACTTCTGTCTGGTAAAGCAGGAGCCAGAACGAAGGGAGGTGCTATTCGCTCACTACACAAGTCACATACACTCACCGACCAATTTATTAGGTACCTGTTCAGTTGCTTGTTAGCACAAATAGCTAGTCAGCCAATCACATGGCTGCAACTCAATACATTTAGGCATGTAGAGGTGGTCAAGACAACTTGCTGAAGTTCAAACCAAGCATCAGAATGGGGAAGAAAGGGGATTTAAGTGTCTTTGAATGTGGCATAGTTGTTGGTCTGAGTGTTTCAGAAACTGCTGATCTACTGGGATTTCCACACTCAGCCATCTCTAGGGTTTACAGAGGATGATCTGAAAACATCCTGTGTGGACGAAAACACCTTGTTGATGTGAGAGGTCAGAGGAGAATGGGCAGACTGGTTGGAGATGATAGAAAGGCAACAGTAACTCAAAGAACCACTGGTTACAACCAAGGAAAGCAGAACACCATCTCTGAACCACAACCACCTTGGAGAAGATGGGCTACAGCAGCAGAAGACCACACCGGGTGTCTCTCCTGTCAGATAAGAACAGGAAACTGAGGCTACAACTCACACAGGCTCACCAAGATTAGTCAATCAAGAGAAGAAACAGCAGTTTTCACAGTGGAAGAGTCCATAGTTATCTAAAACCAGACAAAAGCGGGTCAGGTCCAGATCATCCCCATGGTCGGACGGTAAAGGAGGAGCCCTACTAGAACTTTCGAAGGTGTCAGTGGAGAGCATTTGGTGCAAACGATCTAAACTGTGGCGTGATAGCATGTTGGATCCCCAGTTTGCTTGCATGCACAGTGTTTTTGGATCATAACTATTCAATCCGTCCGTCCTACCTGCTAGATTTTGACTTTGATTGAATTCCAAATGTTGCACTTGGAGCTGTGTACCGCTGCACCAGGAGACGAATACGACAAGGATGGCAGCCGAATTTGAATGAGGTGTGGTTTTTGACTTTTACAGGCACAGTCCCAGAACGTTTTGATCCTCCCTCACATTTATTATGTCTGATAAACATTAACGGGAAGTTCAAAAAAGAAAACCATGTGAACACGCCCTCATATGTGCGTTTTACAAAATGAAACTTGCACTTTCTAGCTGCAAACTCTGTAGAGATTGAAATGATATATAGGCATGATGGAACTCCTGATAGGCAAACAAAATTTCCAAACAACACTATGATTATCTTGTCTCTCATTCAAGGTTTGGTTAGAACTCTGGACTAATGTCAGACGGAAAGAAAGGCCTTACGAATCAATAATCGAATAATCACACTGCAAAAAACAGTAGCCTAAATATAAGATAAAAACACTGAATTTAGACTTAGACTTAGACTTTATTCATCCACAAGGGAAATTTTGTTGTCACAGTAGCTCAGAACAGTAATAAAAGAGGAAAAGGACAGCACTAGTAGGATATAAAATAAAGTAATAGAGTAATCAGTATAAAGATAAAAATAATAATAAAATAGAATAGGTACTATCCTTAAAGCGATCAGGAATATGTACACATTTACAAAAAATAAAAATAAAGCAATCTGAAGTAATATTAGCAATATGGAAATTTAGAAATTTACAATATATACAACATGTAACATCTAATTTGAGAAGAAATTACTTAAAAGTAGTGAAATTATCTGTCCATGCAGCAAGTAAATTTACTTAGTAAGAAATCTTGAAATAAGTTTTTTTTTCTCAAATCTAAGACTGTACTGTAAAATCAAGGACTAAATTGAGTAATTAACATTTAAAACAAGCCAAATTATCTATCATGTATGAAAATAAGATTTCAAATCTCGGCGAGTGCCAACTAATTTGCAGTGCATTAACGCAGCATGACTACGGCACATACTGTACGTCCTCAGTGCGGTCGTTCACCACCAGGGCTGCACATGTCACGTGTGATGGGTTGCTAAATTGACCACGTGACATTAAGCGTCACAGGACACTTTGTCATGGTTGCACTTCACCAGCTAAACTCCCACAATGCTCTCTGCTTGCCAACCAAGCATAACAGCTAATCTGCAATAAATATTTTCTGTCTCACGTCCTTCATCTTCTGCCTTATTGGTTGATATATTTTTAATAAGTTAAAATATTATCTGCAATTATTAGATTGTTGATTAACCGTCAACATCCTAGATTCACATTATAGGTCCACTGATTCTTTGACTGACAGATGGAGCTAACTGGATTTAAACAACTGCAGCAGCAGCACTAACCAGATCCGTGTTGGAGTGATATTTTAAAGCAAGTGGTGATTTTAAGATTCACCGTGTGCACCCTGGTCTCAGTGTAAGGTGTACAGGGACAGACGCAGCAGTGGTGGGACATGGAAGTCATTAAAATTTAAGGTGAAGACGTGGAGTGAGGTTAGATTTAAGGTACGGAAAAGAATCCAAGCACACTCCTCACATTGCAGGCGCAAGTGCCAGGTTTGTCGGACAGACTGCGGCCGGTCGAATGGGCCGCTGCGCAATAAAGACACTTCAAAATGCAAGAAAGAGGAGGCAATCTGTGTGTGTGTGTGTGTGTGTGTGGAAAATGTTGTGTCAGGCCAAACCGACGGCGCAGAGCTCAAACGCCAGATGGACGGATTCTGAAGGAGGAGGCTGCTGACCGGAGTCCCACTGAGCTGCACGAGCACACACACGCACAAAGCCGTTACAAAACACAAACACACTCGACGCCATCTCTCTATTTCTTTCCGCAGCCCGGAGCCAACGTTCTGTCAACCTGCTGCTGTGCCGACAAGCTGAAATGCCTGAACGCGACGTCTTTTAAAAGGATTTATTCACCTCCCTCGCCATCTGAATTTGTAGCGTATTTCGCGGCGCTGTGACAAAATCTAGACCAGCAAGTTCTGTCTCTCCAGATGGCCTCCTTGTAAGATTTTGTGATCACGTTTCCTTAAATATTTGCTGTCAGACGACACGCTGAATCCAAGCCAGTCACAGCTTGCAATGACCTGCATCACGTACGAAGGCTTTCAAACAGCAGCAGACTGCCAGCAACCTCTACGCCACAAAAGACATCATCGACTATCTTGCAGGCTAAGTCACGTCATTTAACATCACCTATGTGTTGAACTGATGCTATTATATGGTTACAATAAGCTATATGTTCTCCACTGTGCAGCAATTTCTATTTTTTTTACCAATCAAAAACGACAGAGGAGGGAAACTCAGCAGTGAAAATGCATCAGTGCCGCTCTGATGGCGGGTCAAGGCTGATCTTTAAAGAGCTAAAGGCCAAAGCTAATAAGCTCTTGACGAACAGACAGTGTCCAGTGGCAGCAGAACAGAGAAGTGCAGACGCTCTGACCTTTACTCGTAAAGATTAGACTGTGGAGAACAGCAGAACAAGATAAGAGGAAAACAACTCAGAGACTAAGAGGTGTTACAAAGACGTACTGTGTCGGAAACGCCGCAACTAATATAACGGAGGTGAGCTGACAGTGATGGTGTTGCAGCTGTCGGTTTAAATCCAATAGGGCTTTCAGGGTTTGTTCTCATTCAGTGTCTGTCATTAGTCAGATTTAACCCTCCAGCACAGGAAGTACAGGTTATTGAAGGTCGGCAGTGTGACGAATCAGGACACAGACTCAGGCAACTTTTATCTGTATAAAAAGACATAAACTGATCAGACACAACATCATGACCACTGACAGGTGAATTGAATAACATTGATCATCTTGGTACTATGTGGTGTTCTGATGGAAAACCTTGGATTTTAACATCCATGTTGATGAGACTTAGACACCCAAATAAACATTGTCCAACAACAAACACACTCCCTCATGACAATGGAAATCCCAAATGTCACTGCAGGAAAATGCACCCCACCACATGGAAACAACATCAACCAATCAGGAACATGTTGAGGAACATGACAATGGTCCAACATGTTGATTTGACCTCCAAACTTCCTACACCCCATTGTGATCAAGCATCAACAGGATGCAGTGGAACAAGTCTGATGGACAGAGACCCCACTGCACAAGCCAGAGCACCCAAAGGATCCAGTGCCAACGTCCTGGTTCCAGACCACATAGGACACCCTGAGAGGTCCTCTGGTCCATGCCCAGTGGTTCAGAGCATTTTGGAGCACATAAGGGGACCAACACAGTATTAGGCAGCTAAATCTTGAGTCCCGGCATTAATGTGGATGTTAAGTCTGAGAGATACCAGCTATAATTTTTTTAAAATAATTTGCTGCTTCTTTACAGATTTTCCCTGTTTTTTTTTGTTTTTTAAAAAAAATACTGTTAAATTTATAGAAAAATTATGTTAATTTACATATTAAACACAAAAAGCAAAAAAATCTATATTTTTACAAGTAATAATTTGTTCTTTTATAACATTTAACTGTAGAATTACACTATTTTTATTTTGTAATGTACTGACAAATTATGCATAGTGAGGATTGAATAATGGTGAACAATTTATTTTTATTGTGTTTTTATAAGTCATTTTAATGACTCTTTTTGAGCCTTCATTTATTCTGTCTTTTATCTATTATGTACAGCACTTTGGTCCCCCGTAGTTGTTTTTAAAGGTCTTAACAAATAAAGCTGGATTGGATTGGAATTTATTAAGCTGTCATTTACAGATTTTCCCTGTTTTGTTAACATTACAGAATATACTTGTAAAATGACAGGGGGAAAACAGTGTTATTTCACATGTTAACCATAAAAAACAGGCTAAAACTATATGAAAATCTGTATTTTTACACATGGTAATTTGTTGTTTTACACCGTTCAACAGTAAAATTACACCGTTTATATACTGTATTTAAATCTGAAAACAAATATTGTTATTTAACAGCTATCTGCAGTCATTTGAAAGAAAAATTATGAATGAAAAATGGTTATTTGACAGATTTTCACTGTTTTGATAAATTACAGAAAGAAAGTAATAATTTAGATGTAGACTGTGAAAAACAAACAAGCAAACAACAACAACAACAACAACAGTAACAACTGTGCATAATGTCCACATCCAAAATGTTTTTTTCTACCATATTTTTTGTGGCACCCTTGCTGCCAAATCTTTACAGTTTTATTTAATACAATTACTTTTTTCACAGTACACTTAAACACTGCTGCAGAGCGATCACCCCTGTGGCTCCACAACAACGCGCCCCACTGCAGCACAAAAACTGCTCAGCAACAGGAAACAGAACAAAGAGCCCAAAGCATTGATCTGTCATTTACCTCCACTAGATCCCAATTCAACTGATAGAATACGCCAGAACAAGTCAGATCAACAGAAGCGCCACCTAAGAACCCACAGAACCCAAAGGATCCGTTGCCAGACACCACAGGACATCCTCAGAGGTCCGGTGTCGATGCCCCAACGGGTCAGAGCTGTTTTGACAGCATGTGAAGGACTTAGACAAGAATAATCAGGTGGTTTTCATCTTTCTTCTGCCATGTTGTCTCTAATTGGTTCAGACAAGTCAAACAATCAGTGATTAAAGCTGCTCCTTTTTCCCTTTACTTCTTTCACGGAAGTTTCACCGGCTGCCAAACTCTCTTTTGCAGAAACCGCCCGACCACACTGACAGTTTCAGACATCCACCTCTGGGAGTTTCCTAATACAGTCTGACCTGCTGGCCACTGAGCGGCTCCACTGGAGCAGCTCGAGGGCTCTTCAGTGGTGGGAATAAGGGGGAAGCTAGTGCTGCTTCTACTCTGTCTCCACCCGGATTCATCCTGCCAGTCTGGGGATCAAAATTTGGACCGTCATGAGGAGTTAGTCTCATGCAGTACCTTCCAATATTGAGTTTATCATTATAATGAGTGAGTAAAGGCAAGTAAGAATCTCTTAAGGTGCACACAAACAACATAATTCTTATACAGACAGGGAACAAATTTACGGAAGCCCTAAGCGGCCATGGTCCAACTTAATTTTTTTTGCTCCGTTTTTTTCGAGAAAACGAGATAATTCTCCTTCGTTTTCTCGTTATGACGACTTCATTTTCCGGTGAGGTACAAATCGAAACCAACCCTCCAGACCAGAAGGAGCTCTGCCACCGCTGCACACTACCGACTGAGAGTTCGTTAAAGTTGGAAAGATATTCACAGATTCCGACTTCCAGCGTCAATAACTCATTAGTGACACGTTGTGAAAACATAATCGATGCCTCTTTCCCATCGTTGTCAGGTAGACAATGTGCTACAAGCCCAGTTTTATCAACAGTAGCTGTCTTTCAAGCTGCACAAATAACACTGGTGTCTATGTGCAGCCGGCTGGGAGATGAGTGTCCAGGGACCGTCTGCAAATTTCAAAACCGCTGCAACAGTGAAGAGAAACACGACACAAATATTCAATAACTTCACTCTACTGTACTGTAGTGTCACCAGAATCACTGCAGCCATCAACTGCAACTACAGATGTTTATGTTTTGACAACGTGTCACTAATGAGTTATTGACGCTGGAAGTCTGAATCTGTGAATATCTTTCTGACTTTAACGAACTCTCAGTCGGTAGTGTGCAGCGGTGGCAGAGCTCCTTCTGGTCTGGCGGGTTGGTTTGGCTTTGTACCTCACCGGAAAATTAAGCCGTTATAACGAGATAACGGATTTTGTTTTCTCGTTATAACGACAAAATTATGTCGTTATAATGAGAAAACAGCGCGAAAAAATTAAGTTGGACCATGGCAGTTTAGGGCTTCCGTACAAATGAAAGGAAAAACCAACATGAAGTGTCTTTGTACGATCTTGATACTTTAATGCACTGATTCTCCAAGTCTCTAGAACTCCAGTGGAGGGATGAAACACCAATCCCCCTAAAGACAGTCCGTCATTTGGTGTTTGGATGATGCTGGTGGACTCATCAGTTCAAAATCTGATTCTGGTTGAGATGGAAAGGCTGTAAAATAGGATTCGCATCAGTTTCATATTCATTAAAGCATCCAGTGACCTCTCCTGCCCCATGGATGGGGGACTGGCATCTTGGAAGAGACCACTCCCGTCAGGATAGAAATATTTCATCAGAGGATAAATTGATCACTCATAACAGCTTTGTATTGATTCGCAGTGACAGCTTCCTCTAAGGGATCAAGTGGACCCAAACCATGCCAACAAAACGTCGCTGGATCTCCTCAGAGTCAGGGTCAAGCGTTCAACTTCCTCTTTTAATTTGTCACCCATCTGTGTTTGTCTAAAACTGCAAACTCTGTCAAAAAGTTCTGAGCAAAATCTGAAACTATCTGCATAACAGTAACAGATGGATGGAAACATGCAGCTGTTGTAGATTTTCTCAAGTACAATTTGAGCTGCATTAGGATGGATCCTGAGTGCCTGAGTGGGGCCTTTAAAAGGAAAAACGATGCCCTTTCATGCTGGATCTTTCAGGTTATATCACCATCCACACTGAAACAGCTGGATCTCTGGAAAACAACGAAACTCTGCACCGCGCTCGTCTGGTAAACCGCGACAAATGCAAACCAGCTACTTTCTGTCGGCGTTTCAGCTCATTAAAATGAAACAAAAGCCGACGTTTTAAACTTTACCACCGCGAGCACAGCGCCACGGCGATGGAGATTCAGACCGGGCGCGAAAAGAGCGACAAACAGAGAGGAAAAAGATGTGCTTTTTAGAATCAGCTGGCCGAGAGTGAACGTAGCCTTTGTCCGAGGTTAATTGTGAAATGATATGGGGTGCAGCCAAGTACAACATCAGCCAGCGGAGGGATGGACGGCTAAACAAATTGAAGAGAGAGAGAGACAGACAGGGTGAATAAGAGAGAGAGAGGCAAAAAGAAATTGAGAGACAGACAATTAGGAAGGCAGACGGGCAGAAGGACGGAGAGACGGGCAGCTTAAAGGGAGAGAAAGGCAGCTGGGAAGACATGTAACAGACAGACTGATACAAGCGCCAGGCCCAGAATGAGCAGCGGCCATTTGCATGAGAATACGAAGTCTGGAGGGTAATTTCAGCAGCCTGATAACATGTCAGCTGGACAGAGGGTCCAACAGGACGCTAATGGGCTCAATGCAGCGCTGACAGCAGCAGCAGCAGGCTGGAGAATTCTTCCGCAGGAGGAGCAGAAAAAAGACAAATGAGACGCTGCAAAAAGGGCACAGAGGGAAAGTGAAAGCATCTGATTTTAAGATGATTAAATCTTCAAAACAAGCCGTAAAACCCAACGCTGACGTATGAGCACCTTCTGATAACAGAACTTGAGAGGACGCTGTTGTTTATTTACACATAGAGCAGCATTAGCATTCACTTGGAGTCACCCGGTGCGAGTCGAACATTCACTCTCTATTCATGTCTGCTTTTGGTCTCCAATACAGACTTCAGCTGCCTGTCGGGCCCAAACAGATAAGGCAAACTATATTGATCCCTCGCTGGAGAAAATCACAAAAGTGGGGTTGATGAAAGCAGCTATTTAAAGTCCTCACTTCAATTTTCACCGCTGGGTTTGAAACTTTCATCATCCATCTTTTTTTATTGCTTCACAAATAAATGATTGCCTCTGAATCTAAATGTTAATTGCTCATGTTTGGGGTTATTTTTAATCAGAATTATAACAGCTGAATGTACATTTCCATTTCTAATTTGCATTCATGACTGGGCTGAACCATTAGCCGCTGGAGGAGTCTAATGTGAAAATGAGTGAACATTTATGTATATGATAATCATCTTTTCATAATCGGTTACTTATATTTTTATTCCTTTTTTAGAGAAACAGAACACGCCTTTATGAAGAATGAAGTTACAGTCTGATAAAGCTCCTAAGTCAGTGTAAACAATGGTGACTTATAGTTTCTAATAGGGCCAAGTCAAATCCGTACACCATTGTCAAGTTGTTTGAAACCAGCTAATGGTAAAAGAGTTTTGTGTCATCCTATAAACAATCTTTCCCTCTTGTTCTTCTTTTCGAGGTGGGTGCTGGACAGATTCCACGGGTCAATGTACTATGTATGTATTACTGTCGTTCAGAATAATCAGTATACCAGCTTTCAAATACTTCTTTAAGGACCCCCAACATTGTTATAACAGTTCTGTACAATATGTTGTCAGTAACGTTTCACTGAGGCCAGCATAGAGGGAAGCTGATAAATTACTGCATGGTCAGATGTGCTATGTATTACACTACATAATGTGGCTGGTAGGCTCCCCCTGGCAGGAATGGCCATACCGCCTTGTGGATGGCCGATCCCGTCAGATCTGGGAAGCTGAGCGAGGTTGGGCCTGGTCAGTACCTGGATGGGAGACGGTGAGGGAACAGCAGGAAGCCTGGGTGGATGCAGTGTGAGAGTGAGTAGTTGGTGGTGGTCGGAGGGGCCGAGGATTTTTTTAAAAAGATTCTTTAACATTGGGAGTGTTAGAAAGCCTTGCAGTGCCGCCTTGTGGTAGGAAAGTTGCACATATATGGTGGGTGTTGGCCGCTCGTGCTCAACCACAGCAGTGCTATGGTGTGAGAGCGATTACTGGACAATTAACTTTTTTTAAGGATACTTTGTCATTGGGAGATGGTGTTGGGGGTGGACTGAAGCTGCTTGGTGGAGGTCTGACCGCTCTGAGTGCTTTTCTACTTTTATTTTTATCTACCCAAAGTTGAAACACTGTGCTGTTGGAAAGCGTTCTGAGTTTCTGACACTGGAGTTGGCAGGTCTGCGTACCAGAACCACGGCAGGACTATTCGAATATCAAAACACAACCAATGAATATTCGGATATTCCTATATTGGGGACCAGCCCTAATATTACGTCTGTAAAGCAGGTGAGCTACCATACTGTTGGTTCGCTAACTTAGCTGCTCCAGGCTACTTGGAACTACACCGTACTTGGCCTTAAGGTTAGCCTTATTTTTTCATGCTCAAATCCCCTGGTGCTTATTTATTGTCAGAAACCTGTAAATTGGGACGTCTTGTTAAAACTAAGTAGTTGTTTTTCACAGAGATGTTTGTCCTCAAACGCAGCTGCAACAGAAGTCCTATTTAGCAAAACCAAACCAAATTCTCCAGAGGAACATTTCTTGTTTTATCCTACTTATTTTATCCATTGAGAATCCTCCAATTAATTGTTCAGAATAAAGAACCAACATATATTTCTGTGTCCTGTGCAGCGGTAATTTAGCCGGACGACACAAGGATTCTTTGTCGTTGGGAGATTGTGTTGGGGGTGGACTGAAGCTGCTTGGCGGAGGTCTGCGCTCTATGAGGGCTGTTCTAGTCTAGGAAAATGGTATTGGAATAGAAGGTGAAAACATCAACAAAACAAAAACTGACTGGGACATCACCACTGCAAAGTATTACAGAGACCCAAAGAGAACAAATATCAGGTGATAACTCTCAGTGGGTTCGTCATTAAAAGCAACAAGTTTCACGCTGTTTTAACGACCCATTTGAAACGTTAAAACCATTGTCTCCAGAATTAACTTTGAGGCCAACATGGATAAAAGAGGAGTCTTAAATGCTTAAAAAATGGTTCTACGAATCTGTGACAACTAGAAAAACTCAGTCTGCTGCGGCTGTTAAAGATGGTATGCGCCAACCGAAACCTCAAGAACGGCTAACAACTATCAAAAGATTGAGCATCAGATGTGTGGGTTTTGGGTATTTATTGTAATTATGCTTAATGGAAACAAGAGTTCAGAGCACTGCAAATGCTTGCCATGTCGGAAAAAAAGAGATTTCAGTTGTTGAACTTGTTGGAAGTCACAGAGCAAAACTAAATATTAAGATCAATACCTGATTATTTGGCTGCTCTTAGACAGTCCCAGTTTACAGCCTCCAATTAAAGTTTAATTCTGCCCTCAAATCTCACTCTTTGGGAAAACGATTACTGCGGCACAATCATTCCTTTCAAGTACATTTCAGCATAATTGCAGTGGCGTCACTGAACTGTCAGCGTCGCCTACAGAAGAGGGAGAATGTTTAAACATGAAGACTGCTATTAACATTTGGCAAGAAGCTAACAGAGCCGACTAAATTGGCTCTAACTGATGAAAATGAAACGTAACGCAGGGGACGGACGGAGACTCTCCGGCTAAAGGAAGAGAGGAGGTGGAGAAGGGAAGTGGGGAGAAAGATACTGAAAAGGGAATAAAAATGGGACACTAAGACGACAAGAAGGGAGTGGGAGGCAAGAGGGAGAGGAAAGATAAGAAGTGAGAAGCGGAAATAAAGAACAGGAGAAACTGAAAGAGTTGAGCCATCCATCCTCCCTCTTAAAAAGGCCATTCATCGAGGCTTTTTATCCGCTTGTGTCGCCCTCAGACCTCCACTGTGATCAGCTGCATCAGGTTAAAGTCTGAGGCGCAATGTCAGGTCTCTAGGTCACGACACTGCAGAGAAGCCGGACAACTGCTGAGCTTCAAAAAAGGGTTTGCAGGGGAAAGAAGTTAAGAAGTTTTTGTGTCCTTCAAGCATGGCCGCAGTTTTTTTTTAAGTCAACCAATGCCTCAATGTCTGCAGCAGCCATGGATTATTTAGTTCCTCCAGGAATCAACAATGAACGCAAATTCAACCAATCTCCGTGAATTCTGCAATTTTGTCCAATCACCGCGACTTTTCCGCAATTTTGTCCCGCCTCCCGTGAGTTCCACCAATCACAGCAGTCCCCAGTAATGCACATACGTCACCGGATTCACTTCCTTGTTTACGCTTTGAAGATGCAGACATGTGCGACAGTAATGATTCTCAGTTACCAACAAAAATTACTGCTAAAGACCTGCAAAACAATTCCCTGATGTTCTTCGCCAAAGCGGAGCTAAACTGTTTTCACCCCGTGGAATATTGAGGTGGAACACAAACCAAAACCATCCACTGACAAACACTTTTCTACCGTAAACATATGAGGAGAATGGGTGAAACCAGCGGACCACAGACCAGACAAACCACCGTGATGAAGCTGTTGCATCCAGATCTGTGTCCAGCACTGAAACAATGAAGGTCAGTTAGATTAATTAACTGACGTGACGAGCTGTGAGCGTGTGTGTGTGAACACGCGTGTGCCAGGATGTGAAATTAACTTTTTAAACTTTTAAATTTTTTAATGAATTATACAAAACAAAGAAAAAAAATGCAGCTTTTTAGCAATTTTTACTGTCTCCTGCAATTTCATCACAACAAATACGCTTTACATTGCAGCTTACATCGCAATTTTTTAGAAAAGCTGTTGCGAATTCAGGCATTTTAGGACGCAACAATCTGGAAAAACACCTGCGAAATCCTGGAGGGACTGATTAGCTATCCCAGAAGACTCAGTAAAAAGACTGGACTTTAAAATACAGGAAATTCCCAGACGCTTTTCTGCAACTATTTACAACCGTTTACAAAACTATCAGGCGTCACAATAAAATTTCACAGGAATTATTTGTGCCACTTTAAAAAACAGTTTCCGTGGCACAGGCCTCATAGAGAACACTGCTATGAGATCTGCACCACGTTCAGGAGTCGCCTCATCGCTCTGACACACACAAAACAAAAAAAAACTGCACTAAACACACAACACTACACTGTAACATACTACACTACACACTAACGATGTAATCCAAACACGCTTAAATGCCACATATCGATCGTGCTTGCTGTTTCTCTCCGCCTGCTGGCCAAACTTTCCGCATAGCAACCACATAGCAATCATGCAGTTTCGTCATTGGCTGATGCGGTGCACTTTCGGCCAATAGGAAAGGAGTGTTTTTCTGTTTTTGTTTCGTCTTGCCAACACTTTCGGCTTACGAGCAATCAATCGCCACAGAATCACCCGTTTTCACTGTTTGAACCTGCACCAAACGCGCAGCAAAGACGCTCCACAGGCGCAACAAATGTGCGAAAAAGTATGGTGTTTATTATCTGTCATAACTCTGGTTTTACTTGGCCGTTCAACACAATTCAAAAACTGGTAGATAGTTTGAAATCCGCACTTTTGACACAAGTTGAAACAGAGACTCTGTGAGGCTGCGTCTTGCTGCTATTTCATCTTAAATTGGTTGTGTGATTTTGACGCGCTGGCAAGTTTGTTGACTCGAAACCTACAAGGATTACGATCGATGGATTACGAGGATTATGATGACCTGGATGACTGAGAATCTGCACAGAAATATCAGCTATTCAATGTTTTTTCACGATATCTTGCACAGATCATGTTGACTTTGCTGACCCCCTGACTTCTTCTGTCAACACGAGGTTCGTTGTAGGGATCAACGGATTCCAGTTATCGGTAATCAAGGAGGCTGACAACCAACATTTGAAACAGCTGTAGCTGAACCAAAGTGCTCTACATTAAAAATAGCAGGGAATAAAAGACAATATAACATAATATTGACAAGACAAATCTGAATAAAAGCAATAAGATAACAGGAATAAAAGACAGCACAGTAAGAGATGAAGTCAGGGTGTTGAGCTGTACTGTAATTGAATGGCAATGAAAAGAGGTGGGTTTCAAGTAGCGACTTGAAAGTTTCTACAATCTAAGTCTAAACTGTTCCAAAGATTAGGGATATCCACTAGAAAGATTCAGTCATGTCTGTTTTTGTGCCTGGATTTGGAAAAGTCCTAAAGCATCTGGTTGGTCGACATCAGTGCTTTAATCTTGGTATGAAGATGCAAGACTTGTAACCAATCAGACTGAGACCACTCGAGTCCACCCTCTAATTTGTACTTCGACATTCCCGTCAGCCTCGGCAGCACGTTGTGTTTAGAGCTAACTGGCAAATATCAGATTCTAACACCCTTTCCTGAGCAACCTCTGCAGTGTGGTGATGTGTAATTTAGTAGGTCTTGCCAGTCAAAAGACGAACTCAAAACCAATTTGGTGGTTAAAACTAGGGATGTCCCGACTTCTGAAGTAGTTGGTATTAGCACAAACCTGTCTTTTTTACATCTGTTGTCAGGCATAAACATGAAAAACGGCTGCAAAAACATCCGTAAGATGTTCAGAACATACATGTAGATATCTCTAAGGCTGGTCCCGAATTTTCAAATATCTGAATATTCGTTCGTTGTGGTGGTATTCGGGTAATAATTTTGATATTCGAATAGTTGTGCATGCTGCCGCTGGATGCCGCCGAGCGTTGCCGAGTGTCGCCGAGCGCTGCCGAGCACAGCTGACCGTTGCCGAGGTCAGCTGTGTAGTGTTGCTCTGCGGTGTTGTGTTTTTGTGAAATTTTCGTAAAAAACTGAATTTATTTCAAGCCCTACGGTGTTGCCCAAACGTCCTGCGCCTTCTAAGGCTTCTGGCACCGAACCCAAGCATGGGGAGGGTTTATAAAGCCTTAAAATATATTTAATAGTGCTGTCAAAAATATCGCGTTATTAACGCGTTAACGCAAATCAATTTTAACGGCGTCAATTTTTTTATCGCAAGATTAACGCGAGCGGGGGTGGGTGGGGCGGGGGCATGGTTGGCGAGGGCGAGGTGTTCGCCGTTGGAGTCCGACAGGATCTCCTGCTGGTGATGGTACAGCAGCAATATTGTCGCTCGCCTTTCTGTCGGCTCCTTCTCCGCATCCCGAACCGTGTACCACTGATCCAGATGCTCCGCCAGGTGACGGCGGCCTGGGGTGCGCGCATGACGATTGACAAGACCAAAGTTATCTGTGTGTGTTGTCAGAGTGAACTGAGTTATAATCGTAGCACATCCGGTCTGTAATACCACTTGATGGCCAAACACAGCTGACTGAATTCTCCGCCTCCTCCTCGTATAAAATGATAATTCAAGGGACACTTAGAATAGATTAAAAAATGTGCGATTAATTTGCGATTAATCGCGAGTTAACTATGACATTCATGCGATTAATCGCGATTAAAAATTTTAATCGATTGACAGCACTAATATTTAAATAATAGAATAAATATAAGGTCGCTACGTCATGGATTTTTGCCTATCATGGAGGGGTCTGGAACCTAACCCCCGCGATCGACTATTAAAAGTAAGAGGCTTCACCTGGTGGCACAAACAGGTACTGCAGCTAATCCACAATACTTTAAGTGTGCATTTTCTGGATGCTAAATATTAAATGACACGGTTTGCAAGGAAAAGAGAAGACTTGATCGGTAAAACAAGTCGAGAAAGTAAACCTTGGAATACGGATATCAGCCTTTATTCAAAACAGCATCTTACTCTAAATTTTCAAGCTAATCAACTGCGTCTCCTCAAAATCCAATTTTTGCCGCAGCAGATGTCTATCATTCTGTTCTGCATCATTAAACACGGTGCTAAGATTTACTGTTACACCTTTGTGAAGTCAATAATATAATCAGGTGATCCCCACTGATTATCAGCAGCCACGATGTTTGAATGCGTGTAATGGTATAGGTTTCTTGTCAAGGTGCACTGCGCAGGTCGCCTTCCAAGACTCTGATAATCTCTGTTCACTTAGCGGGTTAATGAATTGAGAGCGAAGCTGCTCCTCAGAGAGCGACTGGAGAGGGCAGAGCGTCGGCAGCGGCAGCAGGAGCAGGAGATGGAAATGAGATGGAGGCATTCATTTATTCATTGATTTCTTCAGCAAACAGCTGGGATCGCTCCCTGGGATCCGGCACCAGGAGCTTTCTTATCTGCCCGCTACATACTAGGGCTAGATTAGAAAAATGCACGAAGGTTACCACTGTCACGGTGTTATTTATTCAGCCATTTTATTTGCAGGGGAAGTGAGAAATCCAGCTATTTAATCCCACAGAAATTAGTTGTTGGTTACGGCCCTTTACCACTAATCTATTTAACCATTTTATCCACTTTCCTTTACCCATTAACCCAACCCCATTTGGATAAAACCAAACTTTTACTTTTACCTTTGTTTCTGGATTTTTCTATTATCTATTTCTATTTTCCAAAGAGTCTTTTTTTTTATAGACATATACATTATATGCTAATATTCCTACACATCCTCACAGCACCAGCAGTTCATGAAAGTTCTACTTCCTGCTAATGTCCTGTTGGTAAACCAGTGGGTGGTAAAAAAAAAAAAAAGGTGCCTTCTTTATTTCCACATCACCTCAACGAGTATTTAAGCCTGTACACTGCTGACGTTGTCAAATATATGCGTGCATACAGCAAAAAGAGCTACGTGGCAGCGATAGTAATGGCAGCAGTGAGAGTTTCCAACTGAGAAGATACTCAAAATATTTAATATCTCCTGACTCTTCGGTGTTCTGGTCTATCGAGGCTGCTGGTGGTTGAAAAAAATCTCTCTTTTTTTTAGCAACTCTGCCTCTTTTATGATGAATTTCACCTTTTATTACTGTAAAATATCAGTGGAAGACTTTTTTAAATTTGATTTTATACGACCGGGAACCTAAATCCCGAACATTTCGATGAACAAGCGGCTGTTCAAGGTGGAAATATGGGACCAAAGTACAATAAGATCCACCAAACTGTCAGCTGAGGAAAGATGTGTGACTGAGATATTTATTTCATCCAAGCATTGGCAGATATTAAACAACTGGTTTGAGGTAAGAACATCTTTAAAACTTCACTACAAAAACAGTATTAGCGAAGCCTGGGAGTTAAAACCTTTCATCAACAGAAGTAAGGAAATTGATTGATATAAATTTAGATAGTTTCACTTTAACGCATCAGATGTAAGCAGACATGAATGGGGTGGGATAGAATATCGATATAGCGATATATGGTCGTCCCTTCTTGTGCAATATTGATGCGCTAGCGATACTTTAATTAATATAACAAGGCGCTCTAAACCCTGCCAGCTGCCATTTCCCCAGCGTCACTACTTAATGACTCCACATGGTGGCCTTTATCACATGAATGAGGGAGACTGGAGCAGAAATGAGTCGACCCAAGAAGAGTTTGTACAGGTTTAATGGAGGACAGCAACACTACCGTAAGAGACGCCCCATCCACGTTTAAGTCCAAAGTATGGACTCATTTGGGCAACACTGGCAACACTGAGGGAACAAGCAAGCTGGACAAAGACTACGACATATGCAAGAACTGCCTCGCAAAAGTGAAGCACACAGGCAAGCACCAGTCGGTTCTCCCTGCTCTTGTCATCGCAGATCAAGCCGTTGAGCGGGTCCAGACGTATACCGGTAAATATCTCGGCACTATAATAGATGACAAGCTGTCCTTCGACTTTCATGTTGAGGCTGTGTGTAAGAAGGCGCATCAACGCATGTATTTTTATAGGAAATTGCAGAGTTTTAACGTTGATAGTACTTTTATGAAAATGTTTTATTCTTGTTTTATTGAGTCTGTTTTAACCTCTTCTTTTATCTGCTGGTACAGCTTACTTTCACTTAAAAACAAAAACAAATTACAGGTCATAGTGAGAGTATGCAGCAAAATCGCAGGTATTAACCTCAACAATCTCTGTGATGTACATAGGCTCAGAACCCTAAATAAGGCCCACACACTCCTTGGTGACCAGAGCCACCCCTTGGCTGGTGAGTTTGTCCTGCACCGTCAGGCCGCAGGTACATCCTGCCTCGGTGCAGGACAAATAGGCTTAAACATTCTTTTGTCCCTGCTGCTACTGTCCTGTTAAACAAGTAACTTACTAATCTGTTTGTCTTATTTACGATTTACTGTTGGTGTCTGTGCTCCGTGATTGTTGTTGTTGATGACTTTGGATCTGCAGGCTGTAGATCCACGGGGATAATAAAGATTCCTTGATCCTTGATCCTTGATCCTTGAACACCACCAACATGTAAACCCACCTGCAACTCCACCATCCTGAACTCCTGGCCCAGAAAGCGGCTGATGCAGCAACGTTTCAAATCAGCCTGCAGCCGTTAACACAATGTTTAAAGCAAAGAGGGCCGCCAGCGTTACAACGTCCATCACTGGGTTCATTTGAAGGACCTCCTCCTGTACAGTGTGGTTGAAAATAAAGGGTTTGGAAAAATGCTACACACTGGAACCAAGGTATGAATATATCCAAGTTATAGATATGGTGATGTATCGTTATGGGATTGTCTTGCAATATATCGATTATCGCTGTATCGTGATAGTATTGGTATCGTGAGGTACCCTGTGATTCCCACCCCTAGCCATGAAAGCGCAAATAGGAAGTATGTTTCCTTCTTGGTTAATAAACAACCTGTCATACCTGAAGGAAACTGCATTAAGTGGGAACTAATAGGTTTTACTTTTATTTATGGGCGTAAATTTATGCATTTTTGTATTTTTTATTGGCGTGTCAACAATCAATTTATTGCCGGTGCACCTTGATAAGTAGCAAAATTCAAAATAAACCTTTGTTTCTTTGTTGTTATTAAAATAAATAGCTCAAAATGAATAATAATATAACAATATCAACAAAAACAAACATTTATCATCTAATTTTTTTACAGCTGCATCACCCAGCCCTGGTCCCAGTTCACAGTTTTCATTACCGAGTCTTGACTGCACCATCTTTTCATATCTCTGACATCTTCAGGTGGCCTTGGTCCTTGTAAAAGTTAATGAAAGACCAAGAAATGTCAGCTCCATTACAGCCGGGTGACTTCAGACCAGCTAGTGTCAGCACAGGGCAACAATGAAATTAAGCTTTTACAGGCTTTGCGACACAGCCTGAGGTGCCGCCGCCTACTTCTTATGATTAAAAGTAGTAGAAAATTCTGCTCTAACGTTTACTGTCGTACCAAAAAACTACGCAATGTGCTGTTGACATATACAGTACGTTGTTGGAGGTGATACAGGAGCTAATTCAATCTGTATTCAGAGTCTGAGCAGCAAAACGAAGACGGCACACTGGCGCTATTTTGTTTTCTTAAAAGCTCAATTATTGAACCAACAGAGGACCGAGGCCTTGTTCTTCATGCTCGGCTTCCCTTTGGTTTCCCAGGTGGTGGAAATCATTCAGATCCAGATTAAACCCGCCTCGCCCTCCCAGCTGATTCTGAGCTTTGATGTCAGGATAAAGCGGCGAAGCTCGCTCCCCGCAGAAAGCTCCACAACAAATCGCAATCTTCATTTTGTCAAAGCCTCACATCAGCATCCAGCACGAGGCTCCCTGCTGGGTTTTCATGCAGGACGAACAAACAGTGTTCGCGTTTATCCTCCTTGCATAAAGCCTCCAATACAAACGGCACCTACAGAGAATAAAGCCGGGACAAAGCAAACACTCCTTGGTCTGTGTTTTTTCTTTTTTTTGGTCAAAATTATTCTGTTCCTCTGTCTACCTCCAAACTAGTTACAGGTGAATTACCTCTGAGTCTCTGTGAATCCGGTAAAAACTTTTCTGTTTGTTATGTTTTGTGCTTTGTGTCCTGAGCTTAAACAAAGTCTCCTCCCCGCTGAGCTCCACAGCAGCTTCCCAGTAACAGAACAAAGATCTCTCCTCTCTGTTTTCTCTAATAGACTCACGTAAAGCCTCACATTTCACCGGACTGAAGTAGAAAGTCCCATCTTAGAAAAACAACACACTACATCAGTGGTTCTCAATTGGTCCAGCCTCAGGACCCACTATGTCTCTATTAATCAGGGTCGCGGCCCAAATTGTTGAAGTTTGCTATTCCTGTTAACAAATTAAGGTTTATTTGGGTGGAGTCTCAACACATTTAATACAACTTAGGAAAATTTTGGCTTATTTTGGTATATTTGGACATTTTTGCCAAGTTTTTGGGCATATTTTGGCGCATTTTGACAGATTTATGAGCACATTTTGTTTCATTTTTGGGACGTTTTAGCATAAATTTCTCCAATTAGCTGCCAGAGACAAATCTAGAGGTTAATAGTGGGCAACTACTGGTGTCACCACCACTAAATATCCTGCTATTGAAAGCAAACTGTGTCATAAGAAGCACGTCCTTTAAATTAAAAGACCTTATACCACTACTTTTTTTGCTTCTGTGACCCTCTAAAAATGGCTTGGCGACCCACTTTTGGGTCCGGACCACTGCACTACATCACACCCTACTACACACAGCAGTAACAACACTGTTGCATCCGGTCTGGTGAGTCTTGCAAGAGTCCGGTCAAATCAGCAGCACCATCAGGTCTTATCGAGTCAACCGCAGCAGCAGAAACTCATCCTCACCTTCTCTCTTGTTGAGTTTGGCGAAACCGGGTGCGTGGCTGCTGGACAGCTGGGAGGAGCTTCTGAAGGACGACGGCGGCAGATTGGACACCAAGGCGCTGTCACACACCTCTGTGGACCAATGAGAAAGCAGAGACAGAAATCTTTAAAAACACAGCATGTGTTCGTCATATGTGGTCTTTTTTTGGATCGGGTATTCGTCACGTGTGTTTCTGAGACTCTGTGGTTTCAATCTTTGGTTTCTCTTCCATCCTTAAACACTTGAACTCCATCAATTTTACGGCTAGAATTTATTCAGCACAGCAACTTACATCCTGTACGATCTAATATATCGGCTGTTGGTGACTAGCTGAAACGGTTGCCAGTTGTTTTTTGAGAGTGATTACGTCACTTAATTGTGCTAATTTGATGTTTTGCCTCCAGGAGATTTCAACTGTTTAGCCTGTAAAGTTCAATTCAAAGCGTGCGCTAACAGGACCTCGCAACTGGACTTGCGAGTGTGTGAAAAGTAGGTTTGCATAGCTGTTGTGAAGAGCATCCAGACAGAACTGATTAAGCTGCTGTCATCAGTCATAAGGTGCGTAAATAGACACAAATTTCAGAATGCAGATGTCCAAGCTTGGGGTGTTTTCTGTGGAACAGCATGTTATGACTTAAACAATATCTGTTACCTCACTCTCCAAACAGCCTGCAGATGCCTTTCCCTGTCTGTAAACGGCAGCTTTCAGTGTTGATTGGGTGACATGTCAATAATAGGTAATAAACTAGAAAAGCCCTCAGAGAGCTCATACCTCCGCCAAGGAGCTTCAGTCCACCCCCAACACAATCTCCCAATTCACTTATTTTGTATGGAACGTTACAGATACAAATGTAAATTACATACAGTTCAAATGTCCTACCAACAATGCGGCCTTCACCCCATCCAACCTAATGAACAGGTGCAGCCTCTAGCACGGCAACTCCTAACAGCCTCCCAGCTTCTTAGACAACCAGAGATAAGAATGCCGGCCCAACCGTGCGTATGTCGCTCAGGAAGGAAAGAGAACTCCGTTACTGTCGCTGTCTGTCGCGTGGAGACCCAAAATGTCATGTGGTCAGAGGGGGTTACCCCAAAAACAAGAGTGCACTCTGGTGGTTTTTGAGGAAATTGCATGTAATTGTCCACCTGGTTACACTTACATTAAAAATTTTTTTTTAAAATTCCTGGATGGAGACGGTGATCCGGAGCAGTCCCAAAATTTCATCATTTCTTCCTTGGCCCATTTCACGCATTTCCCGGAAATATCATCCAAATCCGTCCATGAGTTTTTGAGTAATTTGAACACAATAAACCAACGCCGGCCATCACATAACCTCCTTGGTGGAGGTAAAAATAATGAAACCAATAAATGGAAAAATGCCAAATACCAGCATAAACAATCAGTCAGGCCGATAATCTAGGTCCATCCCTGGTCCAACTGTTGTGAGCTGTGCTGCATGGGGAAATAAAGGCCCACTTTAAATATAGTTGTATCTCCTTCCCTCTCTTCATCACTACAGTTGGACAATAAATGCTAGTTAGCAGCTACAAGCCCGGCAAGAGTAAAAGCACTCATCGAAAACCAGACATCTGTCATGTTTATGAAGGTAATACACCTCTTTACTGGCCTATAATAAATTAATCGAAGCGTTTGATCTCCAGGTTGACAGCACTGTGTCAAGAACAGGTTGTTAGAGTTTACTTCAATGCATCACAGATTTGCTATTAGTGAACTCCAGATTGATTCTGCTCTGCGGGGAAAAGCCACCAATATGTTTTGTGAATGGAAACGAGACGCCCTTCACCAGACAGGCCTGTTAATGTGCTTGTAAGAAAGACAGGGCAGGATCCAGTTTTAAAGTGAAATCCGACTATGTGGTAAAATAAAGGAAAATCAATCTGTGGTGGTCAGTGTTGATATTGTGGATGACTTTCACAAGTAAATCATTGTATGTGAAACAACGAGTCTGACGCCACAGGATTCTACTGACAACCCCACAAACATCTACAACTAGTAGCTGTTGGATTGTCAATTGTAACATACCGCTAAACTGTAACATCCAGCCGGTGAAGACTTATATGTATACATCGATCAGCCACAGCATCCTGACCACTGACAGGTGAAGTGAATATCATTGATCATATTGGTACTATGTGGTGTTCTGATGGAAAACCTTGGATTTTAACATCCATGTTGATCAGACTTAGACACCCAAATAAACATTGTCCCACAACAAACACACTCCCTCATGCTGATGGAAATCCCAAATGTCACTGGAGGAAAATGCACCCCACCACATGGAAACAACATCAACCAATCAGGAACATGTTGAGGAACATGACAATGGTCCAACATGTTGATTTGACCTCCAAACTTCCTACACCCCATTGTGATCAAACATCAACAGGATGCAATGGAAAAAGTTGGATTGACAGAGGCCCCACTGCACAAGCCAGAGTACCCAAAGGATCCAGTGCCAACGTCCTGGTTCCAGACCCCACAGGACACCCTGAGAGGTCCTCTGGTCCATGTTCAATGGTTCAGAGCATTTTGGACCACATAAGGGGACCAACACAATATTAGACAGGAGGTCATGATGTTATACCTGATCTGAGTATATGTGTTTTTTGAAATGTTAATTCACGCAATTGTTTTGTTTTCTCTTCTTAAAAAAACGTACAAAACTGCAACCCCATAATCGAGGTACATGCCAGCATTTAGGGTGTTGAAAATCCACATTATTACAATCTTACCCTCACAAAACCAGAGTCTCGAGCACCAATTAAACATTAAAAGAGACAACCAAACATTAAAAAGGGCAAAAAATGACTCATTAGAAAGGACATTACAAAATGTTATACAATCTGCACAGGTGGGTTTTTCTAAGCTTGAAGATACTGAGCTTGTTCCACAGCTATAAAAAAACAGTCAAATCACAGCCTGCTGAGATGAAGCTGCTGATCAGCGAAGATCATTTAGTGTTTAAACCAATCTCTTGTCAGCTCCTCCCTCTTTGTCCAAGCTGTATTTTGAATGACCGGACTGCCGCTTCAAAACATCACACGTTTTTCCTGCTGCGCTTTGGACGGAAACTACAAATAGCAACATGCATGATATTATAATGAGGACATTCAAGTCAGATAGCATAATATTGTAGGAAACTACGCGCTCCAATTTACGTAACAGTTGGATAAAACGGCATGAGACAAACAAACAGTGGCTCTGAAAAGTTCTCAGAACAAGAAACAGTTTCATCAGCTCTCCAAAATGAGTCCAAATTATGTGTTAATTATCCAGTTTTACAGGCAAATCAGCTTCAATCAAGCCTCATTAGATGATCAAAACATCAATGACACACAAAGACAACAGTGGAGCAACTAATGCATGAATTATAACTCAAATCACAACCACACATTTTAGCTGCTGAACAGGGGTTTATCATTTACCTTGTGCAGTTGCAGAGTGAGTTTCTAAGCAAAATTTCTCACATACAAGACCACAGACTTATATACGTAGACGCTGCATTGACTGTGGAGGGACGTGCCTAAAGCTCCGCCATCTTGGTACAGGGCTAGCAGAGGGGGGAGTGAATGTAAGTCTATGGAGGTAAGAGGTACTCCACAATCTTAAAGTAGAATTATTCACTGAATTTTCGACCGATTTCCAAACGGTTTGATTTGTTAAAACGTCACACATTTAGCTTTGACACAGGATGCTTGGATGCTTTTGTTCCATTTATGTCTGCCTGTCCGTCCTCCATGTCTGACGTTTGTAACAAGCAATATATGTTGACAACTGATGGTTTTATGATCACTTTTATAGTGCAGACATGTCATTCCTCTATAGACGTAATGCACTGTAGGGGCGAGTGGCACTGTACCAAGATGGCCGCCGCGTAGGCACGTCGGCTCCAATCGGCAGCGGCAGTCAACGCATATATGTTTATGTCCAAGACCACATCCGAAAACCCCACAGCGACATCCACCCAACTTCCCAGACTGGAACTAAATTAAGAGGCTGAGAAAAGTGGACAGACGTCCTGAGTGATGGAGCACCTGCAGGGTTCAAGAGAGCAGATGTGGCTGAGAGAGAAGCGGTGTATTTTTGTCGAGTTGCGGGTTTAATGCCAGTTAAGTGAAAAAACAAGCCTCCGACAGCACGCTCCTGCCTCTAAGTGCACCGTAAGTAGTTCGTAACAGCAGGTTGGTGCGAGAATGTCTCCTCTCTAAGCATGAAAATAAACATTTCTGCTGTTCAGAGTCGCGAGGGAAGTTGGACAGAAGCGTGTAAACTCAGCGGAGTGTTTCACAGAGCAGAGATCAACGGTACAAACTACACTCAGGATACCCCGACGCCCGACGCAGCAGGAGGTGGATTATTCTCCGTCTCTTAGCCTGAGTGAGAAACAGTCAAATTGTTAAAAACAGCAGGAGGGGAGCTCGCTGATGCCGAGCGGAAAAGGCCTTTGCATCTCTAAATGATCTGCCTTTCAGGATGAAACAAGTTTGTTCCGACAGCTTTCTGTTGCAGTCTGAAGCCCTTAAGAGGTAATAATGACAAAAGAACTGTCGAGTCTGTGAATTTCGCAACACGAGTGGAGTCTAATCAGTGGGAAGCAGGTTTAATGTTCCCCAGGTGGAAACAGGTCTTTCCGCTGTAATGGCACCATATTTAGATGAATGAGCGGCGTAATAATGTCCAGTTGGACGGGTGAATGGTGTAATTCTGCCTCGATGGATAAATGAATGCTGTAATCACGTCGTGTTGAGGAGATGAATGGCGTCCTGACCGACTCATTACAGGCCGGATGCTGATGGAGATGAATAAGAGTTGTCAGAGGAAACCTTCACATGCTTCACACATTTGGTTTACGGACGACTGGCAGCAATAAAAGCATCATATATTATACATTATGCAGCCATTAGCGTTTATTAAGCTTGTTTTAATTGGCTTCTCTCCCAGACGCTTGTAAAAATTCACAAACACTTGATTTTTTCCCTCAAATTGAAGCACCGAGGTAGTTTCGCTGCAGCTATTTCTTCCACTCGTTAAACACACATAACATAATAAGCCACAAGACACGGGATAGGAATGAATGTTGGTTTTATAAGATTGTGGTCCACATGGTGTAACTGTATCGCACACAGATTCATGAACATCATTAATATTCAGTTTTCCTCTCTCAAGCACTAAACTGTAAGCTAAAGCCAAACTAGCGCTGCCTCCATCCGAAGCCTCTCCGCTAATGGATGTTGTTCTCCACCGCCGAGACAAGAGCCAATTACCATGATTCACGCTGCAGTCCGATCCGAGCCCACAACTCCGACAACAAGGCGTTAGCTTCGATTGCTCTGTCAACACCAGGGCGCTTCATCTCAACAGCACGAGTCTTCATCTGCCTCTCGATATCCACGGCGGCCGGATCATTTTATTTGTCAAAAGGGAAATACCACTGTCCTTACAGAGCCGCTTCTCACATGGGATTTGAAAGTAGCAGGTCTCACTTTAACCATCAATTTGGCTCCAAAACCTGACAATGAAATGCTGTGATGGCCGAGTGGTAAAGGCGTTTGGTTTGAAATCTAATGGGGATTCCCTGAGCAGGTTCAAATCTTGCTCACGGCGGGGCGGTTTGGAAAAGACCGGTGACCTGTGTTTAAAATGTCTGAATTAAAATGATCCAAACCCCATTAGGCCCCTTGTGGATTGTGCCCCCTTGAGCTCCCTGAGCTAAGCTAGCTGTTAGCCTCAATTAGCAGCTAATATGCTAAGTAGTTGTATAGCTATTCAGGACCACAGGCAGCAAAAATAAAGCCTGATATTAATAATGCACCAGAAACCGAACATGTTTTCTTCCGTAGGTAGTGATGTTTCATTAGTTAAGACTTTAGGGCAACAGATCAGATGTTTCGAGTCCCAAAAGTTCCAATGGCTTCCTCCATTTCTACAGAAAGAGATGAGTCCTTCCGGTGTCCAAGTTTTTCCAGAGTCACAACCTCTGAGATCAGAGATTTCCACGCAGAGATGGAAGGAGGGTCCTCTCCAACCCACTTCACCATTATGGCTTTTCTTGCTAGCGTCAAAAGCGACTGAGTTACATTTTTATTGTCTTTAAGAAAGGCAGGGATCTTCCCAAGCAGACACATAAGTGGATCTACTGACACCTGTTGGCTTGTTGCTGTACTAACACTTAAACCTACTGCCTTCCAGAGTGATTGGATTTATTCGCGTTCCCACAAACAATGCAACCTGGTGCCCATACAAGATTTACGTTTGGGGCAATTTGTTGAAGTTCCTGTTCTATACTTAATATAAATATGCGGAGAAATGTAGATATTATGTACGATATTATGCTGCAGTTCATCATCTATTACACATTTAAATAAAGCACACCAGGATGTTCTGAAGCAAACCAGTTTACCCAGGCTCAAGCTCAATATCTCAGAATAGAATTTGGATATAAAGTGTTTTTGTTGCTTACAATTAATAAAAAAAAACCTATCTAATGAGTGTGAGTTGTTTGGAATTTCCAGTGAATTGTGCCCAACACTGGTTATTAGTTATATATCGGACCAAACCAGCCACAGCTACATTTCACTACTAATACTTGAATACTTCTTCCGCCACTGCTCAAGTAAGAGTGAAACTGAACAGAACTATGAAATAAATGCTAATGCTGCTCTGTGTCTGCTGGATGTGTGGAAATTGGTTTGTGCAAGTTGAAGAATTATAACTTTAAAGGCTCATATGTGCACACGGGGAGTCGGAAGGCCATGAATATTTAGTCGTGACTTCAGAGAGCCTCCAGCTTGGCCTCAGTGACTCCAAGAAGTTTCTCTTTGATTCTGAAATTATCTGGTATTGACTGAAGTGTGTTTATGACGGTTTGTTCCAGCAGTTCTCGTTAAACATCCTCTTGTAAAGTACAGATATTGTGCATTTTATAATCAAACGTATGATAAGCTGTGGTTTGAAGGTTCATACATATTTAATCCCACTGTTCTAAAAGCCGACCAGCTCCTCAACAGTCATCAGAAGCCTGCAGCTCTGTGGTCCTCTGGAGCTCCTCCTGATAGTCTTTATCCCTGCAGGCCTTGCCCTGACAGACGCTTGTTACTGTGGGCGGTAGGGGAGCTCTCGGTGTGAAAAGCGGCTGAATTGCAGTCGTCTGAAGAGGCGAAATGAGAGGGACGGCTCTCCAAACGCCGAGCGCCGTAATCCCCGAGGAGATAATGTGCGGTGAGGTGACACTCGGCAGAGAGAGTTTAAAAACACCGGGCCGCTTTTCCTCAGCGGAGCTCTGGCATTTAAGAGCCGGCGTCCCTGACAGTGTGACCAGTGGAGCACAAACACAGACAGCTGAGAGGAAAACGGAGCTAAATGTTGAATACCTGCTGGCCTCTGCAGCCAATGAACCTCAACACTGACCCTGGCTGTGCCGGACGGAGAGCCTTCCTGAATACTAAACTGCTGCACCTTCCTCCAACACAAACCCCTTTTCTTTGTGTCCTTTTTTCAGACACCCAGACTCCCATAATAAAACATTATTCCTTACAACTGAGAGCACATTTTACTTTCGAGCAAGTCTAATAGCAGCGTTGAAGAAAAAAGAAGAGGATGTCATTCTGGGAAGAGATGACTGAAGAGGCGATTTATTTCCTAAATCTAGGAGAGACTGATGTATATACCGGCTGACAAAAGGAGTTTCTGCTGCCGGTGGAAGAAACACTTGACAAGAAGGACAGAAAGGCATTATATTGACATTTGAATGATGGGAAATATCTTCTGAGCCACCTGGACGCCCATCACTCAGCCTCTAGACATTTCATCAGTTCATACAGAGTCGAGTTTGTTGTTCTGCTGAAGTGACAATATGTGAGTTTGACTGCATTAAAAGGCCTAAAAGGAGCTTTAAAAAATCTCCAAAGGATAAAAGCCAAGTATATTTAATCACCCCTGAAATAGCAGACTAAAACCAGAGACAGAGACCACGGCTCATTCACCTGCATTGTCCACTTCTTTACCGTTTTACTGAATAACAAAATGCCCACAGAGTCCGTGACAGACACCCTGAATACCGATGAGCTCCATCCATCACCTCAGCAAACAGCGGCGAACAGAAGGTCCTGCACTTCAGAGCTCTGTAAGCCCCACAAACCCAGAGTTCAGTGCTGCTCAGTGTGAGTCGCTTAGCCGTTCAGAGCACGTCGCAGTAAGCAGGATAATGAGGCTCCGGCGATGGTTGTTTTTGCTGCGGAGCGCTAACAATCATCCTCGAGCAGAAAACGTCAATGTTCATTCCACTAATCCGAGCAACTTCTACTTCCAGTTTGACCCAAAGGGGTTTTCAGGCCCGCTCCTCCTCCCTGGATGTCCACGAGGAAGGGGAGCATTAAAAGCACAACAGAGTGAGACGCTTTGCATTTTGTTTTTCTTTAGCTCACTGGCTTAGTTTGTTTTACCTCAATGTCACAGAGGTCAGAAAGAAACCAAAAGCGCAAGAGTCAAGCAACTCATCTTTGGCAACAGTTATTCTAGTATTGTCCCCAAAACAGAATGACAACATGCACTGATCAGGCATCACATGATGACCACATGCGTAATATTATGTCGGTCAAAAATGTTCTGAACCATTGGGCATGGACCAGAGGACCTCTCAGGGTGTCCTATGGGGTCTGGAACCAGGACGTTGGCACTGGATCCTTTAGGTACTCTGGCTTGTCCAGTGGGGCCTCTGTCAATCCAACTTGTTCACTGCATCCTGTTGATGTTTGATCACAATGGGGTGTAGGAAGTTTGGAGGTCAAATCAACATGTTGGACCATTGTCATGTTCCTCAACATGTTCCTGATTGGTTGATGTTGTTTCCATGTGGTGGGGTGCAATTTCCTGCAGTGACATTTGGGATTTCCATCAGCATGAGGGAGTGTGTTTGTTGTGGGACAATGTTTATCTGGGTGTCTAAGTCTGATCAACATGGATGTTAAAATCCAAGGTTTTCCATCAGAACACCACATAGAACCAATATGATCAATGTTATTCACTTCACCTGTCAGTGGTCATGATGTTGTGGCTGATCGGTGTATATTCAACATTAAATTAAATGTTTCAGCCTCATGTCACATTTCGCAAATTTACGCTCATTTAGGACGACCTCATCAATCACATGGGCGAAACTGGGAAACTTTAACTCACCCCTCACACCGCTGCCATCCTCGTCCACAGCCTCGTCACCTCCCTCCTTGATTACCGTAATTCACCTCTCTTTGGTGTCCCCCACAAATCCCTCCATAAACTTCAAATGGTCCAGAATTCAGCAGCTCGAATCATCACCAAAACCCCCTCCTTTCACCACATCACTCCCCGTTCTCCAGCAGCTCCACTGGCTTCCGGTTAAGTTCAAATCCTCCTCCTCACTTTCAAAGCCATCCACAACCTTGCCCCCCCCCCATATCTGTCCGATCTCATCCATATTGCCACCCCCTCTTGCTCCCTCAGGTCCTCTTCCTCCCTCCACCTCTTTGTACCTTCTGCCCGTCGCTCTGCTCCCCAACTCTGGAACTCACTGCCACCAGACATCTGTAATATTGACTCTTTACCCCAGTTCAAGTCAGGACTCAAAAAACATCAGTTTAAAGCTGCATACAGTCTTTAAATTCACTTTTATTTTAATGTTGTATTCTTTGCTTGTTGTTTTATCTATTTTATTGTGTTTTTATCTTCTGTAAAGTGTCCTTGGGTGTTTTGAAAGGCGCTGCTTAATAAAATGTATTATTATTAACAGTTCTTATATTTGTCAAACGCTCCACATAAAGCCTGCATTTCACCATTGTGTCCAGTCAAAGTAACTACTTTTGTACATGCAGATAGATAATAAAGATAATATATAGAACTCTGACAGCAGGTGGAGATCCTGTCTAGACCCTGTCCTTTATTTTAAAGGCATTTGATGACTATATTTACCAACTGTATTCAGAGAACCAGATAGTTTTTAAGTGTGGCTTAACTGCTTCGACCCATTATCTGCATTTGTCTATGCTAATTATGTGATTTAGATTTTCTAACATTCAGTGTCCCTAAAAGTAACCAAGTCAGTTTTGCAGACTCAAGAATCAAACCTCGAGTACAGGGGGGGAGGAGAGACTGCGTAAGTGCTCTTAGAATACATTTAAATCTGGGTTTTAAGATATTAAAATAACACAAAATTCACGGTTCGGATCGTATCATGGTTTCTGAAGAGGGACTGACCGATGTGGGTTTTTTCAGGGCCGATACTGATGCTGTTTATTGGTAATCTGACGAGGCTGAAAACAAATATTCTGCACCGCTATACATTGCTTGTAATGTTTTAACAGCACGTCATAGCAGGGAACCTCTCATTCATAACTAAGCTTCTTTATTAATAAATGAAGATGCAAATTCTATGTATGTGGCATCGATTGAGATTGATCAGTTTGTCTCCTGCAGTTCTGCCTACTGTTCTTCTGTTTTCCCACGAAGGATCATATCTTAAAGCTTTATTAATTATTGTCTTCCAGGCTCTGTTTCAATTTAATCTGTGGCTCCCTTCTAACTTAGCTGCTAGCCGTTAGCATAGCCTTAGCCACTGTGAGGGAAGCTAATTTCCTGGTTTGTGTTTCTTGTTTAGTTTTTGCTGCTTGAGAGACATTTCTGAGACCACAGAGTGAAACAGAGAGAGGAGGCTGCATCAGACTTGAAGTAAAGCATTTAATTTACCAATAATCAGTTAATAAAAATAGAGATAATCAGGAAAATGCCAAATGTCAACTGTGATAATCGGTCTATCCCTACTTTTGAGTCAAGCACTGGATCATTTCTCAGATCAGAGAGAGAAACCCAACCATTGTCTGCTGCCTTTAATGCGAACAAACAACTGCTTTGTATCATCTCACTGCGGCTTTGCATTGAGATTCAGGGAATGATTCCTCGGTGAGATGAGGGCTTGTTTTCGGCGCTGCTTGTTTCTCTGTCAGCGGGATTACGCGAAATCTACCGGGCTGAGTTTCATGCAACTCGGCGGAGAGACGGAGCACGGCCAGTTAAACTTTGGTGCAGATCCGGATCACTTTCTTTTACACTGTGAGATGAAGCGTTGGCCTTCTGCAATTAATCCTCAGGTCTGTATGGATCATGGATCAACCACAGTCTGTTACACCACTAATTAAAAATCAACCCATTCAGTCATGGTACCACACAACACGGTTTCATTTGATCCTCCTTTCTTATGGTAAATGGTCTGCACTTATATAGCGCCTTTCTACCTTAAGAGCTGTTATGACCCAGCCTCTAGGGGTAGCTGGGCTCAACAAAAATAAAACCAGGTGCTTTAGGTGAGGTAAAGCAATTTAAACACACAACATTAGCATTTTGTGTGCACAGAAAATACTAATGTTCACTAAGCATATGCAGTTGCTAACAGAGGCCACCAAAAAGTCTTCACTAAGACACAAAACGAATGCCTCTACACACAGTTAGCAAACTGCCAAATGAAGTTTCCTTCCTAATAAAGCACAGAAACATGGACAAGAGGCACCAGGGCGAACGGGTCACATTAAATCCCTGCCGCCATGACTGAGGGTTTGTTGGAGGCTTTAAGGTCTCCAGGTGTGGGATGGCTGCAGATGTGAGAGGGATCGGAGTGGTGGCCCAATCTGGTAGGTCTGGAGGCGGGAGAACAGGTGCAGCAGAGCAGGTCTTCAGCTTCACTAATCAGGCCTTCAGCTGGGCTCTGGAGCAGAGTCCTAAGTCAGCTTCAGCTGGGCTCACAGACAGTTTTTAAAAAGGCCACCACATAAATACGGCACACTGTCACCAGTGGCCGCAACAAAAGCGCTTTACAATGTGTTTCCATTCACCCATTAACACTCCAATGGCGACAGAGCTGCCATGCAAGGCGCTAATCTACCATTGGGAGCAACTTGGGGTTCATGTCTTGCCCAAGGACACTTCAGCATGTGGAGGGGCCGGGGATCGAACCGCCAACCTTGCAATCAGTGGACAACCTGCTCTACCAGCTGAGCCACAGCTGCCCCTCTACTTATGGTAAATGTAACTGGAAAACCACATCATTGCCCATCTTACATGCAAACTGTCAGGCTGTATCACACATTATTGTGACCCTAAGCAGTCATATTTGTGCATTTTCTCTCTTTAATCAATGTTCCTGCTTAGACTTCAGTACTTCAAGCCTGGCTCCTTGTTCTTGTCTGCCGGCCTTCCTCTCAGCAGACACCAACAGCCTGCCTGTCTGACAGCTAGAAAACTGAGGCGCTCAGCATTTTCCCCTTCTGGCTGCGAGCAACAACAACAATATTTGCTCTTCATCTCCAGTTTTTTCATCCAGATTTCTAACACACTCCTGCATAATGTCGTTCCCTTCCGGCCTCTAAGCCTCATCCAGCTCGAATGCGCCACATAATAAGCTCATTATGTACAACACAATCTGTATGTGCCATACAAGACATACGGTGGCCCACACACGTATCCATACGAACGGCTTCCTCACGCGAACGCCCCTCTGCGCCAATCCGCCGCTGAGAACCACCGTCCTCCTCACTGAGGCTCATCACGCCGATCAGCGACGTGGGCGGCTGAGTGGGAGACAGACATCAACCGAATGAAGTGATCAAACCAGCGACGAGCCGCATCACGGCCGCGTTTAAAATCCCTTCATCTGTAAACTGCCGGGAAACACTGACGAGAAACGAGACTTCCACCAGTTCAAAACGCTGCTGCAACCCGAAAACACTGGCTGTGAATCATAATGCAAGAATTATGCAGATTGAGAAGGGGATGCTGCAGGCAACATCACTCATACTAATGGCTCCGGGAGGATATATGTATAATAAAATATCTACTAATTCACCAGCTGCACTCAGTAAATGATTTTAATATATTTGCCTCTAAATGTGTCTTAATAGAGAGCAGCAGACCAACAAGTCTCCACGGAGGAAAAAAAACTGTTTGGTACAAAATGTAATTTTGTTCTGTCATTCAAATAAAATACAGGGCACAAAGATATTCGCATCATCCGAGCACGTCGGCAAATCTAATTTATTTCCAAAAGGAAACACTGAATTGGACACCGGGGATTCATAAAATTGAAAACTCTGCATTGCACCAGTAGAAGTGCTTATACTACAAACCGTTTTTATGTAAATGAGTTCCAGGGCAGGATGGTGTTCCTTTTGGTCTTTTTAAAGGGTCAGCAGGCATTAATTATCCTTGTATCGTCATGTGAGACGAGAAACAGCCTTCGGTCTTTGGGTTACTTGATGCTTAACCAGCTTGGTGGGAATCCTGCATTTGCTAGTCCGGTTTAGTTTGTTTGAGTTGATGTGAAAGCTCTTGTTCACGTCAACTCCTACCTGAACATGAGCCATGTGACACACCTGACATCCAACACAAGTTTCTGGAGTACATAACTATTCTGGTATTGACTTTATCTGCTGCATCAAACCCAGTCAAAGGCAGCTCCTTTCATTCATTTTCAAATATAAAATACTACAGTTTACAAATGAGATCCGTTCCAATTTTTGGTGTAAATCGGATTTTATACCTAAACTATAATAGGAGCGGAGCCTTTCACATGCTCAAGGATGCGATCTTTGTCCTTGGTTATCATTGCGACCTTCGAACGACTCAAGACTAACACACAGCCAATGTCCGTCGCTGTTTCTCCCTTTTCAGAGGCTTTATAATGTCTAATTTCAATTTCAAGGTGATGGCCTTCCTTTTCATCGAAGCACTGCCATCAGAAGGGGGTCAGCCCTATGTTCTCACAACCCAATGGTCCTACAGCCCTATCATGTCTCACATTTCTACGACCCCGTTTACACAAAGGGAAAACGCAGATATTTCCATCCATAGATATCCACAGATATTATTTCGCGGGACTGAGTGGCAAACCCCCTAACTAGCAGGGGTAGAAATGTGGGAACTGTGGGAACATATGGCTTAATTTTGAAAAAAATCTTAAAAATGTGACGTACTGTGACGTAATTTTAAAGAAACCTATTCCAGAAACTAGAAATGTTGCAGAAAATGGGGGAAAGAAATGTTAATACAGTAGGATGCACAGCTCAATCAGAAGGTGGCAGCACAGACGACGCTACTCATCAGGCTAATGAACAGAGGAAGAAGACGTACAGGGTGAAAACCGGAGACGAAACCAATTTTTTGTCAACCTCCAAAGATCTTTCAAGGAGAAGAAACAAACAAATCCAGCTGTCTTGGTCATCTACAACAGAAAAATGGAAAAATGTCTTCCAGATTTTATTCAGAAAAGTTGTCTCCATTTCCCATCAAGCATTTTAAGTCTTATCAAAAACACCAATAACCAACTCAAAGGAGCGGGAAAGCTTTTTGTTGCAGGAGGTAGTTGAGGACGTTCCTTTGTATTTTGTAGTTTCCATTAACTTTTTCATGCAATACTTTAAAATGCATATAAAAATGCAGTGTAGAAAGGCCGTCTTGTTTTGACTATAAGGGTGGCTATCATGTTGTGTGAGTTTCATTCATGGAAGTGCGTATGAGCTCATGATCGCTCGGTTATCTTCTCTGAGCTGCAGTTTATGAACCCAGTTTCCTGTTGGCATTCATCAAATGTAATGAAAACTTACATTTCACTTGCAATTCGTCAAACACAAAGTCAGACAGACCACAGCCCGGGATGTGGCTGCAAGCAAGCAAAGCAGGAACAGACTAAGAGATGCTCTGACCAGCATCAGGTTAGTGAGACAGACGAGAGAAAAATGCACTGCAAACTGGGACATCAACTTAACATTATACCTGGAGAGGACAGAACAAAGGTTTACCTGGTTGCCATTCTCACAATTCACTCTCGTGGGTTTTTGTCTTTCTATTCAAGACCACAAGGATCCACTTCATCCTTTCACTGATGTTGAAAACAATGGCCAACCTTTGCATGCAGTACAGTGAAGTAGCCTGCAGAGCTAACTTTCTAGAGCTGCTTCTGCTATTTCTAAAATGTCTCTGCAACAAGCGGAGCTCACCAAATGTTCTGCTGCTGGATGCACGAGTGAACACAAGCGTCTTCATGCACTCCCAGCACCGAAGGAAGTGGAGATCCACAAGATTGCTTCTATTTCTGACGACAATGTCACCACAACAACAGGAAAAACATTACTGTTAGAGCAATGCACGGCTAATGTAGACCAGTGGTACTCAACTGGTGGGTTGGGACCCAAAAGTGGGTCGCAGAAGCATGCCCCCCCAAAAAGTAGTGGTATAAAGTCTCTTATTTTGAAGGACGTGTTTCTTATGACACAGTTTGCTTTCAATAGCAGGATATTTAGTGGTGGTGACACCAGTAGTTGCCCACTATTAACCTCTAGATTTGACTCTGTGAGCTTATTGGAGAATTTATGCTAAAACGTCCCAAAAATATAAGAAAATGTGCTTAGAATCTGTCAAAATGGGTCAAAATATGCACAAAAACTCGGCAAAAACGTCCAAATCTACCAAAATGAGCAAAAAAAAGCCAAAATTTTCCTAAATTGTATCAAAATCCGTTGAGACTACACCCAAATAAACCTTAATTTGTTAACAGGAACAGCAAACTTCAAGGTCCTGAGGCTGGACCAGATGAGAACCACTGATGTAGACTGTATGCCCACAGGTCAGAGTTCTGTTGAAACTATAATATTTAAGACAGTCAGAAATGGGGGAAACTTTAAGGCTGATTTGAAACGAATAAATATCACGTTACTGTGTTTTCATGTCGCCTGTTGTGCTTCAGTTCAGCTGAATCTCAGCTGCTGTTTACATCTGTTAGCTTCTCTCCGGCTCTATGTGCTCACATATACTGCATTTAAATCCAACCAAATTACTGTTTCTGTTGTCAGACAATGGAACGAGTATGAAATAGTGACTGAAATGCAAACTTAACCAGCAGTTACGTCAGAGCCAAAACCAAGCTGTTGCTCAGCATCGGTAAAATACTGATTTCATAACCATGATGCTGTTTGACAAACTCACCAAACACATGATTTAAAAACTGTGGCTTTGCGGAGTCGTGGTCTCACTAATTCATGTTTGTGTCAGCAGTTGTGCAGTCAAGTGCTACTCTGTCAATCACTGAACCGATACAGAGAGAGTCTTCTTCCTGAAGAGGGTGTGGACAGCAACAGCCAAGTGGCATTTAAAGCTACAGACACTGAGACAGCCTGTTTAGAAGAGGAGTTAAAGCAGGGGTTATACGGTCATGGTAGGCTTAATCATCTCTGTAGTATTTTTGAGCTGAGACACAGATGTGGGATATTTCAATACACTAAAAGGTGGCGAAATATGGCCCCTTTAAGTGACTCTTTAAATACATAAAACATGACATAGTTGCAGATGAATAAATTAACGGTACATTTTTCTGTTCTGCGCTGGCATGAGCAGCTGGCAAACATTTTTTCCGAGAGCCCGTCACTAACCCCTGCTTTAGTTGACGGCGATTAGAAGTAGAATATCCAATTTTTGACGCTTCCCAGTTCAGTTTAAAATAGAAACCGTGACTGTGAGGGAATGCTCCAATCCCCACCCCATGGTTCCAGGCTGAAAGCTGCAAACCCGTGCAGAGATTTTGACGAACATTATCTGTTTTTTCTACCCTTTGTTATCACTGTCACGTGCTTTAAAAGTGGCCTGACAGCACCGGTATTAATATTCAAAACGCTGCCACGGCTGAGCGGCTACAGGAGCGCCGGAGCACACATCCGGTCACGGCAGAAACTGTCAACCGCAGAGGTTAGTGCCCGACACTAACAGCACATCTCAGGCAGGCGTTAAGTTGCTTAAAAGTTATTCCAAACACGCTGTGGCGTTTGATATAGTGAATAAAGCTCAGCTCCGTCTCTGTGTTGTTGGTCGGAGCTGTCAGAGTCATAGCGTGAAGACTCAAAGCGGCAGAGTGGAGTTTTCTTCGTACGAAAAAAGGGTTTAAAGGCAAAACATTAACCACTGACTGCATCAACACCAGGCCATATGGCGCGTCGTTACCTGATTCATTTAAAGGATTTTCAGGTGCGTCACTAGTCTAAACCAGTGGTTCTCTACTGGTCCAGCCTCAGGACCCATATGTCTTGTATTAATAACGGTTGCGACCCAAATTTTTGAAGTTTGCTGTTCCTGTTAACAAATTAAGGTTTATTTGGGTGTAGTCTCAACGGATTTTGATACAATTAAGGAAAATTTTGGCTTATTTTTTTCCTAATTTTGGTATATTTGGACGTTTTTGCCAAGTTTTGGGCATATTTTGGCCCATTTTGACAGATTCTGAGCACATTTTCTTATATTTTTGGGACGTTTTAGCCTAAATTTCTCCAATAAGCTGGCAGAACCAAATCTACAGGTTAATATTGGGCAACTTCTGGTGTCACAACCACTAAATATCCTACTATTGAAAGCAAACGGTGTCATAAGAGACACGTCCTTTAAAATAAAAGACTTTACACCACTACTTTTTGGGGGGGGGGCATGCTTCTGCGACCCTCTAAAAATGACTTTGCGACCCACTTTTGGGTCCCGACCCACCAATTGAGAACCACTGGTCTAAACAACAGTCGCTGGGATAGAAGAAGAGCTCTATCCAGAAAGCGTCATTAAAAAGACGGGGGGGCATGATTCCTGTAAATTGAGTTACAGCTGCAGCCTCTAGAGCAGCCGAGCAATGAAGATCACACCCAGGCAGCCTCTTCACACCTTCATTACAAGAGCAGGTCCGCAGGGAGCAGAAACCCTGGCACCGCCATAACACGTATTTTATATCAGCTCCAAAGAAGAGAAATTGGATGTTGCGACCGAGAGCATGAATCGCTCTCTTTCCCCCCCGCTGAGCGTTTGTGTGTGCAGCCTCTTTACACCTTCGCTAAAACCGCAACCGGAGCTCGCAGCCGCAGCATCTACTTAGTTTTACTTTACAGCCACCCTCCCTCAGGAGACATTAAAAGATGAGTGCTCTTTTAAAAAAAAAGCTCTCGGCAGATAATTTGATGCTCTCCGTCTTCCCCCAACCTCTCCGACAATCCGAGCTCAGCTTTCCCGGCGGCAGAAACACAAAGGCCGGGATTTCTTTAACTACCAGACGAGTTCCTGTCCTTTCCGAAAGTTATGGAGAAAATAACTAATGCACAAGTTTTAGCCTGAAATACTAAACCTTCACAGGACTGTAACGGAGCTGGAGATAAAATCCTGACTCCAATTAGGGTCAGATATGAAGGGTATGATGGTGCATATCTCCTGTCATAGCAAGTTGGTCGGGACTCCAGCATTCTGGGTTGGCTGGACCTTCTAATAAAGAGATCCCAAAGGAGAAGGGAGCTCTGTTCATCCACCAGACTGTATTCTGTCCCCGTAAGGACGACTGTGGTTGCAGCTGTGAAAACATACTCTCAGCTCTGGCATTGTCATCCTTCTTCAGTATAGGAGAAGTCAGCAGGGGCCCTTCATACAGCTGCCAGGACTGTTTCACCCACTGAATGTACAAAAACTTAAAGGATGTGCACTGACTCCAGAGGGAAACCTCCAGCACCTGAAGGCAGAACAACAATCGGCGAGCTGCAAGAATTGCGAACAACGCTGACATGCTGTGCAGAAAAGCAGCCGTTGCACGCTGACAGATCTTCGATGCACGCCTTTTTACAAAGCCCAACAATTTCCCTTGGCCTGACATGCTGCTATGTGTCTCAGTGCAGAGTCTGAAAATGCTTTAGAAAGGACGGCGAAGGTTTGCTGAGGGACTTCTAGAGCAGCCGCTGTGAGGTTTACAGTAGACAGGCGTTGGCCAAGACAGGTAGAGAGGCGGGACATCAGCAAATTGGTTAAGTTCAGCCCATGTGAGGCCTTGTTCATAGTGTCAGTATCAGTAATACGTAGTAGTAGGAGTGGTAGCTGTTTTTTTAAATCAATTTTTGCATCAGTTGTGGTTTTCTCTTGCTGTTTGGTTCAAAGTCGACTTTTTAATATACGTATTTTACGTTTTTAACAATGAATATATTCTTTGATTTTGACTATTACTGCCAAGGAACCAGCATCCAAGGGGCAGTGGAGGCCTATTGGTTTGTGAAGTAAACTTGTAACTGGTGGGTCGCTGGTTCGAACCCCCGGACTGTCAAGAGGTTGAGGTGGGAGAGTGAGAGCCACTGGGGGCCCTTGAGCAAGGCCCTTAACCCCTGACTGCTCCCCGGGCGCTACTCTTCAGCAGCCCACTGCTCCTAGTACGTATAGTTAAGGTTAACTATGAATAGGATGGGTCAAATACAGCAAAGGAATTTCCCCAAGGGGATCAGTAAAGGTTAGATTATTATTCTCTCCCTAACTGTTAAACATGTGGTCTGGTAGGGATGTTTTCAACTCTACGAAACAGGGCTGTATGATGTATTGTTGCAGCACTGACACTGGAAAGTGCACATGTGAAGAAAAGCATGCTTTAACTGTTTTTTTTTTGCTGCTGGATGTAAAAAGAAGAAGCATGGATTTCCTTTTCCCATCTCAGTCTCCACAAAATGACACTCCTACACAACTAAACTGCATTCTCAATTACGTTTTGAGGGAAATGCATTTTCTGCCGGATTAGTTTTGTTAGGTTCAAAACCTGAAAATACACACAGCACAGGAGGGGAGACAGCACTCACGAGCTCAGGTCTTTTACTTGCTTACAAGGAGAGAACGAACACTACAGCTCTGCAGTATGCATCGCTACAGCATTCCAGCTCTCTGGTAGTCCTTCTGTCCTTGGCTCTTTTTATTTGGTAAAACAATCATGTAACACAGCGGCGTCCCCACACGTAGCACAAGAGTCAGCATAAGATAAGTGTCACTTACACAATCTTAATGGGTCAGTTCTGTTCTCTATGTTCTTTACTGTGAGTACATACAGCTTGGAATGTTTATGGTGATTCATATCTTTATAATCTTGGTTGGTAGTCCTGACAGTCACTCAATGATTGCCTAATAAGTATAATTCTTAACATAAGCACAATTCTTCTAACAAGTTTATATCACGATTATGTTTCTAACAACGTATCTTGGACATTTACTGTATTGCTTTGCTGTTTCTCCTTTTCAGCCAGTCAATAACATATCATATCACTCTGATAACCCCAAAAAACTCATGAGAGGCTTTGAAAAATCCAGTGAAAGGGTCGTTTCTTAACCTAAACCATGACGTTTTTCCTAATCCTAACCAATTACCTGTTGTCAAATCTAAACCAAGCTTCTAACGTGTAAAAATGTATGACAAAGTGTGACATCTTCCTGAACCAAACTAGACAGCGAGTGAAATCGAAAGTAAACGACAGAGAACAAACCTTGAGTTTAGAAATGACGTTTTCTCATCTACCACAGGCTGTGAACTCTGGCCTCCTGGCTAATTCATGCATCCATCCTCCGTTTGGTCCTCGTAATGTGGAATCTGTGTCTCTTTCAAACTGGCTGCCTTTCTTTCTACATCACAGGTGACAAATTTCGCTTGCTTCAAAATTAGATTCCAATTGAGGAAGCAGTTCGGTTCCGTTGTGATGTGATTTAGTGTAGATGGGGTTGCATTCTCCACAACTAATCTACAACGGAAGCCTGTTGGATCTTGTAAATGAATGTACCAAAGAATAAAACTGCGACTGCCATTTAAGGGTTCTTGGATATACAGGTTATACAGTGGCTATATTCAAACTCCACATGTGCACAGCAAAATGGGCGAGAAAGACGGGAAAAATGCCTAAAAGGAAGACTTACAGCACCAGTTGTATGGAAATATCTCGGCTACAGAAAGGATGATGGCGATCAAAAACCAGAACCCCGTCGGCAATGTCTTGCAATTGTTTCCAATACACACGACTAATCTGTTTGTAGTTTAAGTCGGGACCAAAAAATCTCTGTATAACAAAGCCAGATCTGAACGCCAATTCCAAAGCAAAAAGCTCTTTTCAATGTCGTTGCCAGAGAAAGGCTCCAACTGGCAAAAGGAAATCACTGATAAATTTCATCTCACTGAAGACATGATGCCAATTAACACAGCTACCAAAGAGGGTTTTAAAATCATGATCCAGTCGCTCGACAAGTGGCTCATAACACTATCATGCGACTATTTTTCTGAAGCTGCCATCGCAGAGCTGTGTGAAATATGCGAGGTACAAGGAAACACAGCTGGTGCAAGTGGAATATTCTGCTGCTACAACAATGCTGTGGTTCAGCCCTACTGTCCACTTTAGTAATGAGGACTTCCAACTGAAAAGTGGCTGTTTGCAAACTGCAATTTTGCCAGTGAGAAGTGAGAATTATCAGAGACGGGAATGAGGGAAGTGTTGGCTTTCTGGGTTCTAGTTGAGAAATAATAAGTCTGCATAACAACAGACAATGTGATGAATGTGGAGATGCTAAACAAGTCAACCCGTCTGCTAGGAGTGTAGAAAAACACTGAACTGAACCAAACCGTTCGGTACAGAGGTGTACTGTGGTAGGAAAATTTTAAGACTATTAAGAGCGACCAGTGTACAGAATTGTTTTAATTGTGAATCTCATAGTGCCCACAGTTGTGGTGGACCTTCTCCGTCTCAGAGTTGCACAGTATTGCGGAACTAAAAACAAGTAGGAGTTTCCAGGGGAACACAGGATGTGACGGACCGTTTATTCTCTGTGACGTATGGCCAGTGAATGGAATGGCTAATGCTAACAGCAAGAAGCCTGAGCTGGATGATGCTCCGCTGTCGTTAAAATCACCCGTCTGGGATCACTTGGGTTTCCTGGTAAAGTATGAAAAAGGAGTAAAACAAGTGGACCAGACCAAAGCCGTAAGGAGCTCCAAACGTGGGGAAAGTATGGTGTTCATTATTTGTCATAACTCTGGTTTTACTTCACCGATCAACACAATTCAAAGACTGGTAGATAGTTTGAAATCTACACTTTGGACACAAGTTGAAACGGAGACTCAGCGAGGCGTCTTGCTGCTACGTCATCTTAGATTAGTCATGTCACTTTGATGTGATCATCCGTCATCTCCAGAGGGTTTCGTACCGAACGGAACCGTGACTTCTGTACCGAGGTACGTACCGAATCGTGATTTCTGTGTACCGTTACACCGCTACCATCTGCAATGCATTGTGCAGTTGGTAGGTTAGACCCAGGCTGTTCATTCATAATGCATTGTACATCTGTCAGTTTTTATAATATCGTGCAGCAACAATGTAAAGATGTTCCAAGCATTTCTGTTCTGTTTATGTTGTGTGTCACTTTACATCTACAGCTGTATTCTCTTGCTGCACATAAAACTTCCTCCTTGCTTCATAAAGTTGACCTTGACTTCGACTTAAAACAGAGACTTGAGTCCAAAAAGGTCAGAGTCAAGTTGTATCCTTAGAGAACTTTAGCAATTTGAAAATCCCAATCTGGCCGGGGTGGAGAAGACCTTTGAGCTCACATTAAAAAAAGAGAAGCACACAAACTTTCTACCCGATAACACACACACTGATAAACAACACTCCAGAAAAATGCTGGTCGTGGTGATGTGATGGCGGTCAGGGAGCAGAGGATTGCAGGTGGCATCGCTCCAGACCAGTCCTGCACACATTTGTTCTCCGCCTGCCTTAAATTTAATCTTTTGCCGGAGGTTGAAGTGTTTTATCTCCAAGTTGATAATACACTCTGTACAGAAATTCAATTTTTTGGTGTTTGGTTGGCTGGGGTTAGAATTTATCACTCTGTTGCGATATGACTGGTCAAGACCTGAAACTTCCTGCAGCTGCACTCTGCTTCTTGAGGATTATAACAGACTCTGCTCTCATACGAGCCGAGTGGCGCTTTACATTTCACCTGTGAAATAATGATGAGGTAATATGTTGGAATCAAAGGGAAATAATGTAAAACAATCAGGTAAATAAGGTAATAGAGGACTAATTTACCAGCTCTGACTGACAGCTACCATTAAGGCATCCTCTTAGCTCCTCGTTGTTAAAGTTTATATATGTATATGTTATATCCGATAAGATGAATGTTGGTTTTCTATTGCTCGTTGGCAAACAGCAGCTGTGTTAAGTCAACATATTTTGCCTGACATCTCATAATCAGAACCATCGTAATTTAATTTTCTTCCTTCCAAATGTGGTGCGGTCAAAATTTCAGAGACTGTCCTCACTGTGAATGAAGGTAGGGTGGCACAGTCCCACCAAACAGGCACTAACAACTAATAGTCAATAAAAGAACCCGGGTTACATATGCTTTTCTGAACACGTGCAGGTAAGTATTCGTAGTTTCTTCATAGATCTGTAGGAGCAATATCGTTTTAAGTCAAGGATCTCGATCCACAGGCTCTGGAGGATCCAGCTTTTACGTTGAGGATCATCACTGGTGACAAGAACTGACTCCACGGCTACAAACCAGTGACCATCTTCAGTGGCTCTAAGTCTCAAAGACAGAAGAAGGTGCATCCGGTTGATGAGGATGCTCGTCATTTTATTCGACATTTGCAGGTTGTGCATTGTGAGGCTGCTTCCTCCTCCACAAAATGAAATTCAAATAGAATGGCAGCCATTCTGGAGGCGAATCGCAGATGGTTCTTGACATGGGACTTACAGTGAGCAGCACAAATGTGGCAGGAGCCCTGGGAGTAGTGTATCCTTGCATCAGGTGACCACTTCGACCAGGATGATGACCTAATTTAAATGTGGCATGATTTTTATTCTACACAAGTGCAGTCTCCGTACTTTTGATCACACTTTGTACACTGTATATGCACCGATTCACCACAACACTATGACCTCTGACAGGTGGAGTGAATAACATTGATCATATTGGTTCTATGTGGTGTTCTGATGGAAAACCTTGGATTTTTGCATCCATGTTGATGAGACTTAGACACCCAAATAAACATTGTCCCACAACAAAACAAAACAACATCAACCAATCAGGAACATGTTGAGGAACATGACAATGGTCCAACATGTTGATTTGACCTCCAGACTTCCTACACCCCATTCTGATCAAGCATCAACAGGATGCAGTGGAACAAGTTGGACTGACAGAGGCCCCACTGCACAAGCCAGAGTACCCAAAGGATCCAGTGCCAACGTCCTGGTTCCAGACCCCATAGGACACCCTGAGAGGTCCTCTGGTCCAATGGTTCAGACCACATAAGGGGGGCCAACACAATATTAGACAGGAGGTCATGATGCTCCCGATTCATGAATTTAATATGTAGTGTCCGCTGATACCCAATACCATGCATATATATATACACACACTTCATATATATTAGCTGTATTACTGAGTTGTGCCACCAAGTGGAGCCTTTTATTGTTAAGTCCTGCAGCAACCAAAGGTGAGCAAGCAGACAGCATTGAGGGAGTTTAGCCAGCAAAGGAGCACCCTGACAGAGACCTGTATGTGATTAACAGCCAGTAAACAAGTGCAATAAATTAGAAAATGATTCGACATCCCAGTAACACATCCCTGCTTGCCAACAGATGCAAACAAAAATCTGACATAGATTTGTCCTGATACTGTCTCATCAAAATTTGTGTGATCAACCCGGGTCCAAATCTTGGGACCTGACTTTAAACGCTGCTAATATGTAGTTGTTTTTCACTGGTAATATTTGACTTGTCTGGAAACAGGTCTGGAGAGAGCAGCGGAGTGAACCACAACAGTTGTGTGATAAAAGCAAAAACAAAGAGCTCAAAGACATTAAAATGCCTGTGAGTCATTGTTATTCTTAAAAATACTGAGGGTGGTCATAACTGTCTTGTGTTCACAATCAGACATGACCAAATTTGATGATTATTAAAAAAATACAAAGTAATAATATCCTGGTTCCTTTTTAAACTACATGTAAACCCGTCCCATTACAGGTGGCAGTGACAGTAGAGACGGATCCAGCCCTTCTTAGCAAAATAAGCTGCTACTTAAACGTTCACTTTTCTGGCCTAACATTAATATTTATATCGCTGCTGCCTTGCAGAAACTCGGCACTCTCGGGTCTCTGCAAAACTGAGGGAGGAACATGAACACACTCCCTTAAAAGCCAACGGGGGTGAAACTGTAGAAGCAGCTGAGAATGTCACAGCAGGGAAACAGACAGGGGGGACTATTAGCTAGACATTTTCTTATCATTCCTTTTTCTCTCTCTTTTTACCTTCCTCACCCTAATCCTCCTTTTCCTCTACACTCTTGTGCCTTTTCCCCCTTTTCCTCATCCTGTTTCCTGCCTCTCCCTCGTTTCTGTCCCCATCTATTTCCTCTGACTTTGCTTCATACCTGCTATCTTCGGGCATCTTCCTCACTCCTCCTCTGCCTCCTCCTTCATCTCGCCTCACGGAGTCAAATCATCTCAAAGACGTGAGGCGGCGCATCCACAAAGCAGATGGCGGCCCGTGCACACATACAGCAGAGTCAGTGAGGGATAAAATGGGAAAAGCAGTCGAAAATGTCACTGCAGTTGTGAGAAACACAGAGGGAATACTACTAGCAGACATCCTGCAGACTATGACCCCTGAAGTTTACCCTTTTCATACATTACACTGCTCTCAACACTGACCATCCCTCCTCCTCCTCCTCCTCTGTTTCACCTCAAAGTGCTTTGCTCTGATTTAGCGTTGTCTCGTTGTGTTGAAATCCAGCCTTTCCCTCCTGTCTTTAATGGCCACTGACTCAGCTCTGTCCTGCTCTCTAATACAAACTGACCGGCCCTGCTTCTTCTCATCAGCAGTCTCTGCAGAATATCAGAGCAGCAGGCTGCAGAGCTGTGGTCACAATACACAACAGAGACAGCATTAAACTGTGATCAGCATCCATCCCAGAGCGTAAATAGGGCATCGTGGAGCTCCGACTGAGGTATGAAGCGATGCAGACACGCTGGCTGTCTTACTAAATCTAAATGTCTGTTATGGATTATCATGCTGACCTTATGCACAAGTGTTTTAATTGGTGCCAAATTACTGACTGTATTCCAGACGCGGTAAAATAAGACAGGAAAAGTTATAAAGAGCCCAGTTGCTGTTACGCAGATCAAATTAGACACAACAAATCTGACACTTTTGGTAGACAATACTCAATTAAAAAAACCCACAATCTGTTCATGTGTGTTATTAACACTAGGTTAAAACATAAATAGACACAACAAATTGTTCAGGGTTTTCCTTTCGATGTTTGTGTGCACAGACAGCAAAGAGCTGGGTTAATATAATGATCACCTGACTCCTAATTTGACTAAATAGGTAACAACTGGTTAGCACCTCTGACGGACAGGAAACCAAGCGAAAAGTATTACAACTAGTGATCACCATGTAAACCTACAGGATTCTTACAATATCCACAAGGTGCTAGTGTTGAATAATAGTGAGCATACTGTTTATTACCTCCGCCAAGGAGGTTATGTGATGGCCGGCGTTGGTTTGTTTGTTTGTTTGTTTGCATTCAAAATAACTCGAAAAGTCATGGTTTCTCATTTTTGGACTGATCCGGTTCACTGTCTGGATCCAGGATTTTTTTTAATGTAAGTGTAACCACAATTAAATGCAGTTTACTCTAAAAGCCACCAGAGGGCACTCTTGTTTTTGGGGTAACCCCCTCTGACCACATGACATTTTGGGTCTCCACGCGACAGACAGTGACAATGACAGACTTCTCTTTCCTTTCTGAGCGACATACCCATGGTCGGGCCAGCATTCTTATCTCCGGTTGTCTAAGAAGCTGGGAGGCTGTTAGGAGCTGCTGCGCTAGAGGCCGCGCCTGTTCATTAGGTCGGATGGGGTGAAGGCCGCATTGTTGGTAGGACATTTGAACTGTATGTAATTACATTTGTATCTGTGACGTTCAATACAAAATATGTGAATTGGGAGATTGTGTTGGGGGTGGACTGAAGCTCCTTGGCGGAGGTATGAGCTCTCTGAGTGCTTTTCTAGTTGCAAAAGTGACTTGGAAATAAAGACCTGGAAAAAAAAACACTTCTAACCCAGTGCCGCTCTTACTTCACAACTCAACAGACAAACCCTGTATTCCTTCAATCCACGGGTTTCTTTATTGTTGCATCCAACATCGAACACACACTGTGAGGGCAGCACGGTGTCGACTTTTCCATGACTGAAAGGAAGAGGTTAAAAGAAGCTTACGAAAGCCATTTTTGTCCACTGACCTCATCCGAAGAGCATCAGACCAAGAGGGAAGGTGGAGACAAAGGCCAAAGGATACAGAGGACGCAGAGAACACCGAAAGTCCCCAGAAGATGAATCACAGTGACTTTTATAACTCCCTGAACGTCTGTCTTGCGTCATCAAGAGACCTGATTTCAGACTTTCACAAGGCAAATATCAGACCTGCAAATGCAGCCAACCAAACAGAAACCAGCGACAGATACCAGGTAATGGTCCTTTTCTTTTTGATGATGCCATTTTTCATGTTTTATTGTCTCATAAGTTTTATTGCTGAAATTGGCTTTATCCATTTTATCATAAAGTCCAATTATTAATTTGTTGATTGTGTAAATTAACTTGGCTTTTGAATTTGTTTCTGTAAAGGTCTTTATTGTTTGTGCCATCAAAATTTAAACTTCATCTAACAGTGTGATGCATTTATGCTCCCTAAAGATGTTCAGACATGCACATTCTTGTCTCCTCCAGTATAATCTTTGCTAATTTGTTTGTATTTCTTCGATCGGTGTTCCTTGGAATAATATATTTGCACCCTCCTCAGCAGAGGGTTTTCCTAAATGGACAATCTGTCTAGTGTAAAGGCTAATCTGTGCTGTAATAGAGAATGAAAGAGCACGATGACCTTGGTAACTAATGCAGTTACAGTTGGTAAGTTTAATGTCCCTGGCATAATATCAAATTATGACAGTCATAACTAATACATGAGCTGCTGCAAATAGAGTTTTAAGTGTAAAATCCATTTACTGTTTGAGTCTGCCGTCTCAGCGTGATGGAGCATCATGACCTCCACGGATGAAAACTGATATTTGAAGCGACAACAAGTCATCTTCGATGATGACGGCTGGGTTTGATAAATGGCTTCATTGTTCTGGGAGTCAGACTTCTTCTGGGGACGGCCTTGAACAAACACACCAGTGCAGCAGGTCCTAATATCACACAGATGGACTGCTGCAGTCCTCCGTCAGCTCCTCACTTAACTACCTGTTCCTGGGTTAATAAATCCAGATTCATGACCGCTGGTTTCTCGTTTGCCCTGTAACCTTGACTTCATCAGATCCCATTCATGGCTCCACTTTTCCTGCACACATTTCCATAAATGACACTAAAGAAGAAATATGAAGAGGATTTATCCCCAGCTACTTTACTTCCCCCCCCCAATCCTGCCTCTTGCTGATGCGGCTCTCTCATGAATCATAAACGACCAAAGGGGTCTGCAAGGAGTTTCACATCAAATGGCGCTGGCATTGTTCTTCACAGGCGCCTCACTGAAAAGCAATAAATTCCCATGAGGCCCGGCTGTGCCACACCTGGAATGAGCTCAAATTTACACTCCCCATTTCGCCTCAGCATTTTCCTGACCAGATTAATGCTGGAACAGACGAGGGATACTTCATGAGCATGGAGATTTAATCAAGCACTCCTAATATTCCCCCGGAGCCTCCACGGCTTAAATAACCAACTCTTTCTAAAGGCACCCAATAGCCTTCATCGGGTGAGTAATAACACCCCTGACTTTGCCATTCAGCCTTCAGCATCTCAATAATTTACTCTAACTCATATTAAATCCCTCCAGCCTGCAGCGGCTAAATAATCAAAGCGTTCCTTCAACTCGGAGCATGTGAATAACTAAACCATGCAGATCTTACAGCCTAATTAGCTCAGACGCTGGTCACTAGGTTCAAGGTGAGGAAAACATGATTACCTGTCCATCAAGTCGACCCTCGTGAAGATTAATCACAGGACAGGTGGGCAGAAAACGTCTGAATATGGATGAATTTAACCCCAACTTGACTCGCAAACAGCTTCATCAGTTGACTTTCAGGCAGGACCTCAGAAAGTGAACTGACAACAAAGTTTTAATTTTATCAGCCGGACTGGGAATTCGGCGACTCAGAGGAACCAGTGAGTCACCACCATTTAAACACCCGGGGACGAGTCCGAAAATGCACATCAGCGCACACACACACACACATGCACACAGTAGGAGTGTGGCGGTATTATCTGTCATTAGGCTAGGATTAAAGCCATTTAGTGTGCTTGAGATTATCTGTCATTAGGCTATGATTAGAGCACACACTCCAGTGGCTCTGAATCAGCTCCGAGGAGAGATAAAAACCTCCAGAAACACTGATGAAACTGACAGAGGCGGAATTACAGAAGATGACAACTGGTAAAATGAAATCTTCTTTTAGGGATGAGTGATTAGAGACAAATACCTAATGGCACTTCTACTGACCGGTTGCTATTTCAACTGAGATGATTTTCTAGAAGCTGAACTACACACCTGCACTGGTGGTCCGTTAAACCACAGACATGTCTTGTATAAATATATAGAAATGAGAAGGAATAATTTAATACTGCTAGTAATGGCACTGGTACTGGTTTATGTATGAAAACTCAGAATCAAGGTAGATTTTTAGGTTTCAGCTGTCATCAGAGTACATAATAAGGCATTTGGGGGCATTTGGGGGCAGTGGTGGCGCAATGGGTTAAGCCCTGGGCTGTCAATCGGAAGGTCGGTGGATCAAACCCCCAATGTGACCACTGTTAGGCCCCTGAGCAAGGCCCTTAACCCTTCCTGCTCCAGGATCACAGGAGATATGTGGAAATTTAATTGCCCCCCAGAGACAAATAAGGTTTCTTAAAAAAAATGTTATAATTTGTCATTTTGTACAAGTTGAGGCAGTCTGGCAAATTCAAACCTTCGTTACTGACTTCACCTGCTAGTTTTAAGGTTGTGGCTGATTGGTTGAAATTCAAATACAAACTCTATTAAATTTCAACAGTGACTAGGTTTGATCTCTTTTTTTTATTTCCAATATGTACACAGATCAGCCACAACATTCTGAACACTACCAGGTGAATTGAATAACTTTGATCATATTGGTACTATGTGTTGTTCTGATGGAAAACCTTGGATTTTAACATCCATGTTGATGAGACTTAGACACCCAAATAAACATTGTCCCACAACAAACACACTCCCTCATGCAAATGGAAATCCCAAATGTCACTGGATGAAAATGCACCCCACCACATGGAAACAACATCAACCAATCAGGAACATGTTGAGGAACATGACAATGGTCCAACATGTTGATTTGACCTCCAAACTCCCTGAGAATGATTGGTTTGTTTGTTTGTTTGTTTGTGTTCAAAGTATCTCAAAAAACTCATGGACGGATTTGGATGAAATTTTCAGGAAATGTGTGAAATGGGGCAAAGAAGAAATGATGACATTTTGGGACTGATCCGGATCACCGTCTCCATCCAGGATTTTTTTTAATGTAAATGTAACCAGGTGGACACTTAAATGCGGTTTACTCTAAAAGCCACCAGAGGGCACTCTTGTTTTTGGGGTAACCCCCTCAGACCACATGACATTTTGGGTCTCAACGTGACAGACAGCGACAATGATGGAGTTCTCTTTCCTTCCTGAGCGACATATGTACGGTTGGGCCGACATTCTTATCTCTGGTTATCTAAGAAGCTGGGAGGCTGTTAGGAGCTGCTGCGCTAGAGGCCGCGCCTGTTCATTAGGTCGGATGGGGTGAAGGCCGCATTGTCGGTAGGAAATTTGAACTGTCTGTAATTACATTTGTATCTGTAACGTTCCATACAAAATATGTGAACTGGGAGATTGTGTTGGGGGTGGACTGAAGGTCCTTGGCAGAGGTATGAGCTCTCTGACTGCTTTTCTAGTTTGTCTTTTGGGAACTGTCTGTAGTGAATTTGTCACTAAACTGTGCTGCTGTGAACCAGTCAGGTTATCACCGTGCTGCTGGACTAAACGCTTCAGGGGGGCAGCTGAGCAGAATATAATGTTATTTTTAAAATGGGGATGAAAAGCAGCTCAGCTTATAGAGGTGATTTAGGTTCCGCTGCTCTGACGCTGAAATATTGTGAGTGAAGAAACACAAATATCAAACCTCTCAGGATGCATTTTAGCTCCTTCAGTTCGCTCTGATAAACAGCTCTAGCCAGACCTTGCCCCTGGCTCCGGCAGAGCACTGAAACAAATGAAATGTGGAGAGGAAAGTCGGTGTGGATGATTATTAAGTGAACGATGTGCTATAGGTGGGCTCTCCAGGGAGTAAATAGCTGAAGGACAACTTATTGGTTTCAGGGAGCTGTGTTTTTTTTTTGGTTATAGCTTTTAAATGACAGACACTCCTCCAGGTCCAAAAGCTTTTCCATCACGGCAATAAGGTGGTTTTAATTTCACTCTTTACAGCCTCTGATCACAGTACTTGTCCTCTCAATAGCAGCTTTTGTTGCTCTTCATTTATCCGTCCTCCACTGAACCTTCAAGTGTAGTTTTCTGTCCTTCATATATATTCTATTGCTCATCCTTCACCTTTGATCCTGTAGTACGTACTGAAGCACTACACCATCCACTCTTCCTTTATTCCACATATTAACCATTAAAGCTTCATCTTCACTGCGAATAACTTCTTGTTTTGTTCATCAAGTTTTCTGTTTTTCCTGCACTGACCCACTCCACCCGCAAGGAACATTAAAGTTTTATTTCCTCTCATCTCATTTTTCTTTTCTTCCTTTCAGGGCGAGCCCCAGCCTCCTCTTCATCGATCCGTCCCGAACCCTCCCCCGTCAGTGCCGCCCTGAGTTTGTCGAAGTCCTCGCATTTGCAACGACGACCTACTTCGCTCTCACATTCATTCTGATAGCGTGATAAAAAAAAGCCTGCGGACGAATGCGGCACCGTCACTATGAAAATCAATAAACTGAATTTAATATTTCCTGTGTTTTTTATTTCGTCGCCTCTGAGTGCATATTGGTGCAGGGACAGAGGACTAGTATTTAAAGCTGCACTACTTAATACTTTTATGTCAAAACTTGGTCAACTGATTACATCTAAACCCACAGTACAGACCCAAATCTGTGCTTTCTCAGCTCTACGGAGTATTTTAAGACCCTTAAGCTCGGTTTTTGGTGTTTTCCCCTAGAAATACAGTAGTCCCTTGCCATATCGCAGCTCACTGTATCGCGGATTTTTAAATTGTATATAAAATATGTAGCGTACAGCAGATGAGGAGACGCACGTATGGAAAACGCAGCTACGGCCGCTTTTGCTTGAGCTAGTCGGTCGCTGATTGATTGGCGGTGATGGAAGCCAGCCAGAACCTTTGGTCCCACACGGTGAGTGTTTACTGGAAACGACCGTCAGAGAACCGGTGACAGTCTGTAGGATTACCGTAACATCACCATCAGTTTCCCGGTAGGTAGGCAGTCGGACGTCCTCGGTGTCGGTGTGTTTAAAATAGTTTTTCCCAAGTGGGCGTTTCAAGTGGATCGTTGCGTCGCTGGTTCCATTATCAGACATGGCTAAAATACACCGGTCAGTGATAACATTATGATCATCTGCTTAATGTTGTGTTGGTCCGTCTTATGTGGTCCAAAATGCTCTGAACCATTGGGCATGGGCCAGAGGACCTCTCAGGGTGTCCTATGGGGTCTGGAACCAGGACGTTGGCTCTGGATCCTTATGCAGAGTATCCAAAGGATCCAGTGCTTGTTCCAATGCATCCTGTTGATGCTTGATCACAATGGGGTGTAGGAAGTTTGGAGGTCAAATCAACATGTTGGACCATTGTCATGTTCCTCAACATGTTCCTGATTGGTTGATGTTGTTTCCATGTGGTGGGGTGAATTTTCCTGCAGGGGTAGGCCAGTGACATTTGGGATTTCCATTTGCATGAAGGGACAATGTTTATTTGGGTGTCTAAGTCTCATCAACATGGATGTTAAAATCCAAGGTTTTCCATCAGAACCCCACATAGTACCAATATGATCAATAATATTCACTTCACCTGTCAGTGGTTTTAATGTTCTGGCTGATCGGTGTATTGACCCTGTTCATGTTGGACTTCAATATACAGACCTTTATTGACATGGTCATTTTGATTAAATGACTAATTGGTGAAATAGTCAAAGGACTAGTCCATTGAAAAATAGCCATCACTAGCAGCCCTACTAATAATTCTACATAATGTATGATGTTTGATTGCATTTCTGTTTAGTTCTTACCCATGGCACATTTTTACTATGATCTGCAGTGTAGTAAAGTTGCTGTCTATCCTGATCAGATATGTTTTGCTTTTCTGGTGAATACAAGAGCTAAATAATTAAAATACATATATTTTTGCAGCTCAACTGGGTGTATGAATGCAGGAACAATGAGGCAAAGACTGTGAAGCACTTCAAGATAGAAAACTGCAGTTTAAGCAAAAGTCCAAGTACCAGATGCTGAGATAAACCTTTTTGCTGTGTCTTTGAATATATCTTATTCCTGAAATGAAACTTAAATAAAAAGACATGAGGACGGCTGGCAGTGACGCACCACTGACCACATCACATTGCATAATTCAGAGGAACATCAGACGCTCTACGAAGACAGAAGTAGCACTCCAGATAATGCAGCCGACGTGCCGATTCTGCGAGTGAATTGCATTATTCAGCGTCCAACAATGGCGATGACAAGCGACGCAGCTTCTGTCGTTTCGTGATGCAGCGTTCTTATCTCCATGGAAACCCGGCCGAACGTAAAGGGGATTAAATGAGAAAGATACAGCAATCGCAAACGCCAACAGTTACTGTACGGCGAGGTTTCGCTCCAGCGCCGTATTCGGACTCAGACGCTGCTTTGATGCCTTCCATATTGGCAATTTGCGCCGATGCTCAGCAATCACACACAGAGAAATTCATCACAGAGGAGGCGGGAGACCAATTCTGCACCCAAAGTAGCCTCTTCAAAAGCTTTATTATAATTTGAACAGCTGGGAGCAGCATCCTACGACGTGGGTCTCCCTGCGCTCTTACTTTTCCTCCACTGTAATTTCATTACTTAATCACAATCACTTCATCCACCTACACTTACACTGCGCACCAGAGACCGAAAAAAGCTGCTGAGAAAGATCTGAGGAGGCATTTTGAGGAATGGAGTGTACGATTTTAGACTTAACAACACTTCTGAGACGCACTCCTTCAACTCCACTGGTGAAAGATCGGACGCAAAAGCAAGAATTGGTAGATTTCCTCATTTAGACTTGGTTTCATATTCACATTTAGTGGACACATACGGTAAGAGAAGGGGCCACCTTGATGGGGTATTGTGTCATTTTTCTTGCTTAAAAGCTTTCTGCACTCTCTGCCCTAACTTTTAATATAATTATACACACATACAGGCCCAACCACAGCACAATCAAACAGGACAAGTCGTTAGAATTCAACATATTCCTCACTACATTTTAATGTCACCAAGACATGTTTACTTTTCTGGAAACTTGAAATTCTGTGTTTTGGATACATCAAGATTATTTTGTGATTTCTCTCATTCTCAGTAAGTAATCATTGAATGAAAATTAAGATTTACCTGAACATGTATGTAAATTAATAGAACAAAAGAAGTCACAATATATGTCAACTCAAGGAGGATGCACATTTTCAGTGGTCAATCTATTCACTTATTTAGATACAAATAATACAAATTTAGTACAAAGTTTAATCCTGATGTGGACTAAACTTTGGTTCAGCTCCCTGAAACATGCATTGCAACATGTGAATGTTGCATGTTGGACATCCATGCACTGTTTCATGACAACGACCCTGTTGGGAGCAGTTTTTACACCTGCAATGTTTGCCAGATGAGCACTCGTGCGTGAGAAATCCTGCGCTGCTGAACAGCAACTGCACTGTCGCTTTCTCTGATCAAGACACATTTGCGGCTGCAGAAATCATCCACGGTCTCTTCACCCAGCTCCAGGATGATCAACACGAGGGATGCACTGATCCACGTTTTTTTACTTCCGATCCCGATACCTGAATTTGGATATCCATTGATACCGATACTATTCCGATACCAGAGCTCTGTTTGCTTTAATATTATTATTATCATTATTGTTGATTACCTCCGCCTACAAGGGGGAACCCCGAGGGTGGAGGTTATGCGATCGTCGAAATCCAAATATCTGCAGTAAAGCTCAGGGCTGGAACTCCTTTTAACTTCTCAGCTAACTTGGTTGACACTCGTTTATATAGTTCAGGGAGCGCAGTTCTGATAAATATCTCCTGGATGACAAACTATATCTTGGCTGCAAGTGTTCAATCAAGCTGTGAAGTCCTTTGTTCTACAACTGATAATGGTTGGTCATCGAGTACAATGAAGCTGAGCAGCTTCTCGGTAATCCCGTTAGCTTTCACGTTGTCTGGAGGGAGTTTACCTTTCGGAGTGACTCCAGAAGTGATTCCTGCCGGCTCTCGTCTTTCTGTCCAATGGCTAACAAACCGCCGTGCTCTTTACTGTGATGCTTTTTTAAATGTCTGATTAAGTTTGTTGTGTTGTAGGTCGCGACGGAGCTTCCGCCTCTCGGTCCAATGGCTCTGCAAACATTGCACGTTGCTGTTTTGCTTTCCAGTGTCGGTAAGGTAAAATATTTCCACACAGCCGACATGCTACCATGAAAAGTTAGCCACAGTGCTGCTAAATGCTCGCTTGCTAGCCGGCTGCAAACTGTGGAGTGGATTTCCTGAATGGAGGCATGTCGTTACTCCGCGTTTCATTGAGACACGCCTCCGTTCAGGAAATCCACTCCACGTTTTGCAGCCAGGTAGCAGAGCAGCCGGCATGGAATCACCTGTGGAGTCCTTTCAGCAGATGTGCACAGACATGGCTCATGGATCGGAAATTTCCAATCAGCGAATTACGTTGGTATCGGAACCCAATACCGATACTGGATCGGATCAGCCTCATGCCTAGTTAACACCCATTAGACCCGCTAATCCAAAATACATCCTCATCCTGCTCTGTTTGTCGGTGTCCAGCACTTATCCGAAGAGCTGCTCACGATGTTTTACGAATGAATTTACATATTCAGATCGTAAAAAACACCAGAAATGTTTCCTTTGATTCTATTGGTTTGGCCAACACAAGGTCGACCAATCACATTGCTTGTTGCTCGTAAACACGTATCAGTAACATAGCCAGGCAGTCGTCAAATCACGTCTTCGTGTATATTAGCGAGTCGTCAAACATCGTCAACAGGGAAACATGGGGCGTCAGACATCGCCATTAAGGGTGGAAGTGTTAAGAGCGCACTTTTATAACACAGCTGAACAAGAAAACTCCTCAAGGCTAGAATGTTTGTAACACACCAACTTCCACCTGAAATCCAAAGGGGTGAAACCCAACTAATCAAATCATTAGGAGGATTTCCAAAGGCAGCAGAGGAAACAAAAAGACACCAAATAACAGCACAGCAAAGCTCATTAAAGCCAGTGATTAATACAGAAATTTCAACATTCTAAGTAATCCAGCATTCAGGTCTGCTGTTTCTGAGCTTCATTCTGCATCAAGTCTATACGTCTCGTCTTCCAGCAGAGACTCTTTGGAGGCTCGGTACCTGAGACTTCACCCTACAACCCACCGGGCTGTGTGTACACGTGTGTTTATAGCTGACCTTCTGTTCAAGCAAGAAGATTTTTTTCACCGGTTTGCAAGAGTTCACTCAGTGCCGCGGTTGATTTTTCTCTGCCGTCTCACCGTGAACCTTCCTGAACCTTCCTGTTCGGCTGCACATAGCTGCTGGGAAACAACCTGCATCTCTCGGCGGAGTCGCAGAGGTCAAAGCCGCAGTTTACAGGAGCAAAACTTAAAGACCCCCTCAGGTGAAAGCCTTTTTTTCCACCTTGTTAGCCTGTCCATCTGGTGCTTCTATGTGCTAGAAGACATATCATGAGCAAAATAAGCAGTCAGGCTGAGCATTTATTTCTCAGAAACTGGTGTTGACTTCTGTATCAACATTCTTCTCATAACTGGTTTCTGGCTTGAACATACGTGGCTTAATTACTCCAGGATTACAACCTACCATTGTGGAGGAAAGTAGTTTTATAGTGTTTGAGCAGGGGGGGGGACATGAAAAGAGGCAGGGACTTCATAGAACGACACATTTTAAGACAGGAAGGGATTATTTTCATCCTCTAAATATGTAACTACAGTATTTTCTGCACTATAAGGCCACTTAAAAGCCTTTAATTTTCTCAAAAATCGACGGTGCGCCTTATGTGTGCACTGAGTTCCAAGCGCTCTGCTTCATTGACTGTCGGACCATTTCCCGCCGACATAGGAACGTAAAGTACGTACACTAAGTACGCTGGCAGCGATAAACCAAGGTATCTGACTAAGGTATCTGCTTTGACTGTTGTACGAGCTTTCGCAAAAGCCGGCATCATTGCTGAACAGCCACCCGGCAACGAGACCGACTCCGACAACGACGAGAGGGAACCCGGCATGCTTGATGGAGAAATTGCCCAGCTGTTCAATTCAGATACTGAAGATGAAGACTTTGAAGGGTTTGAGACAGAAGACTCATCAAAAAATAATGTGAGTGTATTTGTAAATACGGTACATAGTAGAATAAAGTTCAACAAACTCACTGTTTTACTTCTGTTTCCTTATTTTAGCATGCGCCTTTTAACCCGGTGCACCTTATGTATGGTTTAAGTACAGAAATAGACCCCATAATAGAGACTGCGTCTTATAATCCGGTGCGCCTTAAGGTGCGGAAAATATGGTAATGATACACAAGGATGGGTTTTTAAGGGTTTCACTGATGACTGGAGATGGACTTTAACAATTCGCACTGTGCAATTAAAAGAAAATTATGGATTGGAACCCAAAAGTAAAGTTTATTAAAGTGGAAACACGTGGCTTTTTTCCCCTTTTAGTGTTTACATGTGGCCAAGAAACAACCATTTTCCATTTTCCTCAGACCCTCTTAGCTGCTGACAACACATGATCAATGCCTCCGGTGGTGAAGTTTTTCTCTAGTTGTTAGCTAAAGTGAAGAAGGCCTTCAGAAATCGAAAGAGGAACCAGCTATATATAGAAGGAGACAAGTTTTCGAGTAGAAACAGCCCGACTCAATGTTCTGAACCCTCTCAAGTGAGCTATCTCTATTGAGTGAAGGTTAGAGGTTCTCTCTTGTTTTACCACAGTTCCTATTACTTTCCTTCTTCACCTTTTGTTGCCTCCTGAGAAAGTGGGATTCTTTCTCTCCCGACAAGTTACTTTGGTTCTTCCACCAAATGTCATTTCGGCTGCCGGGGAAAAGCCATCAGTAGTAAAAGCGAGGCTTATAGGGAACCAATCTAAGCACCATTACTTTGCGCAACCAACCTTTGCTTTATAATGAAAAGCTAAAGCCAATAACTTTTGTCACTTTAACATCCAGCAGAGAGAAAACTTTGCTTTTAGGAAAGTTTTATCTTACTTTGGTTGTTCTAAAATCTATACTCCAGTCACCTACTCTCTTAAATGTATGTCTACATCCCCAAGAGTAGCATCGTACTCACTGGTTCAAACGCTGTTAAGCCGTTGCCGAAAGAAAAAATAACACTAAAGGATTGTTTGCAAAGATACTGCAGGGCCTTTTTCTCTTGGTGCTTACCAAACTGAGTCATTTTATAGCGAGAACAAACCAGCTCGGAGGGTCACCGCGTCGATCTGGTCATTTATTTGTCCAGCGCCAAGTATAGCTCTGCAACAAGTTTACTTCAACAAGCACCGACTCTGCATCGAGTTAACTGAACTTCTGCATTCTGCATTATGTAAATGTTCTTACTTTTCTCCGCATGCAGTTTCATTGATGCAAGAAAGAGGGCATGCACTCGTATTATAATACAAAATGTAAGGGTTTCTGTTCGGAAGTGATTTAGGGTTCAAAAGGAGCCGATGATTAAACCATCAAAGTTCTGACTCATGTGCAAACCACTGCTCCACCTCATCTATAGATTCGTCTTTGTTTTCTTCTACCTTTATGTTTTGCTGCTATACTTCTCTGCATCCTTTATACCCCGTACTGATATAAATATATTCATTTACACAAAAAATACACCAGCAAGCACAAAGCTGAATTGCTTTTTCAAACCTGAAAGCTATCACTCTGTTTTCATCGCCTCACAGTGACACCTAAGCTAACCTGCAGCACCAGTGACTAAACAGTAAATCACTGTTTCTGGCAGCTTAAAGGCACACTTTGGTTTATATTTCAGTCATCTGGCTGCCTGTTTCTGAGCCGCTAAACATGCAGCGACTCTTATTGGAAGGCGATTAAACACGCAGCGACTTCGCGGCCCCGAGGGCGACGGCTTCACACGCTGGGTTCCTTGAATCTCATCAAGCCAAACTCCAGAGTAACCAGCTCGCTGCTCCAGCTAACAAGTCGTCAGAGCGCCGGCGGTTGTTAAAATGCGTGGTGCTTCGACTCCGTTCCACCTCCATAATGAACAGTCAGCTGTCTCCAGGGCGGATGGAGACGTGAGACTCGGTGAGAAACCTGCAGCCGGGATCCCTCCACCTCCGCAGTCTTAACTTATTATGCCGCTGTGGTTTATGGTCCGTGCATGACGAGTGTGCTGTCGGGTGACGCCGGGCGAGATAAGCAGAGGGGGGCGCAGAAAGAGAGAGGAAGAGGGTGGCAGAGGGGAAGAACCACAAACGACAATGAAGAGACAGCTAGAAACATTCGGTGTTCAGCTGATGGAGGCTGAAAACAGACAGAAAACAAACCTGAAGCTCAGATTTCCGAGCTGCTAAACACGTTTGTGATTTACTTTCTCACTTAAACGCATCAATAAATCCCAGACTTCCAGTGTCACTGAGTAATAGTGATCAGCTAGCCTCCTTTAAAGGCTAAATCCAGCAGCGTGGGTTAAAACGCAGGGTGAATTCATCAGCCGGAAAGTATCCCCAGATGGAGATCTCTAATACAGCGGACTAAGCAGCCGTTCCAGGTGGCAGGCTTCTGCGTTTACTTTCACTCGGACTCGAAAGCAAAGGTTTGATTCATGCAACGACTTCATTTTGTTGGAAAGCTGCAGGGAGCTTGCAGTTTATGCTCTGGTGTAGGACCGGTCATTTCCCCACATCTCTACAGCAACAGAAAGACCCACAACAGCCACAGTGATGGGGAATACACCTGGTTGAAATAAACCTTTAAACAGATGCAACCAGTGAAACAATCTTATTAGGACTTTTGCATAGATTTTTAGAGTTGGCCTTAAGTTTCAGTGAAGATCCGTATAATCGCTATGCAGAGCAATTCAAAAAAGGCTGTAACACGTTGCCTCGGAGGGCACAGAGACTCTACAATGCGTAATGCAGACCTCTTCAAGTCCATCTAGAAGTAGGGTTTGAAGCATACCAACAAAAAATGACACCGTTTGCAAGTAAAGATGAAAGACAAACGTCTAAAAAAGAGCCCCTACATGTTCCCTTACATACAACCAAGAGAAACTGTTTCAGCATTAACGTCTCATTTCCTCGTAGCTCTGCGCTCGTATACGAATCAGCCAGAACTCCATTCATTCCTATGGGAGCCTCCGTGATCTCCAGTGTACCCGCGAAACTCCTCCTTCTGTTTTTCTGCCTCGAGTGCATTGAAAATTTTTAACTTTTGATGTAGATTATGGAGAGACTGGACTCTGTGCACCAGAGAAAAATGATTTAGCTAACAGGTCATTCAGTTGTTTGAATATGTTGACAGTCGGATCATGCAAATGAGTCATTACAAAATAAACTAGCAGTGTGACGTACAGAGGATACAAATACTATTAGTCCTGTAACACAATATTTCACTAAACTAGCTCCACATGTGGCAGAATAACCCCCCGACTTATTTTACACCATCAACATCATAAACAATACATAAATTAGACATAACATACAAACACACTAAACAGAAAAAGGTAAGTCATAACTATAAAAATACACAGAACAAGAGATTGTACAACCTGTTTAGCAACAGCCACAGGTATGTATGCCATGCATTTCCTGGACGCTGCAATACATTTCCCATTTTTGCTGTGATTTCATCAATATGAGCAGACCAAGACAAGTGAGAATCCAAAGTGACGCCCAATAACTTGGTTTGCTTCACCTGTTTTCAGTTCAAGCCCATTAATGAACAATTTCAGTGAGGTCTCGTTTTTTAATTTTGATCTTGTGCCAAAGATTATGGATGTTAAGGCCAATTTATTGTCCTTCAGCCAATTATTAAGAATCAAATCATCCATCCATTATCTGTACACCGCTTAATCCTCTGTTGGGTCGGGGGGGCTGGAGTCTATTCCAGTCGACTCAGGGCGAAGGCAGGGGACACCCTGGACAGGTCACCAGTCTATCACAGGGCTACATATAAAGACAATTAAGCACACTCTCATTCACAACTATGGACAATTTAGAATCATCAGTTAACCTCAGCATGTTTTTGGACTGTGGGAGGAAGCTGGAGAACCTGGTGAGAACCCACGTTGCACGGGGAGAACATGCAAACTCCACACAGAAAGATCCCAGGCGTCCTAACCGGGATGCGAACCGAGGATCTTCTAGCTGTGAGGTGACGCTGCTAACCACCGAGCCACCGTGCAGCCCCGAATCAAATCATGATTTAGCATTAACAAGTAGTCACAATCATACCGCCTTGTAGATGATTGATCCCGTCAGATCTCGGAAGCTAAGCAGGGTTGGGCTTGGTCAGCACCTGGATGGGAGACCGTGAGGGAACACCAGGAAGCCTGGGTGGATGCAGTGGGAGAGTGAGTGGTTGGTGGTGGTCGGAGGGGCTGATGGAGCAGACTGGCAGCTCCGTCAGTCTACCCCAGGGCAGCTGTGGCTACATACCTAGCTTACCACCATAGAGTATGGAGTGAATGAATAATGCAGTGTAAAGCATCTTTGAGTGTCTAGAAAAGCGCTATATAAAACCAATGCATTATTATTATTACGACAAAGTGACGTAGGACGTCGTTGATGTACTGTCCAACCTTGCACAGGTGCCATCATGAGTATGAATGAATGAAGCCTCAAGAAACATCAACAAAAAAGTTACCTGTGCATGAAATCAATAAAACCAGTGATGCTACGTCTGATGAAGGTTTTCTTCAGGTGTAAGGTGAGATTAGATCATCAAAATAAAGCTGTGTATCAAATAAAAAGTCGTATTTAGGCAACAGGAACTGAAACTAGACACTATTATTGACATGTAAAGTCTCATGACGGTGTAATTCTTTTTCCAAGAGCTCTTTAAGGCCTGCGTGTTTGTTTGATGTACAAAAACACTAAAGATATTAAATAATGCCCGCTGTAAGTTCTCAAACCATAACAGCTGAAACCAAACACAACCACCTTCACATGGAAACTGTCAGCGCAAGAAGGAAGCGAGCAGCAGCCGAGGGAATACGTCCAGGGAGAAAGAGGAAGAACGTGGACATGAAGCGGGGAGAAAAATTAAGTCGGAGTAGCTGGAGAGGAAAAGAAAAGGAAGAGGACGGTGAGGAGGAAGAACCGTGAAGAACGAGCGAACGACACAGCGGCAGCTCTCTGATTCAGACGGAGCAGGAGGGGGGAAGATCCAGGCAGCGGAGGGGGAAACCGAAAGACGGCGGTTATGAAAACAAATAGAGACAAACGTGCTGGGTCGAGGAAAGATGCTGACGGGAAGAGCGGCAAGCAGAAAGGCGAGTCGAGGAGGAGGAGGAGGAGGAGGAAGGGACGCGGAGCTAGAAGCAGATCAACAACTGAAGGAGAAACTCAGCAGGTGGAAAGAAGAGGGGGGGAGGTTTTGACGAAGCCGTAGATGTTTTATTCAGCGAGGAAGAACAGAGGATGACGAGCCGCACAGCCGTCGACTCTCGCTGCATACAGACGTGGCTTCATGTACATTCCCAACACCTTCACAGTCGTCTGTGGAGGCAACAATCTGGAAGACAGGAGTACGAATCACAACAACACGATCACACTAGCTGGAAGAGCTTTTATTAGGCACCCTTTTTGCTTCACAAACACTAAATGAAGTGAAACATTAGGATCCTTAATTGAGTTTTCCCCTTAAGTAGCTTTAAGGTTGGGAAATCGTTAAAGCTGCAGTCAAACAAATCCACTGGTTGCACTGATTTCACTCTACCTGGCAGCCTTATTAGCCCACATGAGTCATAAACAAACATAAAAAGCTAGCATTTTTGCAGCATATTAAACCATGTTAACATATTTTCTGCTTTAATAACAATAAACTTGGAACGGACCAGCAGGAACCGACCTATCGTCACGATTTCTGAAAATAAAACTGCATCAACCGATCGGACGGTCTGTTGAGGAATACTACGAGCTGAGAGAAAGTGAAATCAATTCTAAGCTCTTAGGTCATCATTTATTACATGTTAATCATCCGTTTGTGATTTTGTCTATTCTTTCCCAGAGAAACAAACGGTCTACGTGTTTAGGGTTGCAGGTTGAACGCTTATTTAGACCTTCTGAGGACGAGGCTGCCTTTTCAACTTATGAGAAGTGAACTCAGCTCCAGAGATGCCTTTACATCTCTCAGAAGCTGGTCCGTCTAAGAAATGTAGGAAAAACCATACCATTGCAGCGCTTTTCACAACGAACTGATGTCATAACCAAACTGTCACGGTTGTTCTTCTCTGGGAGAAAGAAAAAGCCGGGCAAACTTTGTCCTTCGACTCATTACAATGGAATGGATTTCCCAACGACCCATTAAATCGTTGTACGGACTGTTGTTTGCAAAGTTTAAACTGGACTTTTCGGTCGTTTGTTTCAACAAAAAGCAGCCAGAGACCACTTCCCTGGCATGATTTCAAGTGGACTGGAGCCAAATTAGAATAAACTTTTAGTAAATGTTAAATAAATGCAGTCTCCGGTAGGTTGGGCCAGTTCCAAGTTTTGAAAAGACGGGGGTGTTCGCTAGGGGTGGGACAAAACATCTATACAGCGATACATCATCATCCCTCCTTGTGTGATGTGAGTATCGATACACTTGCGTCAAATATCGATACTTTAATCAATATAATAAGGTGCTCTAAACCCTGCCAGCTGCCATTTTCCCAGCGTCACTACTTAATGACTCCACATGGTGGCGTTTATCACATGAATGAGGGAGACTTGAGCAGAAATGAGTCGCCCCAAGAAGAGTTAGTACAGGTATAATGGTGGACAGCAGCGCTACCATAAGAGACGCCCCATCCACGTTTAAGTCCAAAGTGTGGACCCATTTGGGCTTTCATTGAGGGAACAAGCAAGCTGGACAAAGACTACGCCATATACAAGACCTGCCTCGTAAAAGTAAAGCACACAGGCAACACCACCAACATGTAAACCCACCTGCAACGCCACCATCCTGAACTCCTGGCCCAGAAAGCGGCTGATGCAGCTGAAGTTTCAAATCAGCCTGCAGCCGTTAACACAAAGTTTAAAGCAAAGATGGCCGCCAGCATTACAACGTCCATCGCTGGGTTCATTTGCAAGAACCTCCACCCATACAGTGTGGTGGAAAATGAAGGGTTTGGAAAAATGCTACACACTGGAACCAAGGTATGAACATATCCAAGTTATAGATATCGTGATGTATCGTTAAGTGATCGTCTTGCAATATATCGATTATCGCAGTATCGCGTATCGTAAAGTACCCTGTGATTCCCACCCCTAGCGTTCACTTTTAGTCCTACTTTCCAAACCGACACCAAAAATAACGGACTATTCCAGGTAGGCTGTTGTTGTTGCAGCACTCCTCTCCTCATAGAAGCAACATTCGTGACTGTTTGACCAGTGAGAATTTGGTCCGGTGAGAGCAAATCGACCAACCAACAGACCGGTCAACCTGGACGCTGCAGCCCTGCAAACATCAACGCTGTTAGTAAATTTGGTTGTTTTAAATTTGATGTTTGAACTCATGTAAAATGTGTGAAGACATGGGAAAAAAATGTCTCCAGGGAATGTTATTTATAGAAAAAACTGTAAAATCGAGTATCAAGAATGAGCAAATGTTTTTTTCTTTGTAAGTTTAACTCCTGGACACAAGACGACACTGAAAAGCCCATCATGAGTGCATCTGCCCCGGTGGCTTCGCTCTTCTACGTCATTGCTGATGATAGTTGCTTGCTATATTGACTATATTGACTTCCGTATTGCAAGATCAGTTGATTCACGGTGAGCTCAGAGCAACAGCTGACAAGCAACAACAGCCATTTACCGCCAAACTCTCGATTCGAACACCGAAGCCCAGACAGCCGAGAGAGTTGACATATTCGACGCTTCATGTATTTCTGTGGAAATATTCAAGATGTCTGAGATTTCCCCCAGAATTTAAGACAGAACTCGGAACTACTTTGTAACGAGTGTGTGATTCAGGAAGTAAATGATGAACAGGTGAAGATGGAAGCGAGAGGAAACAGGAAGAAGAAAGGAGGGCATCGTAAAAGCAAAAGCAGGAGCACTACGAAACCCGCAGGACAACAAGAGACTGTTGTGTAATCAGAGAACACCGCCGGAGAGGATGGAGCACTTTTTCCTGCCATCTGTTTGGATTACATGCAAGCATACGTCATCTCCACCTCTCCGCTCCCTCGGTCCACCTCCCTCCTCGGATTTCCCTCCCATCCGCTCTCCGGCTGCGACGCCCTGCCTCAACATTCCCTCACAGACCTTCAGACCCGGACGCTCGAGTCCAGCGTGGTCCAGAGGCGCCCCGGTGGCACTCCTCCATCACCGGGACTCAAACCGGCATTCCTCTCCGATCCAAACCCACCTCTCCGACCCTTTCTGGTCTCTCACACCTTCTCTGGAGAGAGTGAACTGGCTCAATCCCAGGATCACCATCAGGCATCTCTCAACACCACATTAACCAGAAAGCAAACAGACAACCTTTATACGACGTTGTTTTCAGTCTATGGAGGTTTAAAAAACACACAGCTGAGCCCTTTAACAGATGAGCATCCTAAAAAAATGAGGTTTTCAGGAGGAATTATGATAACAGTGAGTGTGAAATAGAGTAAAATTAATTAAATCAGGCAAAAATGTTGCATCAAAGTTGATTTAAATTAAAATAAATGCAGAAGAAGCGTTTTTCTTGTTGTAAGAATGAAGACAAAATTCACTTTATAAGCAGCACCGGTGCGCAACCAAGACGCACTAAATGCCACTGCATCCAAATAAATAATACATATATATTTAAAAGAACTGTAGTTTTTCAGAATAAGGAGTTAATAAAAGAGGGATAAGTGGGATGCGACTAAATCCTGGCATCCGTGTTTTTACCGCGGTGCGCAGAGGGATGGAGACGCGCTGAAGGCAGCCTCTCCGGGGCTGCGCTGCCCGGACTCGCTGCGTCTCCCCCGGGAAAAGTAAAAAAGCGCACAGCCGGCTCACCTTCTCCGGTTGTCCCGTACGAGCAGCAGAGAAGCAGGGCGACCCGAGCGATAATCCCAGCGGCTCTTTTAGTCCACAGATCCATGGTGAAGCGGCGGGGAGGCTGCAGAGAAGAAGCCCAGCGGCGGCGGCGGCGGCAACGGCGGCTGGAGGAGAGAGAGACGGCGGACCTCTCCTCTCCAGCTCCGAGAGAGATCTCCTGAAACCGGAGTGGGGGAGGCAGGGAGGGAGGGAGGGAGAGAGAGAGGGAGAGATGGATTTACTACGGGTTCACAGCTTCAGTGCGCCGCCTCCTCTTCACTTCATCGGTGTTTAATGAGAGACTCGCTGCGGCGCCACAATCACTTCTGACCAGTAAACTCTCCGCCGGACACGATGTGCGCATAAACAGCCCAAATAAACACTATAAACACAAATAAACTGGTATTTACTGGACTTATTTCTGTGTAATCTGCGTTTTAAAGGACATTTTTGTCACCAGTCTTGTTTGTTTTTTAGTCAAACTTAAAATAAATGGTATGACTGCATATAACATGCAGTATTGTGGATGACTTGCTTCACTTCCTTAAGTAAAATCAGGTTTATAGAGAGAAAAAAACTCAATTCAGATAAACCCAGAAACAAACATACACTGTAAAAACTTGACATAAAAAAACGTTGAAAATCTGGCGGGCAAAAAAAAAAAATCAGAATAAAATGAAGTGGAAAAAATATAATAAAAATAAAAATTAAATAAAAAATATAATAAAAAATAAAATTGAGCAAAACATGTATAATAAAATAAAATGAAGTTAAAAATAAAAAATAAAAATGAAGTAAAAAATACAATGAAAATAAAATGAACTAAAAAAAATAATAAAATGAAGTAAAAATATATGTAAAATATATTATAATAACAAATTGTGATATATATATATATATATATATATATATATATATATATAAAATAAAAAAAATAAAAAAAATGGTGAAAACGGTGAAAATAACAGCAAATATCTGCAAAAATATTGATATTTTCAGCTGTTTACTGTATTTAAATACAGTAAAACAATGAAAATCCACACATACACATTACAAAAGAACAAATTACTATTTCTAAACATATATTTTTCTGTTACTTTATTACAAATTATCCATAATTTACCAAAATGTGGACAATTTATAAGTGACAGCAAATATCAGAAAAACAAACAACAAAAAAATAAAAACCCTATATTTTGGTTTCCAGACAGTAAAAAGTTGGTAATTTAATGGTTAAATGGTGTCAAAAGAATGAATTACCATTTATAAAAAAAAGACAGATATGTGATGTGGATGTTATGTACAGTCTTAGCCTGTCTGCTTTTCTAAAAAAAAAAAAAAAAAAATTCTAATAATTTTCACTAAACACTTTCTGTAACTTCACAAAATGGTAAAAAAAAAAAAAAAAGATCTGTAAAATACAGTTAAATTTTTCAGTTCTTAAAATATTTTTTTAAAGTAACACCAAACGTCAGTGGGAAAAAACATTTTTGCTGATTTAAATACAGTTAATGTCGTATAACTTGTGGTCAAATACTGTAAAATAATGTATTAATATTTATATAAATAAATATTTCTGATTTTGACTTTATGCACAGTTTTGGCTTGTTTTCTTTTTTTGGCCTAAATGTCAATTAATCCTTTTTTAGGAGGGAGGGGTCAAGAAAAGTCAGTAAAAACAACCAAACAAAAAGCTGAAATAATTACCACGCATTTTTCAGTCCCTAATTTGCATAATTTTTTCTTTCAAATGTCAACAACTATGTCAGCATTCCCTGCTGATTTAAATACAGTAAAAAAAAAAAGTATTGTAATTTTACGTCCAAACATTGTAAAACGATGAATTATAATTTATAAAAATCCTGTTTTTGATGTTGTTATTGGCAGTTTTGGTCTGTTTTTTTATCATCAAAGTGTAAATTAATAACTAAAACAGGGGAAATCAGGGAAGACAACAGAAAACTGAGCAGAAAAGTGCAGTAAAAAAACTTCTATGTATTACAGTGTGAAATGTTTGAAACCCAAATAGAGGTTTTAGAAGGTTTCCTGAACTTAAAGGTAATATTTGTAAGAACCTCAAGCAATTTACACGTATTGAAAGCTTTTTTTATTGCCAATATGTGAGCAGATTGTAACATAGCTCCAAAAATTAGACTCTCCTTGATCTCCTCCTCCTCAAAAACATGTAGACGGATCTCTATGTTAAAGACTCGAACTGATTTTCAGGCTTTCTTTGCCTCAGTGCTTCTCTCCTGCTCCGCCGCAGCAACAACAACGTGCAGCATCAGCTCATGTTAGCTTAGAAAAGACATGGTTGTCACGCCAAACCCTCAGCTTCTACTCATCAACTGCTTTCTCAGTAAACTACACTGCCTGTCTGTATCACAATGAAGAAACAGTGCGACAGTGATGTGGTTTTCCCAGCTTCTGGACCACAGTGGAGCTCTGTGGCACTGAGGGATAAGCTAAATGAGACTTTGGACGCACAACAATGCCCGCTAGTCGGCTCAGTTCATTGCTGGGTTTTGGACTTTTCGTGGGATTTGCCAACAGTGTGGCATCTTGCTGTGGAACCTCCAGCCTCCTCTGGTTCCAGAACAGTTAAAGGCCGATGTCCTCCGCTTTGAATCTAAACAAAAATAATGCACTCTGAGGAAAATGGCCAACGTCAGATACTTCCCCTCCATCCACGACGAGATGGAAGGCTGGATATTCTGGTCTTTCTTCGACCCCCGGCCACTTCAAAAAAAGTTTAAAAGCTTCTTTGCGAAGAATCTCAAAGCCGGCGATGACCAACGCACAGCAGCCGCTCAGCAGGATGAAGCTCAGGCAGCCTGGACGGGTTCAGACCCTTTAGTGGTGCCTGATTACCGGCCGCTGGACGCCTTCAGTGCGGCGGCACGCGAGGACGGTGGTCCGACCTCACGGAGCGAGGAGGACGATCTCTGCGAGCTCTCCATCAGGATGAAAGAAATCGAGCTGTGCAAGATGATGGGAGAGACATCGGGCGTCCAGGAGAGTGAGTACACAATGATGGTGATTACCTGTTTAATGGGCTCGCTTTGGAGCCGCGGGAGTCGATACTGTTGTGCAATTTTGATGTGGATCATCATTAGTGTAACTACCACTCAGTCAGGAGCGATGCCATTACAGAACTTCATCGGCTCTTCAGCTCGACTGATTCAGCATTGAAGAGACGTTTAATTATGTAATTATGGTGTACTGTTGTTTTGATTTTACCTTCTACCTACATTGAAAATGCTACTTAAATAAGAGTACATAACCAGGGGAATGTATTTTTCCTATTAACTCAATGACAGTAAAGTGCATTTTACTGCTGTAGTAAAGCAGCTTATTCTGCTCTACTTTGTTTCAGGCTTATTATGAATATTTTGATATTAACTTTAAAGATACATCTGCTGCTTATTTTATCAGTTAGAAGAAAAAGTGACTGTTTGGGAAATGAAAACAAAATGCCGTCAGAATTAACCAAAGCTTAAAGGGACGCATTTATACTGGACACCATATGAAAGCCTATGTGTTGTTTCAAACATATTTAGACGTATGGATGTTTAATATCAATTTTAACAACACGGAGAGACAGAAGTAATACCACTAAACAATTAAAAGTGACGAAAATACTTCATTTAAAATTTAATTTAAAAAAATGCTATTTCTAGTGAGGAATAAATTAGGACACCCTTACATTTATTCCCACTTAAAATGGCTAAAATCACACACAGTTGTATCACATCAGGTGCACATGATTAGAGCATCGTTATCATTTTGAAAGAGGCTCGCCCCGTTTAAACCTCAGACATTTAGTTTGGTGCGCTGGTGAGACTGAACACCATGGTGAGATTTAAAGAGCCGTGTGGGGCCATCTGAAAGAAGACTGTAGCTGCTTATTAGTCTGGTAAAGGCCGGCACACACTACAGGATGTTTCAAAACTTTACTGATTTAGAGACCACACACTTGAAGATAACAAAAGACAGATCGCACAAGATCTCTGTCTTCTGATCTGATAGTGTGGTGTTAGCTAACCACGACTAACCAATTCTTCAGCAGACTATCAGGTTCAAACATGATAGAAATAACGGCACTATAAATACCAACGTTACTAACGGCGTTCCTTTTTTCAGTAACAAGTAATCTAATTGATTACTTTTCCCATCCTTATAACGCCGTTACTGCCAAAAATGTGTCTCGTTACTAGAATTGAAGCTGTTTTTTCATCAGACCACCCAGATCTCTGAGCCGAGGGGCAGAGATTTTTTAGGACTGTCAAAATTGACGAGTTAATGCAGATTAATCCATCATCATGATTAATCTGATTAAAATTTTTAGCGACGGTAACTCTACTTGTTTGTTTTTACTTCCTGTTCCGTCAGTGAGCTGAGTCAGCTCGCGTTGTGATTGGCTTAAATCTCTTGCTCGGCTGCTCTCGGAGGAAACCCCCACACACTACCGGGTTTATAGTCACAAATATTAAACATGTTCATTATCTACGATCTCTCCTTCCGAGACCTTCCGAGCGGATCGGACCGGACAAAATCACTCTTAACACACCACAGGAAAATCAGACATGATGTCGTTTGTAAACATCCAACAATCAGGCCTTTGCTGGCTTTGATGGTAAGGAGGAGATCGGGACAAAAATCGGCCCGATTATCCTGTAGTGTGTAGCAGCCTTAAGGGATTTAAAAAGATCTCGAAGCAATTTGAAATCAGCCATTCCACTGTCCGGAAAACAGTCTACAAGTGGAGGACGTTCAAAGTAGCTGCCAACATGCCCAGGTCTGGCCGTCCGAGCAAGTCCACCCCGAGAGCAGACCACAAGATGCTAAAAGAAGCCTCCAAAAACCCTAGAATGTCATCACGGGACCTGCAGCAGGCTCTTGATGTGAAAGTAAAAGCCTCTACAATCAGACAGAGACTGCACAAGGTTAACTTTCATGGGAGGTGTGCAAGGAGGAAACCTTTGCTCTCGAAGGGAAGCATGAAGGCTAGACTGAGGTTAGCCAGAGAGAACGTAGACGAAGACCAGGACTTCTGGAGCAATGTCCTTTGGACAGATGAGTCTAAAATTTAATTATTCAAACACCAGAACAGAGGACAGGTTTGGCGTAAAAACCAAATGCACCATTCCAGGGGAGTTGTAAGTTTTTCATGACTGTACTCCGAAGCCTAAAGATGTAGAAAAATTCAAAAGGAAAAGCAGAACCAAAACAAAACCATGTGTATTTAATATTTTATAATCTATTCAAATGCTTTATATGCAAACATCTTTATCTGGAGTGGAGTGAGGGGGACGTTTATTTAAGTGCAAGTACTCCAAATGTGTACTTGTGTACAGTGTTTGAGTAAGTGTACTTTCCACTAATGAAATTCTGGTTCACCTCTTTTTCAGAGAAACATCAGAGGTGCAGAGTGGTTGTCAAGGTCGAACCGGGAACAAGAAACTATTTTAGGAGCGGCCAGTAGGAACCTCCTGCTAGTTTAAATGAATAAACACGTGCCAACAATGCTGTAAACCAGTTTTCGTCTATCTTCGGTTTCACAGTTCTCAGTTTCAACTTCTTATTTCCTTGATAAAGATCTAGACTTACGACAGTTTTGTATGCGTTTATGAACCGTTTTGAAGGAGGAGGTCTTGCTTTATCAACATTTCTTCTCGAGCTATTCAATTCAGTTTTATTTATATAGCGCATATTTACCACACATGTCGTCACATAGCGCTAAACATTGTAGGGAAGAACAGGAAACAGGAAACCCAACAATCCAAAGTTGCTTTTGGATTCCCTATGAGCAGCAATCGGTGACAGTGGGAAGGAACCAAAAAAAACCCTAGAATAAATGGAAAATGGTAAATGGTCTGCACTTGCATAGCGCTTTTCTCTACCTTAGTGGTACTCAAATGACTTTACAATGTGTTTCGCATTCACACATTGACACATTCACACTCCAATGGCAACAGAGCCACCATGCAAGGCGCTAATCTACCATTGGGAGCAACTTGGGGTTCAGTGTCTTGCCCAAGGACACTTCGGCATGCAGAGGGGCCGGGGATCGAACCGCCAACCTTGCGATCAGTGGACAACCCGCTCTACCACCTAGGGAAGGGGGGAAAAAAAACCTCTGACCGAACCAGGCTCAGGGAAGGCGGCCATCTGCCTCGACCGGTTGGGTTGGGAGTGGGGATGAGGGGGAGGGATAGCAGGAGAGGATGGGGTGGGGATGGGAGGACAGCAGGACAGCTACAGGGTCTGGTTTTTACGAGGGGTGATTGATAAGTTTTGAGCCTGACCAAGAAAACAAGAGCTGTTAATCAACATGTTTAGTACTCTGAGAGAGCAACATGTCACAATAGTTTGAGTTCAGTCTGGACTCATTGTGTGCTTTAATGCATTAAGAATACCTGAGTCAAGTAGGGTAGGGTAGGCCATTCAAGCAAAATAAACCAAGTTGGTGACCATGCTGTGATACAGTACCTGTCCCGAAAGGGCAATATTATGCCTCCCTGGTACCGCAACTGTGCCGTGGAGAAAATCAAACTGTGGGAGAAAATCTAAGTAAAGCACCGTGGAAAGCGTAGAAGTGCTGCAGGACAACGCACCAGTCCATAAGTCAGTTGTCGCCATGACTGCAATTCACGAATGTGGGTTCGAACTCGTGCAGCATCCCCCCTAGTCCCCAGATTTGGCTCCGTCCGACTTTAATCTACCGTATTTTTCAAGTGTAACGCACTCAAAAATTGACAGTGCGCCTTATGTATTAATTGTGGTTGTGCTTACTGACCTCGAACCGATTTTATGTGGCACACGCCGCTCAAGAATCTGTCCAAATGTTTTAGTACGACTTTGGTAAGCTACGAAGCCGCACCGCTTGATAGATTGTCGGCGCATTACGGCTACCGCAGTCAGGAGCCTCGCGGAGTAATACGTACTGTGTTTCAATATAACATTACAGTGTGTGTACAAGGACCCCAAAATGGCACCTTTTAAGAGACATGCTTACGAAGCGGGTTTCAAACTCAATGCTATCAGTCACGCAGGAGAACATGGGACTAGAGCAGCTGCGAGAGAATTCAACATTGGTGAATCAATGGTGTAAAAGTGCAATTGTTTTGTATTTTATGTGTTACAACTGAACAATGTTGAGAGTTATTGTGAATGAGATGAATAAACTTCGACTTATCTGACTGTTTTGTTTCGCCTAATGCGCCTTATGATCCGGTGCGCTTTACGTACGAAAATAGACCCGTTCATTGATATTACGCCTTATAATCCAGTGCGTCCGAAAAATACGGTACTCCCAAACATGAAACGGCTCCTTGCTGGGACCCATAATGCCGCTAATGATGACGTCACATCTGCGGTGAACGACTTCCTTTAGGAGCAGGATAAAACCTTCTATGAGACTGGTATGGTGGTGGCTGTGGCTCAGGTGGTGGAGCGGGTTGTCCACTGATTGCAAGGTTGGCGGTTCGATCCATGGCCCATCCGCATGCCGAAGTGTCCTTGGGCAAGACGCTGAACCCCAAGTTGCTCCCAGTGGCAACTTGGGGTTCCAATGGTAGATTAGCGCCTTGCATGGCAGCTCTGTCGCCATTAGTGTGTGAATGGGTGAATGAGAGACACATTGTAAAGCGTTTTGAGTACCAGGTATTGAAGTATTTGGTCCGACTCCTCAGAGATCGTGTTGTGGAAGATAATGCTAACCTGGAAATCCATTCTTCATTAATATGGTTTTCCATGACTGCAAAACCAAGGGCGTGTTTTTGGGGGGGAAATTTTGAACGCTGGCTTCTGCAATCCGCTTGTGGCATTCTAAATGAAAGCAGGTGATTATATTCCTGTGTAAAAATAAGCAGGAATTTAATACCGCATTTAATTGCCAGTCCAAATAAAGCTCAGATTAATTACTGGTATCAGAAAAATGGAGCTGCCAAGAAAAGCCATTATGCATCTCAAATGGACGGTCTTCTAAATAATGCTTTCCTGTTCCTCTGTATTAATCTCTGTGCTCAGAATAGCAGATTTCTACATCGGTGGGTGTTTTTTTTTTTTTTTACAGCCTCCTGATCCCAGAGGGGCTCGTTTTCTTCAGTCAGCCAAGTCAAGTGTGTTTCCTCACATCGGCTTTATGAGCATGAAAATAAAACCCACAACAAACGAAAACAAAGAGGCCTAAATATCACAGAGAGCCTTTACACTTGGAGTTTGGTGGATTAAAAGTCGAATTATAGGGACGACGGTGCTTTCAGAGAGCGTCTAGGTTTCAGTGTGTTCAGGAGGCAGAAAGCAGCAGCTGCCATTATCACTCAGCTCTTTGTAGTAGTGGTTGTAGTAGTATCATTGCTAACCCTTCCTCTATTTGAAGCGAACACCCCTGCTATTTAGCTCAGTGATGAGAATACACAAGTTGGATCTTGTACTGCAACAGCCTACGCAGTACTGGCCGTTATGACAGAGTTGGACCCTCCCTTCAATTCAAAATACAAAACAGCGACATGACATAAGTAACTTTACAAAAACGTCAGATCGACAAGTAGTGATGAGGACACTGTAATGTTCTTTTAAAAAATTATATGTAAAACAAGCCCAAATTCCATATTTCCATCATGTTTTCTACTTCACTTTAGTTCCCAGATTGACAGGCAGTCTTTGAAATCAATCATGTCATTGCTCCCTGAATGTCTACAAAGCTTTGACAGCACTGAACTGCACAATTGCAAACACTCAGTAAAAATACACCAATCAGGCATAACATCATGACCACCTGCCTAACATTGTATTGGTCCCCCTTATGTGGTCAAAAATGCTCTGAACCATTGGACATGGACCAGAGGACCTCTCAGGGTGTCCTATGGGGTCTGGAACCAGGACGTTGGCACTGGATCCTTTGGGTACTCTGGCTTGTGCAGTGGGGCCTCTGTCAATCAAACTTGTTCCACTGCATCCTGTTGATGCTTGATCACAATGGGGTGTAGGAAGTCTGGAGGTCAAATCAACATGTTGGGCCATTGTCACGTTCCTCAACATGTTTAGCTAGCAGTGGGCACCATGACAAAGACCCCTGTGGTATTTAATGACTCCTGGTGAGATCGCACAGTGTTAAGGCCAATCATGTCTTTGAGGCCGGCAGCTGAAATATAAAGTGGCTGATGAACCACGCAAATTGCATCTGATGACTAATCAGTTATTGATTGATATTGCCGCAGATAAAGAAACATGAATTATCACTGTGTACTTGGTCCTGAGACAACTGATGGAGAACATTCAACTCAAGCACCAAGGTTTTGGCCGCAACAACACAACAGTCTCTAACAACAGCCCTGCTAGCCAAATTTAGCACCCTGTGACTTCTTCCTCGTCCCCAAAACTAAATTCAACTTGAAGGGTCATTGTTTTGATGCAAAGAGATCCAGTTTGGGTCACAGATTGTGCTTGAGAGGCTTCCAGGAGCAGCGTATCACTGTACAAAGAGACTATTTACAAGGGAACGGCAGCCAGATTTAAATCAAATGCAGTTGTTGCTGTTTTTCGGTGCAGCTTCTGAAGTGTTTCCTTTGATTGCACTTCACACACATGGATGGAAACTTGGCCACTGGCTCGACACAAGCCAAGATTGAATGTGGCACTAGTCACACTTACAACAGGTGCAACAAAGCAGCCGTGATTCACCACACAGCAGGAGTTTCAGACCAATTTGTGCAACACAGCGTTGCCTGAGGACGAGGTTGTGGCGTTACATTCAGATCAGGTCCAGCGCAGAATGTTAAGCAAACGCATTGAGAGTGAGAGGCTTTGGGTTGCATTCAGTCGATAAAATGCGCGGTCCAGAAAAAGGCCCTGAAAACAGAGAGGAGAGGGGAAGGCGTGCAGAGAGAGTCGGCGGGGGGATCTGATAATGAAAACCCACTGAGAGTATAGACAGCGGGGGATTCAGATGATAAAAAACCTGTTGAGAGCAAAAACAGCAGGGGGATCGGATAAAACCGACGCCAGGGTGTGAGAGAAAGAAGAGATCCCGAATGCACATCAACACACACTCGACATGAGCGTCACACACCTTGCGGGCCTGTGGACACGCCTCACGCAGAGAAACCAGCTGGCTGCTGAATGTTCAAATCAGACAAGTGAGGGATTTTAAAACTGTGAGAACCTGAGATTGGACAAAAATGACACAGAGAGGAAGCAGCAGGCAAATCTGTGACATCTTGTCGACAAAAATACCCACCGATAGCCAAATACAAATAGCAACACACAGCGGGAGAGTTGCATAGGTGAGGACAAACGGTAAAAAGCAGGAAATAATGCAACGGATGGAGTTTCTCTTTTTCATCCAGAAAATCATCAAGAGGAGTAAAATGGGAACAAGTGAAGCCTCCATCATAGGCTACGTTCAGACTGCAGGGCTTAATGCTCAATTCGGATTTTTTTGCAAGTTCGTTCACATTTCCAGTTAAATGTGACTCCTATGTGATCTCATGTGTGAACTTCATGCGACCTAAAAATGTCCTGCATGCGCAGAAGAGGACACGACGACGTCACACGCAGCGAGCGTGCTCAGTGTTTGCGGAAGTAAAATGGATGGTAACAGTGGAGCGTATGCAACACGTCCACGGCTGCTTCGTTTGTTTGAGTCTTTATCCTCCTTATATTCGGCTCGGAGGCTCTTTACTTTTCTTTGGCATTGGATCCAGGACCGTTTATACCCACGCTCGGCCACTTCTTTGGAAATGTTTTCAAAAACCTCCTGGTTCCGATAAGACCCCTCGAGTTTGTCCTGATAAATGCGACCTGGCCGTTCAGACAGAAGTCGCATTGCAAAAGATCGGATGCCTATCGGATTTAGGACCACATATCCAAGTGGTCTGGGTCGCATTTAAAAAAATCGGATCTGTGTTGTTCAGACTGTCATGAAAAGATCAGATCCAGGTCACATAGGGGGAAAACATCAGATTAGGGTCACTTTAGCCTGCAGTCTGAACGTATGCGATTTTTTTGCCCCCTTATGCGACCTGTGTCTGATCTTTTCATGACAGTCTGACCAACACTGATCAGATCTTTTTAAATGCGCACAGACCACTTGGATACGTGGTCCTAAATCCGATACGTATTTGATCTTTAGCCATGACTTCTGTCTGAACGGCCAGGTCGCATTTATCCGACCTACACGTCACTGATACACGACAAACGTCTCCATTCTGCGTTCAAGTAGACGTGAGCAGGCATGGTGGACGATAATGTGGAGTCCAGTCAATGGAAGTTTCGGAGTTAGTTAATATTTGGGGGGACAGCTCTATTCAGGACAAACTCAAGGGGTCTTATTGGAACCGGGCGGTTTTTGAAAACATTTCCAAAGAAATGGCCGAGCGTGGGTATAAACGGTCTTGGCTCCAATGGCAAGGAAAAATAAAGAGCCTCCAAACCGAAAATAAGGAGGCTAAAGACTCAAACAAACGAAGCGGCCGTGGACGTGTTGCTGGTCCACTCTACGAAGAGCTGGATTTTCGGAGACAAGCCCAACATTCAGCCGATAGAACTGCTGGATAGCAGCTTTGCCGTGTGACGTCGTCGTGTCCTCTTCTGCGCATGCGGGACACTTTTGGGTCGCATGGAGTTCACACATGAGATCACATAGGAGTCGCATTTAATTGGAAATGTGAACAAACTCACAAAAAAATCTTAATTGAGCGTTAAGCCCTGCAGTCTGAACGTAGCCTTAGTTTCTCTTCAGTTTCGTACTCTGTTGTTCAAAAAGGAGAGACTGCACAAGAACAATTAAGCTTTTCTGCATTGTTAAGGGAAGAATAGTCGTTGCATCATCTGAGAGGTCTGAAATAAAGAACAACCCCTGGGCCTGGGAGTGAAACTGGGCCACACTGGGACATGTGGGAAAAGCATTTTGTTTCATTTTAACGGGAACATTTCCTCCCAGAAGCGTTTGCAAAATGTGACCAGATTTTCTTCTACAAGTCGGAGAACGGAGGTGGGCATGTGTAATTATCAGGCCTTGAAATAACAATGGGATACTGTACAGCTGAAGACAGAGGAAGTGAGTTTTGAGCGCGAGTTTTATTCCGGAGTTAGTCCGTTAAACCTGGGCGGAGCTCATTTATCGGACAGAGTAACATCTTGTCTTGTCAGGTTGGAGATTTTGGCAGTAAAAGGAAACTCACATGAGTTGTGATGACAGCACAGACTGACAGGGGTGAAAATGTTTAACTTTTTTCACATTGATAATTCCAAACTGGACCCACCACTGGCAGTAAGATATCAGCATCAGTCGGCCTCAATCTATCTCTTCAGTACGGTCACGTCAGCCGCTCATTCAATGCAGAAAGCTCCTTAAAAGGATGTGATATTATGGTTTTGATTTGGGTGATAAATAACGTCGAGTGGAGTCATCAATCTGTAGCAGTTTATGGCTGAGGGCGTTTAGAGTCTGGTGCTGGAATATTGTTCATAACAGGGCGACAGCACGGTGTTGGAATAATTAATTCTCCATTCACGAATTGGGAGTCGGATGCTTTTCCTTCGCTCTGCGCTACAACTCCTCTCAAACCATCTCAGCTGGGTTTAGGTTGGTTTTGGTCGAGGCCTGGTCACGTGACGCAGCCCTCCATCGCTCTGCTCCTTGGTCAAACAGCCTTTTGACAGAGCCTGGAGGGGTTTTTTGACCTACTGTCCTGCTGATAAAATAATAATGCTCCCACTAAGCTCAAACAGAAGCCTGGGTTTTTAGCACTCCTATGCAGTGTTCAATCACCAACCTGGTCCATTAGTGCACGTACACTAGCTGTATTCCTTTTCCTGATTGTGCAGGTCACAACAGGTGTTATCAGCCACTGTCGCCAGGTATTATGTCAGAGAGCCATGTCTCCTCACGCAATCTTGTCAAAGGTTGCTTCTCCTCAACATAGTAGTTAAATGCATATGAATACCACCGATCCAGCCAATGACACTGGGTTTGCTGGTGTGTTTGTGGCGTGTGTGGCTCCTGCTGGGTGCGATGATGATATTGATGAGCCCAATCTTGAACGACCAAAGAGACTATTGGATCAGCCATATGTTCCCACAGCTCTATGTTCCCACAGCCCTATGTTCCCTCAGCCCTATGTTCCCACAGCCCTATGTTCCCCCAGCCCTATGTTCCCTCAGCCCTATGTTCCCACAGCCCTATGTTCCCACAGCTCTATGTTCCCACAGCTCTATGTTCCCACAGCCCTATGTTCCTACAGCTCTATGTTCTCACAGCCCCATGTTCCCACAGCCCTATGTTCCCACAGCTCTATGTTCCCACAGTCCTGTTCCCACAGCCCTATGTTTCCACAGCCCTATGTTCCCACAGCCCTATGTTCCCACACTCCTGTTTCCACAGCCCTATATTCCCACAGCTTTATGTTCCCACAGCCCTATATTCCCACAGCTCTATGTTCCCACAGCCCTATATTCCCACAGCTCTATGTTCCCAGAGCCATAAGTTCCCACAGCTCTATGTTCCCAGAGCCATAAGTTCCCACAGTCCTATGTTCCCACAGCTCTATGTTCCCACAGTCTTATGTTTCCACAGCCCTATGTTCCCACAGCTCTATGTTCCCACAGCGCTATATTCCCTCAGCCCTATTTTCCCACAGCTCTATGTTCCCACATGTCTCATTTCTAAGACCCCATTTACACGAAGGGAAAACGCAGATATTTCCACTCCACAGCAACCCCATGTTGAACGAACCGAATATTTGGATATTCGTCATTAATTGGACCCGAATATCCGGAGCACAGAAATTGCTTTTCAGGCCAGCCCTAGCATTCACACTCTCTACTGGCCCTGTGTATGAGGGCAGTATGAATCCTCTCGTTTTATTCAGAGATCGAAGCTGAATTTTACACATCACCAGTTAATTGGTGGCACCAGAGACCAGATGGCTTCCCTCCTATTTGGCCAAATGAACCAAAGTGAAGCAGTAAAGGGCTCAGCGACTGAATAAACTTCTCCGGCCTCGCTTGTATTTGAGCACTCATTCGAGCGTCCATTCCCGAAGGATCCCTCACTACTAAACCATCCACTCTTCTGTCAAAAAGCAGCTCACAGAGGAATTTCTGTCTCTGACCTGCCAAGTTAACCGCTCAAAGCTTTCATCGGATTTCGAACCTGCGATTCCGGCGATTCCCCGCGGAGAAGCGACGCGTTACTTCTGCACCACACAGTCATCAATGGAGTGTTTCTGCTTCGCCATGGTAACTTCCAAAGCAGCCGCGCAGAGATGCTGAATGGACTTTTGAAAAACAGAAAAGGAGAGCTGCATGAGAATGAGCCCAGAGGGAGAGAGAGAGGCTGATCTGGGTGTGAATAAAGCTGAAACTAAGTGATGTAATAAACAGCGTGATGCGGATTGTTTTTAATTATGAACTCATCTCGGTTGGATCTTTAATCTCCGCGTCTCCGTTTTAGTTTCCGCAGCTAATTTTCACACACTTAATTGTTTCTTTAACAGCAAATTTGGGAACATTTTTTCATACATAATGAGGCACGGTGGGAATTCAGAGTGTGGAAATTTGTGGAAACATTGACTCAGGAGTCGTTAGTAATTCTGTTCAAGCGTTTGGAAAAACACATAAGAAACAGAAGCTTTTCATTTGGGTTTGTTTAATAATAATAATGTCCTGTCTGATGCAGTTTATATTCATATCATGTTTGCTTGACAAGACAAGACATCTCCTCTAATAAAGCACAGAGTGAAGTTGTAGTTTTTACTGCTAGGGCATTTTACAGCACATTATTCCTCAGGGCAGTGACGGCAGAGTAAAGGTCTGGTGACTCCAACGTCTCAGTTTTCACACCATAATCAATTAATTCATTTTATGCACTCACAGATGCGACTTAAAGCTGTGCAATCTTTATGCATCAAGTTGAAATCTGGCGAACTCTTATCCATGAATTTCAGCTCAATCTGAGCTACTGAGCTAATCGATTTCCAAACTCATAGTTAGCAAACCGAGAGTTTTTCCTAATAATATAATGTACAGGGATCCCTCGTCTACCGTGGGGGTTTGGTTCCAGAACCCCCAACGATAGACGAAATCTGCAAAGTACCGACTTTATATTTATTTTATTATTTATACGTATATATTAAGGCTTTATAAACCCTCCCCACACTGTTATTAACCTTCCCACCCTCTTATAAACCCTTCCTAGTCTCTTAAACCTTCCATCTAGAGGAGCTTGTCCGATAATGGACCTAGCGACGCAGCGATCCACTTGAAACGCCCACTTTGGAAAAACTTCTCTGTATTTTAAACACACCGACACCGAGGACGTCCGGCTGCCTACCTACCTGGAAACTGATGATGGTGTTACGGTGATCCTACAGACTGTCACCGGTTCTCTGACGGTCGTTTCCAGTAAACACTCACCGTGTGGGACCAAAGGTTCTGACTGGCTTCCATCACCGACGATCTATCAGAGACCGACCAGCTCAAGAGGATTTTATATACAATTTAAAAATCCGCAATACAGTGAACCGCGATATGGGAAGGAACTACTGTATTTCTAGGCGATAACACCAAAAACAGGAGCTGAAGGGTCTTAAAATACTCCGTAGAGCTGAGAAAGCACAGATTTGGGTCTGTACTTTGGGTTTAGATGTAATCAATTGACCAAGTTTTAACACAGAAGTATTAAGTAGTGCAGCTTTAAATACCAGTCCTCTGTCCCTGCACCAGTATGCACTCAGAGGCGACGAAATAAAACACGCAGGAAACATTAAATCAGTCATCATCAATCAGCGACCGACTAGCTCAAGAGGAAGTAGCTGTGTTTTCCATACGTGCCTCTACTCATCTGCTGTACGCCACGTATTTTATATACAATTTAAAAATCTGCGACACAGTGAACCGCGATATGGTGAGGAACTACTGTAACAGAATTCCTTAATTGTCATGGCACAGTGTGTAAAAATTAAGCGCCAATCCTGTCAGTGCATTCACACAGTCAGACAAGTTTCTGTTTAAAAAAAGACAATAAGAAACGTGACTGTGAAGATTCTCAGACATCCACATCACGGTTATCCTCGTAGTTCCAATCGTAGCATCTGGGATTGCTTCAGTTTCTCAAAGACGTCCTGGTTGAGAGGTGAAACGTCTTCAAGAAACTCAAGCAAGTCCAGATGCTACAATTGGAACTACGAGCACATTAATAAACAGAAGAAACTTTTGTAAAAATACAGTGAAACCAGTGATACAGCTCTTTGTTGCAAGGATCGCTTATTTGGCATATTAAGAACTATAAAAACACTAGTAGTGAAATGGGTGTGACTGCAACAGAAGGGGAAAACAGCTGCGCCTCTAAGAGTTTAAAGTGGTGCAAAAAGTGCATATGAGGTGTATCAGTATGTAAACATACGTGCAGGTTGAGGATATACATAGAAGGTGCTGCATATGAGAAGAATGTGGATATAGTAGAAGGTGCAAACATAGATATTTCCAGACTATGTAGATCTAACTGAGTACATTGTTGATAGACACTGATGTCTGAAGTTAGTGTCAGTGTTTGGCAGAGTTCAGTTCTCTTCTGTGGTAGAAACTCTTATTGAGTCCGTTTGTCTGTGATTTAATGGACCTGAAGTTAACCTGATGTTAAAGGAAACTCTGGATTAAAAGAAACTCGAGGGCTGCTGTGACCGACGGCAGCTGCTATGTTCCCGGCTGGATACCATGTCAGTCATTAGCTCCTCAATGAATTTTACAAACCAACATTGCAAATGGTCTCTACACACTACATGTTTTGCTAAGATGAATTTCTCTGACTGAAAGCTGTAAAATCATCCAGTATGAATTGCAGGAGAGGGAAAAGCAGCGAACTCTCGGTAGAACTGTTATTAGTGGATAATGAAGTAAAATGGGGCACTAAAAGGCTCCGACATGATGAGTCAGTTCGCAGCTGAATGATGTGAGGCCGAGCCGCTGCTTCGCCTTTTGTCCACGCTTGTATTTACGTTGAATACCAGATGGAGCGAGCCGGTGATCAGTGCACTCTGGCTCTGCTTTATATTCACAGCAGCAGCTGCAGGCTGTTGGAGGCCTGCTGCCTGACCGGCCGGCCAGTTGGCTGAGTCGGAAAAGACACTCAAAGTTTCTTTGAGAGCGGAGCAGAGATCAAGCTGCCGAGGGGCAGGAACGAGGAGAAGAAATGAACAAGTGTTGCAGAGAAGTCACGTCTTCTGTCCACTGTAAGCTCATCCGCTGCATTCTGGGTAATGAGGGTTGGAATAGTACTACTGCTTCTCTGTCTGCTGTAAATTAAAGAGCCATTTAAGCCAAACACCACAGTGAGTTACCTACTCTAGAAACGGCTGTAATGTTTCACTGGATTCTCACAATATAACGCATGGAAACAGAATTTGGGAGTAAATTAATATTTCCATAAACACCAATCTCATGTTTGAGAGTTTGGTTGACACGATTTGGGCTTTGAAAGTTAAGGAGACAACTTGTGCAGCTAACCTTCTTTGTGATCATTCATTTTAAATAAAAAGTGCCACTACATATGTGTGATAGCGTGTCATTAAATCACTGTCATTTAACGTCTTTTAATGTACGGAGAACATCTCTCCTTCCTCTCGGTCTTTCTGCCATCTTGTCTGTTAAAGACACTCTTAGGCTTCTTAAAAGTCCTCCTCTCTCCTCCTAACAGTTTCTCACCTTAGGAGCTCTCTTAAAGCCTGAGAAGCTTTGTGACTAACTTTTATCTTACCAAGGGAACATTCTAAGAAAAATTTAGAATTCCTCAAATTCTAAGATTTTTCTAAGAAGAGCTACTTTTAGCCTTAGGATGCTTTGTGAATACGGGCCCTGGTTTAAATAGCTGGGACTCCAGCAGTCAGTCAGGCTACATTAGCGGATACTAGCATTAGCCCACTCCAACCTCTGACTTAACTGTTGGACGCTGACTTCACTAAGAGGGTGTTTGATCCTCTTGTAATAACATCTATCAGGAGTTTGACAGTGTTAGAAGGATGTGATGCTAAAATCAGTGGCAGAGCACAACCATAATGGAATCATTACAAGCCATGCGTATGTATTTACAGACTGTATATATGCAACATCCATTCTCCTACCTTTTACACAGAAATACCAGCTTTAGAGCTCATGTTTATCTGAATTCTCAACAGTTCTCTGGAGAATGAGTTCAAATTAATGCACGAGTCAAGTTCATAGCTTTCAAAACCCAACAGAAGTCATGGATTTGCCCTGCAGACTTATCAATAAGGCATCAAGGTGTAGAGGTGAAGGGAGGTGTGTGTGTGTGTGTTCACCACCAGGCCAGTTTATATGTAATAATGTTCGTCGGGGTCTCCTTGTCCTTGACACTTGAAGCAGATTTGGAAATCATCCCCGCAGCTTTCCCAGCTGGAAAATCTTTAGCGCATAATAGCAAACTGTGTGACTCAAAATGATAATGAACAAATGTACTTCTAAGAATTACACACAGACGCTGTATTAAACAACAGACTGAAGTCAATCACAGCACCATCTCACATATTTCTGTTCCATAAACAAGTGAAAAATACAACATATCTCCATTTTGATGCAACTGAGGCAGTTTTTTCTCCTTTCTATGGATCTTCAGGTCGTCTTGTTCCATTTAGAGTTAATTATTCGTTTAACACGTTTGGTTTTGTCAGAGAAAAACAAAAGTTCACACTGATTTTAGTTTCTATCTGCAAACACACATTTCCTTTTTCCACTTTTATGATTTCTCTTAATGTTGGAGTCTCTCTTAAGAGGAAATGCCTGCAGCTACACTTAAACGCATTTTCTAAACTTGTATTATTGTGAATCTGTTTGTTTCCTCTAAACAACACATGATGATTGACATAAAGCTCATCTCAACTCCAAGACCTCAAACCTGTCTTTTTCTAACCTCTTATCTGAGATGAGAAAAGTAAGTTTCTTTTACAAATATTATATAATACAACAGGCGCATAGAAAATAAAAAAAACTAATATTTGGACGCAAAAGTGCAAGAAAAAAATATGTTAAATAAACACTAGAACACTGAAAACTGCAGCAAATATCTGTGAAATACTGATATTTTTAGTGGAATTAAATACAGTAAAGTTTTGGCATATGGTTTTACAGTTAACATGTAAATTAATACTTTTTTCTGAACTAAAAATTAGCTGCAATTCAACAAAACAGGAAAAACTGGTAAAACTTGTAAAAGAAAATACATGTTTCAATCCTTAGTATACATAATTTTTCTTTCAAATACAGCAAATATATATAAAACGATGATACGGTTTGCTGATTTGAATACAGTAAAAAAAAAAGCTTTTTTTTTTTTTAATTTTACCGGTGGTGGCAATACAAATGTTTCATGTGGATGTAATAGTTTAATTCTTTTTTTTGTATTCGCTGTAAGTTAACTTTTTCCCAATAATTTTATTAGATATTATTTATTGAATAAAACAATGAAATTATGTAAAAAAAAAAAAAAAAAAAAATTAAAAAAACAAGAAATTGTTAGAAAGAAAAGAAAAAAAAAGCTAAAAACTGTGGAAAAAGCTCAGTTTTTACAGTGTATAAATCTATTTAGCTTAGCTTAGCAAAGACCGGTAGCCTGGCTCTGTTCAAAAGGTATAATGAGTTACATCTGTTTTTACAGTCAACACATAAATTACTACAATTTTTTCTGTGATTTTATGACTATCCATCCATCCATCCATCCATTATCTATACACCGCTTAATCCCTCTGTAGGGTCGTGGGGGGCTGGAGTCTATCCCAGCCAACACCCTGGACAGGTCACCAGTCTATCACAGGGCTACACATAGAGACAGACAACCAAGCCCACTCTTATTCACACCTACGGACAATTTAGAATCATCAATTAACCTCAGCATGTTTTTGGACTGTGGGAGGAAGCTGGAGTACCCGGTGAAAACCCACGCTGCACAGGGAGAACATGCAAACTCCACACAGAAAGACCCCAGACGTCCTAACCGGGACGCGAACCGAGGATCTTCTAGCTGTGAGGCGACGCTGCTAACCACCGAGCCACCGTGAAGCCTGAATTTATCACTAATTATCTCTAATTCAACAAAACTGAAAAATCTGTAAAATAACAGTATTAAAAAAAAAAAATCACAACAAACATGAAAATTTTACGTCAAAATAGGAGAGACAGTTACTGCAATGACAAACCAGCTACAGTCAGAACTAATCTTTTTTTCTTCATCTGTTTTCTTGTTTGGTTTCATCCTTATAAAATGATGCTGAGGAAGTGTTTCAGGTGTACAAGTGGCAGACCTGATTCACTCTACTCAGCTAAAGGAAGAAGTCATTAGCAGCTGATCATAAAATTCAGCACTAATTAGATGCAGTGGCCTGATATGATCAAATAAACTTTAAGAACTCATCGGGGACGAACTGAGCTCCATTATGTCCTGAAAACAAGCGAGGAGCCCTTAAATTATCTCCACATCCTTCAGACGTCAATCCTCTGACAATCGATAATTAATCAGGTGCCTATCTGAGGAGATTAAATCTAAGAATATGTGATATTAATGAGGGATTGACAAAAACACCTACCAGCCAGGCACTTTAACGACTAATATAATTACCTCTGCCGTCTGGTTTTAATGAACTTCACCAAGATTTAATGGCTGAAAAACCTCAGGAAGGTCCACAAAACGCCTGCCGCTAACTAGATGTCTTTTATTCTGGGGGTTTAATGTAAGAAGGTGGATTGTTAGTGATGGTGAGAAAGCCTCAGGTGTGGAAAGTTGTGCGTTGCTTAATCCGTATGTGACAGATGGTGTGGAATGCCTTCAGGCTGCCAGTCACATGAAGACGGCAGCAGGTTTCACCAGAGAGCATTTCCTGCCTCTGCTGGGTGGACTACAGGTGAGCTGTACTTCATCTGATCTTTCAGAGCACAGAAATGAGGTTTTCCTCAAGCTGACAGTTTCCTCTCTGACTGCAGCTTCATTTCTTTATCTCCCCTGGAATCAAACTAATAAATAAATCTGTATATTTGGAAGTCAGTAATGTAAGAGGAGTGCTCTTAGTGCATCTGTAGCCATAGTTTAGGACTCTACCTCTATTGAATCAGTTGTTTTTGGTTCCCCAACGTCACAATCGCCACAACTAGCTACGTACGGTGACTGACATTAAAATCCATCATCTGTCTCAATGACATGGAGACTTTCAGGAGGCCTTTTTTAACCTGAGACCAGTATATTTGTGTTTACACGATGCTAGACACTCAACACTGCAGATTTTGTGGTAATTCCTGGCTGCTGAGGGTTAAAAAATGGTCGAATGACTGTAAAATAGGGGTGGGACAAAATATAGATACAGTGATATATCATCGTCCCTCCTCGTGTGATATGAGTATCGATACGCTGGCACCAAATATTGATACTTTAATCAATATAATAAGGCGCTCTATATCCTGCCAGATGCCATTTCCCCAGCGACACTACTTAATGTCTCCACACGGTGGCGTTTATCACATGAGTTCCAGAGCTACAACACTCACCCACAAATGCCCATTGGTTTGAATGGGGCGATATTTCCAGGGCGAGGGTTAGGGTTAGCCATTCCAAGCACCCCACGTATTCGAAGACTGCACCTACCCCCCCATTTGTGGCCACCAGCTTTCCAACGGTACCAGGCACGAGCCTGTGGGAGCTTGGGTTCCAGAGCTACGAAATTCACCCAGAAATTCCCATTGGTTTAAATGGGGCGATATTTCCAGGGCGAGGGTTAGGGTTAGCCATTCCAAGCACCCCACGTACTTGAGGACTGCACCTGCCCCCCCATTTGTGGCCACCAGCTTTTCAACGGTACCAGGCACGAGCCTGTGTGACCTTGCGTTCCAAAGCTACAACACTCGCCCACAAAGGCCCATTGGTTTGAATGGGGCGATATTTCCAGGGCGAGGGTTAGGGTTAGCCAATCCAAGCACCCCACGTATTCGAGGACTGCACCTACCCCCCCATTTGTGGCCACCAGCTTTTCAACGGTACCAGGCACGAGCCTGCGCGACCTTGCGTTCCAGAGCTACAACACTCGCCAACAATTGCCCATTGGTTTGAATGGGGCGATATTTCCAGGGCGAGGGTTAGGGTTAGCCATTCCAAGCACCCCAAGTATTCGAAGACTGCACCTACCCCCCATTTGTGGCCACCAGCTTTCCAACGGTACCAGGCACGAGCCTGTGGGACCTTGGGTTCCAGAGCTATGAAATTCACCCAGAAATTCCCATTGGTTTAAATGGGGCGACATTTCCAGGGCGAGGGTTAGGGTTCGCCATTCCAAGCACCCCACGTACTTGAAGACTGCACCTACCCCCCCATTTGTGGCCACCAGCTTTCCAACGGTACCAGGCACGAGCCTGTTGAACCTTGCGTTCCAGAGCTACAACACTCACCCACAAATGCCCATTGGTTTGAATGAGGCGAAATTTCCAGGGCGAGGGTTAGGGTTCGCCATTCCAAGCACCCCACGTACTTGAGGACTGCACCTGCCCCCCCATTTGTGGCCACCAGCTTTTCAATGGTACCAGGCACGAGCCTGTGGGACCTTGCGTTCCAGAGCTACAAAACTCACCCACAAATGCCCATTGGTTTGAATGGGGTGAAATTTCCAGGGCGAGGGTTAGGGTTAGCCATTCCAAGCACCCCACGTATTCGAGGACTGCACCTACCCCCCCATTTGTGGCAACCAGCTTTCCAACGGTACCAGGCACGAGCCTGTGTGACCTTGCATTCCAGAGCTACCAAAAATGCCCATTGGTTTGAATGGGGCGATATTTCCAGGGCGAGGGTTAGGGTTAGCCATTCCAAGCACCCCACGTATTCGAGGACTGCACCTACCCCCCCATTTGTGGCCACCAGCTTTTCAACGGTACCAAGCACGAGCCTGTGTGACCTTGCGTTCCAGAGCTACAACACTCGCCCACAAATGCCCATTGGTTTGAATGGGGCGATATTTCCAGGGCGAGGGTTAGGGTTAGCCATTCCAAGCACCCCACGTATTCGAGGACTGCACCTGCCCCCCCATTTGTGGCCACCAGCTTTTCAACGGTACCAAGCACGAGCCTTTGGGATCTTGCGTTCCAGAGCTACAACACTCGCCCACAAATGCCCATTGATTTGAATGGGGCGATATTTCCAGGGCGAGGGTTAGGGTTAGCAACTCCAAGCACCCCACGTACTTGAGGACTGCTCCTACCCCCCCATTTGTGGCCACCAGCTTTCCAACGGTACCAGGCACGAGCCTGTGGGACCTTGCGTTCCAGAGCTACCAAAAATGCCCATTGGTTTGAATGGGGCGATATTTCCAGGGCGAGGGTTAGGGTTCGCCATTCCAAGCACCCCACGTACTTGAGGACTGCACCTACCCCCCCATTTGTGGCCACCAGCTTTTCAACGGTACCAGGCACGAGCCTGTGTGACCTTGCGTTCCAGAGCTACCAAAAATTCCCGTTGGTTTGAATGGGGCGATTTTTCCAGGGCGGGGGTTAGGGTTAGCCATTCCAAGCACCCCACGTATTTGAGGACTGCACCCCCCCCCATTTGTGGCCACCAGCTTTTCAATGGTACCAAGCACGAGCCTGTGGGACCTTGTGTTCCAGAGCTACAACACTCGCCCACAAATGCCCATTGGTTTGAATGGGGTGATATTTCCATGGCGAGTGTTAGGGTTTGCCATTCCAAGCACCCCACGTATTGAGGACTGCACTTACCCCCCCATTTGTGGCCACCAGCTTTTCAACGGTACCAGGCACGAGCCTGTGTGACGTTGCGTTCCAGAGCTACCAAAAATGCCCATTGGTTTGAATGGGGTGATATTTCCAGGGCGAGGGTTAGGGTTCGCCATTCCAAGCACCCCACGTACTTGAGGACTGCACTTACCCCCCCATTTGTGGCCACCAGCTTTTCAACGGTACCAGGCACGAGCCTGTGTGACCTTGCATTCCAGAGCTACCAAAAATGCCCATTTGTTTGAATGGGGCGATATTTCAGGGCGAGGGTTAGGGTTAGCCATTCCAAGCACCCCACGTACTTGAGGACTGCACCTACCCCGCCATTTGTGGCCACCAGCTTTTCAACGGTACCAGGCACGAGCCTGTGGGACCTTGCGTTCCAGAGCTACATCACTCGCCCACAAATGCCCATTGGTTTGAATGGGGGATATTTCCAGGGCGAGGGTTAGGGTTAGCCATTCCAAGCACCCCACGTATTTGAGGACTGCACTTACCCCCCCATTTGTGGCCACCAGCTTTTCAACGGTACCAGGCGCGAGCCTGTGTGACCTTGCTTTCCAGAGCTACCAAAAATGCCCATTGGTTTGAATGGGGTGATATTTCCAGGGCGAGGGTTAGGGTTAGCCATTCCAAGCACCCCACGTATTTGAGGACTGCACCTACTCCCCTATTTGTGGCCACCAGCTTTCCAACGGTACCAGGCACGAGCCTGTGGGACCTTGCGTTCCAGAGCTACAACACTCGCCGACAAATGCCCATTGGTTTGAATGGGGTGATATTTCCAGGGCGAGGGTTAGGGTGAGCCATTCCAAGCACCCCACGTACTTGACGACTGCACCTACCCCCCCATTTGTGCCCACCAGCTTTTAAACGGTGCCAAGCACGAGCCTGTGGGACCTTGCGTTCCAGAGCTACAACACTCGCCCACAAATGCCCATTGATTTGAATGGGGTGATATTTCCAGGGCGAGGGTTAGGGTTAGCAATTCCAAGCACCCCACGTTCTTGAGGACTGCACTTTCCGTCCCATTTGTGGCCACCAGCTTTCCAACGGTACCAGGCACGAGCCTGTGTGACCTTGCATTCCAGAGCTACCACAAATGCCCATTGGTTTGAATGGGGCGATATTTCCAGGGCGAGGGTTAGGGTTAGCCATTCCAAGCACCCTACGTATTCGAGGACTGCTCCTGCCCCCCCATTTGTGGCCACCAGCTTTTCAACGGTACCAAGTGCGAGCCTTTGGGATCTTGCGTTCCAGAGCTACAATACTCGCCCACAAATGCCCATTGATTTGAATGGGGTGATATTTCCAGGGCGAGGGTTAGGGTTAGCAATTCCAAGCACCCCACGTACTTGAGGACTGCACTTACCCCCCCATTTGTGGCCACCAGCTTTCCAACGGTATCAGGCACGAGCCTGTGTGACCTTGCGTTCCAGAGCTTCCAAAAATGCCCATTGGTTTGAATGGGGCGATATTTCCAGGGCGAGGGTTAGGGTTCGCCATTCCAAGCACCCCACGTATTTTAGGACTGCACCTACCCCCTCATTTGTGGCCACCAGCTTTTCAACGGTACCAAGCACGAGCCTGTGGGACCTTGCGTTCCAGAGCTACAACACTCGCCCACAAATGCCCATTGATTTGAATGGGGTGATATTTCCAGGGCGAGGGTTAGGGTTCGCCATTCCAAGCACCCCACGTATTTGAGGACTGCACTTACCCCCCCATTTGTGGCCACCAGCTTTCCAGCGGTACCAGGCACGAGCCTGTGTGAGCTTGGGTTCCACAGCTACCAGAAATTCCCATTGTTTAAATGGGGTGATATTTCCAGGGCGAGGGTAGGGTTAGCATTCCAGGACCCCACGTACTTGAGGACTGCACCTGCCCCCCCATTTGTGGCCACCAGCTTTCAACGGTACCAGGCACGAGCTGTGGGACCTTGCGTTCCAGAGCTACAAACTCACCCACAAATGCCCATTGGTTTGAATGGGGTGATATTTCCAGGGCGAGGGTTAGGGTTCGCCATTCCAAGCACCCCACGTACTTGAGGACTGCACCTGCCCCCCCATTTGTGGCCACCAGCTTTTCAACGGTACCAGGCACGAGCCTGTGGGACCTTGCGTTCCAGAGCTACAACACTCGCCCACAAATGCCCATTGATTTGAATGGGGTGATATTTCCAGGGCGAGGGTTAGGGTTAGCAATTCCAAGCACCCCACGTACTTGAGGACTGCACCTGCCCCCCCATTTGTGGCCACCAGCTTTCCAACGGTACCAGGCACGAGCCTGTGTGACCTTGCATTCCAGAGCTACCAAAAATGCCCATTGGTTTGAATGGGGCGATATTTCCAGGGCGAGGGTTAGGGTTAGCCATTCCAAGCACCCCACGTACTTGAGGACTGCACCTACCCCCCATTTGTGGCCACCAGCTTTTCAACGGTACTAAGCATGAGCCTGTGGGACCTTGCGTTCCAGAGCTACAACACTCGCCCACAAATGCCCATTGATTTGAATGGGGTGATATTTCCAGGGCGAGGGTTAGGGTTCGCCATTCCAAGCACCCCACGTACTTGAGGACTGCACCTACCCCCCCATTTGTGGCCACCAGCTTTCCAACGGTACCAGGCACGAGCCTGTGGGACCTTGCGTTCCAGAGCTACAACACTCACCCACAAATGCCCATTGGTTTGAATGAGGCGAAATTTCCAGGGCGAGGCTTAGGGTTCGCCATTCCAAGCACCCCACATACTTGAGGACTGCACCTACCCCCCCATTTGTGGCCACCAGCTTTCCAACGGTACCAGGCACGAGCCTGTGTGACCTTGCATTCCAGAGCTACCAAAAATGCCCATTGGTTTGAATGGGGCGATATTTCCAGGGCGAGGGTTAGGGTTCGCCATTCCAAGCACCCCACGTACTTGAGGACTGCACCTGCCCCCCCATTTTTGGCCACCAGCTTTTCAACGGTACCAGGCACGAGCCTGTGCGACCTTGCGTTCCAGAGCTACAACACTCGCCCACAAATGCCCATTGATTTGAATGGGGTGATATTTCAAGGGCGAGGGTTAGGGTTAGCCATTCCAAGCACCCCACGTATTCGAGGACTGCACCTACCCCCCATTTGTGGCCACCAGCTTTTCAACGGTACCAGGCACTAGCCTGTGGGACCTTGTGTTCCAGAGCTACAACACTCGCCCACAAATGCCCATTGGTTTGAATGGGGCGATATTTCCAGGGCGAGGGTTAGGGTTAGCCATTCCAAGCACCCCACATACTTGAGGACTGCACCTACCCCCCATTTTTGGCCACCAGCTTTCCAACAGTACCAGGCACGAGCCTGTGGGACCTTGCGTTCCAGAGGTAAAATATTTGGATATTTGGGTCCAGCGCTAGTAATTAATAAAGCAAACAACAAGGGATGTGGTGTTTAACACTCAGAAAAGGAGTTGTAGATTGGCTGTAGTAGTTGGTCGCACTACTAGGTGGAGCATCTGTCCGTTTAATGAAATGGAGTTACAGGTGTGGTGGCTGACCATCTGCTGTCTAACTGCTAACGGTGGCGGTCGTGTTGATAAAACTCTGCAGGCAGAAAGTTGTGAAAAACGTTTAGCTAGCTACCTGAGGCTCATGCTAATGCTACGCTAGGAGTGCAACCACAGGCTGAGAGCTGAGTTCTTGTGAGCAGAGATGGTGCTCACGTAGCAGCCGACTGCGTGTTTCCAGCAACATTCAAACTACAGTGGTGAAGTGTGTCAGCGGCGCTCTGCTGTTGAGAGATTTCCTGAACTCGTGAAGTTGCAGCGACAGTATTTGTGGACAGCTGAGCCAACGTTTCCAGCAGCTGGATCAACTACAGTGAACAGATCACTCCATCAAGGAGCTCTGATGAGGACTGTATTGATATCAAACCGCTGTCAAGAGAGTAATAGAATATTTTCGGTGAAAGACTAACACTTTGGATTTTAGTTGACCGAATCACTGAATAGGAATTTTATCAGCACATTAAAACACGTCGACTGCATTTATTCATTTCAACTATTAATTAACTATTAGTTAATCTGCATACATCAGTCTGAGCACAGTAACCCTGTGGATGTCTGGCTGCAGATGAATCAACCCTGATCCCTCCGTGACTTATCTCGTCTGACCTTCCCTCCCCTTGTAGTAACTCCTCCTGTCTAATGCTATAAATGCGCTCGCTGCTTTTACACAAATTGCCTGGTTCAACAACGGTTCGAAAACAGCCTCTAGGTGTTTTATAAGCCTGGATTTATGAAAGCGGGCCGGCGAAAGAAAGGAGAGTAGCATTAAAAGCGAGCCCGGTGTAACTCTTCCCCCGTTTTTATCCTTGAAACACTAACGTTGGCCGACTACAGGCAGCGGCCTCACTAATCCTGCTGGGTCTCTCTTTCAGGGCATTTCAGGTTCCCATTGTTTGGGAACAGAGCAGATCCGACTGTCCTGAAGCTTCGTACGTCTGAGCTGCTGGTCGGGACTTAACACGCCTGCCGATGGATTACACCGTGGCTCCGCTCTTACAGAACAATTAGACGCCAAAATAGCACAGCTGAAGAGGCAATAAGACTCAGACGTCATTGCATTAAATGACATATTCCGTTCTTTCCTCTGCATCAAAGTACGCTTAATTAAGCTGGAGGCAATAAGGAGAAGTGGAAATTGCTGGACGAGTTAATTGTGTGCAGTGGCGTTTGATGTTGCAGTCAAAAATGAATCGATAAAAAACTACCACTCTTTCTTTTGTCCATATTTCTATTATTAACTGCAGATATAAGCGTCTGACGTGGAGCGAATAGCCAACCATGAGGTCTGCAGGGGTCAAAGCTCCCTCAAAAGAGATGCAGAAATGCCTCAAAAGCAGCTTTCTTATGATTTTATCAGCATTAAAGTGAAAGGATCCACTTACTGTCGCTGTTGTGTTTACCGTAGCAATGACGCATTTACTACAGCAACATGATATCCTCCTCGCTAACCCATTGATCAACTCTGCACTTTTACTGGAACGTGAATGGATTAGTAGCGTTCAACAATCCGAGGATGAAAAACCCAGGAAGCCTGGCACTCCTAAAGGAGGGTGAAATTTCAGTTTCGGAGCGCGCTGATGAAATAAAATTAATCAGCACGTCAATCAGAGCTCTGCGGATAGCTGCAGCGTAAATGGTTTCCGCCGGAGCTTCGTCGTTTTTGTGCATTAATGGCTTAATTAAAGAAAAAAGAGAGGAAAGGGGGGTTCCATTAGACCTCAAAATAGCATTTCAATTCGCCTCCTTCGTGTTTTTGAGAAGGAGCTTTGTCGGGACAGAAATTACAGCTCGGAAATTAATCACATAGCTCATAAATGACTGATTCACAAGAGTTTAATACGGATTTACTTGGATTGTATTTTTGTTGTAATTAGATGTTATTGAACATAGATTGGTTTGCTCCTTTCAGATACAGGTGCAGCTCTTCCTCTGCATCACGGCAACTACTGTACGCTGTATTGAAGAGAAGAAGAATGATCAAAAACAGCTCGACTACCCAGAATGTTAGGAAAACACAGAAAAGAAGTTGAGTAGAAGCCAAGCAGACTGAGTGGCAGGCGGCTGGTGTGTCAGCAGCGTCAGAAAGGTACACAAACCCTGGAGAAGTTCATTTCGACTCCAACCTTTTTAAAATAAAACACTGAGCAGAAACCGGAGTGACTAATTCAGAGCTTTTATGTCAAACCAGCTGGATGACTGCAGGGGAGGCCTGCAACAGAAGGACCAGGACGCCAAGTCCACCAAGAACCAAGGGAACCAACAGGAACAGATTTAAATCTAAGCGCTCATAAATTAAATCTGCATCTGCTCTGAAAAGCTCTTCCACTCATCCTGTAAAGACCTGATAGACTTCAATGGAAATAGTAACTTTTGTTTTTCCTAGTTTGGGTTACAGAGAGTAATCAAGGTCAAACTAAATACAGATTTCAGTTGTACATGTAGAAACCACACTAACTACACTATATTGCCAAAAGTATTGGGATGTCTGCCTTTACACGCACATGAACATCCCATTATTAATCTGTAGGTTTTAATATGGAGTTGTTCCACCCTTTGCAGCTATAACAGCCTCAACTCTTCTGGGAAGGCTTTCCACAAGGTTTAGGAGTGTGTTCATGGGAATCTTTGACCGTTCTTCCAGAAGAGCATTTGTGAGGTCAGACACTGATGTTGGACCAGAAGGCCTGGCTCTCAGTCTCCACTCTAAGGCCCCGTCCACACGAAGCCAAAACGCTTTCAAAAACATTCTTTATAAAGGCAGAGCCATTTCAGGAAATGTGTCCGTCCACATGAATTCACTTGATACGCCTGAAAACGATGTAAGACACATGCCAGGCCTGTTGGTGGCGCTATGACGCCGTAACAGAAACAAGCTGAAACTGGCGACGGGACTTTAGATATGCGCAGAAATCTGTATACGACGTAAACGTAGAACATGGCGGCGACAAATACGAGTGGATGAGCTGGTAGGACTCTAGTCTGGACGGACGATGAGGTGGAACTATTGGCAGTACATACGCAGCACTATACGGAGACATTGTTGTCGTTGTTTTCTGAGTTTGGCGCATTTATCAAGAGGTGGAGCTACGACGCAAGCGTAAAAACGGTGTTTTCAGATCTTTGCACTCTGGGACCTAGGTGCGTTTAGGCCTGGGCTCGTCTTCGTGTGGATGGGGCCTTGTTCATCCCAAAGGTGTTCTATCGCAGTGGTTCTCATCTGGTTGAGCCTCAGGACCCACTATGTCTCTATTAATAAGGGTCGCGAACCAAATTTTTTGAGTTTGCTGTTCCTGTTAACAAATTAGGGGGTATGTGGGTGGAGTCTGAACGCATTTTGATTTTGATACAACTTGGGGAAATTTTGGCTTATTTTTTGCTAATATTTGGTATATTTGGACACTTTTTCCAAGTTTTGGGCATATTTTGGCCCATTTTGACCGATTCTGAGCACATTTTGGTTCATTTTTGACACGTTTTAGCATAAATTTCTCCAATAAGCTGGCAGAGCCAAATCTAGAGGTTAATAGTGGGCTGCTGCTGGTGTCACCACCACTAAATATCCTGCTATTGAAAGCAAACTGAGTCATAAGAAACACGTATTTTTAAAATAAAAGACTTTATACCACTTCTTATTTTGGGGGGGGGGCATGCTTCTGTGACCCTCTAAAAATGGCTTCGCGACCCACTTTTGGGTCCCGACCCACCAGTTGAGAACCACTGTTCTATTGGGTGGAGGTCAGGACTCTGTGCAGGCCAGTCAAGTTCTTCCACACCACACTGAAGGTCTGTGGCTACTGACTTTTACGTGGCCTACCACTTTGTTGCTGAGTTGCTGTTGTTCTTTACTGCTTCCACTTTGTTCTAATACCACTAACAGTTGACCCGGTGGTTGGGGACCGCTGCCCTACCAGACTCTATATCTCCTGTGTCGAAACGCCATTACAAGCTCCTCAGTTTCAGGCGAAAAATAGAAAAAACCCCAGAAAGAAACAAGCAAAAAGTGACAGAAATGATCATATTCGAACTGAAATGAAATATTACACTCCTTTAAGGTATAGAAAGGCTCCCACATCTTCACAGACTATCATTCATATGCCCCATTTGGGATAAGGAAGTCTGAATAGGACACCTGATTGGTAAATCTGAATTTCTGCCCCAGCGGAGGAGTTACAAAGACGAGACGCTCATAATGGAAATAATATCAGTGAAAATCTAACTTTACAGGTGAATGAGGTTTTTTCTTTTCCTTTTTTGAAAAAGATCTTAAACCAGCCATTTAATTTATTCAGGCAGGTCAGCGTCTGGAAGTAAAAAATACCTGAACAAAGCACGAAGCTTTCTGAAGTGATTTCAGAGATGCTCTTCTTTCCCGTGTTAACGTCTCTCTTTTCACTCAGACGACTTTTATTTAGACAATGTCCAACAGGAGCAGGAAAATCAAAGCACACAGAGCGAACTGTCGGCTCTTTAGAAGCTGCATTAGGTTTATCTCGCCTCAGCAGTGGAAATGTCTCTTTCCAGATAAGAGACAGCAGAGCTCCTTAAGCTTTCTCAGACATATGAAGGATATACAATCACTGTTTCTGCTCTCAAGTCAGGTGCTGGGAAGTGACTGGTAAATGCGTCTTTACCTAAAATGCCACGTTGATCTGACAGATTATCTCTCCCCGTGCACAATCTTTTCATGATGTGTAAGAAAATAAGATCCGACCGAGATAGTTACTAGATTGCAGCGTTTATTTAGCGCTGCTGTGACATTTCCTTCTTCTCCTGAGATAATTGACCTCTATGAATGCGTCTGGGAAGACACGACCGCGGCGCCGCTTCTGCTGATTGTATTTCGGAGTGAACACACGATCGACAATCACAGAGAGATAAAAGGGAAACGGAGTCAGTGAAGCGGGGGGATTCGCCTGCAGATATTTTTTCCCGCAGACAACCAGATGGTGCAGTAATTTCGCTGAGGACAGTGAGACAAATACGGGAGTCAACAGAGAAATGTTTACCTGCCACTAAATCTGCGAGCACCTACGGCTGTTCGGGCAGAGGAGTGTGAAGAGGAATGGGCCGAGGTCGGCTGGAATATACTGCCGCAATTAGGTCTGTGTCCAGATACCTGCGGAGTGATGGCTGGAGATGTGGGGAACAAGCTAATGCACGGCGGCACATATTCAGATCAGGACTGAGCCTGAAGCTGCTACACGACTTCAGAGGGGGTTCTGGTGTTCAGAAGGGTTTCTGACTGCACCTGTAGACGGTCTGAATCTGCAGCTTAAGATGCCTTCAGACAGTCTGACAACAATGATCATCTAATCCTCGTAAGTTCAACCGTAGCATCTGGACTTGCTTGACTTTCTGGAATCGAGAAACCATGACCTGGATGACTGAGAATCCTCCCAGACAATTATCGTCTAAGTTTACTGCAGCTGTGCAACATGGATCGACATTGCTACGCTAACGTCAGACTGTATGTTAGATATGTTGTGATTTTTAGCGTTATGGTGATAAGAGGGGCTGCACGGTGGCTCGGTGGTTAGCAGCGTCGCCTCACAGCTAGAAGATCCCCGGTTCGAGTCCCGGTTAGGACGCCTGGGATCTTTCTGTGTGGAGTTTGCATGTTCTCCCTGTGCAGCGTGGGTTCTCACCAGGTACTCCAGCTTCCTCCCAAAGTCCAAAAACATGCTGAGGTTAATTGATGATTCTAAATTGTCCATAGGTGTGAATGAGAGTGTGCTTGGTTGTCTGTCTCTATGTGTAGCCCTGTGACAGACTGACGACCTGTCCAGGGTGTCTCCTGCCTTCACCCGAGTCAGCTGGGATAGACTCCAGCCTCCCGCGACCCTACAGAGGATTAAGCGGTGTATAGATAATGGATGGATGGATGGTGGTAAGAGCAGCTCATGTAATCCAACTTTTCCTCGACCTTCCTCAAAATTAAATACACAGTGTCACCAAACTGGACGGAGGAGCATTAAACCCTAAATATGTGCAAATATAACGCAGCAATGAGCAATGTTCATCTTTCTTCATACATGCAAGGCCTGCAAAACAAGCTAAACTGTCCACTAGTGGTAAATACGTGTCCGTTTAACTTGGCCAAAATGAAAGGGCATAAACATGCAGAACAAATTCTCTCTGCAGAGTCTGTGTGCAAAACATTAGCTTGAAGTGTACCGCCAACTTTTGAGGGGTTTTTGGAAATAAAATCTGTTGTATGAAAAGCCTCTGCATCGCTTTTGTTAGTCAGGAAGCTATTAGGCATAAAAAAACACGTCTGAAAAAACACGTGTAGGAGCTGCTAAACATAGCTAAAATGCTAATTAGCTGCAAATGCGTGCCAATATTACTTGAACAAATCAACAAAATAATAAGAAAAGGGCATAAAGGTGCTGATCTAAGAGTACAAAGATGAAAAACAGACTCAAAGTTTTCTTCAGGCTGTACATCTGTGCGCAAAACACACTGAAAAAACCTGAACTTGAAATGTACTTTAAAGTTTTCTGGGGATTTCTGAATAAAATCTGCTGTACACAAATAAAGCTTCGGCATTGCTTTTGTTGGCCAGGAAGCTATTCAGCGGTATTTAAAAGCGAGCGAGCAAACAAACTTCATTCACAAGACACTTTTGAAAAACCACTGTGACCCGATCCCTGATGAAAACAGCCGGACGGACAGATCCTTCCTGCCAAACACCGAGGACGAGTCCACAGGAGAGACTGCAGAGCTGTTACTGAAGAGTTCGGCCTCTTCTCCACTGATGATTTTGCCCAGGGAGGAATTTCACTTTAGAAAAACACTCTCGATTCTTCATGAATCAACCTCTGGGACCTTCAACGACCTCTACCAGATCTGGCGATACGGGATGTGAAAAAAGAAGTGCAAGGGCTAAAGGTTGATCTCGAAGGTCGGACCGAAAAAGCAAATCTTCAGTAGGAGCTGGTATTGAGAGATTGCTTTTGCTGCCTCTGCCAAGGTCAGTGCCCTTTCTCGCAATCTGAAAAATGTTGTCCAAATCCGCACCAAAATTTAAAGAACTCCTCCTCCGCCTGTGCTCCACCTCTCCACCGAGTTTCATGAAATTCGGCCCGGTGGTTTTTCCATCATCTTGCTGAAAACCAGCATTAAAAGCATTAAAAACACCCTCCTTGCCTCTGCTTGCAAACCATTCCCTTTAAAATAAAACAGCACATTGTCATTTCTGTAAACTTTCCATCACCGAAGCATTTCAGTGAGTCAGTCGACACGGGAAAAGAAATCTAAATGTGTCGCGTTCAGTGGCGGACCTGAAGCCTCGAGCTGCTTCTGTCCTGAGATTTATCTGCAACAAACTGCTGCAGGAGTTAATCCCTGCAGTAGGTGGACCCAGGAGAGGCTGTTTAAAAGTCCTGGAGTCAACATTTGTGATATCTTTGTGAGTTACAGTTCGTTATTTACTATATTTAAGATTTTTTTTCTCATTTGAATTCCCGTTTAAACCAGCCGATTCTGCCTCTGGCTATTTGATTTTAATGGGTTTTGCTCTCACGGTGAGCGACAGCGCTGATTGCTGCGTAAATTACTAGAAAACACAACCATTAAATGCTTTTGTTAGCAAGTGAAAGTCACACAGAGGACAAGAAGGGTGTGAAAGAAGCCCTGCATCATATGTCATTTTCAGCAGAGGAAGAAGACGGCAGGTCAAAGAGAAGGAGCAGGAGGAAAGAAGTGATTGAGCTACAACACGAAGGCTGGGAAAGCACCGAATCGTCCTCCTGCTGAGAATCTGGAAACGCTCCGACCAGAGGTACTGAAGTAGAAAAGCGCCGGTCATCATTTCAACCCCAAAAAGCTCCAAAAGAAGAAAGAATTCTGGCTTCATGCTTCTGGGTTTCTTCTCTTTACCTTTTTAAATACACTGACGCTGAGGTCCAACCTGCATCTCTAATTTCTTTTCACTTTGGTTTTCTTCTTTGAGGATTTTAGCATTTCATTCACACATCATGCACGCCTCGTTTTATGTTGCTGATCACTTTCTGCCTGTTCGAATGGCTGTTTGCGGAGGTTTGTATCCCGCTGCGGAGCCCTAAAGAGTGTTGTGAGGCGTGATATTAGGCCCTGAGCTCCACAGCGGGAGGCTTCAGAGTCCTAACAACCTCCGAGCGTCCACGATCCCTCAGCTGTGACTGACGTCTGGAGCAAAACGCCGCTTAAAGAGAGACGCTGTCTCAGTGGAGTGAAACAACGGGCAGGGGGTCAAGAGGCTAAAGCTGCTGTTAGGACAAACCGACTGTCTGCAGATTACTGAACAATCTGAGAACACCCCTCGGTTTGGACGAGATAGAGTGAACCTAATAGGACGGAGGACACAGATCGCTGGACAACATGATGGCACAGCTCAAATCAAAGATCACATGACGTCCAACATGTGACTTGAATAAACCCCAGTTTTTAAAGAGAAGATGGAGTCACAGAAAAATCCCAGCAAGCAGGGAACGTTCCCACGAGGGGTGGGACAAAATATTATACAGCGATATATCGTCGTCCCTCCTCGTGCGATTTCATTATCGATACACTGGCGCCAAATATCGATACTTTAGTTAATATAATAAGGCACTCTAAACCCTGCTAGCTGTCATTTCCCCAGCGTCACTACTTAATGACTCCACATGGTGGCGTTCATCACATCAATGAGGGAGACTTGAGCAGAAATGAATCGGCCCAAGAAGAGTTTGTACAGGTATAATGGAGGACAGCAACGCTACCGTAAGAGACGCCCCATCCATGTTTAAGTCCAAAGAGTGGACCCATTTGGGCTTTCATTGAGGGAACAAGCAAGCTGGACAAAGACTACGCCATACGCAAGACCTGCCTCGCCAAAGTAAAGTACACAGGCAACACCACCAACATGCAAACCCACCTGCAACGCCACCATCCTGAACTCCTGGCCCAGAAAGCAGTTGATGCAGCAACGTTTCAAGTCAGCCTGCAGCCGTTAATACAAAGTTTAAAGGTAAGATGGCCGCCAGCATTACAACGTCCATCACTGGGTTCATTTGCAAAGACCTCCACCCGTACAGTGTGGTGGAAAATGAGCAGTTTCCAAAAATGCTACACTGGAACTACGGTATGAATATATCCAAGTTATAGATATGGTGATGTATCGTTATGTGATTGTCTTGCAATATATCGATTATCGGTGTATCGTGATAGTATCGGTATCGTGAGCCATGTATTGCGTATCGTATTGTATTGTGAGGTACCACAACATTGGCAATCGTTACCCACACGTTCTAATAATGTTTTAAAGAAAATTTTTCAATCTAGTGATCAAAGAATGTTTTAAGCGTGTTTTTCATTTCAAATATGTTTCAAGGATGTTGTCAGATTCTGTTGCATAATAACAAATGGAGAATGTTCTCAAACCAACATTCAAGAAATGTTTTCAAGATGTTTTTTTTTTTAAAACATTCCTGTAATGCGATTTATTCACAAATGCAGAACATTTTGCCTGAAATGTTCCCAAGGAGCCTTCGCCCGAGTCAGCTGGGATAGACTCCGGCCCCCCGCAACCCTACAGAGGATTAAGCGGTGTATAGATAATGGATGGATGGATGGATGTTCTCAAGGATGGTGTTGAGAGAACACAAATAGAACATTCTTCCATAAAACATCCCCATAGTGCTCCATTATAACCAAGCATGGGCGTACTCAATGTAACATTCGGCAAATGTTAGCAGTTAGCAGACTAATATTTGACATCCTAATGTACTCCTGTTCATGTGTATGTGCGCTACACGAGTGTGACAGCCATTTTAAAATATTTCAACACCACCACCTGGCATCTAAACTATCAATCTAACACAAAGCATTAGCTCAGAGTCAGCGTGCAGGTGTTGAAAAAGCAGCGACTTTATTACGTGCACTCATGCTTTGACCATTTCTGAGCAAAACGATCTAGAGACGTCAAGCTCCACACCGTTCAGTTAAAAGATTTTAGATTCAAGCTCTTCAAAGGACAATGTGCAAGTTGAATTTTTAACTAAGTGTAATATTTCTTGAATGTGATCATTTGAAATGTTACTGCATGATTGATGTTTTACAGGAAGTTGACAATATCACTCACTGTCCTACACCAGGGGTCTCAAACTCTGGTCCTCGAGGGGCCACTATCCTGCATGCTTTAGATGTTTCCTTCTTCCAACACACCTGATTCAAATGATCAGCTCATCATGAAGCTCCGCAGAAGCCTGATAATGATCCTGATCTTTTGAATCAGGTGTGTCAGAAGAGGGAAACATTTAAAACATGCAGGATAGTGGCCCTCGAGGACCGGAGTGTCCTACACATTAATTCGCCGACGTCGCCAAGCTGCTGCAAGTTGCTCTTTGGTCGGTAACTTCTGACAAAGCTCCTCCAGATTACAGCCACCATGCTGTGTTCACGGAGCTGCAGCTTAACTGGTCTGGTTTTGTATTACAGGGTCACTGGAGTCATTTTCATCTGAACTGGTTTCGGGGCTCAACCCTATAAAAAGGAAATTGGTCGCATATACATTTGGACAATTACTCATTTCTAATAACCTGCTTCACACTCCTTAGTAATAACATCATTTCCTGCTCTTCACTAACTCTTAATGCATTTAGCGCTGCCTCAGGCTACGTTCATTCTCCACTCAGATTAAATTTCTGCTTCACATATGTAATTTCCTCCTCTGCCTTCTCTCTCCTCTTTCTCCCACTTCACTCCTCCTCTGTCTTTCCTCCTGTCAGTCTCTGTCATTTTCCTCCGCGGGGTTTCCTCCTGTCACGGCCGCCACTTGTTTCCCCTCCACCAATCTCCTGCTGACAGCAACAGAGCCGATCCGAGCAAACTATTTCTCCTCCCATGTAAACATCCATTACTGACCACCGAGAGAGAAAGGGGGGAGACGGGGGGGAGGATGTAAGACGCCACGAGGTGTTTGTATCTCGACAAAACAAACCCCGTGAAAGCTCTGACCTCAATTCCACAACAGGTGAGGACAATTCCATGCAGCAGTCTGCCTCCATTACAGAACCTCTGAGCGGGAGTTTCTCCACAGCAGCGGCTCGCTAGAAGAGAAAACATCAGCGACACACAAAGTGGGACGACGAGCGCCTGCGTCGATTAAACTAATGACTTGTGTTGCCAGAATATGAGTGTGCAAACCAGCTTATCAGAGAAATTATAATCAGAGCTGCAATAATTGATTGTTTGCCAATAGGAGACAGAAAAACAACAAAAACCAGCTGGTAGAAACAACAGAGACGCGATGCTGCTTGATGAAGCTGTTGCGGCTAAAACGTTCTCACACAATTGAGAAGTCACACACTGAGCAGACACGAAGCAACATTTATTTCATGTCAAGTTTCTGGACTCCTGATGACTATATATCCAGCATAACTGCGGCTTCAGTGTCCACAAACTCCTGAGAAAAATATGTAGCTGACAGATGTTTTGTCATAAGAGAAGGTGGACTTATCGGAGTGGCCATAAGGAGCTGCTAGCTTTATTAAAAGCTGAATTTGCAGGGTGAGCAACTTAAATCAATGAGCTGCAGGAGCTACAGAGCTGGTGACAGAGGTTTGATTGATTTCCAATCAATTAAATAAATGTAAAAATGCACTGTTTTGGCTCTGTTGCAGCTGCTTCTATCTACCTATAGTGACTCTGTGGGCTCCATTGTCTGACTGGTTATGCATGATTGACTAATGGACTATCAACAACTAACTATGCAGAAACTCAACATTGTTTTCGTATATTGGTTCTAGATATCCGTTATAGGTCTCCTTGATTACTAATAATCAATACTGGCACTGAAAAAACTATATTTGTTGAAACAGTTTCACATAGTGAGCCCATTGTGCAGCACAGAATGGTCTGACTGCACCTCGTTATCATTCCACTATACAAGAAGACAATGCTCTGGATTGTTTGTCTTACTTTAAACCAATCACAGCTGTCCTGGGCAACACTTAGGGTGCAGCGATGCCGCTTTGGTGGAGTTTGCACACAAAGACGTGATCACTGAATAAAACTAGCAGTGCTGCTTCACTGCACGACCCACATCCTCTGCAAAACCTGATATCTTCAGTGTTGTGGGTTGATAGCCCAGAGGTTGTTTTGTTGTTTCCTATAGAGAAAGAAATTTTGAAGACAGTATCACGTACGTAGCAAAAGACAAAGGGAAAGCCATGAGACATGCTGGGCGAGTGGCAGGCATAAACCTGAAATCTACATCCGGAGAGTCAGACTATTCGATTCCAAACTACAGGTGTTCTGTTGGTACCACTATTTTGTGAATTAGGATGATATACATGTACACTGATCAGCCATAACATTATGACCACCTGCCTAATATTGTGTTGGTCCCCTTATGTGCTCAAAAAGGCTCTGAACCATTGGACATGGACAAGAGGACCTCTCAGGGGGTCCTATGGGGTCTGGAACCAGGACGTTGGCACTGGATCCTTTGGGTACTCTGGCTTGTGCAGTGGGGCCTCTGTCAATCAAACTTGTTCCACTGCATCCTGTTGATGCTTGATCACAATGGGGTGTAGGAAGTTTGGAGGTCAAATCAACATGTTGGACCATTGTCATGTTCCTCAACATGTTCCTGATTGGTTGATGTTGTTTCCATGTGGTGGGGTGCATTGACAGTGACGTCTGGGATTCCCATTTGCATGAGGGAGTGTGTTTGTTGTGGGACAATGTTTATTTGGGTGTCTTAGTCTCATCAACATGGATGTTAAAATCCAAGGTTTCCATCAGAACACCACATAGTACCAATAGGATCAATGTTATTCACTTCACCTGTCAGTGGTCATGATGCCGATTGGTGTATATGAAACATGCCTTTTTCAATTTAGTGCATTTTTATATATAGTATATTTTACACTTTATTGTGCATTTGTGTCATTTTATACTTCTTTTATAATGTATTGGTGGTTACTTTACTCCTTCTGCTTGCTACTGTAACAACATAATTTTCCCTTGGGAATCAATAAAGTGTTTCTATTCTATTCTATCCAACGAAGAAGGAAATATAATCTGTCTACATGCACACAAACATGACAACAGGTCATCCAAAATAAGTGAGACTACAGTGACGTGCGGCTTTTATCATTCAAAAATGTTGAGCTTTAAATTCTACGTGACACCTGAAAGTCACTGTCCGGGTTGGATTTCCTGCAGCCTCCAGTGAGTGATGATCGTCAGTCCTAAACTCCGCCTGCCATCTCAATCAGCTTCTGTTTGTCCTGCTAAAACAGCTGGAGCTCTTAAACAATGAAATCATGCACGGCGATCTCCTTGAGGAAGAACACGACGCACATAAAACCCCGACGCCTGAGCGTGAAGCTGTCAAATTCTCGTACTCCGTTTACGCTAAATGCCCAGACCGACACCAGAATGAATGAAACACCTCATTTCCCAGGAGCACTTCGCTGCAAAAAGGTCAAGCAATCATCGAGCAATTCAGCAGTTTTTATAGGGGAAGCCGCGCCGAACTGTCCCGGAGCTCAGCATCAAAATGTCACCAATCACCTGTTGATTCAGCGTCAGGACGTCTGACCTGCGCTGTTCTGTTTGAACCGAGACTTCTCATCTGGAGGAGCTGAATCGTCCTGCTGCTGTAATGATCCTCCTCAGTAACTGCAGACCTGCTTATTTAGACCACGGGCTGTTTGGATTGTTGTCTGCAGGAGGTGAAGTGCTGAGTGTGGAGTTAATGGAGACGCTAATGACTCCACAGAATCACAGTGAAGCTGTTTGTGCTGCAGGTTCAAGGGGTTAATGGATTATTTCTGCTTTGGGGCCAAGACAGCGAATAATGTGGTGAATGAGGGGAGAGGAGAGGATCTGCAGATTCAACAAGGCCGTGATGAAGCCTTCTTAGAGCTCATCTGTATGTTAAAACATCTCCATCTTTCTTTTCCCCTTTCAGGTGCAGCAGAAGCTAAGCAGGTAATTACCCTCGCCAAGGAGGTTATGTGATGGCTGGTGTTGGTTTGTTTGTGTTCCAAGTAACTCGAAAAGTTATGGATGGATTTGGATGACATTTTCAGGAAATGTGTGAAATGGGACAAGGAACAAATTATGACATTTTAGTAGTGATCCGGATCACCGTCTGGATCCAGGAATTTTTTTAAACGATTTTTTAACATTGAGAGTGTTAGAAAGCCTTGCAGTGCCGCCTTGTGGTAGGAAAGTAGCACATATATGGTGGGTGTCGGCCGCTCATGTAACTTACCATGTAAATTATTGCTTTTTTAAAATGTGATTTAGTTATGTTATCTACAATTTAACAAAACAACAAAGATTTCTCTTTCAATTTATCAGCAAGCATCTTCAAAACAATATTTTTGCTGATTTAAATACAGTAAAACTGCAATTTTAGTGTTTTTTTTTTTTTTAACTAAAGATTGTATACAATTTACCAAAACAGGAAAAATCTTTAAAGCTAAGAACTTTTTTTCTTACAACAGAACTTGTTTGCAAAATAATATTTTTGCTGATTTAAATAAAGTAAAAACTGTCAAGTTTTAAGGTCAAATGTTGTAAAAGAACAAACCAGTATTTTTAAAAAGACAGATTTTTCATATGGACATTTTTTAGGCTATTAGCCTGTATTTTCTGCAGTTAACGTGCAAAAATAAACAGTTTTCCTGCAATTTTACTTGATATTATCTGTAATTTTCAAGTTTATTTCAAGTTTATTTACTTAAATTCATGCTAGCAGTCTAAGGACTGAATTTTTAGCAGAACTTATGATTAAAAAAACATTCATATAATAAACGCATTCATCAATAAAATTATTAAAAGTCAGCCTTTCAAGTCCTGATTATACGGCCTGACTGCTGTTGGCAGTACAGATTGCCAAGTCTTTTAGTACGATATTTGTACTCTGAAATGTGATTTCCACTGCGCAGGTGTCTCTGGGAGTTCTCCATTCTGGTTTTAGGCAGCAGTTGATGTAGTGGATGTAATTGAACAAAACAGGAAAATTCTTTAAAAACAGTTAATATGTACGATTTTTAAATCTTAATATACCTTTTTTTTCAAATAATGAAACATATGTGCAAAATATTTTTTTTTGCTGATTTAAATACAATAGAAACAGTGGAATTTCACATGTTAAATGAACAAATTGAAGTTTCTAAACGTATAGATTTTAATTAGGACGTTATTTAGTTTTAGCCTGTACACTTAAGATGTAAATTATTACGTTTGTTCTGTGATTTCTGTACTAAAAATTATTTGTAATTTAATAAAATGACTAAATCCGTACCAGTAAATTGCTTAAAAAAAAAAAAGATTGAAAACTGTTAAAGATGTTTAGTTTTTACAGTGTATAAAGTCTGGTCTAAACTAACAGTACCTTTATTTAACTTGCACTTTTATTCATTTTAATTCATGTATTTTCTTTTTTATGGTCCATTTTATCTCTTACATGCTTGAATCTTTAGCTTTTAAATCTGTGCACTTTATCCAGACTGTCTGAACTGTTTTCAGCTATTTAGATTTACATAATTCAATTCTTATGACGTTTTATTACTTTTCTTTTTTACATTTTCCTGTCCAGCCTGTTGAACAGCCTCTGAGTATAATAAGGTACTATTGACTTCAACTTCCTTGCTCGGCCTGGGGCAGCGCTGCAACACAGTCCCACACATATAACCTTTCATAAAGCCACAAGCTGTTGTTTTAAATTGATCTGCAGCAAAACACCATCGACGTCTCTTTGGCCTCTGTGAGCTACTGACCGTAAGACGCCGAGTAGGGTTGTAGGAAAAACAATACGAAACATACTTCTGGGCTTCAGACATGTTTCACAACATCCAACATTAGTGAATACTGTGGTCAGAATCCAACCGACGGTGACGTCCCAGGGTCCTTGAACGCACCAGTCTATCACCGCAGTGAGAGGAGAAGTTTAAAAACATAAAATCTTGATTTACTCTGACGCATCTCATGAAAGCACTGAGCCAAAGAGACGACCGGCTCAGGTTCATCTGAGATCAATCAGCCACCGACAGTCTGCTGCTGCTGTAGTGAAACAGTGAATTTTGAGCTGCTGGTGTCAAACCATTCCTCCCATCATCGGAGCTCCACTGGGCTCAGTCGCATCACATCGGCTGTTTAAGCGCGACTCTCTCAGCTCCTTGTAATTATCACCCATTGGACACAGCCGGAGAGCCTCATCTGGAATATGAATGAGGGCGATAAATACGCAGAGATCACAGCGACCCGGAGCCTCGCACCTGAGGGAATTATCAACGCCGAGCCCTCGCTGACACGCAGCAATTATCTCATTTCGTGGCCACTTCGCCTCCTTCCATCTTCAGGTTTCGTCGTTTGCTTCCACTGAGAGGTGGATTCCTGCTGTAAACCCTAAATACCAGCCAGCGTGTCGCAGGTTTGTAGAGGCTGTATGGCACAAAGCCCAGACCGGCTATTGATGCTTTCAGCGATGCAGCTAATAGGAGCTTAGTGATTTGCGCCCGTGTTTGTGTGTGTGTTTAGCGTTTCAATGCTTCACTCTGCTGGGAATCTGTTTCCCAGATATCGGAGGTCAGGTCCAGGCAGTTTATCATCATGTCCTGCTTTCTGACCTCTGATGAACCCAAGTAGAAACCAGGCCTTTAACGCTTTCTCTTTAGCGTTGACTTTCTGGAAAAATGCTAAACCAAAAGACATTTGTATAAACTATCCATCCATCACTTAATCCTCTGTAGGGTCGCGGGGGGACTGGAGTCTATCCCAGCTGACTCGGGCGAACACACCCTGGACAGGTCACCAGTCTATCACAGGGCTACATATAGAGACAGACAACCAAGCACACTCTCATTCACACCTACGGACAATTTAGAATTATCAGTTAACCTCAGCATGTTTTTGGACTGTGGGAGGAAGCTGGAGAAAACCCACGCTGCACAGGGAGAACATGCAAACTCCACACAGAAAGATCCCAGGCGTCCTAACCGGGACGCGAACCGGGGATCTTCTAGCTGTGAGGCGACAGTTCTAACAGCAACCACTGTGCAGCAAGTTAATTTATTTCAGCTACTTCAAACAGCCGATATGTGACAAAAGAGGTGAAGTAACTGAAGGAATCCTTAATCCACAAACATATAACCGCATGTAGACACCGTCCAGCCACAACATTAAAACCACTGACAGGTGAAGGTAAAAGCACAATGTGATCTTCATTCTGCCGTTGCAAAGAGACGCTGTCAGCGACGATTAAGGTGCATTTTCTTCAACTTTTATGTCCGAAGTAACTCTTGTGTCTGTGCTCCCAAACCTCCACACTTACACAACTGCAAACAAAGTCACTACAACCAACAGATTTTTAAAACAATAAGACTAAAGTTAAGTTATAATGAGCCTAAAAGCAGGAGACTCTCTATGACAGCTCCTCTGTTATTACCTAATATTATGGTTCAGCCCAGGGGGCAAAAATTTAGTTTACCATCAGCAAAAATAACATTTTCTCTTTCTAGAGGTCATGATTTTCTCTTTAATCATCGAACCAGCATCGAGTGCAACATTAGAAAGCCTCATTAAGTGTGCAGGGATTGCAGACAGATTTGTTAACACCTCCACACCACAGCGCTGCTTTGCATTTTAAAATAAATCCTGTGCCTGTGGCGACAAAACCGTCAAAACTACGACAAAATGCTACAAATAGAGATGTTCATTCGTTTTATTAAAGTCCCCAGAGTAGCAGCAATATTCAAGAATCAACTGTAGGAACTCAAACGCAACCAGAACACGACGGCAACAACTCGCGCTCCCTAAATGTTCATTGATCAAGACAACAACTGATTAAAATCTAGTTCATATATGTGAGCGCTGTCTATTTCTGGTACTGCAGGTGTGTGAACTCCATTCCTGATCAGGTTGTAATGGCTCCTTTCAGCTCAGAAAGGCGATGCAGGAAACAAGCACTTTCGAACTGCTGTTGGAGGAAGTAAAGGATGTCGGTGGAAATAAAAGGGACAGAAAAACACACCAGTGAAAGGGGACAAAGAGAAAGAGAGAGATGTTTGGATATTCCGCCAGCTTTCATGCAACGCATTCCAGCAGAGGCCAAATGAAAGACCGAGGGAGGTGAATAATGGCGGGTTTTTGTCCGACGCGTCAGCCTTCGGGGCGTCTGTGCGGAAATAAAAGACACCAAGACGCTGGAGCTGCGTTTTCAGCCCAAACGCACAAACACACTGGACTTTCTCTCACGTTTATCCAGGTCAAATCTCAGCCATCTAGTCCACAGCGGCCTCTCTAATGGACTGCCAAAGAGCTCACGAGCAAGGCGGTCGTTGTGCTGGTGTGAACCTGAGACCTGACCCAGTCTGGACACCAGACAGCATTCAAGGGGAAGTGGTTGTATTTATATTACCACTCTGCCTGCCTGTGTGTGTGTGTGTTTCAGGGTGTAAATTTTGCCGCAGCCTTATCAATAACCCAAAATGAACTCAGTGGACATCATTCATTGTCCTTATGTAGCGGTTTAAAACATGCTCACATGACATGGGCCCCTCTAATGGCATAAACAATCAGCCCATAAGAGTTTCTGCTGTTGGGCATTAAGCGTCACAGGAGACTTTATCATGGTGGCACTTCACAAGCTAAACTCCCACAATGCTCTCTGCTTGTCAACACATTAATCAGTAGGAGGGTCCAGCTGGTGGCGCAAGCATGGACTAAAGCTAATCTACACGACATTTTCTGACCTCCTGGATGATCGGTTAATATATTTTCAATTAATTCAACTAATAACGGCAATTTATTGATTAACGATAAAATCATTAACCCGCCTCGTGTGTTTTAAAAAATACAAAACTAAATTATTAAGCAAAGTTTTCTTTTCTTGCATATTTGTTGATTTATTATAAGGTTACTTTGTCCAACAACAGACTAAGGTGTGTCCAACCAGGGTTCTTCTATGGCAGGAAAGTGCTGGTGAGCATTTCATCAAAAAAAAAGTCCTTCCATGCTTCGTGTGGGTTTCATGGCAACAATACCTTGACAACAAATCCCCACTCTCACCACTACTGAATGGTAGACTAGCAGACTAGCATTATTCCTCATCGTGTTCGTTTGGATCATATCTGACATGTCATACAGCTCGGTATAGACGGACCATCAGAGCAAGTTTCTACTCCATTCCTGTAGACACCCTTCCATTAAAGTGTCAAGTGAATCTGAAGTAAAAGTTTTAAATATCGGAAAGAAAAAAAGCAGCTTCCATTAACTTCTTTGGAGCAAAAAACTAGGTGGCGTAGCGGTGTTGGCAGGTCCGCGTACTAAAACCACTGCGGCATCCTAGCGCCTTGGCAACACTCGGCAGCGTTCGGCAGCACTCGGCCACGCACTACAGCCTCGGTAACACTCGGCAGCCTTTGTCGATAGTCGGCGGCACCCGGCGGCATACTACAGCCATGGCGACGCTGGGCATCACTCGGCGACGCTCGGCGACGCTCAGCGGTGCTCGGCAACGCTCGGCGGCGGGGCGCACGAATATTCGAATATCAAAATTATTATTCGAATGCCACCTCAACGAACGAATATTTGGCATGCCTACAAAGAAGAAATTGTTGTTTGTCACTGGTTAGAAAACAAGAAGATGAAATGTAACTTGTACGAGACAAACCACGGACAGAAGTCTTGAGGAATGAGAAGCAGGAAACGGCGGACTAATGATGAGTCAATTGGTTCGAACAAAACGTCTCATGAACATTTAGTCTAAATGTCCATCTGGCAAACCAATCTCCATTTCTTGATATTTCTTGCATTAGCTTGTCCAGCTTTTTAGCATTTTATTGCCTTTACGTGCAGACAGACAGGAAATGCATTAGAGAAAACAAGGGAGTAGCGGCCAGTCAGGGTTTGGCCTGTTAGGAATCGAACCCGGGACTCGCTGCTGATTGAATTCGTGTCACTCGGTTATTGCATCGCTCTCACATTAGACTAAACTTCACAGCCACACTGCCAACAGATTAGTGTGTTCCTCTCTCTTCATAAATGTAGTTTTCTTTCATTTCAGATGATCACTTGCAGAGATGCGAACGGGGAAACTTGCTCCCAGTTGTGTGTGAGATTATTTCCTTCTCTGCTGCCGTCTCCCTGCCTTTTCTCCCTCTTAACATTCAGTTTCTGTACTCAGAGACAGTAGAGGCTCTGTGTCGCTTTTAGATGCTCGACCAATCAAAGCTCTCTGATTACACTTTAGAAACAGATATCTTCAGTTTGTCTGACTCGCAGAGGAGATGCTTTGAGTAACGACTTGACATTCTCTCCCAGAGTGTGTGATTAAGAAGATTTCCCTCTTATCATCACCTTCTAGTGGACTAACACACACATACATGCACACCCTTGCCTGAGTGACATAATGCATTCCCTGAAAACAAAGCCTGAACCCTCATTTAAATGCTTAACATTATGAGATCCATAATTTTGGTCTCCACATAACATTCAGACCCCACAAATATACAAACACAGGCCCACACACACACACACACACACACACACACACACATTCAAGCAAACTCTGCATCCTTCCATTATGTGGCCATGAAATGGAAATTGGCAGGCTCAGACTGTGAAATGTGCCCGGTAATGTCGGTTATGATAAAGTGTAGCTGTGCTATATTGTAATGATTCACACCTTCCCCTCGACTCTATCGCCTCACTCCTCAGCCAGATATATACATATTATACCGCACAAATGAAGCTTCTCTCTCTCTCTCTCTCTCTCACACGCTTCAAACTGTAGCTGAATTTCTCTGCACCTCTTTTAAAGATGCAGTAATGTGAGGGGACGATGTGTTTTCAAGCACAGTCTACGTGAGGAATAATAACAGTGATGTTTCATGCCCTCGCAGCTGAAGGTGCTGGCCAGACATAAACTACCATGCAGGTAAGAGTGTTGTCATCTCTTATTGAGACGATCACCAAGTAAACTAGAAAATCTGCATTAATGCTGCAAAGAAATCTACCAGAAACTTACACTGATCAGGCATAACATCATGACCACCTGTCTTGTGTGGTCCAAAATGCTCTGAACCACTGGGCATGGACCAGAGGACCTCTCAGGGTGTCCTATGGGGTCTGGAACCAGGACGTTGGTACTGGATCCTTTGGGTACTCTGGCTTGTCCAGTGGGGCCTCTGTCAATCCAACTTGTTCCACTGCATCCTGTTGATGCTTGATCACAATGGGGTGTAGGAAGTTTGGAGGTCAAATCAACATGTTGGACCATTGTCATGTTCCTCAACATGTTCCTGATTGGTTGATGCTGTTTCCATGTGGTGGGGGGCATTTTCCTCCAGTGACATTTGGGATTTCCATTTGCATGAGGGAGTGTGTTTGTTGTGGGACAATGTTTATTTGGGTGTCTAAGTCTCATCAACATGGATGTTAAAATCCAAGGTTTTCCATCAGAACACCACATAGTACCAATATGATCAATGTTATTCACTTCACCTGTCAGTGGTTTTAATGCTGTGGTTGATTTTTATGCCAGATGTGGCTGCATTGGCTTTATTAAAAAATAATGACTGCTACATCATTGTTTAATTAAAACAAAGCTTTACACCTCATAAAACTGTTGCCTTTAATTTTTGTTTAAATGCTTCAAATTTCATAATAGTTTAAATAACTACTTGAGTTTGAAACTGAAAAACCACTGACAGCTGCAGCTAATCTCTATTTTCTCTTCATTAATGTTTGCTGAATAATCATCGTCAATAAAGTCACACCAAATTTGTTTATTTTTTGCTTTAAACTAAATCATCCTTTGTTATTTATAATTCTGTCTGACAGCAGCAGTAGCATGTAGAGAACTTTTCAATTAGAAGGAAAGATGGAATAAACAGAATAAATTGTGCTGCATGTTTTATCCTTAGCGGTAAAGGCTCTCGTGACCCCCCCTGGAGGTTTTACAACCGCAAGGTGACAAGTTAAGTCAACAAACCCGAGGCCACAGTGAAGGTTTAAGGCCAATTAATGCTGCGTCCACGTGTCCCAGAGGATCTGCATGGGCGTCCGTGTGCAGCCAAAAGTATGCGCCCAGCTGCTGGCATGTTGACTGTACATGTGCCGGGAAAGCTAATGGTGCTCTGGAGGAAAGCTTGTTATGAGGATAAACTGTGTGGAGACTCTCATCCACACTTTTATAATTCACCATTAACAGAGTTGGAATTAAAGTAGTCGCTGCTGTACCTTTGGAAGTCCACTGATGGCACCCAAACAAGGTGGGAAGTTCTAAAATCTCCAGATATCCTGTGCTATGTCCGTCCACCGTTCCCCTTCATGATGCTACATCCTAATCTGTAACCAGGGGCGGACTGGACATCTGGCATACCGGGCACTGTCCCGTTGGGCCGGTGTCTAGTGGGGCAGGTTTTTTTCTTCCTCCACATCATAGACATATATTCGTAGACGGCGCATTGACTGTGGAGGGACGTGCCTAAAGCTCCGCCATCTTGGTACAGGCTAGCAGAGGCGGGAGTGAATGTAAGTCTATGGAGGTAAGAGGTACTCCACAATCTTAAAGTAGAATTATTCACTGAATTTTCGACCGATTTCCAAACGGTTTGGTTTGTTAAAAATGTCACACATTTAGCTATGACACAGGATGCTTGGATGCTTTTGTTCTATTTATGTCTGCCTGTCCGTCCTCCATGTCTGACGTTTGTAACAAACAATATATGTTGACAACTGATGGATTTATGATCACTTTTATAGTGCAGACATGTCATTCCTCTATAGACGTAATGCACTGTAGGGGCGAGTGGCACTGTACCAAGATGGCCGCCGCATAGGCACATCGGCTCCAATCGGCAGCGGCAGTCAACGCGGCGTCTACGTATATATGTCTATGCTCCACATAATTTGCCGGCCAGTTATGTGACATGTTGTCCAGTTGTGTGTCTGACTGGCCATTCGGCACAGCCCCTTGGTTAACTGTCAGTCAGGGCCTGTCAATCACCTATTTGCTGGATGGGCGGGGCTAACAGAGTCATGGCAAGTGATCTGAGGTTAGGTGAGGTGTCTGACAACATCATGGAAAAACAACCACTGAAAAAACGCCCCGGTGGTGCTGAAAAGCAACGAATGAAATAAATGAAAGCACTGGAATCAGAGGCCTCCAAATGCACCAGAGTAACTGTGTTATTTGGTCCAGCAGTAGCATCCGATAGCGGAGGACAGACCCCGCAGACCCTGCTTGAACCTGGCGCTACCCTCCCGCAAAAATCAGTGCTTGATTCAGTCAACCGATAACGCCCCAGTCCTCTAGGAATTCGCGATGTTACGATCGCATCAATTAACGCAAATTCAACCAATCTCCGTGAATTCTGCGCGACCTTGCAATTTTGTCCAATCACTGCAACTTTTCCACAATTTTGTCCCGCCTCCCGTGAGTTCCACCAATCACAGCAGTCCCCAGCGCAAACGTAATGCACGTACGTCACCGAATTCACTTCCTTGTTCATGGTTTGAAGATACAGATACGTATGCAACAGAAACTACTGCAAAACAATTCCTTGATGTTCTTCACGAGAGCGGAGGGAAACTGTTTTCACTCCGTGGAATATTGAGGTGGAACATAAACGAAAATCATCGATTGACAAACACTTTTCTACCGTAAACATATCAGGAGAATGGGTGAAACCAGCGGACCACAGACCAGACAAACCACCGTGATGAAGCTGTTGCATCCAGATCTGTGGCAGCACTGAAACAATGGAGGTCAGTTAGATTCATTAACTGACGTGACGAGCTGTGAGCGTGTGTGTGTGAACACGTGTGTGCCAGGATGTGAAATTAACTTTTAAACTTTTAATGAATTAAACAAAACAAAGAAAAAATGCAACTTTTTGACAATTTCTTTTACCGTCTCCCGCAATTTTATCGCAACAAATACGCTTAAAACATCACAACTTACATCGCAATTTTTTTAGAAAAGCTGCTGCGAATTCAGGCATTTTAGGAGCAACAATCTGGAAAAACGCCCGCGAAATCCTGGAGGGACTGATTTATTCTGAAAAATGTGCAAAGTTACATCCGGCCTTTTCTAAAACATCCACTACAGCCATGTGGATTATATGATCACTATAAGGAGCAATGCAGCCGTCCAACCAACAGCCAAACCACAATTAGGAAAAGTGCAAAAATCCAAAACACAGGAGCTGCAATTCTTTTTAACAAAGGAAAAATGTGCCACTAAATACCGTTTTTAAAAGAAGCACCGTGGCGCTACAGAGCTGTCCCGGCTAGTAAAACATATTCTCAAGATGAAAGGGAACAAAGCTGCTGTTCAAAAAAAATCACATCAACCATAAAAATGACTAGAAAAGAAATGCAAAAACTGCCATCCACGCTGAAACAGTGACTTGCAATTGTGATTTCTGTCAAAATAAACACATTATGCATTCTTTGGCGCATTGTTCAAACCTAGTACCGAGTGCTCACGACAAAGAGAAACCGTCATTCGCTCTCTTGAGGCACTGATGAAATGATAAAATAGCAGATGAGAATAAAATGTTAATTCTCTGCAGGTAATTGCAATCAGAGGTTTTTCGCTGTATTTTAATGAAAATGCGCGATGCCACGTTGTGTTTAATTTAGTGCCAGCTCTAATAAAATTCCCCACATTCTCCCTGTGGGGAAGTTAACACCACTGACAACATGATGACTTTGCTCTGTCATATTTGCATTTGAAAAGCAGGAGGGTAACACTGCCTGCAGACCACTCACTCATACGCTCACACACAGCGTGGGCTCTGTGGGAGTAGATCTGATGCATGCTTAATTAATGATTTGATAACTGCAGAGGCGTTAAACTAAGCGCAGGGAAAGCAGAGAATCCCAGATGAGGACTGAAAACAGAGCCGAGCCGTCTGTTAACACAACGTGGAGGGTTTTTCTCCACCTGCTGTAGCACACATTGTTTTCTCGTCTCTCTTCTGTGTGAATTAGTCTTTCCATCTCCCACCCTCTCGGCCTTGATCTGCTGCTCAGATCAGCGCAGCGTGAGGCCTGCAGCACGCTGCCGGTGGTACTGTAAATCTGGAGGACAGCGCTCGCCTCTGCGGGCTCTCTGTAGCTGCTGTTTCATTTAAAAAGCAGCAGCGGTTCTTTCACCTGGGCAGAGTCAGATTTTTAATGAAATGATCTGTGAGTAAAGCTTCAAAGGAAAAAAAAAGGTAACCTTGTATTTTCAGAGGAACTGGTCCGGTTGAAAGTTTGTTTCAGCTTAAACTTTTGCTCGTTTCTGCAGGCAGCAGGTGTCTGCCGGCGGAGGTTTGCTGGGGTCAAAAGAGTGGAAAGTAAATGTAAGCGGTCCGTGTTGTATTATTCCACAGTGCAGGAACTCACATAGTCTGCTGCAGAAACAAATGGCACGGCAGCATCTTATACTACCTTTTTTTTTAATGTGTCTTTCAAACAAATCACTACCACAAATGGCATCCCTAAGTCCTTTATTATTATATGAAAAGGTAAAAATCAATGACAGACCGAATCACTAATAGTATGGCGGGAAAAAGCTCACTTTAAAGCTGCACTGATCGATATTGTTTTATTAAACGGATCAAATGGCTGCTTGTGAAAGGTGACACTTGACTTGTGGTGATGTAACCACAGATATTTATGATGCATATCTCTACAGAGAGGGCTGCACGGTGGCTTAGTGGTTAGCAGCGTCACCTTACAACTAGAAGATCCCTGTTCGCATCCCGGTTAAGACGCCTGGGATCTTTCTGTGTGGAGTTTGCATGTTCTCACCAGGTACTCCAGCTTCCTCCCACAGTCCAAAAACATGCTGAGGTTAACTGATGATTCTAATTTGTCCATAGGTGTGAATGAAAGTGTGCTTGGTTGTCTGACATTAGCGGTGTATAGATGATGGATGGATGGATGGATGGATCTCTACAGAGCTTTAAGGGTTCTTTTAGTTTGTTCTTTTGCATTTTACAGTCCGTTATTTACCGTTTTCTTTATGGTTCTGTTTCACGATTGTCATCAGTCTGGCTTCAAATGCGTCTATGAAGTTCTGATAAACCCAGTTTGCAACTATCTTGTAAATAAAGTACAGTATTTAGCAACTACAGAGCCACATAACTAACTCAGGGGTGAGTTAAGACCAAACCTGAGCTCAGAGGAGAGTAAATATCAGGCTACATGACCATTAAAATACAGTATTTTTAATTATGTGCTGCAACAACTAATGAAATCCGCCCAGCATTTTGTCTTTTCATAATGGTAATTGTCATTTTTTTTTAAGTAAAGATGAGAAAAACTGTTACAAATACTGGTTCTCAGCTGTAAAACTTTCAGCTTTTCCTGGCCTTAGTCGATTTGAACAGGTGGTCGACAGAGTAAAGCTGTCTAAATGAGAAAACAATTGCTAAATAAATCAGTGTAAAAAGTAAGGATCGCTGGTTTCATCTCAGATCTGGTTCCTGGTCGTCAAACCCACATCTGTTAAGCGGTATCTTTTCCCAACTTTTCATCTCCAAGGTTGACTTCTCATGCATCACATTCACACACTGAGCTCCACGTTACGCCTCGTCATCGTATTTAATCTGAAGCAAAATCAGGTGGAGAAGAAGAAGGCTGAACCAACATCATCAATAATCAACATCTCATATCCTTTGCTCATGTCTTTTTCAGGCTGCAGCTACAGGCAGTGCACGCGGCTGGTTTTATCCGTCTTAATGCTGATTAATTTAGCAGCTATATTAACATTTTTAGTGTTTCTAGCTTCTACCTGAACAGCAGCTCTAGACTGAACCTTTGTAGTCATTTCTAGGAGTTGAACTTAAGAGATAAAACAAGGGATTGGAAAGGATGCAGGTTTGGAAAGTGGATTTCAAAAATGCAGGATTCAGGTTTGATAAAATGCCATCAAACTGCAACCAAAATGCGGATTTCTATCACTCAAATATGTCCAGTTTATCAGAAAACAGTCAAATGTGTGGCTGCTCAAAAAGCTTAAATGTCAATTACACGCATCTGTCAGTCACTCAGCATCATAACTCAGCCGCCCAGAAAGAAATGAATCACTGAAGAGGCAGAGAAGGAGATTTTTATACACCTTAAATAGAAATGTAGCTGTGTGAGTGCACAGCTTTACCAAAATAAAGCGCTGAAATCCTCAGACAATCCTCTTGCTAACTAGTAGAAGAGGGAGCGGGTGCACCAGTGTAAATTACAACACAAAATCCTTCACACTGTGTTAAAGAAGTCTGTATTGTGATATATTTTGACATGTAAAAACACTGCTGAGCTGTGAGGAGACCTTGGTCGGCCTCCTGAAGCTTCAGTCCGACTCTCCTCCGCCGTCGTTAACAACCCGGCTGCTCTCTGGGCTGCGGGCAAAGTCAGCCAATAAAGAAACAGGACAATTACGCGCATAATGAACGCTGCCGAGAGGAGAAATTAAAATTTAAACCGAGCCAGGTGAGCTGCTGAACGAGAGAGAGAGAGGGAGGGAGCGAGTCGAATGTGCCGGCAGTTTTATGAAATTAGAGAGAAGGACGTCGGGAAACAGTGGACTGAACAAGCAATCAAGGTGAGGGTCGAGGTGAGAATTAGTCCGACGCTTGACGAATTCAGATTCTCTTCATCGGCAGCTGGTTGCAGGTCAGATAGCGGAGCTGACGGGTACAAAGGGATGAAAACATCAAAGGAAAACACTCCTGTTCCCCAGTTAGCGGCGTTCTAATCAAACGTTTGTGCGTTTAGTTGCTGAGCTTTACAAAGACTCCGACTGATTAAACAGTTCTGTAAGCATGTAGCTGCAAACTTCTGCAAATCGGACTGTCTGAAGATAAAAGTGCTTTTATTCAGAAGGTTATCACCGCAGAGAGAGGGCCGCCTCATGACTCTCCTCTTCTCTGACCTTATTTCCTCCCAACTATAATTCAGAGGTCTCCAGTTAAACGGCCTTTTGATCTAAATGATGCTACTAATCAGCACCCGGAGGAGAGGAACCACTAATGACCTTTGTAATGAGAGGGCTGGAGTCAACATGCTGCTGCTTCTCCTGCCGAGCGTCATTTTCCTTCTCTGTCCTCATCTCCATTCTGCTCATTCACTCTCTTCTGCTTCCCTTTTCTTTTCACATGCTTTAATTATCTTTAAATCTCCTCTGGAGGGGGGGAAGTTGAGAGATTGAGCAAGGAAATGACAGTCAAAGAGAAAAAACTGTTGTTCTGAGGCTTTCACCCGAAGTTCGTCCACATGCTGGGAGTGTGTTCGTGCTGTAGAACGTGTATTCCCAGTAGGAAGAAAAACCCCACAGCGAACTAACTCAGTCCTGTGTTGCTGTCAGTTATACACGATAGATAATTTGGCTCGTTTTAAAAGTTAACTACTCATTTTTAGTCCTTGATTTTACAGTTCAATCTTAGATTTGAGGGGGAAAAAAAACTTTACTTGCTGCATGGACAGATAATTTCACTTCTTTTTAAGTAATTTCTTCTCAAATTCAGTGTTTTTATCTTATATTTAGGCTACTCTTTTTTGCAGTGTAGGCACATAACTTCTTATATTAACTACTCCATCCTGGTTACTGTAAAGCTAATCCTTTGCATTAAACTTTCTCAGTTTAATGCATCTTCTCTGGTTGATTAAGTATATTTCTCAGTGTCGCAAACGTCACTGTGTCACTACAGAACCAGTAATTACTGGGTTTCTATGATGAACCCTTTTATTCTCTGTTGGTTCCATTTTTATCATTTTATTACCTTATAATTGTCTGTTAGCAACTTTATACAAAAAGCCATGAACAGATTTTGAAGAAATGTTCAGAAAAAGGTGGATAATGGGGTCCATGTACGTCGCGGCCATTGAGATTTCAAAATAAAAGCGAAAAATAAACGGTTTCCTGTTTTTTTCAGTGATAATACAAAATGAAGAACGGGCCATAATTCATTATCCGATTTAATTAGATGTGTTTGTAAATGGAAATTAAACACCCGTCTGACTTCTGATGAGGAAGGATCTGGTATCTAAAGCTCCAGTGTTAGCTCACTGTTAGCAGACCTTGCTGTGTGCCGTGGCCTGATGAAGACCCACTGTGGGGTCCAAACGTTGCTTGGCACACATTGTTCACTATTTTACAGAGGACTTTTCACAAGCTAAAGTAACAGAAAACCTCCAAACCTCCCCAAAAATGTCCCGAAAAGCAGCCGAATGCTACGATTTAGTGCTAGCGGCAGAGCTGGCGGCACCACAAGGTCCTTCCAAAGGGACAAATAAACCCCACACTGGTGGGGAGAAATAAGTTTTCCACGGGTGTATTTTAATTTTTAATTTCCATTTACAAACACATCTAATTAAATCGGATAACGGATAATGGATAATGAATTAGGGCCCGTTTTCTGTTCTTCATTTTGTATTATCACTGAAGAAAACGGGAAACGGTTTATTTTTCGCTTTTATTTTGAAATCTCAAAATAAGAAAACGAATGGCTGCGACGTGCACGGACCTAATGGGACAAGGAACAGATGATTAGATTATGGTGGTGATCCGGATCACCGTCTGGATCCAGAGATGTTTTGCAGGATTCTTTAACACTGGGAGATAGGGCAGTGTGCATGAATATGTGCATGTAACGCCACAAAACATGTCCAGGCTGCTTGGCAAAAAATACATGATAAGTAATTTCTACAACATGCCAAATTTTGATCTGGATCCGGGCAAAATTCCAGATACTAGGATCCAGAACAGGAAAAACTAGAGGGCCTGTGGAATGGTCATCACTGTAAGGTAACAGATGAAGATCCAGACATGCAGCCAACACCAACATGTAGCTGAGACTCTGCTGAATCAGGAGGATCCAACAGATCTGTTGTAGAATCAACAGCTATGGAGCTGGATCCAGAAGAAACCACCATTACCCAGAAAGAGATTCTGGTGAAGAACTATTGAACTAATGATGATATCAATGTGAATCCAGATGCTAAGGGTTTGTTTTCTGGGTCAAGGAGTCTGATAATGTAGATAAAACAATCCTGGGACGATTATTTCTGCTCATGCTCTCCGAGTGCTTTTCTAGTTTTTAAGATGTATTAGTGCATTTTTATGAGAAAAGGTGAAATTATAAAAAGGAACACAAGTTTAAAAGTTAAAATACCAATAATTTCTACAAACACAAAACAAGTACTGCATTAAATTTCTCACAGCTACAAACAACAGTCCAACTAGTTTAGAACTGGTGAGGTACTTTTATCAGTGCTTTAAATCCGAACATGAAGCTGCTGGAAATGCTGATGTAAAAATGTCACCAGGTATTGATTTGTAATAGTATAAGGCTGATGATAAATACAGGGATGGTTTATCGACGTGTTTGTGTCTCCAGCGCAGCCCAAAATGCTGCTAAAACGGCCCCGCAAAGGGAATAAAAAGGGTTTCCGTTTCATCCGGCCCGGTTCGTGGATCTAACACTGTTGCCATGGAAACAGAGCAGAACCGGCGCCTGGGCCCCCCGTGCGATCGCTGCGGTTCTCCAGTGAAGTTATTAACACTGCAGGACGGACCAGAGCCAGCGGGGAATAATCGAAAGATAAGGGGGGAACCGGAGCGACAAAGTTCTGAGCTAATCGCTGCAGAGGAGGCGAAACTGATGAGCGAAGACCCAAAAGACAGAACTCCTCCCCGACCTCGACTCCTTGTGTTTAATCTCAAAAGTTTTTATATTTTAAGAAGAGGTGAAAGTGGACATGCTGACAGGTTTGCACTAGTAACTCTTGGTTAAGGATAAACAAAAAAACATAATCCAGTGTTTCATTTTCTATAAACTCAGTTATCTGATAGGAGGAAGTGATTTATTACTGCATAGTTTAGGACCAACAAGTGACTCAGACTTAAATAATACCTTCTAAAGCCTGATTAAAGGCCAGTACACACTACAGGATAATCGGGCCGATTTTTGTCCCGATCTCCTTACGATCGAAGCCAGCAAAGGCCCGATAGTCGGATGTTTGCAAACGACATGGTGTCTGATGTTCCTGTGGGGTGTTAAGAGTGATTTTGTCCGCTCCGATCCGCTCGGAAGGTCTCGGAAGGAGAGATCGTAGATAATGAACATGTTTAATATTAGCGACTATAAACCCTGTAGTGACATCACACACTGAGCACGCTCAGTGTGTGATGTCACGTGTACCGGATTTAAGCCAATCAGAACTCAGACTCAGCTGACTGACGGAACAGGAAGTAAAAACAAACAAGTAGAGTTACCGTCGCTAACAAATTATTCAGATTAATCATGATGATGGATTAATTTGCATTAAATTTTGAAAGCCCTAAAAAATCTGTGCCCCTCGGCTCAGAGATCTGGATGGTCTGATGAAAAAACAGCTTCAATTCTAGTAATGCGCCTCATTTTTGGCAGCAACGGCGTTACAAGGATGGGAAAAGTAATCAATTAGATTACTCATTACTGAAAAAAGGAACGCCGTTAGTAACGTTGTTATGTATAGCGCAGTTATTCCTATCATGTTTGTTTACACTGAAGTCACGTTTGGCTACGTGAGACTTGGAATACTGAGCGTGAAGAAACCTGATAGTCTGCTGAAGAATTGGTTAGTGTGTGGTTAGCTAACACCACACTATAAGATCAGAGGAGAGAATATCTGAAAGCTCCAGTGTTGGCTCACAATTAGCAGACCTTGCTGTGTGCTGTGGCCTGATGAAGACCCACTGTGGGGTCCAAACGTTATTTGGCAAACACTGTTCACTATTTTACAGAGGACTTTTCACCAGCTAAAGTAACAGAAAACCTCCAAACCTCCCAAAAAATGTCCCAAAAAGCAGCCAAACGCTAGCGATTTAGCGCTAGCGGCGGAGCTAGTGGCGGAGCTAGCAGCACCACAAGGTCCCTCCAAAGGGACAAATAAACCCCACACTGGTGGGGAGAAATAAGTTTTCCACGGGTGTATTTTAATTTTCATTTACAAAAACATCTAATTAAGTTGGAAAAAGGGATAATGGATAATCAGTTACGGCCCGTTTTCCGTTCTTCATTTCGTATTATCACTGAAAAAAACAGGAAACGGTTTATTTTTCGCTTTTATTTGAAATCTCAAAATAAGAAAACGAATGGCCGCCACGTACACGGACCCTTTGGTGGCCCTTTGGGGAACCACTGCACCTGCTATTGTGGTTGAAAATCCTACTTTTTCTTTCTTTTCTGGCTGCTACCATGTTCCAAAGATGAAACCATGAGACGAAAATGAGACGAGAGAGGAGGAGGCTGGCGGAGAGGGAGAGGTCCTGGCTGGGACACACCTGTTGATGAGAGTACAGCTGCAGGCGGGGAGATTACGACGAGTCAGTCGAAAACCAGCCAAATGGCGCGACGGTGCGACCAGCCGAGAAACGCTGGTGGCGCCATTGGAAAAGCTGGCCTGGTGCCCTGTGTAGATGTGGTATTTTGGAGGTGTTTTGGTGAAACATTTGCATGCAGGAAGACATGCACTGATTATCTTTGAGAGAAACCTGCAAATCCTCTGTGAAACTTTAAATTTTCAGCGTGGTAAGTTGCTACTCAGAGCTTGTTGTTGTTGATTCCCGTCGTGAAGAAACATTAAAACACGGATAGCAGAAGGGAAGAACAAATCTGCCTGACATGAGCGTCAAACAGACAGAGAGCTGAACGACAACCAAGGAGACCAACCCCCAACATTTGTGGGGAGGTGCACCCCGTACCAACAGCGTAGATTCAACACAAGTACAAATACAGCCTAACTAGTCGAGTTCAGTACTGAGTCGAGGTTTGGCAGCCCAGTGATTTTCTCTAAAGCACATTTACAGCACTGTCTAACCACTTCCTGGGATTGAACCTGCTTTTCGACGAGGGCTTTTTGGAAACTGTGCCTGTGTGGGTTTTTCAGTCACACAGTCTGAAGACATGCATGGTAGAAGAACTGGGGATTCTTAATTGGCTTTAGGTGCAAGTGTGAGCGTGCATGGCGGTCTGTCCCTCTTGACTCAGCGATTTCTTTCACCCAGCCTCCACAGGCTAAAGCAGGTGTATTTAATGGATGGATGGATGTCTGTTCTTCCTTATCATTACCATGAAGCAGCACAAAGTAGTGAAATGCAAAGTGGCAGATTGGGAAGGTGTGAAGACTCATATATTCTCACACCAACGGAGCAAAAACTCGACATAAACTTCCCCAGAATAAAAGTCTCTGGTATGAATGTGTGAAAACCGAAGCAGTCATTTTAAGAAAAGCGATTAAACACAAAACATACTTCCACAGGAGTGTCAAAATAAAGCATCATCTGCTGCGAGGAAAACAAAATATTGCCTGGAAATTAAAACGCACACCCTCAACTGTCCACCTTCCAGAGCTGTAATCGTGCCGATCCTCCTGCTGGAGACTTCACCCTGGGTTTCTGCTCGAAGCGTCTGCTCGGAGCCAACTTTGTGCTTCGGCTCATTGGGATTTCTGGCCCTGGGATCCTGCTGCTGCTCTTTCTCTGCGCACAGTTAACGGTTAACTCTCCACCAGCCGAATGCTCGTCATGAAAACACTGTGCACAGAGGTGTAAAGCAGCCCGCCACTCACACAGCGTGCAGCCTCAGCTGGCTCCGCTCGGTACAAATAATCCAAGAGAGAGATGGAGAATGTTGACGCATGAGGTGAAAACACATTCTTGTATTGTGTTTTGGCGCCTATGCAGGGTTTTATTTTAATTTAGGACACACTAGCTGTGTTTGAGTGAGACCAGCTCCCTGATTCATACTGATATAACTGAAATATTAACACATCATGACTGGATCCGTCTTCAGGATTCGTCCATTTGAGCTTTTAGCAAACATTTATTCAGTTTTACTGCAGGAAACTTTCTGTTGAATCATGTGCTTGCCTGCAGGCATTTGCATGTTCTGCAGACCTACTGCGCGCCGAGTAAAAGACTCACTGGGTTACACAAGCAATTAACTGGAATTAATTACCTGGAACTGAATACTGTGTTCATTTTCCCCATAATGAGCACCAACATACATCTCCCTTTCCAGGAACCAGTCTGTGAAATTACATTTAAATAATCACTTCCTTTCTGGCTGAGAATACAAAACTATAGAAGCACACTGAGTAATTTAGCATCACCATCATGTGCTCATGGACCAATATTAGCACTACTTAATCACTCTGAGGAATAAACTGAAGTTTTCTCATTTAGAGATGAGTCCCTTTCCCCCTCAGTTGTCGACATTTTCTACCGCATGTCAGCTAGACGTGTTGTGACTCAGTGCAGTCGTCCTGGAAGACTAAACGAGCAAAGATCTGATTTCTAGAAAGCAGCTTAGCGACATCTTGAACATGTAAAGCAGCTAAAATGCAAACTAATCCAATACCGTACATGTTAGGTATCTTACTGGGTCAACTGCTCAAGAGAGACAGTTTCGAATGCAGGAACTTGAAGGTCGTTTTAGGGCGGATTGAATGCTGGAGCACGTTCAGACCTCAAGAACCGTCCCTGTAGAACCTCTTCTAGGGCTGTTTTTGTAGGGGAACAAAGTACCTACTCCAGGGTAGCTACTTCTACCATAGCGGCACTGAAAAACTGCTGTGCTGGGCTCGACGCTGATGGGTTGACCTCAAAGAAGACAACTCTAAATGGGTAAATTCAAAGAGGACAACGCACTTCAAGCCCTTGTCCAGTAGCGGGCTTTAACAACATAAAACACGGCATGTATACTAAGAGAACAACCCTCCATTGTTCCATTTCCTACATGCTGTCGGGGATATTTTATGCTGGGTTATTAACAATATGGAGAATTAAAGTGCATCATTGCAATGGGGAAGACCTTACTTAACATGAGGGGAGGGACCTCACTCCTCTCTCCCCCAAGGACAAAGTACAAATGCAGCAGCTTTTATACTGAACACAAACTCTTTTCCTATCATTGTAAATAGGTCGTAAGTTTAAACCTTATAGTACAGTGTTTCATACAATGTTGGAAATGCTGAGTCCATCTTTCCCAAGACAAAAACCTTTCAAGGGTGTAAACATCTTCTATGGTGGGCCTCAAACCTTAACCTTTTTGACCCTTTCGGAAACTCTTCCATAATTAAGCTCTACGAAAGTTAGTCTACTAAGATGACAATTGGTCCACCATAAAACAGACAAATGTACATTAAATGCACAAATAGATAACAAATGATAACCTAAGAGCTTTTGGTTGATTTCACTTTCACAATGCTCATAGAGCTGGAGTTTCATTCAGTAACTACTATTCGTCAGTGTTTTGGCGCCCTCTGAGTTGACGTCACAGTCGAAGATGTCAGATTCTACGCCACAATGGAAACTAAGGGTGTAACAATACACCGAACCGTACCAAACAAAAAATTTTAAGACTATTAAGAATGGCCGATGTACAGAATTGTTTTAATTGTGAACCTCGTAGTGCCCTCAGTTTTGGCGGACCTTCTCCATCTCACAGTTGCACAGTATTGCAGAACTAAAAACAAGTAGGAGTTTCCGGGGGGAACACAGGATGTGACGGACCGTTTACTCTCCTGCCAGTGCTTCTGTGACGAAAGGCTAGCCAATGGGATGGCTAATGCTAACAGCTGGAAGACGCTCTGCCGTCGTTAAAACCACCCGTCTGGGATCACTTGGGTTTCCTGGTAAAGTATGAAAAAGGAGTAAAACAAGTGGACCAGACCAAAGCTGTAAGGAGCTCCAAACGTGGAGAAAGTATGTTGTTTATTATTGGTCATAACTCTGGTTTTACTTGGCCGATCAACACAATTAAAAAACAAGTAGATAGTTTGAAATCTGAAGTTCCGACACAAGTTGAAACGGAGACTCAGTGCTCTGCTACGTCATCTTAAATTGGTCATGCCATTTTGACGCACCGGTGCGTCCATCGACTCCAGAGTCCGAACCGAACCAAACCGAACCGTGATTTTTGTACATCGTTACACCCCTAATGGAAACGTAAGGCCAGATTACGGAGCCGTTTCTGTACATGTTCACATTACCCCACTCCTACTCCAAGTTCCTGCACTGGTAATCCACCCAATAAACCCCCTGCAAACCTCACACCTCCAAAAACTGATTGTGATTTGACACAGTTTTGGCAAGAGATCACACAGATTAAGTAATAAACAAGACGAAATGAAAGAGAGTTAACTGGAGCAACGCTTGTGCATCTAACATACACCGACCAGCAGCGTGTTTGCTGACTGTGTTCTGCAGCTTTGCCAGCAACCTGAGCATGACCAATAAAATCTGTGCTGAATTTATATCTAATAATTTATATTATTGCACATTTTAAGAAAGTTTTTCAAGATTACAATACATGTAAGATGATGGATGTAAATGAAGGATCTGTCTTGGGACATCCCTAATCTTACAATAATTGAAGCTCATCAGCTTGATTGTTTTGGCTCTTCGGTATTTTAATTACGCAGCTTGTGAAAAACAAGATGTGCTACAGCTGTTTTTTCCACATCAACAATCGAATGTGCTTAAGGACTGGGACTGGACCCAAAAACTCCAGCTGGTATTAGACAGAAGTAACATAACCAAACTCCTGAGATGGGATTTGTGACGCTTTTGTCAATTATCACTGGTTTCTTGAGTAGTTTGTGTGAAAATAAATTAATCTTAAGCTCTGTGTATTTCCTGTGAGGTCAATTAGTGACAACATGTGTTGAAAATATTAGTAATAAATAATTCAGAGTCTGTAAATTCCCTACGCTGAACCAAAACATCCTCCGGTCTCCTCTTCAGCTCTACGTGCATCAAGTCATTTTTAATCCAACTTGCTTTACTCAGCGGTTTTAAAGGGAAATCCTGCTCGCTAAATGGCTTCCCTTCCCTTCTGTCTGCTCAGGCATAGTGCAGACAGATAGAGCTGTTTGGTGACTTAAGGTCGCTCAGAGTGGAGATTTATAATTACTTCTCAGCACTGTCACGGAGATTCTCAGTGGAGCACAAGTGAAACCTTTGTGCTAGTACAGTGTCAGACTTCACTTTAATGTGTGCGTATGAAGACAGCATTTAGTTGTAGTAAAAAAAAATAGAAATCAAAAGAACGAATTGATGCACAAACACCTGAGTAGGGAGTAGGGAGGTGATTTAAACACAAGACATACTCAATGAAGGACCTAGGATCCCTAATCTGTCTCTATACCTACCAGTGAGCAGTGATTCCTAACACGTCTCTGGGGGTCATCAGGTGGAAACTTCCCTTCAACGCTGTTTCTCCTACTTAGTCCCACGACACCTCCAGGAGGCTAGGAGGTGAACTCTGTTGTCCCAGAGTCGCCCCCCCTAGTGCCAGTTCACACTGCTCCTACACAATCCAACCAGCACTGCCACGTTCAACTAACCCTGTTTAGGAGATGCTCCAGGTAGTGACCAGTGCCGTTGCTACCATTTAGCTAGCTGCTAAATGCTAATGCTAACTGCTAATTCAAACAGTGCTGCCACGGTCAACTGACCCAGGCCTGTTTAGGAGATACTCCAGGTAGTGAGCAGTGCCGTTGCTACCATTTAGCTAGCTGCTAAATGCTAATGCTAACTGCTAATTCAAACAGCACTGCCACATTCAACTGACCCAGGCCCATTCAGGAGATGCTCCAGGTAGTGACCAGTGCCGTTGCTACCATTTAGCTAGCTGCTAAATGCTAATGCTAAGTGCTAATTCAAACAGTGCTGCCACGGTCAACTGACTCAGGCCAGTTTAGGAGACGCTCCAGGTCGTGGCCAGTGCCGATGCTACGATTTAGCTAGTGCAAATGCTACATGCTAATGCTAACCACTACTTGCTTAAAATATACTACTGACAAATTGCTATTGTTAAGTGCTGCACTGCTACCCTAGCACTAGATGCCACACACAACTGCTAAGTGCCAAGTGATTATTTCAGAAGGCAAGCAAAACAGGAGCACAAACGAAACAAACCTGTACCTTACAACAGTGGTTCTCAACTGGTGGGGCGGGACCCAAAAGTGGGTCACGAAGCCATTTTTAGAAGCATGCCCCCCTCCAAAAAAGTAGTGGTACACAGTCTTTTATTTTAAAGGATGTGTTCCTTATGACACAGTTTGCTTACAGTAGCAGGATATTTAGTGATAGTGACACCAGTAGTTGCCCACTATTAACCTCTAGATTTGGCTCTGCCAGCTTATTGGAGAAATTTAAGCTAAAACGTCCCAAAAATTCTGCACAGTGGCGCGGTGGTTAGCAGCGTTGCCTCACAGCTAGAAGAGCCCTGGTTCGAGTCCCGGTTAGGACGCCTGGGATCTTTCTGTGTGGAGTTTGCATGTTCTCACCGGGTTCTCCAGCTTCCTCCCACAGTCCAGAAACATGCTGAGGTTAATTGATTATTCTAAATTGTCCGTAGGTGTGAATGAGAGTGTGCTTGTTTGTCTCTGTGTAGCCCTGTGACAGACTGGTGACCTGTTCAGGGTGTCCCCTGCCTTCGCCCGAGTCGACTGGGATAGACTCCAACCCCCCGTGACCCTACAGAGGAATAAGCGGTGTATAGATAATGGATGGATGGATGGACGTCCCAAAAATGAACCAAAATGTGCTCAGAATCTGTCAAAATGGGTCAAAATATGCCCAAAACTTGGCAAAAGCATCCAAATATACCAAAATTAGCAAAAAAATAGCCAAAATGTTCCTAAGTTGTATCAAAATGCGTTGAGACTCCACCCAAATAAACCTTAATTTGTTAACAGGAACAGCAAACTTCAACAATTTGGGTCGCGACCGTTATTAATAGAGACATGGTGGGTCCTGAGGCTGGACCAGTTGAGAACCACTGCCTTACAACACAGAGAGAACCTTTTTGTACTTAAAGCTGCTAAACTCACTCATAAAGCTTCGATCTAAAGGAAAAAGAACTTACAGTTAAGGCCCAAATTACTTATAGACGTGCCAAATGTTGATGTATAGCGAATTTCTATTTGATCAATAGGTTTCTTCAGGCTGGAAATGATGTAAAGTTTTGGTACAATATGGTTAAACACTGTGTTCAATGGATTTTGTTCCACTCCTCTTTGTGCTGATCTCCATTTCGTCTTTGCCATCACTTTGGTCTCCAGCTCCCTCCACAGATTCTTGATGGGATTCAGGTCTGGACTCCAGATTGCTGATATTGTCTTCTGTTGACCGTTTCTTCACCACGTTGACTGAACTTCTCAGATCATTGCTGGACTTTCAGTGCTGCCCAAGGCCAAGTTTGTCTGCAGACTGTCTGATGTTTTCCACTAGAATCTTAATTTCATCCTCTTTCCTCTTGACGCTGTTCAGTTCGACGAGGCTGTCCAGCACATTGGCTGAAAAACACCCCAAGAGTGCTACATTTCCACCACCAATGCTCGACTTTAGGGACGGGGTTTTTGAAGTCAAACGCTTCTCCTTTCTTTTGCCAGATGAAAGCCACGTCCACGTGTCCAAACGACTCCATTTTCATCTCATCTGACCACAGAGCTGAAAGCCAAAAGCCTCTTTTCTTTGTCCAGATGAACTTTTGTTTGCCAGTCTTGGAGAAACATCCCTGTTCGGTGTCTGCTGGAGCCTCGAGATGCTGGAACCAGATTCATCAGGATGGTCTTGGCAGTGACCTTGGATTCCCGTGGATGCTTCTTGGCCTCTTGCTCTGCTATTCTTTCCAGCCCTTTTGGCTTCCACCACAACCTTTTATGAAATTTAAGCGTGCAAGTCCTTGTACTCTTTGATGATGCTTTGCACTGTGGTCACCGGGACTCGAAAATACTCCAAACGCTCCATGGACCCCAATACCGAGCTCACTAAGGTGCTGGTTTTAGGTATGACTTGCAATGGTCTAGTAACTGACCAGAGACCTTTAGAGAAAGATTAAACTTATCGGGACGGCATAGAAGCTGCATTTTATCAAGAATCTGCAACAATTTCAAGGAATATGAGTAACTTTGCACATGAGATTTCAGTCAAATGTAAAAAAAAGTAAATAGTTAACATTTATTTACATCTCTAGCAGAGTTTCTGACAGTCTTTTGACACTTCTTTGCCATTTTCAGACGGTTGAAACCTCTTTGTCAAGTAAACATCTAGTATACATTTAAATTTGGCATAAGTATGAATAATTCAGTGAATAAATAGATCAAATAGATCCTTTTTGAGGAAAATTAAAGGTAAAGATTGATAAAAAAATCAGTAAAACAGTCTTTAGTGGCGGCCCTACTGATATTATTACTTGAATACCACGAGGCAACTAACAAGAGCCAGCATTATAGCTCACAGCTGCTGCAGACGCACATGACTCCTATTACTTATTAACCTGATAACTACCATTAAGGGGAATAATTAGCAACTAATGAGGCATCTGTGCACTAAACTATTAAACAATAAACAGCTCCACACATGAAAAGAACGACTCCGAACAAACTTGCTGTGACTGTGGAAGCCCGGCTCTCTGGGACTCTTTATCTGCTGCGGCTGAAAACAAAACTGCTCCTAAGGTTTGATTCAAATTCTCCCAGCTCGAGAAAGTCCAAGGTCGACAGCAACAACAACAGGAGGTGTTTCTGTCCAGTGGGACTCGGATTTGTTTGGTGACTGGAGCTCGTCGAGGTGGACGAGCGTCCTTGGCTAAACTCCATTTTCAGTGTCTGAATAGACAATACGAACAGTGAGCTCTGATAGAAGTGAAGCTGTTGAGACTATGACTGGATTTAAAGTCTCCACGGACACTTAGGGTTTATATGTTCTCTCTAACTGCAGATAATAAGGAAAACATTCTGAATTGCAGATCACTTTAATCTATCTTCCGTGCATTTTTGGAACAGTCCAAAACTCTCCTTTTTCAGCTGCAGCAGATTGAAAAAGAGTCTGTCGCTGTGGAGAACAGAAGGAGGACGCTAACATGTCCCAGCCCTGCTGTTTGCCTGAAGGAAGCCAGAGGCCTGCTACTGTTTACTGCAGGGGACAATCATCAGCTTATTATTAATTCAATTCAAAAGAAACTGACTTAACAGCTACTGGATGGTAACACGAACATCAATACACAACATTAAGATTGACAAATACAGAGTGTTTACAGCTTGTGTGTGGAAATGTGTTGTGAGCTCACAGATTTATCGCTCATTGACATGCTAATCATCTTTTCATGATCAGTGTCATTTTTAGAGAAACAACATGCCTGTGTCTTTTCAGGTTACCACTGCATTTAGTAGGATGACGTGTTTGTGTTACATAAGCAGGGTCAAAAATAGAGATCTTATGAGGAAACCAGTCTGTGGAAGCTCCTGAATCAACAGATGGGTTTCTAATATGTTCAGAAGAATTCTTCAGGTTAGACTTGTTGATCTACTACAAAGTTGTGTGTTTACTGTGATATTATACCTTAAATAAGCTGTCACTCGCTTTCAGAAAGAAATATGCTGCACAAATTCTACTTTCCCCCCAATTGCAATAGATAAAACGCAAATCCACGCAACCCTGGTCAGTGTTTTGTGTTTCATTTTTTAAGGTCATTAAAGGCAAAGCGTTTTTTTCCATATCAGTGTGTGTCTTCCTCTTTACATAATGTGTACAGTGTGTGCTGTAACACTGTATGCATTTTAGAACACATAAGTCAAAGCACGCATGAACTGCTGACTAGAGAACTGATATTTAAATAGTCAAATTAGCACAAGTCTGGTACACCTTGTTAGTGAACGCACATGTACACCAATCAGGCATACCATCATGACCACCTGCCTAATATTGTGTTGGTCCCCTTATGTGGTCTAAAATGCTCTGAACCATTGGACATGGACAAGAGGACCTCTCAGGGTGTCCTATGGGGTCTGGAACCAGGACGTTGGAACTGGATCCTTTGGGTACTCTGGCTTGTGCAGTGGGGCCTCTTTCAATCCAACTTGTTCCACTGCATCCTGTTGATGCTTGATCACAATGGGGTGTAGGAAGTTTGGAGGTCAAATCAACATGTTGGACCATTGTCATGTTCCTCAACATGTTCCTGATTGGTTGATGTTGTTTCCATGTGGTGGGGTGCATTTTCATCCAGTGACATTTGGCATTTCCATTTGCATGACGGAGTGTGTTTGTTGTGGGACGATGTTTATTTGGGTGTCTAAATCTAATCAACACAGATGTTAAAATCCAAGGTTTTCCATCAGAACACCACATAGTACCAATATGATCAATGTTATTCACTTCACCTGTCAGTGGTTTTAATGTTGTGGCTGATATACACCACTGAAAAGTAGGCTCAATGACCCGTTTGACCCCAACCTGAGTTAATACTTGTGAGCTAGCCAGAGGTCATTAAGCACCACGGAGATCTTTGTCATGGTGCCCTTTTATGTGCTAAACCCCAACGATGTTCTCTGCTTGCCAACATGAAAAAGCTGCTAAACATGCCGTCGTTCAAACATAACCTTAAATTTAAACGTGCAAAAAAATGTGGGTCGACATGTAATCTTTGATTAAAGAAAGATCTCTGGAGGTGACTGATATATCAAACTTAAATTTCACAAAATTACTTCATAAACGTACAGATTTTATGCCATAAAATTTCGAGGCAAATCAGAGACGGTCGAGTAGAAACTGTTCAAAAACATCTGGTGATTTAGATGGAATGACCCCCACAGCAGGGACAACTCTCATCATAGGGTAGCCTTGTTAACTGACAACAATATAGAATGCGTGTATCACAAGGAAAACCCTATAAAGACAGTTTTATAGTTTTTTTTTTTAGACTATTCAGACAACAAAGGACCAGCACTGCAGCATGCTGAAAACACGAGCAGCTCAGTCAACACGTTAGATGCTTGGACCTGGAAACAACATTGTTAGAAGGTCGATCCGTCACATCTTAACAAGCTGTTATCGAGGCTAAAATAAGAAGTCATTTTCTGAGTGTTTTCTACTCTGATGAAAGGAGAAATAGTGGATTCAGTGCGTTAAGCAGCTTAGCACTGTCCGCCATCCAAGCCGCCACAACAGTGTGAGGTAAAGTCGCATATCACCTTTTACCTTCGCGGCTTCGCAAGGGAAACATTTGAGGTTTGCGACTGATCTGCAATGCAATCACACCAAGTAACGCTGCTTTTTATTTGGTGACATGTCAGTTCGGGATTTGCTACTCGAGGTGTAAATTGCAATTTGTTTCGCAGGTTCCAATCTTGTCGTGTAATTACTTTCAAACATTTGCGGTAAATGGCTATGCAGTTTGCTTTTTAATGGGAAGGAACTTAATTGCAGCTCAAACCCACGTTCAAAACTCAGCGTCTAGATCAGTACAAACTGAGCCAATCTCAGCCCTGACTGTGGGATTCATGCCTCAGGAGCTTATAGATACTTTTGTGGTTTGTTTCAGTAAATTTTTAACCAAGACGGAGCATATTTTAAAAGTTCTGTTCACCAGTGCGGATAAATAACAAAGCTAGTGATTCAGTTCAGCTGGAGGACTGTGTTTAAGAGTTGTTTCATGGTATGTACCCTTTAATTTATGCCTGTTATTAAGCATAATCACAACGTAGTGATGTAAAGAACTTTTACTGGCTGGTACACGGACAGAACGGATGATTCACAGAGGACGTGTTCACTTGGATGTCACATCTTTCCAAATGGGGTGAACTTTTTCCGTACAGACGTTCAAATATATTATTTTAAAAATGGTATTCTAGCTGATATGTAAATAACTATGACTCAAAATCTTTCGAAAAATGACTCAAAACTTCTCCAACTGATTTGAAATCTGTCCAAAATGTGCTTACTTAATTTTACAAACTCTTCCCAGCATCCATAAAGGCTGTCAGCGGTGAAACTTTGAGTGGCTGCACAGCAAAACTGTCAGAGAAGTTTTCTGAAGGGGCCACAAAAAACCTGCGAAGCTCAACGAACGGAAAAGCTGCTCCACGGTCGGTGGTTTTATTTCCACCGGGACGATCTAAACCCGGAGCCTGTTCGCTCTCAGCACGGCGAGCTGCTGCAGATAAGAGCGTCCGTCCAGCCACATGTACATATGATGACACTGAGGTGTTGATATCTGTCTCCGTCTGCTGCTTCTGTCTTCTCCTCACATGCTGCATCATCTTATTGCTGCAGAGACAAAGAGGAAGAACTACTGCTATGCAAAAAAAACCCCTCCTGGCTGCCTGGTTGAGCCAACACTGTCTGTCTGACGGCCTCCTGATAGAATCCAGAGGAGACCGGACTCTTCCAAAGGTTTATCAGCGGCAAACAGCAGCACAATTACACCAAAGTCTACAATGGAAACGACTGCTGTAAACAGCTTCTGGAAATTTACATAACTCAGAGTGAACGCCCGTCTCTCTCTCAGCATCTCTGCTTTTTATTTTTATTTTTCTCTCTTCATCCCCGCAGCATCCCGGCATTATTCTCAGCTCCACAGTTAAACCTTGGATCACACGGAGCGAACGGGTTCCCCCACTTCAATTCACACTGTTGTGATTTCCAGGACTGTTGTTGCTCTCCAGCAGTTTAAACTGTGATCAGTGATAGCGACAGGTAGCATCACATTTTCCTTCCAAAGCAGCTCAACGCACACAAACATCTCCTGTCGCTGTCAGCACACCTCCTCCATGACGAATGAAGTCCTGCATTGTATTTTCAGTGGAGGTAGAGGGAAAAAAAGAGGGCAGCTGTTATGCAAATCCAGAAATCAAAGCGTGTGATGTTTTCCGCCGGAACTTGTTGACACCTAGCGACTGGAGAAGTGGAACTTGTTGGAAGCAATCAGGCAAGACAGCGAAGCCCGAAGCCGACACGGTGGACAAACTCAAATGAGCATGCAAAATCACAACGTGGCGTTTCCTCGCGCTTTTGTTCGACAGTCTCCCCACGGAGCAGGAGGCTCGCTGATGTAACCAAGCGTGCTGTGTTAGCAGATGCTGCCGCGATCCGCAGGATTTACTCAGACATTTCAAATGGAGGTTTAGATGCCTTGAAAAGAGGCAAAAAAACAAAACCAAAACAACAATTCAGCCTTGAAGCCCCGAGTTTAAGAGGACGTGTTTTCCCTGGTGTTATTTTATGCAGTGAATTTTTACTGGGAGCAGCATGCAGGAGAAGTGAGGAGACAAATCCCCGAGCTGATTCTTGACACTTTATGCTAATCTGCTCTATTATTTGCCTCGGTTTGCCCTTGATGGAGACAGCTGCACCCGGAGGCATGTTGGAGAAACAGTTTTTGGATTAATGCCTGCCACACACACACACACACACACACACACACACACACACACACACACACACACACTCACAGTTGGTGTTGATCTGACGCCGTGACTTTCAGCGCTGATCTGTGTCAACACTCCAGCCAGGACGCATTTATAACGTCTGTCAACCGAAACACAACAGTTTCTCCGGATAAGGGCAACTGCTGAGATCTCTAAATGCTTTATATTTTACACCACATTTCTCACGTCACCTCTTCGCACAGCACAGCTTCTCTAAGAGGGCTGACTTCAACCCCTGTGTTTCTGGTCGGAAAGGCGAGAAGCAGATAAGACTACAGCTAAAAGATGAAGAAACCCCAACATTCGACAAATACAGTCATGATGGAGGCTACGCCAGGGTGGGAATAAGAAAGGGAAAGCACGAATGTTTCACCTGCTCAGAATTATTTATCCATCCTGGGAAAGAAGCTCACATCTTCAAGCCTTCAAGTCGCTGCCATTCCATTAGTCGCTGCCATTTTTAGTATATTAAAATAGACAGCTATATTATTCAGCATCCACAGGACACACAAATGGGAATACTGTGGGCTAGCAGGATATTGTAAATTGGCACAGTAAAGACAGATGTAGTCACCGTGAATGTCATTCACTGGTTTGTGGACCATGTCGAAGCCTTGACTTTGGCACTGGGTCATCACCATCTTGCTCTTTTCAAACCGAACATGATGACCGAGGGTTTGATCTGATGCTTTCATGTCCACTTTACTCCAAATTAAAATGATTTACAAAATAAATATCAAGCTGTATTCAAGAAGAATAGCGAAAAATAGCAACTGAGATGATAAACTCGATAGGAAAATGATTTTCGGAGACGACAAATCAAAACAGAAGTAGAACCTTACATACAATCTGACTTCTCTTCATAACCACGGGAGTCGCCCCCTGCTGGCCACGAGAAAGAATGCAGGTTTAAAGCACTTCCTGGTTTAAAATTGTGTATTAAAAAGACAGAGGTACTTTGAAAACACCTGTAATCGCATTTTTAACTACAATGTAAAGGATAGATAACACGGGTGAGTTAAAAGGCGGAAAATGCAGATGACAGGGAAAAGGAAGCTAATTAATACCTTTTAGAGCTGCACCTGCTAGCATTGATAATAATTATTGATATCTGCACAATGATGAGGAAACAATAAATGGTGAACTTCATCACTAAGCAAATATCTGACTTGGCAAAGGGACCAGTGTGTAGGGAGGTCTACTGGCAGAAAATGAAATACATTATCTGTATTTACGTGTTCTTGAATCAAGTTTTTGTTAGCTTACAATGAGCCCTTAATGTCTATATAAAGTGCAGGTTCTGTAGTGCGCTGTTGTATTTCTACAATAATCCAGAAGAGACAAACAAAACACTGGCACTAAGGAGGGCCTTATTTTGAAGTGATGACCACTGTCGGTTCTCCTACCTGCTTGGAAAGAGATGGGTATTTAGTTTTGTGCAATCTGTAGAATCATCCTTCACAATGGTCCTCTATGACAGTGGTTCTCTACTGGTCCAGCCTCAGGACCCACTATGTCTCTATTATTAAGGGCTGCGACCCAAATTTTTGAAGTTTGCTGTTCCTGCTAACAAATTAAGGTTTATTTGGGTGTAGTCTCAACGCATTTTGATACAATTTAGGAAAATTTTGGCTTATTTTTTGCTAATTTTGGTATATTTAGACGCTTTTTGTAAAAGTTTTGGGCATATTTTGGCCCATTTTGACAGATTCTGAGCTCATTTTGGTTCATTTTTGACACGTTTTAGCATAAATTTCTCCAATAAGCTGGCAGAACCAAATCTAGAGGTTAATAGTGGGCTGCTACTGGTGTCACCACCACTAAATATCCTGCTATTGAAAGCAAACTGTGTCATAAGAAACACGTCCTTAAAAATAAAAGACTTTATACTACTTCTTTATTGGGGGGGCATTCTTCTGCGCCCCTTAAAAATGGCTTCGCGACCCACTTTTGGGTCCCGACCCACCAGTTGAGAACCGCTGCTCTATGACATGATCACTTTTAGTTAAGAGACAGTTTTATTAAAAGCTGAAAAAGTTAGCATTTGTCTACATAATTGTACTGTAGTACAGTCGTCCCTCGCTATATCAAGGTTCACTTTTCGTGGTCTCACTGTATCGTGGATTTTTAAAGTGTATATAAAATATGTAGCGTACAGCAGATGAGTAGATGAACGTATGAAAGACGCAGCTACGGCCGCTTCCTCTTGAGCTGGTCGGTCTCTGATTGATCGTCGGTGATGGAAGCCAGCCAGAACCTTTGGTCCCACACGGTGAGAGTTTACTGGAAATGACCGTCAGAGAACCGGTGACAGTCTGTAGGATTACCGTAACATCATCATCATCAGTTTCCAGGTAGGTAGGCAGCCGGACGTCCTCGGTGTCGGTGTGTTTAAAATACGGCAGAGTTTTTCACCAAGTGGATCGCTGCGTCGCTGGTTCCATTATCAGACACGGCTGTAGAAGCTCCTCTAGATGGAAGGTTTAAGAGTGTAGGAAGGGCTGATAAGAGTGTGGGGAGGGTTTATAAAGCCTTAGAATATGTATAAATAATAAATATAAGGTCGCTACTTCGCTGATTTCGTCTATCACGGCGGGGTCCTGGAACCTAACCCCCGTGATAGACGAGGGATCCCTGTATTTCACATTCTTATTATAACATTTAACAATATTGCAAACATCCAGCCCCATCAGAAAAAAAAGTTATTTCCTTGTGTTCCGCTCAGCAGTTTCACCCAAAGTCGGCTTTTCTTTGTGTTTTTGTTTTCATGTTTGGCCCAAGGGGAAGGTCTGGCCACTTATCGATCAATCTGCAGCGCGAGAAATGTCACAGTGTCGCAGTGGATCAGCAGACTGGCCTTTCTGGATAAATCTCATTAACTCGGCAACACTGCCACTCGGCTGTCAGTCATCAAACCCAAATGTCAAGAGAGAACAGGCACTTTTTGCTCCACGTGGTGAGAGGGGTTTCAAACAAGGCAGCCAGACATTTAGGAGGCTGAAACCTCTTGTTGCTCGTTGTGCTGCAGCTGCAACCCTTGTCGACGTCGGGCTTCGAGCTCTCAGGATTCACTTTAACAACATAAATGTCATCCAGAACAGATACAGGAGGGCAACAGGACAACAAGCAAAGTCTGGTTTCAAGCAAGGACAATTACCTGCTGAGCTTGTGTAAAATGAAAAAACATCAAACCTGCCTCAATCTCATCTAAACAGAGGAGGTTCGGACGATCAATCAACGTGTAAAGTGGGTGTCACTTTGCCCGAAAGAGCAGATCTTTCATTTTTAAAACTAATTTCTCAATTAGTGTCAAACGAGTCACAGCATCTGCTCAGCGATGCGTCACATTAAATGCTTCGGAGAAATACAGATGAGACAAATGAGTTTAGTTTAAGCTTAAAGAACAGGGCCACAGTTTGTGAAGACCGTCTTTACAAAGCCTGTCTGTGCAGTGACTGCTGTTATTGTTTGTTACTGTTTTCATAATGGTAAGATGAAACATAAATGAGGTTCCAGTCGTCTGAATGAGCAAAATCAATTCTACAGAAAAGCATTTTCAGTGCAAAATCTTCTGGTTTTCCCGACAGTGTTTCTTCCAAGCATTTATTACTTACATATGCTTACTTTATTTGTCTAACTCAGACATCTGACGTCTTGTATTAGCTTCAGTTGAGCTTTACGGTGTAGTTTTACACCAGAAGTACTGTGAATTCTGTCCTCCAACTGAATTTAAAACACTGTAGGGTGATGGTTATTATGATCAGTATGGACAGGAGGCAACAACAAGCATTCTCAGTGTACATATGGGCATGTTGGAAACATTAATGAGTTGGCAGCTTGTGTTTTAAACAGGTCAATCCATCTAATAAAGAATTTCAAGAACAATTTCTCTGATTTTCCTGAAAAATTGTTGCCCAAAAATGAAAAATATACCCATATTTTCTTTGTGATATCTTTTAAAAACTCTTTTCTATCTGGATTAGACTACACTGGTCCCTCATCTATGGCGGGGGTTAGGTTCCAGAAGCAGCAACCTTATATTTATTCTGTTATTTATATATATTTTAAGGCTTTATAAACTCTCCCCATGCTTGGGTTCGGTGCCAGAAGCCTTAGAAGGCGCAGAACGTTTGGGCGACATTGTAGGGCTTGAAATAAATTCAAATTTCACAAAAACAAGACACTGCAGATCAACACTACACGCAGTGACCAGATGTCGATGTGAAGTGGAAAAGGCGAGATGCTGAACGCTGCTATACACAGGAGACGGAGGGGATGGATGCTACGGTCGCTGAGCCAATCAGAGCCCAGGATACAGAACACAGCGCTCTGGTTGGTCGCCTCCCATCCATCAGCCAATAGAGTGCTGTGTACCATCTCACGTGGGCAAACTGGCTCAAGCGAAAGTGTCTGTAGCTGCATTTTCCATACATGCGACTCATCTGCTGTACGCTACATATTTTATTTCGATTTAATATTCTTCTTAATCCGGGATACAAAATCAGATGCATACAATTTAAAAATCCGCGATACAGTGAGACCACGGTATGGTGAGGGACGACTGTATTGGTTTTGGCGGTACAACCTGTCACACCAGTTCAGTTGCCAATCAGTTATGAAAGTTCAATGAAAACAACTTAGTTTTCTCATTTTTCTAACCAAGTATTTCGAAGTATTCTATAGGTTTTGTATTATTCTGACATGTGGTCCAAAAAATATCAGTAGTTGATTTCGGCACCATCAAATTTTGTTTTTTGTTCACTCGTGTTAAAAGATTAAAAGATGGGATTTTCATGGCGGCCAACTTGTCTGATATGGCAAATGCTACATCAGTGGCATAATGAGGAAAAAACAGGCTTTTATCTTTAAGTTTCTGGATCTCAATTTGGAGAGAAAATGTGATGAAATAAAAAAAATTTACTCTGAAGGTATTTGATATGTCGAGCTAAAGTTGCCCAGATACCATTTAAAGTACAACATCAAACCTTTTTAGCTGCATCCATTTACTCCATTGGCCCGCAGCGCTCTATGTAATAATAATAATAATAATAATAATAATATAGAATAATAAATATATAATAATAATTTAACCTTTAATAATGCCCTTGGGGAAATTCAACTCTGCATTTGACCCATCCCAGACACACTGGGTGTTGGGAGCAGAGGGTTTCCACGGGGGGCAGTCAGGGGTTAAGGGTCTTGCTCAAGGGTCCAACAGTGGCCATAGGGTGGGTTCGATCCACCGGCCTTCCAATCAGCAGCCCAGGGATTAACCCGTTGCACCACCACTGTCCCCTAATACAGGGAAAGCTCGTATCTGAATCAGCCTTTGAATGTTGGCATCATTTATTTTTAACCTGTTCTCCAGAGAATTAATATTTTGTACCACTTTGGCTCTAAAGCAGCCACCTCCACCTGTAGTCAACAGCCTGTAGTCTTGAGCATTGCCTGTGAAATTAAAGCAAGGGCACTTCAACAAAGTTTTGAGTTGGAGTTGTGTTATTTTAAATTTTGACACCAATATTTTTAGTTTCACTGTGGTTATTGGTCCTCTTAAGTACTAACAATTGGTATCAAAATGTAGGTGAAGGTAGCCGTCGTTACCTAGTAATGCTGCATTCACAATTTTCTGAAAGCTCACAGGCTCTAAAATTTGCTGGTCTTTTCTCAGTCAGTTTTTTCCATTTCATATTGTAACCTTGCAACAATGTTCTCGCAGCTCAAACCACCTGAACGCCATTCCTCAAACAGCAAAATACAACCTCATGATTTCTATTTGAAAGCGGCAATAGCTATCACCTGAGAGCACGCCATCTCACCCATCAGCACTTTGGCTCTTTCTGCTGCCGGAGAGCAGATACAGGGAGGAAAATCTGGGCAGGGAGGAGCGGCTGTGTGAAATACATTTTGACAGGATGAGTTTTCAGCCCATTCTGACAGATAAGAAGCGACTCTTAAGGCCTGTCTGGGATAAAAAAATACAGCCGAAATTCAGAGCAGCGTTTCGAGAGGCTGAGCAGCTTCCCAGCAGATTTTTATCCGGCTGGTTAGCTGGGTTTTCTCCCACTGCTAGGTGACTTTCACTGTCGCATCGCTGCCAACCAGCGGGAGACAGAGGGAGACTGTTAACTACCTGGAGCTTTTGTCACTCAGGTCAATCTTAATGGAGATCCAGCTCACAGCTCGAAATAAGCACCGAAGCTGAAAGCCGTGTGGAGACGAAAGGCAGCTGTGGTTGTTGTGCTGCTGTTTAAGTTTAGCTGCAGCTCATACCCCTTTTCCACCAAGCTGGTTCCAGTGCTAGTTCAGAGCCAGAGCCTGACTTAGCTCCAGTTCTTTGTGTTTCCACCACCTAAGCACCAGCTCCAGGTGGTTAGCAAGCACCAACTCTTTGCTGGGCCAGAGCTAAGCACCGAGTACATCAGGGGCTGGGTTATCATGACCTACAATCAAATCAATGGTGGAAATGGACACATAAGTGGTCATGTGTGTCCTTTTTCTCCAGGACGTCCCTGGTCCGATCGCAGATGCATTCAAACAACTCCCAGGACACACTGACGCTTTGCACAACTGGAGAACCAAAAACATTTATGCTAACATTTAATACTCATCTAAGCAGCTCAAAGACACGCCTTCAGACCTGTACAGAATCCAAGAAGAGCAAGTCTAAGTCGTTGTACTAACAAAGTTGTTGTTGCATTGCTCCACACACAACACTCAAGTGGTATCTTTCCAAGATCAATCTGGCGATAGAGTCAACATTTTCAAGGATCTCTCTTGGCCAATCCACTGACTCCAGACTGCGTTCACACTCGCAAATGCCTCTTTATCCCCCCCAAGAGAAATTCAGAATGAACAAGGAAATTCTATAAACTTCTAGAGGTGCACTAAGGACAGGACGCTAGCTGCATTTATCACCAAAGCAAAGTAAAGAAGGCAACGTGGAACAGCCAAAAACTGCATGTTCCTCAAATGTCCACTTGAGGCTGGCTCCAAAAGCGAGTTAATCCCCACTATCGCCCAGGTAAAAATGCCCAACTTTACAGCAGAAATAAACATGTTTACACCCTCGTAAGAAAGACAGCTTTGGTCTCTACAGCTAACTTCCCCATTCATTATGACACTATGGCGAGTTAATATTTATAGAAGTCTTCCGTTTAATTTGTATTAAAGCTTAAAGTTATGTATAATTAAGGACGTGGCAACTTTAGGTAGGGGTGGATCTCAGCTCCACTCTTGCTCCATCTCTTTGCTTAATTTTAGATTAGCTAGGAGCTAGAAGGAATCAGACTCTGCTAAGATGGCGATTGCCGGAGCCACCATACTAAGCTTTAAAACCCCATCTCTAAAGGGTTTATCCACCATTATATAAAGTCAGTGGCATCACTGTGTGGTAGGGTAGCTGCTCAGCCAAGGATGACAAAGCTTATGTTGAAATATATTCATCCAATTTGTTTTTTTTAAACCTAGTTCCACTGATTTAGGTATTGAGATTTCTTGAAGACCAATTCCAGAACTTGTTTCCCAGAAAGACCAGATTCTAGAGGTGTCTGTCAAGACTAAAAGGAAAGCTAGCAGTTGGTCAAAGTCATAAATCGGCATGTCTAAGTTAGCCAAAATTGAATCCTGCATGAGATTGAACAAATGTACTTAATCTCAGAGGTCAAATCCACTAATTGTTAGGACTTCACTGAGCTAAACGAACATTCTTTGGATATGTTTTCCAGATATGTGGTTACCAACCTTTATGTGAATAGAGCAGACAAATAATGACTGCAGAAAATTACATCAAGAGACGTGGGAATGGTGCAGTAAATAAGCATCACTGCCAATTTGTCCCAGTGCAAAACTGCAACAAAAATCCCCTGCGGCCTGAAGCCCATCTTCCCCGTAGACTGTCATTATATTTTTTAATTTAAACCCAGTGTTTGATGTCTGTAAAACTTTTCCGGAGCCCCGAAAAGCTATTTTAAGTTTGGGATGTCACCCTGTTCTTATAATAGAGTCACTCTCCAAACTAGTTGAAATACCTTCAAGGAAAATTCAATGCAGCAAAGCGACACAGTGTGAAGTGGTTTGCACTGCATAAAAAAAAAAGTCTGCTTGCCTCTCTCTGTGGTTTCCATTCACCGGAGCCTCTGAGTATAAAGTGAGCCACATATCGGCGCACTCAGCCCACCTGCCTGTTAGCGTACAGTCTGGGCTGGCAACAACAATAATCGTGCGGAACGTAATCATCATGCAGAGCTGCAAGTGCGAGTCGGAGAGGAACCCCGTCAAGCCTGTGCTCGCTGAGGAGAATATAAATATAATTACCATGCAGGATGAGTAGCAAGAGGCACAGAGGTGGTCTTGTCTGCTTTTACATGTGTGTAGATGGGAGGGGAGGTCCTCAGAGGTGGCCACACACTTACAAACACACACTTAAACAGCGAAGGGATTAAAAAGCGTGTGCCGACCTGCCACCGTCCACCGATTGATCCTCATGTCTCTCCATCCATCATCCTCATGTCTCTCCATCCTCTGAGGCCGGCCGTCACTCAGCTGTCTGACGAGACGAACATGAATGTTGGGTGTTAATTAAAGCACCGGGCAGTCTTATTTAGAAAACAGACACATTAAAATTGACTGCATGTGGCGAGGGAGTTGCTGCCCACAGTGATGAGAGTCTTGTTTTGGAGCAAAAGTAGACAGATGTGAGAGATTTACAGGTGGATTAGACGTGTATCTGCAGTGATGTGGATGCTATAGCAGTCTGTCGCAGTGAAATTTACCAGTTGATCTCCACTCTTATCATCATCTACGGTCATACGCACCCACAACAGACACTTCATCAACAGCAAACAGTTTAACAGAAGGTTCGATAGCTTCACTTTACTACATGCAAATCTCAATAAAGGTACATAATGAATGCAAAGTTTGGTCGCTTGAACAAACCCCACATCCACAACAAAGCCCTCACATCCATTGATAATGGAGACCCTTCGCCCTTCCTCGCTCTCCCCGAGGCTTTCGTGCAGACCATCGGAGGCGCTTGCTGCCTCCACCCACGCATGCAGACCTCCTCTAGCGGAGTCGGCAGGCGGCGGTGACTGGTGGTTGCCCTTGAGATGAGCAACACGGTCAAAAAACAACTCACAAACCCATGACCCTCGCAGCCTCCACCCAAGCAATGCTCAGTGACAGGCTCATGGGCTCACAGTGCAGGTCCAGGATCACCGCTCGGACCCTTAACCTCAGCGTGGTGCAGGACCATCACCCTGGTCGCCCTCCATGCACCTCTAAAGAATACTTCCTTTATGCAAATCTATTTGTGTGTTCTTCATTTGCTTTACAAGAACTATTTAAAGTTGTGTTGTTCAAAATATAGAATTTGTTAGTTTGTTTGGTTACTTTAGATGTTTGTTTACTTGACTAGGATCTTTTTTTTAATTTATTTGCTAGTTATGTATTTAATTAAGCAACAGGAGCCGCAATTCTCTGCTCCTTTGTCCAACTCAAACCAACACAAAATGCACAGATTTTGTTTGGACAATGGACTTCTTTTGCCTGTGTACACTCCATGTTAATGGAGCATCAGTGGCTCTTTGATTACGAGTTTAAATATCCACTACAAATTAAAATGTTTAGGCTAAAGTGGATAACTGCAAAATTCTGTATGTATATTCTGGTCATGTCTTTCTGAAAGTCAACTATAAATTTAACCTCATTAGTTGGTGCAAACTCATGAAAAGATATTGACAATAAATATTCTTAGTGTCATGTTGTCTTTACCTGCAGGAAAATCTTGAAGCACAACTTAAAAATAATGTTAAAGACTGCATCCAGGTTTATTTTCGTGGTTAAATTCCAGCTTCCATTGTCCTGACAGAGAGTGGACAGCAGCTCCGTCAGTGTTTATCATTTACCATGCAGCCAGTGACTGAGCAGATATTAGCTCGGCCTTATCAGCAGGAGCCACAAAGGGCTGAGGGTGAAGTGGAGCGGATGCTGAGAGGGGAGCAGCTCCTCAAGGGAGGCAGCTAATGATGGTCCCCACTGATGGAGCCTGACACCGGGCCTGAGGCGCTTCCTCTCTGTGGAGAACCAACAGCAACAACTAGCGTGTAATTTCAAAGATAAAAGAAACTCCTCATTCTGTAAAGCGCGAGTTAACACTCTACTGATGTAAACTTTCTAATTTTAGATGATTATAATTCAGAAGACGGGCTACAAGGTCAGTGTTCAAATCCTCAACAGGGTGCAAAAGCCAAAATTAAAACTAAAAAACCCTCTGCTCATAAATCAGGGCCTCAAGTTTGGATCACAAACGTTTTTCAGCAACTGCAATAACCCATTAGCATTTATACAAAGATGTTTCATTGGATTCTTATCAATTATTTTTCTCATACTCTGGTTTAAAAGTTGTGCAAGTCCTCTAACAAACAAACATCCACTAGTTTATCGTCTGAAATGAGAAAGTCTGATGCTTTTCCCTGTTTACAGTAACTGTAAATGTGTATCAATCAGGCATGACATTATGACGACCTTCCTAATATTGTGTTGGTCCCCCTTATGAGGTCAAAGATGCTCTGAACCATTGGGCATGGACCAGAGGACCTCTCAGGGTGTCCTATGGGGTCTGGAACCAGGATGTTGGCACTGGATCCTTTGGGTTCTCTGGTTTGTCCAGTGGGGCCTCTGTCAATCAAACTTGTTCCACTGCATCCTGTTGATGCTTGTCATATTCATCATAATCATAATGGGGTGTAGGAAGTTTGGATTGGTTGATGTTTCTTTCCCTGTGGTCGGGTCCATTTTTCTGCCAGTGACATTTGGGATTTCCATTAGCATGAGGGAGTGTTCTTGGTGTGGGACAATGTTTATTTGGGTGTCTAAGTCTCATCAACATGGATGTTAAAATCCAAGGTTTTCCATCAGAACACTACATAGTACCAATATGATCAGTGGTATTTAAACTGTTGGTGAGATAACATCAAGCAGTTTAGGGTCAATTCATGTTATTCTGATTGGTTAAAATAATTGATATTGTAAATATTTTTCCATAGTGAACCTGGTATCATTGGACTTCCACTCCCACAACCTCAAATCATTTTCTTTCATCTATGCTTAAACTGTAATTTAGCCTTCCAACATAATTTTTAAGTCAAATTAAAGCCCTAAATTCTGCTTCTAGTCAAGTCAGATCAATTATATTTGCAATATAAAACCGTAAATACGCCTAAAAGAGCTTTACAGTCTACATCAACATAGACATTCCACACATGTGTCAGAGTTTGATTCGCCCTTCATCACTGCAATGAATGTGAAAAAAAACATACGTTCACTAGATCAAGTTTACTCTGACTGTCACTTAATTCAGGTTAACGTCATTAGAAATCACATTTAAATGGGGGAAGTTTGTTCAGCCAGTAACTGCTGACCTGCCCTCCTCTCTCAGGTGTACCTCTGTAACTGGAGCGATTTAAAGTAGGACAGCACTGAAAAAGAGCATGCCAGCTCAGCAAAACTGTTTCCCAGGAAAAATGAAGTTGCACTGCTTTGGGACCACGCAGGCCTTCAGGTAACAGCAGTTAACTTCAGTCTAAAGCTACAGCACGTACGACTAACAAACCAAAATATAGAAGCAATATGTGCATATACAAATTGTGATTCAGTGCACACAAGTTATTTAAACCTCTCCGACCAGTTGTGGGCAGCAGAAACATCTTTGGCACAAAGTTCACCAGGTAGCTGCTAACTATCTGTAGCATAGAGTTGACTTTTAGAGGTGTTCTTCCGGTGAAAACAGTAAAAACAGGAAAGTTGTGCCTCATAAAATCGGGATAAACATGAGAAACTGCATAGTCTGGTGATAACTATGTGTGTATGTAGTCATTTGATCCACTATTATTATAAAAACACTGATTAGAAGCCTTAAAACCATATAAAAGTAGTTTAGAAACGCTACTCAGCATGCTTCTAAAACTAGAAAAGCCCTCAGAGAGCTCATACCTCCACCAAGCAGCTTCAGTCCACCCCCAACACAATCTCCCAATTCACATATTTACTATGGAACGTTACAGATACAAATGTAATAACATACAGTTCAAATGTCCTACCAACAATGCGGCCTTCACCCCATCCGACCTAATGAACAGGCGCGGCCTCTAGCGCAGCAGCTCCTAACAGCCTCCCAGCTTCTTAGACAACCAGAGATCAGAATGCCGGCCCAACCGTGCGTATGTCGCTCAGGAAGGAAAGAGAACTCCGTCATTGTCGCTGTCTGTCGCGTGGAGACCCAAAATGTCATGTGGTCAGAGGGGGTTACCCCAAAAACAAGAGTGCCCTCTGGTGGCTTTTAGAGTAAACCACATTTAATTGTCCACCCGGTTACACTTACATTAAAATAAAATTCCTGGATCCAGACGGTGATCCGGATCAGTCCCTAAATTTCTTCATTTCTTCCTTGTCCCATTTCACACATTTCCGGAAAACTTCATCCAAACCCGTCCATAACTTTTCAAGTTAATTTGAACACAAACAAACAAAAAACAAACCAACGCCGGCCATCACACTTCCACCACTATATGACAGATGTCATCAGTGTGGCTGCATTTTGTCCAAGCACATGGCCAAAAATCCAGTTGCCAAAAGCAGCTCAACAACCAACATGTCAGATCATCTTAAAAAGGATCAGCTAACCTTTCTTCATCAGGATGTTCTGGCATCTTCTGCATTGAGGTGTTGAGTGTGAACATATTGGAACTGGCATATTTCAGTATAATAATTTCATAAAGGCAGGAGCATCCAAATCAACAGCACCTACCAGTAGCAGCAACAACACCCAAGCTGGAAGTGAAGCTGCTTATATCACGGCGGTAACCATTAAATACGTTGCTAAAATGACATAATATACAACTTTCTTAATGGTTAAAGCACTTGGTAAAGGTAAGGGGAAGATTGCAGTCTGGGGAAACCCTAAAAAAGTCCACAAACTTGAGGCACAACATGTTTTTTTAACTAAAATCATGGTCGTCCACACCACAAGCAGCAGCCTGGATGCAAATGTTACCTCTAGACATTAGCAGAAAGAGCTGTAAAGGTCAGAAGAAGTGTAGAAACAATACTAAACACACTAAACAAACATCCCCATCTCTCCATTTTCCATCTGTTCTTATCTTCAGCCATTAATATTTCTATACATACAATACATCTCTTGTTATTTGAACTCACAACGACGCTCCTCAGACGCTATTTTCATCTCTTGCGTCTCTCGAAGGGCAAACATTTCCTTTTCTGTTGATCTGAGCGGCGACGTGAGAAAGCCAGAGGACAGAAAACAGCAAGGAGGGAAGTCAAAATGTTGGCAATTTCTTCAACACGGAAGATATTTTCACAGCGAAATAAAATAAAAAAGACCTTTACCCTCTGCCAAATGCTTTGCTTTCACTGATAAAAAAAAAAAAAAAAAGAATCCATTATCAAGGTTTAACCCGGACCAGGCATCAAAGATCTCATTAAAAATCCATGAGCCACAATCCTGCTGCATTTTAAGCATCCGAGGGGGAAATTTGGACTCTGCGTCTGTTTCAGCCACCATGTTTTACCGTCACACAGGATGAGCATGACAGCGGGGGTTTTGTGATTTATGGCGCTGCTAAATAATTAATAATTGTGATGTGAAACAATGCAATTAGAAAATCACAAAGGAAATTCAGAGTATACATGATGCAGCCTGTTTGACCCTGAGTTTATTATCATTATAACTTTATTTAGCTTTGTTTAATACGTTTAAATGAATGTGCAATACGTAAGTGCTGTTCTGAACCATAAGTAGATTGACTTCCAATTTCAGTGTCAGAGATAGTTTACTTAATGTTTCCCTTTTTGTGCACTTTTTACATGACTGCCATACCACTTTATTTAACTTAACAAAGCCACAGCTACTAGGATAATTGTTCCGTGTCCAATCGTTTTATGTTCTATGCAATAAATGCACGTTGTAAGCAATTCATGTCTTTTAAGTTCTCATTGTTGCTTTAAAATAAACTGTAGAGCACCTAATATTTTTAATGGTACTATTGTCCTTTGCCATACCACGGTTCACTTTTTACGATCTCACTGTGTGGCGGGTTTTTAAATTGTATATCTAACTCTGTATCACGGATTAAGAAGAATATTAAATCGAAATAAAATACATAGCGTACAGCAGATGAGTCGGGAAATGCAGCTACGGCCGCTTCCGCTTGAGCTAGTTTGCCAATGTGAGATTGTACATGGCACGCTATTGGCTGATGGACGGGAGGCGACCAATCAGAGCGCTGGGTTCTGTTTCCTGGGCGCTGATTGGCTCAGGGACCGTAGCATCAGTCTCCTCCGTCTCTCCATGCGTTCAGCATCTGGCCTTGTCCACTTCACATCGACGTCTGATCGCTGCGTGTCGTGTTGCTCTGCGGTGTTGTGTTTTTTGTGAAATTTGAATTTATTCCAAGCCCTATGATGTCGCCAAAACATTCTGCACCTTCTAAGGCTTCTGGCACCGAACCCAAGCATGAGGAGGGTTTATAAAGCCTTAAAATATATATAAATAACAGAATAAATATAAGGTCGCTACTTCGTGGATTACCACCCATCGCGGGGGGTTCTGGAGCCAAACCCCCGCCATAGACGAAGGATTACTGTATCTCGTGGTCAATCTAACACATAGGGCATGTTAACTTGAAGTTTGAAGCTTAAAAAAATATATATCACAAAGCAAACTGCCACCACAACACTTGTAAGAAAAATCAACTACATATTTTCCCCAAATCACTCAGTCTGAATCCACAGTTTCTATTCACAGAACACCCCTTTGTTTAATCACACGGTGCACTTCTTTAGTAATTTATGTCAAGAAATACAACTGCATCACGTGCCTTTGCTCGCCTACTTATTTAATTTTTTTCTTCACATGTCTGCTTTGTTTTTTTTAACATTTCGTGGCATCAAAGTGGTTAAATCTTCTTTCCGCTTTGATTATAGTCCTAGACTGAGCTGCGTGTTAATTAGAAACTCCATTCAACTGAGCCTCAGATGTAGTAAAACATCCTCAAACATGCAAACTACAATGAGCAGAAAATACCAGAGGTTAGAAATGCAAAAACATAAAAAAAATACCAGTTCCTAATTTTAAACAACCCCGATAAATCTGAGGATCTTAGTTTTGCTCTCTGCGTCTGAGATGAGAAAGCGATTCCTCAGATGGAAGATCCCTCCGCCGCCATTATTGGAGTATTTGTCGTCCTCTGCTGCACGTCGCTGAGCTTCTGTTTGACGTTTCAATTAGACGCTGCCATGCAGGTTGACCAGCTTCTCCACAGGACAGTGAATTTAAGGTTCAGAAAATCCTTACAAACAGTCACAACAGGCCCGACTTAAACACACGACACTGGTCCTGTGCAAGAAATGTTGTTGCTTTTCAAATATGCATATTATCCGTAAGATATGCTCTGCTTTACAGCACTTAGTATTGATTATATTTTTCTTTAAGTGCAAGTTCAAGCAGGAAAACAGCTGTAACCACCAGAATCAAGGCCTAACACATCCATCCCATCATCTTCTTATATCTCTATCCATCCAGGGTGGAGGACGGAGAGGTGAACGCATTCATAAAGAGCAGAGAAGCAAATAATGTGATCATTTACAGAGACTGAAAAGCAGACAAAATCTTCAGGACTGCACATATAAGCAGCGGCTGATTGTCTAATTTTACTTGAACATTAAAAGCAACATATTCACCTCCTGAAGGATGGATATATGGACTGAAAACAACATTACAAAAACTCTAAAACACAGTGAAATCCAACAGCACCACAAACCACAGCCTCTCAGTGACCCCAAGGTTGCTAAAGAGCAGAAAAAATACACTAGCACTTAAATAATAAATGATTTAAGCAGGGCTGTTGTTTTGAATTGCATCTACATAGTTAGGTGTAACTAAACAATTAGAAAATTATGAGATTTAGCTTTGAGACAGCAAGCACTGAGTGAAATATGTTGAATAATGTTAGCATTTTAAGTTTGATTTCCAGCCTTACAGAATGAATTTCCACAAAGTTTTCAAGTTTGAAATTGAAAATGGATGCCAAAATAACTGCTACTAGTTAAACGGTCTAGTTTTTTAAAATTATCTGCTCAGATATGTACACACAGTCAAAAACTCACCTCCTACAGGGCTGACAGGTGTTTCCCCAAAGTTTGTTGTTTGCTTCCGGCGCAGTTGCTTAGCTTAGCTAAGCTAGCGTCGCCTTTAACACAGCCGTTTAAATGGACTCCAACGGGATAAAAATGTCCTCTTGCAGTATAGTCCACTTGCCTGGTGTCCATTTGTTAACCCGGTGTGTTACAAATGCTAATAACTTGCCAAAATGGGCCAAAATAAGTCATATAGCTTAGTAGCTAACGTTAGCTCGTCAGCCACCACTAACGGTTAGCCGTTAGCAACCTAACTAGCTAGCTAGCTAATGTGGCAAACGGTGCTAACAACAAACAGAAGATATATATGGCCTCATAATTAAGAATACAATAATTATCAAACGCTAATGACTTGTCAAAATGTGCTAAAAATCGTAGACAAGCTAAAAACACTAGCTAATCACAGCTATCTAGCTAATGTGGTTAGCTGTTAGTGTAACAGGTAAATCAAAGAGTGAAGCTAACGGCGCTAGCAACAAACAGAAGATGTATTTAAAGTTATTTTAGCCACACTGGGAGACATGTCCAATTTATTCTGGCTTTCCTTCTTCCTTATTTCTAACTTCTTCCTCTCTGTCATGAGCAAACTGACCACCTGATGTTCAGCAAGTTGTTCCTCAACACACCTGAAAATATTCAGGTACTTACTTCAGTACAAGTACTACCCTGTGAAAATACTTGATTACAAGTAAAAATTTCTGCAATGTCGGATTGAAACTACACAATAATTATTTTCCTAATGGTTTAATCTCCTGTTTTTATCAATTAATCAGTTTAAATGAACATTGGTTCTTTAAAATTCCAGAAAATAGTGACACCTTCCTGCTTGTTTTGTCCAACCAGTGGTCTGAAACTTAAATAATAATAAATTAATTTAAAAATAGTAAAGAGGAAAAATATTTAATGGAGCCTCACATGTGAGAAGCTGGAGCCATGAAATACAGATCTGTTCATGTGACAGACTCTTTCAACCACTATCACAAACACTTCCAGATAATTCTGACAACAGACTGTCCAATTACTGCTAATTAATTTCTGCTGGGTAATTAAAGCTGAGAAAAATGTGGTGGAGGAAAAAGATCACCTTCTATTTCTTCTCGTCCTGTTGGTTCGTCTGTTCAAACACATCATCATAACATTCAATCACCACATACTTTTAGGAGACATTTCTTCTCCTCCTTCTTTACCTCCAAGCTTCCAACCAACGCATCTGAATTAAAAGGGTGGATGAAGCATGTTGAAGGCTCCCTCCTCCTCGTGGTGGAGCTCATTAGCAGGAAAATCACGGGAGTAATTCATCACCTTAATTAGAGCTGCGTAGCTTCACGGTGCTCCACTTCAAGGACCAAAAAGGAGTTATTCTGTTTTAGCCTCACACTGTCTACATTCCTGATATTTATATCTACAGAAAGTCATTTAATTATACTGGACGTCATGGACAGAGCTGTGGACGTCTGAACCACTCCGGATCAAGTTCCTGATTCAGTCCATCTACGACGTCCTCCATACCCCAACCAACTTCTTCCGCTGGGGCCTGGGAGACACTCCACTGTACCCACTCTGCCGGAAAGGAGGATCCCTGGAAGACATCTTGAGCTGTTGTCCAAGAGCACTAGGAGATGGGCGCTACCGTTGGCGCCATGACGAAGTACTGAAGGTCACTGCAGAGGTCATCAGCACTGGGATCCCTGACAGTAGACACCAGCAACCAGTAAGGCAGAACATGGCCTTTGTGAAAAGCCGGGGGGACTGGCAGTTGAAGGTCGACCTAGGGAGATGGCTCAAATCCCAGTGACCACACTCAAGACAGACATCGTCCTGGTGTCGGAAACATCAAGGCATGGAGTTGACTGTTCCCTGGGAAGACCCGCTGGAGGAGGAGGAAGAGGTTTACGTATGAGGAGCTGGCAGGCGAATGCCAAAGCGAGGAGTGGAGGACCCGGTGCAACCACGTCGATGTGGGGTGCAGAGGATTCGTAGGCCAGTCACTCACCAGGGCCCTCAAGGTGCTCAGGGTGAAGGGACTGAACATCAGGAAGGCCGAAGGGAACATCACGGACGCTGTTGAAAAGGCATCAAGATGGTTGTGGATCAAGCGGGGTGATCCGTGGACCGCACAAGTCAGGGCCTGATCAACCCTGGCTGGGTCGCCTGGGGGAGGATGTATGATGTTGTGAAACCCTAAACACCAAGTGATCCCAGGATACATCATTGAGGATGTGCCTTAGTTGCGCTAAAGGTGTGTGTTAAGAACTCGTATATTCCTGACAAGGTGGGACATTAAATAGACGTAAAGAGTGAAAACAGTCTTAATAGAAACTAACATATGAAAAGTCAAATATGAGAAACTGAGTCAAATGTGGCCCTCAAAATAAAACATGGGACAAATCTAAAGTCTGACTTCCTGAAGTTGGACAGTGGTGGTGCAACGGTTAAGTCTCTGTGCTACTGACTGGAAGGTCAGAGGATGGAACCCCAATGCGGCCACTGTTGGGTCCTTGAGCAAGGCCCTTACCCTTCCTGCTCCAGGGTAGCTGCAATGTGGCTGGGGACAAATAAAGTTTCTAAAAAAAAAAGTATTGATAGTAAGTTTAAGACTTCTATCCTAATGTTATGACTAATTCGACGGAAGTTTTAATTTAATTATCTTGCAGAGGGTCATTATTTGGACTTGTTCTGCTCGACGATCTCTTATTTCAGTTAGTCCCAACCAACTAACTGGTTGGGAGTTCCAGGTTTTTATACTCTTTAGGAGCCATTAACACTATGGAAGCTTCAGTCTGCTAGGTGTGTGATACCCTTCCCCTCATTATTATGACCCAACGACTCGCATAATGAGGGGAGAGGCATTCACATCTGGCCACAAAGGGCCCTAACGAACCCCAATGTGAGAGGGAAGGACCAAACGACTCGCATAATGAGGGTAAGGGTATCACACACCAAGCTTCAATAGTGTTAATAGCTCCTGAGGAACTCCCAACCAGTTAGTTTAGAAGCTTCTTGGATGAGAGGTGAAATGTCTTCGAAAAACACAAGCAAAGTCCAGATGCTACTTTTGAAACTACGAGGACATTTGACAAGTAGATCAAACATTCTCGTTTGGGATGAGATGAAATGAAAAGTCCCACCTTTGAGCGCATTCTAACAAAACTCTTGACAATGCAGAAGTCAACTAGGGATGCTTTCTGTCACAACAAAAGTTATAAAGCACTTTTTAACGTGAAATACTTGGTCACAAAAAAAGAAAATAAAAGTTACTTTCGTTGAACGTTCACAAATGACTGAGCAGGCAGGCCAAGTCGTGCATCAAAAATGACATTTTTGCTATAAGAGAAGACTTTTAATTCGGTTTTATGTGACTTCTTTAGGTTGTGGAATTTCAGAATAGTTCTCCAAATGAAAACTAAAGAAAAAACTTGCAAATGCAGGTATTTACTGTTGTTTTCTCTCACTTAATTAGTTCAGCGCGTCCTAGTACTTATTGAAAAAGGTTCTTGAAGGTAGACTTTACAGCAGTTCCTATAAACATCAATGTATTTACACTTTAACCACCCTCTGCTCAGCTTGGTCTAGTAGTTTAGTCCCAGTAGAACCCAACAGAATCCATTTGGACCCTCTTGATCCACGATAAATATGAGAATAGATTCCCCACTGAAGTCTTGCTCACATACGTGCATCAGATTACCATTAAATACATGTCAAGATCTGACTATTTCAAGCTAGAAAAACCCCAACAGGTCTATGTATTTGGTCATAATATGGTTGGAATATGCTGATGTCATCCTAATGCAGTGATATTTCCCAAAGACGCTACAACTCTACACGACACACCTCCTCAAAACCAGGGTTTAGTCGGGTTTAATTAGTTTTATCTGGAGATACAGCTTGTGATACCTGCTCAATCAGTTATGGAGTTCACTGAAAAGAACTTTTTTCCCACAGGGTATTTATTACTGAAAGGTGGAACAAGTGTAAAAACAACAAAGAACACCTGCTTTGGAATATCTCTTATTAGAGGTTTTTATTCCAGTTCGATAAAGCCAACAGCATTTACCCGAGTCGAAGGTAAACCTCCACATCCCCCACTTAACACCTTTATTCCTCACGTCTTACACAACGATCACAAAATAGTGATTTGTCCCTCGTATCACATCTGTGAAGCTCCAGGCATACGTACTTACATTTATATATATATTGTCATTAAACTCATTCATCCGTCGATTCATCCGCCCCACCATTCACATGCGCACACATAAACACTGTACAGATTCACCAGTGGAGACGCCCCAACATTTTACGTCAAGGAAAGACACAGCTCAGTACCGTTGGTTTGTTGTTGTTGTTTTTGTTTTCAAGTCAACTGCTGCGAGATGATTTGTTCTAAAACCGAGAAGGTGGCGTGCAGATATAATACAGAGTGGTGACAACCTCTTATGTGTTCCGAGGACCTCGGTCCTGTTCATCAGGAAGAAAATGGTAGAAAATGGAGCTCCAGAGCGAGGGAGAGCAGAACATGTCGAATAAAAACAAAGTGTGAACGCTCTTCCCCTTGTTCTAGCTTCACCTCTTAGTGTGTAAACGCCTAAAGCCAAGCCAATGAGAGTTCAGCAGTTTGGTTTCTTCTGTTGTGGTTCATACAGGAGCGACATTTACAGTACGGTGCATACAGGCTGCATCCAGCATCTCAGACCTCCAATACTGAAGCCTCGCCTTTTCTTCTGCTGCTCCTTTGGTCTCAGTCAGTCTGTGCAGTAGTCGAGGCCTGTTCGGCCCCCGCGTTACCAGTTTTGTTAATCCAGTGTCGGGACTTTGCAGGAAAGTGGCACAAATGCAGCTGCAGGAGGAACATGAGACGCTGAAAAGTGCAAAGAGTCTAAAGGTTTTTGGTCGCTAGTTCTACGTTTTGGTTCGTGAGACACGGCCGCTGGAGATCGGAGAAGCCGGTTAATAACAGTGAAGCCAGGTTGGTTAGAGATGAAGAGAAGCTGGACTGGATCGGGCCGAGCCGGGCCAGGATGATGGTTTCGGCAGGGCCATGCTTGGTTTGGAAGAGCTCTGCATGGGGAGTGGAAGGAAGGAAAAAAAGAAAAGGCTCGTCCCCTGGCGTCTACCTGCCGAAAATGTTCTCGTACTCCAGCAGTATGAGCTCCACGATCTGGTTCTGGTAGACCATGTGGACCGCCATGTTCCAGGTCTCCGTTTCAGGCCGCAGCAGCGTCGGGCCGAACACGATGGCGACGCTCTGGGTGGTCATACGGTTCTCCTCGCCGTAGTCGATCACTCTGGAGGGACAAGGGAGAGCCAGATGTTAAAGCTCTTCGGCTACATTCACTATAAAACCTCTGACGGTTTGCTGGTGGGATCCGTCTATTTACTGCACTGCAAAAACTCAACATCTTACCAAGTTTATTCGTCTTATTTTTAGTCAAATTGTCTCAACCCACTTGATTTAAGATAAATTCACTTTACAGGTAACATTTCAGCAGATGGAGGGACGTGTTTTAAGACAGCGCATCTTAAATATCTTGTTAAGTCAAACAATCTTGAAATGATCTTGTTTTAGTTGTATTTTACAAGAAACAAGGTTCATTTCATTTCATACATGTTTCAAGCTGAGCTGTTGTTTGTATGAGATAAATAATCTGGATTTAAGAAATAAAGTAAATGCATTTGATTGGAAAATCACCAATTCATATCAGAAAACAGCTGCATGTGGAAAATGTGTAAAAAAAAACAAAACAAATGTCTGCTTTTGAGTTAAAACACCTCCTTTTGGGCGTAGCTGGCTTCACCTAAAACACAACACCTTCAAATGCTGTCAAACACCACTAAATATTAGGATTTCTAGCCAACTGTGAGAAGACATTATATCTCAGAATGCTTCAATTAATCTGTGTGATCTGATTTCAAGTACAAGATGGTCTTAAATCTAGAGAAGAGCCACGATAATACAACTAAAATAAGTTGAATACATCTCAAACTTATTAAAGCAAACATCTATTTAATTCTTTAGCATGTCTGGTTTATTCTAAAACACCTCAGCTTGACAATGCTGCTAAAATATAGCTTAAAATAAGTTTTCCCTGCTGATTTTAAGACCTCAATATTCTAAATATCATGTCTTATTTCAAGAAATCTCACCAAGCAAATTTTCTCTTGTTCTATTGGCAGATTTTTTCACTTTTTTCAAGGTAAAAGTGCCTTGAAATAAGTTTTTTTCTTGTTTTGGGAGGGGCATTTTTTCCAGTGTGGAGACTACTGAACCCGCATGGGCTGTGTGAATAAAACAAGACGGTGAGTTTTCATTTTGGTATTACGTTGTGTGTCTTCGGTTTTGGGAAATTTGTAAGTTTCTAATTTTGCTTGTTAAGCATGTGTAACTCACAGACTTCAGCAGACAATGCAAGGAATAAAGCTAAAGCAACCGTCAGCTGCTGGCAAAACAAATGCTGACAGGGTTGATCAAGAGCCCAAAATAAAAAGCGTGTATTTCCTGTATTAGCTTAATCTAAAAAAAAAAACACACACTTCTACGCAGCCGTGGCGTTTAAGGCTGTTTAAGTGCAATTAGCAGCACGATTATGAAGGGAAGCCTCTGCAGACAGACACATTGGGCACAGCTGCAGACCGATCAATAGAAGCTAACAATGACAACAGATCAATAAAGGCTGGGCCATCGATTTACAGGCAAAAATTAAGTTTTCTTTAAGTTTGTCACTAAAAATGATCATTAATACATCTGCAGTGTTATCATTTAATTAACTGATGTGATGAGTCTGTTGATTTTCTAATTAGCTATAAAGTAAATTGAATGTTGCGTTCTGACTATCTGTAGATGTGAGCTTGTGGTAAATTCATGCGCCATTTTTCCTGGTGAGCAAAAAAAACAGTTTAATCAACATCTGCTAATCATTGAAGACCTGTGACAGCTTCTCTTACTTCCTGAGGTGTTTGAAGAGAGCCTGCATGGTGTCGTGGTTGGGTTTGGGCAGCTGCCTGACCAGATCTTTGATCGACTGGACTCGCTGCTTGTAGTCGGGTAGCTCTGCAGAACGAAAGACAAGACCGATCAACATCTGGATCCACCATCCTGCACTGTTTCATGGGTGCAAAGCTGAAAGAGGTGAACCTAAGTTGCTGTCACTTATTATTAAACTGGTTTTCTGAGCGGGGTTGTGGGACTGCAGTGGTCACCAGCGCTTCTCTGCATTCAGTTCATCCTTCCAAGTCAGCACAAAATCTGAAGCAAAAACCCCTCCATAACGAGCTCCCGGACAAAATAATCCTTCTTGAGCCGAGGTCTGTGACAGGAAGTGTTTCGATAAATTGATAGTTTTGCAGCAGAGAACTTCTTGCTAAACTCTCTGAACTCCAAAACCCACCAGTAGGTTTGTTATCTTTGAAAAACTGCCAAAATCCGCATCATTTATCAGAGCAAGAAACTGGAAAAACAGAACAAATGGTCAGATTTTTGGGTTTTCGGACGCACCTTGAATGTGTCGTGTGTGCAAATAAACCTAGGCTTAAAACTGTGATATGTGTCAACAAAACCACTTTGTTCTTATTCAAAACGACTGCTAAGAAAAAAAAAGTTTGCACCAGATTTTACAAAAAAAGAAAACAAGAACCCATGTCTGACTCTTGTGTGACTTTTCGGGTGAACTGCAGGCAGTGTTTGCACAGAGCAGAGAGGAGACAACAAGAGAGTTCGAGATGAAAACAAAGCATCTTTGATCAATGAAATAAACACAGCACGGCTCAAAAATGGTCTGCAGAGGAGCAAGCTGTTGGAAGATGCACTCAGCATGGTGACATGGTGGTTTCTAGAAGTGATGTAGTGCTTAGTTGGTACAAATCTTGTTCCTCCTAAGAACCTGTTTGCTTTTCCATTGGCGAGGAGTCAAGTTGGAGCCATTGGGTCAACGTAAAACAACTATGCTTTCATCCATTACATAGCAGTTAAACAAACGCAGTAAGTTGATGATAATATCTATGTTTATCTCTATAGATGGAATTAAGGCTGATTGCAAGGTGGAGGTCCTCCTGTTTCCCGGGCACATCCACGATCATGCTACTGGTGGGACACAACTGTACCGGATTTCTCCGCAACAGTTTGTGCAAAACTTCCGAGTGCCGGGAGTCATTCCAATACATCTGCGATCGGATGCCAGGGACGTCCTGGAGAACAAGGACACTAATAACTGCTTGTGTGTCCCTTTCCACTGTTGATGGTTGGTCATGATAACCCCGCCCCCAGCCCCTGACGTACTCGGTGCTTAGCTCTGGACCAGCAAAGAGTTGGTGCTTGCTAAGCTCCAGTTTTTAGAACCTGGAGTCGGTGCTTAGGTGGTGGAAACACAAAGAACTGTAAGTCAGGCTCTGGCTCCGAACTAGACCTGGAACCAGCTCAGTGGAAAAGGGGTAACAGAGATGCAGGACTTGATACTGCAGTGAAAACACACAGTGAGTAAAAATATGACAGGAACAAAAAGAAAAACGCCCAGAAACAGTTTGGAGTTCAGAGGCTTAAGAAGTGAACAGGACTCCTCTAACAGCATGACTGATATTACAGAACCTATATTCAGGTCACAGTGTGAGGGAATGCACGGACAGATCCAGATAATCGTGCTACAGCTGCTCGTATCACGTACTGATGGCGCTGACAAAGTCGTGGAAGAGGGCGTAGCTGAAGAGCGGCTCGGGCAGCTCCCTGAAGTACATCTTCAGAGCTCCGGTGGTCACATGGATGTCCTCCCACTTCGCGTCCGCCAGGTTCACCTTCTCATCTGGACACACAAACCCTTCATTCAGTGCCCTCCACAGACCTTCATAGCATCTCACAAAAAACAAAACAAACTGCCAGGAGCTCAAACCAGAGTGTTTGAAGCCGTTTCCATTATTCTTCATGTTGTTTTTGGATTAAATGACAGAGGAAATGCAGTTTCAGCTCACCGTGATTGACAGCAAAGCGTAGTTTTTGTATGACAGCCAGGTTTCCGCTCACTCTGTACAGCCCGTCAATGCACAGACCTGCAGGGATTTGACACCAGTTTCAACATCTGCAAATTATCCTCAAAGTTGACAATGCAGAGACCGTCGGCCACGTCTTATCTGACACCACCCGTGTTATCTAAGAGGCAGCAAACCCCGCCCTCCTTTTACTACGGCACTGCAATCGTTTCCTCTTACGCCTGCTGCAGTGACCCACCGTTGTTCTCCACGTGGTCGATGCACATTTTGACGAAGACGGGCACCGTGCCGTTCTCCCGGTGACACAAGCTGGACAGGCTGCAGCCGAACACCTGATCTGAAGCCGCAAACAGACAGAACGCAGTCACGAAAGAGTCCGAAGTCCTGGGTTTTGTTATAATCTGTGTTTTATAAGCGCTTAGATCGTAGCATTAGCCTCGAAAACCTTCCAGTGCTGAGCTATGAGAAGGTTTTGCACGTGTACTTCAGCTTAACACATGGCCCATCATTATAAATCTTTATTTCTGGTTGATTATCGCGATATTATAAAACTTTACTGACTCCTGTAGCCAAATTGCTCCATCGCAGGAGGATTTAACGTAGAGCGTAGCATGAGATAAATTCAAAACCACCACTTCTACACACAAATACCCAGCTCTAAATGAATATATGGCGACAGATTAACCGTAACTAGTCTGTTTCCTCAATACCGGAGCCTTTATGTGGTTAAAACATATAAAAATTACACAATTTCCCACCACAAATGCATGAATCATACTAAAATATGTGCTTCTATAGTTCCTATCAGTTAATCTATTAGTAAAATGCTTGTAACAGCACACATTGAGGATTAATATATAAAAAGAGGTCGTGTTTGTGTTCCTCCCCGAGCCACCTTTGATGTATCCCTTGTCTCTGACGGCCTGCAGCGTCGGTCGGCGGGTCAGGAACTTCTTGAGCTTGTGTCTGGTCTTCTTGTTGTCGGAGGCGTCCATGCTGGTGGAGGGCTTCATGGCTGCGGAGGAGAGATGAGAAAGGACGCTGTTATCCACCACTCGCCTCAGCACCTTGTTCGCCATGGCGGCCGCTCGACGTTTCGGCGGAATGAAACTGATAAGGAGTTGTTTTATAGTTTAACTAGGACCTCCTTGTGTTGTTTTTGTACTTTGTGCCTTCATTTGGAGCCTTATATAATGTGTGCACGGCTGTCTTTCGCCTTTTTCCCGCTCATTTGCCTTGTAAATCTTTGATATTTGATGATTTGCTTTTTACTGTCTTCACCTCTGCCTTTCTTGGAGTCTCTGTGCTCTTTCTCCTTGTCGTGTTTCTCCACGCCAGGCGACTCGGGCATGTCCTCTTCGATCGCCTCATCGGACTCCCAAGCCTGGAACGCACAAATAAATTAATACACGCGAGAGAGAAAAGATACGACGGGCTGTAAAAGTCTCTACCTGCGCCCTTTGGCCTCTCGGTAAATCAGTAAACTTTATCTGTTGATTACAAACTGAATCAGGTGAGTCACCCGAAAGCAAACAACAGATTGACTTTGAGCGTCATTGTTCAGAGTATTCGTTCTTTTATGCAGCTTTTCAAAAGTTATTTCTGTTTCAGTTCAACTTAACTTGTTTTAGCTTCTTCATAAATGTCGTAGTTTCACTCTGAGTCCTTCAGAACATACCTGCCTATATCTAAACTATATATCTGAAGAGCATTCAGTGTCCTTCAAACTATTTCAAACTGGTTTAGTTCTCAGTTTTGTGGTTGGAATGAGTGGCTAGTGTTCAGTTCATGCCCACACCCAAAAGGTAGCTTCCTCAAACCCTCTCGCCTGACATACTTCTTCACACTTAATACTCAGAAAATCTTCCGACTGTAGACCTTCAAAGTTTTCTGCTCTCGTCTTAATTCTGGGCGGAACAGACGAAGGGTTTTGAGATCAAACGAAGGTCCTCACGTGGGTGCTGATGGTGTCCTGCAGCGTTCGGAACCAGTCGTTGATGAGGCTGTCGTTTTCCGACTGGATCAGCAGCTCCGTGCCCTGCCGAGTCTTCAGCTGATGAGATGGACAACATCGTTTTGACATTTTCAGCCATCCCAAATTAAAAACGACACTCAGTCTTCATGGAATGTGTTTGGAAACTCACGATTGCAGCAATAATTCAACAATCTCATGTTTTTAAAGTTCGTTGGGTCATTAAGTTAAAAAATATGGTGAACATTAAGCGTGTTAATGGTTGGTATAAAAAACATGGGTCATTTTTTCATGTGTACTGTTTGATTTTAGAGGTTCTGGCACTTTTAGTTTATGAAAACTGACCAGTTGAACTTTTTGAAAGATTGGAGGATTTTTTTTTAGTTTGAATTTGACACTTTCAGTTATGTTTTATACAGTACAGACTCAAGAAAATATGGAAAACGGGAAGATTCGGCAGCATTATCAGCCAATAATTAATTAATCGATAACATAATTTGAGTACCTTAGTCATTAGTCACTTTGCTGATGTTACTGTCGTGGTTAAAGACGTGACATCAGCTGGAAAAATGGCTTCATTAGATATATCACTGGGCTACAGGAGTGGTGTCCTTATCAATAACAGATCCTCTGGAAGATCTGAGCCCATTAAGCGTCACAGAAGACTTGGTCACGGTGCCCGCTGTTAGCTACACAGCTCATAAGTCCATCCAGTAATAAACAACAACCAGGTACTGCAGCTAAAGTTACATTATTACCAACAACGAACTGATTAAGACAGAATTTGACTTTTCTCTCACCTCTATAACGTGCTTCTTGCTGGACTTGTCTTTAGAGGCCCATTCGACCGAGCCGCCCCTCACATCGACAGTGAACTCTGGTTTGGACTGACCGCCTCCAAACTGGGCAAAGAAGCAGCCACAAGAAGGCAAATTAACTAACAGGGTACAGTGTGTCTTCATTTTTGACTGTTTGACCATGCAAGAGCTTTGTTGTTGATGAGATTAAAAAATAAAAAAAATAGGCCAACTTGATGCGACCATGGTGTAAAGATTTCAACTCAACTGCAAAATCTGATTCAGGCCAGATAGTCAGCGATGCATCTCACCACCTGCTAGTCATTTAACATCTTTTAAACAGTAAACAAATGACTGATAAATGATGATTTGATCTCTGACTGGAGATGATGTTGTGGCGAAGCAGGGGTGGGAATCACGGAGTAACTCGTTGCCCATTATAACAGTATTATACAGCGATTCTTGCAAGACAATTATCCAACATACATCACAATATCTGTCTAACTGAAGAAGAAATAACAAACTAAAAGGGCAGAAAGCAGGAATTAAGTATTGATTCACTGCATTCAGGTGTCGGCATTTGGATATTATCACTATTATTCAACTTTCCCCGGCTGTCTGCTAATTTCCCTCGAAATACATGAGTTTCTTCTTCACCACAGATTAGTCAACTTCTGTTTCCACCAACAGGAGGAGTGATAAAGTCCCTACTCTGTCATAAGGAGCTTCTGGAAGGATAATAAACGAAGCCAACTGAACTACATGCGCTGGATCTGTATTCGTATGCAGGTAAAATCATATCTTTGAATGTGTCAAGGAAGGCAACCGACAAAAAAATCAATCTTCACAGCCATTTTTTAACCTCTAGAGCTCAGTAAAAGCACCGAGTTTTGTCGTTTTTGTTCCACCATCCCGCACATACGCATGTAAAAAGTGTAATCCTGCTCGTGTGTCTAACCAGAAAACGCGACACCCCTGCAGACCCTCTACCTGAGCAACGCCGCAACTTCTACGTCTCTGAGAAAACAACCTCACTGTTCACAAACTCGGTCCCGCCTGTTGACGGCGTAACGGCTTCTCATTTCGTCTCTAAATCTTCGCGCTCTGTCAGTGATCGATGGCACACAGAGGGGTCGGCGTCAGAGCAGGAGGGAGGTTTCATGCAGACGAGGGGAGCAGGAAGCACACGTAAGGAAGGAGGAAGCACATACAGAGGAGGCCTGGTCGAGCCCAGAGCGGCCACAGAAGACAGCGGGACGTCTCTTAGCCGACGGCCTCCAATTACTCAACAGTGACAGGAGCAATTCGGGGAAGGAGTCACTGTGGTAGCATGGCTGCATGAGGGGGGGGATGAAGAGAAGGATGACGGGAGGATGGGGGTAAAGGTAAAGACACAGAAGGAAAAGGAAACATCCAGAAGACAGAAAAGTCAACCCTGACTCTCCTTCAGTGACCTGACAAACGGCCTGAAAACCGCACAGTGGCAGCAAAGTTGGCTAAATCACCTCCTCAGTCTTTAATAAAAAGCTAGAACAACAGTGGACTCAGGCGAGGAAGTCACTGGAGGAGGTCTTTCAAAGCAACAGATGGCAGGTAAAGGTTCCTGTCGCTCACCCAGCTGGTCCCGCCTCCTTGTCCTTTAGCAAACAGCAGCGATGAACCTTGGAGGACTGTCCAGGAAGAAGTCCAGTTCTTCCTGCAAGGAAGAAAGAAAAGAAACCTTTATTGGTCACACATACGTTTTTACAGCACTGTGAAATGTTTTCGCACATCCCAGCTGGGGTCAGAGCTCAGGGTCAGCCATGGTACTGGAGCAGTAAAGGTTGAGAGCCCAACAATGGCGACAATGGGTTTCGGATCCTCAGTAACCCAGAGACTTAACCGTTGCACCACCACTGTCCCAACAGAGATTATAAACACTGAAAAGGGCTGAAAGTAAATCTATGAAGACTTACTGTGTATTTATTCAGCAATAGCATGGAAAAAGGAGGGCTTCACACGTCACATTTGACCAGGCCTGTTTACATTTTTGCAACCTCTACATACTAGAGGGCTGTCACACTGTTCTTCTCATCAACTCTAGTAAGATATTTCACCTTGCTGGACGTATCTTCTAACAACTTGTTCACCACTTACTCCACTGTTTTCTAAACATCGTGCCCTCCTCTCTATTGTAAGTAGTACACATCCTGCAGTTCACCTCGGTCACGGATTCTCAGTTGTGCAAAGAAGTGCCAATGTTTTTGCATTTTGCAGGATGTACTTTGCGCAAACGATTTATTTTTGGTGAATTTTTTAAATGAGAAATATACAGTAGTCCCTCGCCATATCGCAGTTCACTTTTCGCGGTCTCACTGATTTTTAAATTGTATACAAAATACGTAGCGTACAGCAGCTTCCTCTTGAGCTAGTCGGTCTCTGATTGATCGGCGGTGATGGAACCCAGCCAGAACCTGTGGTCCCACACGGTGAGAGTTTACTGGAAATGACCGTCAGAGAACCGGTGACAGTCTGTAGGATTACCGTAACACCAGCATCAGTTTCCCGGTAGGTAGGCAGCCGGACGTCCTAGGTGTCGGTGTGTTTAAAATACGGCAAAGTTTTTCACCAAGTGGGCGTTTCAAGTGGATCGCTGCGTCACTAGTTCCATTATCGGACACGACTGTAGAAGCTCCTCTAGATGGAAGGTTTAAGAGTGTAGGAAGTGTTTATAAGAGTGTGGGGAAGGTTTATAAAGCCTTAAACTATATATAAATAATAAAATAAATATAAGGTCGCTATGTCGTGGATTTCGCCTATCGCAGGGGGGTTCTGGAACCGAACCCCCACGACAGACGAAGGACCACTGTAGTAGTAATGTACCTGTAATGAAATATCAGTTCTTTTTATAATCTTTATTAAAGGAACCGTACGTCACTCATGATATGTTCATGGATCGCCGGAAAGCGGAAAATCTGATTCCTTCTGTTTTTACACTTTCTTGCTATGAGAAATCGAGTACTTTGTAGATTTTTCTTAAAGAAAACATGCCTTTTAAATCCAACGGTGTGTCATATGGGTTGAAAAGGTTCAATCCTAAAAAAACAGGTGAATTATTTAGACAGACAAAATCTTATACTGACAGATTCAGGAAGTCTGGATTATCTTATGAAACAAAGAAATGTGATACTCAGTCCTATTTAGCTGACCAGCCGTGCAACAGTAAGAGATTTAATCCCGTTCAACTTTTAATGTGAAAATCCGCATTTTCCAAAGCAGAGTAGCAACACTGGAAAAATATTCCCCTGAACAGCTTTCAGTGTTAAGGAAAACGCTTTTATCTTGTTAAAAAAAACCCTTATTAATGACAACTGAAAACAAAACGGGGACATTTAAACGAACTAAATTGGACAAATTACATAAAAAGACAACACAGGACAATAACAACATCATCCTTGAGAGGCAGCACTACTCACCGTACTTTCTTGCCGTGTTCGGTGATCTTTGTCACATTCAGAACTCCACATTTCTCAGACGGCTGCAGAGGAAAGAAACAAACATTGGTTAAAAAAATAGATAAACCACGTTACATTATGTCGCACACATCACCCATGATTGGCAGCCGCAGCCGGATCATGTAAGAGGAAGACGCTGGCACACAAAAAGCATCACAAAAACACAAAAGCCACCTCGAAATGCCACCGCCACCAGACCAGTACCAGCTTTCAGCTTGGAGGAAGAACAGACTACAAGAGTATCACTATTCCCGCTTAAGAAAGGCAGAATTAAACACAGATTCAACTAATTTAGAAAAGAGTAAAGCTTGGTGTGCATCAGTCAGACACACACGGTTATTTCTGGATCAACAGCTCATCCAGAAACAACAATCACATGAATTTCTTTAAAAAATTAAAACACAAAACCCTCTAGTGTGATTTAAACAAGGCCAAGCTGTACTTTTAAACCCCGCGGTGCTGCAGTTTTCCCACACAGGCTCAAGCAGTCCTTCAGCTTTATTTTTGCTGTGACAGTTTCCTTCCGAGACGTCGAGGCTCGTTTCGTTTCGTTTCGCTCGCCGCTTTACAAATGCTGCTAATTATTTCCGAGCCTGTGTGGGAACCCTGCAACGAGCTGCAACGTGCGTCACCGCCGACGATCTGGGTTAAAGAGCTGCAGGAGGAGGCGAGGAGGTGAGGGTTAGCGGTGAGTTACTAACGGAGGCGGGGGGCTTGGGGGACGAAGGGCAGGAGTCAGAGTCGGGAGAGGGGGGCTTGACGCCCTGAGGAGCATCCTAGGATGGGAAAAAAAAAACAAGAGAGAGAAACTGTGACATGGACTGACAAAAGACGGTTAATGAGAAGATGATGCAAGGTCAAGAAGACAAAGAGAGCCGAGAGAGTGGGACGGTAATTAGCAGTGAGATTATGATGCTCCTGTTAATTAAGATGTGGATGCAGGTACGGTGATTTCATCTCATGCAGCTGCAAACTACACAGGTTTAGTGGGATGTTTTGAAGATAATCCATCTCTCATCGTGGCTGAAATTCATCGTGATCGAACAGTGAAATCAGGTTTGACAGCGAAGGAAGAGACTTTAGAATCACTCCTGTTGTTTGGTTCTGTTCATGCAAAGATGATTGTGCGTTTGGATTTGAGGAGGAGGCTCCGATCGTTTGGCCTGGCAGGCTACTGACTTGGTGTCTGTACGGGTGGGGGCGGGCAGAGCCTGCACGGGAACGCCTGGTTTTGAACAGCCGCTGCAAAGCAACAAGTCTACGGCTAAAAATCTCCACTCGTCAAACAACAGACAACATTTCACTCTGAAAGGTGTGTTTTTACGTCCATATGCAGGTAAAACTGGAATCAAAGGGCACGGATGGCAGGTGTAAAAGACGTGGATTTGAACAGTGTCAGACCTTGTCGTTGGGGTCCTGGACGTAGGCGCTGTGCCTCCATTTGGTCAAGACGATGGGCTCCACGTGTTTCCTGTCCAGACTGCGGCTCTTTGGACCGTCTCCGCTCGGCTGAGGAGGGGAGAGGTTGTACTGCAGGGAGGCAACAGGGAATCAATGCATCAGGTGTTTAAACGCACACATGACCGACATTTATTCTCAGTTATGACAGAGTGCATGTGCAAAAGTTCAAAATGATGATGACAACGAAGACAAGCTCATTAACCGACATCTGTGTACTGTAATAATGCCAGATGCTATTATTATTATTATGCATAAATCACATTAAAGAATCCAATAAGTGCAGGAAGTGGCCTCTTCATTTTCAGATTAACGCATTTTAGTGCTAAAACTATTAAAGGTCCCTCTCTAATCACTGATTAAACCCCAAAAACTCTTCTGTGTGTATCTAAACAACATATCTAGAAGGGTTTTTTTAATGTGAAATGAATTCCTTCCTGCCTTAAAGTACCACAGATGCATCTCCACACCACTGCTTCCTTCAGAGTTACTGAATTTATTAAGTCCCTGCGTCTTTCTCCGTCTACTTCTCTCTGCTACACAGGGCTAAGTTTTAATATTGGAGTAATTAAATAGATGAACCGGAAAACAATTTTGTAAAGGATAATAATTCAGCATCGATGTTTTTAATGTTCGTAATGTATGAAAGCTGAGACCTCTGAAATCGTGTTTACGACACTATCACCGGGGCTGCACTGTGGCTCGGTGGTTAGCAGCGTCGCCTCACAGCTAGAAGATCCCCGGTTCGCGTCCCGGTTAGGACGCCTGGGATCTTTCTGTGTGGAGTTTGCATGTTCTCCCTGTGCAGCGTGGGTTTTCACCAGGTACTCCAGCTTCCTCCCACAGTCCAAAAACATGCTGAGGTTAATTGATTATTATAATTGTGTGAGTGCGCTTGGTTGGCGACCTGTCCAGCGACCCTACAGGGGATTAAGCGGTGTGTAGATAATGGATGGATGGACACCATCACCGTTACGCTGCAGTTCTAAGGCGGAAATGCCGAGCCACGGTTCCGGCTGCTTATTTCCCTCGTCATGTGATTTTCCGCACATATAAACCCCAATATAGACGTGATTTTTGTCAACAATTTCCACTCAATTTGGTAACTAATGAATAATTTCAGTATATTATGAATCAAAAAGTCAAACATTTGCTGATTTCTGCTCTTCCAGTGCTGATTTTGTCTCACTCGTCTCCTTTTATATCACTGTCAGTTTGTGCTTTTAGGCTGCCGGACAAACAAATAACCTGACTCTAGAGGGTCCTATTTATTATCATTTTAACTATATTATCATCAAATTAATCAAAAATAAAAACAGTTATTAGTTGCAGGGCCTCTCGTGTGTTCAGTATTTCGTACCGAGCGCTCAGCTTTAATTCTTATCACTTCTTCGATGAATTATAAGAAGCGCTTGAGCATCTTACCTTTGGCAGCTCCCATTCTGACCTGGAGCCGTCTGCACTGTAGTAATAAGGTCTGCCCTGGTCGTCAACATGTTTTAACCACTGATGGCGCAAAGACAGACACCGGAGAACAGTAAGCTTCTCTTTTATTTCGTGCAGATTGTTTAAAACTACTGATTGATTAACAAACACGAATGCTTCAGACGTTACGAATTCATGTCCGTGTCTGTTCTGTGTCTCTGAGTGGGTTTAACAATAACAGGAACTCACAAAAGCAGCTAAAAATAAAAATGCATGTTGAGAAAACTACAGCTTGGTGTTATGCTTTCTCTTGTTGTTGTGAAACTGCCTCTGCAATGTGTAGGAAAAAAAAAGAAACGTGCCATGAATCAGACCCGAATCCCCCATGCAGCAGCACCCAGAAAACCACCAGCACAGCACAGACAGAGCAGATGCAGCCGGTACCTTCTCGTTCGTGTAGTCGCTGACGTACAGCGTGTGGCCGTGCTCGTCCATCTCCTCCGACCAGCCACGCGGCGGCGAGCCATACTGGCTGTCCGACTGGCTGGAGTAGGCGCTGAAGCAGGTGTCCTCCGACGACAGAGGCTGCAGCCGGCCGATGGAGTGCGACAGGAAGGGAAGGAAAGACGGGGAGAGCGAGAGAGGGGTGGTCTACCATTAGTGTGAAGAGAAAGAGAAAGAGAGAGAGAGAAGAGAACCAAGAGCCAATAAATCACCAGAAGACGCCCAGCACCAGTTTATTACAGCACAGAGAACCAGAAAACCCACCAGAGCTGACAACCACTGCTCGATTCTGGACAGTGAGGAGTAAATCTGAGACACAAAACAGACGGCAGTGGCGGTGTTCGGCCTGTAGGTGGCAGTGTGGTGCAGCCGTTTAATGAACCAGAGGCTGACTCAGACCCAGAGATGACTCCCAGAAGGCTCGGGCTGACGCGTTGTGTCACTAAGAGTTTGTTTCTGTGTGGGAGCTGATCATAAAAATAGCCACTCGCTGCTGACTAATTATTTCATCCCGACTAGTGCAATTTCCAAACAACAAAAAGCTTCCTGTTCGTTTGTTTGTTTGTTTTTTTTTCATTCACAGAACAAATCATCCCGGTGCTGGTGCATAATCAAGCCGCCGCACGTCGGAAAGAAAACAAGAAGCTTCAGATGCGCTCTGTCTGATAATTCAAATCTCTCAGAACAATCTGTCGAGGCTGGAAGAGCAACTCTGCAGTCGCGGCATCGCAAGCGAGGCGGTGTAGTCGCATTTGTCTCAGATTCAGGCTGCTTCGGGTGTTTCAGTGTGAGTTCTTGTAATGTGGGAACCAGCCTGGCTTTAAAGTGGAAATATTTCTGCAAAGTTATGTGTCTCTTACCTGTTTACAGCTTCAGTTTAAGGATTAAAATCTCATATTTGGCCTCGAATCAGAGTAAAAGTCAACATAAAGTGAGTTTTAAAAGCAACGTTTACTGCAAACCTCGCCTCAGACGTCTAGACAGGAGATCTCTGTCACCCAGCTAAAAACGACAGTCACACCTGCTTTCTGCGCCGACCAACCAGGTGTTCACACACTTAAACCGACAAGCCCTTTGTAAACTCCGCTCTTCATTTCTAAAATTCCTACATTCTTACACCTGTGTACTTTCAGCGAAGCAACTTAAACCCACCTTGATTTTCAACACACAAAGGAAACGGGTAACCTGTGAATGCAGTGATGTCTTCTGCCAGCAACTAAATGAAACCAGCCGCCACTTTTTATGAAAAGTTCTTTGCTCCACTTTTAAAGGTATCTTCTTTTAACCCTCTGACCCTCATTTTTCAGGGCAACATAAAGTCCCGCACCTCGATGGAAACAGCTCAACCCTGGCTAGAAGTAGAGAGAAGTCAGAAATGTCTCTTGTCCGTATGACAAAGAGGAATTTCTGATTATTTTATACATATAACATTAAAAAAAACTTATTTCCAAGTGCTCCCTGGTGTCACCAATGCTGGAAACAATGGCGGCTACTCCACCTACTCTCATAGGGGTGCCCAATCCTGGTCCTCGAGAGCCCCTATCCAGCATGTTTTAGATGTCTCCCTCTTCCAACACACCTGATCAAGCTCTGCAGAAGCCTGATAACGATCCTGATTGTTTATTAAGGTCTGTCGGAAGAGGGAAACATCTAAAACATGCTGGATAGGGGCCCTCGAGGACCAGGATTGGACACCCCTGGTCTAGCAGTTAGGATTCCTGTTTTTCACCTAGGTCAGGGGTGTCCAATCCTGGTCCTCGAGAGCCCCTATCCAGCATGTTTTAGATGTCTCCCTCTTCCAACACACCTGATCAAGCTCTGCAGAAGCCTGATACTGATCCTGATCATTTGAATCAGGTGTGTTGGAAGAGGGAAACATCTAAAACATGCAGGATAGCGGCCCTAGAGGACCAGGATTGGACACCCCTGACGTAGGCGGCTCTAGTTCGACTCCCGGTATGGGAACGGCTCTTTGGGCAGTGGTGTCCTAGTGGTTTGTAAGGCGGACTTACGTCACTGGTTCAAGTCGCAAGACGCTGAGATGGGAAAGTGAGAGTGACCTCTTGTCCCAGTCACCACCACTGTGGGCCTTTAACCTCTGACTGCTCCCCGAACGCTCCACTGTATGTGTCGTTAAGGTTAACTATGAATAGAACGGGTCACATGCAGAGAAGGAATTTCCCCAAAGAAATCAATAAAGGTTAGATTATTATTATTATACTACTTGCACTTTTAATTTGCCTCCATACTTGTGTCCTCTATGCTCTGCGTGAACACGTCCTGCAGTTCAGCCGAATAGCAGAATTTTTGCCAAGTGACAGATTTTCTTTGTTTTTTTTTAAATAATCTGGTGAAAACTGTTTATTTATGGCATTTTTTTTAATGAGACTTCAATGAAAATGTGACGATTCAAAGCTTAGACTCGTCAAAACAGTTCGTCACACCTCATCAGTCCGAAGACCGTTGGAAAGTTTGAAAAAATCTCAAGCTTCTTTCCAATTTTACAGTTTCAGACTCCAATAAATGTTTAATTTTATTTAATTTTTTTTAAAAAGATAACATGCTTTTCCATATACAGTGGCTGGATTTGGGGTTCAGAGGGTTGATGTTGCCTTTTGGGTGACTCTCTCCGAGGGTTTGTGACTGCAGACATCTTTCAAAGTGTGAACGATTAGCTTCCTTGCTCGTACTGTGTATTGTTTTTTCCCCCCACTAATGACAGGCTGGCTGATAACCCAGGCAGCTAACCAACCTCCAACCTCCCACTGATTCGCCCAAACGGCTACAGTATGGGGTCTGTACCTCGGAGCTCTCCCCAGTGCTGTGGCTGTCTCCTCTTGAGTGCCCGGTGCTGGCGTCCCTGGTTCGAGGCGGCTTCCAGGTCCTCTCCTGGGTGGATCGGTTGTAGTAGAAGTGTCTGCCGTTCTGGTCCTTGTAGGTCTCCCAGTCGCCGAAGACATGGAGGGGGGAGCCGGAGGGCAGAGGGGGCTGGTTGCTCTGGGTGATCTTCAGCTCCTGGAGGTTTGTGTAGACGGGCGACTCGGATCGGCCCTGGCCTGACGAAGATACCGTCTGAGAGAGGAGGGAAAGAAAAGGAAGAGAGAAGGGGGGAACTGTGAGTCATCTGGATTTAAGTCTGTTACGTAAAAGCTCCAGAGCAGCGTGTGAAGGTTCATGATGTAAGAAATTCACAGCTTTCAGAGTGTAAATCATCGGCTGCACACACAGGCTGGGGGACACTTTCATCTGAGGCATCTTAAAGCAGATCAGCCATCAAAGACGTCGTGTTTTTTCATCTGAGCTACACACGGAGACGATCACCTGCAATCTTTGCTTTTGCTTTGTTTACACACCCAACTGCAGGAAACAACTGAAAGGCCAAAGGTGAGGAGAAATAACAAGCTGCACTTCCAGCAGACGTGACCGCTGCTGGCAGATCACTAAATGCACTCAAGAGTGGAAGGAAGTTGCAGTTATATAACGCAGAGTGGCAGAGACCCGTGTCAGGTAGAAATGGGGAAGCAAAACTGACCGGAGATGCGTCTTGAATATTGGGATGACAGTTTGCCCCTACAGCTGCAAACAGAGGGAACCGAGAAACACATGGATTCACTGCTTCGTACGTCAAACTGAAGAGTTATTCTTTTGGAGCCGGACGATACTGTTCAAATTTCAGAGCATTAAATACACTGGAAAAAATGCCCCTCCGAAAACAAGGAAAAAAAAAACTTCTTTCAAGGCACTTTTACCTTGAAATAAGTGAAAAAATCTGCCAATAGAACAAGTGAAGATTTGCTTGGTGAGATTTCTTGAAATAAGACATGATATTCAGAATATTGAGGTCTTAAAATTAGCAGGGAAAACTTATTTTAAGCTGTATTTTACCAGCTTAGGTGTCTTAGAATAAACCAGACATGCTACAGAATTAGTATGTTTCACTCAAAAATAGATTTTTGCTTTAATGTTAACTTATTTTTAGTTGTATTATCGTGGCTCTTCTCTAGATTTAAGACCATCTTGTACTTGAAATAAGATCACACAGATTAATTGAGGCATTTTGAGATATAATGTCTTCTCACAGTTGGCTAGAAATCCTAATATTTAGTGGTGTTTGACAGCATTTGAAGGTGTTGTGTTTTAGGTGAAGCCAGCTACGCCCAAAAGGAGGTGTTTTAACTCAAAAGCAGACATTTGCTTCGTTTTGTTTTTTTTACACATTTTCCACATGCAGCTGTTTTCTGATATGAACTGGTGATTTTCCAATAAAATGCATTTATTTTATTTCTTAAATCCAGATTATTTATCTGATACAAACAACAGCTCAGCTTGAAACATGTATGGAATGAAATGAACCTTGTTTCTTGTTAAATACAACTCAAAACAAGATAATTTCAAGATTGTTTGACTTAACAAGATATTTAAGATGCATTGTCTTAAAACACGTCCCTCCATGTTGCTGAAATGTTACCTGTAAAGTGAATTTATCTTAAATCAAGTGGGTTGAGACATTTGGAGTAAAAATAAGACGAATAAACTTGGTAAGATGTTGAGTTTTTGCAGTGTAGTAGCTGCAGTATGCATTATAGATGTCTATTGGTTGTCATGATCGTTACATGTGTAAACAGATCCATACATGAGGAAGGAGCGAACCTACAGCTGATGCTAATAACAAGTGATTAATTGATTGGTCTGCACAAGGAATGAGGCAATAGTGAATCCATTTTACCCATTACAATCTTCTATAACACAAGGCGACATTCTCCTACATTGAAAATTAAGTGTTTAACCTCTTAACATGTCCATATGGCGTTGTTTTTCTATACACTGGAAAAAATATCATGAGGGAAATGAGTCATCAACAGCATGGCCGAGCATTTCCACCTCGAAACTGCAGCGTGCCGGCGATCAAAGTCATGAATTCCAGGGGGTTTCTGCATCACTGTTCTTCCGTAGAACTGGTCTCAAGTGCCAACCTGAATGACCGAAATACTCCAGCGACAGAGCTTGTCATTGTGTAGTGTAAAGCAGTTTTAAGGAGTCTGAGCAAATCTGCAGGTGAGCTGGTGTGCTTGAGCTGCAGCAAGTCGGAGTTCGGGAGCTAAATCAATGACCGGCGAGAGACTTCAAATAGTTTTAGAGCTAAAATAGGATATTCCAACGATGAATTGAGCAACTTTAAGAGCTACAGAGAGCGACTTTAGGACCAAAACCAGTCAGTTGACTAGAATTTGACGTGGAAAAGCAACATATTGGCACATACTGGAGAAGCTGCAACCATCCAGGTTTTGGCAACCTGCTTGAAAAATAATCAAACAGCTGTTCATCGAAATGCTTTCCAATTAATCTGTCTTGTCACTCTGACGTTTTGAAATCAGAAGAAGCGTCCGCAGCCAAAAACGATGCAGGCGGATGTGTGATGGTGATAAGAAAAGACATGATGATACTTTCCAGAGCCTGGTTTGATTTTACCACGAAGCAAATCAGAAGAAAAGCCTCCGAGAACACATCAGAGAAATATTAAACTGGTCAGACCAACCACACACCCTGCTACTGGAAAGCCCGCTCCAGCTCTCAGTTTGGCAGGTGGCAATCCTGATTTCAAATATAGATTGCGGCTCAGCAAAAGTATTGACAAGCGAATGAAATAAAAGAAATAAAGCTGCTGCTCAGTCAAACAAGAACATCTCCCACTGCTGCGGCACGGCCAGCACGCCGCCTCTAATGACAGGGCAACCCTTCAAAGCCCAGATGCACAACTGATCCCGTCAATGGGCTGCTCGTCATGATTATTTCATGCTGGCATTACAAAGGAGCTGCCTGGCAGTAGAGCGACAGGGCGCAGAGAGTCATAAATAATGCCAGCGGCCCGCGGCCTCCGAACACTGGCTCTGTGATGTTTTTATTGCACGGAGATCAATATGGATGAAATATGCAGGAGCAGCGCAAACAGCTGGAGGTTCCCGGGACGATGGAATATTCAGCGGACTGGAGGAAACCTGAAAAGTTCGATGTTCAACACAGTATAACGTCTACAAAATATACATACTGTAGATGCATCCTGTCCCATATGTGTGTTTGCAAAAAGGATCGAAAAGGCAACACTTGACAGAAAGTTGCAGAACAAGGAAACTTTCTTCGGAAGTTCCCCACCACTGAGTCATCAAGAAAAAGGCGCTAATAAAAGGCAGCTTTTACTGGAACCACTCCGTACACACCTGAAATCTTAGCGATGCACGATAAATAAAAACATACAGCGTGTTACCTCTGGCGGAGAGCAACTAGTAAACACGTCATCCTCTTCGTGCATTGAGATGGCTCGTAAAAAACTTCTCCTCAGACGGATTATTGCCATCGTCCCCGTCTGATATATTTTAATTTTGAGTGAAGCCGTCAGTCTCCTTCACCAGCGTGCGACGCCGTACCGCGGTCTTCCTGCACAAATGTTGAGTGAGCATGTGATTTAGTGCACGGATCTGTCAGAGGGGGAAGTCCTGGTGGTGAATCGACCGTTATGAAGCCAGCGAGGTGGTAAGCCACTTCAGTGTTGGCCACGAAACCACATTTTCCTCTCAGGGCTGCTCTGAAATTACACTTCAGTCAAGTGGTAAAAACAAACAAACAAAAAAAAACTCCAGAAAGAAAGAGGTGGATTTTGTACCCTGCAGGACGGAGTGGAGTCACATGGGATCCACATTTGTGTGGATTTAAACACTTAAGATTATTAAACCTCCATCTGTATATATGTCAAACATCCCAGCCCCCATCAAACCTGTGCAGGACTCAAGCAGAAATCACTACTAGTTGGTTTTCTGCTGTTTGCTTTCACCTGATAAACTAATTCTATTTAAAGTAGAAGCTGTAGATGAAACAGAAAGGAAGATTTCAAATATAAATATCACTGAAATATGCGTGGATGCAATTGAAAAGTAGCCTCAGTTTCATATTGAGACAATCCCAGTGGGTGTTAGCATGTGGGCGCAGGTCGTCAGCAGCGGTCGTGAGTTCGAGTCCGGCTAACGACCCTTTGCTGCATGTCTCTGTACCCCCTTTCACCCTGCCTCTCCTTCTATCGATAAAAAATGGAAAAACTCCCCCCAGAAATATTTTTAAAAAAAAGATAATCTCCCTCCATTATTAAACCTCACACATACTAGCACTCGCTGAAACTGCAGACAGAACATCCGACGACAGCAGCAGCATGCGCTCTGTCAAATAAAAGACGCCCCTTATGTAACTGAAGTCTTCGCTACCAGGTTGGCTCATTAAAAATGCATGCGGAGAGGCTCTTGACTTCATTACAGCAGCAGTATATTCCTGAGCAGCTGGTGCTGGACATCTGGTGCGAACAGACTGACCACCTAATCGATACGTAGCTGTGAAACGGCCGAACCGCAGTGGGACATTAAGAGGCCGACCTCTCGCTGACAGGACACTGTGCTTTAAGCAAAGGTTGCCAGGTGGACAGGTGTCGCCACATGCGCGCATTTTTCTGCGCTGTTAAGAGGCTTCCCGCAGCAATGAGAGATCACCTTCGCTAATGTCTGAAGAAATTATTACATTTTTATGAACTGTAAAACTCAGAAAAAAGACAACATGACACAGCAAAGCTATTTATGTGTAAGTGCCACCACGCTACTAACAAGATGAGATGTGTGAGGAATTAAAGGTGGAGTATGTGATTTTAATCCAATACAAATTGCATTAAATTAAGCAAACATCTGTAAATAGTAAATAAAGTGGCTTGGACTAAAGCACACAACACTATTACAGAAGCAAGCAGGGTGAGCAACAGTAAATCAGGCATATGCTAACTATCTGAATATGCTAACTAGCTAAATATCAACAACCTTTCTCCAGAGTCACAGATTCCACATTTAACCGATCAATTAATCTGAGCAGCAAGCACCTTCTGCATTAGTACAAGCTGGAAAAAGTGAAGACGAACATGGCGAAAGTCAGACTTTTATTATCAGTGGATATAGTCGGATAAATGTATCTGTAGTATCATGATGGCTTCGGGGTTTCTGTGCCAAAAAAAATGGACGATATCATTAAAGAGCCCATATAATGCAGGTTTACCAATACATAGTTTTATTTAGGGGTCTACTAGAATATGTTTACATGTCTTAATGGTCAATAAACACATTAATTTTCTTATACTGAACATATCTAAGGCAAAATTAGCCAGATCTATGAGTGTAGGCAGCTGTGTATTCTTTGTTTTAGGGTGCGTCAAACTAGCTGTAAGGCAGGCATGATGTAAATGTGTTACACAGTGATGTAGATAAGTAACAGAAGAAAAGCCTTAACTCCAGTCAAAGTGGTCCAGGTTGTGTTCTGTGGGAGAGAAGAACTCCCTTGGGCTGTGTAAGTTTGCAGACCTTTTGCACGCACAAGAAAGCAACTGTACAACACGTGATGCCCATTTTCTCAGACAACATGGACAGAGATCGTCCAACAGAGCCGCGCTGCTGGAGGAAAGCTGCTCAGAAGTTCAAGAACTCACACTGAGCTGATGGTTACACAGTCTGACCAGGAAGCCAGAAGCTAAACAACCACGACAACTACTGTACACAGACAGGAGCTCTGAGCCTGAGGGTGCACTACACAGCAGCAGCCAATTAACAGTTCTGATTGCAGCACAGCATTGTCTTAATTTCCTATTTCAGGCCAGAGCGGCGGTGAATGGGTAGGGAAGGGGACGGGACGGAGAGTGGCGCTGCCAGTTCTAATTAGGAGGCCAGCACAGTCTTATCAGCACTGCCTGCAGCTCTGCAGCGGAATAACAATCAACCGGTCCAGTGTTCTTCAGCTGGAGATAAAAACCACATCAGAAGAGCCAGAAAAACAGAGAAGCAGAGAAACAGGGGGAAGATTTAGGGAACCTGCTCGGGGCTGTGAATGCATCAGAGCTAATAATGGACAGAAATGGCTGCAGATGCTTTGGCACGCAGTTTATATTTAGACGAGTCGGGCTAGAGATTCGGAACACTGCGTTCATTTTATGCAAAGTGGTGTCCTGATTCACATAAAGCTGGGGTCACTCTGCAACTGACGAGTCCTGTACATGTTTGTTTTAGCGATGCTGGTTCGAGTGGTTTACATGTTTGTCCTCAGATTGCTCACTTTGCCCGACTAGCAGTTAAATTAAACAAAAAATACTCAACTTTGAAGAGGTGGGGAATGTTTTGAAGTATCTGAATTGTCCATAACTTCAGCTGTAAATATGATGATTACAGAAGTGAGCATTCCTGCACACACAATAAAACATGTCTGAAGCTTTTCAGTCATCCAGGTCATGGTTATCCTCGTAGTTTCAATTGTAGCATCTGGACTCGCCAAGACGTTTCACCTCTCATCTTGGAGGGAGGTAGCAATCGTAGCAAGTCCAGATGCTACGACTGAAACTACGAGGATGCACAATAAAACAAAACACATAAGGAACATGTACCGAGGCCAGAGCCATTCGCACCAAAGAGAACCGGTTCCGATGGAGGCGGTGGAAATCAGGAAACGTGCCCTCAGGACGATGAACAGAGATGAGGGAGCTACAACCTGTCCCACACCTGGGGTACCGTCTTGGGGGGGGGGGGGTCTGACAGCAGGAGGCGTGGTCGACCTGTCAAGTTTGACAGGTGGACCACGCCTCAGTAACATCAGCTGATAAGACACGTCATCCCCAACATCTGGATGACGTTCTGAAGAAGACGGAAGAGATCTGTCGAAACTGTCGAAAGGTATTTAAAATCTTTAACTCCTCGCTGCCTGATTATATAAATGAAAGAAAGCTACATGAGGAACATGTTAATTTATCCCTTCATATATCTATTAATTAACAGGCAGCTGAATTAACGATGAGATGCTCATTTGTTGCTGAAATTATCAGTGGGATAACTGAATTTAAGCTGCAAATTTAATTGATTAATCGATTAGCTGTCAACTAAATAAACAAATCTACAACTATTTCGACAGTCGAATAATCTATTGTTTCCAGCTTCTTAAATCTTATTTTTCTCTGTTTTTTTTTGCTCTTCTGCAACGATAAACTGTACGTCTTTGGGTAGCGGACAAAACAAGACATTTGAGGACGTCATCTTCACCTTTAGGACACTGATGTGCATTTCTCGCCATTTTCTGACATTTTGGAGACGAAACAACTGATCAGTTCATTGAGGAAATATTCAATAGCTTAATCAACAAAGTAAATAATCAATAAATAGTTTCCACTATCTTGGAAAAATGAGCATTTACTGTTAGGAACATCTCTAACGTGAGGATTTTGTTTTCTCTGTGATGTAAATCTTGGAATTTGAGGCTTTTCTTTCTTTGAAGGTGAGGTCTGATGTTTTCATTTTTCTCTGGAATTTAAGTTTCTAAATGTTCAGCAAGAACAGTCAAGAGTAGTTAGATTATCAATAAGAAAATGATTTTAAAAATAATGGTTGTAGGCTGGGGCTGCACGGTGGCTCGGTTGTTAGCACCATCGCCTCACAAATAGAAGATCCTGGTTCACGTCTCGGTTAGGACGCCTGGGATCTTTCTGTGTGGAGTTTGCATGTTCTCACCAGGTTCTCGAGCTTCCTCCCACAGTCCAAAAACATGCTGAGGTTTATTGATGATTCTAAATTGTCCATAGGTGTGAATGAGAGTGTGCTTGGTTGTCTGTCTCTATGTGTAGCCCTGTGATAGACTGGTGACCTGTCCAGGGTGTCCACTGCCTTCGCCCGAGTCGGCTGGGATAGACTCCAGCACCCCCGCGACCCTGCTGAAGGAAGGAGGGAGGGAGGGATGGATTTATGGATGGATGGGTTCTAGGCTGCTGTATAGCTTGCTGAGTTAAGGCGTTGCCACCTTGGTGCAGGTCGCCAGCAACGGTTGTGAGTTCGAGTCCGGCTCACGACCCTTTGCTGCATGTCTCTTTCTCCTCTATACCACCCTGTCTCTCCCTCTATAAATAAAAATGGAAAAAAAACTCCCCAAAAAATATTTTAAAATAATGGTCGCAGCCTTATACATGTTGCTTTCAGTCAGCACGATGAAGCTGCAGCTTTCCGGGAGAGAAAATCACAGGTGAGCAAATGTTCGGGCAGCAGCGTCCTTTAGGTGGCAGCCTGACAACAAAGTCGGTTCAGGTCTTGAAGCAACGTGTCGGTGATGTGGGAGGAAGGGAAGGCGGGAGGTGGGACTCTCCACGTTCACCTCCTCTCTCCTCCCCCTTTCTGCTTGACACAGATGAACCTGCTCTGCTGCATACCTCCGGGAGCTGGACCATGCAAACACAAAACACACACACAAACAAACACACACTCACAGCACCTGGATGCCAGGCTAGAAGTGTGTGTGTGTGTGTGCTCGACCAACATGCACACGTGCAGGTTTGCACATGTACAAACATTCCCACACAAACAGAGAGAGAGAGAACACACATGTCCCTCTCTTCTACTTCCTCGTCCATTCAGTTTTTAGTTTCGCTGGGACAAAGAGTCACTGCAGCACTTTTTATGCTCACGGTCTGGCACGACTGTGGTTTGGGCCGCATTGCATAACATAAGTAGGAAATGTTACTTCATATTTCTCTCTCCGGGTACAAGAGCAGATGTGGCTGACGGGAGCGGAAACACAGACTGTTCCCTTCACATTTGGGTCAAACGTTTAATGTTACCGAGCAGAAACAGCCCTGAGTTACTCTTTTAATTAGTTTTGCATCGAGACAACACCACCTTAATGCATGAAATCACATCTTCAGGCTGCATATATGCACCTTATACATCGAAAATTAGTTTTACTGCAACCTTTACTACAGCAAGTGTCCAAACTTTGGACTAACACTGAAAGAAATATGTGTTAAGAGTAATTCTGCACTTGGAGTTCTTTCTATCTGAGCAAGTGAGAGAAGTGCAGCTACATAAACAGACATAGTTATAGGGAGTGATGGGTAGATAGGTGGAAGTAGGACAAATAACCAGTGAAACCATTCCAGGAAGCTTGACGGCATCGGATCGAAACAGGAAGAGATTGCACTCATGTAAAAAGGCCGGGCTGTCTTTCCTGATAGGATTCATTTTCCCACGATACGTATCCATGTCTTGACATTTTCAGCGGGAAGGAGTGGGCATAAAAGCTACTAGTAAGGAGAATTAAGCAGGAACAGAAAAAGCCCAAACGTAAACATGACCGAGCATCCAAGAAAAAGTCGCCAAGAAGCCCCAGACACACATCCATTATAGCCCGGTGCCTCTTTCAGCCCGGTCTGAGCTAATCTCGGCGATTCTGGCCGAGCTGAATAATAAGGAAGAAAAGCAAACACGCCGCCGGTTGACACAGAAAGGCCTTGAAACACCAGCACCACCCAGGGCAGTTACACAACTCCAGAGACACAGACGACGCAACGCGGGAAAACAGCAGCGAACGGCCCGAGGCGGGTTTGAGCGACCCAGTAGAGCTGAAGTCAGGAAGCGGCTCTGACCCGACAAGACGCTAGTCAGGTTGACACTGGTGGGAAACAAGCTGAAGATTTGATTTCACTCATTTCAATCCTATTCGATTAATGCAAAACTGCTTCTAGTAATTTATCCAGGACATGTAAGCTGTCATTTTACATAAGTGTGAGTGATAAAACAATGCCACTGCATGGTCAAACCCCTAAAATGCAGGATTTTTTTTGTTTTCTTCAAGCGTATCAAGGTGAAATCATTCCTTCACCCTCATTTATTTTAGTTTTGTGTGTGTTTTTGATTGTTGTACTTAGTCTGCATTGTAATTGTTAGCCGTGTGCCTTAATATGAATTCAAACTAAGGTGGCTAAATTCTAAATACAAAAAAAATTTCTGCTGGTCTTTACAAAAAAGGCAAAAAAGGCACTCAAATGCATCAATATTTATCATTAGACTGAAACGGAACAGCTGTTAATGCTAAGTTTTTCATCTACATGGCCTATTTTTCATACTAACAATAACATTATTTACCACAAAACATGCAGCCCAAATGAACTCATACTCATTGAGGTACAAATGCAAACACTCATCTCGGAATTTGAAGATTTTTTTTCAATCTTTTACCTGCAAATCGCAAGAATTGTCAATAAAAACAATCTTTAGTTGCAGCCGTATTATCAGATCCACTAACTTACACACTATCCGAGACAGTGAAGCAATAAGATCTGTCTGGAGCGAAGAAAAACAAACCCTTTTGTTCTTTCTGATGGATCAGCTGCCCTTTTTTTAGCATAATCTCAGTCGAGCGTAGATTCACAGAGGTCTGTCAGAAAAAGTCGGCTCACAGAGGAGCTGCGGTCTCGTTCTGAGTCTAACTCGGGTGTACTCGAGTCTCGACGTGAGCCGCCAATGGGTCGAATGTAAGAAAAGAGAGTAGGAACTGAAGAGGAGAAAGAGAACAGAGAAGCTGTATGAATATGTTTGAGGAGAATAATAGTATAGCAGGTCGGATGACTTAATTTAAACAACTCAAATTTTCATAAAATAATATGTAAGCATGGAGAACCTACAATGTGTAATATACACAGATCAGCATAACATTATGACCAGCTGCCTAATATTGTGTTGGTCCCCTTATGTGCTCAGAAATGCTCTGAACCATTGGACATGGACCAGAGGACCTCTCAGGGGGTCCTATGGGGTCTGGAACCAGGACGTTGGCACTGGATCCTTTGGGTACTCTGGCTTGTGCAGTGGGGCCTCTGTCAATCAAACTTGTTCCACTGCATCCTGTTGATGCTTTTTGCACTGTTATTTATTGGGGCTGCAACTAGCAAACACTTTCATCTTTAACTGGTGAACTATTTAGTTTGAATGCTCGAAACGTATGAAAATATTCCCACTGCAGCTTAAGCAGCTTGTTATTTTGGTCCATTACCCACCGTTATACAGCCGAAAACAAAGAAAACAGACTCACATGATGAATCAATCACCCATCTATCAACTGGTTTCTGTAGAGACTGTATACAAGCATACCACAGATGGAGAGAGACAACTAGTGTTGGCGTTCCCCAAATGTAAGCAGAAATGAACTTGTCCAGATGTGTGTGTATGTTTATGCTTGTTACCAGCAGATGTTTGGATGCTGCTCTTCCCTCTCCACAGGGAAACATGGATATTCACTACACTCTGCAGGACACCATGCCTGAACACACGGCCACCCTTTATTGAATGCAGGACAGTTCAGTTTTGCAAACACTCCTGGTTTTCTAGACACTTAAGTGACATTTATATCCCACGACTCAAGTGAGCTCTCTGGGCTTGCAGCTACGCCCACGGTGACACGTGGGTTTTTTAGTCGTTCTAAAACCGGCGGTGTAATATTCCCCTCGAGGTGACTCAGCATTAAATATACGTTAGTGTTGTGGTGATGTTGTTTTTGGAAGCTGCAGTGCAGAACCAACTTGAAGAAACACAGAGCAGCGGGGAAACCGACGGCCTCGACTGAACCATAAATCCTCTCAATCCATCTACCCGACTGGTGGCAGCTAATGATGCTAATTCTCCGGCACAGCGGTTGGCCGGGGGCTGGGGGAGTCCACTGAGGACAGCTGGAGTGGATGAAGGTGTGTGTTGGCGGTTATGTAAGAGGGGTACCAGAGGGGACAGGTGTGGTCACTGCTCAGGACACGTAACGCGATGGGATGTGACTCGTGAAGATGTGTGTTTTGTGTAGCTTTCTCCTTCAATCTGGGCTCCGTGCAGGATTTAATGTTGTTATCTAACACACAGATACTGAGCTATAAAACCCTGCTGTCAGGTAGGAAATGCTGCATTCTTTAAGGTCTATTTTTTAACCTGGAGCGTGAACTTTCAAGTTTTATCAAGGGTTTGAGAAGGAATTAAACCTTTCAGTTCATGCTGAAACAAAAAAAATCATCCATAATTAGACAGATAACATTTTCCCTTTCACAGTAGAAAAGCCCAAGACGCAGCTGAGATTAGCCTATCGGACGCCCGCCTGTTGTATCGCTCAGAAATAAATGGCCGACCGCATCGCGACGGGCTATCTAAATCACCACTGATGGATGTTTACATCTTGACGCCTGTTATCTCGGTCCAGCTCTGTTGAGCCGACACAGCTGAGGAGGATGAAGATGTGAAGCGGAGATACGGACGACTCTCCATATCTGTGCCGTGCCGCCACTCAGTTAATGCCAACCATAATATAACCCTGCAGGCTCATGTTACATACTCGTTCACTGCATATGTGTCTGACTGTATGGATTAAACTGATTTCTTTTTTCGAATCCGAGAAGGTTCCCTGAGCAAAAACATAACACATACTTTTAAGTCAGCTGTTGAACATGGGACAATGCAAGCTCTTTTTCTGCTGCTTTACATTTATGAAGTAACAAACTCTCAACTCTACTGATTACCGTTGAATAAAACCTTTATTAGCGCAGCTCGACATTACAAACCTTGCTCAAAGGCAGCGTGATGAGGTCAGCTGACTACTGTCTTGGCCGATTATCTGAGCCAATATTCAGATTTTGTTTTGTTTTAAGTACTTCGTAAAATAAGTTGTTATCTTATTTATGTCCTAATATTATTTAAATTCACACAGTGGTCAAAAACTAATATAGCAGCCAAATAAACACTGTCCCACAACAAACACACTCCCTCATGTGAATGGAAATCCCCAATATCACTGGCCTACCCTGCAGGAAAATGCACCCCACCACATGGAAACAACATCAACCAATCAGGAACATGTTGAGGAACATGACAATGGTCCAACATGTTGATTTGACCTCCAAACTTCCTACACCCCATTGTGATCAAGCATCAACAGGATGCAGTGGAACAAGTTTGATTGACAGAGGCCCCACTGCACAAGCCAGAGTACCCAAAGGATCCAGTGCCAACGTCCTGGTTCCAGACCCCATAGGACACCCTGAGAGGTCCTCTGGTCCATGTCCAATGGTTCAGAGCATTTCTGAGCACATAAGGGGACCAACACAGTATTAGGCAGGTGGTCATAGTGTTATGCCTGATTGGTTTACATGTAACTATAAAAAGATAATGGAGTTTGTCTATGTAGTGACAGTTCTGTCTTTCAGGAACATTGTTACAAGAAGGACTGGAACTTTAATTAGCAACCCTCTGCTAACAATGCTAGGCTAAGGCTAACAGGCTGCTTTAAATGACTGACAAGAAACACTCACCACAAACCAGGAAGTTAGCTACTTTCACAGTTTCTAAGACCAGTTTCTTCAGCCTTGGCTAAACCCTGGCTAAGGTTTTGTTTACACCTTCAGGACTAAGTGACGCTAACATCACAGTTAGGCTAAGTGTAAAATTAGTCACTTGACAACAATAGCAACTGATACTTTTAAGAAACTGTCTTAAGTGGCTATTAAAGTGCGAGACCACCAAAACAAAAAGAAAAAAGAAGAACATCAGATGTAACTGTGGTTGAAGAGGAGACAAACAGCTCTCAAACTTATGCTAAATAGATTCACATTTATTGATATTAGATATACTCAGCTATAGCAATTATTAAGTAGTTTTGACAGATTCCCTGCAATCGTGTGTTGTAAATATATAACTTTCACTTGATTAAAGCCAGTTGAAGGCTTTCCAAAGCTGTTTTACTGTAATAAATGAAGCACAATCATGTGTTCAGCTTATGTCAGCCACCAGCCTCATGTTTAATTCAGTGTTCTGTAGACCCTCTATATCGGTGACAAATACTGGTTATTGGATTACTAATAAAAATCATATCAGTCAACCCCTGCGATGTGGTCTCGGAAGGAGTGCTTTTTGATTTATTTCCAACCCAGATTTATCCCAGCTGGTGTGCGGATTTAAACTCTAGACTTCCTGGTCACAAGCTCTCGACTGTACAGCTGCTCCCCAGTATCTGAGCTGGAGCCAGCGAGCCGACCTAGAAAACCAAAGGAGCACCGACTACGTGCATAGAAAGAAATAATATTTAAGTCCTGTACTGATAAAGGAATTGTTGGTGCAACAGAACGTATTTATGAATTGTGTCTTAAAGGGTTTGGTTCTCTCAAGGGGACAAAACTGAGGGATTGTGGGATTTTTAAGGACATCCATCAGTCCATCAAATTTGCATCTTTTTCTTTTCTTAACTCTGTATTTTTTATGTTCAACACTCCAGAATTTTAGCCCCATTAAAGTACATTAAAACTAGACAAGCACTCAGAGAATGCATACGTTGGCCAAGGACCTTCAGTCCACCCCCAACACAATCTCCCAATTCACATATTTTGTATGGAATGTTACAGATACAAATGTAATTACAGACAGTTCAAATGTCCTACCGACAATGCGGCCTTCACCCCATCCGACCTAATGAACAGTTGCGGCCTCTAGCTTGGCAGCTCCTAACAGCCTCCCAGCTTCTTAGACAACCGGAGATAAGAATGCCGGCCCAACCGTGCGTATGTCGCTCAGGAAGAAAAGAGAACTCCGCCATTGTCGCTGTCTGTCGCATAGTGCCCCAAAATGTCACGTGGTCAGAGGGGGTTACCCCAAAAACAAGAGTGCCTTCTGGTGGCTTTTAGAGTAAATCGCATTTAATTGACCACCTGGGTACACTTACATTAAAAAAAAATCCTGGAAGGAGACGGTGATCCGGATCAGTCCCAAAATTTCCAAAATTTAATCATTTGTTCCTTGTCCCATTTCACACATTTTCTGAAAATTTAATCCAAATCCGTCCTTGAGTTTTCAAGTTATTTTGCACACAAACAAACAAACAAACAAACAAAACAACGCTGGCTGTCACATAACCTCCTTGGCGGAGGTAATAATGACAATCTGGCAAGAGAGGATGCTAAGTTATAATAGGTGACAAGACAAAACTTTAACCAGTCAAAGTAAAAACAAACAAACAATAAACAAACAAAGATCATGGACATCCATCATCTATACACTGCTTAATCTTCTGCAGGGTAGCGGCGTGGCCGGAGTCTATCCCAGTCGACTCGTGTGAAGGCAGGAGACACCCTGGAGAGGTCACCAGTCTATCACAGGGCTACATATAGAGACAGACAATCAAGCACACTCTCATTCACACCTACGGATAATTTAGAATCATCAATTAACCTCAGCATGTTTTTGGACTGTGGGAGGAAGCTGGAGAACCTGGTGAAAACCCACACTGCACAGGGAGAACATGCAAACTCCACAAAGGAAGACCCCAGGTGTCCTAACTGGGACGTGAACCCTTGCCATTATTTGAAAAAAAATGGTGAATAATTTTGTAAACTGTTATTTTCCAGATTTTTCCTGTTTTGTTAAATTACAGATATTATACACTGAAATCACAAGAAAGTACGCCTACACAAGTCCTCGTAAAAAAAATCTGAATTTCTTTTACAATGTTGGACCATAAAATTACACAGCTTTAGTTTATTTTCATCAGCTAAAAATATCATTATTATATAGATATTTGCCAACATTTTCATGGTGCTTTCAGCTTTTGAACGCTACAGTATTCCCTCATTTTTAAATTAATTTTTCTGGCACACTCGCTGCCAGATTTTTATCGTTCTTTCTTTACTGATGCAAAGCAGAGATGGTCACACAGACAGCTAAATGCGCTCCACGGCGGCTGTGAATTTCAACAGAACAGCCTGTGCAGCATGCCAGACATTTTCCACTGAACTGGAAGTGGGAAATCGCGGTTTAAAAGGCTGAGGAGACGGTGACGGAGAACACCTGCGGCTTCACGCACCTGTCCAGCCTTTTTCTCTCGGCATTTTACTCTAAAACTGTGCAGCGCTGGAACAATTACTCGACTCACTGATCCTCAGTCTTTTATCAAGCAAAGGTGCCAAACATTTGCTGGTTCCACTTTGTCAAATCTGAGGTTTTACTGCTTTCCTATGTCTGTTTTTGGATTGTTATTCCGACCAAAATCGATGGTAGTTGCAGCCCTGATCAAACTGTAGGACCAGAACAGTGATCCTCTTGACCCCTCAAACAGAAATACCCGACCAGCTGGATGTGAGCTGTTCAGCATTCTCACCCCGTCATTTGAGGCGCTAACGGCTTTTGAAAACAAACCAAAAAAAGCATTTAACTCACTGTCAGACAGCGTTTAACCTCTGGGTGTCTAACTGGATACAGCGGACCCCTGATCTGATCTGAGAGTGATGAGGCAGATGGCTGCATGTGGGTGTGATTGTCTCGTATTCCCTCTGCGGCAGACGGGGCACATTCAGTTCATTTCCTATTCGGCAGCACGTTACCGAGCACAAGCGGGACAGCCTGGGTTCGACCAATTTCCCAAACAAACTCCGCTCAGCAAATGTTTTTTCTGTAATGCCTTAATGTGTATTTTCAATTTACGTATCTAAAAGATCAGAAATCTAAAAGCTCGCGCATGTTTTCTAGAAACATTCTTATGTTAAACTACGGCGGAAAATCCACAAAAACAGAATAAGACAAAGAGCGATAAAACCAGACGTGAATGCCTCATGAAATATCTGTGAATGACATCAAGAGATAAAACTGTTGGTGCATGAAATCACCGGATCTATATGGAGTAACACCAGTTGGTTTTCAGGTGTCTAAGGTTTAACTGGTGCTTTTTAACAACCTTAAGTGTGCCGTCTTTTTCGGCATTAAGCGGTCCCTCCAGGAATTTGCGATCGCAACAATTAACGCAAATTCAACCAATCTCCGCGACCTTGCAATTTTGTCCAATCACCGCGACTTTTCCACAATTTTGTCCCGCCTCCCGTGAGTTCCACCAATCACAGCAGTCCCCAGTAATGCACGTACGTCACCGAATTCACTTCCTTGTTTATGGTTTGAAGATACAGATGCAACAAAAACTACTGCAAAACAATTCCCTGATGTTCTTCACCAAAGCGGAGCTAAACTGTTTTCACCCCGTGGAATATTGAGGTGGAACACAAACCAAAACCATCCACTGACAAACACTTTTCTTTGCATATTATCTTGTTTAAAAATCACCAAAAATGACCTCAGAAACGGAGCAGACAGAAAAAAAACTGTTGATTTTTCCAACTTTCCAACAGTCCTATTCATCTTTAAAGTGCTGTTCTTTCTGCAAAATCATCCTAATCTAATCTTAATTTAAGGATATATCAACAAAATCATATTATTCTACATTTCTCACTAAAGAAATTCCAAAAAATAATTCACTTGTCGTAAAAAGATTCTGTAAAGAATAAAATATTTTACGTTCCTCTGGACAACCAAGAAGCTATGAGTGACTAAGCTGTGACCAACAGTCATGTGATAGAAATTCATGGACTTTTAAGCTGAACTGGGCTGAAATAGTCTGTTGACAAAGAGCAGAAAAGAAAGGAAACCAATTGAACATGTAAATAATAAATATCTCCAGTGAGTACAGCCACTTGGAAAAACGTTGCACATGTTGATTGAAGTTTTTATGCTGCAGAAGAGACATTTTCCGTTCTCTCTACTTCTAGCCTTGTTTCCACAGAAGTGCAGGGCTTTATCCAGCAGTCAAAAATCACCTAACAGTGAGTAAAAACGTGCCAGACACTGCTTGGTTTTCAGAGGGTTAATTGACCAGGCGAGCAGACACAACAACATTAAGTCCATTTGCAACAGCCTCTTTTATTCCGCTGAAAGAATCTAGAAGTCAGTGAGTTCTGTAAACCACAAAACACTGCATTGAGGTGCTGCACACATTTGTTTCCTTCCCTGCTCATGTTGTCAGATCACATTATGACAGACACAGCCTCACTGTCGAGCAGCCTGACCCAGCTGGGCCCGCTGAAAGAGCCGAGGCTGAATCCAGCAGGGCAAGAACAGGAGTGGCTATTATTTCCCCAGACGGCGACACAGGTCCTTCAAGGCCATCGGTCCGCATGTGTTGGATGTCCATTCATGGACATGAATGAAGCTATACGTCCATTAACCCAGAGGACAGGGTCACAACACAGCCACGATGCACTGAGCTCAGCACAGAGTAAGTGGCAAAGATAAAAGGAGCCTCGGAGGGGAGCTGCAATTATCTAAGTAGACTCTGTTCATTCAGAGCTAAATGTTGCCTTAAGTGAGGCCACTGACTGAAACACAGTATGTCTAGAACAGTCTTAAAACGCTTTTTGTTCACGTAAATGTTTGTTTCTATGCTGCTTTCTGGGCCAGGCCTCAACAATATGACACAATGTTTGTCAAAGACTATTTCAGTTATATACAAGAATTTAAAAAACACATGAAATAGCCTTGGCTGCACGGTGGCTCGGTGGTTACACAGCTAGAAGATCCCCGGTTCGCATCCCAGTTAGGACGCCTGGGACCTTTCTGTGTGGAGTTTGCATGTTCTCCCTGTGCAGCGTGGGTTTTCTCCGGCTTCCTCCCACAGTCCAAAAACATGCTGAGGTTAATTGATGATTCTAAATTGTCTGTAGGTGTGAATGAGAGTGTGTTTGGTTGTCTGTCTCTATGTGTAGCCCTGCAATAGACTGGTGACCTGTCCAGGGTAGGCTCCAGCGCCCCCACAACCCTATAGAGGATTAAGCGGTGTATAGATGATGGACGGATGGATGAATGAAATAATCCACTAATAAATGGTGTCTGTAAACATTTTACACTTTCAGGACATAGCATCATTTCATTGTAGGTTATTTCCAAATTTCAAACATCCAATTTCAATCTTTCTTCAAGCTGCATGCAACCTCCATTCTGTTAAGCTCTGCAAACATTCGTACTGCAACATACCTTTAGTACATCCTCATACCTTTTGGATTACAGCCTTCTACAGTAACAATGTGATGTTAAATCTATAGCACGACACGTCAAAAGAAAAGTAGGCTTGTAAATTCAAACATATTTCATTAGTGAAGAGACACAGAGCTTTACAATTTGCCAAACGAATAACAACAGATAACATCAATATTTGAAGACCTTAAGGAACATTTGCAAAGCTGAACCACGGAGTCAACTATTCTATTAAAAGAAAACGTATCTGCAACTTGTTTGAGAGTTGATTCACCTTTTCAGTCATTTGAACGTTAACTAGATCCAGCGTGTCAGTTGTAGGAAGTTGGAGTATTTATTTGCCTTATGTGGCAATAAACTGTGCTTTTTCTGATTTTTTATCGACTGGTTCACTATTTCCTGACAGTTTACGGATCGAATGATGGATTTTAAATGAAGACAATAAGCGGCAGAATCATCTAGAATGAAAACAACAGCTATCTGACTCTAATGAGACGACCAAGACAAATCCAAAGTCGTATTAGGAGTAGTCATTCTTGCTTACTGAGGAGATCAGTTATTTATTATACTCCTTATTATACTTCCTAGAACAATATCACGGACCCCCAGAAGTCAGCAGACCCTCAGTAATAATCACAAACGCATCCCAACGTCAGTCTTACAGTCAACAACCGCTTCTTTCTACGTCGGGGCTCATGAAAAGCCGCCCTCTTTCCTTGGTGCATCAGTGATGGCAGTGAGGTCAAACATGTGGGTGAGAAGTCAAATGCCAGCAGGGTTAATGACAGAGGCGGTCTGGGGAACTGTAGGTACATCAAAGACTGCCTACGAACTGAACGATGACTCAGTGGTGCCACGAATGTTCCCGACCGAAGTGACAAAAAAGAACCTCCAACGGACAAAAACGAGATGAAGGAAAAGCCCAACCAGACGCAAACAGTTGAGGGCTGGGACAAAAGATCAGAGGACTGGTAGGAGGAAAAAGAAAACACACAAAGAAAACAAACGGAGAATATTAATCTCGTGGCGCACAAATGAACAGCGGGAGCTACCGTCCGCTCAAAGCCGCAGGGAAGTCTGAGAAAGCTTTAATAATGGAAACACTAAACGTCATGTGTTCAAGGCGTAGATGCAACAGTGGGCCTCGTAAATGAGTGGGCACTGGAAAAAGAGTGAGTCACGCCCGAGGCATGTCACAGTGTGGCCTTTTCACTGGCAGCGAAAATAACGGCAAAACACAGAAATTAGAGAATTACTGTAAGTGAGGAGAAAGAGGGAGACTCACATCGCTTCTTCATCACAGGCTTGGTTTGAGTCACAAATTCAAAACAAGTTTACCAGCCAGTGCGAGTTAAAACCAGCCTCAGCAGACAAAATCGACCTGAAATCAACTGTGATGTTCTCGGATGGCCAGATAACAGATAAAGAAAGTAAAGATTTACTGATATAGCAGTCTGACACAGCGCTCCACGATGAAAACATCTGACACAGAGATGTTTTCCTTCTCTGTTTGAACAAAACTTCAGCTTAGACAATCTTCATTTTACAAAATATCCCTGCACCATGAGAATGCAAAAATGAATACAAATACCGAGGAAGACTGTCATATTTTCAACTGCAGAACTGCTAATGCTAACCAAGTTTTCAGAAAACAGTAGACTAGACAGGCATAACATCTGCCTAATATTGTGTTGGTCCCCCTCATGTGGTCCAAAATGCTCTGAACCATTGGACATGGACCAGAGGACCTCTCAGGGTGTCCTATGGGGTCTGGAACCAGGATGTTGGCACTGGATCCTTTGGGTACTCTGGCTTGTGCAGTGGGGCCTCTGTCAATCAAACTTGTTCCACTGCATCCTGTTGATGCTTGATCACAATGGGCTGTAGGAAGTTTGGAGGTCAAATCAACATGTTGGGCCATTGTCATGTTCCTCCACATGTTCCTGATTGGTTGATGTTGTTTCCATGTGGTGGGGTGCATTTTAATCCAGTGACACTTGGGATTTCCATTTGCATGAGGGAGTGTGTTTGTTGTGGGACAATGTTTATTTGGGTGTCTAAGTCTCATCAACACGGATGTTAAAATCCAAGGTTTTCCATCAGAACACCACATAGTACCAATATAATCAATGTTATTTACTTTACCTGTCAGTGGTCATGATGTTGTGGCTGATCGGTGTATATTTCAGGAACATGCTCATTACACAGAGCAACAATTTTGCATCCTTTTACATGTCCATATCAATACACTAATTTTGAAGGCACTTGAGAAGAAATAAATCTGTTTTAATGACCTTTTGAATGACATTTGAGTGTGAATGAGGGATCTAAACTTAGTGGAAAATGCTTGCATAGCAAAACATCCATTTCAGTGTGGACAAGACCTAAGTATAATATAATACATGTATAAAATATATATAATACTAGAAAAGCACTCAGAGAGCTCATACCTCCACCAAGGAGCTTCAGTCCACCCCAACACAATCTCCCAATTCACATATTTTCTATGGAACGTTACAGATACAAATGTAATTACAGACAGTTCAAATGTCCTACCGACAATGCGGCCTTCACCCCATCCGACCTAATGAACAGGTGCGGCCTCTAGCGCGGCAGCTCCTAACAGCCTCCCAGCTTCTTAGACAACCGGAGATAAGAATGCCGGCCCAACCGTGCGTATGTCGCTCAGGAAGGAAAGAGAAGTCCGTCATTGTTGCTGTCTGTTGCCTGGAGACCCAAAATGTCATGTGTTTTTGCTCTCCCAAAAAAAAGAGTGCCCTCTGGTGGCTTTTAGAGTAAACCGCATTTAATTGTCCACCTGGTTACACTTACATTAAAAAAAATTCCTGGATCCAGACAGTGATCCGGATCAGTCCCAACATTTCATCATTTGTTCCTTGTCCCATTTCACACATTTCCTGAAAATTTCATCCAAACCCGTCCATAACTTTTCAAGTTGTTTTGCACACAAACAAACAAACAAACAAACAAGCCGGCCATCACATAACCTCCTTGGTGGAGGTAATAAACCCCAGGCTGTACATAAAAGATGGACATAGCGACCGTTAGTTTGTGGATGACCCATTTGTAGCCTTGAATTTGAGTTTCTTAGGTTGTTTTGTAACCGGATGTGCGACGGATTTGATTGTGAACCCCGGAGTTACTCTCTGCTTTAGCATCTATTTTACTCTAAACGGAGCTGTAGTTTACAAAATAAACATCACACTGCATTGAAGGACAAGTACAACTGGCAACTTACGCCATAAACTCTTTAGGAAAAAGTTTTATGAGGCAACAGATAGGTTGATTTTCTCATATAGTAATTTACAATCAGACTTCTTTTTGAAACCAGAGGAGTCGCCCCCTGCTGGTCATTAGAAACACTGCAGGTTTAAGGCATTTTGCATTGATTTCACTTCTAGAGATTACATCCATCTTTTATAATTAGTCTAAGGTATAAATCAAAACCCTTTCACTCAGTGCTACCTACAGTTTCCTTTTCCCCACAAAGATGCAACTTCAGTGTTAAATGATGCAAAGCTGCCTGTTTTTAGGAGGTCGCTGCTGTGCCGCCCTGATTAACGAGGCTACTAGACTGACATGTATGTAGGACGTTCTTACTGATGGACCCAGTTCGGCTTTATTTAGAAAGCCAACAGTCGCACAGAGATTTCTCTTTCAAACTTGAACTGCTCAAAAAGAAACAGCACTGACCTTAGATCTGCTGTCAATGTACACTCACAGTCTAGTCTAACAGTCGCTCTGAATAAACGTGATTCTTGGTATCGTTGGTGTTTCCCATCTTCTTTTAAAAAGAAGCCTCTGTATGTGGGTCACGCAACATAACCACTAGGCTATCAGGGTGCCCTCCCTCACTGTTTTAACAAAAAAATACATTACATTAAAGAGGCAGTGAAGCTGTTTCATGAGAGCTTTAAAAACTTCCAACAAAATATTAGAGCTATAATCCTCAGCTGATTAATCAACTAAATGGACAGACATTTTATCAACAAAAGGTCATTTTTAAAAGTTTGAACTTACTAGTTTCAGCTCTTGCAACAATGATATTACTGCTTTATAATTATAAAAAGAATATATCTGTGTTTTGGTCCATTTGTTGGACAAAAGTAGACATTTTTTGTACGAAAAAATAAATGGCAGATAAATCAATCACTAAAATAAACATCTTAGCAACTAAGTTCAAACATAAAACCAAACATAAACCCACGATTATACTCACTAGCCTATAACACACTGGTTCTCAGCTGGTCCAGCCTCAGGACCCACTATGTCTCTATTAATAACGATCGCGACTCAAATTGTTGAAGTTTGCTGTTCCTGTTAACAAATTAAGGTTTATTTGGGTGTAGTCTCAACGCATTTTGATACAACACAGGAAAATTTTGGCTTATTTTTTTGCTAATTTTGGTATATTTGGACACTTTTGCCGAGTTTGGGGCGTATTTTGTCCCATTTTTACAGATTCTGAGCACATTTTGGTTCATTTTTGGGACATTTTAGCTTAAATTTCTCCAATAAGCTGGCAGAGCCAAATCTAGAGGTTAACAGTCGGATACTACTAGTGTCACCACCACTAAATATCCTGCTATTGAAAGCAAACTGTGTCATAAGAAACACGTCCTTTAAAATAGAACACTTAATACCATTACTTATTTTGGAGGGGGACGCATGCTTCTGCGACCCTCTAAAAATGGCTTCACGACCCACCAGTTGAGAACCACTGCTATAACACATTGGAAAACACTAAGCAGCACTGCACCTCTACGACCAGGAGGCCAGTCAAACACACATCAAGTGAAGAGGCCAATGATTGCAGGCAGGAAAGTTAAGCAGCTAAGCATGCAACGGCAAAATGACAGAGCAATTAGAAAAGCTCAGAGTGTAATTAAGCCCGACAACACGCCCAAATACTCCCTCCAAAGTCTCTTCGCAAGGTCAACAACAGGGCAGAGGGATTGGTGGAGAGTAATGAGAAAATAACGCACAACTGGAGCCACTCGGTGCAAAGATACAACAAGCTCTCGAAGGGACGGAAACAACCTGATTGAACTGTTTTGAGGAAACGATGAAAAATGCCTCTACATTAGTATCGTTGCTGTTTTCTGCCGGGCTGAGGTAAATCTGCATCTCTCTCTCAGTCCATGTAGGTTAGTCTGCTGCATTTCCTGCCAGAGCCTCGTTGATCATCATCACGTATCCCAGTTTAACCAAGAGGCACTGCAGAAGGCTGCCTCTGGAAACCAGGCCAACACATTGTCTCTGAAAAGGAAACAACAACATGCACTCTGCACTAATGTAATAATTAATTTCTCAGTGCTTTCCTTATCAAATGAAGTGGTGTGGAAATCTGATATATTGATTATCGGCACTGAATATCTTCTTCCAATCACTCGCTCTTCTCCATTTTTGCGCATCTTTCCTTCAAAGCTCATTTTGTTCTTTTTTCTACACCACAGCATCATGTGTCGACCTGTTTCTTAGCACCTTAAAGAATGTGGTGGAGAAAAAAGAAAGGAGGGGAAAAATGTGCACTCGAATGCTTTTCTTCTCCTGCAGCTGCCGAGAAGAAGCCGCGTGCCTCAACACTGCACCTCTTCACGGAGGGGGAGCAGGAGGAGAGCAAATTGTAGGTATGAGGAAGACAGAGGCAGGAAGAGGAGATCCTCCCCCTGGCTAAGGACGATCCTGCAGGCAGCCTGTAGCATGCCTGGACTTCTCCTTTTAAAAATGACTTTATGGGCTCCAGGCAAGAGTGTACAAAAACTACGCTGACAAGGCAAGCACCGGTGTAGACTGTAAGATGAGGCTTTAGGTGCCGCTTCACTAAAGAATGTGATATTTAAGGGAACAAATGCACAGCTATGGTTTTCTTTCTTTATATTACGACCACTGAACAAAATTAGCCCCACTCTAAATGCACCAGTGGGTTTGAAAGGCATGCTATCTAACACATAACAGAAACAGGAAACAGAAAGGATCATTCAATGTTCTGATTGTCCTTGAACTAATCATGTTTGATGTGTGGATCCATCTAGAAAATTAACCAAGTCTAAGGCCGCATCCGAACGAAGACAAGCCCAAGTCTAAACGTGCAAATAGTTCATCAAACCCGTGTATCGTCCGCACCAAGACGGCGCTTTGGGGGTCTGAAAATGATCATTTCTGAACCGAGGTCCCAGAGTGCAAAGACCTGAAAACGCCCTTTACGACAAGTACCCCTGACTGCAGTGTGCAGGTCGGGGCAGGAGCTCAACGCTGCTCAACGTCGGCATGCTATTGGCTGAGTCTAACATTTGGCTCCGCCCACGGGGACACTGCCTGCATGTAAAAACGAGCGTCGTCTTACGCTCCTGGAATAGCCACAAACAGGTATGTGGTTCCACTCTGAATTGCATTCGATACGCATGTTCCTGAAGGGTCAGGGTTAGCGTGAGGGTTAGATTGTCACCAAACTGTTGCAAAATGAAGTGAAGTTGAACGTTAAGCTCCCGCCCCGAACTGCACACTGCAGTCAGGGGCTTCTCCTTTACGTGGCACCGTTGTTACGCCCTGTCCTCTTCTTTTTCTGACTTGCTCGCGTCATAGCTCCACCTCTTGATAAATGCACCAAACTCAGAAAATGACAACAACAGTGGCGCCGCATAGTGTTGCGTACAGATTTCTGCGCATGCCTTAAGTCCCGCCGCCAGTTTCCGCTTGTTTCTGTTACGGCGTCATAGCGCCACCAACAGGCCTGGCATGTGTTTCACATCATTTTCAGGCGTATAAAGTGAATTCATGTGGACGGACACATTCACTGAAGCAGCTCCGTCTTTATGAGGAACGTTTCTCAAACTATTAGTGTTTTGGCTTCGTGTGGACGGGGCCTAAGCTAAAAATTCACCAAAATCACTTCTCATTTAAAAATCTGCCAAAAAATATCTACCACATTCTGCAAGAAAAGAAAAATTCAACACTTCTTGACGCAACCGAGAAGCAACGACTGACTCTGATGACTTTTGAATCTGAATGACTTTTTAGCTAAACTGCAAGGAGGTGGTAAGGAGAGGAGATGAGTGTGGAAACAGAAAAGGAAAATAAAACATGCTGTATCAAGAAAATATGTGGCTCAAAAATGTTTTACAGTGCAGGAAGTTGTCATCAAGTGGTTAAAAGCCACATTCATCATGGTGCGGCTGTGGCTCAGGTGGTAGAGCGGGTTGTCCACTGATTGCAAGGTTGGCGGTTCGATCCCCGGCCCCTCCACATGCTGAAGTGTTCTTGGGCAAGACTCTGAACCCAAAGTTGCTCCCAATGGTAGATTAGCACCTTGCATGGAAGCTCTGTCGCCATTGGAGTGTAAATGGGTGAATGTGAAACACATTGTAAAGCGCTTTGGATACCACTAAGGTAGAGAGGTGCTATATAAGTGCAGACCATTTACCATTTTTTTCTCCTTATGATTTCTGGCATTATACAATAATTATAATGCCATCAACCATGGCTGTGCTGTTTCCAAAAAGGTGCTGAACTTTATAGTTAAAGTAAAACAAAGAGCCCACAGTGAGTAAAAAATGTGACAGAAGATAGAAAAAGAAATCCCAGAAACTCCTTGGAGTTCAGAGGGTTAATGCATTAGAAATTACTTCCATGTCTAAACACATCTTTTGATAATTACTAAATCAATGAGCTACAATATGCCAAAGAATCACAAAGCTGCATCGGTGAGAGCATCTTTAATTCTGAATTGACTTTGCAAAACTATGCGGCAAAACTGGTCGGACCACTCAGAACTTGTGGTGTGAGAAGTGTTGCTCCAAAACCAAACGAAGTGTGAAATATCAACAGGCAAAGTGTTTCACAAACTATCTTTCACTCCTTAAGGTTACCGAGACACTGAATCCCAGCGCTGGCAGCGGAACAGGAAACCAACAAGTGAGTGACCAGAATCTGCTGTGCGAAGCTCGTGTTTGTGAATGTGAGCCAAGGTACCGAGAAGGGAACATTTGTATTCAGAAAGGCTATGCTGTAAAAGTAAACACGCAGGGTTTACAGGGAAGCTGGTGGAAAATGACAAAAATGGAAAGGGAGAAAAAAAACCTGCACCGCACAGGTGTTGCTGTAGCCTGTCTTCAAAAATGACTCCTGGCAGTTTTCCATCCACCGGCTGCCACTCAGCGGGCGAAGCAACGTGGAGAGAGGAGCAGCCAGAGATAGAAACTGCTGGCTGTGATTACTTCAGTGACCACGCAAATCCTGCAAGGTCACCGCGATGGGCATGCGGGGAGGCGGAGAGGTGAAAGGAAGGGAAAGCTGCAACAATTTCGCGGAGAAAACACTGTAGCGCGCTCTGCTATTTCACCCAAACGTGTCCCAACCTGAAAATAAAAGTGGTGCTGAGCCTGAGTGAGCGGTCTAGAGAGGAGAAACTGCATTGCGAAGAGAATTCAAAGCTACCACGGGCTACAAATCTGTTTGTAGGAGCTGCAGATCCAGCAGAGGTTATGGTTTCTCAATGGAAGAAGCCCAATATCTTAATAATCAGTGACAACCACTTCAGTTGCACAGTTAAAACTCCTATGTGGTAGCATGTTGGTTTTTGTTGTGTTGTGTACCAGGGTTTGTTCTTCACAACACATTTTACAAGTGTTAGTTTTGTCCATGAAACCCAAAATGTATAATCTCAACTTCTTGTACTCAGATTTCTTTGTCAATAACAGAAACAAAAATCATTTACAGGTCTGTTTGTATGTAAAAAAAACTGCATGTTAGGGTTACAAAGTGGCTCGTTACTACAATTTGACTATCCTTCATTACGTATTAAAGCAATGCAAAGCAACTGCTAAGCTCTGGCAACTTAGCAACATTGCTACAAAACAATCCATCCATCCATTATCTATCTATACACCGCTTAATCCTCTGTAGGGTCGCGGGGGGCGCTGGAGCCTACCCCAGTCGACTCTGGTGAAGGCAGGGGACACCAGAGGACGCTGACAGACAATTTAGAACAATCAATTAACCTCAGCATGTTTTTGGACTGTTGGAAGAAGCCAGAGAACTCGGCGAAAACCCACGCTGCACAAGGAGAACATGAAAACTCCACACAGAAAGATCCCAGGCGTCCTAACCGGGACGCGAACCGGGGATCTTCTAGCTGTGAAGCAAAACGTGATGAGGCAAAATCATGTTATTTGGAGGTAGCAGCACCTTAAATGTCCAAGATAATACTGGAATGCAAAGGAAAACTGTGTGCACACAGCTGCAGTAAGTAGCATAGGTCAACGTTGAACCGAAAAGTTGGTATGTAATATGGGTTTGGAGGCAAGCATCCATCCATCCATCCATCCATTATCTTCCGCTTATCCGGGGCCGGGTCGCGGAGGCAACAGTCTAAGCAGAGAGGCCCAGACTTCCCTCGCCCCAGACACTTCCTCCAGTTCTTCCGGTGGGACCCCGAGGCGTTCCCAGGCCAGCCGAGAGACATAGTCCCTCCAGCGTGTCCTAGGTCTACCCCGAGGCCTCCTCCCCGTGGGACATGCCCGGAACACCTCCCCAGGGAGGCGTCCCAAAGGCATCCGGAACAGATGTCCAAGCCACCTCAACTGACCCCTCTCGATGTGGAGAAGTAGCGGCTCTACTCCGAGCTCCTCCCTGGTGACCGAGCTCCTCACCCGATCTCGCAGGGTGCGCCCAGCCACCCTGCGGAGGAAACTCATTTCAGCCGCTTGTATCCGGGATCTCGTTCTTTCGGTCATGACCCAAAGCTCATGACCATAGGTGAGAGTCGGAACGTAGATTGACTGGTAAATACAGAGCCTCGCCTTTTGGCTTAGCTCCTTCTTCACCACGACGGACCGGTACAGCGACCGCATGACTGCGGACGCTGCGCCGATCCGCCTGTCAATCTCGCGCTCCATCCTCCCCTCACTCGTGAACAAGACCCCAAGATACTTAAACTCCTCCACTTGGGGCAGGATCTCTCCACCGACCTGGAGAGGGCAAACCACCTTTTTCCGGTCGAGAACCATGGCCTCGGATTTGGAGGTGCTAATCCTCATCCCAGTCGCTTCGCACTCGGCTGCAAACCGCCCCAGTGCACGCTGTAGGTCCAGGTTCGATGAAGCCAACAGGACCACATCATCCGCAAAAAGCAGAGACGAGATCCCGCGGTCCCCAAACCGGACCCCCTCCGGCCCCTGGCTGCGCCTAGAAATTCTGTCCATAAAAGTTATAAACAGAACCGGTGACAAAGGGCAGCCCTGCCGGAGTCCAACGCGCACCGGGAACAGGTCCGACTTACGGCTGGAAATACGAACCAGACTCCTGCTCCGGTCGTACAGGGACCGAACTGCCCTTAGCAAAGGGCCCCGAACCCCATACTCCCGGAGCACCCCCCACAGGACGCCACGAGGGACACGGTCGAATGCCTTCTCCAGATTCACAAAACACATGTGGACTGGTTGGGCAAACTCCCATGAACCCTCGAGCACCCGATGGAGAGTGTAGAGTTGGTCCAGCGTTCCACGACCGGGACGAAAACCGCATTGTTCCTCCTGGATCTGAGGTTCGACTATCGGCCGGATCCTCCTCTCCAGTACCCTGGAATAGACTTTCCCGGGGAGGCTGAGGAGTGTGATCCCCCTGTAGTGTGGAGGCAAGCAATGCCATTTTATGCCAAAACTATATGAATAAGACACTCAAAAAGTGAATAAAATACTGAATTCGTACTGTTTATCTGTGTGCTCTGAACTCCATGATGGTCTCCTTGTTTTTTACACATTATCTAAGGAATTTCTTTGGTGGTCTTGAGAGGAAAAAACCAAAAAAAAATAAAGACATCTTTGTTGTGGCTGTGTCTCCTCCGCTACAGGACTGGGAGTGAATCATGTTTTTGTCGCTCTCCGTCTGCACACGTTTTTATCTCCAGCACTTTTTATCTTTAGCCAAAGCTGCGGAGGTTTGCATACTGGTAAGACTTAGTGTCCAAACAGTTACTGCATGGATCAGATTTTAATAATCAGCTGAATGACAGTAAGCAGGAGACAACACAGAGAGACAACAGTAAGTGTCGCGTGATCCGACTTTGTATTCACACTAAGATCCAGTTGTCCTTGAGTGGAAAAAAAAAAGCTTTGTTTTTCCCTATTCAGAATGCCAACCATTCACCTGAACCTGTATTTCTGGTCTTGGATGCAAATGAGCAGAAGTGTGTATCATGTCTCCGACTCCTCAGACGGTAAACCTGAACGAGACACGCGAAAACAGTCGGACCAGTTCAACGAGACAAAGTGGCTCACTGGGTTTTCTCTGTGGGACAACAGTCACAATATTACACATACAATGAGGTTTGGTTGATCATATCTGTTTGGCACTTATTACTGAAGGAAGGAGGAAGAGCAAAAGGAGGAGGAAGAGGCAGGCGAGTCTCCTAGAATAATCTACTAATCTAATCTGAAATGGAATTATCGCCGGGGCCCAGTCCGAACAGGAAGTTAAGGAGCTTTCATCCTGCAGGAGAGGAGCTGACATTAAACTGACAGTGTGCAGCCAGTTCCCCAGAGTGACTCTGCAGGTTCGATTATTCATTCTGTGGAGTTTGTTCTTTTATGCTCCATCAAGGCAATTCAATCACCGCTGCGGCCCGGGCGGAGGGTGCATTAGGGAGGGGATTTTCTTTACAAATCACTTTGAAATGTGCAAAGTGTTCAACAACTCAGACGGACACACAGTGAGAGGTTATCAAATAAGTACAAAAGCTGTGAAGCAAGGACTTTACACATGGATAACTGAGTTGTCCAAATTAAAAATATTAACTATTTGACATGAATCTGGATTTTTCTTTTGTTCCTCCACGCTGGAGCTGTCGTCAGGCAGTCAGCTGGATCAAAACCAAGCCACACACGTCTCACTTTCTCAGAGACATAATGAAAGAATGTTGATGTAATTATGATTTCAGATGAGAACATGTGGGTTATTCAGAAGTCATTGTGATCTGTTGATATAATTATCCCAATAAAATATCACGATTTTGAGAAACTGTAAGCAAAAGGACATGAACTCAACCAAGAAATTCAAAGGACAAAAGGAGCCATAACAGAAATGTATTGTTTGTTGTTGTAATAATGCTTCGTTTTCATGGTAGCTTATGATTATTACCTAAACGTCTCTGCCCACTGAGGCAAATCCCACAAATCATGTACCAACATCCCTCAAAATCTAAATACCGGGGGTGTCACGGTGCTGGACGGGCGGGCCGTCGCCTCAAAATGACATGAATAATTTAGGATGACGTAGCAGCAAGACGCCTCGCTGAGTCTCCATTTCAACTTGTGTCTAAAGTGCAGATTTCTAACTATCTACCAGTTTTTGAATTGTGTTGATCGGCCAAGTAAAACAGAGTTATGACAAATATTAAACACCATACTTTCCCCACGTTTGGAGCGTCTTACGGCTTTGGTCTGGTCCACTTGTTTTACTCCTTTTTCATACTTTACCAGGAAACCCAAGTGATCCCAGACAAGTGATTTTAACGACGGCAGAGCGTCTTCCAGCTGTTAGCATTAGCCATCCTATTAGCTAGCCATACGTCACAGAGGTGTCGCCAGGAGAAAAAAACTGTTTGACTGGAAACTCCTACTTGTTTTTAGTTCTACAATACTGTTCAACTGTGAGACGGAGAAGGTCCAACACCACTGTAGGCACTACGAGGTTCACTATTAAAACACTTTTGTAAATTGGCCATTCTTAATAGTCTTAAAATTTTCGTACCACAGTCCACCTCTGTACCGAACGGTCCGGTTTGGTGTATTGTTTCTGCCCTACTAAATACACTCGCTGGTAAAGTTGAATTTAACCTTCGGAGCCCTAAAACCCACCAGTGGGTTTGAAAGCATGTTTTCTTAAAAATAGATAAAATAAAAAATCACGAGTCATTAGATTTTCAATTATGGGAAATCCAGACTTGGGCTTAAAATGCTCCATTTTAACTAAAATCCCTTTATTCTACATATCTCATTTAAAAATGTCACCAAAATAAATTGTGTACACAAACTACATTTGGAAAAAACTAAAAATTCTGCACCCCTCATTGCTACCACAAAGCCATTAATGACTCAGCTGTGACCAACAGTCATGTGACAAAAACTCAGGAAAGCTTCAGGTGAATTACAGGCTGTGTTCAAACAGAAACTAATTTAAAACTTCTAGTCATGATTGTGTTGTTTTCATAGAGGTGCAGGACTTTATATTATTATAACACCCAGACACTGCATCAGAAACAAAGCAGAGCGCGAGAACATAAAGTGAGACTTAAGTCTATTTCCCAGTGCATCGTGGGAAAGTTCCCATGGCTGTACTTCCTGTTGGTGTGGTGTCAGCCAATCACACGGATGCTGATTGTACATTTAAATAAATATAACCAGCATTAACAAACCAATCCTCAAACTGCACTCTAAGAATAGAATTACCTGGATGAGAATGAACAGGATTGTTTTAACCTGATAACAGCACATTAAGCCTGAATTAATGAAGTTACATTTTTAAAAAAAACAGGGCACTGGATTTCAACTTGTCGTTATGCAATTAAAACATCCCACTATTATGCCACGCTCAGGCTGCTACCATCATCATGCTGAGGAAATTCAGCGAATACTTGCCGAAACACGTCTTAGGTAATTTAGGATTACACTCCAAATAAGGAGGCCCTGAGCTATGAAGAAATGTTAGAACCTGTTCCATGTGAAGTACATCAAAAGGCAGAAAAGAATCAGTCTGCAGGCACGTCTTCCACTTTTTGAACCGAAACTGTGACACATTAATTTGACTCTCTGCAACCTCAATCAGTAAACCTGCCTTGACAAACCCAGTAAACAGGACTGTGTGCATGAGATCCTGTGTCATGACTGATACAACTACGGGTTTATATATTATAAAAAAAACCCTGAAACATAAAGAGAAGCCTTAATCGGCCATATGCCACACTCAGCGCTAGAACAAAGCTAAAGCCGGGATGATCCTGACATTGATCCACAACCAGTTTGTACCGCTACCATTTACACACTGGGTTCTTTATCCTGTGACCTCTGGCCTGTTTGTCACAACCAGGCAGGAATCGAATGTAGAGCTTTGTGGAAAGGGTTAAAAGAAACTCATTTGCGACAGATGCAGTGACCCACTGACATATAAGCATTGGAAGCTTTGAGGAGAAAGCCGGTCTTTGTAATTGAACACTAAACCTGCCTGAATACGTTGTCCTCATTTCAGCTTCAGCTGCAGAAATCCACACCACGGATGCACATTTTCTCTACATGTTCCCATCAATGCATGTTCTATGCCTCGGAAAGTAGGGTAGAAGTTATGCTAATGTTAGTAATGCTATAGCAACATCCATCCATCCATGATCTATACACCACTTAATCCTCTGTAGGGTCACAGGGGGGCTGGAGTCTATCCCAGACAACTCAGGCAAAGGCTGGGGACACCCTGGACAGATAGCCAGGGCTACACATAGAGACAACCAAGCACACTCACACCTATGGACAATTAGAATAATCAATTGACCACAGCATGTTTTTGGACTGTGGGAGGAAGCCCACGCTGCACAGGGAGAACATGCAAACTCCGCACAGAAAGATCCCAGATGTCCTAAAGGGGACGCGAACCGGGGATCTTCAAGCTGTAAAGTGATTCTGCTAACAACTGTGCAGCCTTTATAGCAACATGACAATGACAATGTATGAAAACTCCATTCAAAAATGAGGAGGTGAAACAATATCAGTCTTCAAAACAGTTATTTCAACGTACAAACTGCAATAAATGTGACACCACAAACAGGTGAACTATGTACAGTGTTTTAGGGAAACAAAAAAGGATTAGAATATGCAAAAACACAGATACAACCAAAGAATACAAACTCTAAATTCAGGTGGGGAATTGCACTTAAAGCCACGTAATTGAGGTCTTTTTTTAATGGAGGTTGTTTAAAAAGCCGAGGTAGAATGATGATAAAAGATAGCCTGGTGGCACATTTCATTTGTTTCCTTCTAAGGTACGACACTAACTCAGTGATACCAGATTTTCCAACTCGTTTTGGCTGATTGCCGGCGCCGATTGTAAGATATGCACATTTCTTTTCCATCCAACTGCAGAAAATCTCTCCTGTAGGGGAATTAACAGAATAATATTCCCGTTTATCGTGATACGCCACTGGCAGTTGTAAAATACAATGCTTTTCAAATTAACACATTTACTGTGCACAAAACTGCTTAAACTTACATATAAAATGTGCCTTTTGTTTTTTTTAATGTATCATTTTCAAACCAAACCATCTGTCAGGTGCTATCTGCGCTTCAATATTCATTTTGGGCCGATGTCAATATTTAATTTTAAAGCCTTTATATCCCAGTGCTGATAACGTTGGAGATATCATGGTGCATCGCTACAAGAGGCCAATCAGAGCTCTGTGGACACAATAAAGACCGGGGACATCAGAGCCAGACGAGGAGATGCGTCCATAAAAAACAGAGACAGGTGTGAACATCACTAACGCAGCTCTTCAAGCTCTTAAATATTTATGTGTAAATCACGCTCTCAAACAGAAATGATCGAACATAAAACACAAAACCAGACTGAATAATTAAATTAAATAAACAAGGTGGAGGCTGTCGCAGTTCATATTTTAGAATCAAGTTTCTGACAGTCTTTAAGTATTGACTTTAATTCCCTGGTAATTTAAACACACGACACTTGTGCCTAAAAAAAAAGGATTCATCCTCAATGAGGACCTTGGACCCCTAATCTGTCTCTATTCCTACCAGTGAGCAGTGATTCCTAACACATCTCTGGGGGTCATCAGGTGGAAACCTCCCTTCAACGGTGTTTCTCCTACTTAGTCCCACGACACCTCCAGGAGGCCAGGAGGTGAACTCTGGCGTCCCAGAGTCGCCCCCCCTAGTGCCAGTTCACACTGCTCCTACACAATCCAACCAGCACTGCCACGTTCAACTGACCCAGGCCAGTTTAAGAAATGCTCCAGGTAGTAACCAGTGTCGATGCTACCATTTAGCTAACTGCCAATGCTACTGCTAACCACTACTTGCTTAAACTTTACCACAACTAAGCATGGATTCAGTCTGACAGTGAGAGGAATCTGTCGCCATAATCAGATGGAAACGAGGCTAAATGCAGAACCAAAAACTCCTGCTCCCAAGCTGCCAAGTTAATCATCTCTGCCCCTGAATGTAATTGAGGACAAAGTGCACACAAAGACGGCCCTTTTCTGCCTGAAAGTGACGAAACCGTGGCGCGTGGTGTCGTGAGCCAGCCGAGCACGAGTACACATGGGCAGGGCCGAGAGCAAACCTTTATTTATACTTCACCGGGAGATTACATGGTGCACGGTTCACTGTCATTTAGTGGCTGCTCGGATATACACGGCGGTTTGGGGGAGTTGGAAGCTCGTCAATGGAGGAGAAGCAGCCTTTTTTCGTGTCGAAGGAGTTGTGTCAAAACTGCTGCTGCTAATGTGTAGATGGAAAACATGTCATGGAAGGAGGTGCACAAGAATAGCTGTAAAAAATGTTTAGAAAAAGCACCAATGTTACCACTAAATTCATATTTTATGACACTAAAGAGTACCCAGTTCTGGTAAATCACCATTTTGAGAAATATTCTGTCAGTTTAACATGTAAAATATCAGTCATTCTAGCAGTGCAAAGTAAAATACAGTATATTTAAACTCCAAATAAACATCACAGAATACAGTGTCCTGTCTCCTCCCTGTCTCCTCTCTCTTCATCGCCGCTGCCTCGAGCTCGTCTCACCAGCCAGCTGTCCAAACAAATGTTACGTAGCTGCCGCTTATGTAATGAAGCCCAGCAAGTGCTTAGCGCATCCTCTTAGCTATCGTGTCACATGCCATCATCAGTTCAAACATCTCGGGAAGCGGCTGAACCTCCTGTCTGTTCCTTCTGGCTGCTGATTGTTCAGAGGAATCGGTTGGGGGAAAAAGTAGCCGGATCTTCAGCGATCGATATATGGATCGCGGTGCACACTCAAGCGGAATGAATGGATAATAAACACAAGTGTGCCTGGAGCTTGTGAACCAAAGCTGCAAGATCAGCTGCTTTGTGAGGGAGAGAGAGAGGAAGAGAGACAAAGACAGAGAATGGAGAGAAAAACAGAGCTCCAGCCCCTGTAAGCTCTGAATGCGTGTATGACTGAAAGCTTTTCTAGATAAACTTTAGGGATCAACACTCTCCGCATGCATGACCGGGATCAAAAATCAGCGCAGCACACAGCAGCATGCCTGATGAAATTGAAAACAGACAGTCCTTCACTTAGAGATAAATCTCTCTGAGTGCAACAAACAGTAAACGCAACAGTGCCAGCTGGCATGTGTGCATCTGTGTGCTTCCTGCCACCCAGGAGTTGCATTTTGTTGGAAATATTCGCAAGCATTCGTCACTGTGCAGGACATTACTTAGATACAGTAGAGTACAACATCCTGAGGAATGTGCTGACTCGGCTAAAAATATGCATGTAGTTGTAGAAGCATTGAAGTCGACTGTTTCTGTATTTTGGAGTGTCCCTGCTGTCAGTGCATGCACAGATAAAGAAGCTGTCTTACCGTCTCATTCTCATCTGGGTACATACTGTCCTGTAGCCGAGTTGCCGCCGCAGAGGGATAAGTCTTGTAGCCGGCGGTGCTGACGAGGACACTGATGATGCAGAGGAACACAGCAGCCCGAGCCTATTCACCGACTCGCTCTCTCTGACTGACATGTCACTGTGGCAAACCAGATAATGTCACTCCGAGACCCCACACACCCTCGAAAACACACACCAACTCTAATTCACTCACACATTCTTACATAAACAGAGAGAGGGGGTGGGGGGGGGACACAGAGCTCAGTGATGCTCGCTCTCCCCGAGCTGCCACGACACACACTGCTTGACCTGCGTTCACATAATGCCATAATGCTGCACAGCGCAGGACACAGCGGCTGACATAATAACCAACACGCATGTGAGCTCACACACACTCACACACACACACGCACAGATATCCAATTGAAGCTTCCAGAGGGATTAGGAAAAGCTCCATAAAGTGAGGAACAGTGTGCTCAAACACACACAGACACACTTGTGTATCCTCTGTGTCTCTAATCAAAGAAGTCGTACAGTTTACACTGGATTATCCCTCATAATCAGTATCAAGGAGAGTTATTATTATACTAGCGGCAGTTGTGGTTTTAAAAAGTCTAACTTCCCTCCGACACGGTGAAGATCGTCGCTGCTCATCAAGCTACATTATGGTGTAGTAATAAAAAAAAACACTTCTTGCAATTACAGCCTTCTGTTGTTCTAATAAAAGCCTGTTTCTGCATTAGTGTGACAGCTGTAAATCTTCACATCTCTGACACAGCTCCTACAATCAAATGCAAACGCAGACGGTGTCGCACGACTATTAGAAACTAAACATCCATCATCCCTGTGATGACCGAGAACTGGGGAACAATACCGTCCAATCCACATTAAATGCAGTTTCTTTGTCCGTGTCACTGTAAAATTCAGTGTTTCTGCTTTGGCTGCATTTGTTTAGTCATTGTGCAGCACTGACTCAGTGTTTCAGCAGCACAGTGATCTCTGCTGTCAGGTGGCCTTCCAGGAAATGACTGCAAAGACTTCCACGTAGTTAACCAAGAATCAGCATTTTCAAAAACCTTTACTGAGGTAGCAGAGGGTGCTTCCAAATTTTACAATTCTGTGCTCATTCTTAACCAGGAAAAACCCTGTTAGACGACAGAAATGTTCCTCACTGTCAAGACAATCTGATGTTTTTAGCAAAGCAGCTCTCCCTTTAAAATCGCTGGTTGTTTTAGGTCACTGAGAGACTTAATATGAATCAATGAGCATGGCAGTTTCATGATAAAAAGGGATTTACGGTTTGTATTTTGTCAATATGTGCAATGAGTTTTGTTTGACATGCCAGCTGACTAATTTTATCAATTTTCCAAAGTGCCTCTCAAGTGAAATTAAAATTATTTCTACTGGGATTGAGGATTTTATTACATTTTTTAGGTTGAGGCTGCATTAAAGAGAGGTAAAATTGCAGTGTGTCAAAACAAAAGAGGTAAGGTGAAACGGCTGAGCCAGAGCTGGGGGGAAGAGCGGGTGAATTTTAAATGAAAGCAGAAGAAAAGAGCGATAAAAAAAAAACAGACAGGACTCAAAGCGAGGGTGTCAAACCCGACCTCGCCGCCGCTCGGTTACACAAGAGCCAAACACACTGCAAAGCTGTGGGTCAGCCGCCAGACAGCCTGAAGCTCCGGGTGTTTTGTGCGTCCCAGGTCGAGAACAGTACAGAGCAGTATTACAAACCCCTCGGGACTGCTTCATACCATCGGTGATGAGCGCACAATCTGACACCACCACTTCTGCACTGCCCCGCTGAGGCTTCCTTGCTTTTTCCCAAATGAACTGCTGTTTGCTGACGGTGATTTTCCTGAAAGGAGGCATCCGTGAAGGTTCAAATCCCAGAATATAAAGCTATCCACAACAGAGACAGTGACAGAATTGAGCCAAAGATCTTTTTTGTGGTAACTGGTGCTTAAAAGATATATGAGAGGATGAAGACAATGAGCTGAAACAATCTCTCAATCAGTTTCAAGCAAAAACATCCATCATTTGTTGGGTCCAGCCCCGAAAACATACAGCTTTTCTTTACGGTAGATGTCAGTAAATTACTTTTTTCAGCTACGACAGGCAATTTGAAGACATCATTGTGGTCTCCGGTAATTGTGACGGATTTATTCAAGAAAACAATAAACAGCAAAATAAAATGCTTGCAGCCCTAATAAGCACAATGAGTCATTGTGCTGACAGTTCTCTGGTTGCCCAAATGGTGACCAAGATGTAGCAGAAGTGGGGTCGTGACAGAAGGTCGCCCACGATCCACAAACAATCCGGCAGGAAACATGCCAGAGTAAGATAAGGTGAAACGATCGAGGTAAGAAAAGCACAGAGCACAACTAACAAGCTCAGCAAATGTTGGGAAGACAATAAGCAAGTCTGCTCATTTCATTTCAACGTCACCGACACAACTTTGTCAACAGTTGGCGTCACAGTGCCCTTCAGCAAGGTATGCAGTTCCTTGAGTTTATTAGCCAACAGTAGGGGATGAAAAAAGTCTAAACTTCAATCTTAATTTGACTGACGCTGATCTACTTTTCAGATGAGCTGTGCAGCAAATGGATAATGACATTAAACAGGTAAATAACAGCACTGCCCAAGGTTTCACAGTCTACCTAAAGAAAGCAAAATCACAATCGGTGGTGACGCATTGAGTACGACGTTCACCCAAAATATTACACATCATGCGACAAGACGGCAGAAGATGAAGCAAAGCGGCGAACAAAGATGCATTGTTGTGAATTCTTTGGTAAATGTAGATTGTTGTTGTTGACGTTGGTTGCACAAGTTAATTATGTCTTTCATTTAAGTTAATTGTGGGCGGCTGTGGCTCAGGTGGCTGAGCGGGTTGTCCACTGATTGCAAGGTTGGCAGTTCGATCCCCGACCCCTCCGCATGCCGAAGTGTCCTTGGGCAAGACACTGAACCCCAAGTTGCTCCCAATGGTAGATTAGCGCCTTGCATTGCAGCTCTGTCGCCATTGGTGTGAATGGGTGATTGAGAAACACATTGTAAAGTGCTTCGGATGCAACTAAAGTAGAGAAAAGCGCTATTTAAGTGCAGACCACCATCTTTAATTCCCCGTCATTACACATACATGAAAGACAAGGTAGTTTAAGGCAATTTAAGCAGTTTATCTGGTTTCAGTTGCGTTCACTCCGAAAATACAAACAGCTATCTGGAACCATGTTAATGTTCCCTTTCTCCAGATTAAATGAGTGAAGCATCATTTGGTGACCTTCTGATTGCAGCTCAATACCGATTATCCAGCTGCTCTTATTGGGTGGAAACTCAACAAGAAGAGAACCAGCAGTCAGAACTTTCAGAATAAAAGTTTCACATAAGCTGAAGTAAATTTGTGTGCAGAGCTGTAATTCAGATTCAGGATCGTGATTCCGTCACAAAAGACTATCATGTGATCTTCTGGCCTGATCGCCCACCCCGTAACGCACTCCACAGCAATTAATTCATGCTTTATTTAAGTCCTTTACAAACTGCAGTCCACTGTTTATTATGTTTCCATCTGGGGGTTTTCAGAATTAAATCGCTGGGAACTCCCTGAAAGAGTTCAGATCCTCTCGCCAACATGTGATATAATAAGCCTTTTTAATAAGGCAGAGAAAGAGAATTAGCAGCAGTGCAGATGGCTTGGCTCCCACAAGCAGATCTGTGTGTGCAGATGAACACATTTGTATGGATGTGTCCGCTCATATGTGGGTCTTAACTCAACAGAAAAGGGTGTCACACTAACAAGACCACGTAGACTTTCTGAATGTGTGCCTGTGCGGAGAATGAATGAATAACTGTATTGATGAATTACTTATTTAACGGGTGTGTTCAACCACTTAGTGTACAACAAGGTGTGATAGTGTAAAGACACACACATGCTAACTCAACCTCCTGCCACAGCAGGTAATCAAAGAAATGAGGAAGTGCTTCCTCCAATCAATCACCCCTCTGAGCGTCATTAGAGGTTTTTAGTTGATTACAGCTGCCGTAAAGAACGATGGGAGTCGGCAGGGTTGAGTGCATGTTATTGACTGCGACAATCAACGGTGGGGGGCACAGAGAGGTGGGGAGTCTTAAGTGTGTGCTACTTTCAAAAGTAAGACACTAAGCAGAAGCGAAAAAGAGTTTAACATTAACATCTGATTTGCATGCTTGAATGTTTGACCTTGGCGTCTTTTTTTGAGGCCTTTAATAGCAGATTAAAGCTTCTGCTTGTATGTTCATGAATCAGATGAGATAACTGAGGCCTCAAACCACCATCTCAAAAGTCACATTCTAAAGTTCCAGGTTGTTTTTTCCTGAGAGACTCATCAGTTAATCAGGATGTTTTACTCAGCCTCACATTTTCTCCAGGCTCTGGTTTTCTTCATGTCAATGTACAGAGCAACATGTCAATACCTGTGCACCAGATTCAGTTCAAACACATGTTCATTTATTGTTCTGGAGGACCTACATGTTTCTGGCTCATCACATGATGCAGGTAAGACTTTGGGTAGTTATTTCATAAACCAGACAATTTTCCTTTGTAAATTCGCTTCATACAGTTTCTGGCTGCTGTCGGATACAGTCAAACAACTATTTGAGACAAGCACAAACCGGTATCGTGTGTCAAACAAGGATTAAGCCCATAAAACAGTATAATTTGATGCCTGTAGCACACAACATTCAACATGCAATGACATAAATCTGTCCAGCGTGTGAATACCCACAATCCTATCTTAACCAAAGTTTGAGTGCTATTATTCTTTACATAAAGAGCCCAAAGCTCTGGCTGTAGCTCTCCAGTCAATGCACTTTTTTAAAACAATTTCATTTGTAAAGGCTGAGCTTTGGATGAATGTAATGTGTAGTAAATGTCTTCTCATACACTCAATCAGCGACATGACAACAAATGAACACATGCTAGTATCTTCTTACAAGAGAAGCAGCTGAGCAGATCTAAAAAATGCCAGTTTCTGGGGCGAATACCGAGTGTTAATTTCTTGAACTAATTATGTGAGGTTACTGCAAACGATACACAGCATGCTCGATGCTTCTCACAACTGCTGATGGATTATTACGATCCTGAAGGAAGAGGGATGATGAAAAGCAATGGATGAGACGGTGCAGCGAAGCAGCAAATTAAAACACACTGAGACCTGGACAGCCATTATATTCAGTGGCTGGAGGGAAACATCTGCTTCAGCGAATACAATGTCCAATCCACTGCGGCCAGAGGCTTTGAGAAGTACTGTATGCACAAAAGTATGCAGTGATATCTCAGCTGGTAACTCGGAGGTTTTCCAACTATGTATCAGTGCCTTACAGGCTTACAAGAAACACTGTAAGCCTGTACTGTAGGTCTGTACTGTTTTTCTTGTATTACTTTGCGGTTGTGTTGCAGAATGTGTCCTCTAAACTCTGTGCTTTCTGCTTTGTTAACAGTGGCTTCCACAAACGGTCAAAGTGATGAGGACAACAGCATGGGAAGAGACCTGTCCCGCATCCTTGCATATGAAACTGTGAGAAATGGCCAAATGCAAACTCAAGCTAACTTCTAACCTCTACTAACACCCGAGTTAAACTGTGGGAAGTGTCGAGCTTGCAGCAAAAGCACAACTTTAACATTGTGATGTCTGAAACAAGGCCACTGCATTAAAAGACACAAGTGGCCCCTTATTTTAGGCAACATCACTTTAGAAGAAAGTGGTACAACAGTGCTTAGGGGATGACATTACATGCATTGGTCCCAAATATGAATTGATTTTAACAGAAAATAACTAAGTTTTTCATGCTGATGTGGTAGGCAAGGTATGGAAAGCACTTGTAACACTAAACGGAGGGAGAGTAGCTTCAGTCCTTCAGATTTATCAAGATTAAATCAGCAGCCAGTGTCTGAGATGATACAAACGGCACACAAACACCCATTTGATCCATTTCAGATCATTTCCAGACTTTATTATATATGAGCTCAGCCGTCTGAGTAATGATGAAGAGATGAAACAATAATAGAACGGTAGAAGCTGCTGAAAGGAGAACAAGAAACTAAAGTAGGGACAAAGTGGTCCTTGAGTGCAGCAGATAAGAGCTTGGCACACTCATCACGACCTACTCGAGGAGCTTATGGCTGAATCCAAATCTCCGGACTTTGCGGGCGCGTTCACGGGAAGTCCGGGAGTGCTGTGGGCTGTCCAAATCCACAATTCGTCCAGTCCACAAGGGGCCTCAAGCGGACTTTCTGCGGATTTCCAGAGAGTCTGCTTGGGGTGCAGACTTCAGCAGACCTCACTAGCTTGATTACCCACAATTCAGTGCAATACGATCGTGACGTTTTAATTTTTCCATTTTATTATTGTAGCCTGGCCTACAAAAGCTGTGCAGGCTGACATGGGCTAAGAAAAAATGGCTGGAAAAGGACAAAAGCACGTCTTCCAATGTAAGCAATACCCAGATTATTTAGTATTAGTCTGGTTCCATAAATAAACACTTCTCTTTTTGAATGTGTAAAGCCTATGTGTATGAATAATGATTTGTTCACAAAAGAGCCTATAAATGGGATTTATATCCTGCTACTTGCGGTGATTACCGTATACATGATAGTCTCTCAAATGTTCTCACGGAAACAAGTGAAACAGACTCCAAACCTGTCTATTAGCTCCAGTCATAAGGCTGCTAATACTTCACGTGATGACAATGAGGACGTCACATTACGTACGCCTGAAGTCTGCGAACGCTCAGTCTGCAAGTCCAGAGGGTGGAGATTTGGATTCAGCCTATCAGAATCAGCTGAACCAGCTGGATAGAAGGAACCAGACCTGGCAGCTGGACACACAAACCCAGCTCTACTTCCTGCATGTACGCTGCTGCTTGGGTTTTATATCCATTCATTCTTTTCCTGCTTCAACAGCCATCATTTCTTTCCTTATTCAAAAAAAGATATCCTTCAGGAAAGCAAAGAGGCTGATGGCGAATGCATGAGAGCAGCAAATCTGAGAACAGAGGTGGGGAGGGGCAGGCTCTGTGTATTTTAAGAAGTCCTGACTCACACCTGAGCTGTTGTCACCAGCAGCATGCTGCCAGAACTGAGGAAAAACAAACAAGCAGCCCACTGAAACTGGAGCAGTTTCACATCACCAGGCTTGTGGTGGAAACGCCCACCAGCCGGCTCGCATGAGCTTTGCAGGACTACTGAGTAAACAACAGTCACTGAAGGAACAGCACCGTGTTTACAGTTCATAAATCTTCTTGACGACACTGGTGCTGCAGCAACATGGAGGACCATCTATTAAGTACAGATACGAACAATGACAAGGTGAATCCAGATTCCAGAACAAAGACTGGATCCACAGCAATAAACCACAACTGCATGTCCTAGTACAGCAAAATACATAATTAGGTGAAAGTGAGGACATCACATCATTTCTTTCCTGTCGTCTGAGGCCTCCTTCAATGCTCTACATTCCTTGGAAGTGAAGCTTGTGCACATCTTTGGAAATGAACGCTACAGCACATGACCAGCGGGGGCAGAAGGTGTTGGGTCGCCACAACAATACAGCAAGTTTTAAAGAGAAACTCAAAGTGCCAGTATCCCTGAGAAACCATCTACAACGCCTCATGCTGTGATCCCAACATACACAACGTTGTCACCTATTTTGGTGTTGCTGTGGTTTCTATTTACGTTTGGGCAAAAGTGTGAATTCCCAAGGAAGATATTACAAGAATGATAAGGCTGCAATCTGCCCACTGGTGGATAGACTTTTAATCCTCCCGTTACTCACAAAACACAAAAACAAGTATGTGAACATTTACGCTGACGTCAGCTGGTGTTGCAGCTGTTATCTACATGTATGAATAGACTATAGAGACCAATAACATACTTATACTAGAGAGATATTTATAAAACTAATCAGTGAGGGCTTTAAACATGCCAGTTTTACTCTAGTGTCGCTAAAAATACTGACAAAAAACAGATGCTTAACAACATCAGGACACATTAATACGTGAGATTAAAGTATTTTCTACTCTGTCAGACCAAACTTTAAACTACTAATTGTGTCTTTAAGCATTGCATGGTTAAACTAGCATCAGTACTCTTGAAGAAGGTGTAGCAACAGTAGGTTAAGCCTTAGCAGCTCTGGTGCTCCATCTTCATCTACACAGGATGCATTTAGGCACAGTATTGAGCTGCAGGTCACCCACAGTTTGGAAGTGCTTAAAGCCCATTACACAACTGTGTGCACAAAATGCAGAACAATTGAACTGAAGCATAAAAATACACTTCAGACGTCACCAGTGCGGCCAGCTGAGCAGATTAAAATAGGGCCGCTTCTGCTCTGTCAGATATGTGAGAGTTGGACAACTAAAAAACACGCTGTAATTCAGACGGCACTTTCATGATTTTAATTAAAAAATACTGACTAAACTGTTGATAGTAACTATGTTTAATGTATCTTGATATCTACTTCCAAGATCCAATTAAAAGAAAGAAAGGACAGGAAGAAAGATGCAACAGACAGATTAGCTATGTGACCAAAGGCAGGGTTTTTGCCTTTGTTTTAATATTTGCACTGAGAATGAGAAAATCCCAGAGCATTCACTGACACACAAAGCCGGGCTGGTTGTATACAGACCCAAAAACAAGTTTGACTACTCTGACCTTTGTCCTGAACTTTAAATGGCACACGGACTGGCCGAGGAAGGAAGGAGCTCCATTGTGGACCGAGCCGCTTTTGGAGAAGATACAGAAATTGTATATGTTTGCTTTCAGATAACCTTTCACACACAACATAGTGAGTCAGCGGTTACGTCAGTGTGTGGCACAACAGACTGAAATCAGTAATTCTGAAACTGAAGTTGACGAGATCAGCTACTAAGGCCTGGTGTTCCTGGTAACTGCTAAAAGTCTCATTGAGTTTACATTTCAGATCGACAACAAGAAAACCTACATTGTGATGATATTTTAATATTACACTTGCAACCTAAATCAAACAGTTTTATCACCTTATATTCTGGCTAAATGTTCTGTGGCAAGCTCATTGCAGGGGTCAACCTAAAATATGTGGTTACTTTTGTTTTATTGCACTACTTTGCAAACCAGTTAATGGTGCCACAGAGGAGTATGTTTCATTTTAAGAGAAGGTCCTGAAATGTATCGTAGTCCCCTATGTTATGGATATTTTACTGTTACATCACTGAAAAATGGAAAGAAGAAAAGAAAGAAGAATGTTGCTGGTTGATAAAAGATGAATAAACTTGCACAGATACTCAAATAGTGGGGATGCACGATAATATCGGCGTCCAATAATTATCGGTCAATGTTGGCAACTATGGCGTCATTCCGATAATAAAAGATCTGCCGATAATAATAAAGACTTGGAATCTTGGTTTTTGCCGTTGGTCTGTGTGTTGTGGTTTGTGCTCATGCTTGGCTCCTCAACCCCTCCCCTCCCTAACGGTACTGTCGCATGTGTGTGATGTCATAAGACTGCGCGGGCAGAGAAAAACAAGCAGCATAGGGTGGCACTGACCAGTGTGGACTTTCTTTACCGTGTCTGAAGAAGACATTTCACTTGGGCTGGTCCTGAACATTGGTATATCCGAATATTCGTTCGTTGGGGTGGTATTCGGATAATAATATTGATATTCAAATAGCCGTGTGCGCTGCCAAATGCTGCCGCGTGTCGCCGAAGGCCACCGAGTGTTGCCGAGCGTTGCCAAGGCTGTAGTACTCCGCCGGGCGCAGCCGAGCATCACCAAGGCTCCAGTACGCTACTGAGGCTCTAGAATGCCGCGGTGGTTGTATTAGGGGACCTGCCAACTAACCCAGCACGAATTCAATTGGTTGACATTACCGGTTATTGGCTGCAAGAAGTATAAAATTATCGATTATCAGTATCGGTTGAAATTGGCTTTATCGTGCATCCCTATCAAATAGCATACAAAAACAGCTGATACAAATCTGTTTCAAGTCAAAAAATAATAATCCTACAGAGCAATAACTGTGCCATATCCCAGATCTTATGTAATTATTATTTCTGACATCATAATATTGGTATTCAGGTCACAACTCCACTACTGTAAAAGTATTCTCCAACAGTAACATGAACTTATACTGTACTTCTTTGTATGCAGAAAACGAGCTCTACAGCCAGAAGCAGCACCGCTGAGACCTGGTTTCTACTTTCTCCCCTGCCTTTGTTCTGCAGCAGACTGAGCTAATGATTGGAGGAACAGACACCCCCTCTGACCACCAGTTAATCAGCCGCCTCATCTGACTGACGCTGCTTTAAAGGCAGCTTTTAGACTTGACTCTCCTTTTTCGACAGAGCTTTTTTTTTTTTTTTCAAAGCAGGTCAAGAGGTGAGATCACTGCAGCGTGACTGGACTGACAGGAAGAACAAACCCTGTGACAGTCAGAATGTGACCCCGTGAATCACCTCCCAACAGAAAAAGTTGGATTCTTAATGGTTAGGACACACCTTTGTTTGACTCTCAGTCGTCAAACCTTTGTTGCATAACTCTCAACAAATATTGCTCTTCCTCTCTCTTCCTGTACGTATCTCCTATTATGCTCCCGATAAAAGCAAAATACCGAGATATCTAATGCTATTACTGAAACAGAAAAGTACCACTATTAGCACGGGTTTGTTAAAATCTCTTATTTTACATTAGTTAAGAGCAAATAGTCCTCATAGCTTGATATTGCTTTAATGTAAAAAGTACTGTACAACCATAAAACAGCCATCTACACATACTGACAGGCATCTGAAAAGAGAAAATGGCTGAAAACTGCTCTGTTGCATGATACGTGCCTCAAACTACTGACTCTCAATATGGCTCTATGGTACGAAGGTATGTATATTAGCCCTCTTGGTACATGAATTTATGTTTTTATTTAAAACTGCCGAAGTAAAATCCACTGAATTGGCCCTAAACCAACATCAGTGCCAACCTTCACGTGCAAAAAACACTCAACAGCGCAAAGACTTTAGCCGTGACTTTACCTGGAGATGTTCGGTGGAGGAGCTGCTCAGTTCATCTCCAGACTCGGAGTCGTTGGTGCGCCTCTCTTCCCCCGCAGAGTCACAGTGCTGGGTGTTGTCCACGTCCAGCGGAGCCCTGACCATCTCTGGGGATCTGGCTCGTGATCGGGGCAGAGTGCTGGACCCCCCTTTGTAAGAGGGCTGGGGGCCGCCACCGTGGAGGAGGATGTCAGCCAGAGCTCTGTCGTGGTCGGTTGGAGTGGTGGGGGCGTGGTGGTGGTGGTTACTGTCCCTGCGGGGAATGGGAGGACTAAAGTTGCCCGAAGAGGGTGTTTGTGCTGAAGGGGAGCGCCGATAGCTGGACTCGTGTCTGTGGAGGTTGTCGGCAGGACGGTCGTGGAGTCCCAGATCCAGATTGGATGGTTTTATCCAGAGTGAACCTGCGCTAAGTGGAGACGTGTTGCCACTGTTGGCAGGAGGATGTGGGATGGGTTTAGAGGGAGGCATGAGGGCTTTCCGGACTTCGCGCACATACTGAGCAGGTACATAAAAGGCTTTAGTCCCTTCCTCTTTCCTCACCTGCCACCAGTCCTCGTTGGTTTTCTTTACCAGCATGTAGCATTCTCCCTGCCGGATGGTAATGAGGCGGTCCTTGGACTTGTACTCGTAGTCGTACTCCACCTCGATGTAGACCTGGCCCGGGGCAATAGGCAGCTCCGCCATGATGCCTCTGACTGTCCACCAGGCAGCTCACCACAGGAGGAAGATATCTATCACCATGGCCTCATTAGTGGAGCTGGGGAGAGAACAAACAGGGCTTGAAATTTCACAGTTATGAATTAGCATTTCATTTCCACAGCACCTCTGGGCAACTTGAAACTAGGGATGCAAGTTTTATACGATCATTTTAATGAATAGTCAGCACCAATACCAATTAATAATGGAGTAATTGTTAAGCGTTAGTGTTGTTCGAGCCTTTTTTTAAACCAAAGGCAGGTTGGTAGCATTAGCAACTAGCCTGTATGAATGGTGCTCGTCTTCAATGCTTGAACTCTGGCCAGAAGTCATTAACCACCGCAAAAGTCTTTGTCATGGTGCCCATTGCTAGCTAAACTCCCACAATGCTTTCTGCTTGCCAAGACAGAACTGCACATAGTCCGAGTGACCGCCCCCCCAGGTCTCTACAGTATTAAGCAGTAAGAGGCTCATGCATGTCCTTCATCTTCTGCCTTATTGGTTAATATATTTTTGAGCACTGTGGACAATAAACAGAGACATATCCAAGATATTAGAATGAACTCTCTCTGATTCGACAGACATGTAAAAACCTCACTTCTACTGACTCCTGCCCAACCTTTAAACACCCACTCAGATACACCCAGACATATCCAGGCTTTAAGTGAGAGGAAAATTGGTACATTCCTCAGAAACTGGTGGAAGAAACGGGGATGAATGGGTGGGCGGTGGAGGGGAGCATGTGACCTTTATTCAGATACTCAATAAAGGGCTTCCGGGTCTTGTCAAAGGATTTACTGGAGTCTGGAAGTGGAAATTTAATCTTTTCAAGTTTGATGTGACTTAGGGTCTTAAGCCAACTACTGCGTGAGGAGGGGGAAGAGCGTGCTTCAACTTGAAATGAGGCAACTACCTGATAGAGTTGTAAAGACTCCGTTAGGCATTTTGCTGCTTTCAATATGCACATGAACTGGTTGTGTCTTGGGCGCCATGATAGTCTAGTTGTGTAATTTCTCTACCATCAAACAGTGGACCTCTGTGGCATATAATTCTTATATTTGTTGTCTGTCTCTTGACTGTATGCAGATGTATTCAATGCTAAAACTCAAGATCATTGTATGCAACAAACATTACTACTGACTATTGTGTTGAATTAGTTCTCTCTAACAAGAAATCTCACTTTATTTACCTCAAAATCATGAAGAGAAATAAAACTGCACCAACTTCCGTGAACAACATTATAGTCTTTTCAAACAAAACAATGAAATACAACAGCTAATTAGCATCACAGCTAAAGTTGTCTTTTGTAAAAACGGATTTGTCAGGCTGCGCATTAGCATTATTTTCCGTCTAAAAATTATGTTACTCTGAAATATGTTCCCTGAAGAAAATAAATCCCTAATAGCACAAGCAAAGTTATGTTTTTATGTGCGTGCTGACATTACATATTCAGTTTATACACAAAATATGGTGATTAAAAACAATGTTTCCGTCCATCCAGTGTGAATTTAGATCTTTTTTTAGTGTCAACGCATCATATTTAAATCATAGCTTGTTGTATTACTAAACTATTATATTTTCTCATGTCTTTTAGAAGGTACAATACTATTTACACTTGATAAAATTCTAACTAAATCATCAATACTGAAGATCTATTGTAGACTTAGTAAATAAAACAACAGGTGGTCCAATAAGTATTTCCCAAGCTGCATACTGTTGAATGCAGCCTTTCACCTAATGAAATTCAAGCCACGCTGACAAAAAAGCAAAGATTCACAGTAAAAAATAGGCTCCCAATATTAATCTTTGGCAGGGGCAAAGCAAAAAATACAGCAACGTCACTTCAAAATCCTAAAATCAGACATGTAAAATAAAAATCCTGAGCTGGAGATAAATCAGAGGAAACTTGTGCCCTTTGTCTGACTCTTACGCAACATGTACCGAACAAAGACAACAGTGTCTTTCAAAGCCTAATACTCCACTAACCCAATCAGAGCAAACAACTAAGATACAAACTGACTGAGATTTAATCCTCTTCAGATCGGCCGAGTGAGCCGTCCAAGCTCAGCGCAGCACAAAAGATTAGACATAAGGAAGGAGGACACTAATGCGAGTCACACTGTCCTCTTCCACTTGCTTCGGTACAGTTTTTCTGCCTTTTCTGTCTGCTGATGAGTCCAGCAGCGGCATGTTGCGGCCGAGATTGGTCGAGTCACACATAGTTTCCCGCTGAAGTCACACGTGTGCACACAGAGTCTTGCAACATGAGGTGAGGCTGCAGCACGCCTCGTACAACCTGAGCTTTGAAGTGTCTGTAATTTTAAAAATGCTCATAAGTCAACAGGAGATGACAGCACGGAGCATGTGATGAAGCCAATCCTTGGGTTAAAAGGCTGTGTTATCTGCAGGGGACTCTGAGGGTCAATTTACCAATACAGCAGGAGCTATTAGCTTAATTAAGCTCCAGTACAAGTTGTTCCAGATCCTGTCATATGTTGCCTCAGGAAAGAACTGTGCATTTTCATAGGAAAAGATGGTACCTCTGCTTACAGTTAACAGGGAAGGAAACATTTCAGAAGATTTGCATTTTGTCTCGACAATATTGTTTTTAACAGGCTTTAACTTGCCATCTATCGTCTTGCTATATTCTGATATTTGGGCCGGCTGTGAACTCAGATTCAGGTGGTAGAGCGGGTTGTCCACTGTTTGCAAGGTTGGCAGTTCGATCCCCATCCCCTCCACATGCTTTGGGCAAGACACTGAACCCCAAGTTGCTCCCAATGGCAGGCAGGCACCTTGCATGGAAGCTCTGTCGCCATTGGTGTGTGAATGGGTGAATGTGAAATGCTCTGTAAAGCGCTTTGAGTACCACTAAGGTAGAAAAAGGCGCAATATAAGAGCAGACCATTTACAATTAGATGTAAAACTTTGCTGCAACATAAAAATGTTTCTTAACTCTTACAGTACAACATACTCTTTTAATGGTGTGTGACAGCTGCCCTCTTGTCCAGATCGCTTTTAAAAACAGATTTAGTCTCAACGTTAACGTGGTTACATAAGAAAAGTACATGGAATTGAATTATTCTTCAAACACTCGTACGTTTTGCCCATTTCTTGCTGCAGTGCTGGAGATACATGACAAAACTGATGTCTGAAATTATGACTTCAGTGTCCTTGAATTCCAGTGATCTGCGAAGTGAAATGTCTACAACTCCTTTTCCATTGAGAGAGTGAGCAAAACATGTGATTCACCCACACCCAAAAACATGTAAATGAACAACTTCATTCATTATTTGACTTATATCTCTAACATCCAGTTATAGACATTTAAACATAAAATCTTAATTGAATTAGCAACACTTGAAGATGCATTTTCATCAAAATCAAAGTACGATATCGTGTTACGTTTGCTATTTATAGGATTTAAATTCTAAAATTTCTAGGTTCTCAAACGAGAAGTGGTTCTGAATCTCTGGAAGTTTAGCAATGCCGGCCAGACAAAACAAACGATCTGAATATCTTAACCTGGTAAATTGTTTGGCATATTTTTCACAGTTGTTTCTGTTGGGGGGAGGCTGTCTGCTAGAAACATCCCTGCAATGCATGAATAAATAGCTCAAGTGTAGTGATACCAAAACTCCGGCTGAATAAATGTGAAAATAATCATCGGGAATCTCTGGTGATTAGGGGAGTAACGATACACCGAACCGCACCGAACTGTTCGGTACAGGCACTTTTGGTTCGGTACAGAGGTGTATCACGGTACGAAAATTTTAAGACTATTAAGAGTGGCCAATGTACAGAATTGTTTTAGTTGTGTGCCCACAGTTGTGTCGGATCTTCTCCGTCTCACAGTTGCACAGTATTGTGGAACTAAAAACAAACAGAAGTTTCCCGGGGAACACAGGATGTGACGGACCGTTTATTCTCCTGCTGGTGCTTCTGTGACGTATGGCTAGTGAATGGGATGGCTAATGCTAATGGGATGGCTAATGCTAATGGGATGGCTAATGCTAACAGCAAGAAGCCGGAGCTGGAAGACGCTCCGCCGTGGTTAAAACCACCCGTCTGGGATCACTTCGGTTTCCTGGCAAAGTATGAAAAAGGAGTAAAACAAGTGGACCAGACCAAAGCTGTAAGGCGCTCCAAATGTGGGAAAAGTATGGCGTTTATTATTTGTCATAACTCTGGTTTTACTTGGCCGATCAACACAATTCAAAAACTGGTAGATGGTTAAAAACCTGCACTTTTGACACAAGTTGAAACGGAGACTCAGCGAGGCGTCTTGCTGCTACGTCATCTTAAATCGGTCAGGTCATTTTGACGCATCGACGCGTCTGTGGACTCCAGGGGGTTCCGTACTGAACCGAACCGTGACCTCCGTAGCGAGGTACGTACCGAAACATGATTGTTGTGAACCGTTACACCCCTACTGGTGATCCTAAAACTCTAAATCCGTCATTCTCATCTGTATCCTAATCTAATCATGACTCAACCTCAACAATGTTTATACTCACATGTCTAAAATAAATCATGACAAAACACAATAATCCTCGTTACATCGCGTAAAGGGCACATTTTTGGTCTTCCAAATTTTAGCCCCCCAAGGCAGCAGTTCAAAAGTAAGCGGTAAAGTCTGAACCCCATGTGACTCGTATGAACTAGCAGGATATTACAGTGTAAGTAGAAATTACAGCAGGATATTACAATGTCAGATGTGATTACAAGCCCAAAAAGTCATCTATTAGTAACATCCATTGAGATGCTTCCTTGCAAAACCAAACTCGTGCTTCTAAATTATACTCAGGATGAGAAATGTGTCTTTTCCTTCCGTGTGCCGATTTGGACTCTTTAACCAGAGTTCACTTGAGTGCAGCAGCACTGCTACAGACTGGGCACCAGACCAACCACACAACAAATAATGGTAGCTGTAAAGACGATGTAGTGGCGGCAGCTGTTCTATACTCTTTATTTTACAACGCTGTGTCCCAGGCGCCAATAATTAGCAACAATTACAGGACATCCCACACACATCGAGCAACGCGAGCTACACCCTTTTATAGGCACTTAATTAATCGTGAAGTGTTGTCACCATTAAGGCTGCAGCTGAACAGCGAGCGTGGGTTCATCACTATATGACTTCTCCGATTACCTTCGCTTGTGCATTAGCTTAATAAAGACCTGTGATTATTAGGTGTGATTAGGCCAACAGCATGCGGATTACTCCTGATGCAGTGACCAGAGGGATAATATCACCGCGGATTAACTCGCCGGTTCAGGCTAACAGGCACTGAGGGAAATCTCACTGAATCAATCAGCTGAACAGAAAGTCCATTAGCCAAATGAAACAAAACACTGCATCTGGTGCCAATTCACAGCTCGCACTAACAACACACACAGACTGCAGCAGGCCAGGGCGGCAGCGGACTGGGGGATGGGTGTATCATGACTGGAAGTGGCAGCTCTGCTCGTTAACCTGTGACCTGCTAATTAAGCTCGCTGGTCCTGGCAGGAAGAGGGCAATGTTTTATTCTATTTCTATCTCGTCCTCGTGCTGGAGACATGTGCACTCCAGTATCGGCTAGAGTCAAGACAGACACAACAAAGGATCATAAAGCACGAATAAAAATACACAAAAACGTTAGATAAATATTGTCTGATGCTATGACAGCAAAACAAAAATAAAGCTTATTAAACCAGCTCCTACCAGAAAAGAAGGAGCTTTCCAAAAACGTGCCATGCCAAGTTAGATTTGCGAGATACAGCATCCACAGTTGACAGAAAATTTAAAATTTCACGTATAAGATGCAACTTGAGTCTGCACCAGAGGTTCTTTACTGGTCCAGCCTCAGGACCCACTGTGTCTCTATTAACTGCGACCCACATTGTTGAAGTTTGCTGTTCCTGTTAACAAATTAAAGTTTATTTGGGTGTAGTCTCAACGGATTTTGATACAACTTACGAAAATTTTGGCTTTTTGTTTTGCTAATTTTGGTATATTTGGACCCTTTTGCCAAGTTTTGGGCATATTTTGACCCATTTTGACAGATTCTGAGCACATTTTGGTTCATTTTTGGGACGTTTTAGCATAAATTTCTCCAATAAGCTGGCAGAGATAAATCTAGAGGTTAATAGTGGGCAACTACTGGTGTCACCACCACTAAATATCCTGCTATTGAAAGCAAACTGTGTCATAAGAAACACATCCTTAAAAATAAAAGACTTTATACCACTACTTTTTGCTTCTGCGACTCTCTAAAAATGGCTTCGTGACCCACTTTTGGGTCCCGACCCACCAGTTGAGAACCACTGGTCTGCACCATCAATCAAGTTTCAATCAAAACAATGAGGATTTGCATTTTTACCGATAACTGCTACGTTTCCTGCGCTCACGTCATCCACAGTAGGTGTGAGATTGTATCTGTGCGGTGCTACACAGAGCGCCTCATTACACACTCGGTCACGGTGATCACGTCGTATAAGAACTCACAAAGCCTGTCGGCTCAATTCTGCCACAGCCGTGTCTCCCTTGTAGCGCTGCAGTTCTGGGAACTCAGAGCAAACAGGAGGCCTGGCTGCGTCTACCTGCTCATTCTCCACATAGTCTAGTCTGCAAGCATTGCTCGGGTTGGTAGATTAGTCACAACGGCTGGGAAATTTTGGGACTTAAGTCACTGCGGCGGTTAGACAAGAGTTAATTTCCTGCCGTCCTTGCACAACGTTTCCCTTGGTTGTTTTCTTTTCACTCTTTCACTTGTCTTTAACATCCGGCCAAAGCTTTGAGAGTAAATCACCAACCAGTCTGAAGGCCGTTGATTATTAAAATGATCATTCAGATTCAAAAATGACGTTGCACGCCCAAAACCGACAATCAAATAAAGACATTTAGAAGCTTTTCAGTGCTGCGGCCGTGTTAAATTCTCCATGAAATTACAGCTCATGTGCAGGAATGCAAAACAAGCCATTTGTTGCATTTTCACGTTGCAATTATGCTCATTTCTGTTTCTTTTTAATCTAATCTTTTCATAAAGCTGGAACTATCAATCTGTTAGATGACTGACAGAAAAATTCAAAAACACTGTCTGCCCCCAGCATCTAAAATATGAGAATCATCTGAGCTGAAATTGAATATCTGTGGGTTTTAGACAGTTTTTTGCACTGTTTTCAGACATATTAAAGGTCGAACAATTAAATTAAAGTGAGAAAATGATGAGGAGATTAGCTGACACTGAAAATACTCACTAGTTTCATTTGTTGTGGACAAATAAAGCATCATATCTTTAGCAGAATCTCATCCCTCCACCCTTTTAATCAGAAAAAAAACATATATTTCCATTTAATGCCATAATTAATGATATCAATTTAAAGGGAAGCTATGCTCTGATAATAGCCTACGAACTTAACTTGGCAAAACTACGAACAGCCCCCTCATTACCCGTATTCTTCATATTGAAAGGCATTAGGAAGGTTAAGTCTCCGTGGGTTGTTGCCTCTTTCACTTATCCCGACCTGGATTAAGCTCCGGCCTCAGCTCTGCCATTTAGTAGACAGGGCAAATCTTCTCAGCGTCCAATCAGCAAAATCAGAGGAAGTACCTTAATTTGAAGTGATGGTAATAAGATTTACGTTGGGATACGGGGTGGATGGGTGGGTCAAGTCATGTAGAGGTACAGTACATGAAACACAAGTGATAGGAAGCCAGGAGAAATGTGTGTTGGACTGATACAGGTTGAAAACTTCGCCTTTGTCAGCACATGTAGGAAACACGCCCACGCTTTTTCTACCACCTCAGCACAAAAGAAAGCAGCACCTTGGAAAGGGTTCCTCGCTGTGAATGCATGAAGAAGTTCTATGGAAACAGGGAGAGGGGAGAAAGCGGCATCATTCCTCTGAATCGAGCCTCACATGACTCCCCTTAGCCGAGTTCAGGCTGCTTCTATCCAGAGCCGAGCTGCCAGCGATTACTTTGAGTGAGTCATTTTCATCAGAGAGCGTAAATCTCTCTCCAATTATGGAGGTATTTAAAGCGAAAGGAAAGGAGGTTGGAGAGAGATGGTTATCAGCTTCACTTCACTCACTTCACTACAGTGAGGACGGCAAGTTTTCAGTGGCAAAGCTGTGATTTTTTCCCCCCAAGTTACTCAAGTTGTTTCACATCACAGTCGTCTGTTTTCTTTGGAGCTGCAATAACCCCTTAGAAAACAGCTCAAAGTGACTAATTTGTGGCAATAATATGTTTCTGAAGATGTGTGATGCCTTTAAAAGGGTCAGAACTGATTTTTTTTTGCAAAAGCAGTCGCTCGTAGTGATAAAGCTACAGAAAATCAGCTTCACATGGCCTTCAGCTCATTGTTCAGCTGTTTGATCGATGAATTTCAACGTTTTTAGAGACATCAGGCAGCTAAACAACTCCAAAACTGACTGTTCATTACCTGCTCAGCTAAGAAAAGAAGGCTGACACAGTAAGCAACTAGCTGCTGAGCATACAGTGGGGCTTTCCTGGTTCAAAATGGGCCTTCGGTATGCACAACTGATCATGTACAGTAAAGACAAGAGGTCTGTACTGACATATATGATAAATCAGTGCATTTTCCTGTCATTTCTGGCAATTTGATGAACAAAAATGTACATTATGTTTCAGCAAATTAACCCTCAAGAAACAAATAAGGCTGAAAATTGATTTATTTCATTCTCAATGCTTTTAAAAACCCTGTACTGGAGCATATAGTAGCTGAGGAGTCAGACATTTTCCTAAAGAGATGGTAGAGACCAAAAACAGAGTGGATACTGAACTCAGATTCACCAGGTGGATAGAAACGCCACTCCAAACCAGTGATAATGTTGCTCTGTGGCTGCTGGGTGTGTTTATGTGTCAACTGCTCTGTTCACGACTATTTCCGCTGCCCCCATGCGACCATGAAATGTTGTTCTTCCAATATTTTGAGCAGTGAAAACACTCTTCTCCTCCTCCACTGCATTGGAACAAACAGCTCACAGACAAACCAAAAAAAAAAGTCAACTTGAGAGAGAAAAAACACACGTGGAGAAACTTCTGAACAATCTGTAACATCAGGAATGAGCGGCGGCAGTCAAACAGTGTGACCTTCACATGCAGCCACACCAAATATAGGCCCACGCAGCCCCAAACTGCTCCGATTCAGCACAGACTGTCCCAGTTAAGACACCTCTCGCCACCATCTTCCTCGAAGCTCAACTCCCTGAGGTGCCCTGTGACTGTTATAACCACAATCTGTCACACATCTACTACCGACAGCCGGCTGCAGCCCAGTTAACACAAGAACCCACAGTCGAGATAAGAATCCACGAAAAAAGAGCAGGTTAAGAGGCACGTTGGTCACCCTGACAGCAGTTAGTGGTATTTGATGGAATGATAAATCCAACATCCAGCAGTTTTAAGACACATCCAGGGTGTGATTTATAGTTTAATCCACTCCTGATGATCAAACTTAAAGCTGTAACTAAAGTTTAATATGTTTGTATTCTTCTGACAGTGCCGCTAGTCTATTTAAAACCAAAATAAACACATGACATAATAGTAACCTATTATCAAAACTGCTCACATATTTATGAAATGACTAATCGACAACTGACTAACATTCATCTCCAATCAGTGCAACATTTCATTAAGTTATCCACACTACTCTCTAGTATATATTATTATCAAATGAATACCTAAAAGGTGTTTATTTATAGACAAATAGTGGTCTGTAATTAAAATAAAAACACTAAAACAGTTCATAAACCAGGTCTACAGTGATTTATGGTGCAATTTCCTAACCCTTAAGATTAGCTTAGGTTTAAATATATATATTTTATTGTTATTAACAGACATGACAGGTTCATTTTACTGTTGTCAGTTAATGAAGTTAATACAGATGTCATTTAGCATCCCTGCAAACATTAATGACAGTGACAGCTTTGATAATTAAGCTAGTTTTCCTACAGGGATTAAAGTTCCTGATGTTTCTGTTCAACTTTATTAATTTAGAATAGTTTTGAACACTTTCAGTAAAGGTTTAAAGGTCTCACCTTTAAGTTTAACCCGCTGTTTGTGGTCTTAATTGGAGGTTTCAGCCCGCAGGTTTCGCCTGTCTCGGTTTAATCTGACGCTAACGCTAGCTTGCTAATTAGCTTCCTGGCTACAACATTCCTGAGTGTCCCGGACAGCCACAGATCCGCACCTTCGCCTACCTCCTCCTACGGGTCCTCGGAGGTGAGTAAAACACGCTCTCCAGTGCTCCCCGGGTGACGTTAAAATCGCCGTCAAACTCCCCGGCGACCGACCGCGGAGTCAAACTAGTTGTCTGCTCGTCAAGTTTGTCAGACAGCGGCTCTCCGGTTCTTCCCCGGCCGGTGTAATCCACAGCAGTGCTCGCTCCCGTGGACTCTCGCCTGCCCTGACAACTTCGGCAACTACCTTCAGCCAAAGATCGTTTACGGCAAAGATGAATCACTCTTGGCAGAAAAAAAATACGTCTCGCTTTCCGGTGCCGTGAGTGCGCAAAAACTTGGCGTTAGTTACCATAGCAACCAATGTAGTACACTCTTTCAATCTCCATATTTAAAGCTAAAATAAAAGAAACACCGGTTCGTTTGACTATCAACTCAACCATTTGTTCACGTTAACGGTTAATCTTACTAACTGTCTGTATATTGGTTAATTGGTTGAAATGTTTGCAGCGGAAATACTTTCAGAGTGAGCGCTCTTGTCTAACTTGTGCTCTCTGGTCCGAGTCCCCTCAGGTGTTCAGGACGCAAACGGGAAGTCAGCGCAACCTGGCGGCGAAGACCCGGAACTACAAATACATTACACGTAACGATCACTCTTATTAGAATAAATAAATAGTTAAAAAAAAAATAATTAAATGCGCCGACAACTCTGATTTAACTTCCCAAAAAAATAAGCTAAAATCCTTACACACAAGTTCACATGTCAAAAAAGTCGAAATATATGTATTTTTAAATTGTTCTCATTAAAAAGAAGCCAGTGTTGCCTAATTAAGTATGTATTTGCAAAGGTACAAAACTATTATTAGTATGAAGCTACCTCTAAAGGGACAAACCATAAATAGTACGGTTTGTAATATAAAAAAAAAAAAATTAAAAACGAAAACAAGCTTAATAAACAGAATTAACTTTAGATTTCATTTACACCCCCAACGTCACCACTGCTCTTCATTGTAATTAACATGTTTTAAAAAAATAAATAAAAATAATTTTAAAAATTATTAGCAGTCGGCTAACTTAGCTTAGCACACAGGAGGGGAAATAGGGAAACAGTCATCCTGCCCAAAGCTAAGAAAATCCTCCAGCACCTCTAGCCCCTCTTATTAAGACAACACATAACGCCATACAACTATTTTTAATAGTTTGTTTATTTCCGTACAAAAATAGCTAAAATAAAACTACATTTACTCGTAAGCTATCCTAGCTAGCTACAAACTTCTTCTCGGCTAGGTCCAGTTGCTAGGCAACCAGCAAAGAGGAGAAGTTAAAGTCTGCTTCGTTTGCTGAAATACTGAATTATTCACTGGTTTCACTCAGGGAAAACATTTTATCACTTTGGCAAGGCAACAGACATCTGTGGGATCATGAAAATATCCACAACTCGCTGTTTAGCACCAGAAAAAAAAATGCAGGTTTAGACGGTTCTTCAAAGATTTGTACGAGGGACTGAGAGCTGAGGATGAAGACGGTGGTTGCCTGGCAACAAGACACACAAGCTTCCAATTTGGTCTCTGGATAATATTTAAATAAACTATTTAAAAATCACACCAGACTCCAAAGTTACTCTTTTTGTTATGAACCAATGTAATTCATGAGAAATTACTGGTATTACTATTTTTTTTTTCTTTCTAACCTTAAAATGCAAAGTTTTTGGCCTGTTTGAATTAACGGCAACACAGCTTTAATGTGTAATAATGTACAAGAATAAAAACTATAATGAATAATAAAATATAAATAATTAAAAAAATAAAATTTAATGACATAGTGTGAGAAAAATCAGCTGAAAGAGTCAGCAATCAGCTCCAACTCTAATAGTCCACTGGTATGACCTGCTGGATTTAACTATAATGAATGACGGTTTTATTACTTATTATTATTATTATTGTTTTTTAAATTACTAGCAGTATTTCCTCGAGTGTATTCTTTTAACTAATCCTGCTTTGATGTATTATTTGCCATTTATGCTGGTCCTGCTGCTGTAAATTGGTCGTAACATTTAAGGTTCTCATCCGGCTCGGTTTGCTGTATGGTGCTGAGTCACTGAGGATTACAAAAGCCACCATCAACAAAGTGCAGACTTTCATCAACAGCTGCCTCCGGAGAATCCTGAGGGTGTACTGGCCGGACAAAATCAGCAGCATCAGCCTCTGGGAAAGAACAGAGCAGAACGGGAAGCAGGAAGAAGAAGAAGACGGGGATGGACAGGACACACGCTGAGGAAGCCAGGGTCAAGTACCACCAGACGGGCTTTGTCCTGGAATCCTCAGGGGAAACAGAGGAGAGGGAGGCCGAGGAACACCTGGCGCCGAGACCTCCGGGCAGACATCAAGAAGACGGGTACCACCTGGAGCCAAGCAGAGGCAAATGCACAGGATAGGGGGCTCTGGAGGTCTCGTCGACGGCCTGTACCCTGGTAGGCATAAGTATGTTTTGTAATATTTTTGATCAGTTAATGCAGTTTTATCCGATTCTGAATTAGTACATACTTTTTCTATCCTTGATAAATTTATGATTTAACTTTTTTTTCTATTTGAAGTGTTTTAACATCGGTTCTTCTGTAGTTATGGATCAACAGGTGGGATGTTGTACTTTTTTTATAAAGTAATACTGAAATTAAATCAATCTTCCAACTGTTTCAAAGAACTAAACTAGCTGGATGAGATTAAACCTGATTATTTTAGTCCGATTACGCCGTGCCAGTCTGAATTTTGCCCCCATTTAACCACGAGAGGTGCATCCATCATCTACCTGCACCCCAGTTCCAGTTCATCCCACATTTGTTGGATCTGTTGGACAAGATCAGGCCTCATATCATCAGCTCCAACTCTAATTGGAGCTGATGACTTTACAATTTGGGTTTAATTTGGTTTAAAACCCAAATTGTAAAGTCAGCACTCTAAACCAGTGGTTCCCAACTGGTGGGTCGGGACCCAAAAGTGGGACGCGAAGCCATTTTCAGAGGGTCGCAGAAGCAAAAAGTAGTGGTATAAAGTCTTTTATTTTAAAGGACGTGTTTCTTATGACAGTTTGCTTTCAGTAGCAGGATATTTAGTGGTGGTGACACCAGTAGTTGCTCAATATTAACCTCTAGATTTGGTTCTACCAGCTTATTGGAGAAATTTATGTTAAAACGTCCCAAAAATGAATTAAAATGTGCTCAGAATCTGTCAAAATGGGCCAAAATATGCCCAAAAACTTGGCAAAAGCGTCCAAATATCCCAAAATTAGCAAAAAAAAAAGCCAAAATTTTCCTAAATTGTGTCAAAATGTGTTCACACTACACCCAAATACACCTTAATTTGTTAACAGGAGCAGCAAACATCAAAAATTTGGGTTGTGACTGATATTAATAGAGACATAGTGGGTCCTGAGGCTGGACCAGATGAGAACCACTGCTCTAAACCAAAGGTAGACGACTGGCTAAACAGGAGTAAAGTTTCTAGACGATAAACAGCAGAAACTGCATTAAAAAACTCACAAAAAAAAGAAGAAGGTTGTTTTCTCATAATTATTTAATCACACATACATTTACATCATGCAGTCAATCCAAAACTGTGATCTCATTAACTTCCCGTCTCCGTCCATATCAGAGCCCTGCTATTTGTGCCCCAGTTCTCCAGGAATGATCCAGTACCTTTGTCCACTGATGGATCCCCAAAACTGTCCGTTTAAAAATTGACCAACTATTACACAGTAATAAAAAGAAGTGGCTACACTTTTTGTTTCGTCTCAATTTAGAATCAATGCAAAATTCAATTTCGGGTGAACACCACAAATATTCTTTGCTGTATTTATTTACGATTTCCCCGTCCCCCCCTCCCTCCCATTTCATATCCAGTTTTGGCGGAAGGTCAAAGGATAAACATTTTGAGGTCCATGCTGCAAACTAATCTAGAAGGTTACACAGAGGGTATAAACCGTCCCGATAGACACCGAACGCCGTCCCGTCACAGATACGGTGGAGCTTCTCCTCCCTGCAGCTTGTAGGATTACTACGGCTGAGTTCAGTCGAGCAGCTACACTCGCAGGGCTTTGGAAACTTCTTTTTGCCCCCCTCCAGTCAAAAACAGCCACAAATGGAGTGTTTTTTTCCCGAGTGCAGATATTGTGAAGAAGTGCTAATAAACCCAAGTTTCTTGTTCGAAGATGACAGGTTCTTCTTTTTTTTTTTAGAGAGAAATCCTATCCCCCTCTCTTTTCGAGCTGGATTTGTTCCACTAGCCTCGACCAAAACAAAAAAAAATGTATTTAATGCGTCTTTCGGAAAAGCTTCACACTTGCTATTCTGATTTCAACGCGTCACTGTGAGCGTACCGGACGGCGAGCCATCTGCCGTTAAGTTTCGGCTTTTCCAGAAAGAGCAGCGGAATCCTTCGATGGGGGGGAAAACGCATCGAGAGGCAGGAGCCAGTGGAACAAATGCGAACAGAAAAGAGGAGTGGCAGGACTACTGCTGCTGCTGCTGCAAACACACCCTGATCACGCCTGCCACTCAACTGCTATACAGTGTATTTTACAGTATATTGCACTTGCACAAGATGTTAGTGTTCTCATGCCGGGGTTACAATCACAACAAGCTTTGTTTTTTGTTTTTTTGCCAATGCACTGGGGCTTCAAAAAAAGGAAAAAAGATGTGGCGGAAAAGTAATAACGGGGGGGAAAAAAAACACTAAAAATACAACAAAACACAAGATAAGTCCTACAACCCGTGGCTAGATTTAGTTAAATAAACCCTTCCTCCAGATGATGACAGAAGATTATTGTGCAATTTTAGACCCTGCTCTCCCTGACTGGCTGATCAGCGGCAAGGGTCCGACCCATCGACTGACACCCCCCCTGCCAGGCGCTCTCCCCTCTTCAAATATAAATCTACACCGTCTATGGAACAACGAAAAGAGATACAGTACATTAAAAACCCAGCATCGACACGTTGCTTTTCTGCAAATTTACAACCAAAAAAAAAAGGGGGCGGGGAGGAGGGGACAGTTACAGGTCTCAAATCTATTAAGAAACAACAACAACAACAACAACAAAAAGGGGGCGTGGGAGGGAAGACGAGAGAAGAAGAAGAAGCGAGGCACCCTTGAAAAAGAAATCATGACACGGCAGGGGTTTAACAAGTCCTGATAGGTTTACGGCTAAAAATAAACAACAAACAAGCAAACAAACGAACAAAAAAAAAAAGGTCCTGATATGTGAGTGAGGGGAGATGAGAGAGTGAGTGACAGGGACCCAGCTAGGACAGGACAAGCATTGTGTGCCATCTCAGTCTATACGCCTGCAGTCTATGTGCTCCGATGTGCAGAGAGATATAAATAGCGTCCATTAACACGGCATTATTAACCACTGAGAGAAGTAGAAACAGTACATTTAGCTACTTAGCATAGGCTATGCTAACAGGTGGAAGTTCTGTTGTGTTAACCGGATCATTCTCCTCTTTCCTCCCGTCCTTCTACATTCTTTACATCCTTCCCATGAAGTCACCAATAACGAGTATAGGATTTATTTTTAACTTAATGATAAAAACAATTGGCCTCCACAGGTATTTAGTTAAATACATCTACAGTACACCGTCGCACGTCTTGGCTGTTCGGATCTTTTTTTTTGTTTTGTTTTGTTTTGTTTTTTAAATCCTTCTCGCGAGCCGCTCCCCTGCCGTTCACCTCGTAGCCGTCCTTCCAGGGAAACATGTGCAGTAGTGCCAATTTTACATCTGTACAACAAGACCGGACTGAACAGTAGTGCTCGACGCCATCTAGTCAATTCAAAAACAGGTTGTTTTTTTTTTTTTTTGTAGGTTTTTTTTCGCCTTAAAGAAGCATGTAAAATCTATCCAGAGAAAAGTGTGGTTAACAACCGATAATAATAATAATAATAATAATGATGAAATGTACAGAGGTTAGCCTATAGGGTCAAGCTATTTCTCGTGGTAGGGTCTCCTCTTCGTGTTTTTTTTTTAATTAATTTTTTTGCGCGTTTATTTATTTATTTTTTTTTCGGATCTTGCTACCGTTACATTCAGCTTGGCACAGTGCAGAACTACTCGCACGACGACGACGGATGACGACAGACTGTGCAAAACAAAAAACCCAAGCTACACATTCGAGTCGCGCGCGGTTTCGCTCGCCAAGGCTGCGCTCAAAGACTGCGTTTGGTTCAGTGGATAAGAATATTATCTCGCCTTTTTGTAAATTAAAATCGCTCTGTCTTGTTTTTGTTTTGTTTTGTTTTTTTATTATTATTATTATATCCAGTAAGAGAAAAAAGACGTAAGTCATGATGAGAATTCGGGGGGAAGGGTGGGTGGAGGTGTGAGGGGGAGTTTAAGGGACTGGAGCTGTACAGGCCGGGAATATTTATATATATATATTTATAATTCAGAAACTCCTTCGTGGCTCCAGAGCTGCGACGAGGAGCCTGTTCTCTGTAATGGAATGACAGGTTGTCGGGGTGGGCGGGGGGTGATATTGGCTTCTTCTGTGGTGTCGTCCTTCTGTCCCGCTGCTCTTCAGCTGTAAATTTAACAGAAGGACGCCGTTAGTAATTACGTCATACACAAGACCACTATCAATCCCAAGTTGTCGGCTGCTTTTTAAGGCATTAACCGCAGCAGATTTATTCAGCTGTTGTCTCACAAAGAACACGCTGCGTTTGTCAACAAATACACAGTAGCGGTTCGCGGCCCGGCAGTTGGGGACCACTGATTTAAAGTACACCATACAGCAACTTAACAGACTGTCTGCTCCTAAAGGCAGTGTCATTTCCCTTTTTCTCGTCATTTTCCTGAAAACAAAACGTGTCATTTCCGCTTACTTCTTCTCGGGCTTTCCGCTGCCTCCTCCCCTGATGGACACCGTCTGGCTGTTCTGGTAGAAGCCTCCTCCGCTGCGGTTGATGTTGGGGTGGGTGGGAGACGCCACTGGCTGCTGCCCGGGCCGAATGGGTTTGGCTGACGAGGGGGGAAATAAGAGGTGATTGATACGACGAAGACTGACGTTCAGCAATATGGGCGAGATCTGCACTTCATTTCAGACGAAGCACAAATAAAGCACTTTTCTAGCCGGTAAATCTAATGAGAAAAACACCCCAACTCTCACTGTGTGTCGTTTAACTAAAAATCAAGCAGAAGAATTTAGAATAAAAATCCAAATTCCGCCCACTTCGAGCTATTTGAGGGATAAAATGAAATTCGGCTCATGCGGAGCTTCTGCTTCACTGAAGGTAATGTTTTCATCTCGCGTCAGAGCTAACCTTTAGAAGCTACTGCCAAATTTGATGTTCTGTTCAACCCATTTTCAGCACGATGTGAGCATGAGAACTTCTATATTGAGCCAAGCAAACTGTAATGTTTCACATCAGCTCTGCATGTTGCTAACAAGTCTATTTAAAGGGGGAACTGACTTGAATTCAAAATTGCCACAATGTCCAATTTAAATACGCCGTGACTAAAATTACTGAAATTAGCCTTTTAAATACTTGTGTCATTTTTTTAAAATTGGAGGATGCAGACTCCTTCCCCAGTTGCTTAAAAGATCACATTATCAGAGAACATACATCCAACATTGCCTCACTGAGAAGCCTCAATGATTGTATAAATGTTTAATATTTAAAGTATATTTTTCTTGTAATATTCGTTTACAATTTTGAGAAAGAAAGCTCTAAATCAGTGGTTCTCAACTGGTGGGTCGGGACCCAAAAGTGGGTCGCGAAGCCTTTTTTAGAGGGTCGCAGAAGCATCCCCCCGTAAAAAGTAGTGGTATAAAGTCTTTTATTTTAAAGGACGTGCTTCTTATGACACAGTTTGCTTTCAATAGCAGGATATTTAGTGGTGGTGACAACAGTAGTTTCCCACTATTACCCTCTAGATTTGGTTCTGTCAGCTTATTGGAGAAATTTATGCTAAAACGTCCCAAAAATGAACCAAAATGTGCTCAGAATCTGTCAAATTGGGCCAAAATATGCCCAAAAACTTGGCAAAAACGTCCAAATACACCAAAATGAGCAAAAAATTTTCCCAAGTTGTATCAAAATGTGTTAAGACTCCACCCAAATACACCTTAATTTGTTAACAGGAACAGCAAACTTCAAAAATTTGGGTTGCGACTGTTATTAATAGAGACATAGTGGGTCCTGAGGCTGGACCAGTTGAGAACCACTGGTCTAAATCTTCCCTCCAAACATTTCGTGTGGAAGGTTATTTAAAAAAATCCTCTGTGAAATCACGACAGTAGAATATAACTTCTCCAGCCACAGTGAAGTATCTATACAGTCTTCTACTCTGGATCAAAGAAGCCGCACATATGTTTTCCATCGCGTTCGTTTCTACTCACCGATCTGGGCTGAATGTCCCCTCCTGGCCATGTTCTTGGCCCTGACGGCCTCCTTGATGCGGTCCACCTCCTGCTGGTAGCGCTTGCGGTCGCGGGCGGCGTTCTCCTTGGCTTCCTTCAGAGCAGATTCCAAGGCCTTGACCCGCTCAGCCGTAGCACGAAGACGCTTTTCCAGTTTAGGAAGCTCACAGCGCAGGTCTGCATTATCACGCACCAGCTGTGGGGAACATTTCGAGCGTTTTAAACCGTTTCTTTGTTTAGCTTTCCAGACCAGCCCACCGCTGGCAGATCAAAAGTCGATAATCATCCTCAGAATATTCCTGCATGCCCAACAGAACCTCCTACCTGTTTGTGAACCTTGGTGAGCTGCTCAAGATTGTTCTCAAGAAAGGAAATTTTCTGTTTCTGTGCCGCACTCCCACCCGTGTCGTCCGAGTCCATCTCAGCACTCTGCACCAAATCATAAACAAACACGTATGACTTACGATCACAGATAAACACACATCTCCTGCGCCAGTTCTTGCTCTGACTCACACATCAGTAGCAGCTTTAGTCGTGAAATGGTGGACGTGGTATGTGGTTAGTGTGGGGGGGTTTTTTTGCAGCATAAATTCCACTCTATAATACTAACTGAGTCCTGAATGTTAATGTGGTTCACCTTTTTCACTCTGGTGGCCAGGTCCTGGACAAACAGCTTCCTCAGGTTGTGCAGAGTCTGCAGCTCCTTGGCCTGGAATGCAAAAGGGACACTTTAAATTCACGTCTAAAAATGATTCTAGATAAAGTTTAACAATGAACGCAAGCTGTCGGAACACCAAATATGAAAGCTGCTGTCCTTTAGTGGTGTTTAAAAAATAGCTCTGTGTGTTCCGAGTCTTTAACCATCAGTTAATTGTGATGAACTCACCACTGTCTCTTCCAGACCCTTCAGGTCCTGTCTGGCCTGCTCCCTTCTGTCCTGCATCACCCTGAACAACGAAAAATAACATGGTCAAAACCTCAAGAAAAACACACGACACAACAACGATGGTGAACAGCTGCACTTTTGTTTTATCTGACCAAAAAAAATTGAGTAATACTGCATCGGCAAAGGGGAAAAAGTGACCAGTGGACGTGTTCATGCTTGAAACGTACGTTAGCTCGTGCAGCTTGCGGCTCTTTTCCTGGTCGGTGGATTTGAGTTTCTCATGTTCCACTCTGAGCCTCTCCTGCTCCAACATGATCTTCTGGTTCAGGCTGAAATGAAAAAAAATGCCTTAATGATTAAAATATGTCTCACTTTGTGTTCGTTTTACAGCCTAAAGAACTCCCTCTCAGTAGCTCTTCCCCAAAGCATCATCAGTAAATATTGGTTCAGCCGTGACTTTACATCTTCTGTTAGTCTATGCAAACATTTAATTCCCTCCAGCAGCACTGGCTCACAACAACAGCATTTCAGAGTCTTACTCCTGCAGCTCGGTGATGAGCTTCTCCTTGTTGTCCAGCTCGTCTCTCAGGCTGCTGATCTGTTTCTGGTGAGCCTCGCGATGGGAGTGGATCTGCTTCTCCACCGCTTCCTGAATAACCACAGACAAAGACAACTCATATTATATACTGAAATATCTGCAAAATAACTACAAAACCAAGCATGTCAGGATTACTAATATGACGTTATTTGTAGTTCTCGAGTGAAGCCAAATGTCTTCTTAAGGACGTACCTTGACTTCATTTGCAGTCTGGATCTCGTTCTCCTTCTCCATAGCATGGACTTTCTCTGTAAAACACAAACATATGATTTAATTATGTCAAAAAGATAAACTTTCAAATGACATTAGGATAAATTTAGGCCCAAAATGTAGTTAAAACTGGCTATTGTGGCACATCATTTTAGTAAACACAGTCATAACAACTGAAAAAATCTGTTTTCTGCAGGTTTAGACCTCCATGAACTTTTCCTACAAACACAAGTTAAAGACAACTACTGTGCCGAGATTTTAGCTGTAATTTCGTATAAACAGAAGCTACTATCAAAGTCAGAGAATTACACAAAAGGAAGAAAAGGATTTGCTTTAGCTGCTCTGTGCTTGTTATTTTATGCTGGAGTTTCTAGTTTACATCTACAGTTTTGCACTTCAGTACCACTGGAGTCTCTGTCTCGATCTGAAGTAGAGGTCGTCACGAGTCCACCTGCACCCCAAGACCAGAGACTCCCCCCTGTATGTCCCCATGTAGGTTCAGATTCACGGTTTATAACATCACTATAACTGTGCAGGTTTCAGGTCTGTTTAATGTTGCATGTGATGATACCTAAATAGATGCTACAAGACCCAAACAGCACTGAGCATGATGAAACCTGATGGCAATGCTTTAGCGACGCTAACGTTAGCAACTGCGGCAGCAAACGACCAGCTGCTGTCATAGTTTAAAAGGGCAACAAGGCAAAATTAGAATAATAAGCTGCTTGATGCAACACAACTGCAAAGCCGATATTAAATGAGCCAAATTTGTTGCCCTTCACAAGGAGAAGTTTACTGCCACCGCCTTAGGTGACATACAAAGTCTTGTTTGGGCAACAAGTAAATTAGCTTCAACTTGTTTTTAGCAATTAGCTGTGAAAACACTGCTGACTAGGTCTGAGTGCTCCGGACTGACATTTCTTGGTTTTGCATGGGTTTAGGTACCAGCTTTTCAATAGTAAACGGGCCTGATTCACTTCCAGGAGGTAGATTTTTAAATCTTTTTGGCCTCTGAGACACATTTCCTGTTATTTACCGCCATACAGTAAACAAACGCAATACAGTTAATCCATATTTTAGAATCAGAATTCAGCAACTGGATCATCAATCCTTCAAAAGCAGTTTTTGTTGGAGCCAGTTCTTGGAACCCAACCTCAGCCAGTTCTTCAGGTTAGGCTACATTGAGGTTAACCAGTCCTGAAAGCCTGTTTGACTTTAACTCCACATCCGCTGATCAACGTGTTGTAACGTCTTTCAGTTGACCTGGCGTCTGTGCCTTATTCCCTGCTGACCTACCCTGAGCACTGAGCTTGACGAGCTCCTCATTGAGAGAATCCACGTTCTCCTCCAGCTGCCTCTTCTTCTGCTCCACGTTCTGCAGGTACTCAGTCAGCGACTTGATTTTAGCCTCGTGCTGGAGAAAGAGGAAATAAAACCCGTTTTTGTACAGACAGTCTTTACAAGGATTCAGACATGAAACTTTACGTGAAGACACAGACGGATCAGAAAGACGCCTGAATCAGGTCAAAACGCCATCTGTTGTTCGCTCCTGCATACCTGGGAGATGCGGAGCTGGCAGGCTGCTAACTCTTTCTCGTTCTCATCCATCTTCTTGTTGCTTTCTGACTGGGTGCTCTCCAGCTGCTTGCAGCGCTTCACCATCGTCTTCACTTCCGACTTCATCTTGCTGATGTACAGACGGGCCACAGTGAACTCCTCATCAATCAGGCCGCTGCCGCCCTCATGTTGCTGAAAAGAAAGGAGAGGAAGGTTTAGACTGGGCAGAGGAAGGAGGAAAAGAGAGCGATACGAAAGGAGGACGCTGAACAAGAAAGAAAAATGCAGAAACCATCTCGGTACCTTGATGTCATTGCTGCCTACGGCGATGCCAATCTCAGCGAGATCTTTGAGCAGCGACGACATCATGTCAGTCACCCTCTTCTTCTGGTGGTTGGACATTTCCTTCAGCTTCTGGAGCTCCGAGTCCAGAGAAGACAGGATGGACTGCAAGGAAAGAGAGGATTTAAATACCAGTTATGCATAACACACATTCACCGTTTTTCAAATTACTAGCTAAGCCTGAAAATGATCCACTCCACCTGCCAATAGCTGATGACCAATGTGAACAACATAGCAAGTGACACCAGAGAGCCTGTCGCAGGAGAACCGCTAGCTCAGCTACAAGATGGATATTTTAAAAAGTGACTCTCAAAGAGCCATAAATGTTCTTCTAGTGACTAGTGGGGCTGCTTGTTTTTGCACTAAAGAAAAAGAGAGTCTGAAAGTCTGATCTATGCCTCTGTCCACCCCATAATAAACAGTTTCCTCATGATGTCCTCAAACTCTACATCGACCCTATGAATCACAAAGCCCAGTCTCTCGCAGTCATCGCTCCCTCACTTTTGTGCTTAACTTCTTACATATGCTTTGAGAAAGGGTTCTATCTGAATTTGAATCTGCAATTACCTTCTAAAAATCACTGCTGAACTGCTTTGACTTGAGGCACACTGTAAGAACGATGACTTTTAATCAATCTGCCAAGTTCTTTTTCACGTTACAGTGAATTCCAGACTTGGAGAAGGCTCTCAATGGTGAAAGAAATAAAGGATCCGCCGCAGCAACTAATATGTGCACGTTTCCCCGGGTGGATGTGTCAGTAGTTGTTTTCATCCCTGCAGGTTGCTTACAAAGCTTAATTACAGCGTTGCGTGTCTGTGTGTTGCATATTAACAGAGGACGAATAAAAGGCACCCGACAAAAATTGAAGCAGCGTTTTGTCTGTCTGCAGCTCTCACCGATTTCTGGCTGAGCTCCTCGCTGATAGCCTCGAACTCCTTGGTTTTATCCTCCACCTCCTGGCTCTTCTGGTCGTAGTTGACAGCCAGCTCCTCCAGAGCCTGCAGCACCTCCTTCACCTCCTCCTTGGAAGCCTCGTTTTCTGCCTGCAGGCGGTTCAGTTCCGCCTGGAGGTTCTCGTGATCACGCCGGGAGGAGGCTAGGAGCTGCACGGTGGGGGAAAGAGGCATATTTAGATTTTTTTTGCTTTCAAACGTACCAGAACTGGAGCAACTACTCAGCATTTGATATAATACGGCTGAGTAAGCATTCGTATTTTAAAGCAAAGTTTGACTTTGACATAGATTCCATGGTGATCCCAGATTGCAGCCTTGTTCGAAACAGCAGGAGGGAAGTAAAATAAACCCAACTTGACGGCTCTGATAGTTTCATGTGCTTCCTCGCACCTGTGAAGCTGCAAAGATCATGAGTTCACTCAGCGCCGCTGCCACCCTTCCACCTGTTACACCTCCACTACTCACCTCCTCCTGGTCCAACATCTGCTGCTTCAGCTTCTCCGCCAGCTGGCTCTGCTGGTTGATTTCCTCATCCTGTAAAGAGCAAAGACGCGCAGCAGCATTAGCATTCACACCAGGCACCGCAGGTATCACTGCAGACAGCGGGTACCAGGTGATAGACCGCTGATAGATGAAGAAAAAAAGAACGCTGCTCCTATTTAATAGCTGAAGCTGTCAAAAAAAAGACAGCATTATTCCTTTAAATCATGACTGCTGAACCCTGATAGTGTGGAAATTTGTTTACTCTGCCTTGTTCAGCAAAGATGATTTTCCATTCTTCACACTGTAGCTATACGTATATCTCACCTCTCCATTTACTGAGGAGAAATTTAAAAGATAACCTCCACATCTGGTCGTCTATAATCTGAATGAAACACCACTTGTCTTCTCCTCCTTTTAATTGAAACGAGTCAGTGAGAAGCCTCAAGTGGAAGAGTAAAGTCTGAAGGGCTCAATCTAATTAATCACTCCTTAGTTTTGAAACCACGTCATCCTTTAATCACATTCCACTAAAGAAATACAAGACATGTCACTCTGCTCTTCTTTCAGCGTTTAAGGTCGTATAAAACGTAAATGCATGACGTGATAACGGACAGTCGCACACAACTGTACTCATCTTTGCTGTGTGTTTCTCCCTCACCTTGTCATCCAGCTGTTTGTAAAGCTTGGCCAGCTCAGCCTCACACTTGTCCTTCTCCACGTCAGTGAGGCGGACGCCGGGCACGTTGGGCGTGGAGGCCGGCTTGTCGTTGAGTATGTTGTCCAGGGCCAGCACCTCGGCGTTGGCCTTCTCTTTGTCAAACTGCTCCTCCACTGGCACGCTCTCACCTTGGGTGGGACAGGAGGATATACGAGTTTATGCGCAGAATGGAGCTTTGGCTGTGCTGGCGAAGGGTTGTCTCTCAAACACGCTGCAGACTAAACCCAGGAGGACAACTGCCTTACCATTCCTCCAGCGATTGAGCTCATTCTCCAACCAGGTGACGGTGTTCCTCAGAGTCTTATTCTTCTCCTTCTCCCTCTCATACTTCTGCTTCCACTGCTCTGCTGTCAGCTCAATGTTCACCGTCACAGTGTTCTTGATGGTCTTTGCTCTGGATGTAGAAAAAAAGGTTTACTCCACTCAAAGAACTCTAATATTGATATTTTTTGCATCATTATTCCTTCAAAAAAAAGGTATATGAATGTATCAGCTGGGACTTGTCAAGGAAAATGCATTTTATCAAATGGTATCTGAGTAAAACACTAGCACATAAACATTTATGTGAAAGACCTTTTTGAAATATAGAAATATGACATCCAGCCAACTTATTTAGTCTACAGCTTGGCTTTAATTATAGCTACTAAACATAGCTGCAGTGATTCTACTGGCCTACTAACCTCTGTCCGAACATGAGGGTGGATTTGGTTTCGGCCTCGTTGTAGGAGGAAGGCGAGCAGCAGATAACAATGGTGGTTCGACAGTTACCACCCAGCGAGTCCTGCAGGATACGGGTCATCTTGCTGTCTCGATAAGGGATGTAGGCCTGAAAATACATGACACAGGAACATGTACATACAATTAAATGAGAAGAATTTACTTGATACATTTACCTCTAATGTGTAACGCCCCGTGATGGTGCCAGAAACACAGACTTGGATGAAAACTTTAGATTTTCTTTGAAAAGTTCAACAAAAATCCAGACAATGCACCTGTGATCAACAGGTAAAGCACCTCCTACAAAGGAGCTGAGGTCTTCAAGACAGTGTTAAACAGTGGCAGTGGGCCACCTCGCCTATAACACAGTGAATAAATGACAAAGCTTGGGTGGGAAGGAACTTGTGGGCTATTCCATACAGCAAATGTGTGTGGGTGGTGTTCAGGCCATTATCTAACAACTAATGCCAATCATGCCTGAAAATCTGTGAAGCCCACCACATTGATGATTATACAGCCTCTTGTTTAAACCACGTATGACAGACATCAGAGTTATAAAGAGGAATGAAAAACAAAGCAACTTCTGGTATTCACTCAGATGGGATGATGCAGAAAAGCTGCTGCTGTCCTGAAACCAAAGAGGAGGCTTGCGGTTTCACCAGCATTCAGCCAACAGGAAGCAATGGCTTATGTTACAGTTCTCACGAGTTTAGTAAAACTAGATGGCAATTAAATGATAACTTGATATACGATCAGCATTGATAGAAACAGTTAAGCTTGCAGCACTCCGCTATCTCTCTTCACATGCTACTATGCTCAGCTGGGAGTGAAACATCTCTGGACAATAGCTCGTTTGTTTTAGACCATCACAAACATATCTGCGGCTGTCCGCCTCAGGTTGTTTACACAGGGAATGGGCTCTAAGACAGACCAACTGTTGATCAAAGTGAAAAGGGGGGAGTCAGTGTGCAACAGCTGAAGCCAAACATTGCTCGGAGGTAAGTTTTTATCTACTCAAGTTGTTTCTGCAGCACAAAGGACCTGTAGATGCCTGAAAACGGCACCGTCACAGTCAGATACGTGAAAATGATGCTGGCTTCCCACATGCACACCTAGCTCCAGGCCGTGCAGCCGCTGAGCAGCGCCGACTTCCCTTCTGTCTGCTGCACTAACAGTAATGTCTGTTGCTTCGAGATGCTACAAAAATACGTGGGCTCAATCACCACCTGAGGTTACAACAGATTTGAAGCATAATGTGTTGAATAAACCAGATAATAACTCCGAAAACAGATTAAGGCTCATTATGTTCTGCTGCAAAAATGAAAGCTTAACAGACAACGAAGCCAACGGTGTCACATTAACCTTAATTAGGAAAGACAGTTACTTCAATAGACACTTTTATGGCAAATTAAATGCCCCAAAGGTCACAGAACACTCCGCAAACTGATACCAATATGGAAACAAGTGACAGATTCAGGAAACAGCCCCACAGAGGTGAAGTAGATCTACTGACCGTTCCTTCAGCCAGTGCAGAGATGACGTTTCCCAGCGATGACAGGGACTTGTTGATGTTCTTGGCTTCGTCCAGCACAGCTCCCTCTGCACCTGTTTTACTGACCTGAAAACCACATAGAGTAACTGAAGCTGAAGGTGAAGCTCAACAGTAAAAAAACAAGGCATGAACTGCAATCTGAGCCCAGCCTGGATAAACAATACAGGTGAAAATGTAGATTACAACAGTTTATGACAAAAGCACTGCTGTACTGTAGGGACACGCCTAATTGTACAGTGTGTATGAGAGATATCCAGTTCACCTTTTCACTACCAGCCAGATCCACCAGGTAGAGTTTCCCACTGAGCTTCTGCTCTGTCTGAGTGTTCTCCTGTTTAACGTTTATCAGGAAGATACTGTGACTCCTGGAGCTGTGCTCGTTCATGTCTGAGGGAGAAGGGGCACTCAGTCAAAAGGCACTGGCCTCCAAAGTCGATGAATTTGTGATATAAAATCTTGTAAAACAGCAGGATAGTATCTTACTTGTAACTGCTACATGTCTGTTAGATTTGCCTTCATCAATTGTATCCATGACCTCCTCTGGGCTGCAGACAAATCTCTCAGTGCAGCCCTTTAAAAAAAAATTAGAGAGTAAAGCAAACAGAACATGCGGTTAGGATTATTAGCGTCCTCTAACAGGTTTTACCAGATTTCTGACATGTGACAGGAGGGTAGGTCTCACCTTGACATAGGGTACTCTGTTTTTGTCTTCATGCACTGACAGATTGGTCTTTGACACTGGAAATAACAAAGAATAAATGCGTCAGAAACTGGCAAAGAACAGTGTGGACTACTGAGGGTACACCACAATAACTTTAACATCCTAAACATCTGATATGTAAATATTTAAATATATAGAAGTTATATTGTGTTTATAGCTCTCTGCTGGTTAAAATGTTCAGTCTTTGCTTCCATTTCTACATGAATCTCTGCTCATAACATTTGAAATGTCTCGGACAATATATCAACTGTATAAACCAGAACCCTCCACAGAAGTTCAGGACAAAATAGATGAGCTCTATTGGTCATAAACATGACAGCGAAAACTAAAAATCTTACCAAGAAGTAGTAATTTTGACAACAGAACCTTGTTGGATAATGAAATGCCATGATAGAACGAGATACCCCAAAAGGATATTTACATTTTTAAGTCTGCAGCTCATTTAGACACTGAAATATTCACTTATCTTTGAATGATCTGCTTAGAAGACTCAGTTTAGAATACCAAGAGTGTTCATGTGTTGTTGTACATGTAAAATATCCACACTTGCAACTCTTCTTACAGCACAACACCCTCAAACAGCCGTTAATTTTCTCAACATCTGACAGGCTTTTAGCAGCCCGTTCTCCCACATGTGTTACCACAGCTTGGTACAATTAGTGCAGATGAGAGAGTTGATGTTTGGCACTTACCATCCAAAAGGTCCCGGATCTTGTCTAAGTAGATTTCAAAATATGAAACCTGTGAACAGAAGAAGCTCTTTGTTACGTGGCGATCCAGTCGGCAGATCAAACCAAAGAATCAAAACACGCACTCAGGGGTTGCCTTGTTGGTTGCAAAACAGCACAGTATTATTAGATGAATTTAAAAAAATTGAAATAATCAAAAAACAAAGATGCAATTCCAACAGATAAGAGGAAAGATCCACAGGATGTAAGAAGCATATGCATAAGGGGGTTTTTACAGATTATTTGCTCAAGTAATTACATTTATTTCTTAACATCTGTCTCACAGACATCTTATATCTGATATTCCATCCAGATAAAACAAGCTTCATACTATGTTTTTAAAGCAGCCCAAGCCCAACACCAATGTGCTGCCACATAAGAGTAGATTAGATATAACTTGATTAATGAGTAGAGCTCATAGGTGGTGATGTCAGACAGGAAATATGACAGCAGTACAAAGCGGCATGTTGCCCATCGGCCTCCTCCATTGCTTTTACTGTCTCAGGCAAAAAAGGCTAAGTAATAGCAAACCAGGAAGTAACAGCAAAATAATAACACCAGCTAAATAAGAGCAAATCAGAAGGCATGCAGCTTGTTTCTAGGACCACCAGTCTAATACATCAGAGGACTGCGCCTCTCTAACCACTGCAGCTCTCAGCTTCTCAACCAGCTGCAGGACAGTTCAACAGCACGTCCCCTTCTGCTTACTTTGATATGAAACTCCAGGTTTTCGTCCATGGAATAGATGTAGTTGAAGATGTCTTGCACTATCCTGGGGATGATGCCCATTGCATCTGTGTCATGGAGATTCCCCTGCAAACAGACAGAACACTCATGTAATGATGCCAGTTGAAGAACCGCCATCAAAAACGAGATGCACTGGTATTAAAAACGAGCGACATCAGTTCTTTAAAGTCATTCTTACCTCCATGGTGTGTGTTTTGCCAGATGATGTCTGCCCATAAGCAAAAATTGTTCCATTGTATCCCTCCAGAACATCTACAAGACACCACTGAGAGCTTAGTGACATAATAATTTAAAGGCTTTTTGAATACGTTTCAGAAAGCTAGGCTAATGTCTTTTCCACTTCCTGTGAAAACACGCTGTTATGAAATAAAAAGTGAGACCTCACCTTTTACAATCTTTTGGGCGCAGGCGTTGTACACTTGTTCTTGTGTTGTATTTGACTGAAACACTCTGTCAAACATGTACGGTTTACCCTGGAACAGAGAAAGGAGAAGAGAGACGTCAAAATAAATCCCTTTGTCTTGCAACTTCACTTGACATAATGTGTAAGATGTCTCGTAAACAAAGAGGTGTATAACACTTTCCTTCGCCAGCTGACAAACGTAACCGTGACTCACAACGTACCAAGTTCAACACCAAGAATCTAAAGTGTGTTTCCTGAGGCAAGTTATCTGACAGACTGTGAAATGTGAATTATACCTGCTCAGCCCCATGGAGGGTAGTTTGTTGTCATTTTTAAAATCACTATACCACGAGCAGTGACCAAAAAAGAGATCACAATACAGACTCGACTGGCACAGGATCGGCACAAGATCGGCAAAGGTGGAAAGAACAGGGGAAGGCTCACGTCAATTACGGACTTTCACAAGCTGAGAAGAACATACAGACTCAAAGACAAGGCATATGCAGTCCCACCACACATTTCAGCCTAATTTGTCGAAATCTTGCATGTGTTTTACTGAAGGGCATTTTTAAGCCTTTATTTGATGATAAACAATAGCGAAATGTAAGGAAAAAGGGGGTATCCAGAAGGGATGACATATAACAGACATCCTCTGCCGGGTTTAGACTCTGGGACTTTGTCTTACGTGGTCCGTTTTGCCACCAAGACATTCCAACCTGTCACAATTTTATATTCTCAATCTAATTAAACCTCCACCTGCTGCACTGTAGTTTGCATCTAAAAGTTAGCATCCCTCTGCTGATAATAGTTCTGTCCAATGTGAATCTAAAGTTTAAATTTAAAGTGCAGCTGACTGTCCCGTGGGCTGATCGGAACTTCAAAGCACAACTCCAGTGAGATAGCAATCAATAGCTGGATTTAAGATGGAAGCCGCAGGGTGTTAAATCTGATGCTACGAGGGGGTTCAACTGAGATAGCAAGTCGTCTTTGGAGGCTTGTAGTCCCAGCTGAATCATCTCGTCTCCAGCCTTATGGGTGGGGTTCTAGTACTGATGTGTTGAGACTTTAAGAACAGAATTAGTGATACTGAAGGTTACAAAAGAGATGTGTCTTATAGGTTAGTTATATTTAGATTCAGCGTTGACACCTGCGTAGGTAGGACAAGTAGAGAATGTTGACAAGCAGCTGGTGTCACCCTGAAGGCGCCACTGATAGGAGCTCACTAGTTTGGGGCGAGTAATGCATGTCAACACGTTCTAATTCAAGGTCAAGCCACGAGTATGTCACAGTCTGGCATTAAAAGCTGCAGCACGTTTACCGGCACAAAAATTATTCCGACTACCACAGTGGAGATGTCCTCAATTTGCACCGCGGCTCATAATCCCGCCCGACAGACGGTCACATCTAAAGTGCCGCCCTGCAACACCGACCAGCAACATCTTAAGACGTCTGTAATGCACTCCGGCGAGCCACATCCTGGCAATTAACCCCGTCCAGAACACGAGCACCAAGCAGCCACTATCAGGACTGCCAGACGCTGTCAGCAAACAATGGCGCAGCCCGGGTTTAAAGTCCTCATTGTTACTGCTGCTACTGGCCTCGTTACCTACACTTCTGTCTAATGGGATTAGTGGCTGAAATTGTAATTACAGTGAAATGTATTGTTAGAGCATTCATAAGTGCTCCGTCATGTTCCTCCCGTCCTGATGGCTTTGTTATGATATTGCCCAGGGAATGCTATTCAGGAGCGGCAGTAGCACACCATCAAAGTTAGGTTATTCTGCAGCATCCACATGATTCTTGTTGCAAGATGCATGAAATTAAATTTGTGTTTTTAGGCAAAATGTGCCCCATTAGTTATCAATTTGGGGTTTTTTTGCCTCCTGATACACGAGGTAGGAAAAAAACAGGTGTTGACTGCTTGTTGTTTGCTCGTTTAAATGCGGTAGGAGTACTTTTACTGATCTCTCTAATCCTTTTCTTTCCTTTTATCTCTCACGCACTTCCACCACGGCGCTATCTAAAAGTAGCTCAGCGCTTTCTTGTGGGGGCGTCCCAGCCTACTGTATGAAAATAGGAAATGTGACAGCAAAGCGAAGGGGGGAATGATCTGATCTTTTTGTGTACAACTGACAGAGAAGCAATGGGCTCATGAATAATTCACCTGCTGCTCGCTCACACTACGCTGGCGAAGCTAGCTTGGCAAACTGAGCTAGTTACGACACCCATACCGCCTCATCTGGAAACTTCATCTCCCTCCCTTTTCCGTAAAAGACTGGCAGGACTTTCAAGTGAACCACCGCTGAGTAAGGGAATACAGCACAAATATGTGACCCTCCAATAAAGTTGAGAGCATCAAAGCACTATCATCATGCACTGGTGAAGCTACTTGTCGGATGTCTGTACAACATGCATTGTGGTCAGCTTCACCACGGGCTGAGTGATGGAGCGCTGGTGCTTCAGCATCAGGACGGGGTCCACCACGCCCTAGATTGTTTCAAAGCAGATGAAAAATATCGGCCAAGTGAGTCAGTGATCCTGGCTAAGAGCATCAGCAAAACAAAGCACATCGCCATAATTACCCTCCCCACCCGGAGAGATTGCCCCGTGCCCGTCCAAACGCCGGCTCTGATTGGTCAAACAGCTGGTAACCAGGAGAGAAAACACAGGAGGATTACCCAGGAGCCCTGTGCTGCTGCTGCTGCTGCTGCTGCTGCTGCTTATGGGTAATGTAAGTGCTGTGCTTCTCAAAGCTGATGTACCAGCAGAGGAGCTTCAACACTTGCCCCTCTCGCAATCTGCACTGGTATTTTGGCACCATGACTGGCACTCTGCACTGGGCAGGGCCACATCACGCCTTGGAGGCACAGACAGTACGTTTGCTATTTACTAAAGGGCTGAAGTCAGTGTCAGCAAAACTATTCAAGAAGTCACCACAGCTATAACAGGCTTCTCTGTTTTGCATGACAGAAAATGAATAGTCCTGTTGTACTCTTAAAATTCACCACCTCAATTAGAAGTTTCCCTCAAAAGAGGATGTGATTCATGTCCACTTAGGCAAAACTTGCAAATTCATGAATGCAATTTCAGATAGCCTTTTACTGCCTCGTAAACTCTTGAGGGTGAGCATACTACCAAGACACCAAAGTCCACAAAGAGAAAGATAGTTCGTTGCTAAGGAAAACTAATGTTTAACCATTTAATTCCAGGGCTACCTTTTGCACATTTAGCAAGTACAAACCTGAGATGTCAGCCCTCCTTTCAAGATTCTTAATTACTGCAGTCATAATGAATAGACTGAAAAGACCAACAAATTTTCTTTTGTGAATGATTTTCAATCCTGCCATAGGGATGTGGTGCAGCGGCATGCGACGACATGACCCCAGGTTGAGTAAATGGTGTCTTTTTAAAGACATAATGTAAAGGCCCATGATGACAAAGCATCAGGTACAAATCATTTGCAAACAGACCTCAGGGCAAATTCTTTGTTGATTCAGTAAAGTGTGGGCAACACGGCACTGCTTCACTAAAGGCATTTCCTTCTTTTGTCATAGTGGAAACTGTGCCCATGCCTTAAAACCTTATCAAGTGTTGGAGGGCTCTGTATCACTGGAGGACTAATTAAACTAAACACAACAAACTTTAGTCTGGTCCCAAAATAAACATCCTGATGAAAAGAACCTCCATTTATTTCCCTGGAATTGTGGACATGTAGTTGAACTGTTAAGTGTCCAGTCACTGAAGGCCAACATAATACAGCTGGCCTGCATATAATTTCACACTTCCACTCCCTGTTTTATTATTTTATTACAACCACTGTCTACGGTTTCTATTCCTTTATGAGTCACATTTTCTTTCCATTTATTATCTAATCCTGTGACTAACTTCGCCGTGGTCCACAGAAGGGTTGGTTATGTAGCCAGCTGGTCAGTTAGCTAATGTTAGCTTTAATTAAGCTACAGTATTAAAACTAGCCAGCTAGCCAAGGCCGGCTAATCTGTCAACTACCAGCTGGCCTAGCCTGCTAGCCAACAGTCTGTTAGCCACTACCAAATCAAAGCTGGCTTACGCTTTATGCTGACGCAAACTGTTCATAATTGATGGCTTTATAGTTACAGAAGCACGGCTACTTAATATTTAATGTCGTGATAATAATGCAGTGAGCAGGGTGCCGGATCTGAAGGCAGGCGGAGGCGACATTTTAACCTGTGCCAGGCGATGTATTTGTGGCTTTGTTGAATGACAGCTCGCTAGCCATGACAGGGCAACTGCGAATAGTGACATTTTACGGCAACGGCAATTGGCGTGGCTCTCTGAAATGTTACATTAAAATTCACGACCGCTGCCCTCGAATTGAATAAAAGAATAAGCAATCAGCTAAATGCGATTAAGTGTTCGGTGGCGCCACAAGTTGGCTGCAGCTGAGGGCCGGCGGAACAACGCCACGGTGAACAGGTCAGCCCTGCTAACGTTAGCTAACAAGCTAAGGTGCTAACTCCCGTAGCTAGAAGACAATCAAAAATGGCGTACTGCTTACTGCGCCGGAGGGCTCTGTCAACGAGGCAGCTGCACAAAACTACTCACCGCGATTACAACGGTGTCTTCCCCTTGAAACTTGGGAATGTATCTGTCGCCTCTGGTCACCTCGGAGCTGTTCAGGGGCCTAAAACGGCACATCACTTTGATGGTGCACTCCGCCGGGTCGGCCATCTTCCACGGTTTACGAATGGAAATTCACCGATAAAAATTAAAGTATATCCTGGATCCCAGGGGCGGCCGCGGGGGGCGAACAGGGAGGCCGAGCCCCTCTGTCCCAATCTCAGGTTCTGGGAAGGGCGATTATCCGTCGGGCATTCAACAAAAATCCTTGTTTTGCTCTCAATCACTTCCCCCTCCTGTTAGGAAGCCATGATACCGGTGGATCAGCGGCTGGCCACCTCACCCCTCCTGCTGCTGTGGATGTGGATCACCATGACGTCACCCGGCGCTCCCTCCACCGTGTTATTGAAACCAAACCTCACTGACCGGCACACAAACACAAAACACCACCTAACAAAGGTGGGAAAATCAAGATAGGGCACATTTATAGTTTATTCATGTATATTTGCATTTGCTGGAAAATACATTTAAAAATGATCTGCACTTCTCTTCTCCTGCTGCATCATTTCACATGATATTATTGCACTTTGGCATCCAATTTTGTATTTATGAAGCAGTTAACAGTAATATGATGAACATGTTAATGGGTCAATAATAATCCATAATTCCACAGTATCAAAGGACACAACAGTTCCCCTCCTCACTGTGTTATTGTAATGAATACCTCAATAATCAGCACACAAACACACAAAACCCAAAGCCTTCTACCAAAACAAGGTAGAAAATATAAAAAAGGAGCACATTTATAATTTACTTATTTATATTTGCATTGCTAGAAAGTACAATTACCCAGCTTTTTTATATATATATTCTTATATACCCTACAACCCTACTGATTGCCAACAGAATTTCACTGTATTCTCATGTACATTGACAATAAAGGCATCTTAATCAACTGTCTGCACTTTTCTGCTGCTTTATCCTCGTACTGCATCATTTCAAGGTAAACTAGAACACTTTACTATATTGTAAAAGGTAGTTACACATTAAAATGAGTGCATGTTAAAGCATCAGTAATAATCTATTAATAAACAGCATGAAAGGACAGAACAGTCAGGGGTGATATTATACCCAAACACCATCTAAAACATGCACAAAATATCACATTTATAATTTATTCATGTATAATTGCACTGCTGTATTGCAAATTTACAAAACTATCTGCACGTTTTCTTGCCTCTTTATCCTTCTAATGCATCATTTCAAAGGAAATGATTGTACTGTGCTTTATTGCATAAGAACTTAACATCAAAGTGATTATATGTTGGTGCGTCAGTAATGATCTGTAGTTACTGAAAGGACACAACAGCTGCCTGTTATTGTTACCAAACCCTCACTGACCAGCACACATTAACACAAAACACCACGTAAAACATGCACAAAATATCAACATATCCCCATTTATCATTACTTCATATATATTTGCATTGCTGGAAAGTGTAATTTCAAAGGATGTTATTGCACGGCACTGCATTACGTATTGTATAAAGTAACTAACGTTAAAATGATTGCTTGTTAATGCATTAATAATTATCTGTAATTGCACAGTATGAAAGGACAGAACACTTCCCTGTTAATGGGACAAAACCCTCCCTACTCAGCACACACCCACACAAGGACAAAGGAAACTATTGTACTGAAGAGCATATGTTTGTATGAATTTTAAGATAAAGATTACATGTTAATGCATCAGTAATAATAACTACACAGTATAAAAGCACAGAACAGCTTCTTCCCTGTCATGTAATGGGCAGACAAGAGCAAAACCACAAAGAACCATTTAAAATACACAGAAAATATCAAAAAAGGGCACATCTACAGTCTAGCAATCTGCACTCTTCTGCTTCTTTATAGTGCTTCTGCAACATTTCAAATGGAAATATCGCACTGCTTAAGTATTGTATAAAGCAACAAATCTGAAGACGATGATTGCATGTTAATGCATCAATAATAATCAACAATTACACAGTATGAAAGGACAGAACAGCTTCCCTCCTTGTTGTGTTATTGTAATGAGCAGACATTAGCAAAACCACAAAGAACCATCTAAAATACAGATTTATAGTCTATTAAATCCAGACTCTTCTGCTTCTTTATTGCTCTTCTGCAACATTTCAAATGGGAATATTGCACTATACTGTATGCAGTGTTGTAGAAAGTAGCTAATATTAAAATGATGATTACAAAGTCCGTCTAAGATAGAGAGGAAGTATCAAATGGTGCACATCTGTAGTTTATTCATATACATTTGCATTTATAGAAAATAGATTTACTCAGATATCTGCACTTTTCTGTTACTTTTTCCTTCTAATGCATCATTTTTAAGGAAATTATTGTTTACAGTTTATTAATGTATATTGCCATTTACTAAACCATTTGCACCTTTTCTGTGTCCTAAGCCTTCTGCTGCATCATTTCATAAGAAAACATTATACTGTACGATATTAAGGATTGTATTACATACTGTTATCAATAATTACACATCATATATGGACAGAACAGCTCCCTTCCTCATTGTGTTATTGTAAATCCTATATTACCACTTGTAGCACTGACAAAATTAACTTAAACTTCTACACACGCAAATAACGGTTCATGCTTTTTAACTTTTTAGACCTGCTAACATATTAATTAATACAAATGCATGAGTCTGTAGTTGAAACTCATGAAATTATTCCTACATAAGACTGCAGGGTTTTCACAGATCAGATATGTTGCACCATACGATGACAATTCTTTTCCTTTTTTGCTGTTATAAAAGCTACTTCTGAATAAAACCGTGCTAGAGTTTCACTGAAACTCCGGAGAAACTGACGCCATCTATCATGTTGCACAGTGTGGGAGACGTGTTTATCTAGCCTGCTTTAAGGGAAATATTACGAACACTGGTGCTATTGTTAAACCCCGCAAGAGGACATAGCTGTATAATGCTGTGACTCAGCTGTCTTTAACTCTGTGTGCTGTGGAAGCTGCAGCTGTGAGGTCTCCCCCAAAATAAAAAATGCATCATGTCTGACCTCACTCAGCAGATGCCATAATGGAGCAAAAGCCGCAGCGAGCCCACGAGCTGCCGAGCACATTTTCAGGACACTCCCTGCAACACCGAGGGATATCCTTTTTCATGTTTGCTAATCCAAATACCAGTTTGACTTGTGTGTTGGAAAGGGTGTGGTGCTCCTGCTGCTGTGTGAGCTCATGGTGTACAGTCTGAATATCATGGAGCAACAAGTCCCCAAAGACCGCATTGTCTGGTGTTCCTCCACCGTGGGAATGGCAGAATAAAAGGAAGGGCTATTCAGGAATATGACCTTTCATTATATCCTCCTTTATATATTCTGCTGCTGTTTGTAGACCGAGAAAGAAAAAACATATTTATAATCCTGAGCTACATATTTATTGGAGACCCCCGCCCCTCCACCCCCACCATACCCAACTGTGTACCAAAGAGCTCGGCATCCTGCTAAGCCTATTAGTTGACAGCTGTGTCTTAGTCATTACAGTCATGTTGCGCGTAGATTTACTTTCATTGTGAAAGCATCAGGCTGCAGGCATAAATGTGTTCACGAGTGCTTAAAAATGAGAATGTGATGATCTTATCTGTGTGTCATTAACTTCACTTCCATAACGCCATACATGCGTTTAAGTGTGTTTTCATATTGTCAACAAAAGCCAAGGCGTAACATTATGACCACCTGCCTGTTATCATGTTGGTCCTCCTTATGTGCTCAAAAGTGCCATTAGTCATGGACAAGAGGACCTCTCAGGGTGTCCTATGGGGTCTGGAACCAGGACCACTGGATCCTTTGGGTAATCTGGCTTGTCCAGTGGGGCCTCTGCCAATTAAACTTGTTCCACTGCATCCTGTTGATGCTTGATCACAATGGGGTGTAGGAAGTTTGGAGGTCAGATCAACATGTTGGTCCATTGTCATGTTCCTCAACATGTTCCTTATTGGTTGATGTTTTTTCATGTGGTGGGGTGGATTTTCCTGCAGGGGTAGGCCAGTGACATTTGGGATTTCCATTAGCATGAGGGAGTGTGTTTGTTGTGGGACAATGTTTATTTGGGTGTCTCAGTCTCAACAACATGGATGTTAAAATCCAAGGTTTTCCATCAGAACAGCACATGATACCAATATCCATCCATCCATCTATCTTCTACCACTTATCCAGGGCTGGGTCATGGAGGCAGCAGTCTAAGCAGAGATGCCAAGACTTCCCTCGCCCAAGTACACTTCATCCAGCTCTTTCGGTGGACTCCGGGGCGTTCCCAGGCCAGTCAAGAGACATAGTCCCTCCAACATGTCCTGGGTCTCCCACGAGGCCTCCTCCTTGTGGGACACGTCCAGAACACTTCCCCAGGGAGACGTCCAGGAGGCATCCAGAACAGATGAGCTGAGGTGGCTCGGGCATCTGTTACCTGTTACCATCTAGTACCAGTATGATCCATGTTATTCACTTCACCTGTCAGCGGTCAGAATGTTGTGGCTGATCAGTGTACACTTCAAGTGCCAAATTCAAAGTACTGATGATACAACATGGGTAATTTCAGAATAACATAATTATTGAGGTATTATTTAGGTATCACTTCACATTGCAGCTTCAAATAGGGCTTCATCAGTCAAGTAGAATAACTAGACAAAAGTCACTGAGAGCACAAGGGAAAAGACTTCTTGGTCTGCTGGGTCAAAGTCAGGACAGTTTGGGCAGAGCTACAAGCATTACGTCTGTTAAAAACTGCTGCTAATCATCTGGCCTGTACCTGGCATGAAGCACGGTGGTGGCAGCATCATGCTATTGTGGTTTTCGTAGCAGCAGGTCAGGGAGATCGGTCAGGACTCAGGGAAAGAGAAATGCAGCAAAACACACAGAGGCCCAGTAACCTGACACTGGGATGATGGTTCATCTTTCTACAAAGCAACAACCCAAAGCTAACAGCTAAGACAACACTGGAGCACCTTTAGGTCAAGTCTCCGGACTGCATTTGAGCGCTCGAGCCAAAGCACAGACATTTGTGGAGAAACCTGAAGATGGCAGCTCATATGTTTCCCATACAATCTGATGAAGACTGACAGGAACAGACAGGAAGAACTGGATAAATTGACCAGAACTCATGACCACTCCTGACGACATGTGCCCACATGCTAACACCTTATCTCAGCAAGCTACATGGCATCCCAAAAACAGTACAGTCCTAACACTTCAAGCTGTAACTGTTGCCAAAGGGAGCTTCCACAAAACAATGAATTAAGGACCCTAACACTCTTACAAATGAGAGATTTCAGTTGTTGGTTTTTAATAAAATTGCAAAAATGTCAAAGTCACGTTTACACAATGGCATCATGGGTAATTTAGTGTAGATCGATTTCAAACAATGGTAATTTTATCCTTTTGAAACTGAATATACAACACTGTTTTTTTAAATGTGCATTTAAATTGGAATGCTATACTTACTGACAGAATAAATACATTTTGATATTCTGTATTTTAGGTTTTAGGTAGCAGTGGAAAGTTGGCAAGTACTTTCATTCATATTTGATGCTTGTTTATACTTTCACTCCACTAAATTTCCAAATATTTCTTCTGCCGTTGGTTTCAGACAGTTAATTCAGAGCCAGTAATAAGGTAGAGTAAATAAAGCAGGATTTGATCATATTGAAATACTTTACAATTTACGTTATTAAACAGATTTCAATGGGATTTGGTTGTTGTATTTGCAAAGTGAATACTGGTGCGTCACTACCCCTGAGGACTTGGTGAATTAAGAACAAGCCATGCAAATTGAATCATTTTCAGAAGTGGCTATTAGATTACTTCCTCTACTTTTCTTTCTTTTAGCCGACCTACAATAATCCCGTCAACAACATGTATCAAAGTAGAAGCACAGGCTCAGTTTTCAGTGTTTATTGATTGACCAGGACATGCATTCACAGCTGGTATAGTATATAATGGTAAACAGTTCACGGTAAAATGTTTGTTGACGTCTATAAGTTGAGGTCCGTCTAAGAGCTGCTTTATTTTTTTTAATCTGTCACAGTGATGCGTTTCAGGTGAGGGTCAGTTGTAGTAGAAGGTCCTTAGAGGAGGTCTGCGGCAGTGCTTTTTATTGGTCAGTGACCATCAGCTGTCTTCTGTTATTTCTTTTGGAAGAATCCCATAATGGAAGCTTGTTTAGATCCTTTATTTGCATTCGCCGACGACGATTTCTTCTGACTTTTCTTCTCATCCTCTTTGCTACTTGATGGCAGTTTTGCTTTAACAGGATCTCTGGGAGCTTGTTTGGCGGGTTGGAAATCATCTTCCGTTTCAGAGTAAGACTCACTCTCGTAGCCTTTTTCTGTGACTGTGGAAAAAACAAACAAACTGGAGTTACAAAATCAAGCAAAACAGCCACACCTATAATCCTACTAGAGATCCAAAGTTTGTACAATTTAGCTTCTTCCTGCATTATATTAAAAGATCCTTAGAGTACTTCATCAAATCCCACTTATATAAGAAAGCAGGACGCCCCTTTAAACATAGTTAAATGCAACAGTAAAACAAAACTGAGTCACAGCTGAAATTAATCCTTGATTTTTTTTTCTATTCATTGAGTAATTTGTTTAGGCAGAAAGTAAATTATAATTTATAAATATTTCTCCTGTATCAGCTTCTCTTCATTGGCTCCCTGTAAAATCCAGGATAGAATTTAAAATCCTGCTTCTTACATATAAAACTCTTAATGACCAAGCTTCATCATATCTTAAAGATCTTATTGTACCTTATCATCCTAACAGAGCCCTTCGCTCTCAGACTGCAGGTTTACTTGTGGTTCCCAGAGTTTCCAGAAGTAGAATGGGAGGAAGAGCCTTCAGTTATCAGGCTCCTTTCTTATGGAATCAGCTCCCAGTTTGGGTTCAGGAGGCAGACACCCTCTCTTCTTTTAAGATTAAGCTTAAAACTTTCCTATTTGATAAAGCTTATAGTTAGGGCTGCTCAGGATCACCTGAGCTGTCCCTTAGTTATAATGCCATAGGTTTAGACTGCTGGGGGATTCCCATGATGCACTGGGCTCCTCTCCTCTCTCTATACTCTATACATCACCATTACATATCACTAACTCTGTGTTTGTTCGCTCCACGGATATCTCTGGATCTGGAGCTACATGTCTCTGATCTACAGTCGCTGGCATCACCACCTGCTGTCCTCCCATCCCCACCCCAACCTCTCCTGCTGTCCCCTCCCCCTCCCCCCTACTCTCACTGGTCGAGGCAGATGGCCGCCTTCCCTGAGCCTGGTTCTGTCGGAGGTTTTTTTTCCCCTCCCTATCCTAGAGGGGTTTTTTTTTGGTTCCTTCCCTCCATCACTGACTGCTGCTCAAAGGGAATCCAAAAGCAACTCTGGATTGTTGGGTTTTCGGTTTCCTGTTCTAAGAGTAATTCGTAAGGTCTGTACCTTTCTATGATAAGTGAGATGACATATGTTGTAAATTTGGGCTATATAAAAAAAAAAACTGAATTGAATTTGAAATTAAAAAAACCATTCAGCCCCACTTCTCGCTGAAGTCTAGCTGCCAAAATACTTCTATTCTGCTATTATGCATTCTTGTGTTTTTTGCAATACATTTTGCTCTTTACTTACAAATGATCTAACCCTAACTCTAAATTGAATCATCACCTCTGACACCGCTAACCTTCAAAGATTTTCTAAGGGAGGAAATCATCTTTTTGGATTTAAATATTTGACTGAATTGTTTTAAAATCAGCACCAATGCTGTAAAGTTACAAACATGAAGTAGGATGAAGACGAGCTTTTCATACCGATGCATCCTTCGTCGTCCACGAAGGTACGAGACTTCAGGACTCGCCTCCTCTTTCTTATCTTCCCATCAGAGTTCGTCTGCTGCAGAATAAAAAACAACACAAGTGTTCAGTGTTAAACACAAGTGGTCGACTGATATCAGTATACCAGTGGTTGATGCTGATATTGAAGGAGCACAGGGGCCGATGGCTGAGACATGTTGCCAATATGGTGCAGTTATTATTACTTTGCATTTGATACAACAATCATCATCAGTGAGACACAAAATTGCTGCATTGTCTCTGAAATAGATGCCCACATGTACTCAAAAAAACTAAAACAAAAATCAAATTAAATGAATGAAAAACCATCGTCATCAGTCAGCAGATAGAAGCATCTTCTGCTGGTTTAGTCAACGTATTGATGGTGCAGTGAGCATATTGTGAAACTCTGTTGCTAATGCATACGGCTGTGCGGATTCATCTTTGCTCATATATCAAAGCTCATCTATTGACATTAAATCTCTCTGTGCAGCAGCTTTTTTTGAATTGTGACATGCATTTGCTAGGGATGGGAATTGATAAGATTTTTACGATTCCGCTTAACGATTCGGTTCTTTATCGATTCTCTTATTGATTGTCATTGACGTGCTAACGTTGTAGCTGCTGCTGGGTTCAGATTCACTCCGGAGCGGATCGAAAACACAACATTCATTACAAATTATCTCATGCTGTGTGCAGATGTTTCTGCATATTGGTAGTATTTCCTCCCTTTGATCAAATATCCACTTTGCTAATATTCCAAGTTGCCCTGTTGTCGTCCTTTATCGTGAAATGTAACCAAACTTTCGAGCGTGTGTGCTGCTTGGGCGCCATGTCTCCTGCTGGCTGCACTAGTGAATGACGTCACCATGCACATTGCGTAGCTTGCGTGAGCTATGCAACGTGTGTGGTGATGCCATTCGTGCCCACTGGGATCAATAAGGGAATCGTTTGCAAAATTGGCAAATGATTCCAAGGAATTGAAACACTGGGGAACGGTTCTCGATTCCCATCCCTTGCATTTGCTCAACTCAAGCTACTGCTGTGCAAAATTCCTCACTAACACAGACTTAACTATGTACTTTTCCTCGGCCTCTTTCACGAGAATATTTGTATTAATTATAGCCACAAATAACAACCTATAAACTGATTTCTAACACAAATATAGTCATTAAAAACATCTTATATGACACTTTTTTTGAATTCTTTTATTTTTAAGAGTATTTCTATTTGTCTTTTCATCTATTTTTATTCTTATTAGCTGCTACTTGTCGTGTTCTTCCATAGAATTTCGTTGTACTTCTGCACAATGACAATAAAGTCTCTTTATCTTTATCTTATCAGCTGCTCGTCAGACCCCAGTAGCCAGTGTGATACGACCTCATGTAGCCCCTGTTCGCTGCCATCCTGCTGAAAGATGCTGATCATCACAAAATGAATTTCAACTAACCGGCTTAATCAGTCTATCGCTCTTCAATAAGTAATAAAAAATGTACCCAAAACTATTATTTGATATTTCCTCCATCTCTCTCACAATCATTACATCAACACTAGTTTGTCAAACACTTACATATGATTGTGTGACAGCCTTGATCTCCTTTTTAGGACTGGGTGATGCTTGTCTTGTTTCCATCTGCTGTGGAGAATCTGGAATAACTGGACAAATGAACAAATATCAGTTTCCTGAAGTTACTCTTGAAAGTAATGTTGAAGCTTCCCACTTTCATGATTCCCTCTTTTATCCAAGGACTTGAATATTCTGGATTTACAACAAGGAAAAACTAGACCCAACTCGTAAAAACTTTACTTTGAAAAGACAAATTGATGGATGAGCTGTTGCACTAATCATACCTTCACATTACTTTTCATTCACTGTCACGTCTATTTACATTTTCTCTTTACCCATCCATCTTAAATTGCTCATTATTGTTTTCAAAACGAACAATACAACAACAAGAAGCAAACAGGTACCATCTTCATCGCTGCTGTCGGGCTCAGGTAACTTAATCCTTCGCCTCTTTTTCTTCTCCATCTTCTCCTCCTCGCTGTCGGAATCTTCCAGTCGCTTGTTTTTGCTTTAATACAAGAAAAAAAAAGACATTATTTAAATAAATTTCACACCGTATTTGACAAAAAAAAACCCTTTAACGATTTTTATGAAAGCCTTTACAACTACTTTGTGTTTTTAGACAAGAAATGTCGCCTTCTGTGTTTACATCTAATTTTCCGAGGATAAAATACATGCACAAAAACACACCTCCTGGAGTCTTTCTTTGAGTTTTTCTGCGGTTCGGCTGCAGCAGCGCCTCGTTTTTCCTCTGGTTGTGGACTCTGGCGTTGTTTCTCTGCTGCTGTGGACGATGGCTGGGCTGCTTCCTCCTCCTTCACGGTTTTTTCAGGCTTCTCTGAAGAAAAGAGGAAGAACGATTTGTTGGAAAAGTTGTGACCATATTCAGTCTCGGTGCACTCTGCTATGGCTTGGGTCACATTTCTCTAAAGGTAGACATTCACCTCAACAAATAAAGAAACCTTTAAAAAAAATTGTCAATATCTCACATTATGTTAGTTTCTACATCTCACTGAAGGAAACTTAAAGGTAACAGGATCCAGTAGTGTTTATTTTAACTGACAATGAGGCCAAACTTAAAGAAAGTCTGAAACTCTTGACAACAGAATTATTAGACAGATGGACAGATGTCTGATAGACAGTCAGAATCTGTCTTGACACAACGTTAAGTTCAGGAAATGGTATGTTTTTACTGTCGTGACACTAAATCTATGAGAAAACTGAGCTGGTTAACACGGAAATGTTTGTTCTGCAATACAACACTTTCACTGGTCGTCTTCATGTTCAGTTCAATAGTGTATCCAGTGTAGCAAAGATGCGGGCATACAAACAGGGGTGGACTGGGGCAAAAAAAATCAGCCTTGGCATTTTTGGCCCAGACCAGCTCACAACATTATCAGGGTCTGTCCTCCGCTATTGGATGCTGCTGCTGGTGGACCAAATAACGCAGTTGTTGTGGTGCATTTGGAGGCCTCTGATTCCAGTGCTTTCATTGTTTTCATTCGTTGCTTTTCAGCACCACTGAGGCGTTTTTTTCGGTGGTTGTTTTTCCATGATGGTTGCCAGACTCCTCACCTAACCTCGGATCACTTGCCATGACTCGGTTAGCCCCGCCCATCCAGCATTTAGTTTAAAAACTAAATTCCACTAGGGACAAAAATACGCCAAGCTTTAGATTGTCCTGCGTGTCATTCTGGGCTGCACAGCAAGCAAAACTGGATTTTCCAAGCTCAGTAAAAGCAGCTGGCACCTGCAGAGTGATCCGATCATTTGAGAGTGTTTGGTAGGAGACCGCATTAACAGACAGCAATAAAGGCTACCTGATCTTAGCATACTCAGCTAGGAGTGATGAGTACTGTAATTACCAGTGAAAGCACCAGTAATAAACCTTAAGCAGAGCAATAAACAGCATCCCGTGACTGAAGATTTGCAGCAGAGGCAGCATGTAGCTACACACAAGTCCAAAGTCAAGTTCTGTTTAATGCCACCTTCAGTAAATACGCTATGAAGCCACCAGTAATTCTAAAAGCAGTCATTACACAGTATGACGGTGTTAAAGCAAACGTTCGAAATTCAAATCGGCCTCTTATGTTTTATGGAGCAGCAGTTTTTACACAATGAAGCAGAGAAAAACACAACATACAGAAGCGGAAACCAAACAGCAGCAGTCTGTAAATTGAATATGTGCAATTTAACCTCCGGAAATCTTACTTACTTGCTGGCTGACTTCCAAAGAAGTTCATCATCGGATTGGCTTTAGCGGCTGGTTTGCTTTTCGGTGCATCGACCTGAAACACAAAAACACAATAATTAACATCTACAGAAAACCTTCTCTGGAGAGCAGCGAACCACACAAATACTACACAAAGTCGTACCACTGGTGCATCTTCTTTCTGCTCAGGCTTTATCTCTTTGCCGCTGTCTAGACTCTTAGGCGCAGACTTGTTCGCAAACATTCCCATGATGCCTTTTGGCGGCTTGGCTGACGGTTTGGAAGCCAGGTTCCCGTTTCCGTTCACGGCAGGCTTTTTGTTTTCACGCTCCGGTGAAGGAGCTCGCTGCATTTCTCTCGCCTGCTGCAGCTCCAGAGACGACATGGGCACTGCAGAGGCACAGCGGATCGCACTGTATCTGCAAACCGAGTGACAAGAAACCCTCAGCATCTCGACAGAAGACTTGTCATTCATGTTTTTTTTTTAACTCCAAACCTTCAAGCACACGACCATAAGATCAACATACTTGCCACAGTTCTTCAGATTGTCTTTCACAGCATCATAGTCGACGCTGTAGAGAGGTCCGCTGTCTTTCAGCAGAGCTTTCTGGACGCTGTAGAGATGGACGCTGACTATCAAGCTCATCTTGGCTTTGACATCTGCAAAATTAAACAGCAGGTTACACACTGCCGCCTCTTCTGCTGCAGATATCTCCCAAAACAAACAAAATAAACTCAAGAATAAAAGAGCAAGGGTGACTCTTAAGAAATTATTTACACACCTTCCAGCTGCTCCTCTCTGACAACCGACACCTTGTGACTCTAAAAACACAATGTCAAATGAAACGAGTCAAAACTGCAGCTTCGTGCATCCAGAGGAGACACAAACGATGTCAGAGCAGGTCTCACCGTTTGACCGTTGTCCACAAACTTCCCCGACACGAGGTAGGTGGCATGAAGCTGAGCTGAACTCTCCTTCCTCTTGTGATCCAGGTAGTGGAAGAGCATTCTGAAAACGAAACACAATTTATATGTTAAAGTACCTGATAACGGTGAAATCAGAGCTGCAATGATTCAGTAATTATTCAAGTCACATTAAATTAATTTGATTGTTTTGTAAGCAAGAATGCCAAACATTTCCTGAGTCCAGCTTAATCTAAGTCGGAATTGGCTGCATTTTTTCAGTCATAAATGACAGTTAGCTGATTATTTTGGGGTTTTTGACTGTTAATGACACAAGAAAAGCACATTCTGAAGCTGTCCCTGTGAGCATTTCTTTGATATTTAACTAAATTATTAAATGAAGGAAACAATCATTAGTTGCTTCCTCTTACTGTTCACATAAAGTCACTGAGAACCAGCCAGCGCTCCCTGTTATACCACAGAGAGTCCTCCTACTACACCTGGTTTCACCCCAGGCAGCCTTAAGGCCACGTATCTAACAAACGTTTAATACTTTGCGTCCTCAGTAGTATCATGAAACATCAAGTGTTAAAAATTGACACCTAAACATATATTCAGTCTTATTTTCTCAGTGTTTTGCTGATATTAAACTGTATTTTATTTGGGCAGAGATGTTGAATGGCTGCTTTGAGTCAAAACTACATTAAAGGATTTCAGGATTAAACTTTTGCCACTGCAGTGACAATAATGGAATACATTCACAAAAAATATATTTATGTATACTTGTGTTTATTTTTACTTTTCCAGCGATGTCCCTACATTTTTTTTTTGCTCTATCCCCTTTTACTGCTGTAACACTACTAATGTCACCACTGTGGGGCTTGTCTTTTCTTATAATGATGCAATGATTGCAATCAACACGAACTAGACAACGTGGTCGTACTCAGTAGAAATCTTTGGTTTGTTTCCATTTCTGTATATTTTTATGCCAGAAGCCCAAAGAGGTGCAGGACTACTTACTGTTTTGCTGTGTTGACATGGACGCCGAGAGTGAGACTCAGCCATTTATAGGTCACCTGGTAAATAAAATTCATGTTTAGATTCACATTTTGACTATTACAGAAATAACAGAACTAATATTTGTAACTTCAGACTGAACAGAGTCGTATATACACACACAATTACAAATACACTCAGTTCTTCCTACTACTGGCTATTCAAATAAAGCCAGTCAACTCTAAACGTTTCCGTTTTTGCCTAATAATATCCAAAATGTGATAACACTTTATGCAGCTCGCTGAATCCCACATTGTTGTTCTGCTGTAACTGCTGGCGGTTACATGCAGCAACTGAAACAAATCAGCTGTGAAGAATCGGGTTTTGTACAATTTAAGCGCTATTTGCTGAAATATTATAGAGCCGATTTCCCCAAATGACCCAAGCAAAACCGTGCTGCTTCATAATTATACCACTAAATATACATTTATTGTCTTTAAAGCAAGAAAGCCTTAAACGGGCAGTTTTTTGAACGTAGTTCAACCGCTAAACATGTCCAGGCTAATTCACGGTACAAACCGCCATTAGCTCGACGAGAATAACCTCAAAACACGACGACATGTCGTGTATCAAAAGCAAACTCACTATTTTGTTGTGGTCGTTCACATATTCGTCAATGTTATCCAGATAAAGCTCGTCCATTGTGTTTGATTTTGTTCGAACGGAGACGTCTTCAGTAACAGATTCAACTGCGCGGGAAGGCCGTTTATTTACTTCCTGGTAGAGGTCACGTGTGTGCCGGTGCTTCCGGCGGGAGGCTGCAGGGCGCCCTCTGCAGGACAAAACGTTTAAAACACACTGAAATACTGTAAATCCCTCTGAGATCAGAGGTGGCAGAGGTGGAAGAAGCACTCTGAGCCTTTATTTAAGTAAAAGTCCAACTTTTAAAGTAAAAAATAGTAAAATAAATAAATTACTCCATTCCAAGTAAAAATCCTACTTCAAGTTCTTGACACTGCACATTGTCATTTTAATCCTTTGCACATTCCCGCACACTGTACATGCACTAATCAGGCATAATATTATGACCACCTGCCTGTAAAGTTGTGGGAATGTCTCCTGCTAGTTGGGCTTTCAGCCACTTCAATATTATTTGTAGTTCAATCAGTGGTTTACAATTTAGTAAATGTAGACAAGTTGATGTTGTGCATGAGATTTCAAAAACATAACAGAGATTTGTGGCCATTAAAAGCAACAGGAGACATTTAATGGTTTAAATCAGCTTTTGTCAGATGTCTGAAAACAGCTAAAGTACCAACAGAGAGCGGCGGTTCATTATGTGCATCATCATACAGAAACGAAGCGTATGAGTGTAAAACGCTGCTGATGACAGATCTCCAGGGGCCGCATTAACGCCGCCTCTTATTACAGCCACTGCATGTTTCGGTGGCGCCTCGGCGTCCGTCCCAGCAGGAGGCCGAGGCCTGATGCGCAGAAAATGAAATAACCTTTTCAACCTCCATCATATCATAGGAGCATAATAACAGCTGGCCTTTGCTCGCACGGCGGTGGAATTCATACGTTCCACCTGGGGGGGCCTGAAGGCTATTTTCTGACCAGAGCAATAACACAACCTCTGTTAACCTGAAGCAGAATAAATAAATAAATAAAAAGCCTGTCCTTAGCGTTGGTGGCACGGTGGGAAAATTCTCAGCTCATATGAAAAAGGCCTTTTGAAAAATTGTTCTCTGGCCTGAATTTTTACAAATATATGTTTTTTTGAAGGTGTGGGGGGGAGTTTTTTCCTTTATTGACAGAGACAGAGAGAAATCAGAGCCAGACAGAGGAAAGCCACATGCAGCAAATGGTCTTGAGCCGGACTCAAACTCATGACCACTTCCAAGGGACTGAGCCCCACATGGTAAGCGCCTTAACTCGGTGAGCTAAATGGCAGCCCCCAAATACATGTTTTTAAAGTGGGCTGCACAGTGGCTCAGTGGTTAGCAGTGTCGCCTCACAGCTAGAAGATCCCCGGTTCACATCCCGGTTAGGACGCCTGGGATCTTTCTGTGTGGAGTTTGCATGTTCTCCCTGTGCAGCGTGGGTTTTCTCCAGGTGCTCCAGCTTCCTCCCACAGTCCGAAAACATGCTGAGGTTAATTGATGATTCTAAATTGTCTGTAGGTGTGAATGAGAGTGTGCTTGATTGTCTGTGTAGCCCTGTGATAGACGGCCTTCACCTTCACCTTCGTCGGCTGGGATAGGCTCCATCCTCCCCTCAACCCTACAGAGGACTAAGTGGTGTATAGATGATGGATGGATGGATGTTTTTAAAGTTGCATTCCACCAACTGTGCAGATCAAAATCAGTAATTTAGGTTTTCAAAGCTGACGTGCAAAGTATTCTGTGGAATTCAAAAGGCTGCAGGAACAGAAAATCTCAGTGATGTCATCATCTCAGTTTGGCTTCAAGGTTGTGAATTAAAGTCTGTGTTATAAGTGGATGAGCAGGGTCTAACGTATCAGGAAATGTGGAAGGTTCACCTGGTCAAAGGATGAAGGTTTGCAGGAAATGTGGTTGTGTTTCATTTCTGTTGCACCAAACTTAGCAGATTTAGAATTTTCTGAACAGCCTTGATACTGACTCATTGTTCGGAGGCTGTTTTTTACTCTCGAAGTTAGAATTTTTGAATACATGGAGGTGAAAATTAGATATTTTTTGCTGGAGGTTTTCCAAATCTCACTCTTTTTAAAGTCTTCCAAGCGTCTCTGATCCATTCAACCAAAGATTTTTTCCATTTGGCCTCACAGTCGTTGAGCCGTTTCATTAAATCTGGTTATTTTTTTCAGGCGGAATTTAACAAAACAACGACTTGGAAGTAAAGGGGTTAATGTGGGCAGTGTGTTAATGCATTGTGTTATTTCAGTGGAAAAGCAGAACATTGCAAATCCTACGTACCCAGCGCTGGAAACATCACGTAAAAGCAAAAAATAGAACACAAAAGGGGAGACGGTAATAGTCCCTGGGGCGGCTCGCAAACAAGCAGAATATCACAAATCAGTTTGTTTGCGAGGCTTAAAAGCTGCTGTCAGTCCTGAGACGACGAATGATTTATCAGACAAACAATATCTCTGTTTGTTAAGTGAGAAACAACTGTGTTTTCTGCAATAACCGAACCCAACAAACGCACAAGCAAACCAGTGGGAGTGACGTTGCTTCAGTGTTGAGCAGCAGTTTTTTAACGAGGCAGAGCTTCGGTGTTATTAATATTTAAGCGTTTTCTCTGTTTATTCTCGAAACCCAGAGCAAATTCCACACTTTGAACAAGCTTGCAGCCGTTCGATCAGTGCGATTACCTGAGCTGTGTTCTCTCTGTTTCGCACTCTGTTGATCTGATGCATTATTTAGAGCGAAGCCGCCCCGAGTCGTCTCGCCGCGGTGAGGCCGGTCAGCCTCCACGACAAAACTTCTGATAGAAATGTCAAACAGAAGGGCGGCGGCGTGCAGCAGAGGAGGGAAAAATATTCCCCTAATGATGATGAAGTACAAGAATAATTGTCTCACCTTGAAGACGCCGAGCGAAGCCGGAATCCTCTGGAGGGTCGGAGCTGGTTCAGACGGAGAGGCAGCGTCACCCTCTTTGTCTTTCTTTTTTATCTTGCATTTGCATTTGCAGGCCTCCTACCAGTACGAGAATGCAAAAATAGGGTTCAAATAAACGTAAAAGTACAGCTATTTAACCTTAATCCTACTGACTGGGATACATACACCATTATGACCACCTGCCTAATATTGTGTTGGTCCCCTTATGTGGTCTAAAATGCTCTGAACCATTGGGCATGGACCAGAGGACCTCTCAGGGTGTCCTATGGGGTCTAGAACCAGGATGTTGGCACTGGATCCTTTGGGTACTCTGGCTTGTCCAGTGGGGCCTCTGTCAATCCAACTTGTTCCACTGCATCCTGTTGATGCTTGATCACAATGGGGTGTAGGAAGTTTGGAGGTCAAATCAACATGTTGGGCCATTGTCATGTTCCTCCACATGTTCCTGATTGGTTGATGTTATTTCCATGTGGTGGGGTGAATTTTCCTCCAGTGACATTTGGGATTTCCATTTGCATGAGGGAGTGTGTTTGTTGTGGGACAATGTTTATTTGGGTGTCTAAGTCTCATCAACATGGATGTTAAAATCCAAGGTTTTCCATCAGAACACCACATAGTACCAATATGATCAGTGTTATTACCTTCATGATGTTGTGGCTGATCGGTGTACATATGCATTTTGTCACATCTTAGAGGCAGATTATTTTATATCAAATCAGTTTTTTTATGATTTTCTCGATCAGTTTGTTCCTTCTGACTTCACATTGTTGTTTTCTGTTCATGTTTTAATTGTTCCAATATTGTTCAATCACTGAGAATCACCCAATTCCACCTATGTAGTTTTAACTTACGTATTTCATAGAGAAGTAGAAAAGCAGACTCAGGTTTCCTCATGTGTTCAGTCGATGACCCTAAATACTGCTCTTTCTATACTGAGATGATGCTGTCAGAAATACAACACAGAATTTCAAAATAAAGTGTTTAATGACTAAATAAATAAAATCTTTATCTCCTATTATAGAAGATAATACTATAAAATAATGTATTTTGCATGTGACTGACATGCAGTCAGAGTGTGATCAGGATGCTAGTCATCTAAACTCCAGTCCAGGTGGGTTTATAACACAACAAAACACAAATTATGTGTACTTCTGCAAACTAAATGATACCAGAATTAAAGGAGGGTAAATCGGCTTTTAAGCACGGATGTGAATTGTGCTTAGGAATGTATTTTTTTGGAAGTTCGACTGCGCGTGGGAGTCTGTTTGAAACTTTTGGATGTGCTCGTCTCTCTCCCACGCACCTGCCTCACAAAATAAACGTGTGAACAGCTCCTTTGTCTTTGCGGAATAAAAGCTGCAATTTGTATTTGAGAAAAGTTTATTTTAACTCCGCAACTTTCCTTTGGGTGACATTAATTGCTGACAAGAAATAAGGGGATATTTTTTGCTGCGACGGTTGTTTCTTAGAGCAGTTTTCGACCTCAGACAGCAGGTCTTGTGTGGTAGAATGAGAGTTATATAAAGTTTAGAGGGAAAATTGTCTCTGAAACATCTAAAACTCAACAAGCTGCCACAGAAATGTTGTTGTTTGTAACTGATCACAGCTCAGAAATGTTGGAATACAATCAAAAATCCTAATTATAAAGCAACATGCATTTATAGCTACATGATGAATGAGTAGCAGAGGAAAAATCTCTTTTTGAAATGTAATCAAGTTGAAATTTAACATACAATAGAAGCAAAACTGAGCTTAAAGTATTTGAGTAAACCTACCTGATCAGGTCGTTAAATCTGTCTGAAGTCTTTCCATTGTTCTTTCTGCATAAACTCAAAGTTTTCATCACATTAGGAGATTATTTCCTGCATGTAAAGAGAAAAAAACTGTTCCAAGCGCAACTCATACAACATCACTGTCAAATGATGTTATTAAAAGCTACCATATGATCATTGCTCAGTAGAATTAAGTGAAAACTACAGGATCTGATCCACAGCTAAAGCGAGGATTTAACACTAAAACCACTAACTTTGGTACAGCTGACAGACTGAAGTAGGACGGACTGTTCATGGTTTCTCGTTGGTGTCCTAATTGCAAGCTTCAATTCTTCATTTTTAGCCTATTTCTTCAGTTGAATTTGCACATTTTCAAGCTCCAACTCCCACAAATCCGCCATATTTTGTCAAAATGCAAAGATTTGCTGGGAAACCTTCAGTCCCTGCGTTCATACGGATGCTCCTTTGACACCCACATAAGCACTGCTGCAGTCCGAGCATCACCACCGACGGCAGCATAAACTCCCCAGTGTGGCCTCAAAGAAAGCAACAAAGAGCCCGAGGCGTTGACCTGTCCTCCAAACTCACCAGATCCCGATCTGATCGAGCATTCATGACACCACAGGACTCAAACGATCCACCGCCAAGCATCACAGGACGCCAGCCGAGGCTCTGCGTCCATGTCCAGGCTGGTCAGAGTTCTTTTAGCAGCACAGGAGGCATCGACTCAGTAGCGAGCACATTCATTTAACACATTTATTTTCATCAGCAAAGAGCTTTTATATAACTACCTAATGAGCGATCTGCCTGAGCTGATCAGGGTTAAACACTAGATTCAGTCTTTTCTTGTGGGGTCAGCTTGAAGAGTTGATTCACTGCGAGTAGATTGAGTGAACTGATCAAACCACAACCCTGCTAATGTCACACCGGAGTGGCTCTTGAGTGCCCCGATGCCCCGTCTGGTTAGCCGGAGAGCGTCTCTGGTGGGAGCTAATGGCTCAGAAGTAAACCTCCTCTGTAATCTAATCCTGCATGTGGAAGAGATGCTGCCTCTCTTTGGGCTCTGCTGCTGCTCAGCTCGGCTCCTGGTGGATCTTTATCGCTCGTTTTGCAGAGGATTTAATGAAACATCTCGAGTTGCTCATATGGCCTGTGCAGATCTAGAGCTTTACTATTTATTTCACAGTGTAGTTGCAAAACAAACACCTGATATCAGATGTCACGTTGGACGATCTAAAGTTTTAAACTAAAGACGTAATCCCTTTGTGAAGCTCTGAAAGTGGCGTAAAGGCCGATCTGTATTTAGCTCGCTGCTTTACGTGATCATTTATGTGCCAGTCACACCTGGAAGTGTTGATGAGAGTCAGCGGTGCCTGCAGGTGTCAAACGTTAATATATGCAGGCAGCGCTGCAGCCACAGCCAGAAGGGATGAAGTTCTCACACCATGAACGTGACTGTTAACATTAGCACACGTCAAGAAAATTGTCACGCGCCACGGAGCTGCACAACTGAAAGAACTTTCCAGAACTTTTTCATGATGCATCACCCGATATTTGACTTTAGCCCTGTCTGATTTTGCTTCTTTGTGTCACTAAAACAACCGGTTTGCGTGATAAGAAGCAATTTTCCAAGCAAAAAAGGCCAAAAGTTGCAGAATTCAGTGATACAAATGCAGAGTTTTACCAAATAAAAGGGAGGCAAAATGTCACAAAAGGAGAAATATAAGTACAGAACTACAAGTTGCAATTGGCCAGTCTGCTGAGACTTGACCTCTGACCTGCTGGATATCAAATGTCATAATTTCATCAGACATTTGTGTGAAATTCTGTCATATTCAACACACAAATTCTTCAGTTATGACCCCAAATTTTTAGTGAGGTCACATACCCCTTTTCCACCGAGCTGGTTCCAGTGCTGGTTCGGAGCCAGAGCCTGACTGGGCACCAGTTCTTTGTGTTTCCACCACCTAAGCACCGACTCCAGGTGGTAAAAACTGGTGATTAGCAAGCACTAACTCTTTGCTGGGCCAGAGCTAAGCACCGAGTACGTCAGGGGCTGGTGGCGGGGTTATGGTGACCAACCATCAACAATGGAAAGGGAAACACAAGCGCTAATTAGTGTCCTTTTTCTCCAGGACGTCCCTGGTCTGATCGTAGATGTGTTGGAATGACTCCTGGGACACACGGAAGTTTTGCAACAAGTGTTGATGCTGAAATCCAGTACAACTGTGTCCCACCAGTAGCACGATCACAGATGTGCCCAGACAACAGGCGACCGTCACCTCGCAATCAGCCTTAAGGCCATCTATAAAGATAAACATACAGTAGATATCATCATCAACTTACGGCGTTTATTTAACTGCTATGTAATGGATGCAACTGTAGTCATTTTACGGTGATGCAATGGCTCCAACTTGTCTCCTTGTCAGTGGAAAAGCAAACAGGTTCTCAGGAGGAACCAGATTTGAACCAACTAAGCACCAGAACTAGCACATGGTTCTTCTTGGTGGAAAAGTGGTAACAGTGACCTTTAACAGGCAAAAACTAATCAGTTAATCGAGGCAAAGCGAATGTTTCTGCCAAATTTGAAGAAAATTCCCTGCAGGCATTCAAAAGATATTGTGTTCGCAAGAATGTTACGGACATAAAGTTGCAGGGACAACCTGGAAAACAGGCTTAAAAACAGTTTTAATGAGATAAAAATTACTTTATGTTAACTGAATTCAAAGGTCTTCATGTGGCAGTCTAGTGTGGGAGCAAGGCCTCAGGCAAGACAAGCAAACGGTTGTTCTGTTGACATAAGTCTTGTACAGATCCAATAATCAATAGATTAATCAATTATTCAAGTCCGAACTGCAAATTAGTGCTCTGGTATTTTATTTCTAATTGTATATTTTTATTGTTTCTGATCGTAGTGTTCAGCTGCTTTCTGCTGAAACACTAAACTAGAGCTTCGGGTTGCAGTTTTATGTGAAGAACAGGCTGCAGATTCAGGTGAACGTTGAAGTGCAAACCTCCACCCTTTAGGAAAACCTTGGTAATTCTTTTATCTTGCGGTAAGAAGTCAGAGGAAAAAGAAACTTCTTTTATTCTGCTGTAAAACCGCCTTCCATGTTGCAAAGACTGGTTTCATTTTGGCTTTTTCCGTCGCTGCTTTCAGCCCCTCCGATAACACATTTCGACTGCTCTGCTCGCTCAGATTCACAGAAAAGATATCGGCTCTCAGAGAGATTCATAATGAATGCATTAGATATCTCTCACGCCGCCTGCAGACTCATTTCGGAGGCCTTTCCTCTCCAACGGGCTTTCCGGTTTCCTCGGCGCAGATTCCCGATTGATTTTCTGATTCAGAATGTTCAGATGCTGATAGCTCAGAGGGGGGAGTTATCTGCTTAAACCCAAAGCTGCCAACTTCCTCATATTTCTTGACAGCGGTCACGCCTCCCATCGCAGAACTCGGGGATGCAGACACATGAGAAACTAGCATGTGGAGATCAGACAGGTTCCATGTGGAAACGACACACTGTGCAGCCTCCCCGCCGGCGTCTGGCTCAGAGGATCCGACTCTTTTTCATGTGAGGGAAACCCCACAGACGAGCATTTAGCAGTATGTTGTACTTACAAACACCAGCCGAGAGGACTGGCGTTATTAGACATGACGCTGGATCTGAATTGTAATTGTGTTCGCTGCAGGGGGGGGGGTAGTACTGTAGCAGTGGGAGCGACGGAACGTATCACCAAAACATGTTTTATACATTCTCTCAGCGTGCTGCAGTAGAATAATAAAACACGACTGCAGCCTGAGAAGATGCCTTTGTAGGTAGGACACCTCACTGTGGACACCAATAGTTAAATTTAAAGAGGCAGTTCATGCAAAATATAGAAGAGTAATATCTAGATGGGTCAACTTTTGCCTAATTTTATGTATAAATTCCTATTTAGCGCTCAGAAAAACATTAAAGACTGATGGTAAATGACACTTTACATCAGTGGTTCCCAACTGGTGGGTCGGGACCCAAAAGTGGGTCGCAAAGCCATTTTTAGAGGGTCGAAGAAGCATGCCCCCCCTTAAAAAAGTAATGGCATTAAGTCTTTTATTTTAAAGGACGTGTTTCTTATGACACAGTTTGCTTTCAACAGCAGGATATTTAGTGGTGGTGACACCAGTAGTCGCCCATTATTAACCTCTAGATTTGACTCTGCCAGCTTATTGGAGAAATTTATGCTAAAATATGCCAAAAATAAACCAAAATGTGCTCAGAATCTGTCCAAATGGGCCAAAACATGCCCAAAACTTGGCAAAAGCGTCCAAATATTCCAAAATGAGTTAAAAACAAGACAAAATTTCAACAAGTTGTATCAAAATGCATTGAGACTCCACCCAAATAAACCTTTGTTTATTAACAGGAACAGCAAACTTCAATAATTTGGGTCATGACTGTTATTAATAGAGACATAGTGGATCCTGAGGCTGGACCAGTTGAGAACCACTGATGTAAAGTGTCATTATTGAATATAGTTGAGTGAAAACTGCCTCTCTTGTTGATATAATGAAATGACAGAGTTTCTAAATGCTCTCAGATGGCTTCTAATTTACACGCATGGTTGCAATAAAGATCTGTTGTGTCGGACTAGATGTTGATATCCCTTCTTGCATACATGAGACGCCTACTAAGACTCTGGGGGATGGTCAAGTGAGTGAGGGCATCCTCTGGGTTATCAAATGGGCGCCCTCTTTCCTGGGTGTTTCACTGATAGGCTCACGACACCTCCAGAGGGTTCAGCAGTGAATCCCAGTGTCCCAGGTTCAACCCCCAAGATGCCATCTGCTCAGTTGAAGACCCAGGTGGAGTCCTTCCTTTTCATCCTCAGCCACTGCAGCTCTGGAGAGGTCCTTGATCGCCTGCTGGTGGGCCTCCATCTTCCGGAGAAACCTGGATGTCGAGGTGGCTACAAACCTTGACATCCAGGTCAACTGGTCGGATCCTCACCTTCCAGCCTCGCTGTTTTGCATCAGCGGCAAGCTCCATATACCTCAGCTTGTTGCACTCGTAGGCCTCCTCTACTGAGCTCTCCCAGGGCACTGTGAGCTCGACGATGTAAACGTGCCTAAGCGAAGCTAATGTAACGGGCGTGTGTGTGTTCCTCTGTGAATTCACCTTCACACCCGTTATTATTGTCCTGCGTTGTGTTCTTTTCTTTCCTTGTCGTATCGTAAATAAACAGGCAGATCTGCAGAATGCTGCTCAACATATATTTATTCCCCGTCTCTCCGACATGCAGTTAATTGTCCGCTAATCATGCGTCCCACGCCGCTCGTCTCTCCTACGTAAAATGTCCGTTCAACATGCATTCATACCGCCGCTCGGCTCTCCCTTACGTGAAGATAATATCCATTAACAAAGCGTCCATACCACCATACAACACATCTCTCCTGGTGCAAAAGTCTGTTCCCGAGTGACGGCAATGTCCATTCGGCAATATTTTTCTTCAACAACACCAGAAGTCCGATTAGCTGTGCCTCTCCCAAATGTAACGTTCCCGCGCCGTAGCTCCGATCTTCCATATTCTCTTCCAGTGCATGTTGATGAGCTCATCCAACCGCGAACTCTTAAAGAGACGGTAAAAACTCCAACCAGAATAAAAAAATGAAAAACATTTTAAACGTAGAACACAAAACATAAAACAGCAATTTACATTAGTTTTTGGAGTTGGTGGAATTTCATATATCGAAATACAGTTATTATTTCAACCTGGTTACACTAACCATAGCACCAGGTCTGGTCACAGGTTGGTGGATATGATCTCAGGTGGGAAGCAGAGCATTTGGTCCAAGTCTACCAGCATCTTCCAATCACACGCCCCACTCAGCTGCCCAGGATCTGGTCTCGAGGTAGCGAGGCAGGCTCGACCCTCGCCCTTCTGGATAAATGTTGTTTCTTCCCAACGGGACGATGTGGGTGGAAGTGGTTGACAAACATCCACCATGTTTCCAGCACTAGTGCCAGACGCTTCAGCACCTGGTTGTGTCGCCAGGTGTAACGGCCTTGACTGAGGCTGGTCTTGCGGCCCACTAAGATGTGTTTGAGTGCAGCTGAAACACAGAAGTTCGGTCAGAAGACACTTTCTTTAATCACAGCACAGCAATTGCCCATGTTTGAAGCTTATTTAATGAATTTAAGTAGATTAGATTTGTTCAAAGCAACTTGTTTTACATGTGGGATGAAGCTAAAACATCTTAGTGGAAAATATCTGAAGGTAAATTTGTTAAAGGAGCTCACAGTAGAGGAAATAACGTCGTCATTGCTTTGCACAATATTCCAAAAAACACTTTAAACAGTTTTCATAGGGACTTTCTATTATTATTAGACAGTAGTTCAAATAAAAACAGCAGGTTTTCATCCAAATTTAGGGCAACTATTTAGCACATTTCCAGAAAATTAGCTGATAACTGAATACTGACACCATTTTTTGTAAAACTCTAGTTGGAACACAGTGAGATGATGTGATTAAAAATGGTGCAACATAATGCAGATCCATGCAGTAATCTGACAAAGGTTGCTTTTTTTTTTATTCTTTCCTTTTCTTTTGCACACTAAAATAAAGCAGCAGGAACACAATATGACAGCAAACTGTGCAGGTGGGATAAAAAAAAAGGAATACCCCTAAAGGCTTATAGAAGTAATCTCACCTCAATATGCATCATAAGCAAATACAAATACCCGTTAATCCATGAAAATAAGAGAACAAGCAAAGATAGGATTAAAAAAAACAAGCAAAGTAAACAAAAGATGAATAAAAAAAATGCAGTGAGGCTGTGTGAGCTTTAGTGAGCGTGTGTGTGTATAAATGTGTGTACTAAAGCACACTTGTGTTTATTCACCCCCGTCTATGAAAGAGAGATAAAGATTAATGTTCGATATGATCTGTTAAATGTGGTTCATCAGGCCGTATTTAATATTCGTCAGAGAAGTGGACTGAAATGTCATTTTCAAGCAGGTGGATGGAAATGTACCCGATGTGTGGGCGGCTGTAGTTGTTGGTGTGGAAGCAGAAAATATAGATACCTTAAAATGGGCTGGGCGAACTGGGCGAAACCGACCTTCAATAGAAAAAGGGCTCCTGTCAGAGGATAAACTAAAGGTCTCAGCAGATGAAGAAATACTGACCATCAAAACCCATTATTTTGTGAATTTAAGAAAACAAAACAGCTATAAATGGTAAATGGTCTGCACTTATATAGCGCTTTTCTCTACCTTAGTGGTATCCAAAGCGCTTCACAATGTGTTTCGCATTCACCCATTCACACACCAATGGTGACAGAGCTGCCATGCAAGGTGCTAATCTACCATTGGGAGCAACTTGGGGTTCAGCGTCTTGCCCAAGGACACTTTGCGGATCGAACCGCCAACCTTGCGATCAGTGGTGGGGCTCATCTCAGGAGGAGATGAGACTGCTTACAGGGTGGAGGTGGAGCGACTGTCAGCCTGGTGCACCACCAATAACCTCATCCTGAACACCTCCAAGTCTAAAGAACTGATCGTAGACTTCAGGAGGTGTAAACCGGACATTCAACCCATCAGTATAAATGGGGACAGGGTGGAGATGGTGCCAGACTTCAGGTTCCTGGGCACCTACATCAGCAAGGACCTGACCTGGACTTCAAACTCTGCAGCGATACTGAAGAAGGCACAACAGAGACTCCACTTCCTGAGGATTCTCAGGAAGAACAACTTAAAGAATGAGCTCCTGTTGTCCTTCTACCGCTGCTCGGTGGAGTCGGTGCTGAGCTGCGGGATCTCGTTATGGTTCTCCAGTTGCACGATGGCTGAGAGGAAGCAGCTCCAGAGGGTCATAAATGCTGCCCAGAGACTGACTGGCTGCCCTCTCCCATCTCTGGAGGAGATCTATAACACCCGCTGCCTCAGGAGAGCCCGCAGCATCATCAGGGACTCCTCACACCCCGGTCACCACCTGTTTGAACTCCTACCCTCAGCGAGACGTTTCAGGGCAATAAAGTCAGAAACCAACAGACTAAAAAACAGCTTCTACCCAAGAGCTGTTGCTGCCCTGAACGCCGCACATTGAACCAACTCTGTACAGCTGTTACAATAACAAAAAATCTGTTTCTACATTCCAAGTGCAATATTGTCAGTGCAATATCCCTATTTCAATCCAGAGTTCTATTTCTTTTTTCTTTTTTCTGTCTTGTAAATACTTTAAATACTGTACAGTCCCTTAATATTTTTTTAAATATTTTTTTAAAATATTTTTTAATATTTTTTAATATTTTTAATATTTATGTCTTTTTGCACTGCTTGGTACGAGAGCTGCTACTGTTTAAATTTTGTTGTTCTTCTGTTGGGACAATGACAATAAAAGAATTCTGATTCTGATTCAGTGGACAACAGCTCTACCACCTGAGCCACAGCCGCCCCAGCTGTGACATATTATAAAGTACGGAAGCCCTAAACGGCCATGGTCCAGCTTAATTTTTTCCGCACCGTTTTCTCAAGAAAACGAGATAATTTTCCGGTGAGGTAGAAAGTAAAACCAGTGCGCCGGACCAGAAGGTGCTCTGCTGTTGTTGCACACTACCGACTGAAGCCAGGCCTGGACGTGCTCTACTGCAGCTGCACGCTCCAGTGAGGTACGTTAGGCCTGGTCATGTGTTTGTTTGTACTTTTGCAAGTCTGCGGATACAAGTTATCGTCCTCAACAGAGGTCCGGCTGGTTGGTTTCGCTTTCTACTTCATCGGAAAATTAACTCATAACGAGAAAACGATTTTGTTTTCTCGTTATAACAAGATAATTTAGTCATTATGACAACATAACAGATGGTAGTTGGTGGTGGTTGGCAGAGCGGGTTGTCCACTGATCGCAAGGTTGGTGGTTCGATCCCCGGCCTCTCCGCATGCCGAAGTGTCCTTGGGCAAGACACTGAACCCCACCTTGCTCCCAATGGTAGATTAGTGCCTTGCATGGCAGCTCTGTCGCCACTGGAGTGTGAATGAGAAACACATTGTAAAGCACTTTGGATACCACCAAGGTAGGATAAAGCGCTATATAAGTTGCAGACCATTTACCATTTTGTTTGTGTCATTTTGTGTCTCATTTTGCTTTCTGCCTAGCTTGTGTTGTTTTGTCTAAATTTGTCATTTTGCGTCTCTTTTTTTATTGTTTTTAGTCTTCTTTGTGTAATTTTGTGTCTCATTTGTGGCCTTTGGTCTCTCGTTTTGGCCATTTTGTGTCTCCTTTCTTTGTCGTTTTGTGCCTTGGTTTCATTTATTTGTGTCTCATTCGTGTCATTTTGTGCATCGCTTTTTCTTTCATGTCTTGCTTGTGTCGTTTTGTCAACTTTTCCATCATTTTGTAATTTTATTCCAGTCTCATTTTGTCTAATTTATGTTGTTTTGCATCTCTTTGTGACAGTTAAGTCTCCTTTCTGTCGTTTTGTGTCTTGTTTGATTAATTTTATGTCTTGTTTTTGTCGTTTTGTGTTGATTCGTGTCTGATCTTTTGCTCAGTTTACGCTATTAGTTTTTACAGTATCTTGCAGTTCATGGTCATTCTTATTTTTGGTTCAGATTTTACCGTTTTCAATTGTATTTTGGAAAAAGTACAGTACAGTTGGGTGTATTTTTACACTCATTTATAACAGTGAAGTTAAAAAAATCAGCCAAAAGTCAAAAGTTAAAACATCCATTTTCTTGGACATGGATGAAGCTACTTGTGTCTCTACTTGTGTCTCTACATCACTGGACGTCGTTAATAATGACTCCACCTGATCAATAATCAAACTAGGAGGTGAGCTCAGCGATCAGTAATCTCTTCCTGCTAATTTGACCTTGCAGTTATCCGTGTCATTCTCCAACCACCCAGCTGCCTCCGCGATGAATTATAATGAACCTGTTTGATGTCTCTGACTGTGTACTTCACATGATGAGAAGATTTTCCTGCTAACATTAAAATTACACGGCGGCTGTTGCTGTCGGTCCTCCACAGAGCGGCTTGTTGTGGCGGCGCCTCAGGCCCGGTGTCAGGCTCCATCAGTGGGGACCATCATTAGCCACCTCTCTGAGGAGCTGCTCCCCTCTCAGCATCCGCTCCACTTCACCCTCAGCCCTTTGTGGCTCCTGCTGATAAGGCCGAGCTAATATCTGCTCAGTCGCTGGCTGCATGGTAAATGATAAACACTGACGGAGCTGCTGTCCACTCTGTCAGGACAATGGAAGCTGGAATCTGGCCCCGGTGGCTATTGTTGTTCCATGTGTACGTACAGGCGAAATCCTGGCCAGCCGCTTTAGACAAAACACAAGACAGTGAACGGCTGATGGATTGACTTAGCGGCTACAATGGCTGGGCCTCCACCAAAATGTCACAGTTTCCACCCTGGATTCAGTCCATGCTGTCAAAACGTCCACGAGGAAAAGCTACAGATGGGGGACAAATTAAAGGAAAAACCAACACTGTGACAGACTTCCTAGTAAAACGTGGTATGATTATAATGAGACAGTTAACAACTGTGTAGCAGTACAGTAGAAATGTACTGTGACTGGACATTCTAATAATGTACTGTGTTTATATTGTCCTGCCATTGTAGTTAACATTAGCTGCTGTTTTGTGTCTCATTTGTGGCCTTTTGTATCTCATTTATGTCGTTTTGTGTCTTGTTTTTGTCTTTTTGTGTCTCATTTGTGGCCTTTTTTATCTTGTTTATGTCGTTTTGTCTTGTTTTGGTTGTTTTGTGTCTTATTTGTGGCATTTTGTGTCTTGTTTCTGTTGTTTTGTGTCTCATTTGTGGCCTTTTGTATCTTGTTTATGTCGTTTTGTCTTGTTTTTGTTGTTGTCTTATTTGTGGCATTTTGCGTCTTGTTTTTGTCGTTTTGTGTCTCATTTGTGATCTTTTGTATCTTGTTTATGTTGTTTTGTCTTGTTTTTGTTGTTTTGTGTCTTATTTGTCGCATTTTGTGTCTTGTTTTGTTGTTTTGTGTCTCATTTGTGGCCTTTTGTATCTTGTTTATGTCATTTTGTGTCTTATTTCTGTTGTTTTGTGTCCCATTTTTGCCCTTTTGTGTCTTATTTTTGTTGTTTTGTGTCTCATTTGTGGCCTTTTCTGTCCCATTTTTGTCATTTTGTCATTTCTGATCTCATTTCTCCTGTTTGTGTCATTTTCTGTCTCATTTGTGTCGTTTTGTGTCCCATTGGTCTCAGTTTTCTTGTTTGTGTCTCATTTGACTCGGTGTGTGTGTCTCACTTTGCGTCTAAATAGAAATAACTTGTTTCAGGACAGTTGCATGTTTTTTTTATGTATATGTGAAGTTTGCTGACAGGGATTTAGGCGAGAGAAGACACTGATGAAAGAAGACGCAGAATAAGATTCAGGGATTTATAAGAAAACAATAGAAGTTTGAGCTCCTGTAATCTCAGTTTCATCTTTCCAGAAGTTCTACAATTAATTTTTACATATTTGAGTAAACAACTGATTTGGTTTTGTTTCTCATTTTAGAAGAATTTGAAAACAAGGTCTGCTTTGTGTTTTCCAATTTCAGAACAATCATTAATTTAGGATGTGATAAGACTTTTTTCCGCCACTTTGCCAAGATCTTTTGAAGCATTGTGAGTCATTTTTCTTCCTCCCTGAAAAAGCTTTAATGAGACACCAAAAAATAAAGTCTCGCTGTAATCGCTGGGTGGATAATGTTCTCAGATAAACTGTGCTTTTGTGAATAAATGAAGCATCACATTAATAAACTGCATCAAAGCAGCGGGGAGGTGGTCGGGGCGGATGGAGGGTGTATAAAGCACACAACTCCTTGAAATCCTCCTGCTCTGCTAGAAATAAAGTGGAGAAAATGATTAATTTGTTGATCTAAAAGAAGTCCCAAAAAATTAAATATATCGAATTTAAAAAGAACAACAATGGTGGAGCTTTGTAGAATTAATAAGCAGGTAGACCAGGGTCCAGGAACCTGATGCAACTCGCAACTGGCTCGGAGAAATAACGAGCATAAAGAAGTGTTGCTTTAACTTTAACCACACACCAAATTCTGTTTACCTCCACTGCATTAAAGTCAGGGAATCTAAGACTCCGGGCAGATTCAAGACCCCCTTTCAGCGTAAATCAAGTTCTTTCACCTTGTCAACATGTCGATATGGTGGTTTTTATATGCTCGAAAACACATAATAAGTAAAATAAGCAGACAACATCGCGGCTGATGATAGTCTCGAACCACAGATTCAGATTTCGAGGGTTTCGTAGGTGACAAATCATAAAAGTTCCAACATGTCTGGCTGATTTAACTGTGCCATAGTGCAGCGTCGAGTCGTTTTACAGTGTTTCAGCAGAGTCATGGGAGAGCTGGTGTGCTTCAGCTGCAGTGAGTGGAGACAAGCAAATCTGCACATTTTAGAGGAAGCGTTGGTTAACACTTACAGCTAAGCCAATTTAAGGAAGGAAGGGTTTACTTTAATGGAAACAAAACTTCTAAATATGTAACATTGGTGGACAGAGATGAGTTTTAGGGGTTTAATCAATGACTGGAAAGGGGGCTTTATCCTCACATAATCAGTGTTTGAGTTATAGAAGAAGATTCATGGGTTGGGTGAAGCAGGTTTATTTACAGTAGAAAAACCTCCCAGAAAAGCCACAGTAAACCAACATATACCTGCAGAGTACCTCAACATGCTTGTACAGTATATGGATAATGCATCTCCAGTGTGAACGTTGAACTACATTTTGTTAAGGAGGCGAAAACTGCACTAAAAGCGAGTTTATTTACCTTGAGAGCAGCTGCTGATGGAGACTTTAAAAAGGAATAGAAATGACACTTTAGCAGCGGCTGAAACACTCTTGATTTTTATATTTGCAGAGAACCGACTGATTCCCCAAATGATTTGTTTACCGCTAAAAGAGGCTCGTCGCCGGCAGATTTCTTGGTGGATATTTTCCTTCATGTAATTACCCCTCGTCCCTCCAAACACGGAGCTTCACGGCTTCACCCGAGTCACACAGAGTCATTATTAACATCATCTCTTCAGGAATGCTGAGACTTTCCCTCTAATGAAGTTCTGTCTGTCTGTCTGTAATGCAAGTCTTCCACATTTGCTCAGATTTCACTAAGCGGCCAAGTGCAAAAACCGTCCTCGGAGAGACAAAAACACATATAATTTTAACAGCGAGCGGGAAACACACACACTTCTGAGGGCCTGGTGTGTGTTCGCGTCAAAGCAGGAAGTCCCTCGCACACACTCAAGACCTCGAGTCTGACTCCTGCTGCCGGTTCTGCATGGTAATCATGCTCTCCTTAATCATTAAAGCACACTTAGAGCCCGACAGGCCTCTGCGCTGACTCCTGCTACCAGATCTGCATGATGATTACGCTCCACACAGTGCGCTGCATGTCAACTCTCTGCAGCCGCTCATCCAGAGGCCTCATCAGATGAAATAAAGGGGCAGACCCGGTGAAGCTGCAGCTACTCGACGCTGCTCGGTGGGAGGCTGCAAAGCGTAAATCCGCTCTGTTTGTCTTTGCACGTGTGAGATAAAAGCTAATGATGTGTAAGATTCCTGCGGTTACGACTTCGCTTCATGTGTCCCTGCATTCTAACAGCTAAACACGGCGGTTTAAAGTGTGACTAATAATGAGTGTAATTCACGCGCTGAGTGAACATTAAACGGTTACGCTGCAGTGCAAAAATGTGAGCATTTGCAACGATACACTGTAAAAAACAGTGTGTAATTTTATGGAATGTTTAGTTTAACACTATGAATATAAAATCATATAACATAATACAAAATAAAGTGTGTCCATCTTTAAAATTAATGGATTTACCTTTGAAAAATCTTGGAAACACCACTAAGAAACTCACACACCAATCAGGCATAACATTATGACCACCTGCCTAATATTGTGTTGGTCCAAAATGCTCTGAACCATTGGACATGGACCAGAGGACCTCTCAGGGTGTCCTATGGGGTCTGGAACCAGGACGTTGGCACTGGATCCTTTGGCTACTCTGACTTGTGCAGTGGAGCCTCTGTCAATCAAACTTGTTCCACTGCATCCTGTTGATGCTTGATCAGAATGAGTTGTAGGAAGTTTGGAGGTCAAATCAACATGTTGGGCCATTGTCATGTTCCTCAACATGTTCCTGATTGGTTGATGTTGTTTCCATGTGGTGGGGTGCATTTTCATCCAGTGACATTTGGGATTCCCATTTGCATGAGGGAGTGTGTTTGTTGTGGGACAATGTTTATTTGGGTGTCTAAGTCTGATCAACACGGATGTTAAAATCCAAGGTTTTCCATCAGAACACCACATAGTACCAATATGATCAATGTTATTCACTTAACATTTGAGGACCTGTCAAATACACTAAGATTTTTATGTATAGTTACACACATCAACTGTACAATCAGCTACGGGGGGAGGGGTTTGTTGGCATAAACTAGTGACTGGGCTACCATAAGACCAGAGTTGGCTTCCTTCCATGGATGAGAGACCATCAGCATTGCTTCTGGATTTTCGCTCCCTTTCTGCTTGACAATATCACGCTTTGTCACTTTTTAATGTTTTGAGCTTGGTTATGGTTTGAAAAAATATATTGTGTTGGGTTAAAATACGACTCTTTCACCACATTTTCAAAGCATCTCCTCCATTGTCTGGGTTACCATGGTGACAAGTCTATCTAATACATGATTGGTCGGCTGAAAAGCAGCGACAGTGAAGGAGTAGAATAAACGGCAAAGATGCGTTGGTCAGAAACGTATTTATTATACATTACAAAAATCTGGCAGAAAAGAATGCAGTTTAGATGTGTAGGGACGTAGTTTGGTGGGAACAAAGGGAGCAACTGCAGAGACGGAGGAGGCCACAGCATCTAGGAATATGGTGGAAAAACAGAGAAAAGCGTCCAAGAAAGCTTCCCGATTCACCAGAAACTCAGTGTTTAGAGGAATTATAAGTCTGTAAGTCATCACCAGGTCCGTCTTATCCATCGTTTGCTGTAACAGACTCATGATCCTGAAATGAGCAACCAACCTTTCCTACCAGAGAAGACGCCACACTGGTGTTTGAAGACAAAAGATGAGACTGAACAGAAACCAGGTAGAAGCAGTTTATGGCGGTTTATGGATGAATGAAGCTTCCAGGAATTAAATACAGCAAACGTGAGCTCAGGTGAGGCTAATTCAAAGCATCCATTTGAACAGGATTCAGGAAAAACCGTGTGAAAAAGAGGATTAACCCACTGTAGCAACATGTATGTAGACAATAACTGGCTTTATAACGGTTTAATTCAACACTATAACGTGTAATATTTTAAATTTCTGCCTCAGAAGCCACGTCTGTCAGGCTTCATTTTGCTTTTCCAGAGGAGCCTGATATCATATATTAAGCTTGAACGCAATTTGCCCGTCTGAATATTCATTTTCTGCAGGGATTAATAAAAACCAAATTGACCCTGACTAAACTGACCCGGAGTCTTTGAAATGCACGCTCTCAGTTCGCCCTTTAATGAATGGAAATTTAATGCTCGGCGCGGCGCCGCTCGGCCGTCTTTGCTAACTGGACTTACTTCACCGTGAAATCCGGTGACCCCTGGTTCATTAGCCGAACCTCCATTTATGTGTGAGTGTGTCAGAGCTCCTGTTTGTTGGAAAACTGCTTCCAGGAGTGATGGGCTTCGAGAGAAAGACGTCCATTAACTCACGCCTTCATGTGATTTCTTTAAAAGTGAGATAAAACATTCTCCCTGCCGTGACGCTTCTTCACATTCAGCCTCATTTCCACTGATTCCTGGAGTTAAAATGATGCTGTTTCTTAGGATTCCTCAGCTGAATCAAGTTTATATTTAAAATGCACCAGTCTGGGAAAAAGGTGTAAACAATAGCTGTGTCCCAGTTCAGAGGCTGCATCCTTCGAAGGACGCGAAGGCTGCATGAGCGTTTGTTAAATGAGACGGTCTAGTCTATGACAAACTTCTTGTTTGCGTCGTCACGTCTTGTAGCACTGCTCCTGTTGCCTAGCAACCCGGACAGCTGAATTTTTGTCCTGAGGATCAGGATAAGACGACGTCGTAATTTTACCTAATTTTTTTGACTGAATTTGATCCCGAAAGTGTGATTTTTGTTTTTATTTCCTTGAAGACTTGAGGGTCTTGTACTGTACGGTGGTACTGGACTAAACTGAAAAACAAGAAGCGTTCACAGCTGGTTTAAATCTGTTAACATCCACCAATATGAACTTCAAATATTATAAATCACCACAATCTCTGGACTGTGTGTTTATGATGAGGATCATAAATACCTGCTGTCTGAACAGAAACGGTGCAACAGATCAATACTTCATCATTTCACCATACAGTGAGTTATATACTACATACCATCTCTATAGTATGTAGTAAAATATACTACATACTATAGTATGTAGTAAAATATACTACATACTATAGTATGTAGTAAAATATACTACATACTATAGTATGTAGCAGTGGATGAATGGATGGGCGGATTAGATAAGATAGATAGATAGACCATTACAAAGAGAGTACTTTCTTTTCCAAAAATAACAATCAAAATATCAGAAAATAAAATTAACTGAAATGATTAGAAAGAAAACAGACACTTTTCTCACTGGAGAAACTGGAACCATCAATGTTTGCGTGAAAAGTTGGTCTACAAAGGATGACGTTTCTCAAACTAGAAGCAGAACACTTGATGAAAAGCAAAAAAAATTGTACTTGTGTTACATTAGATTAGATAACAGTAAAAACCTCCACTAGTAAATCCACTAAAGTGACTCAAACCAGGAAGCAGAGATCATTATAACAGAGTTTAATTAAGGTTTGTGAACCTTTTATGCATTAAATGGACTTAAAGTGTGCATAGTTTGCAAGAAGATCATGCAAAATATTGTTTGGTAAGGCAGATTTAACTAAACTGCACATTGCATACTCTGGATATGCACCGATCAGCCACAACACGATGACCACTGACAGGTGAAGTGAATAACATTGATCATATTGGTACTATGTGCTGTTCTGATGGAAAACCTTGGATTTTAACATCCATGTTGATCAGACTTAGACACCCAAATAAACATTGTCCCACAACAAACACACTCCCTCATTCAAATGGAAATCCCAAATGTCACTCAGGAAAATGCACCCCACCACATGGAAACAACATCAACCAATCAGGAACATGTAGAGGAACATGACAATGGTCCAACATGTTGATCTGACCTCCAAACTTCCTACACCCCATTCTGATCAAGCATCAACAGGATGCAGTGGAGCAAGTTGGATTGACAGAGGCCCCACTGCACAAGCCAGTACCCAAAGGATCCAGTGGTTCCAGACCCCATAGGACCCCCTGAGAGGTCCTCTGGTCCATGCCCATGCCGTCGGTGTATGTACAAGCATGTAGTGGGCTAGAATTAAACACTCATCCGATAAAAATCAACTTCATATTTTTGTCCACATGATGTTTTTTATATGCCAGAAGACAAATAACGAGCAAAATCTGCATTTTCACCTTCAAACTGCAGCGTAAAAACAACAGTCTCAGAAACGTGGATTCAGACGCTCGCAGTTTCATACATCACAAACCTCAGGAACCAATCCTGTCGGCTAGCAGGGTGGAGCTTCCTGTAACATTATTCTTCTTCGGAACGGCTTAACTACTCCAATATTATAACTTATCATTATGTAGTAGAGTAGTTTTACAGTGTTTGAGCAGAATCGTGGGCGAGCTGGTGTGCTGGAGCTGCAGCGAGTTGGGAGGGACTTAATAGATCTGCACATTCTAGAGAAATAAACAGTGTAGAGTTACACCTAAGGCATTTTAGGGCTTAAATGGGATTATTTTTCATGAATAAACTTCTAAATATGTAACTTTAATACACAGAGATGAATCTTTAGGGGTTTGTTTAAGTACAAGAGGGACTTTATGTTACGAACGGTGCAGAGACTCAGGCGCAGGCAAAGAAACACGGCACACAGATATATAAAATAACAATGTTTATTACAACAACGGAAACAGAAAATCACTGCACAGCAGGAAACCAAACCAATAAACCAAAACCGAAACTAAAAGCGAGCGAGTGCTGAAAACGAACTAAAAGTAACAACAGAAAGCGAGCTGCAAAAGGCGAGCTGAAAAAACGAACAGGTAACAGAAAGCGAGCTACGAAAACCAACGAGCTGATACAAACAAAAAGCGAGCTACGAAAACCTATGAGCTGATAGCAACCAAGACACTGGGAAACTGAGCCAGACGGGCTAACGCTAATGCTAATGCTAATGCTACTGAACCTGAACGGAGAGGGGGGCACGGCGGAGCAGGTGAGCGGAGCAGGTGGGAGCGAGGGCAGGCAGGCAGGCAGGCAGGCTGGGTGGTGAGCTGAGGTCCGGGAGTGGGGGTGGCGATCCACGACTGGAATCCTGGCGGTGGCTGGGTTACTGGCGGAGTGGAGGCAGTGGCTGAGCTGAACCGGAGGAGGCACACGTGGATGGCAGACGGGGAACCAACTGGAAGCGGAGAGGGAATAGCGTTAGCAATAGCGAGGGTGCAGAGCAAACGGAGCAGACAGAACGAGAGCAGAGGTTGGCAACTGACTGAGGCAAAACGACGGTCTGGCATCGAGGAGCATGTGGAGCGTGGTTATAACCGGGAGAGTGAGAGCTGATCATCCAATCACACGCGTGCCTCCTCCGCTGATTACAAGTGGCTGCACCTGCCGTGCTCCTCGCTGCCCACACCTTGCTCACGCCCACCTGCAAGAGAGAGAGGGAAAGGGGAAGAGGGAAAAGAAGGGGAAAGGAGACTGCCACTCAGGCAGCAGAGGTGGAGGGCGTGACAGTACCCCCCCCTCTACGTGCACCTCCAGGTGCACGAATCCTCCGGTCAGGTCTCCTCTGGTTGAACTCCCGGATCAGGGCAGGGTCCAGGATCTGGCGTCTGGGTACCCAGGAGCGTTCCTCTGGACCGTATCCCTCCCAGTCCACAAGGTATTGGAGACCACGTCCCCGACGACGAACATCCAGCAGGCGGCGCACGGTGTACGCTGGGGCATTGTCCACCATCCTGGGTGGTGGAGGGGGACGGACAGGGGGGGCCAGAGCGCTCTCATTCACTGGTTTAATTTGGGAGACATGAAACGTGGGGTGGATCCTCATCGAGGAGGGCAACTTCAGGCGGACCGCACTGGGATTAATGATGCGCTCAACAACAAAAGGCCCCACGAACCGGGGCGCCATCTTCTTAGACTCCACCCGGAGAGGTAAGTCCTTAGCCCGGAGCCAAACCCTTTGGCCCGGGGAGTAGACAGGGGCAGGAGAACGGTGACGGTTGGCTTGCCCCTCCATTCTCCGCGAAGCCCTTATCAGAGAGGCCCTCGAGCGCCTCCAGACCCGTTCACACCTCCTGAGAAAGGTCTGGAGAGACGGGGTGGAGATCTCCCGTTCCTGGGAGGGGAACATGGGCGGCTGGTATCCCAAGGAACACTGAAACGGAGACAGCCCGGTAGAAGCATTAGACAAGGAGTTGTGCGCATACTCGACCCATGGGAGGAGGCTGCTCCAGGCGGAAGGGTTCTCCGAGGTCATACATCGCAGGAAGGTCTCCAGTGATTGGTTGGTCCGCTCCGTCTGACCATTGGACTGCGGGTGGAAACCAGAGGTTAAACTGACTGTGGCCCCCAACGCAGAGCAGAAATTTCTCCAAACCTCCGACGTGAATTGTGGTCCCCGGTCGGACACTATGTCGGCAGGTATCCCATGGAGTCGGAAAACGTGGTTCACCAGATGATCGGCCGTCTCCCTGGCAGAGGGCAATTTTTCTAAGGGGACAAAATGGGCGGCTTTGGAGAACCGGTCGACAATGGTTAGGATGGCAGTTTTACCTTGGGATGGGGGAAGCCCAGTGACAAAATCCACTGCGATGTGGGACCAGGGTCGATGAGGAATAGGCAGCGGTTGAAGGAGCCCCGAACTCGGCCGATTGGAGGTCTTGCTGGTGGCACAGATGGAACATGCGGCCACGAACTCCTTAGCATCCCTCTCCAGCGTGGGCCACCAGAACTTCTGCCGCAGGACCTCCACGGTGCGTGCAGTCCCAGGATGGCAGGTCAACCGTGAAGAGTGCGCCCAGCTCAGGACCTGAGAGCGAACTGGATCAGGAACAAACAAGCGGTTAGTAGGACCGTTACCTGGGTCGGGGTGCTGTTCTTGGGCCCGGCGAACCACGGACTCGATCTCCCAAGTGAGAGAAGCCACCACACAAGTTCCAGGCAGAATGGGTTCAGGTTCGCCGGGGGTCTCCTGGGAGGAAAACTGGCGGGACAATGCGTCTGGCTTGACGTTCCTGGACCCCGGCCGATACGTGATGGTGAAGTTGAAGCGGCCGAAGAAAAGCGTCCAGCGGGCCTGTCGGGCGTTCAGTCGTTTAGCCGATCGGATGTACTCCAGGTTCCGGTGGTCGGTCCAAACGATGAACGGCTGCTCCGCCCCCTCCAGCCAGTGACGCCATTCCTCCAGAGCTAGCTTCACCGCTAGCAGCTCTCGATTGCCTACGTCATAATTCCTCTCGGCAGGGGACAGCCGCCGAGAGAAAAAGGCACAGGGGTGCATCTTGTTGTCGGCGGGGGAACGTTGAGACAGCACCGCCCCTGCCCCAATGTCCGAAGCATCCACCTCCACCACGAACTGCAAGTGGGGATCAGGCTGCGTCAGGATGGGTGCGGAGGTGAAGCGTTGCTTCAGGGAGTGAAAGGCCTGGTCTGCCTCAGGAGTCCAGGAGAAGGTCCGCTTAACCGAAGTGAGGGAGGTGAGCGGGGCTGCCACTTTGCTGTAGTCCCGGATGAAGCGACGGTAGAAGTTGGCGAAGCCCAGGAAACGCTGCAGCTGCTTCCGATTCTCCGGAATGGGCCAGTCCCTAACAGCGGACAGCTTCAGAGGGTCCATTCTCACCTCCCCCGCCGAGATTATGTACCCCAAGAAGGAAACGGTAGGTACTCCGAACTCACATTTCTCGGCCTTCACGAAGAGTCGGTTCTGCAGCAGCCTCTCGAGGACCTGGCGGACATGGCGGGTGTGTTCCTGGGCGTCTCTCGAGTAGATGAGGATGTCATCTAGGTAGACGAATACGAATCGGTTGATCATGTCCCGGAGCACATCGTTGATCAGGTTCTGGAAGACGGCGGGTGCATTCGTGAGTCCAAAGGGCATGACCAGGTATTCGAAGTGCCCCAGCGGCGTGTTGAATGCCGTCTTCCACTCGTCCCCTTCGCGGATGCGAATGAGGTGGTAGGCGTTGCGGAGGTCCAGCTTGGTGAACACGGATGCCCCGTGCAGGGAGGTGAAGGCGGAGTTGATGAGTGGCAGGGGGTAGGTGTTCTTAATGGTGATGTCGTTGAGACCACGGAAGTCGATGCACGGCCGAAGGGTCTTGTCCTTCTTGTCCACGAAGAAGAATCCTGCCCCCACAGGCGACGAAGACGGGCGGATGATGCCAGCAGCGAGGGAGTCCCGGATGTAGGTCTCCATGGCCCCTTGTTCCGGTTTGGAGAGGTTATACAACCGACTGGTGGGTAAAGTGGCTCCGGGAACGAGCTCAATAGCACAGTCGTAGGGACGATGAGGGGGCAAAGACAAGGCTTTCTCCTTGCTGAACACCGGAGCGAGGTCATGGTACTCGGGAGGGACGGAGTCCAACTTTACCGGGGCGTCCGGAACAGGGCTGGTGGCGTCAGCAGGGGTCAGAGCTGAGTGCAGACAGGTCTCATGGCACCGGGGATCCCAGGATATCACTTCCTCTTTCCTCCAGTCGATGTGGGGGTTGTGCGCCCGAAGCCAGGAATAACCCAGGACCATGGGGGGACTGGAGTGATCTATAACGAAAAAGGTCGTCTTCTCCCGATGATTGCCGGCCAAAAACAACGTGACAGGAACAGTTTTCTGCTGTACCTTGGCTAGGTGGAGCCCATTCAAGGCTCGGACCTCCAGGGGGGGCTCCAGGGACTCCAAAGGAATGCCCATCTGACGGGCGAGCTGAAGGTCCAGGAAGTTCTCCTCGGCACCAGAGTCGATGAAGGCTTGTACAGGTACAGACTGGGATTGCCAGCAGAGGGAGGCGGCGAGCTGCAGCCGATTTGGGGAAGACGACGATAGATGGCTCACCTGTATCTCCCCAGCTACTGGTGAGCCCGTGCTTTTACTGTACGCTGGGGACAGGCAGCGAGGTAGTGACCAGTCTTCCCACAGTATAAGCAGGTGTCGGCGTCCCGCCTGCGTTGCCTCTCTTGTGCGGACAGCTGGTTGCGTCCCAGCTGCATGGGCTCAGGGTCAGGAACGATTCGGGAAGAAGGTGGAGGGCTCTGGCAGGTAGACGGAAGGGCCCGTGGAGACTCCGAGCGGAGGGTCCTTTCCCTCCGCCGCTCGCGGACCCGGTTGTCGATCCGGATGGCCAGGTCAATGAGCTGATCCAGACTGCGCACGTCATCTCGGGTAGCCAGCTCATCCTTGAGGCCGTCCTGCAGAGCTGCGTAGAATGCTCCTTGCAGAGCTGCATCGTTCCATCCGCTCCCCGCCGCTGTAGTGCGAAACTCGATGGAAAAGTCCGCCACACTCCGGTTCCCCTGACGCATGGACAGAAGACGGTGACTGGCATCTCTTCCCTGCACCGGATGGTTGAACACTTTCTTCATCTCGGCGGTGAAAGCGGCATAGGAGCCGCAGATCGCCTCCTGGCGTTCCCACACCGCAGTACCCCACTCTCTCGCTCGGCCTGACAAGAGGCTAACCAGGAAAGCTACTCTGGCCCTATCTGCGGCGTAAGAGTGAGGCTGTAAGTCAAAGACTAACGAAACCTGAGTCAAAAAAGACTGGCAGGAACCAATGTCGCCGTCATAGCGTTCAGGAACGGGCACATGCGGTTCACGAGTTGAACCGCTGGCCGTGAAACTAGCATTAGCTGGATCACTGCTAACGGGTGCGGCCATAGACGTAACGGCAGCAGGAGCCGAATGGGCAGCTAGCGTGCTAATCCTCCCCGTGAGCTGGGAGACCTGATTTATCAGCGCGCGGTTACTCTCCACAAGACTCTGTAGCAAAGAGTCATGCTGCCCTATCACTACGCCCTGGTGAGCTATGGCTTGCTGCAGGTCTATCTCACTAAGGGCAGGACTAGTGCCGGTCTCGTTGCCTGCTGAGCTCATGTTGTCCAGACCGTACTGTTACGAACGGTGCAGAGACTCAGGCGCAGGCAAAGAAACACGGCACACAGATATATAAAATAACAATGTTTATTACAACAACGGAAACAGAAAATCACTGCACAGCAGGAAACCAAACCAATAAACCAAAACCGAAACTAAAAGCGAGCGAGTGCTGAAAACGAACTAAAAGTAACAACAGAAAGCGAGCTGCAAAAGGCGAGCTGAAAAAACGAACAGGTAACAGAAAGCGAGCTACGAAAACCAACGAGCTGATACAAACAAAAAGCGAGCTACGAAAACCTATGAGCTGATAGCAACCAAGACACTGGGAAACTGAGCCAGACGGGCTAACGCTAATGCTAATGCTAATGCTACTGAACCTGAACGGAGAGGGGGGCACGGCGGAGCAGGTGAGCGGAGCAGGTGGGAGCGAGGGCAGGCAGGCAGGCAGGCAGGCTGGGGGGTGAGCTGAGGTCCGGGAGTGGGGGTGGCGATCCACGACTGGAATCCTGGCGGTGGCTGGGTTACTGGCGGAGTGGAGGCAGTGGCTGAGCTGAACCGGAGGAGGCACACGTGGATGGCAGACGGGGAACCAACTGGAAGCGGAGAGGGAATAGCGTTAGCAATAGCGAGGGTGCAGAGCAAACGGAGCAGACAGAACGAGAGCAGAGGTTGGCAACTGACTGAGGCAAAACGACGGTCTGGCATCGAGGAGCATGTGGAGCGTGGTTATAACCGGGAGAGTGAGAGCTGATCATCCAATCACACGCGTGCCTCCTCCGCTGATTACAAGTGGCTGCACCTGCCGTGCTCCTCGCTGCCCACACCTTGCTCACGCCCACCTGCAAGAGAGAGAGGGAAAGGGGAAGAGGGAAAAGAAGGGGAAAGGAGACTGCCACTCAGGCAGCAGAGGTGGAGGGCGTGACACTTTAAGAGAAAAGCTGCTGGAGTTAATGTTTTAGTGTCAATTGACAATGGCAGTGAAATAGGTCCCTGTGAGGTGAATCTGCAGCTTCTCTCAGCTTTTTTGAGCTTTATATCAAGTCTCAGCTGTTTTTTTTAGCCATCCAACCCAGAAATGCACCATTTATGTTGTTTTCAGCCACAGCAGGCCATCGTTTTCGGTAAAAAAAAAGCTCTAAAAAAATGCCTCGGTACTCTACCTGCTTATCTCCAAACCAGCAGACAGACACAGTTAGCGAGTAGCTGGTGAACACAGTGGAGCGTTTAGCAGCTAAAAGGGGGCTGATATATTTCCTGAAACAGACCAGGAACACATGCAGGTAAGAGAATATTTTACCAGGTGGACACAAACACATCAGCAAATACAATAAGAAATAAAAAGGCGGTGATGTGTCAGTGTTGTGTAGCACATACAAAAGAAACACCTGCCTACACTGCTGATTATTGAGGACAAATGCATGTTTCATTCTGCTAATAACTCCTTATTAAAACTCTAAATAAACAAATTAGTTGGCATTAGTTAATTATTCGGGCTTTGTAAACTCAAGTCAGAATATTCTCAGCTAATGCATCGACAATTTATGTAGCCACATCAGTACAATAACACAGATAAGAACACGTCCTCTTTAACTCGAGGCTTCATGTTTGGTTTTGTTTTTAAGACACTGGAAGCATCAAAACCTCCATTTGAAATGTCTGACTAAATCCTGCGGATCGCGGCAGCATCTGCTAACACAGCACGCTTGGTCACATCAGCGAGCCTCCTGCTCCGTGGGGAGACTGTCTAACAAAAGCACGAGGAAACTCCACGTTGTGATTTTGCATGCTCATTTGAGTTTGTCCACCGTGTCGGCTTCGGGCTTCGCTGTCTTGCCTGATTGCTTCCAACAAGTTCCACTTCTCCAGTCGCTAGGTGTCAACAAGTTCCGGCGGAAAACATCACACGCTTTGATTTCTGGATTTGCATAACAGCTGCCCTCTTTTTTTCCCCTCTGCCTCCACTAAAAATACAATGCAGGACTTCATTCGTCATGGAGGAGGTGTGCTGACAGCGACAGGAGATGTTTGTGTGCGTTGAGCTGCTTTGGAAGGAAAATGTGATGCTACCTGTCGCTATCACTGATCACAGTTTAAACTGCTGGAGAGCAACAACAGTCCTGGAAATCACAACAGTGTGAATTGAAGTGGGGGAACCCGTTCGCTCCGTGTGATCCAAGGTTTAACTGTGGAGCTGAGAATAATGCCGGGATGCTGCGGGGATGAAGAGAGAAAAATAAAAATAATAAAGCAGAGATGCTGAGAGAGAGACGGGCGTTCACTCTGAGTTATGTAAATTTCCAGAAGCTGTTTACAGCAGTCGCTTCCATTGTAGACTTTGGTGTAATTGTGCTGCTGTTTGCCGCTGATAAACCTTTGGAAGAGTCCGGTCTCCTCTGGATTCTATCAGGAGGCCGTCAGACAGACAGTGTTGGCTCAACCAGGCAGCCAGGAGGGTTTTTTTTTTTTGCATAGCAGCAGTTCTTCCTCTTTGTCTCTGCAGCAATAAGATGATGCAGCATGTGAGGAGAAGACAGAAGCAGCAGACGGAGACAGATATCAACACCTCAGTGTCATCATATGTACATGTGGCTGGACGGACGCTCTTATCTGCAGCAGCTCGCCGTGCTGAGAGCGAACAGGCTCCGGGTTTAGATCGTCCCGGTGGAAATAAAACCACTGACCGTGGAGCAGCTTTTCCGTTCGTTGAGCTTCACAGGGTTTTTGTAGCGCCTTCAGAAAACTTCTCTGACAGTTTGCTGTCACTTGTCAGCTCCGAGGGGATCAGCGGAGGCAAAGTTTGGAAATGTTTGCATCTGTTATCAACAAAACGTGTTCGGGGGCTTCTGTTTATCCCTGTTGTGAGCTAAGTGTGATGTAAAAGGTGCGGCTCAAAGCAGCAAACCCACAGATTATCATCCCCTCAGCTCCACAGCGGTTTTGCATCTTTCAACTCGTCGCTTCTGGAGCACGCAACTCTCACATGAGCAACATTTTCAGCAGAAAAACTCTGATAAACCCACTGGACACCACCAAAACAGCAGGTGAAGTAAGTGCTGACCAAATAAACGCAAGAGAAGTCAGAGATCTCCCTCAGAAGTTGATTAGAGCAGAAAAAGGAGACAGAATAGAAACACGACTCCACAAGAATCCTGATATTACTCTGAACTAGCCTCATGTGTAAATATCAGGTGTTTGCCGACATCAGCTTAATCCTTTACATACTGTTTGGGTTAAATTTGACCTATTTTGACATTTAATTGCAGTAAAAAGATATTAAATTTGATAGTTTCAGCCTAAAACTTGGATGGCTTTTCCTAAAGTGACCCAAAATACACAAAAATGTCAACAGATTTTAAAATATTACACTTTATTTTCCAATATTGTTGTACACTGAGGCTGTTTTGGGTCTATTCAAATGGATTTGAGCTCCTCCAGTGTGGGTCAAATCAAGAAAAAGTGGGTTTTTTTGTACCACTTACCATGTCTTTACCATGACTTCCTGTGTTATTTAAACCATTTCTGCTGTTATGTTTCATGTCTTAGGTTAAAACAGGACATGATGTTGTGTGATATCAGATATTTTTCTGAAAACGAACGGTGTAAAATCTGAAAACTATACTCTTGCTGCTCTCTGCAACATAAACTAAGGATTAATCATCCATTTATTTAATGTCAGATATGCTGATTATGCATTACAAATAGACTGATTAATATTGAATAGGTTCATACTGTGAAAGGAGTGAATATGAACAGTATGTAAAGGCTATTAGTCAGCTCTGTATTTTGTTATTCTGCCCCCTAGTGGGAAAAAAAACACTCTAAAGCATTAATCTCTGCTATGAATAAGACAATTCCTGTCTGTCTAAGGCTACTGTTAGGCTTTCAACATCTGCAAGGGTCCATTAGGGTCATCAGACGGTGTAAAGAAGGCTCTAGATAGACCGTTTGCTTGGTTACCATAAGAGCACCAACTGCAACTATACACTTGGAAACCAAAATGGGCCCTTTGGGTTTGATTTCTTGTTGCATCCACAGAATACGTTGGTGCCAATCACCTGCCCATGCATGAAACACGTCCTCCAAGCCGACTCCGAGTGGAGAAGAAAGTGGTATAATTTAGAACAACTGCTCGACCCCGACGTCCACATGTGTCCGTGTCTGCGTGGCAATCAAGAACCAGAACGTCTTCATGTCTTGACCTGAACTCTAAGTGTCTCTTTTGGTGCTTGGAAACTCTTCAATCAGGTAAGAGGGGTCGTTTTTCTCAAGTGTCATCAAACTGGTGGATTTGTGAGATCAAGCAAGAGGAAGACAAAATAATCCAACAGACCGCCGTGTTGTTAGCGACACTGGTGTGAGTTAAAAAACAACAAACCTTCGGACAACACAGGTAGCTTTCTTCACGCCAAGGTAAGAGTCATAATTAAAGAGTTGATCACATACACCAATCAGCAACTGTAGTGGCTGATGTTTCGAAAACAGAAGTCAGAGACTGAAGGTATTTTTAGACACAGAAAGCATTTAAAATATTTGTTAATTAAAAAGGTTCAAACACTCCCCAAACACTTCCAGTAGTTGTGTCAAAGGCTGAGTGCACCTGTTCTGACTCCCAGCAATGGTACCAGGAGCTGGGTGCACCTGCTTTGGTCGCATAAGCAACAGTCTATCAAGATGTAGATCGGACGGGGACTTTGTTTACTGTAATGTAATGGTCAAAGATGCCTGGATGTACAAGTTTAAAGAAAATAAAGAATTTTAATTGGGTTGGGGAGTGAGGCCAGGAGGGGACAGCATATCCTCCTGGTGTCACTGCCCATCCATCATTATTTTTAATGAAGTACCGGACCTTCCAGACACTATTGGAATCGAAAACAAGTGATGTAATTGTGGAAAATACCCAAAATGTATTGTAAAAGAAGGATGGGCTGAGGGCGTGGAAACCCGAAGCACCAAATAGTATAAAGTTTGGACATCAGAAATGGTTGTCAGAGTTTACCCTGGGTACCTCTCAGTGTGTTTATCCTGTATTTTTGCAGAGTAAATACGATTTCTTTGAATCTGAAGACTGACTCTCTGGACTCCTTTTTGCCTCTATTGGTGAGCCGCTGGCAACTGCTATTTTTGAGCACTCATACAAATAATAGAATTTGAACTTAGAACCTGGACTGAACAACTACAAGTTGTGGCCTCCTGATCCACAACACAACAACATCATGACCACTGACAGGTGAAGAGAATAACATTGATCATATTGGTGCTATGTGGTGTTCTGATGGAAAACCTTGAATTTTAACATCCGTGTTGATCAGACTGAGGCCCCGTCCACACGAAGACGAGCCCAGGTCTAAACGCACTAACAGTCCATCAAACCTGTGTATCGTCCACACCAAGCCGGTGTTTTGGGGGTCTGAAAACGATCCTTTCTGAACCTAGGTCCCAGAGTGCAAAGATCCAAAAACGCTTTTTACGCGGCACTGTTGTTACGCCCTGTCCGCTTCTTCTTCTGACATGCTTGCGTCACAACTCCACCTCTCGATAAATGAGCCAAACTCAGAAAATGACGACAACAATGGCGCCGTATAGTGCTGCGTATGTCCTGCTGATAGTTCCAAGACAAGAAAACATACCAGACAAAAGTCGTACCAGCTCGTCCACTCCTATTTGCCACCGCAAATACGTTTACATCGTATACAGATTTCTTCATGCCTAAAGTCCCGCCGCCAGTTTCTGCTTGTTTCTGTTACGGCGTCACAGCGCCACCAACAGGCCTGGCATGTGTTTCACATCGTTTTCAGGCGTATCAAGTGAATTCATGTGGACGGATACATTCACTGAAGCAGCTCCGTCTTTATGAAGAACGTTTCTGGAACTATAAGCGTTTCGGCTTCGTGTGGACGAGGCCTTAGACGCCCAAATAAACATTGTCCCACAACAAGCACAGGTGAAACTCGACACAGGTGAAGCTAATATGGGCGGAGCAGTCAATCTCAAAGACGAACTGCAAAACAACAGTGACCCACAAGTTAACTAACTTCCAAACAAAACGGGAAAACTGCCTTGATGCATTCACTTTGAGCTTCTTAAACTTAGCTCACACTCTGCAAACAAACTTGAAAATGTTAATAATTAAAATGTTAATTAGCCTGTGTTTAATTCACACTGAACACTGGACCAAAACGTCCTCAGACTACCCCTCAGCTCTTTAAGCATTCAGCCAGTTTTTAATCCAACATGCTTTAATCAATGGTTTTAAAAGAAAATCCTCCTCCGTAAATAAGTTAACTGAGGCGTTGTGCAGAGGACGGAGCTGTTTGATGACTTGGCGGCTTATATATAGACTTATAATTACTCCAGAAGGACCAGGATGGAGGGACTGAAAGGTGGATAATCGCGCAAAGAAATAAAGTTTTCAGAAATACAGTCTAAGAGGATTTACCGCACTGTATTTAAAGGTGATACAGCTCAATGAAACAAAATGGAAAAGCAGTCTGCACGCACTTAGACATGTACAAGGAGAGAACACAATCTATAAAAGGACACCGGAAAGGAAATAACAAGTTTAAACCTGCAGTGCGGAACTTTTGCCTCCCCCTACTGGCAGCGAGAGTAATTAAACAAACACTGCCAAGATGTGCTTATACCTTTTTAAAGACTGGATTTCTTCCTTTTATTTCTCTTTTTTAATTCGAAGCATCAGAAATTTTACAGGGATGCGTCTCAGGGTTTTTCCGTTACGCTCCAAATCCATCACTACAGCCCATTTTTGGCTCTGGCAAACCAGTGATTGCCGGTAGGGATGGGAATTGATAAGATTTTTCCGATTTCATTTTCGAAAACTGTCAATTTAATGTGCAATATTTCATTAACATCTCATTTTTCAGCTGCAATGTTTCATTATCATGTGTGATCTTGCTTATTACCTCAGTGTAGCTGCCAGAATTACCTTCTACTCTTCTACTCTTGGTTTATTTTAGCTCATTTTATTTTATTTCAGTCATGTATCGTACTTAGTATCTTATTACGTTTCTTCTTTTTAGGCACTGTTTTCTTCTGTTGTGTCATTTTGTTTATTTCTGAGCAATATCCGGCACAAGAAATTCCTTTTTTTCAAATAAAGTCTTTATCCTGTCTTAAGAAAACGACGATATGTGATTGTTGATGGGTGCACAGAACGTTTGACTTTTGACAGATAGGATGAGATCCAGTTAAAAGCTGTCCCAGATATCCCAAATAGAAATTGAAGGGCTAAAACAAAATTCAGAATTGTAAATGTAAAATGAGATACGATCCAAAATGAGGGCTTTTAAGGGGATTTAAGGTTTCCCTCAATAAGAGCACTCATATACTAATTATAAACACCAATCATTAAGCATTTATCTGCAGGAATACCTCCACAAAAACATACAATGTGTGGAATTCAGACCTCTCATAAAGCTGCTTCGACCCTCTTCAGCCAGACAAGTCAATGAACCACTGCAGAGGACTGACAAAAGGCTCTATTATGCAACACAGAGCGACTGTTAATGAGCGACCTGACCGAGGCTGAGGGAAAGCTGATAGGATCAAAGCCGCCACTCCTGCGCTGCAGAGGCTACAATAACACGAGTCCATTAACCGTGTAACTGAGGATAATTAATGGCGGCTCATAAACCCTCAAGTAAATCAGTTTTACTGTCTGTATCTGTCTCCACAGCGGTTTTAATTCTCGGCATTCAGGGTGACAGCTTGCCGAAAACGTTCAGCGGTATTTATCGCCGTGTTTTTGTGATTTGAGGTTCGCAGGCTTGGAGGTGGGAAACTGCGAGGAGTCTCTGACACAGGAGATGATTGAAAGGAACTCGAGTACAAACTGAAATGAGGATTTAATATTTACTGTGTGAGGGACAACAAATCACCAAATGGGATCAGTCACAGGCTGAGATCTACAGCACATAACTGTATGACTGGCATGGATACGGCAGGAGGACCAACCCTGCTTGTAGTTCAATTAAAGCCCATTTTATTGGGTGTTTTTATTTTTCCTAACCCCTGTAGCTTTATAATCAAAAGGGAAGACCACTGATTCAGTTTTATTCGACTAGTCTTTTGTGGTTATGAGGGAACCTTCCATAAAGTCTCTGAGAAAAAGCCTCTTTATGATGCTACAGTGCAAGAAGGTTGTACTATTGCATCTCAATTAAGTAGAATATTGTGAAAAAGTTTAATATTTTCCATCACTTATTTAATAACGTGAAAATGTAATAATGTCTAGACTCATTGCCAATATTGCATTGAGTGTATGAATGAACCTAAATTTCAGAATCTGGACATGCCTGTACGGTAAATCTTTTTGTTTTGACTGAACTTAGGAAATATTCTAATAATTTGAGATGATCCACGTCTGATTTTCTTGAACTATAAGCCATACTTATCAAAATTTAAAAAGTCAAAAACATAAAAAAACAACTTTTTCACAATATTCTACCTTTTTAAGATGCACTAGGAGGTGTTTGCCAGACAGGGAGGGCCTAATGCAAATATGTTATGGAGGTTTATGGGAAGTGCTGGATCCACTTTTTGAGATTACGTCATATTGAAGATTCAAATCTTAAAAACTACTCTACAGGTTGTTATAAAATTTTGCACAATCATGTTTCTCTAATAAATTCAGCATTCCTCTGACTTTTTTTTTTTTACCATTGTAGATTTAAGTGAAATATCTGGAGATGACGAAATCAAGCCGAGCAACATGAAATCATGGGACTGCATATGAATAGTTTCTGGATGCATTTTAAGCTTTTTGCATACCTTTACATTTCTATAAAGACATGTGAAGTGGTTTGACGCTTTGGTTTATGACCCACAGTGCAAAAAAATATTCAGGCCTTTTCAGTTTTTGCACCTTTAATCAAGGTATATATATTATATATCAATTTAAATGGATAAAATTTCCATTTTGCCCCGTCAGTCTACACTCAGTAACACATAAAGATAAAATGAAATCAAGTTTTGTTAATAAATTAAACATCGGACTCTAATATCTCTAATTTCTGGAAGTATTTAGACCCTTAAGTCAGCACTTTGTAGAAACTTATTTGTCAGCTGTTACAGCTTCAAGTCTTCTTGGCTAAATCTCTGAAAGCGTTGCCCACCTGGATTCGAACCTGCACCTTAAAGCTCGACTGAAGTTTTCTGCTGATCACATGGACAAAGAAAAGAAAAGGTCTGTGTTCAGATGAAACAAAAATTGAGATGTTTGGCTGCACTGACGAGAAAGTGAGTCCTTTAACCCCAATGACACTGAACCTCCTGTCGAGCATGGTGGTGGCAGTATTATGCTCATTGTACTGTATCTGTAGTTCTCCTCAGTGCTGCAGGTTCCCTAACTTTATGGTGCGACACTATACAAACGATAATCCATGTATGTTTTTGTGCATTTCCAAAGAAAATAATTGCTTTGAGCCTCCAGCCTCTGAAAACTAATTTGTTAATCCACTTACACACTCTCCTGGGGGTTTGGAGTCTAAAAGGTTGAAAGCGATAAGCAGATGTCGGAGATGCTTCGGCACCACGGACGGTAATCAGATCGCGGCGCCTTCAGGGACAATGATCTGCAGCTAATAAAGCAACTGTTCCGCCCAAACGCTAAATGACACACCTGCAGCTTCACACTCGAAAAGAAAAGCCATGAAAAACCGATGGCTGTCCGGCTCTCTGAGGAGGCTTTATCTGCCGCGGCTGAATGTCGATAGCAAAAAAACCCTCACAAGCATCGCAGCAGCTTTGTCTCAAATTCTCCAAGCACAACAAGTCCAAGGTCATTTCACAGCAGCAGCGGGGACAACAACAACAACAACAACAGGAGGTGTTTTTGTCTGGTGGGAGCTGGACTTGTTCCGCGACTGGAGCTTGTCGAAGGGGCCGAGCGTCCTTGGCTGAACTCCAGTTTGAGCGTCTGAGCCGACAGGATGAGCTCTGATAAAAGAGGAGCTGGGAAAACTCAAAAGACTGAAATTAAAGTCTCCGGAAAGTCACTTAGCATTCACACGCAATCTGAGGAGAAAAAAAAGGAGATCACTTTAATCTATGTTCAGTACATTTTTGGAACTTCAGTTGCAGTCCAAAGCTGTTTCTCCTCAGAACGAAACAGTCGGCAGCTCTGGAGAACAGAAGGAGGATGGTGTTCGCCTGAAGGAAGCCAGAGGCGTGCTACAGTTTACCGCAGGGCAGAGTCATTATCTCATAATGTGTAAAAGCGTGTCTACTACTGCTGTTATCTAAAGAAGAAAAGGAATTACAGAAAGCGCTAACCCTGTGAAATTAAAAACATGAAGCGCTGCAGTTTCAGATTCGAATAACACAGCGTCCCCCTCACCGCCATTTATGCCAAGATTGGGTGGAAAAGGTTCAGTGGTTTGTCCTCAAAGAATGACGGCGCTGAAGGAACAAATCTCCTCTTCAACATACGAACATGAAATATTAAATCCAACACAACCGAAAGCTTCAACATGAGGAGGAGGAGAGTGCTGTTGTGTGGTGGAAGAAGCTCCAGCAGGAAATAAATGATGAAAGCAATAAATAGTAAATTCAGATTAGGCAGCTGTTCTCAAACACCTGTGTGAAAACAGTTCGATGTTACTATAACTGGAAGCCAAGCAGGTAATGAGTTAAAATGTTTGTTTTAAGCCATGCTGGCTCAATAAGGACAGCAGTGTCTGTTGGTTTAGATTATCTGAATATCTACTAAACAGATTGTTATTAAATTGTGGACAGATGTTTTCCCAGAAGATGAATCTTAATGAATTTGGTGTTTGTCTTACGTTTCCTTCTTAGTGGGTTTGTGCAAAATACACTATGTTGCCAAAAGTATTGGGACACCCCTCCAAATAATTGAATCCAGGTGTTCCAATCATTTCCATGGCCACAGGTGTGTAAAATCAAGCACCTAGGCATGCGGACTGCTTCTACAAACATCTACAGACTTCCAAACATGGTGTGGCTTTTAGATTAGCTCCAGAACAGTGGTAGAGAGCTTCATTAATGGGTTTACATGGCTGAGCAGCTGCATCCAAGCCTTAAATCACCAAGTGCAATGCAAAGTGTGGGATGCAGTGGTGTAAAGCATGTCGCCACTGGACTCTATAGAAGTGGAGACGTGTTCTCCGGAGTGACCAATCACGCTTCTCTGTCTGGCAATCAGATGGACCAGTCTGGGTTTGGAGGTTATCAGGAAAACGGTACTTGTCTGACTGCATTGTGCCAAGTGTAAAGTTTGGTGGAGGGGGGGTTATGGTGTGGGGTTGTTTTTCAGGGGTTGGGCTTGGCCCCTTAGTTCCAGTGAAAGGAACTCTTTATGCTTCAGCAGACCAAGACATTTTGGACAAACTCATGCTCCCAACTTTGTGGGAACAGTTTGGGGATGACCCCTTCCTGTTCCAACATGACTGCCACCAGTGCACAAAGCAAGGTCAATAAAGACATGGATGATCCAGTTTGGTGTGGAGGAACTTGACTGTCCTGCACAGAGTCCTGACCTCAACCCGACAGAACACCTTTGGGATGAATCAGAGCAGAGACTGAGAACCAGACCTTCTGGTCTAACATCAGTACCTGACCTCACCAATACTCTTCTGGAAGATGGTCAAAGATTCCCATAAACACACTCCTCAACCTTGTGGAAAGCCTTCCCAGAAGAGTTGAGGCTGTTATAGCTGCAAAGGGTGGAACAACTCCATATGAAACCCTACGGATTAAGAATGGGACATCATTAAAGTTCATGTGCGTGTAAAGACAGACGTCCCAATACTTTAGGTAATATAGTGTATCTCAAGTACGGGAGGATTATTCTTAATCTAGCCGAGCAACGTGAGATCATGGATTGTGTATAGGCAGGACGCCACCTCAGGCAAATTTTGAAAGTCATATTTACACATTTTAAAGGTTATACTACAACTTGTCACTGAGTAGTTTTACAGTGTTTGAGTAGAGTTTTAGGTGAGCTGGTGTTCTCAAGCTGAAGGAGTGGGGAAGGATGTATGGAAACAGAGGCAGGGATTTTGTAGATCTACATTTATATGGAGAAACCAATGGTATACAGTTACACTCAAGTCATTATAAGATAAAGGGATTGCTTCATTTCTAACTAGAAAAGCACTCGGAGAGCGCAGACCTCTGCCAATCCCTGCCGAAGACTCCTTCAAAATTCATTAAAGACCCAAACCTGAAATCTCTCATTCTCAAAAGTATTCAGACCTTTAATTCAGCACTTTGTGGAAACTCATTTGGCAGCGTTTACAGCTTTGAGTCTTCTTGGCGAAGTCTCTATAAGCTCTGCCTACCTGGATTTTGGCAGATTATCACGTTCTTCCTGGCAGATCCCGCCAAGCTTTGTCAGATTTGATGTGAAGCGTCTGGGATCTGCCACCTTCAGGCCTCCACACAGATGCTCTGTGGGGTTTAAGTCTGGGCTTTGGCCGGAAAACTCAAGGACGGCCGGAGATTTGTCCTGAAGCTGTGTATTGGCTTTTTGTTTTGGGCCGCTGTGGTATAGAAACGTGAACCTTCGCATCAGGCCAAGATAGTTGAAGTGAACAACTTGGAGCGTCACAGGAAATAGTCTTCATACTTTGGTAAATGAGAGGTGACAGTGTAGATTGATGGGGAATTGATGGAGTAAATCCAGTTAAGTCAAGTTATTCAAGGTAAAACTACACTGACAACACTATAAAGGGTAAAGAAATGGGTTTAAATACCTTCTGAAGCAACTGCACATGCAAAACCAACACCATTTTCATCAACTTATTGTGTTATCACTAACATGGTAGAATAGAGTCATTGAACTCAACTGCATGTTTCAAGTAAAAAAATGCAGCCGCACCCTTAATTATGCTTAAATTTAAGTCTTGATGCAGTTTAAACTGGTGAGGTATATAAAAATTCACCCTCTTGACTACAGAGACCAAACATATTTCTGTACCAGGCTGTAAATATGATTACTTCTGCTGTAAAGTTGGACATTTTTACATGGAGCTCTATGGGGATTGACTCTCTTTGAAACCAGCCTCCAGTGGACATTCGAGGAACTGCACTTTTTGGCACCTAAATGCCGGCTTCATTTCTCAGCCCTGGAGGTTCCCGGTTAGTTCAGCCAAATACAACAAACAAAGAAACCCTTTGTTTTGCTGTGTCAGGAGGTCACCAACATGTGTGCCGCACATCTGACTGCCCCTGATTGAATACAAGCATGTGAACATCTGCAGTCGGCAGCTGGAAACGACTTGAAAATGTGAAACGGCTTTTAGTCTTGTTTATAGATGAGCATTAAGATAAGAAAAAGCGGTGACGAAGCGTTCTTTAGATAATCCCCTGGGCTTTTTTTTAACTTTAAGATTAGTTTCTTTGGTGCCTTAGAGCCTTTATTTGAATGACGGCAGAGACAAACAGGAAATATAAGGAGAGAAAGGTGGAAGAATGACATGCAGTTAAGGTACAATCGGCCAAGAATCAAACCACTCTTAAGGATATTTGCACTTGACCCACGTTTCTTAGACCATAAAAGATCACTTAAGCTTCCTGGAAAAACTTTAAAACACCACATTTGCAGAGTTTTGACTCTACTGGACTGTGATATTTGTGTTCTAATGTTAAATGATAGCAAATAGAGTGACATATCCGACATTATTACCTCATAAACAACGAATTTTTAAAATAATGACACCAAAAGATTAATTGCAATTTGCGGAAACTGCAAAACTCTCCATGCTAAACAGGCTACAGGAGAGTAATATCATCACTTCACATGTAAACAGTTCAAATTTACTGTGTCTCAGCCGGAGTAGAGCAAGCTAGAAAGTACAATTCCTGTATGATTTCACTCCTCCTTGCTCAACATTTTCATAACGAGCCGTCTGCTGCTGACCGACGGAGACAGAATCGGCTGAAAGGACGACGTCAGCTCTCACACAGGAGACAAACACCGAGGACATGCGGGAGGATTAAGGTGATCGTAGCTCCGGATGATGGAGCTGCTGATGGACAGCCGAGCGTACGTGTGGTTTACTTTAATCTCTGAGTAATTGACATTTTGTTTTTCCACACAGCCGATAATTAAAGAGGACGGCGAATCTCCCTTTGACTGGATTAATGCTTACAGGTGACATTTCAGCATCAGTTAAGTCCTTCGTGTGTAAAAAAATGATCCATATTTGAAGAATTCGATGGCAAACGTAAGTTTTTCCTTCTTTCTCCTCATTTTCGGCACAGGAATCTGAAATTTAACAGAATCCGGTGTGTCTGCTCATATCTGCCCTTTCCTCCGACTGCCTGCTGGATGTTGATAGTAACCTTCCACCGGGTGAGGAGATACCATCTTTGTGTCCCAGTGCGAACCTGTGGACATTTCACCTCAGAAATTTCTCAAATTTAATTTCAGTTTCCCCCCAAAGCGTTTGGCGAGCTTTAAAAAAAAAATCTTATCTAATCTTCCGTGTTGAGATATTTTCGGGTGAGTCACTCCGGTTTGTTTCATGGTGAACCTCAGTCGCCGGCCTCCTCTGTTTCCATAGAAACCATGAGGGGACAGAAGCATGGCCAGAGGAGAAACAGGAACTCTTCTTCTTCTTCTGTGATGTTATTTTAAGGTAGAAGATGCCAGCAGAGCCAGAAAATAATTCGCATTTGTCGTCAGTGTCTCCTTTCTTTCTTCCTTTCCTTCTGGTCTGAGGTCTAAAACCCAAAAAAGTGTTTCTCAGACCGGCCTCTGTGAAGATCTTAAGCATCCAGGAGAAGTTTTTCTCCTGTATTCTGACTTTCTTTAATCACATTGTTCCACTGAGGCTCCAGATCTTTTACATTGGGCCTCAGCATAAGCAGGAAGGTGGCACATAAACAGCACAGAGTCTAAATTAATGGGACAAAATGCATATTCACTTTTTGTCCAATCAGAAACAAGTATGCCCAAGATCAGGGGCTCAGATCTTGATTCAGTCTTAAACCTTAAGTCAGTTTTACACCAATCAGCCACAACATCCTGACCACTGACAAGTGAAGTGAATAACATTGATCATATTGGTACTTTGTGATGTTCTGATGGAAAACCTTGGATTTTAACATCGATGTTGATGAGACTTAGACACCCAAATAAACATTGTCCCACAACAATCACACTCCCTCATGCAGATGGAAATCCCCAATGTCACTGGCAGGAAAATGCACCCCACCACATGGAAACAACATCAACCAATCAGGAACATGTTGAGGAACATGACAATGGTCCAACATGTTGATCTGACCTCCAAACTTCCTACAGCCCATTGTGATCAAGCATCAACAGGATGCAGTGGAACAAGTTGGATTGACAGAGACCCCACTGCACAAGCCAGAGCACCCAAAGGATCCAGTGGCAACGTCCTGGTTCCAGACCCCATAGGACACCCTGAGAGGTCCTCTTGTCCATGCCCAATGGTTCAGAGCATTTTTGACCACATAAGGAACAACACAGTATTAGACAGGTGGTCATAATGTTATGTCTGATTGGTGTGTGAGTTTCTTAGTGGTGTTTCCAAAATTTTTCAAAGGTAAATCCATTAATTTTAAAGATGGACACACATAATGTTGTCCCTAATCAGTGTATTTTCCTTCTGGGATCTCAAAACACGAAAAAAAACAGGTTAATTTACATGTTTCAGTCTCTTTTGTGCTTTGCTTTGAGCTGATGAATCTGCAGCGAAAAGCAAAAACACAGACACAAGTTTGTTTAATGTCTCATAACTGGAAAATCCTCAACGCTCAGCTTCAAACTATGCCGATAATTGCGTATAAGAATGATGAATAGGGCGTGTTGTTGCTGTGTGAGGTTTTGTGACTTCCGTGAGTCAATTTAAAACACCCCAGTGAAAGATTGTTGCTTTTGCCGAAGTCTGAAATTACAAGGCCCTGAGTTGTGCGAGGAAGCAGCACGACCTTTTCATTACAAGCCGGAAAAAGAGAAAAAACAGCCACGGTTCCAGTTGAGTCACAGGCTTCGACATTTCAGCTGCCTCAGGACCCATTAAATCAGGGACGGCGTTAATAAAAGTTCAGCCGCGACCAGAAGCCGCTCTCTCATTAGCGGGTTAGACGCTCGGAGCTTCTGCCCTGATATTCGCTGGGTTTCTGTCTGGTTCTTTGAGGACGATCTCTCTGTATGTGGAAGGTCGAGCTTACAGGATGAAGGTTTTATTCTCACTGGAAATATCTGCAAAAAAAAGAAAGGCTTTTCTATGGCAACCTGAAAGAAAGTCAAAATCAGGTTAGCGCCAGTAAGGGGTTCAGAAAAAAAGTCAAACTTAGGGAAGAGAAACACTGAAAAGTTGGCGGAAGGAAAGTGGCTGATAATGAATGTGCTGGGATTTGATGTAGTAAACAGGCATCACCTTAAACACAGCAGGAATCTGTCAGAGTTCACTTCTTATTGTGTTATTAAGCTTTAAAGAGAAGACCTTTATTATCTACATCATATAACCATCGAGACCAACCATAGTGTTTTCCAGCTTTTGCAGATTAACCTACTGAGGGTACTTACACTGTAAAAATACAGATTCTTTCTTTTTTTGTTAGTATTTTTTGGGGAGTTTTTCCATTTTAATGATAGGGGATAGACATGCGGCAAAGGGTCGTGAGCTGGACTCGAACTCACGGCCGCTGCTGGTGACCTAACTCAGCGAGCTTTACGGCGGCCCAGAATAAAGTTTCTGAACAGTAATAATTATTAGTAACTTCTTGAGCGACTTACTTTTGTAAAATTACAAGTAACATATTGTAAGAGCACTGAAAAAAGTTAGAATTTACTTGATAACTGTATAAAAAATCCATTTGATTATAGATTACAGATTATTTTTTATTTTTATGTAATATTTTAGCTGATGTGAAGCACTTTGAATTGCTTTTATTGTACGAAAGGTTCTATATAAATAAAGTTTGGTTGATTGATTGATTGATACAGTATTTTTAATGTAAAAATCTGTTAAATCAGGCCAAAATAAAGAAATCTTAATGACACTTGGAATAAAAAGCTGCATATATGAAGGACTGAATGGTAAATCATTGTTAGATGACTTTCTGTGAAACTGTCACTGTTAAATGTACTGTAAAATCTGCATTTTTACAGATATTAATTTGCTCTTTTACAGTGTGTGATCGTAAAATTACATTATTTGGCCGTATTAAGATCAGTTTTATTCAAATTATTTTTATTTTACAGGTATTTGCTGTTGTTTTTACAATTTGTTTTTACAGTGTAGCCTTAAACTGCAGTCACATTACATTTCCAGCAAACAAAGTTCCCCAACACTCAGCTCTGAAGTCACATTTCTCATTAAAACGGATCCGAAACTATTACGAGAACACGCAGCAGTGACTCAGTTTGTTATCTGATAGTGGGTGGAACATTAAATAGTGGCAAATAGTGAACAAGGAGAACCCAGATGCAGAAGACAGACGCGAGATAGATCAAGAATGCATTCAGAGTAAGTTCTGAGGAGGTGAGTGGAGCGGGGATGAAGGTGATAGTAGTTGAGGCCAGAGGGAAGCCGGAGAAGGAGCGTGGCTGGCTGATTGAGTGGTGATCAGGCTGATGGAGGCTGATCAGGGAAGAGGACGAGGGAGGAAACGTGGCTGGCAGGACGAGCCGCTGGCAAGCTGGTGACCGGAGAGGAGGCCGGGTTGAGGAGATGAGGGAGAAGCTCGAGCAGCTGGAAGACGGTTGGTTCGACAAAGCAGGCGAGCAGATGAAGGGACAGAAGACCTGAGGGACAAAGAGAGCAGAATTAAGCCGCGGTTAAAAGAAAGAAGACCCACAAAAGACTTCAAAATGTCCGAGTGAAACAAGAATACTGTCGAGAGTCAGTGCCAGGTTGAATTACTGCTGTACTGATGAGGAGATGGGAGTCTGTTGATTAAACTGCATTCTAAATCACAAACTTTTAGTACTTATGTCGTCTTTCATGCTGTGTATATACAACTTGGACGTACTACTTTGCCATTATAATGCACCTCAAACTTTGACTGTTATAATTTCTAGTGCAAAATGACGTCTGTGTGGCTCAAACTTGTTTACGTGAGACTCCATTGTGTAACTGTGCAGAGACTTTGGGGTTTAGAAAGACCAGAAAAGCATTCTGGCCTGCAAACTGCAACATCCAACCAGATATAGTAGGACATCCAGGTGTTTTTGCATGTTACATTGGACATACTATACATTGGGACATACTAAATCTTTTTCTTGCATGCTGAGACTCAGAGCAAGGAAGGAGAGGAGAGCACAGAGGTACAGACAAGGAAGCCACAAAGCAGAAGCAAGTTCAACGTATCCAGAATATCTTTTCGTTATCAGGCTTCACGTGAGGCTGGTTATCGTTTCGTCAGGGTTTCTGAATCTGGCTGCGGGTGTGTTCACGTACTGATATGATAAGATAAGAAATTCTCGTGCCAGATATTACTCAGAAAAAAAAAAGATAAAGCAGCGCCGAATGGAAAAGCAATAATATGTACACTGATCAGACATAACATTATGACCACCTGCCTAGTATTGTGTTGGTCCCCCTTACGTGGTCAAAATGCTCTGAACCATTAAACATGGACCAGAGGACCTCTCAGGGTGTCCTATGGGGTCTGGAACCAGGACTAGGGCACTGGATCCTTTGGGTACTCTGGCTTGTGCAGTGGAGCCTCTGTCAATCCAACTTGTTCCACTGCATCCTGTTGATGCTTGATCAGAATGAGGTGTAGGAAGTTTGGAGGTCAGATCAACATGTTGGGCCATTGTCATGTTCCTCAACATGTTCCTGATTGGTTGATGTTGTTTCCATGTGGTGGGGTGCATTTTCATCCAGTGACATTTGGGATTTCCATTTGCATGAGGGAGTGTGTTTGTTGTGGGACAGTGTTTATTTGGGTGTCTAAGTCTGATCAACACGGATGTTAAAATCCAAGGTTTTCCATCAGAACAGCACATAGTACCAATATGATCAATGTTATTCACTTCACCTGTCAGTGGTCAGAATGTTGGGGCTGATCGGTGTAAGTATGATACATTACTGAAAATACAAATTAAAAAGCTAAAATAAGACTAGAATAGAACATGAAGGACTAATACTGGCAATGATTCTAAAGTATTGAATTAATATTATACATGATAATTAAATGGATATGGCACAAACTACTGAAAAAAGGAAAATTGCACATAACACTGATGATAATTTCAGGAATTTGCTGTCATTCCTGCTGAAAGGAGAGGATTTATAGAGTTTGATGGTAGAAAGACTTGTTCTGTGTCGGCACCAGATGACCTCAAACATGGAAAACACGGACGTATTTCTCACATGATTCATGATATTTCTACGTTATTTGAAAAGAAATGTTCAAGTGTTCGGATTTTTTCAATTTTAAAATATTAAGTTGCTCCAGTGTTGAAGAGGGAGGGGAAGGGACCGGAAATTCTGATCTGAGTTATCAAGCCAATTTCATGAAGCTTCCGCATCTTGAATTTAGTTTAGAATCAAACCAATGCAGAAATTTGAGTTTAAAATACCCACAGTGTTAAGTCGACGCAATTGCCGACAACATTATGTCAACACAACCCATGAAAATGATCTTTGCAACTTTAAAGATTGTACAGATGTAATCACGTGACCTGTGAGACGTTTTCATTCGTTCAGCTGCAGCCTCAATGGAAGTAAGTAAAAAATGAATATAAAAACAACAAACAGACCAGGAAGTTGACTTAGTGCACATCTGTAAGTCAAGTACAAGGCTTTGGAGCTTTATCAGTCTGTTTTAGGGTTATATCAGGACGCATAGGGCCTATAGAACAATAGAAAACAACAGTCAATAGGAAACAACCAATGAAGACTGCAGTTCCTGGGAATCTATACCTCATATCTATGCTTGTCAGGGAAACAAAAGGCTTTAGACAATCTCTGAGAAGTCCTGCCCTCAGGAGACTCCTTCACTTTCCGCACACTGAGCTCCTCGGGATCCTCCAGGAGCGGTGATGCCATTTTCCAGCTGAACTGACTGGTTGGTGGTGACGCTTTTATACGCACTGATCTGCTATCTGGAACACGACCTGCTCCGGTGCAGCATAAGTTACCGCGCTGATGTTCGGAATCCCCGAGAACCCGAGGGTTAAACCTGGAGTTGCCTCGCTAACCTCAAATCCTCCCTCGATGCACAGACATCTGGGTTAAGACGAATACTTTGCATGGCCTCGAGGTGAAAACCTGAGTCCACAATGGGTGCATATGTAACACAAACAAGAAGTGCAGGCAAACTTCTGGAGTTGGACAAAAAAAAACATATCGGAAGAAACTAAAGGGACGATCTGGAGATATAAAGCATTAGAACACCATAGCAACAATCCAGCGCAGTGTTGACTCAATATTTGTCTCATGACTGAGCGATCAGGAGGTTTTGATCCAGGTCCCTGCAGCACAAGCAGAGCCGGTCCTACCTAATGTGGTGCCCTAAGTGAGATTATATATGGAGCCAAGGTCCGTCGGCGATTTACAAAAGAAATCGAATAGCATTGTTTAGTAGTTATATTACTTGGGAATTGAATCAATTTGAGCTTCTCCATTTTAAGAGTTGATAGTAATAACTAGTTTTAATATAATTATATCGCAGGTGAATTTTTTCCCAATTTTGTGGCGCCCCCTGGAGGCCACAGGGCCCTTAGCACCTGCCTGTATTGCCTAACGGGCGAACCGGCTCTGAGCACAAGCTAACTAAAGCACCTGAAACTGGCAAAAGTAATAATAAATAAAAATTTGCTGAAAATAAACGAATGAAAACCAGACATTGCTTTTGAATTGTGGTTCAAGAGAATCATTTTAAAAAAACAAACTAATGAGACTGACCTGGACAAAAATGATGTTAACTTCTGGAACCAAACCCCCAAGATAGAGGAGGTACCGCTGTACTTCATATATCAAGCTAGAATTTCATTTATAAATATAAACATTTTATGCGATAAAAATGAAAGGAACATTTGAGATGTTTGAGGAGAAACTGTTCTAAAAATCTGAGCTGGAATGAGGATTTTTGTGACACTGATCTGATTTGGCTCGACTCAGTTCTTCTAACCAACACTGTGATCCTTCCTGAACTTTAATCCGGCAACGAAAACAGTGAACACAGTGTTTTCAGATTTCGACGCTGTGTCTTGTTTAATTTAGGAATTGTTCCGCAGAGGCAAACGTGGAGGTTTCAGCAGAGCAGGAAGCAGCAGTGGTAGCTGTCAGGTTGCAAAGCCTCCACTTTGACCTGTTGGACGAAAAATGAGGAAGGAGAACAGCAAGAAAGGAGGAAACGGGGAGTTGAAAGGACAAAAGAACCACAGCGGGAGGTGAGGGCAGGAGAAGCAGCAGCATGTTGGCTCCAGCCCTCTCATTACAAAGGTCACTAGCGGTTCCTGATTAATAATAGTCCCGTTTAACTGGAGACCTCTGAATTATAGTTTGGAGGAAATAAGGTCATCAGAGTGAGAGAGAGAGGGAAGTGGAGAGTCATGAGGCGGCCCTCTCACTGCGGTGATAATGTTCTGAATAAAAGCACTTTTATCTTCAGACAGTCCGATTTGCAGAAGTCTGCAGCTACATGCTTACAGAACTGTTTAATCAGTCGGAGTCTTTGTAAAGCTCAGCAACTAAACGCACAAACGTTTGATTAGAACGCCGCTAACTGGGGAACAGGAGTGTTTTCCTTTGATGTTTTCATCCCTTTGTACCCGTCAGCTCCGCTATCTGACCTGCAACCAGCTGCCGATGAAGAGAATCTGAATTCGTCAAGCGTCGGACTAATTCTCACCTCGACCCTCACCTTGATTGCTTGTTCAGTCCACTATTTCCCAGCGTCCTTCTCTCTAATTTCATAAACCTGCCGGCACATTCGACTCGCTCCCTCCCTCTCTCTCTCGTTCAGCGGCTCACCTGGCTCGGTTTAAATTTTAATTTCTCCTCTCGGCAGCGTTCATTATGCGCGTAATTGTCCTGTTTCTTTATTGGCTGACTTTGCCTGCAGCCCAGAGAGCAGCCGGGTTGTTAACGACGGCGGAGGAGAGTCGGACTGACAAACCGCTGTCAGCTGCTTCACTGATGTAATAAAACACAACAGATGTTTCCATGTCGTCTTTTCTTCTGGTTCTCTCCGTCTGCTTCAACCAAAGCTCTGACACGTTACAGCAACGCTTAGTATATCAATAAAAACTGTGGCATCGGTGACACAGAGATGATTCATTTAGAATTTGGAAGCGACTTTACAGATGAGGAGTGCGTCATACAACAACAGGATGTGTGTATATTTACAGTAGGAACATCAGGTTAAATAGAATAAAACTCAGCAATGAGTCAGACGTAGGAGCGTTTAATATTTAATGAGGAACATCCAAAAATCTGGTGGTAGTCACACAAGGAAGGAGACAAAAGCAGAGCTCTGAAAAAGGTACATATAGCTTGGTGACAACATCTGTATTATGCAAATGACAATATTTATGCATTAGTCAGACAAGAAATAAGTTTAAATACAACTTTTATGGGATTCACTTGCGATTTTGCTGCTCTTATCAAGTCAGAACCTGAAAAAAGTCTACATTTGGCCTATTTGTATAAGATTTTAAAGATCTACATGTTGAGATCCAGCTGTGGGCCAGTTATTGTTGCATCCTTCAGTGAACTTTCACATCCGTGCTGGATTTTTTTTTCTTTAAGAGAACACAGCACAACATTAAAACCACCTGTCTAATATTTTACATGTCCGACTCGAGCCACCAGAACCCCTCTGATCCATCAAAGCATCGACTCCACAGACCTCTAAAGGTGTCCTGCGGTTAATATTATGGTCATTGTATACACTGATCAGGCATAACATTATGACCACCTGCCTAATATTGTGTTGGTCCCCCTTATGTGGTCTAAAATGCTCTGAACCATTGGGCATGGACAAGAGGACCTCTCAGGGTGTCCTATGGGGTCTGGAACCAGGACGTTGGCACTGGATCCTTTGGGTACTCTGGCTTGTGCAGTGGGGCTTCTGTCAATCCAACTTGTTCCACTGCATCCTGTTGATGCTTGATCAGAATGGGGTGTAGGAAGTTTGGAGGTCAAATCAACATGTTGGGCCATTGTCATGTTCCTCAACATGTTCCTGATTGGTTGATGTTGTTTCCATGTGGTGGGGTTCATTTTCCTGCAATCTGTTCAATGCAATCTGGGTCTATACGAATTGAATATCAAAACAGCAAAAGCAGAAGATGACACATCAAGAACAATTATGTTGGCTAATCTAGTTAGTTCCAGTCTACAAGAGGGATTCTGCGTCAGTTTAGTTTTCAGACTGCTGCTATTTATATTCAACAAGTTGCATTTTATCAAAGTGCTTCCATTTTTTTCTGTTTAAAGTTATGAAAACACAATAAAATCTCAGGCACTGCAGTTTTATGCCATCACACCAGCATTGTAAGGCTACAACCAGCTATTATCTTCATTATTAATACATCAAACAATCATTTTCTTAAATAAATGTTTGACTCACAGCGTTTAAAAAGTTGGATTATAAGGAAATAAGGCCCATTATTATCGCCTGACGTCAAAGAGAAGCCAAAACCCAAAGATGGTGAGTTTATGGTCACAAAAAACCAAAGCAGTCTTGACATTTTTACTTCAAATTAGGCAAAAATACACATTTTAGTCAAAGGAGTCATTTATTAGATTATAGAGCTGGTTGGTTTCTTGGTCCTCTTCACTGGGTTCCTGCAGATTTCTGCTTTTCTGGAGATAAACATTAGCTGGAATGTTCGTTTTTTTTAAAGTGCTTTACAATTAAACCCGACTTTATCCGTAACCGAGGAGCAGAGCTGGAAAGAGAGGCAGCAAGTGGAGAGAAAAACCCTCCACAGCCAGTTCAGCTCTGCTCTCCCTCTTCACCCGGGATCCTCCGCTCTCCCTGCGCTCTGTTTAACGCCTCAACAGTTATGAAATCATTAATTAAGCCTGCATCAAATCTACTCCCACTGAGCCCACGCTGTGCACGAGTGTGTGTGTGTGTGTGTTCACCTTCTCCCCTGCAGCTCCGAACATACAAAGAGGTTTCCATGTCGGGCTCCGCCGTTCAAAAGCTCGCTGACAGAAAGCTCCACTCCTCTGCAGGGGGAAACGCTGCTAAATTATTTGACACTGTAAGCTGAATTAAACATGACAGGGCGCCCGCTTCTGAACGCAGAACAACAGGAACAACAGCCTCTCTGCTTCTCTGACGGGCGGCTGGAGATCAAACTGAGATTCATGGATGGCGCCGAGCTGAGCTGTGATCCTGGTGACAGGCCTCAACTTCAGCGCTGCTTAGTGCTTTTCTAGAAACATATGCATTTAATATGATATTTTCCTATTTCTTCTGGCCCCTCTCTGCCTATAGACGATTGCAACACATAATTCTACGGTTATTTCTATCTCAAACCTGAACTACTGCTCTATATTTTGATGAAAATGTGCACCACCGGACTGGCAATATGATTTTCAGCTGAATTTTTCTACTAGTAAATAAACAGGTGTTACGGCCAGCGCCTGCCCCTCCATATGCTCTGTGGTTTCACCTGTGTGTGTGTGTATATGCAAAAGTAGCCTGTGCGGTTCCAAGTACCTGGACGGAAGGAGGCGTGGTCCGGCAGGCGGGGTTGGATTGGTGCGATGGCATCCGGGGTCCACCAGTCACCAGCTGCCAGCTGTTATAAAGCCTGGCGGAACCATAGACATATATACGTAGACGCCGCATTGACTGTGGAGGGACGTGCCTAAAGCTCCGCCATCTTGGTACAGGGCTAGCAGAGGGGGGAGTGGATGTAAGTCTATGGAGGTAAGAGGTACTCCACAATCTTAAAGTAGAATTATTCACTGAATTTTCGACCGATTTCCAAACGGTTTGGTTTGTTAAAAACGTCACACATTTAGCTTTGACACAGGATGCTTGGATGCTTTTGTTCTATTTATGTCTGCCTGTCCGTCCTCCATGTCTGACGTTTGTAACAAACAATATATGTTGACAACTGATGGATTTATTATCACTTTTATAGTGCAGACATGTCATTCCTCTATAGACGTAATGCACTGTAGGGGCGAGTGGCACTGTACCAAGATGGCCGCCGCGTAGGCACGTCAGCTCCAACGCCGCGGCGTCTACGTATATATGTCTATGGGCGGAACAGTTTGACGTGGTGGCTGTGTGGTAGCTGAGACTGTGTGTAGTCTGTGTGCAGGACTTGGGCCAGGGTCTCGTTTAACAAAAACTGATAACATACATGTAGGTTTTTTTCTGTACTAGACACAATAAGTTAAAGGGGTGCTGTCTCAGGTGTATTTTTTGGTTTTGACAACATTCGCTACGTAGAAAAGGATTGTTTTGTTCCATTTCGTTCAAGTGTTAGGGTGTTAAGTTCTCCTTGTGAGAATTCTCTTTGTGTTTTATTACTTTCTTTTCTTTTGAGCAGCACCCACCGGCCCATTTTCTTTAGTATTCGCCTCAGTTTGTGAACTTTACACGTTTCTTTTCTGACTTTTCCACAATAAACAAGTTTATTTTTACCAATTACATCTGGTTTTATGTTGCTTCCTCTTTCCCCCGAGCCGAGTCGGTAACACAGGAGAGACTGAAGGAAGTGACAAACTGTCGGGATTGTCCACCCCTGCACTATATTTAGTTTTTTCTCATGGAGTGTGGATTTATGAAACCACAGACAATGACAAAACACTTTGCACACGTATGTTTTAACTTTCACCATCTTGTGTTTGTGTCGATGATGCTCTCACACTGAACGGGCCTAATCGCGTCACATTTCCCAGAAACCACAAACAGTCATCTGTCGGCGTGGTAATTAATCGAAGAGGGAGACGCCACGTTGCTGTGAACACTTGACACTGCAGTTTGCTTGCCTGCAGTCGGAGCAGCAAAAAAACGTGTTTGCAGCCTGACAGATGCCGCCGACGCGCACAAAGTGTTCAGCGGACCAAGCAGGCGTTCTGTCAGAGTGACAGTAAGCAGAGCTGCAGCCCAAAACATCTGTCAGCACAACAACAAACAAACTCCCTCTGATTCCCTCTCTCAGCCCCGTCTCGGTGTCGTCTCTGACTGGATGATGCGCCGAGCAAGAAGCTAATTACAAGCTTTGGTGTAATAATGGACACATAAAATCTCCAGCTGCTGTCATCATCGTAGTCAGTCTGGCTTAACCGAGGATAAACTGTGTCATTTGCAGATTTTACAGAAGGGAACAAAAAAAAAAATCCATATAAAGGAGTAAAAATCTGCCCAGTGTTGGTCTTAATGCTACGCCTGATCGGTGTATAAACAAAGTCTGATTGATTGATTGGTTGGCGAATTGATCATGCTACATTGCAAACACTATTTAGGCACATTTATTTTATTGCTTTACTGTCTTTACTGTTTACTGCCAACCAATCTTACATTACAGAGTGGAGCGCCTCATCTTGGTAACCTAGAAAATGGAGAAGAAGCTGAAAAAGTCATATTTTAACCCACAACAGCCACATTTTGCTGCCTCAACTTCGCCATGCTAACATGTAGCTGTGTAAGAGTCCTGTTTCTGACTTACACCTCCGTCCTCCTCTGCTACATTCTTATGCAGACTTTGTGGAAGCCTTTTCTACTACATCACAGTCTTACCTTGAAGTAGGAAAATATGTGTCTTTTAATGCAAAATGACATTTCTCCCAAAACATAAATAAAAATGCAGTTTCGGTGCTCAGGAACGTCACTTTTCAGAGACGAGGTTGCGATACTTGCAGGGTATCGCTGCTGTCTCGGCCTGAAAGTTAAAAGTGTGTTGCACCTCTGAAGGCTCTGCTTATGAGCAGAGCTGGTCTGTGATGAAATATCAGCCCCGGGCTCAGACGGACTCGCCACGTTCAGCCAGCTTTGCAAACATGAGCGCACTCACACGGTGAAAAATGCCGCCAGACTGTTGATGGAGCGTGTGGGAGTCATAAGGTGGTCACGGACTCGACTTGAACCGAGTCTGAACCGGCCGAGTGAAGGATTAACATGATGATGAGGGCAGAAGTGCTGTATGAATTAAAGACTGGTCCTCTCCAATGGAAAAGCATGTTGTTACATACAGCCAGGTGTAGAAGTTGTTGGACAGAGACACAGTTTCTGCAATTTTGCATCTGTGCAACACCATCATAGATGTGAAATGAAGCAGTTAAGATGTGATTGTAGTGTAGACTTTCAGCTTTCAGTCAAGGGGTTTATCAAAAAGATTGCATGGACCAGTCTGGGTTTGGAGGTTGCCAGGAGAACGGTACTTCCTGACTGCATTGTGTCAAGTGTAAGGTGTGGTAGAGGGGGGATTATGGTGTGGGGCTGTTTTTCAGGGGTTGGGCTTGGCCCCTTAGTTCCAGTGAAAGGAACTCTTAATGCTTCAGCAGACCAAGACATTCTGGACACTTTCATGCTCCCAACAGTTTGGGGATGGCCCCTTCCTGTTCCAACATGGATGCCACCAGTGCATAAAGCAAGGTCAATAAAGACATGGATGAGCCAGTTTGGTGTGGAGGAACTTGACTGGTCTGCACAGAGTCCTGACCTGAACCTGATAGAACACCTTTGGGATGAATTAGAGTGGAGACTGAGAGCCAGGCCTTCTGGTCCAACATCAGTACCTGACCTCACAAATGCTCTTCTAGAAGAATGGTCAAAGATTCCCATAAACACGCTCCTAAACCTTGTGGAAAGCCTTCCCAGAAGAGTTGAGGCTGTTATAGCTGCAAAGGGTGGAACAACTCCACCAGACGTCCCAATACTTTTGGCAGTATGGCGTATGAGTCTGCCTTCGGCCTTTGTTCACACCTGACATTGAAATGCATCTTCACAGGTGTCTCCAGTGTCCACTTGTGATCACTTCCTTTCTCTATACGCACACAAATACATGCAACAGTTTCATTTACACGCAATGTGGCCTAATGTGGGTCAGACACAACTTCTGAATGTGGTCTGAGCGTCGAATTTCAATGTGTCCTCAGTGGGTGGATTCACACCTGTGATTAGAGCCGTTTACCTGTGATCAGATTTGTCAGGAAGCTTCTTTCTTTCTTTCTTTATTCTTTTCTCTCCATCTTCATTATTAATGCTCATCGTGTGATTCTTTTGTGTCGATTCTGAATCAGATTTCCTGCAAAAAACATCTGCGAGGTGTTTACGGCCGAGGCGCCCGCGGCTGCAGACTGCTCCACACTCGGTTTAGATCTCGGCTTTCTTTCACGTCGACACAATGGCTGCCTTGCTCCGGGGTTCACCAGGAGCTCATCAGAGGATTAGATGGCTGAGATTTGACCCTGATAGACGTGAGAGAGAGGGACTGAATGTGTGTCTGATCTCCCCCGAGGAGCTCCATTCAGCGTCCGAACACATGGCTCCAGTGTCCCGTCTCAGTTCATTGACCTCCTGCCAACAGATGAAACCCGCTCTGTCTTTTATTTCCACCTTCAAGGCCAATGCGTCGCACAAAACCAACCTTTATCCCGCTCCTTCTATCGCCTCTCCTTTTCATTCTGCTCATGTTGTAATACATTACAGGAAAGTTGCCTGAATATTGTTCCTCTCGGTGTCTGCTTCTTCCTCTTATTACCTGCAATCTGTCCCTTATCTTCTCCCCTCTCTGCCTCATCTCGCTCCCTCTCGGTTGAAATCCATTATTGTGCCTGACAGCGGTTTGAATGCGCCGACAGTCTTTGTCGTGTCTTTGAGAACGTTGGAGCGCAGATGGAGCCGTAATAACCTCACATGAGAGGCTGACATGCACACATTCAGATAAACTGTAACACAAACAGGAAGACGAACACCGCTGGTCTCGTTAAATCTGTCTGTGGCACCAGTTTGTTTTAATTTTTAAGTGAATTTAACCCCTAAATGTCTGTACAAACAGACAAGATGGAAATACTACCTTTCATATACACTCACCGGCCATTTTATTAGGTACATTTGTTCAATTGGACACTAGAAGATGAAAAAACGTTGCTTAGTCTGATGAGTCTCCATTGCAGCTGAACATTGAGATAGTAGGGTCAGAATTTGGTGTAAACAACATGAAAGCATGGATCCATCCTGCCTTGTATCAACGGTTCAGGCTGCTGCTGGTGGTGTAATGGTGTGGGGGATGTTTTCTTGGCTCACTTTGGGCCCCTTAGTACCAACTGGTTTAAACTCCACAGCCTACCTGAGTACTGTTGTTGACCATGTCCATCCCTTTATGACCACAGTGGACCATCTTCTGATGCTACTTCTAGCAGGATAATGCTCCATGTCTCAAAGCTCAGATCATCTCAAACTGGTTTCTTGAACATGACAATGAGTTCTCTGTACTCCAACGGCCTCCACAGTCACCAGATCTCAATCCAATAGAGCTCCTTTGGGATGTGGTGGAACAGGAGGTTGGCATCATGGATGTGCAGCCGACAAATCTGCAGCAACTAAGTGATGCTATCATATCAATATGGACCAGAACCTCTCAGGAATGTTTCCAGTATGCCATGTTCAAGGCAGTTCTGAAGGCAACAGGGGATCCAATCTTTTACTAGCAAGGTGTACCTAATAAAGTGGCCGATTAGTGTATACGAATAATGAAAAAGACAAATATACGGCACAGGAATTTGGATCCTCTGTATAATTAAAACAGGACAGATAGAGTACAGTCATTGCAACAAAAGTGAGATTCCATTCTTTCACAATAAAACGTAAGATGGCAAACATCCTACTTGTGGATCCACAACTGCACAAGAAATATAAAAGAAACTGTAATAAATTAGCTTAAAAACAGTTCAAATCATCAGTTTGTGAAGGAAAAATACACGTACAACAGTCCAGATACTCATTTTTAAATTCAAAATTAGGTAAAATAGCATTAACCAATAAAAAATATCACAAAACAAGTACATATAAAACACACTCTGCACATCCATATTTATTATTGGTGCACAGATCAGATGTTCTGGTGCATTAAACAGCATTCAGGCCACTTTCTTCTGCTTTTAAAACTCTTGTATGGCTGTTGCAATGTCTTTAGGATCATTCTCCTGTTCTTTCCTGCCAAGCTTCTTGACCATGGAAGTCCTTTTTCTCAGTCGTTCATGGAGCCATCTACAATCATCGACTCCCCGACACCTTCCACACTCATGCAGCTTCAACCCTTCTGATCCAAACCAGCTGATTCTGGTTTCCTCCGGCTTCTTTTTTTGTTCGCTAATCTTGCAGTTTTTTGATCGTAGAGGTTCGCTTGTCCTTCACTGAACAGTCACAGATAATCCTAAATCAGAAGCACTTAAAATCTGCTTTTTAGCACAAAGCTGCGTAAACACCAAAACTTGTGTGCCTTCGTTTTTCAAGGACGCCCACTGCGCCTTCTTTTACTCCAAACTTCTGCTGCAGCTGCGTTTCGGCTTATATTCAGTAGACCACTGATGCTCTTGTCCCTTCTCCTGTCTCATAGTTGGATTTCTTGTATGTTCAGGTGATTCCTTACCATGTGCAGCCATGTTACATCAGACACTGCTAAAGCTGTGGTGTTTAGAGGTTCTTCCATCACCTTGTTCTTGGAAACTGCACGTGTTTAAAGCATCAAGGTTGTACTTAAGGTTGATATTTTCATTTTAGTTCATCTAAGAGACGGTTTTTAAATACACATAAGGTCAAATGACTCACAATGTAACTGAAAAAGTAAATATTGTAACATGATACGACTTCATTTAACATTTTTGTGGCCTTGCTGTGGGGTTTTGCTCAGTTTTGTTGTGTCCTGTACTTTCATAAATTGCTTTAGTGCAACTATAACTTCAGGGATTTGTTGAAGAAGGAAGAAAACCTCATTCAGATTCCTTTTGACAGCAGCAGCAACATTAATAACTAAAGATCCAGCCTTTGAACAAAAAATGCACGACTCAATTAATATATCTAGATGAGGATGGCAGCTTAATTTATTAATTAAAATAATTCATTTTAGTGTCTTTTAAATACATTTTTAATGAATATATATTATTGTATTTTATTGTTATTGCATATTTAACCTTTTTTTTGGCTGAAAGGACCAGATTACTCTCTACACTGTCCTCATCTAAGTCTTAGCAAAGACGTGTATATAGCATATATATATGTATGTTCCTTTAAGATAGCAGCTGGCTGCATTTGCAAGTGAATCTAAATACCTATAATTGTTGTTTCTGCGGGTTTAGCACCTTGTTTTTTCTTTTGTTTGTCAGATTATTATGCCAGTGAATTAAGTTGAATTCCAGTGTTTTTCATACATGTTTTTGTTTATTCATATTTCTGTTATTTGCCTGTTCTTATAGAAAATTGAGTGAACTTTCCCTTTTTCTGTGGAAAGTCCGAGAAGCAGAAGATGCATAATATGTTTAGATGTTTAGGTTGAACTGTGAGTTTTTCCAATAAATTTAGCAAAAAACGAAGACAGGCTTGTGTGTTTATTCTGGAGGTGTAACATGTGGAAGTTTTTGAAAAACAACTGAATATTGTTTATTTTTTATAAATTTTTTGTTTAAATGTACACATGGGGCTGCACGGTGGCTCGGTGGTTAGCAGCGTCGCCTCACAGCTAGAAGATCCCCGGTTCGCGTCCCGGTTAGGACGCCTGGGATCTTTCTGTGTGGAGTTTGCATGTTCTCCTTGTGCAGCGTGGGTTCTCACCGGGTACTCCAGCTTCCTCCCACAGTCCAAAAACATGCTGAGGTTAATTGATGATTCTAAATTGTCTGTAGGTGTGAATGAGAGTGTGCTTGGTTGTGTGTCTCTATGTGTAGCCCTGTGATAGACTGGTGACCTGTCCAGGGTGTCTCCTGCCTTCACCCTGAGTCGGCTGGGAAAGGCTCTAACCCTCCCACGACCCTACAGAGGATTAAGTGGTGTATAGATAGGGCCGTCGTATAGCTCACTGAGTTAAGGTGTTACCACGTTGGTGCAGGTCGCCAGCAGCCGGTCGTGAGCTCGAGTCCAGCTCACGACCCTTTGCTGCGTGTCTCTCTCCTTTCAACCCACCTTCACCCTGTCTATCAATAAAGCTTCAAAAATCTCCCCCAGAAAAATTAATTCAAATGTTTTTTATTATTAATATATATTTACTATTATTCATTATTTTATATTTATTTTTATTACATATTAATGTCTTTTCATTGCTGAAAGGACCAGATTACAATCTACACCCTCCTAATCCAGTAACAGAACTGTTCCTTTAAGATTCACGAGTGACTCTAAACACCTATAATTGTTGTTTCTGGGGGTTTAGCACATCGTTATTTCATATTTCTTTGTCAGATTATTAAGTCAGTTGAATTCCAGTGTTTTCATGCATGTTTTTGTTCATTCATATTTCTGTTATTTGCCTGTTATTATAGTAAAATTTAATGAACTTTTTCTTTTTGTAGGGAAAGTTTTCCACCCTTTAAGAGAAGAAGCAGAAGATGCACAGTGTGTTTAGGCTGAACTGTGAGTTTTCAATAAATTCAGCAAAAAAACAAAGACAGGCTTGTTTGTAGTTGTTTATTCTCTGGGCGCAACATGTGGAAGGCAGGTGTTTTCTGGTTTTCTGTGAAGCTCATGTTCATTTCCAGGACGTACACTCAGCCCAAATGCTCTGGCGGCTAATTCAGTCCAAGAAGTGGTTAAGTTTCATATAAAAAGTACTGCAAAAGGCACTGAAGTCGAGCTCGCATTCCTCCGTCTTATAATTCCACTACAAATGTGAAGCTCTGCACAGGAGACACAAAGAGAAGAGAAGCCACCTTCCAAATGTGACTTGGCTTCAAATTGATTCTCTGCTCTTTGCTCCGGTCATGATCTGCTCTTCTTCCCCCCGACCGACTCGTAGAAAACCTCTGGTGTCTGGTTTAATCTCTTCTTCCTGCAGATGGACGGACAGACAGACAGACAGACAGGGCTGCGTGGGCCGGAGCTGCCGGATAAAGGTCACGGTTGAGATGAAGAATTAATGATCTTGTTTTGCTTCTGCGCCACATTCTTCTTGTCTGAGTATTATTTTACTCTTAATTCCTCACACAGACGAAGTCGTCCGTCTCGTCTCTGCTGCGGCAAACTGGGCTTAATTGGAAAGACAGAGACGTTCAAGTCTCAGAGTCTGCTGAATCCTGGAGTAATCTCTTCTAATAAGTTTGTTTGCATATCAGTGTGTGTTTGAGTGTTTACATCATCTTAATTAGTTTGTGTCAAATCAGTTTTGTTCATTAAATTACTTCATTGTGTTTTCTTCTTTAGGTTTTAGGCGGCTAACATGTGACCTCTCGCTTAATCTCATGTTTATCCTTGTCAGCTCAGTGCAACGCGTTTATTTACGGTGCAGTTTATGTCAAACCTGCGCTGCGTTTACGTCCATCAGCCGGATGTGTTTGCTGTATATTAAACTCTGTAGATTTTTTATTTTTTTTTAATCAGCACACTGTAATTCATTTAACGCCTGTCTGTGTGCATTTGTCCTGAACGCCGCCAGATCAACCCGCAGGACTGACAGTGCAAACAATAAGCAGCCGCGGCGTCGGTGACTCTGACAGCTCTGTAAAAGCTGCCAGAGATGATGGTTTTTTTACATAAATTGTAATGTGGCCATCAATGTCACGAAGCGAAGAGTCTGTCTTTATTCTCAGGAGACCCAAACACCAGCAGCAATGTTTTATAAAAGCACAGGAGCCAAATGAAAGCTTAGCTCACCCAGAAACTTACTATAATCATTAAACCCAATAACCTAAACACTTTGCAGGGTCGTTGGCAGATTTATTACCGTATACAAAATGGACAATAGCAGAGTTCGTCCAGATTTTTCAAGAAGAAGCACAAATCTAACAGCTTTTATGATGAAATTACCTTTCATTGGTCAGTATACACAGATCTAACTTTGTGATTAGTTTTTATACCGTACAAGACATCCTGAGACCTTGTACCCAAGAACACAAACCTTCTACGGGTCTAAACATACACTATATTGCCAAAAGTATTGGGACATTCCTCCAAATAACTGAATTCAGGTGTTCCAATCACTTCCATGGCCACAGGTGTGTAAAATCCAGCACCTCGGCATGCAGGCTGCTTCTACAAACATCTGTGGAATGTGCGCAGAAATCACCAACTTTCTGCAGAGTCAGTAGCGACAGACCTCCAATCATGGTGTGGCCTTCAGGTTAGCTCAAGAACAGTGGTAGAGAGCTTCATTAATGGGTTTCCATGGCTGAGCAGCTGCATCCAAGCCTTACATCACCAAGTGCACTGTGAAGCGTTGGATGCAGTGGTGTAAAGCTCATCGCCACTGAACTCTAGAGCAGTGGAGATGTGTTCTCTTTAGTGATGAATCACGCCTCTCTCTTTTCGAGTCTGGGTTTGGAGGTGGCCAGGATAACAGTACTTCCTGACTGCATTGTGCCAAGTGTAAAGTTTGGTGGAGGGGGGGTTATGGTGTAGGGCTGTTTTTCAGGGGTTGGGCTTGGCCCCTTAGTTCCAGTGAAAGGAACTCTTAATGCTTCAGCAGACCAAGACATTCTGGACACTTTCATGCTCCCAACTTTGTGGGAACAGTTTGGGTATCTTTATAAAGATATTTGTGAAATTTTAACACACTTTGCAAGATAATTACAAAAAAATGCCCACCAACTCACTTTCAGCATGTTTTTTCAGACTCTGAGGACAAAAATATCTCAAGAACTACTAAATAATCTCCAGATCTCTGTTCTCGATCATGCTATGCAGCAATATTGTTGTTTTTGTGCTACAGCTTGTCATAGCTGCTCAATCAGTTGCGAAATTTCAACAGAAATCTATACTTTACCACTTTTGTGACGAAGTATTTCATATTAAAAAGTATTCTATGTGTTTAGTTTTGTATTATTGTGACATACAGCTGCATAAGGTTCAGAAAATATCACTACTTGACTTCTGCATTATCAGTTATTTTGTTATTCGGAGCTCAAAGATGGGACTTCTCCTGATGGCTGCGCTTTTTTGTCGTGTTTCAACTCACCCATTATCAGAAACTGTTTGATCTGCTTGTCCGATACAGCAGATTGTGAACCGATGACACGGTGAGAAATAACAGCGAAAATTTCAGGCTTTTATCTTTAATAGCTCCTGAGATATTGTCGTTCAAACGCGGTCTCAAACTTCAATGTGACAGGCAATTATTCTGAAAAAAATCATCTCAGGAAGTAGCTGATACATCAATGTGAAATCCACGGAAACCATTTTAAATATCTACAGTGTAGGATAAAAAAAAGTTTCAAGCCATTTAGAGACGGTCGAGCAGAAAGCCCATGATGATTTAAGGTGGAATAACCAATGTTTCGCTGCTTGTGGCCTCCTTTAATGGGCCGCTTTGTGTGTCTGTGCATCGTTACTGTACATATATTTGGTGTCAGCAGTTCTCCAGCATCCAGTTCAGCAGCCTCTCTCATTTCATCGACACCCCCGCAGCGATTTTCCCAAACAGCAACAAATGAATCACGGAACAAATTAGTTATGAAACTGGCAACGTATCCTTCCCAGTAAACACTGAGCTAATACAGAGTAATGTCCGCCGTTAGAGGCAGCGATAGCTTAATAAAGCCTCTCTGCTCCTGAGGCATCCGGCTGGAAAGTCGACAAAGATGATTCTGTTTTAACCTTATTATTGGTTAAAGGAGTATTACAACTATAAATATCAAGAGCAAACTTTCTCAGTCAGTTTGAATTACGAACTTAATGCGAACTGTTGATTATTACAGCTAATTCTATCAGCTAGATTGGATATGTGTCACATATATCCACAATTCAATACTTCCAAGTCCAAAAGAACATTTCATTTTAAATATTCATAATGTCATTCTCCCTATCCAAAAATGTCCTTTTTGGTATCCACATCATCGTTCTTCCTGGGAAAAATGATGCCACTTTTATCACTCGTGTCTGTTGGGTCTACAGTTTAGCTGCAGATATCAGCACCTGAATACGTCTAGCATTGATTCCAGTTTCAGATATCTCCAGTGTACTTTTGACTAGTCTTAATTCTAGTTCAGTTTTAATTCCCCTCAATACGAGACATCTGTATTGTCCTTTTTAGATATCTTTAATTATGTTTAAACTCGTCAAGATGGCTAGAATTGGAGTTTTGACTGGGCGAAATGACGTTGCAAATATCTGTAGTTACATCAGAAACTACGGCAAGTCGGAGGCGGAGGCTGTTTGCTTTTCAAGCAGACTAAAATGTCAGAGCAGCCTTTGAGTCCTCTTTGACCAGAAGTCCTTCGATGAACAAAGCTTTCAGTCTGCTCTCACTCTTTGCCGATGACTCTGTTCTATTTCATGGCATTTTCTAAAGATCCACCACAGCACTCTACCAGCATCCAATGAGAAGAACTGCATGAGCGGAATCGTGGACAACAATTTGGACAAGTCATAATGACGTTTCAGAGATCTGTAACTATTAATTTTGACTAGTCCAAACTGGATTACGGACATCTCTAGTCACAGCGTAATTACAACTAGTCAAAATGACATGTTGATATCTGTAATTTCAGGTCGGTATAGTCCTGATTTCTGTGTGCCAGTCAGACGTATGTAGCAACCAATAACGTAATAACAGCCAATAATGTAGTAAAGTTTTGGAGTAAATAACATACATAATACTCTTCAGCTTTTTTACATTTGTAAATGAGTGTTCGTGTTCTATGTTGTATAATGGAGTTAAGTGTCATTATAGAGCCAGTCCAGTTATTTAAACACAGTTTTAAGTGAGGACTGAATCGTTTTTCCTTGAGAGATGTTTGAAAAAGTTTTAACAAAATGCTCTCCAAGAAAAAAATGCGGTAATCCAGCTTCAATCCAATCCAGTTTTATTTGTTAAGCACTTTAAAAACAACTACAGTCGACCAAAGTGCTGTACATAATAGATAAATTACTTATAAAAACACAAAATAAAATAACAATAACATTTATAAGAAATTAACAGGCATAAAACATAACAGTCATACAATAAAAACATAAAATAAAATAAATAAAAAATGAATAAATAACAATCAACGTCTCCTAAAGTGTTGAAGGCCAAGGAAAAGAGGTGGGTTTTAAGCAAGGACTTAAAAACAGACAGAGAAGAGGCCTGTCTGATGTGCAGAGGCAGAGCGTTCCATAATTTTGGAGCTGCAACTGCAAAGGCCCGGTCCCCTCTGAGCTTCCTCTTAGTTTTAGGTACCCTCAGGAGCAGCTGATCAGCCGACCTGAGAGAGCGAGTTGGACAATAAAAGTGTAGGAGCTCAGAGAGGTAGGGCGGGGCAAGACCATTCAGAGATTTAAAAGCAAATAAAAGAATTTTAAAGTGGATCCTCGAATGTATGGGCAACCAGTGGAGTGAGGCTAAAATGGGGGAAATGTGTTCGTGCTGACGTGTGCCAGTTCAAAGCCGTGCAGCAGCGTTCTGCACCATCTGAAGCCGTTTGATGCAGGACCCACTAACCCCCACATACAATGCATTACAATAATCCAGCCGTGTCGTGACAAAGGCGTGGATCACAGTCTCAAACTGGTGCCTTGAGAGAATTGGTTTAACTTTAGCCAGCTAATTCATTTGACAATGCAACATCCTACAGAGACACTGACATGAAATGATGAATTTACATATCTAACCACATAAACAATATTCTAATTGGGCGGCTGTGGCTCAGGTGGTAGAGCGGTTGTCCACTGATCGCAAGGTTGGCAGTTCAATCCCCGGTCCCTCCGCATGCCGAAGTGTCCTTGGGCAAGACACTGAACCCCAAGTTGCTCCCAATGGTAGATTAGCGCCTTGCATGGCAGCTCTGTCACCATTGGTGTGTGAATGTGTGTGTGAATGGGTGAATGTGAAACACATTGTAAAGCGCTTTGGATACTACTAAGGTCGAGAAAAGCGCTATATAAGTGCAGACCATTTAAATAAAGATTTTGTACAACAAATGATTCTCAAATTGGCTCTTAGAACTATAATTAAGGAGACTGAGAGCTACATGGGACGTATCCTTGATGAAATATGACCACTATGCCATCCGCTAGATCTATTTTTGATGAGCAAACTGCACAAAAACTGCAAAAAAATCTTTTATTTCCAATAAATGCAGTCCCATTTATGTATTATTACATTATCGGCTACAGTTATTTCATTATTGGCAACATGTTGTTATGCTATTAGCAGGTATTACATTATTGTTTGCTACAGACGTAGTGCATGTGAATGTAAACATACAGAATAAAACAGCTTTGGCTTCTTAATTTACTTATTGAACTGTGTGAAGACTTGTTGCCATGACAACAGAAATGTTCAACAGAAACAAGTAAAATGATAAAATGATAATAAATAGCAATGAAATGGATAAAGTAACAAAACATGCAATACAAACTGATAATGTAGCCGCCATAATGCAGATATGAGCCCATAATGCTCCTCACATTTGTTATTACACATGATTTCAATGGCAACAGATTTATTATGTAATAAATTCAATGGCTAAGCTTGAAATTAGTCTCAGATATGTGTGACGCAGTTCTTTCTGGTCATAAAGAACATTTCAAATATTCATTTTTCTGATCCAAAATTGTCATTTCATCTCATAATAAACTCGTGTTGAGCACTTCAACTGTGTGTGCTGCAGCAAAGGCAAACATTTTCACAGCCACGAGTCTGTAAACCTAAAACCGAAGAGTCCATGTGGCCCAGATTGGCGATGTAACTAATGCAGCTGGTACTGCTGGTGGGTGGGAAGCCAGAGAGGGATGATGTCCTGGTTCGAGCAAATGTTCCAGTTATTATGTTACATAACAGTCATCAGATCATGAGTTTCTGCAGCGATGGTCGTATTCGATGGGAAAACATCAAATGTGCCTCATTCTGCATCTCATAAATAAAGCAGCATCAGAATATGTTCCTGGGTTTAACATACATGTAGCTGTATTTAAAAGTTAAGATTTCTCAAAATTATAGCTTCAAGTGTTTTTAAACGATCTTTTCTTTTATATTTTTTGAATTATTGTTGTTTTTATTCCCTTTTTTCCAGACACCAAGCTGCATTTTTACTGTTTTTTTATTCATTTATTTTATGCCCAATATATATTTTTCACTTCATTCCACAAGCACATACAGCATCATGCTAATTCCTAAAATACGCAGCCGTAAAAGTAAAGTTTTTGTTCTGAATGTTTTGTTTTTAAAACCAACTAAATGCACTTGAATGTGTGAAATGTCGTGTTGATGATTTTCGATCTCGGAAGTAGAAGCTTATGAGGTACAATTAGCCGGCAGAGCCATTAGGCTGCCAGTCAGGCCTTGACGGGACAGCGGGGGTCTCTGGCTGTTTTCCACTGCAGGGCCTGATGACGCCTGTCAGAGCGAAGGGCAGCTCGGCTGACATGGGAAACATGAAAATTATTTTTTTAAAAGTGCCGTCAGAGCTGACAAATCGCCTCTGCTGATGACAAAATGCCATGTACCACCTTTTAAAGGGCTTCATTATTTTAAAAAATGTACAAAAAAGAAACTAATTTAGAACTTGTTTTTGGACGAAGAGGCTTCTTCCGCTCTCTGAAAATGCCAGGGATACGAACTCTTCTTTAAAAACACGTCTTTCAACCTTCAGCCGCCAAAAAACAGCCTCAGCAATTAACACGCTTCCCTTCAGCTACTTCAGAAGCAATTTAGTCTCCTTTGTCACATATCAGCCTTTTGAAGGGGCCTGAAATGAAAAGGATTTAATTTACAAGGGCGTCTTTGTGTGTTTTGGATTAGCATATTTTAGGAAGGTCAAGGCTAAAGAGGACGTTTGAAAAGGCCTGATTTCTGCTTTGTTTCGTCAAAAGGTCAGGAAACGGGATGCGATGACAAACTGCCTGGACCTGACCTCCGATATCTGGGAAACAGATTCCCAGCAGAGTGAAGCATTGAAACGCTAAACACACACAAACACGGGCGCAAATCACTAAGCTCCTATTAGCTGCATCGCTGAAAGCATCAATAGCCGGTCTGGGCTTTGTGCCATACAAACCTGTGACACGCTGGCTGATATTTAGAAATTCACCTCTCAAAAGAAAGTAATTTACAGGCCTGAAGATGAAGCAAATGTGGCCACAAATGACATAATTGTTGCGTGTCGGCTCGGCGTTAAAGGGAGTCGAGGCGTTGATAATTCCCTCAGGTGCGAGGCTCCGGGTCGCTGTGATCTCTGCGTATTTATCGCCCTCATTCATATTCCAGATGAGGCTCTCCGGCTGTGTCCAATGGGTGATAATTACAAGGAGCTGAGAGAGTCGCGCTTAAACAGCCGATGTGATGCGACTGAGCCCAGTGGAGCTCCGACGATGGGAGGAATGGTTTGACACCAGCAGGCTTTCAGATGAAGCCGGGAGTCGGTCGTCTTCATGATCTCCGCTACAGAGGCTTTTATTTCCTGCCGGCTTGAAGCTCAGAACACAAACACAAGTGAACTGTTTGAAACCAGCTGTCGATCTCCACGTCCAGCAGCATTGGCATTCATTCCGAAGGCGCGTTTGTGTCCACTTGATGAATCTAAGTCCAATATTCACTTCCTGGTCCCCCAGCAGCTCCTGAGGGAAATATCTGGCTGTTTAGCTGCTAAATGCTCCACTATGTTCCCCGGCTTCGTCTCGAACTGGATCTGTCGGCTGCGTTGGTGCTGAGCAGGTGGAGTACAAAGGATTTATCAGAGCTTTTTTTATTGGAAGCAGCTGCCTGGAATTGTCAGCGATGAAACCAAAACAGTGAAGCTGCGGGCAGTAAAAGCAAAACAATGAACTCGAATGTGATAAAAACTCTCTGTAGAAGTTATGGGAAATGCTGGGTTTACATTTGATCCACCGTTAACACAGAAGCATTCACTGGAAACGGCTATTCAATCCTGAAAATGCAACATATAATAAGAAGTAAAGCCGAGCACAGCATTCGGTCATTCTTTCCTTTTCTATTTAATGGGTCAATAAAGGAAAATGTGAACACAATTTCATCAGCAGAAAGTAGCTGGAGTGAAAACTCGCCAGTGCATTTGAGCATTATAAGGAGTGACAGCAGCAGTTGAGCTGGTTTAATATGTAGTGTTTTTCAAGCTGGAGTCACAGCAGACAAAATGTACTCACCTTGGCTGTATTGCTGAAAAGTGGACAAATAAAACCAGCTATCTGCCTGGTAATCCCTTTGCTGTTACATGGTTTTCTATTGTGTTTATACTGGATTCTACAACCCTGTCTCTGAAAAAAAATACATTCCATTACAACTAAACTGCATTCTCAGTTACGTTTTGAAGGGAATGTAATTTTATTTTCATGGAAATGTAAAATATGACCTGTCACATGGTGGCAAATGAGGCCAGTTTGAAAAGCAGATAGGGAGGATGGACGAGGCACAAACTAGCGACCCAGCTTTCACCCAGAAGACTTGGGTTTGTGTCTTTGTTTGCGTTTGGTTTTCTCTCTCTTCCTGGTTAAGATTAGGCACAAAAAGTATATTAGCTTTAGGAAAGTATCACGCTTTGTTTGACACTTTTGCATTTGAGAAGCTTGGTTAAGGTTAGGCACCAAATCACTGGGTTAGAGTTAGGAAAAATGGATTTGGTTGGGTTAAAATACAACCTTTTTTCACGACTTGTTTGAAGCATCTCCTCCATTTTCTGGGTCACCGGGGCAACGAGTCCCTCCCCATCTGACTTATAATTGGTTGGTTGAAAAGGAGCAACAATAAAGTAGTAAAATCAAAGGGAAAGATACACCGATCAGCCACAACATCATGACCATTGACAGGTGGAGTGAATAACATTGATCATGTTGGTACTATGTGGTGTTCTGATGGAAAACCTTGGATTTAACATCCGTGTTGATGAGACTTAGACACCCAAATAAACATTGTCCCTCAACAAACACATTCCCTCATGCTAATGGAAATCCCAAATGTCACTGGCCTCCCCCTGCAGGAAAATGCACCCCACCACATAGGAAAAAAAACATCTTGAGGAACATGACAAAGGTCCAACATGTTGGTTTGACCTCCAAACTTCCTACACCCCATTCTGATCAAGCATCAACAGGATGCAGTGGAACAAGTTGGATTGACAGAGGCCCCACTGGACAAGCCAGAGTACCCAAAGGATCTAGTGCCAACGTCCTGGTTCCAGACCCCATAGGACACCCTGAGAGGTCCTCTTGTCCATGCTCAATGGTTCAGAGGATTTTAGAGCACATAAGATGGACCAACACAATATTAGGCAGGTGATCATAATGTTAGGCCTGAGGGTATGTTGATTAGAATTGTGATAACTTACAAACTTAATCCCGCAACTATGTTTCACTCAAAGCGTGAATGAGAATGCAGCTTAGTAGTATTGGGTTGCTCACTGACTGCATATAAAGATGGATGTACCTTCCATGACGTCACCCACATGTTGCCTGAAGAGCAGTTTTGAAGCTCACTGTGGCGGCACCAGTCGTCGCCATCTTGGCAGCACCTGAATCTTGATTAACTCCTAATTAATCCAAAAATGAGCGTAGAGCTGCAGTGTGAGAGGAGCCTTGGCAGCCCATGCAAACATCTCAGGACTATGATGGTGCCACACTCTTAATTATGCAGAACTTTAAGCCTGAATACAATTTTAACAGCTGAGTAACATACAAATTCACTCTTTGTACAGTTGTCATGAAGGAGTAAATTAGCTACAGCGAGCTCCACAGAGCTGTAAACATGTTTATTTCTGCTATAAAGTTGGCCTTTTTAACATGGAGGTCTATGGGGACTGACTCACTTTTGGAGCCAGCCTCAAGTGGCCATTCGAGGAACTGCACATTTTAGCACTTCGGAGTTGGTTTCATTTCGCAGATGTGGAAGGATCTGCCCATCTTCTTCTAACCTTCACCAAAATGTTTTCGTAGAATAACAAAACCAAACCACAGATGAGATGCTGTATGTATGACGTGCACTTGAAGCAAAAAATACAAGATTGTAGCACTTACGGAAATTTTAAACACCGACAACGACAATTAAATTTCTCCCAGCATGTATTTAAATCATCAGTGAAATCATTCAGTTGCTTATAAATGTAATTGCTAGTAAGGAGGTTTGTGTAACACAGGAAAGGAAATTACATATTCTGAAATTTGAGTGAACCAACCCTTTAATGATTGTTAAAGCTTTGGGTTTGGGCAGACTTAATTTCAAACATCACCTAAATGGCTCCCTAATGACTGTACACAGCAGTCACTCAATCACAATTAGATTCTGACCTGCTGAATGTCAACACAACAGTGCCGCCTTTCACTTCAATGTGTATTAATTACAGAAAGAAACACATGATGTAGTGAGAGATTGTTTTTTTCCCCTCCTTCTCTTTGTTCAGGTCAGGGCATTAATTAATTCTACCGTGACAAAAAGGGAATATTAAGCAGCTAATTAGACCTGGCAGAACACAAATGAACGTAACTATGAATAAATGACCCGCTAAATCCCTGCTGCTATTTAACACCTTTCAGGAGAATTAAAAGGAGTTTGCACCATTCAGATGAGACAGAAGCTATAAGACGACTTGATCACGGCCTTGTTGAATCTGCAGATCCTCTCCTCTCCTCTCATTCACCACGTTATTCGCCGTCTTGGCCCCAAAGCAGAAATAATCCATTAACCCTTTGAACCTGCAGCACAAACAGCTTCACTGTGATTCTGTGGAGTCATTAGCGTCTCCATTAACTCCACACTCAGCACTTCACCTCCTGCAGACAACAATCCAAACAGCCCCTGGACTAAATAAGCAGGTCTGCAGTTACTGAGGAGGATCATTACAGCAGCAGAACGATTCAGCTCCTCCAGATGAGAAGTCCCGGTTCAAACAGAGCAGCGCAATCAGACGTCCTGATGCTGAATCAACAGGTGACATTTTGCCAGACGACGAAAAACCCTGAATTTATCTGTGATTGTTTGACCTTTTGTGGCACAGTGCTGATGGGAAACGAGGTGTTTAACTCGTTCTCCGTCAGCCTGAGCACAACTGTCGGCTCAGATCGACTCCGACCTTTGACAGGCCCGGGCAGGAAAACGACACAAAGCGTAAAAGGACCTGACAGCCTCATGCTCCGGTGTCGTCATCTCAAGAGCATCACGTTCTTCTTCAAAGAAACCGCTGTGCAAGGTTTCGTCATCCACGCCTTCATTTAATCTGCGGCTTGTTTTGATGTTACACCCATAATGATGGATGAGAGGTATGATTTCTGACAGGTAGTAATAAAGCTGAACCTGCAATGGCAACAGATAATTAGGGGGCGTTTTTTTAGCATCAAATCAGTTCTCTGTCACCTTTCAGCACATATCTAACTCTCATCGTTTCTGTTGTTCGACAGGATTTCAAAACACAAGCCATATGTTTCTGTCTCACGTTTCTCATCAACCTTTTGTCCAGGAGTAGAATTAAAGAGGTGGTGGAGACCAAAACTGGAGCTGAAAGAAGAGTGAATACTTGATTTGTGTCTTATGGATGCAAGTATTGTTTTTACAGTAGCATTAAAGCAGCTATAATCAATGTTTTATTTAGAAAAAAATGGGTGAAAAGTGTAAAGTGATTGGGGTTTGCTGTTAAATTCACAAAGAAATAGCATCTCTACTGAGCATTGTAGCATCTTTAGGCTCCTTGTTTTGGTTACTGTTTCGTCTTACTCCATCACTAATATTAATTTTGACCATCTGCCCCTTATGTGTTGGTCAAAAATGCTATGAACCATTGGGCATGGACCAGAGGACCTCTCAGGGTGTCCTATGGGGTCTGGAACCAGGACGTTGCCACTGGATCCTTTGGGTACTCTGGCTTGTGCAGTGGGGCCTCTGTCAATCCAACTTGTTCCACTGCATCCTGTTGATGCTTGATCACAATGGGGTGGAGGAAGTTTGGAGGTTAGATCAACATGTTGGACCATTGTCATGTTCCTCAACATGTTTCTGATTGGTTGATGTTGTTTCCATGTGGTGGGGTGCATTTTCCTGCAGGGGTAGGCCAGTGACATTTAGGATTTCCATTAGCATGAGGGAATGTGTTTGTTGTCATCGTTTTTGTCATCAACACGGATGTCAAAATCCAAGGTTTTCCATCAGAACACCACATAGAACCAATATGATCAATGTTATTCACTTCACCTGTCAGTGGTCAGAATGTTGCGGCTGATCGGTGTATATACAGTATATATACAATAATCTACTTTTTAGTTCCTACTCAGTAACAAAGAGCAGTCGGACAATGTTAGCAACGAGCTAACTGGTGAGAATAGTGGAACGTTTGGCAGCTAAGATATTTATAGCAATGGATGGTCGAACTCAAAGCAAAGCTAATGATTAGACCGAATGAACGACAATAAACAAATGTCACATTTCTTTAAAAAATGAAATATAATTGCATGGATATAAAGAATATAAATGAATATGAAAAATCTCGATAACTTTGTAATTTCAATGTTATGTTCTCATTTCAGGATGACTCTCTGATATTGTCATATGAAACTCTGACACATCTGCAGGAAGGTTTATTAATGTACACTGTCCCTGTAAATCAATAACCAAATGATCAATAAATGGGACAGAATCGCATGTCTAAAGCGTTACCCCATAGGTAGCTTGAGTGAGCCATTGATTATAAGTTATTGTCACTGTGGTAGCAATGAAAGAAGTGAAGTAACACAATTATAGATCCATGTCAGGAGGAGGTTGGGGTAGATGGGTGGGTCGACAAAACATAGAAGCAAGTCATTTTCTCTTTGCCATGTCGACTCCACAACATTAACCACATGTTTATCAGTGTGAGTCTCAATTTTAGCCATTGTTCTGATCATTTCCTGAACCTAACAAAGCTGTTTTTTAACTTATACTATCCAAACAGAAATGAAAAATAGCCGTGCTACATTACACTTCCAGGTGGAGACAAGCAACCTATACTGTCATTTATTCTGGAGGACTGACAGCTTGCTTTGTGCCAACCAAGATTTAAAAAAAATAAAGCCATCCGTTTGACTTGACAATGTGCCAGGGGTGTTTGTTTATCATAATTAAGATTGCATCACTCAGTCAATCAATAATGCTAATTAGTAGTCTGAGGGAGCTAAATGCAAATCTGAAATGAGCTGTGTCTGTGTTTTGGATTGTTTCTAATTCTGCTGTGATCTGTACTGGTGTGTTTCTTCTTGTCACTCCACATGCTGCCCACTATATGCGTCTCTGATGTTTTCTCTCTTAGCGAGCTGCTGCTGGGAAAAACTACCGCTCACAGTTTTGTAATGGAAGCAGACTGCTGCATGGAATTGTCCTCACCCGTTGTGGAATTGAGGTCAAAGCTTTCACGGGGTTTGTTTTATCAAAGACCCCTGAAACACATCAGCTGTGCATGAACACCCTGTGCCCTCCTCCCCCCCCGTCTCCCCCCTTTCTCTCTCGGTGGTCAGTAATGGATGTTTACATGGGAGGAGAAATAGTTTGCTCGGATCGGCTCTGCTGCTGTCAGCAGGAGATTGGCGGAGGGGAAACAAGTGGCGGCCGTGACAGGAGGAAACCCCGCGGAGGAAAATGACAGAGACTGACAGGAGGAAAGACAGAGGAGGAGTGAAGTGGGAGAAAGAGGAGAGAGACGGAGCTGACAGAAGATGGTGAGACAGGAGGAGGCAGAGGAGGAAATTACATGTGTGAAACAGAAATTTAATCTGAGTGGAGAATGTCGCCTGAGGCAGCGCTAAATGCATTAAGAGTTAGTGAAGAGCAGGAAATGATGTTATTACCAAGGAGTGTGAAGCAGGTTATTAGAAATGAGTAATTGTCCAAATGTATATGCGACCAATTTCCTCTTTAAAGGTCTGAGCTGTGACACCAGTTCAGAGGTGCTCCAGTATTATAAAATGACTCCAACCAGCCTGTGATACAAAACCAGGCCAGTTCGCCCTTTTTTAATCTTCATTTTGTTGCGCGGCTAAACTCGAACTCCAAACAAATGTGTTGTGGGAAACATGGTGTCTTGGCCTTGTGTGTAAATACCACGCAAATTTGCTTACATGTTGGTTTAAACTTGCCATTGGCCATTTCAGGTGGTTTTGTCTTTCCATTCCACTGTGTGTTACCATTTTCTTTGTTAGGAGCAACAACAACAACAACGACAACCTCCAGACAGCAACCCATCACCCTGAAGATCTTGCATTATGCAGTAAGGCAGCCCTGATGGTTCTTTTTGGGTAGATTATCCATTTCAGTGTAAGTGCTTGCCTCGCTCCGTGCAAATCGCCCCAGTGATTATTTTGTAGGGGCACCATTGCTGCATCCTGGGCTTAGCACCACTTAAGACAACTGTGATTGGTTTAAAGAAACACAAACAAGACAGAGTGGTTTTTCTTTGGGCAATACAATTGTTACTAGGAGTAGCTAGGTGCAATAAAAATAAAACCAGATGTTATTGGTGAGGTAATGTAATTTATTGCTTAGTGACTAATTTTACACAGAACAGGTGATACACAAAGTAATAGAGTTGGTGGGTGTTGCTAAAGTCAAAGAACTGAATCAAACCAAATGAAGGCTAACAGAGTTACAAAAACTCACTAAGACTAAATAACAAAACACAATTTAACTCCATAGCCAACAAACGAGTGACGAGTGCACATAACTAACTAAACCAAAACTGGTGCCTCAAAACACACATTACAAAAGTACACAAGACACAAATCACCACTCCTTAGTGGCTGCTGAACACACAGAGGACACTAATGTCTATCTAAACTAATGCAGCTGCTACAGAGGCCACAAAAGTCTTCACCAAGACACCAACGAACACCTCTCCATGGGTCAGCAAACTGCCCAACAAGTTACATACTAAGTCACACAAAACACAGACATCCCAGCCTCCCCGACTGAAGGTTTGGTCGAGGGTTTTATCCTCTACAGGTGTGCCACGGCTGTAGTGGATTGGTTGCTGTGGGAGGGAGCTGAGTGGTGGCCCAATCGCCAGGTCAGGAGGCGGGGAGAGCAGGTGCTGTGGAGCAGGTCTTCAGCTCCAGGCTAATCAGCCGAGATAACAGGCAGCTGGACTCTGGAGCAGGATCCCAAACCAGCCACAGCTGGGCTCACATGGGCCATCCTGACATACAATGCTTGAAAACAAGTCCACCACAGAAGAAATACAGCACACTGATCCCAGTGGCCGTAGCAACAATGGGCAAGCAAAGGGAGACTATGTTTTGCTTATCGGGTTTATGCATTTGTAGCTTTTTGAGCCATTTTACCTCATTGATAAATTGATTAATTGGCGAAAATCCGGGGAAAAGTATTGTTCCCTGAGACTATATAGTGTAAAACGCCATGCAAACTGCAATACAATGCACTTTTCATATACAATTTCATGATACCTGCCTGGTTTGAGGTTAACGTTAGCATTCTCCGAACAGAAAATACATTATTTGGTGACATGTTTTAATGAAGAATTATCTTATAGCCCACAAGCTGCAACAAATTGCTTGAAAACCATTAAGCGTCAGCCGTTAATTTCAACTTCTTGGTTGGAAGGTTGGGAAAAATTGCTCCGGCTGATGTTTATCCTCCTTTTCTTATTAGCTAGCCGCTTAATCCATCTGGCAAACCATTCCAGTAATTGGTTCAACCACTAACCTGCACTAAAATGCAAATGTGCATCCGGACTTAAATCCCTTTCTGAACTTCTTATTTACATTTTCAACCATACTTTTGTTCAAACGTTGTCTTGCCTTCACTCTTCACCTCACCCTGACAGCTACTGCAGGCCCTGCGGCGTCCTTCTTCCTCTGTTCTGCTTCAGTTTGCTGCTGTGCATACAAGGACACGCCCTAACAGCAGCAATCCATGCATTCAGGATGAACTGATTGTCAACCCTCTGTCACACTGGGCGCATTGGCGAGTTTTGCTGTTTAACTGGTCAAAGCTTAGACGGGTAGGACTCCAGTTGAGACACTTTCATAAGAGAAGGAAACTGATGTGTTGGCACAGTGAATAAGCAGACGGGCTGGTTTTTAGCTCAAGCAACACAGCTGCTGACAGACATTCAATCTGACTTGATGGGCACATTCAACGCTGGGATCCATGTCAGTTATTTTAGTGGAGGTACAGCCAGGGGCAGATGAGGAACACAAGATCTTTAATTTAAAAAACACACAGTCTGTTTCTTGGTATCACTTGCGTTCTGCTAAAATGTAAAATGATACAAATTATCTTCCATAAATAGCAGAATAACAGAGAAGGAAGCAAAAATTCGAAGTCGAATTAATGTAAAGACCATCCAAGAACTAATTTGACTCAATGACTTGCTTTTATTGGAAACCACTGCAAAAGACTTTACTCATTCAGCTGCCTTTCATTCCATTTTATTGTAATGCAACATGAAAGTGACTTAAATGAAGCAATTTACCTGGACTAAATGAATGACGCATTGTGCTCTTACAATAACATTCAATACTGCACCTTTTATTGGATCTGTGCTTGTTCCTGCTCCTCTCCTTTTCTTGTGCAGAGCCACATTCACGTGTTAGATCAATTTATATGCCGTATAGGCTATAATGTGAATAAGATGTGATGGCTATCCATGTTCTGCACCGTTAAGGGGTGGCCAAGACGTAACATATTTGTCACCCATCTTTTCCAGGTCCCAAGCAGCCACAGAACGCAAAGGTGGGTGGTAACGTCCTGATGCTTATTGACAAGAACAAGGAGTCGAGTCTTAACTACAGGGTGGATGTAGGCCTAAAAAACAACCAAAATGATCCAACAAAAATGGGTTTCAACTCCTATGAGCTCCTATACATAACCAAAGAATAACAAAACCGCATCCCCAGTACCATTGGGGGGTTAAGAGGTGAGGCAGACTGGCAGGTTTTTCTTCACGCCATGACGGCACCACCTTGGCTCTTTATATATTTGGCCATCATCTGTCCAGAGTCAGTCACATACAGGCTGGCATCTGGTAAACCAACTGTGGGCTTGCAATGGCACACTCCAATTTAAATGTTTGATCAAACACCTGCCTTTCATCTGGAAAATGACCAAACTAAATGATCATTTTACCCATTTTTAGTTGACTTTAGTGAGGATTTTTATAAAAGCACATGAGAAACGTAGTGTAAACCTCTGAAAATGTCGAAGTCTAACTGATAAACTGTGGAAATGGTCAAAGACTATATGCAGTGGTCTTATATGCAGTTCATCTTTGGAAAACTATATGTGGATTTGCTTCAATGGCAGATTTCAGAATATCTGGACTTGACTTTAAGATGGAGGAAAATACAATTCATCCAATTTTCCATCCAGCAACAATCTACATTCCTTCTGTTTAACCATTTCTGACCCCTGCATGATCTGATTGTAGTCAGCACATTACAAAAATCTGCCTTCATTTTTAGTTTATTAGTTGCGTCATCATGTAATCCTGTTATCTGTGTCCCGTCCACTGTCAGCAGCAGGTTCATATCTTGGTCTAGACCAAATCCATCGGTGTTTTCAAAGAGCTCAGTAATCTATAGACAGTCGCTCCATCCTAATAGTGGGTTTAGCCCTCTGACCGGCTCCTCGTCATTTCACACTGTTGAGGCAGCCTCTCTTTTTTCTAAGAGGCGTGTTGTTCCAGATGAGAGCAGCCGTCAGTCACAGCTGACGGATCGTAGATGCTCAGAGGTTGTTAGGACTCTGAAGCCTCCTGCGGTGGAGCTCAGGGTCTAATATCACGCTTCACGACACTCCTCAGGGCTCCCCAGCTGGATACAAACCTCCAAAATCAGTCAGTCAAGCAGGCAGTCAACCGGTCAGTCATTCATTCAGTCCTGCGGTGAAGCTCGGGGCTAATGTCATGCTCCGCAACACTCTCAGTGCCCCTCGGTTAGCTCATCAGCCAGGAAAACAGTGATAGTTTTAGACGCTGGGACAATCAGCCTAAAGCACTGAAAAATAGCTTCACCGGATTTGAAAACTGATCGTATAGTTCTCGTGAAATGACCATTTTATCTGTTTTTTACAGCTTAATCAAAGTGCAATGAAACAATAAAACTACTTAAAACAAACTCTCTCCCATAGGATTGTTCAGAACTATGTGATAATAAAATATGCATCCATAATGAGCATGTTAACATTACTTTTCTGGATTCTGTGACAATTCCAACAGCAGTTTCATAATTTCCACTTTGTCCTGCAGACATCACATGCAGGGGCTTCCTAAAGCACACTTGTCCTCTGGCTCTCTGCTCTGCAGCATACCAAACAGCATCACTTTTGGTTTTTACTTTGTCACGTTAAAATCACCTAAAGTGTACTTCACCGAACATCGAGTGTTGAGCCGCTGAAGCCGCATAAATTCACCAAACCTCGGCTCCACTCCAGAGCAGAGGCAAGAGCAAATGTGTTGTGTTTGTCCTCAACATGCAATTTAATTGACGTGAACTTAATATTCTGCGGTCTCCCTTCAATCAGGCAGACCTGATTAATGGTAAATACTTGCATTTATGCACTTTAATCTAAAAAGGTTAAAGCCTTATTTATCCATTCAGATAATACTGATGACACACAAGATGCTGGAATAATCTTAAGGAAGCAATCAGAGGTCCAATGTCTTGCTGAAGGACATAATAACATGTGGATAACAGGAACAGTGGATCTGCCCTTCAACCCAGAGCCATGACAATGTTTAGTCTTCATAATAGTATAACAGTTGATCAAGAAGTTCTGGGACTGCTGGAGGTGCATGTGCATGGACCGTATCATGGTCACATATGTGCAAAATGTGGGAGCAGAAACTGTCATGAGTCAAACCAGTGTTTTAAATTGGAGCCACAATCTAATTGTGTGTAAGTTAGCAGCTGGTGATGTTTTAATGCTCATGCTGAGGATCATCAGTGGTGACCAGAGGTCGGTTTTCAGCTACCGTCAAGGCAACAAACAACAGTTTTCCCAGAATAAGGGCCAGCAGTTTACAAAACCAGACAGGGAGTATGAGTTCATGAGTTTTCTGCAACATTCACATGACTGAACTGCAAACTAGGCCCCTAAGCCCGACCATAAGGCAGAGTTTTACTGCAATGTCCTGAGAAATCTTAGTGAGAACATTTAGTACAAACAGCCTGAACTGTGCTGCGACGCCATGCAGGTGTTCCCAGTCACACCGTCTTTATGACAACAAAAGCACAATCTTCGCTTTCCACTGTCCTTATGTGATGGAAATCTATTGATCTGCTTGTGTGAATCATCATGAAACTTGGATAACCTGGGTGATTATCAGAAAGAGTTTGGCTCACACTAACAGGGGTGGCTGAGAGTATAAGAGAAAACTGTATGCAGCAATGCTAATGCTAATTCTAATGCTAGTGCATGGGTGTTTGTCCCTTAGATCAAACAATTCATCCATCCATCCATTGTGTTCTGCTTATCCGGGGCCGGGTCATGGAGGCAGCAGTCTAAAAAGAGATGCCTAGACTTCCCTCACCTCTGACACCTTCTCCAGTCATAGTCACATAGAGTCTTTTCTACTATGGACACAGAATTGGGATTTGCCACCAAAACCAGCCCACCAGATCTGGTCTCCCTGTGACTTTTCCTCTTCCCCAAAGTGAAATTTAAATTGAAAGGTCAACATTTTGACACAGTTGAGGAGATTCAGCCCTCATCAGATGTTATACATGTTTACATAACCAGACTATCAAGGAGTATTGCAAACGCTGTAAAAGCGCTGGAAGTGCTGTATTGCTGCACAAGGAGGCTGCTTTAAAGGGGATGGTGGTTCCCCCCGGTAGCACCCCACTATAACTAATGTTGTCCTACTGGAATTAAACTAGATATACACATTATAATTTTACCAGTAATCAAGATCCAAAGCAGCTGAACAGGCATAAACTCAGACTACAACAGCAGCATATTTCTGTTTACCTTTTCATACTTCTGATCAATCCTGTCTCCTCTCCTTGGCCGGCAGAACTTATCGACTCAACAGTAAGCAACGCCTTCATGTAAAGTTCTGTGAAGTTATTGCAACATCTTGTTTTCTCACCTCACTGACTCTGTGTCTGTATTTATCTTTTTCTGAGTGTCCCAGAATATAGAATATATATTTGATCCTGTGTTTGGCTTAAAAAGAGCGATAATCGGTAAAAAAAAGCAACATCACTGCTTAATATTGTGTTTTGTCATCCAAGCACGTAGATTCTGCAAGCAGAGGAAGGAAATTTGCATGTTGAGAGATAAACTTTGGGTCAACATGACATTCGCATCGTCTCACCGCCTGATCTGAGATTTAAAAAATAATCGCACATCCCTCCTATTGTTGGGAAAGCTTACGAAGCTCTGCCGTCTCTTATCTTAAAAGAGGCGTCTCCACTTCTGAGAATGTTACTGTGCCATGTGAGATAAATCAAACGCCGCTTCACAGGTGCGGACACCATCATACCATCCTCTTGTATATTTTTGCTCCTGTTGGATGAATCTAATCTGGGGAAAGTGACATCGGAGGCACAAAGAGAGAAAGAAAGAAAGAACATTTCCATTTCTGAAGCCGTTCATCTTCAATCAGATACACTTGTAGACATTTCAGGCATTCTTTAAACATTCTTTCCCGTGCAGGCTGTCTGTAAATTCAGAAGATATGTATAGTCTTCAAAAAAGAAACGACATGCCTGGTTGTGGAGTTTGATTTTACCTCGTAGCACTTCATGGATTATGACAGACTATCTTGTATTCTTCTCCATCTTTTCAGCGCCACAAACCAGCAGAGAAAAGAGGCTCATCTCATATTAAAGGCCCAAAACATCTCAACCTTGTTTTCAACAGCTTTTGAATAATATATAAATGGAATCTTATGTAAATTAGATTTGCTATTTACATGGAAGTTATTTTATGCTAGTGGAAGAGGCGCGCACACATTCGGTATAGATTTAGGTCATCTCAGTGGGAGACGAAGATGCTCTGTGACTACTAGTACACTCTGAAAGGCTCCCATATCGGCCAGCTTCACCATCTCACCATGCAACCGCTGTAACAACCACCGAGCAGGCATTTAATAACACCCTAACACTTGGAGAAGGCCATAGCAACCACCTTGAATCACCTAGCAACGACCTATCTAGAGCCTTGAAGCATCCCAAACATCCACCTAATGACCGCCTCACCACACGGCATTGTCCATCGTCTGCAAGAACTCATAGCTCAACAACAAAACAGGCGGTCTGTCAGTGGCGTATGAGCTTGAACTACACTCCTATGCAACTAACCTGCATTGTCGAATATGTTTTGTATTGAAATAAATGCACTTTGTGACCTGTGACATGGTGGGAAACGTGGCCAGTTTGAAAGTCCTTGTTATCAGGCGAAAGGGGTTGTTGGAGGCATAAACCAGCAACTGTACTTTCAACCAGGAGACTAGGGTTTGCATCATCCTTCAAGCCTGCCTCAATTCAGGTCAGTTCAATTCAATTTTATTTGTACAGCGCATATTTACAACATGTCATCAGATAGCGCTGAACATAGCAGAAACAACAGAAAACAGAAAACCCAACAATCCGTAGTTGCATTTGGATTCCCCATGAGCAATCAGTCAGCAATGGTGGGAAGGAACCAACAAAAACCCCTAGGATAGGGAAGGGGGGAAAGAAACCTCCGACAGAACCAGGCTCAGGGAAGGCGGCCGTCTGCCTCGACCGGTTGGGTTGGGAGTGGGGATGAAGGGGGAGGGATAAGAGGAGAGCCACAGCAACACATCCTGTTAAAGGAAGAACTACAAAAAGACGTAACGACAAAGTAAGTGTTGGGTTTTTTGCGTCTTGAATGTTGATACTGTGTAGTAAATGGACTCTGCGGCAGCCTTGTGCTCGACCCAACTACGTCAAGTATACTTTACATGGCGAGTTGAGACCTCATTTAAACTGTGTCACCACTTCCTTTAATAGAAAACCAAGTGGTGGAGGCAGGTTCAGGACAATGTCACGCTTTGTTAAGACACTTCTACATGTTGGTGAAGTCTCAGCACCAAACTTACTTGGTTAAGGTTCAGAAAAATACCATGGTTTGGGTTAAAATAAGACCCTTTCACTACATGTTTTAAGTGTTTCCTTAAAGTGTTCTTTTCCTTCCTGTCTTCTCACATGTAATATATGATTGTCTGGTTGAAAAGGAGCAACAGTGAAGCTGTAAAATCAAAGGTAAAGATGCGTTGATTAGAAACATACTTACGTTACAAACAGAGGTAATCTGGCAGAAAATATGTTCCTTTGAAAACATCCCTCAGAATGCAGTTTAGTTGCATAGAACCATGAGTTTTCTTGAGACTAGGCTGCTTTAAATGCTCCTTCACTGCCTTTAAAACTGCAAAAAACCAGCGGAAACAATTTGGGCACAAAACAATTGCTGCAATCAGGAGAATGGACTCAGCAAGTGAAGCTGACAAGAAGACAGAGCAAGGCAAGCCTGACATGAGACTGAATTTTCGAGTTGTTACCGACAAAGATGGATAAGAACTGGACTTTGTTTTGACAAATGTGCAAAGTATTGATGCCCATAGTGAAATATCTGCCCTAACCCTCTGATTTACCTGAGGAGTAGTGCTATTTTGTTAATTACCATTAATTTGTGACTTGTTTCGTTTTGACAAGTCCAATCACAGATGACTTGGGTGCTGCTCAGCCCGGGATGCAGTGATGGTGCCCCAGTATATAATACTGGGGTAATTGTTCTGGTGGAGCTTTTGCACGCAGGGGCAGAGGTTGTTGTTTCCAGTAATGGAGGAGATTTTGTAAACGGTTTAATGCAGATAACAGAAAATTAGAAGAAATGTGAAATGCGTGGAGGACGTAGCTTCTCTGCTGAGTCACACGACATCCGCAGTGACATTAGCATTAGGTTAAAATCACAGTTAAGCCATCGAGTGAATGCAAGTCTGTCACTGCAGATATGACACCAACACTTATTCCCACACAAACGCATTTCTAAATCTCTTTAGCTGACATGTTAAAAATAATTAAAAGGTTTCCTGCTGTGATGTTTTTCAGCTGAAGTGACAGAATGTGACTGCTTAAACATCAAACACAATTTATTCAACATCTTTAAAAGTGCCCCTGTGTTTGGTTAGGCTCTTAATGTCATTAACACTCTTAACTCGAACCTAAAATGTCTGTAAATATCTGTAATTCAGCTGCTTACATTTTAGAGTCTGTTACATGCAACCCTGCAACTTGAAGAATGTTTGTGTGCCTGGAGTTCACTTTTTAAAAGAAAAGTTATGCTGTCAAATGTATATTAGAGGCATGACTGGACAGAGGGATGAAGTGAACCTGCTGTAAGGGCAACTCTGGGACGCATTAGTGTCTTTAAATGGATTCATTAAAAAGAAACACACATGAATGAATTTGAGAGCCTGTAATTGCATATGTGGCTGTTAGTGTGTGTGTCTGGCGTCGTGTGGGCGGCTGCCTTCCTGTCTGAACACAGTATTTTCTTTGCAATAATTCACCGTACGGGTCGGCTAATGATAAGATTTTTGCCAGAAATGAATTGAATTCCTCCAGAATAATTTCATCCTTCCCCGACTCCGGCTGACCGGCCATCCAGCCCTCAGCCTGTCTGACTTCTTTACCGTCCTCCTGCCTGTCTGCACAACACGTTAACCGGCCAATATTCTGGGTAAATGAGCCATCTTGGACAAAAATCATCTTCTTCTCTGCACTACTGCATAGTTCCGCCGACAGCCAGGAACATCTGGAAGCGGCACACTCGTCTACATTCAATAAAATCTAAGAAATCAGCACGAGTAAATCCATATTACTCGTGTTGGATAAAATCACACTCTGCTGCGCTGGAGGCCTGGAGACAGACGGATACAGCCAATATTCAGGGAGGTAATTATGACCTGCATGATTAATTTCCCCACCAAAGTTGCTCTCCTGCTCTCCAATAACGGATGATTTGTGCGCTGATGAATTTCCGTTCAACAACATTTTTAATGAAGGAGGTGAATTGAAATGCTATTTTCAGGTTTAATGAAAAACCTATTTCCCTCTTTTTCTCAAATGAGGTCATTAATGGATAAAAATAGTGAGGCTCAGGTGGAATCAAACTAGTGTCTTCATGAAACAAGGATTTAACATTATTACATTATACAGTAACGGCATTGGAGCATGAATAAAACCTTTGTCTCGTGTTTTTAGGTGAGGTGTGTTATGACCCACAGGAATGGATAAACATATTTATAAAGGACACAGGCAACAATTTCAAGGATTTAAACCTTTAGTTTATTTTTTTAGGTGTCACTTAAGTTGAATATAGAAAACTTGTTTATTGGAGGTAGCATGAAAACCAAAATCCTCAACAGCCTCGCGCCCAAAATGAATCAAAGTGTCAAACTGAGAGGTGGACCTGGCAGGTTGGCCAAACAAAACAAAAGGGAGCGGCACCGGACCAACCCTATAGAGGGCCGTAGAAGCTGGTGCCGACACCCGAACTAAAGAAAAACCCAAACTAAACCCAAACCAAATGAAAGAGCGACAACAGGACGGCCAATCCCACCAGGTCAAATGGGAAACAATAGCTACCTAGAACAAAGGAAACCCAGCGACCAGACTGGTATGGCTGGAGACGGCAGCGTGGAGCAGCTACAGGTGGACGTGCTCAGGTCCGAGGCGCACCGCAGGTGGTGAGGTGGAGCCAAGGAGGCCGGAGAGGTGAGAGAGGTAGTGCTCTGAAATCTGGCCTATTTATAGGAGGAGCCAGAGCGCCATTAATTAAACAACAAAAACCGAATAACTAAATAGGCCGACCAGAAAAACTGGAATAACCAAAGGCAAATATAGCTTAACAAAGGAAAATATGCAAAACTAGATTCAACCCAAATAAGGAAGGAAAAATATACAAAACCAGGGAAAAAGTGGAAAATGTGCCCCCAGCACATAACAAGGTGAAATACATCTATGTCAGGTTGTTGCTGCGTTCAAAGAGAAACATTGATAATCATTTTTCACATTAACATGGAGCTTCTTCTTCTCTTGTTAACGTGTACTGTAGCTATAAATGTTGTATTTTCACTCTCCAGATGTCAGCTGTCTAATTAATAGGTTTAATATTATCTCTCTGTACAAACAGATGTAGCAGTGTGTGTGTGTGTGTCTGACAGTTCAATATAACAAATGCAGTGGTTATAAACGGAGGACCTCAAATCTGCTATTATTACAACAATGAAATGAGATTAAATCTGATTTTGAGCTGCGCTTATATATTAGTTTTATCTGTGTCGCTTTGACCATTACATATGACTTTCTGCTTGCAGAATTTAAACCACAACTTGATATTTTGCCGCCAACAGCTCAGTTAAAGCTCCTGTTGTTCAGTTCATGGGTCTTGTCCACACTGATACACACAGTCTGCAAAACTAAAATGCCTTCTGAAGGGAAAATGTGTAAAAAAGAAAGATTCAATGGATTTAAATGGGATCCTGAGGACATTTAAAGTGGAGAATTTGGGATATGATGATTTCAGTTTGTGCATGTTCACCTTTGCTTTGTGTAATGAGCAAGTACCTGAAGAACAATGAAAAAAATGGTGGATATTTACTGGGTTATTTACCTTTACACTATATATATATAAGCACACATGAAATGGTGTATATTTATTTGATACATTAAAATATATTTTATGTATCCTTGTTTAAGTGCTGCACAGATACAGTCTATATATTTATGGATACATAAATGCACAGTGAGTGACAGTTTTTAGTTTTAATGCTGCAAACCTCCTGTGTTTATGTTAATAAACTAAAATTACTAAGGATATTATGACATTAATTCATGTTTTTGTTAATTTATCTCTCTGGGTTTCTTTGCCATTAAACACTATTGACTTGGACATTTGATGGATGTGAAATAAAAAATGTTTCTTTCTGTAAAATAAACAACGAAGCAAATCAGCTGAATATTTTCGTCTGTTAATTATCACACTCAGCTGGATTAATCACATCACTTCTATTATGTAGATGAAATATATTTTACAAGCTATATTGTTTAATGTCGCGATGAAAGAGAGGCTGCCTCTGCTTTGCTCTTTCATTCTGCTTTGTTATTTTGATGTGTGGTTCTTCAGGTTTGCCAGTGTTTGGATTACACCGTGACATGTTTGCTTTATGAGAATCTGTGACAAGATTCTTGCCTATGAAATGCATGTTTGAGCTGCTGTCTGCTGCTGTGTAATCCGGCAGTAAGCCAGTCAGCTCCTGGAAGAGACGGGCTGCCGTGAACCGACCGACAACTCGGCTGCAGCCTGACGCTTCCAGGAGGCCGCTGCCAGTCAGATCCGCTTTGTTCCAAGACAACAAAAAACACCTGAAATGCCCTGAAAGAGAAACCAACAGGATTAGTGAAGCCGCTGTCTCTGGTTGTCCAACATCAGTGTTTCAAGGGTAAAAAGAGAGAAATGCTACACTGAGCTCACGTCTAATGCCATTTGGATCTCCTTTCTCCTGCAGTCTGCTTTCATAAATCCAGCTATAAAACACCTCGGTGCTGTTTTAACAGGATGATGTAAAAGCAACATTCATATTTCTAGCAGCCGCCCGGAGCCGTTGGAGAAAGTGAGGCCAGGTCAGACAAGACAGCTTCAGACAAGATAAATCCAGAGAGCTGGTCAGCTTCTCCTCCATCAGCTGGAATCACGATCCTACTGAAGACATTAAAGTAGTGAGGTGCTAATGAGAAATCACTAAAACTACTCTTCTTGTGAAGTGAACTTGTAACCAGCTGTCCAACAATTGTTGAGTTGTTTCAGTCTGAGCTGAAGCCTTCCTAAGAGTCATGGTACATATTTACGATTAAATGGATTAAATACCAGGCCTGAGAGACATCAGCCACCACAAATGAAACAGTTTCAGCCTCCGAAAAATATGCAAAGTCACAGCTAGCACCTAATTTGAATGTAGTGACACTGATCTAGTTGTTTGGTAAACATACGTGAGTAATTGGATGTGTCAGAATCACTGCTGCCATCTGCAAAGTAAAGGAAGTAACATTTCAGACGTTTAAAGGCGGGAAGGCTTCGCTCCAAGTGTTACATCAGAAGCTGGCGGGAGACAAGGAGACACCTTTCATCATATTTAGCTGCTGTGCTTCTTTGTATTTTAGAAAATAGTAAACAACAACTAAACATCTAGAGCAGTATTTGTACTAAAATCTCGAAGGAAAAGTTGGATTTTTGCATTGTCGTGTGGAAAATTTGCTGTTCTAGCAGAAACTAGGAAGGCCAAAAGAAGACGAATACCATTATAAAGAGACAAAAATGCAAAATAATGTAGAAATTCAACATGATGAAGATAATAAATGATCATTATCAGTTGTTGGAACTCCACTATGAACATTTCAGAACGTTATATACAGTGTGCAAAAACTAGGAGGCCCATTTTCAGTGATATCACATGGCCTCTCCATTTCTTTGGCATTAAACACCATAAGTCTTTAAAAAGTGACTCCATCTGACCTCCACTGGCAGCATCATACATTTTATTCATTTTACTTGCGTTTTTCAGAGCCAGCAGAGGCAGCGAGAGCTCCGCTGATGAAACCGGCTCCTGTCTTCATCATCCGACCGGCAGCCTGGAGGCATCTCAAACCATCTGTCAGGTTCAGATTAAACAATGCTGAAACATTTGTTCCTGAATCTCTATAACTCTCCCTAACAGTTCACAGCCTCACACACAGAAAAAGGCAAGAATAAAATAATGATAGTAAAAAAAAAGGTTATTTGTTTTGATTGCATCATTTACAGCTCCAGGCAAACTCTGGACGCCCATAAATCAGGCGATGATCACTGGTTCGCTGTTGGGATGCAGTCGATCTTTTGAAAGAGTGAGTTTAGCGTGGAGACCTGTGAAGAGTTCATTTTAACAGACTAAATTTTTCTGTATTGCATGCAACTGCCTCATCAGGATGGAGAGAGTCGGGGAGTGTGGGAGGCAGAGGTCACACGCCCAGTCCATGTGGATCACCAAAACTTGCATGGAGGTCGGCTGAATCAGTTCAGACCCTAACCTGTAAAAAGACACTTACCTGAAACCTAAAGAAAGGAGAAAATATACGTATAGCAAATATAGCAGAAGCTCAGTGTAGCTATGCATGTCTGGGGTGTGAAGTCATTTTCGAAAATAGAACACAAGCTTTGTTTAAAAAAATCTGTACAAGGGTCTAAGCTCTGCCGATAAAAGATCGCCTGCACCGAGCTCCAACACTATCATAGAGCTAGCCTACTTGACAAAGGCTCTTTTCAGGGATAAAAAAAAGCATTTGCACACAGTCAGTATTTTAATAGCGCATTTGAAACTGTCGGGGTTACAAATTGTAGTGGTTTTTGATTTGGGAATTATATTTTTTGGGATTACTGGGTAATGTGTTAGCGCAAACAGCACTATCTGCTAGCATTAACTGTTAGCCATTAGCACTAGCATTTAGCCACTAGCAAACAGCTCTACTGCTAGCTGTTAGCCATTAGTGCTAACGTTTAGGCACTAGATATTAGCACTACCCGCTACTGCTAGCTGTTAGGCGTTAGTGATAACCATTAGTGTTTGGCTACCTTGTTTTTTGAGATTCTGGTGGACAAAATAAAATGGAAATTCCAGACAAACTGTATGATGTGGGGGCTGAAAACACAACAAGTCTTCTGGATGAGTTTGAGATGCATTCAGACTTGTATGTGGGACTGTATTCCACGACAGTGTCATATCCCCATCATTTTTTAAAATACACATTTGATGTGGATGGGTTTCTAACTGAGTTTGAAAGAGTGCAAAGGCTGCTGGGGGAGCTGCACCACATCCATCTACCCTGTTTTACAGTTCACTTACTGAAACCTCAATATTCCATGTTAAAAAAAAAACACGAGGATTTGAGTAAATATACTGAAAATGTCATCTGTGCCCTAAAAAATGCAGTCAGGCACACACTTGCACATGTGGATGGTGGTCAACATGTTCTACTTTCTTTTTTTTATTAATTTTTCTGGGGGAGATTTTTGAAGTTTTATTGATAGACAGGGTGAAAGGGGGAAGAGACGAGAGAGACATGCAGCAAAGGGTCGTGAGCAGGACTCGAACTCACGACCGGCTGCTGGCGATCTGCGCCCACGTGGTAACGCCTTAACTCAGTGAGCTATACGGCGGCCCAACATGTTCTACTTTCTTAAGGTGAAGGTCTTTCTCAATTATTTTGGTCAGAAAGATCCTAATACTTTGGACATTTCTGACCTGACTGACCCATCAGCCGTTAAGTCAGCACAAGTGCACCTGGTCTGCAAGGTTGTGGCCAGGGACCCTGGCACCCATGTACTTTTTTCTCAGTTTGGGTTACAAGCCATTGTGGGCACCAGTGGCAGATTGTTTTCTGCACTGGGTTTGCATGTGGCCACAAACTTGCAGACGAATCTGGACCATAATGGGGTGGGGATTTCAGATGTTTTGATGGGTGTCCTGGAAAAGGAGGGGAAGCTGGCATTTCTCCAGTTGTATGTGGACTCCCCACATGTATACATGGAGATGCCATTGAAACATCCTGTGAGTGGGACAATCGTCACATGTGGTCTGTCACACCCAAATACCAGCCGGCACATCAAACATATGAAGGGTCTGAAAGGCAAACTTGTCTGTCAGTTGGGATGCCACATAGAGCAGGTTGTGCGGTTTGAAGGTCAGATCCCAATGACAGTTGACCCTTCGGCTCAGTTTGATTTACAAGCGCTGCATCATCTCAAAGCAAACCATCCCATACTTCTGCCATTCAAAGACACAGTTTCTGGTGAGGGTGTCCTCTCTGTCGTCAGAGATGTGACAGACTATCTGACTGATGTCCTTGTACAGGAGTACAGTTCTAGTCAGGGAGTGGAAACATTCGAGGTCATTCCAGTGCGAGTTGGCTTTGGAAGAGCTTTTGTATTGCCGGCCTCTTCCACCTGATGACTTTCAGCTCAGTGTGAGCCTGGGCACCAGTACAGAGGGAGAAAAGAGCTTCACAAAGCACAGGGGGTTCCTGGGCCTTGCACCTCACAATAGTGAGAAGACCTTCTCAGCTCCATCATTGAATTGGATGCACTTCAGAAGTTGTGCTTTGAGCGTGTATTCCCTTTGTGTCAGGTCCTCCAGTAAGCACCATCTGTGAAAGGTGCAGCTCTCATTAGAGTGCTTCTCAGGGATCTTTACAGCACCGAGCTGCCCATCCCAAGCCTCTGTGGAGATTCACCACCTGGAAGGCTGATTGGTGGCCCTGGAGAATTTATGCAAGGATCTGACCAGGAAGGATAGTTTTCCGGTGCGGCATACATTGAGAAGGGCTAGATTTCTTGTTGAGAGAACAGGGAAAGATGTCGAATCTTGTTTGCTGCAAGGCTTTCTGGAGGACAAGTTCTCTTTTTTCCCAGCTCTGAAGTTTAGGGACTTAAGGGGCACCAAGAGGGTGTGGTGAAACGTGAAGAACTTTGTCTAAGTCCATTTGGGAGACCAAGAATCTTCCCCTCTTTCAAAGGTGGCAGCCATGACACTGAAAGTCTGCATGGAAGTCGAAAGGCAATCCCTTGCCTGTTCAAGGACCATGGATCACTCACTCCAAAAGTCACGTATTCACTGCATTTATGGAGGTTTTGATGATTTGATTAGTTGCAAATGCGTGTGGGAATTTACACCAGCACCAAAGCCCAGACAATAACAGTTTAAACAACACAATTTTTAAAAAAAAGAACAGCAATGAAAGACGTCACATTTAGACAATCTTTAATCAGGAAAAATATCACCCATACCCAAAGAATTCCATTAAAACGGAGAATTTGCTTAGAAACATGGGAATCTATCCAAATTTAACTTAAACATGCATTATTCTACTCCTTTTAAAATTGTTTATATATGTATTCACTGTTGATTGGAAGCAAAGTAAAGAAACAGTAGTCTGTCCTCAACCATAAGTTGTTGTTTTTTATAACATTAAAGGACAAATCACAGATTGTCCTGAAGCTGTGAGTTAAAATATGGGCGTTAAAGCTCGAGTGTGTATTGATTTCCAGAAGGATTCTTGTTCTATTTGTTGGAAATCCCTTTACATCCAAACAGCAATCAATAGAAAAGTGCTCTGATATCAAAAAGGAAAACAACTGTTATCTGTGTCAGTCACAGGCCTGTAAAAGCCCATCAAACAACTGGACGACTGGATGTGTACAACATACTATCAGTCAGTCCATGCAATGATTGCACATCACTGCCATCTTCCACGGGGCGACATGGACACATTGCTAGTGAGCAAACAGCACAAGAATGCCACATTTTACAGCTCCACCTAAACCTGCAGCATCTTGCACTGCTAAACAAGACACCAGATCGTATTGTGTATTTGTGTAATTTTGCATCTTTTGCTTTGAATTTTTTTGTGGTTTCCATCCAAAATCCACATAATCCAGTTTGCTTTTAGAGATATTTTGTGTAATATTGCTTCCTCTAGCTTTAATCAGGCCTGGTTATCTTTCAGACCAGGATTTATTTAGTATATGACCCAAGACGCATTCACTTCCTTTTCTTTTTAAACCTGTTTCAGGCCAAGGATTTGCAAAAAAAAAAAAAGGAAAGTTGGATTGTGCACATTACAACGATCCGTTTGGTGGTTATGAGCATGAGGAAGATACAAACCAATCTTTAGAGTATATTAGGTTTGTTTCTATCCTTCTTATTCATTGTTATGTGTATTTACCATAATGTCCTTATATGGTTCTGGTCTTATTTGAAGTATTCATTCAAATTTCTAAAAGGAAGAAAAAGGAACATAAAAAGCAAGAGAAATTAAGAAACTTACAAGAAAACTTTCACACTTAGCAGAGCTGCATTGTGCTGCCTTCTGAACCAACCCTTCCCTTGCCTCTCTCCCAGTATACTAGGAAGGAGCCTGCCTTTCCAGTTTAAACTGGCCAATCTGAACACATTTACTATCCAATCATATCTGAGATCCCACCTACTCAGTAAACCTATGAAAGAGCTGCTCTGGAGGCTGTTTCCTCTTTAACCACCAGGACAAGATGGCCTCTGACAGGTGAGTTCTTTAAGCTTAATGTCTTTTAAACAGGCTGCTGGCTTTAATCAGACAAGTGAACTGAACTTTAAGAAGCACAATTCACTCTGTAGCCACTGGAGTTCTCAAACTAAAGTAAATGTTGTAATTCATGTCCACATCTAGACAAAAGGTCTGGATGTAGTCAAGTAGGGAGCTCATGCTTAACATACACTGTATTGCTGAAAGTATTGAGACATCCCATTCTTAGTCTGTAGGGTTTAATATGGAGTTGTTCCACCCTTTGCAGCTATAACAGACTCAACTCTTCTGGGATGGCTTTCCACAAGGTTTAGGAGTGTGTTTAGGGAAATTTTTGACCATTCTTCCAGAAAGAGCATTAGTGAGGTCAGACACTGATGTTGGACCAGAAGGCCTGGCTCTCAGTCTTCACTCTAATTAATCCCAAAGGTGTTCTAGCAGGTTGAGGTCAGGACTCTGTGCAGGCCAGTCAAGTTCCTCCACACCAAACTGGCTCATCCATGTCTTTAACCCTTTCACGAATGAACGTATTGCACAGGTAACAACCTATCATGGTACCCCACTAGATTTCACTGGGCTCCTGAGAGCGACCCATTCTTTTTCTAATGTTTGTAGAGGCAGTCTGCTTGCCTAAGTGCTGGATTTTATACACCTGTGGCCATGGAAGTGATTGCAACACCTGAATTCAATTATTTGGAGGAGTGTCCCAATACTTTTGGCAATATGGTGCATGTCAGGCAAATAGGATAGATATTCAGCAATAATGTTTTTTTCTTTTACTAGGACAATGCTGTGTGACCGAAAGAACGAGGTCACAGATACAAGCGGCTAAAATGAGTTTCCTCCACAGGGTGGCTGGGCGCACCCTTCGAGATCGGGTGAGGAGCTCGGTCACCAGGGAGGAGCTCGGAGTAGAGCCGCTACTTCTCCACATTGAGAGGGGCCAGTTGAGGTGGCTTGGATATCTGTTCCGGATGCCTTTTGGACGCCTCCCTGGGGAGGTGTTCCGGGCATGTCCCACGGGGAGGAGGCCTCGGGTAGACCTAGGACATGCTGGAGGGACTATGTGTCTCGGCTGGCCTGGGAACACCTCAGGGTCCCACCGGAAGAACTGGAGGAGGTGTCTGGGGCGAGGGAAGTCTGGTCCTCTCTGCTTAGACTTCTGCCTCCGCGACCCGGTCCCGGATAAGCGGAAGATAATGGATGGATGGATGGATGGATGCTGTGTGATGAACTAATATGACCATCTTAGGCCTCAGGCCCCCATCTACAAGGAAACCACACTGTGAACCCAGCCAACTAGAGATCCTCCCCATGTTCTGGCTTTACGTTTCAACTTCACAAAGAAGCTCTCTGGATCTTCAGCTTTCACCCACATGAGACCCTGCAGTTCTGTTTGGTGGATCAATATGTGATCGACGCAGAGCTGGCAGCTGCTGCGGTGAGGAAGCGGGCCCACTAGCATCCTGGAGGTGGCGTCATTGATGGTGGCCTTGGAACATTGTAAATCCCCTCTTAGCTGTTTATTCAGCTCAAAAAGGATTGCTTCTGTGTGTTTAGACGGGTGCATAAACACTCATGTTTCTGGTTCACAGAGATCTTGACTTTCAGCTCCGACTGTAACCACTTTTGGCAGCTGCTGCTCCTTCAGGTGGATGTTTAAACTCCATTATTCCTCCAGCATTTCCATCCTCCACGTCTGCCAAGATCTTCCCCGTCCTCTCATTTAGTCTGCTTCGCTGCCAGCATGCTTTTTCCCCCTTTTACTTCACTTCGTATTCAACTATATAACTTACATCTGAGACCATCCTCGCTTTACTTTCAGCCCCTAAAACCTTCGCACAGTTCTGTACTTCTAAGGGGGAAAAAAACACGAATAAACGATGTTCATAAGTCAAGACAGAATGTGATTTTTATCAAAGTGTGTTGGCAGCCAGCAACATGACTGAAGCCCAGCGGGGAACTTTCTGCGCCATTCTGCCAAAATAAAATCTGTTACATGAATAAATTAATTAAACTGGAACAAGAGAGTCTGAAGAGTCAGAAACACGCCGACGCCACAGAGTGTTTCATGCTTGGAGATGGAAGGAAGTAGGAAAATTAAATATCCAAAACTGTGCTTTCAAGCAAATCGGCACAATTAATAAACACGAGTTATCTCTCAAACATCTTTATTGTCTCAGCCTGAGCGAAACATCTCAGTAGAATTACAAATAGCATATGTTTAGTAACTGTGTTGTACTTCTGCAAAATGGAGGCACTAAAACATTTTGTGGATCGATTACAGAAACAACAGTAGGGTAAATACACTCAACCTTGTACTATAATAACTGTGGGAACGTAGTCGAATTGCAGCTTCTGATCACAGGAACCGGATGAAAGTTGTCAGCAATCTACGGAAGCAAACCAGACTCATCAGATTTTGAATTTTAAAAGCTCTTGAATTTCTAACTTTGAACTTTTTTTTGCATTGAAATATGTATCTGATTTTTTTTACGTCTGAATTTAGCTCATTAAAATTACAGCATCTTAAATTCAAAGTCAAAAATTCAGGTGTAAAAATTTGAAGCATAAAAATTCAATGTTCAAAATTCGCCGTCAAAAAGTTCGAAGCTTAAAAATTCGAGGTGCCCAAAATTTGAGGTCTTCAAAATCTCAACTTCTTGCGTTTCCAGGCGTCGGCATCACATGACCAGAGGAGCGTAACTTGATTGGCTGGGCGTTGGTTTGACTTAGGCCAGAATCGATTATTTATGTCTGAGTCCCCGGATGTGAACAGCGAATTTTGGGCATCTCAAATTTTTATGTTTCGAATTTTTACACCTGAATTTTTGACTCTGAATTTAAGTTACTGAAATTTTGATGAGCTAAATTCATATATATATATAAAAAAAATCAGATACATAATTTTAATGCAAAGAAATTCAAAGTAAGAAATTCAATGGCCTTTAAAATTCAAAATCTGATGAGTCTGAAGAACAATTTATTTAAATTATTTATTTGAATTATTTAAATCAATTAAATTTATATTGTACTTAAATTTAAAATTAAAAAAAATTAAATATTAAATAATTTCAATTAAAAATATTTATTTACCTTTGGAAGTCGGGGGGGAAACGAAACCTTTTAGAAACAAAAGGAAAATTATACATACTTTCTTATCTTTTTTTACCTCCCAGGATGGAAAATGCTGCAAAACTGCAATATCTACCTCAATCTGAGTGCAGGAGACCGATTAAAACCTTTAAACTTAAAATAAACAGCTGCCTGCCCCCACTAATCGTATACTTTATACTTTCTGACGAAGCAGCAGGTCCACGATGTCACCTTCACTTGCGTATCGAATAAAAACACGTGTGACAGCTACTCCAGAAACCAAACTGGTTGTGCAGCTCAAACAGCGCAGGTTCAGTGTTTTATACCATCCGTGTCGACTCCACTTCCATTGCTCTCAACGCAGTCAGACACGCGTCGTTATCGGCTCTTTCTAGGCGGCCACCTGCTGTTCATCGGCTTCTGGGGAGGTTTAACGCGTCACTCTGCTGCCGGAGACGCTCTTTGTGTGTTTGACAGCCTGCAGTTTGCTTCGCTTTGTTGCTGCTGCGTTTAAGAAATCAGCGCTGAGATGCACTCCGGCAGGACGGTGGGCTCTTCCAGGTCCGTGTCCGGCAGGAGCAGAGGAGCTTCGACGCTGATGCCTGTTTTCATGACACACCAGAAGAAAACAGGTGAAGTCTTGTCCAGTGCATTAGTTACATAGTTTGCCCCATTTCTAATTTCATGAAATTACCACTACATGTCACTTGTGTACATTTAATTCACATTTTCAGGTATAAATAAGTAGCTTTAAGTAACTACAGCTCAAACTAGGCTTTGTTTTACTCCATGTTTTCTTCCTCCTTCACGAAACTACAGCACTGAAATGGACATAAGAGATTTTTCCCCCTAAAGCACTGACCAATAACTGAATAGTGCATGAAAAAACAGAACATTTCTTTACTTAGCTTGAAAATTAATATTTCTGGCAAGCTAAATCCCTATGATGATGCTTTTATACCTTCACCTCCCTTACCTTTCCACCAGGACCTGGAGGTTCTTCTCCCACTTCGGAACCAGACCCGGGTCCAAGAAGCCAAACAGGGCTTGGAAACCTGCGGGGAAACTCTGCTGCTGTGTCTGCAGGAGAAACACTTAGACAGGCGTTAGTGAAAGACACAGAGGAGGGGGGACAGTGGACGGGGGAACACATGGATGCTGTTTTGCTGTCATCCATGGAGATCCTAGAAGTCCTGCACCCAACGGCTTGTGCTGGAGGAGCCTGTTGAAGAAGAGAAGTAGGGAGGCAGGAGGAGAAGAAGGAAGACAGTCGACCCTTCTGCTAGAAGTCTTGTTTTGTTCAATGACTTCCTTTATCTAACTGTTCTTTATCGTGTTTTGTTTTTTTTCCATTTGTAATCGCCGTCATTGAATTACTTTTTCCAGCTGAGTGATCTTAGTTTCCGAGTTTCTTCCAGGTAAACTCCTCGTCTCCAATGGAAGTGTGTTTATCTCACTGCAGAGCTGTGCAGCTGTGAGGCAGAAAGGGTTAAGGAGGCCACTGGAAATGAGGGTGACTTGAAAGGCAGTTCAGGATGTCAGCTCTCTATGCCTCAGCCAAGAAGGAGGTCTGCCAGATCGGACTGAGGGCACATATAACCCCGCGGACAACCACCACCCACAGCGTGCCGGGATGAACTACTTTACAACACGACCTGCATTTCCTCCACGCGTCACAGTCCTGCTCACCTTAATTTCCGCTGCAGACAGGTACAACCCTCGTGCGTGTGTTTACGCTACGCACCAGACTTGACTGCGCTGAAACTTTTCGATTCCTCTCCCTTTTCTTTTCTGGCTCCCAGCAGCTTGATCTCCGCTCAACTCTCAAAGAAAGTCTGAGTGCCTTTTTTTGTTGCAGCCAACTGGCCGGCCGGTCAGGCAGCAGGCCTCCAACAGCCTGCAGCTGCTGCAGTGAATATAAAGCAGAGTCAGAGTGCATTGATCACCAGCTCGCTCCATCTGGTATTCAGCATTAACACAAGTGTGGGCAAAACAATGAGGCAGCGGCTTGGGAACAAGCCGCATCATTCAAACTGCGGCAAAGTGACTCATGTCCGAGACACTCGGAGCCCTGAACGCTCCAGTTTACTTCATTAACTGCTAATAGCTGCTCTGTGAGTTAAGATCGGACCGCTACAGTTTATATTACTGAATGAAGCAGCTGGGCACTTTTTTGCTCCTGTCACACTTTTACTCACTGTGGGCTCATTTTGCACCACAATCTAAAGACCTGCACCTCGATGGAAACAGCACGTCTAAAATGTCTTCTGTGCAGAATGACACAGAAATAATGGCACAAATCATTAAAAAGGAAGAAAAAAACATTGATTTCTTTGGTTATTAATTTCACAAAAATAAAATACAACCAACACCTACAACATTTCTCCAAGTGCCCTCAGTTGTTACCAATATAAGAAAAAAAAAATGCTCATTGTACATCCCATGAATATTTTACTACTTACATTTTTATTTAGTTTCAATTAGGTCTGGGACTTTAACACATTTATTTTGATTAATTAATTACAGAAAAAATAACACGTACAAAAATAACGCATTTAATCACACCTTTCTCAGTTCCGTCATTTCTGGCACATCGGTAACACTGATGTGCACACTCCAGTCCGGTAGGTGCTGAGGAGGGCAGAGTTTTTTTGGTATTTTTCAGAATCTGTTTGATGCAAATTGTTTGTTTATGGTGGAATTTTAAACGAGACACATCATGATCTTAAACTTTCATTTGTTTCCTGATGGAACTGCACGTCAGCGTGAATCTTTCAAGGCCAGTCTAAAAATTGAAACTTCAATTATACTCTCTGTTTTTATGGTGTCTGGTTTTGATACATGGTGTCATTTAGGCATTAATTAAAAAGATAGCAGCCTTTCAGACTGGGGGTTCAGAGAGTTCTACTGATAGTTTTGCAAAATTATGCAATAAAACTCAATAATTTGCTATAGAAAATGTGTGTAAATGACAGCTTTTATCTTCATTTGACACAAACATGATGGCAGATATGATTACTGATGTATCTGGATCAAACAGGACACTACAGCAAACTGAACCGCTTCTGTTTGTTGCATTTATCCAGAGAATCACACAGAATTACGAATAAATCCTGGCTAAGGTCTCCTCAGATATTCACGTCCTGAGCATGAATATTCAGCTTTCATTTTGAATCAAAGACTTTCATTGTATTAATCACTTTGTATGGTTTTATTCTCCCTGTATCTCCATCCTGCACCCCGTTAGAATCTGTTTAGCTGTTGGGAGCCGTTTGCTGATTAAGTTCTGGATCAGATAAATGGTGACAGTAGTTGGAGTCCTTTAGTTTGGTTCATTTGGCAAAGAGAGAGAGAAGTCATTGGGACTTTAGGGGCAGCAATTAACAGGAACACCTGCAAATTCAAGTTAATTTCCTCTTTAAGGGGTCTGCAGTCGGGTTTGCCAGGAGTGAGAACTAAATCCAGAGACGGATGAGGACATTTGAGCTCGGAAATTTGAAAAGAGAAAATTAACTGAATGTAAAAACCATGCGGAGGGATTGTGTTACTTTGGCTGTACTCCCAAAATGTAAATGTTTACCCAGCATTAGGAAAGAAGTGGCTTCAATAGAGGATTCTGCCAAACCCCAGACCAGCTCTACTTTGGCCTTGACTCCACGATCCTGTTTGTACAGATGTTCATGGCCCACAGAAGATAAATGACTCTGATCATCTTTTTATCGAGCACAATTGACAGGTCAAGGTTTTAACTTGTACAGTGAAATATCTCAACATCTACATGATAGATTTGCACAAAATGATGTACAGACATTCTCGTGGTGCCCAGAGGATGAACCCTGAAGACATTAGAGATCACCCTGACTTTTCTTGTTGTGGTTTGGACTAAAATGCTTCAACAGCTTTTGGAGGAATTTTCTGTAACATTTAGGAAACACATTCATGTTGTAATTAAGGCCCCATCCACGCGAAGATGAGCCTAGGCCTAAACGCACAAATAGTTCATCAAACCCGTGTATCGTCCACGCCAAGCCGGTGTTCTGGGGGTCTGAAAACGATCCTTTCTGAACCAAGTCCCAGAGTGCAAAGATCTGAAAACGCTGTTGACGTGGCACCGTTGTTACGCCCTGTCCGCTTCTTTTTCTGACACACTTGCCTCATAGCTCCACCTCTCGATAAATGCGCCAAACTCAGAAAACGACGACACCAATGTCACCGTATAGTGCTGCGTATGTCCTGCCAATAGTTCCACCTCATCGTCCGTCCAGACTAGAGTCCTACCAGCTCGTCCACTCCTATTTGCCGCCGCCATGTTCTATGTTTACATCCTATACAGATTTCTTCATGCCTAAAGTCCCGCCGCCAGTTTCCGCTTGTTTCTGTTACGGCGTCATAGCGCCACCAACAGGCCTGGCATGTTTCTTACATCGTTTTCAAGCGTATCAAGTGAATTCGTGTGGATGGACACATTTACTGAAACACCTCCGTCTTTATGAAGAACGTTTTTGAAACTGTAAACGTTCTGGCTTCATGTGGACGGGGCCTAAGCTTTAAATTTGTCCAGACACCTTAAATTTCAACATTCACATCAGCTTTACTGTGTTCAGTTCTTTGTTTATCAGAGTATGTTTTGCTGCCAAGTTCCAAGTTAGCATAGGAGGAATTTGATGTGATGGTTTGGTGTATAACAGTAAACACTGACAAGCAGAGCATTTTTAAAGAAGGATAGAAAGACAAAAGTTACAGGTCATTAGACGGTAAGTGTCGTAAATTAAAGGAATTGTGAAAATAAAGGAAATAATTACAGTGTGCAAGAATTATTTACCTGAGAATGTGCAGGATTGCATGGTATGTAATGTAAACAACTTGAAATATGCAAATTAAAATAATGATCCTGTTCATTATATGCATTAATGTGACTTTCTAGCACGCTAACAAGCTTAACTCTGATTGGGAACTTGTTGAATACAGCAACCATCAGGATATTAGCATTGTGGACTTTACCGTTTAGCTTTTTTCCTGTGCCTAATGTCGTGTTTGTCATATTTATTGTAGATATTACCTCGGCAGGCAATGACAGTGAACGTCTAATGGCTGTGGTGTTGTACTGTCAAGGCAAAATATTTAAATGCCAACTGTTTCATACTATAGGTCACTTTACAAGCAGAAACCTTGGTGCAACATAAAAATGCAACCTCACCCCGCTTATAATGACTGCCGCCCTCAAAGCCCTTTGGTTGCAGGATGGACTGACACCAACAATAATGATCCTGGAACTAAATGAATTGACCTAAACTGATTTACTCAAACAAAATGTGAAACAAAAAGAACTTCTAAGTCAGAAAAACGAGGAATAAAAAAGATAAAAGAACCGCAACATGTTTGCTGACTGAAAAGTTAACATTAAAGCTCAAGGGAGCCAGAAGGAGTTGGCCTTTGACCTGCAGCTGTCAGGCTGAAACCAACCATCTGGAACAACCTACCTACTGGTTCACATAAAGACCCAACGTCAGCGTCCACATTCATGGACCACGAGGTACAAGTGCATAAGGTACTACTGTCAAATCTTTAAGTGCATGAGGGGTCTGGTGTGTATTTTTCAACGCCATTGTTCACCCTTTCTGTGAGTCCACATATCTGCTGAGAAACTTCCCCATAGTTTAATAAGAAGTTGCTATATAAACGCGGTTGTCCTTCCCCCCAGAAAATGTAAAGAGATCTGCTGCTTTGTTGTGGTTCTGTCATTTCATGTTTGTAGAGTTGCTGGATTTTCACACGCTCACAGTCTTTGTGAGCTTTTGTAGTTTGCTGAAATGTATAAACACCACTATCAGATACAGAAGGTGATCAACAAACTGAGCTGCTGATGAAACTGCTTAAAGTACACAAGTCCAAATTAACTTTTCATCCCATAGCCGTTGGGCTTTTCCAGGAAGCACAGGTTGTCATGGTGGCGTTTCCAATTCCTGCTTTTTATACCGACCTGAACCCTCAGAAACTAACAAACTGAAGCATTACAGCTGCTCACACAGGTGACGCCAGTTAGTTTATTGAGGGTTTAGTGATTGAACCTCAGGGTGGAGAGAGGGACTGAACCAATCACTCAGTCAGCCAATCAGAGAGGCTCACCTGCAGCCTTTTACACACAGCAGCAAACACAACGTCACTATAAAACCTCAAAGTTGTAACAGTAGGAAATGAATGTGGTAAGTGTACTGAGTCGTTTGCATGGCTGTTGTCTCTAAGTCTTGTCACAAATAATTAACTTATATAATATCTGCCCTCATAAAAGCTGGAAACGCCCATCCACCACCTAAACTTCCACATTCTTACCTTCTAGCTTCCAGAAATTATGTTTCATTACAACTAAACTGCGTTCTCATTTACATTTTTTCCAGGCAAGCTTACTTAGATTTGTTTGTGATGCATCACAAATACGTCTTAAATCAACACATCCTTGCCATACACTCATCAGTCCATGACCACTGACAGGTGAAGTGAATAACATTGATCATGTTGGTACTATGTGATGTTCTGATGGAAAACCTTGGATTTTAACATCCGTGTTGATGAGACTTAGACACCCAAATAAACATTGTCCCACAACAAACACACTCCCTCATGATAATGGAAATCCCAAATGTCACTGGTCTACCCCTGCAGGAAAATGCACCCCACCACATGGAAACAACATCAACCAATCAGGAACATGTTGAGGAACATGACAATGGTCCAACATGTTGATTTGACCTCCAAACTTCCTACACCCCATTGTGATCAAGCATCAACAGGATGCAGTGGAACAAGTTTGATGGACAGAGGCCCCACTGCACAAGCCAGAGTACCCAAAGGATCCAGTGGCAACGTCCTGGTTCCAGACCCCATAGGACACCCTGAGAGGTCCTCTGGTCCATGTCCAATGGTTCAGAGCATTTTAGAGCACATAAGGGGACCAACGCAATATTAGGCAGGTGGTCATAATGTTATTCCAGATCGGTGTATATTGTTTTGCTTCACTGTTGCCAACCAATTATATATTAGATGGAGCGACTGATTGCCCTGGTAGCCCAGAAAATGGAGGAAAAGCTTCAAAGATGTTGCAAAGGGTTGTATTTTAACCCAAACTGCTATTTTCCTTAAACTAACCACATAGTTTTGGTATTTAAACTCAACCAATCTTCTAACATGCACTTCTTGTGGTAAAATGTCAACCGAATTATGATATATTTGTCGTTTCGGTGCCGAAACCATGCAAGGAAAGTGAAAACAAAGCTTAAATCTAAGATAATGGTCAGACATGGGATGTGACAGTCCTGTTGCTGAGTTATGCCTCAAGCCTACTTCCATGTTCTTGTGACACTTTCAAACTGAAAGCTTTTCTTCGACTTCAAAGTCAAGGTTTAGTTGTGTAGAAATGTAATTTTAAGGGAGACAGGGTTGACACTGAATGTTGGAATTGCAGAATTGTACAGATTCAAGTGTCCCAGTAAGTCATGACAGGTGAAAATCATCCAGCCAGCACAATACCAGGACCCTGTAACTGAGGAGGTTCAATGAAATTCAGCTTTTATTAACTTATTACCTGTGCATCAAGTCAAAATGTCCTCCGCTAAAAAAATCCATATGAAAGGAACGGCTCAGGAAACCAGGCGCTATTACAAACACCAGTAAGCACAGTGTGGATGACGGCTACATGTCCTCCCTAAACGTCTTACCCGTTCTCACGTGGCCGGTCATAACAGGATCAGGGTGTTCTAGGAGGCATTTCTGACCTCAAACGACTCTTTGTAAGTCTTCTGGAGATTAAATCTTCTCTGTAAAAAATAAAAAATCTCAGCTCACAATCTTATACTTTGTAAATCAGAGTTCCCTCCTGAGGCGCTGCTCTCTCCTGACCTCGATGCTGAAACGTTACTGCCGCTGCTGATCCGTCTGTCAAACTCAAGCTTTGTGAATTAGCCTGAGGGAAAATTAAACTCCTTCACATTTGGGAAGTGCACATGTTTTTTTCTACAGAGAATCAAAGCCTCAGTCTTCCCAGTGACTATCGCTGGTTAACTTTACATACAAGTTCTAATAATGTTTTAAAGCAAACATTTTATGTTAATGTCCAAAGAACTTTTAGACCAGTGGTTCTCAATTGGTGGGTCGGGACTCAAAAGTGGGTCGTGAAGCCATTTTTAGAGGGTTGCAGAAGCATGCCCCCCGAAAAGGTAGTGGTATAAAGTCTTTTATTTTGAAGGACGTGTTTCTTATGACACAATTTGCTTTCAACAGCAGGATATTTAGTGGTGGTGACACCAGTAGTTGCCCACTATTAACCTCTAGATTTGGTTCTGCCAGCTTATTAGAGAAATTTATGGTAAAACGTCCCAAAAATGAACCGAAATGTGCTCAGAATCTGTCAAAATGGGCCAAAATATGCCCAAAACTTGGCAAAAGCATCCAAATATACCACAATTAGCAAAAAAATAAGCCAAAATGTTCCTAAATTATATCAAAATCTGTTGAGACTCCACCCAAATAAACCTTAATTTGTTAACAGGAACAGCAAACTTCAAAAATTTGGGTCGTGACCGTTAATAATAGAGACATAGTGGGTCCTGAGGCTGGACCAGTTGAGAACCACTTATTTAAAGGATATTTATTATTTCCAGTAATGTTTCTACATGGTTTAAAGTCATAAACTGCGACATTCGGAGGATGTTTTCAAGGCTACAGATTACGTTACAGGATAACAAAGGAGGAACGTTTTCAAACTAACTTTTTAAAAATGTTGTCCAGATGCCATCAAGTCCCCAGAACATCTTCTTGTTATAAAATGTTCCTGTATTGTCACGTACGAACAAAGGTAGAGCACTTTGTTGTAATGTTCTGAGGATGTTGCTGGCATTATAAAGAGATCTTTTATAAAGCATTACCACAATGTTACATGACAACAAAGGGAGGACATTCTCAATGCAACAAGGTTTTAAGAATATCAGTGCATAGTGGTCGAACAGTGTCTTTAGAGAACGTCAGTCTACCTTAAACGAGAACATCATGGGAACTTAAAAATACTTCCAATTAAAAGCATTACTAGAATTTTGAAAAGCAAAGTAGACCTGGAATGACAAATCCCTGGGAGCTGATTAATGGGCTATAGATTAACAGTGATGAAAACTTTAAAGTCTTGTGGTCTTGATGCCATTTTACACCCATTTCTGGAGGTAGTCTCGCTTATAGACAACCTATTCTGTGGAACATAATGTTGGGGCTGCACCTCAGCATTATCCTGCTGTAGGTGTTAAAAAAGGACTCTGGCTTGTTTGTATAGTTTAAACCAACATAGTCATCTTGGATGGAGCTAAGTGAAGGATGCGGCTTTGGTGTTTCCTCAAAATAGTGCAAAGACAGCTGTTTTAGTGGAACATTTGCACGTAGGGATCCGAGCGCTGTTATTTGAACAGATAATCTATTGACAAAACTAGCAGGACTGCCTCACTGCACGGTCTAAATCCCGTGTAGTGCTTGAGACTTTCTGTGCGGTCGGCTGCTTCCTGTAGCGAAGACGGTAGCATGCAGATTACGGAAGGATAAGAGAAAGCCAGCCGACAGAAGCAGCAAATATACCTGCATCCTACAACCGGTGAGTACAGCTAAGACATAAAGGGCATTTTATTTTGAAAAGAAACAAACTACCTCTCCCACATTCCCCCATCGCGGCCCAGTTTCACTCAGGACTGCCAAGTGATTTTTATCAAACCTTTCGAGGCAACGCAACAACTAATCCTCCACGTTAAAACAGGAGTAGCATCATTTTCCCTTTTTTACAGGAGGGAAAAACTGGTATGTTGGTGAAACAATATTCCCAACAATGATGTAAAAGTGACAGAACCATGAAACAGCCTGTTGAATCTCTTTAAAATCTCTCCCTCTTTGATTGGAGCATTAACCATCCAGCTGCTCTCTCCGTGTGATGGTGTCTGCAGTCGAGAGTTCGAGGCATGAACCCTTGTTTCTCGCAGACTCTGGCCTCGGCGTTATCTGACTCTCCCGCCGCGTTCGCTCTCAACGGGTTTTTTATCATCCGATTCCCCCGCTGTCTACACCCTCGGTAGGTTTTCATTATCAGATCCCCCCGCCGACTCTCTCGGCACGTCTTCTCCCCTTTTCCTTCTTTGTTTTCGCCGCTCTCTCTCTCTTTCAGCCCGCAAACCCTCCCGAATGCGACCAGGAGCTCCTCTCCCATGCGGGCTCACAGTCACCCCTCTTGTCCGCTGAATAGGGGGTGTGCATCTGAGCTAACACTGGGCTGTTTTATTCTGGCCGACTGTGAGCTGCATGAAAATTGGGCTGTATTTTGCCATGTGTGTTTTTTTTTTTTTTCTCTTTTTCTTGCCGCTCTTCTATTTTTACACTGAATTGCCACTTACATTTGCATTCCTCCTCATGCTCGTACATGCAGCTCTCATTTACTCGGGAATAAATGTATAACTCTGCGAGATGCTGCTTCAAATACATACAATTTTACCACATTCATTATGCATAAACCAGAGTTGTGAAGTGAACGTGAGTACTGAAGTTAGGCAAGCAGAGTTTTACGTATAAGAAGACAATCAGCAGGATGGAGGCAGGTTTTTTCCCCCACTGAGTAATAAATATAAGAGAAACCTGGAGAGTGCATTTTTATACATATGGCAAATGAAAGAAAGTCTGCCTTCAAGCTGAGAAGCCCCTGATTCAGCTGCATTTTGCTGGAAGATGCACGAAGAATCCCGTCTTTACTTGAAAGAAAAGTTTTTACCGTCACTTTTTTTCCAGAGTTTGCATTGCAGCTGTATATATTTTAAGCATCAACCACTCGCCTCCTGCAGGCTGTAAAGCAGTTTGTTGTGCACCGACTAGTAGGTGACCTCAGCCTTTGTGGAGAATATATCTGTCACGACCCAGTTCACTGGGGGAAAGGGAGGCAACATATAAACAAGATGGATGTTGTGCTAAAGCTCGGTGTATTTTAATGAGTCGAGGTTTATGGACATAAACAGACACAGGACACAAAAAGAAGGAACAGAGCACAATGGATGCTACTCAGATTAAATAAAACACTTCTAACTGGAAGTTTTAAACACAGTCGCTAGGCCTATGTTATCAGCAAAACAACTGAAGATGAAATACTAATGAAACAAACAAAAATAATACAGCCCGGATTAGCAACCGGAGACCGAATGTGATTAAACATTTATACCTGAAACTGCAGTTTAGCAGAATGTTGCAGTACCAGCAGTAACAAAACCCCTCCTCGCCCATCCTCCACTGACAAACGAGTGCCTCATGCTATTATTTACAGATGCAAAGTTTCCTATACGCAACCACAACCCACCTACTGAAAAAACACACAAACAAGAGACGCAGACTCACTTCAAATGCAGAGATGACGGCTTGATTTGAGAGCAGAGCTGAGGTCCAGTCATTCAGAGCAGGAGGCAGGACGATTGAAAACAAAAGGCCGAGTGGGCTCCAAGTGCAGGAACCCATCTGGGACACGGGATTGCACAAACTAATTTACATACAGAACCAGGACGTGGTTAATTAAACCAAAAAGGACAAAGGAGCGCTGGACTGCAACAATCTCTGCCACCATTTCTGTCTAAATGTGGGTTGTGGTTCTTTTTAAAGCTCTTAAATTTTTCATATTAGGAGAGTATGTCAAAAAGTTTTTGGCCGCATCTGAAAAAAATGGACGTAACTCTAATTTTGGGGTTGAGCTGCACACTAGAAAGCCTTATACCACTGTCCACAACAACTCAAATGTTTGCCGTCATTTCTTTGCAGATGACGCCCTTCTGACAGTCAGCATTTTTCTTTTATTTATATACTTCTGACTTGATGCACTTTGCTGTTTTGCACTTCGTACAATTTCGCTGCACATGTCCAACGACGAATAAAGGCATTCTCTTCTATTACTGGTGAGAAGGAAACCAAAGAAATGGACAATGGCGTGTTGCTGCTCCAGGACGATGCATCCGTCCACACAGATCAAGTGGCATTAGCAGCCAAATGTGGCTTTAAACTGTTGCTTCATGCACTTTATGACCCGACCTGCACCATCTGATCTCTGTTTACTAAACTGAAGTCCCAACTTGCGTAGTCACCATTTTCGGGTTGATGATGAGGTCATGCATGCTGTTTATGAGCATCTGGAGGATCAAGATGTAAATTCCTCCATGAAGGGATGGTGAAGTTTGAACATCGGTGGAGCAAATGCATTGAAGTTAAAGGAGACTATGTTGGAAAATAATACAAGAACAATCTTAATCTGAGACATTTTCCACTCCTAAGTCATCATTTTGTTGAAGAAGGTTCTTTAAGTCTTTTGAAACTTTCCATCAACCTTGAAGTCCACCATCACCGACTGAATCCAAGCCAACCACAGCTGCTTTACTCCTTTAATTTCACTGATCAGCCATTCATAACTGAGAGGGGTCATGTTATGGCACCAGCATGAATAGTGATGTCTAATTAAAGTTGCCATTACCCAACATGATTTGTGTTGCCCAATTTCATTTTACAACCAAGTCGAGCGACTTTATCGTCCACGCCGAAGTCCGGCCCCTGATTTAATTATCTTCCCTGATTAATGTTCTTAATCTGTAAAGAAGCTGACGATTCTTGTAGGTCAAAAGTTAATCAAAGAGAAGCCAAAGAGGAGAACTCAATTTGCATAAAGACACCACCTCCTTGCCGCTACAGCTGAAATTACTCGACGCTTTAGTTTTTCCACCGTCCCCTAAAGTAATCCAACACCTGTCATCTTAAGTGACATGTAGCTGCTGAGATGGTTGTCAGTTTTGAACCATCTGGTCCATTTTACTCTGATTTCCTGCCGTTTGATGTACCGCCGTATATGATGAGACAGCTGGATTCACCACGACCTGGATAGGAAAACACAAGCCTTCTCTATTGTGTCTATTCTGGGCTTGTTATTTGCTGTAAAGTCTGTATGATCTGCCTCCCACTCGCTGCCATGCTTGTTTATTGTCCATGACTCTACTGTACATACTGTACATGTCACACTCACCCTGAGGCATTACAGTCCTGCACTTCATCTGCTATATTCTACTTCAATAATGGTGCAGCTGCCACTCATGTCTGCTCTGCATCGAGTCCACCACCTATAGAGCTTGTTTGTGCTGTATAAGATTCATCTTACTGTCACCTGCCCATCAAGACTGCTGCACAACTCCGCTCTAATATGCTTTATTCCATAGTTGTTGCTAATGCTATGTGCAGCCTTCTGTTTTAGATACATTGCAATGACTTAAAAATCCATATATGAAGCTAAATTTATGCTTTTCTAATTCTGGATAAAGCTCATGAGGTAATTGCAATTTAGTTTACATGCGATAAATAACACTTATGCCAAAAGCGTCCCCGTTTTGCTCAGAACACCCACTTGGAGACATCACACTGTGTCCATCCAGCCTTTTGTTTCCTTCTTTTGGCTGCAGGTTCTGGGTCAGTCTCGCATTATTCAGCAGCTTGTACCAGTTGTTTTAAAGAGCTCAGCAAAGTAGGTTTCACCCCGACAATCTTTAATAGTCTGTTGGTAAGCTTCAGCTAAATCCACACCTAAACCAACTAGAGGTGGGTTAAAAATATTAACATATCGATATTTAATTGATACACGTGTGTAGGAAAGACGATCGATGCATAAATTACAGTATCGATATTTTTGTTTGGTTTGCCCCTTTAAGTCTTGCATTGTTTAGTGCTTAGTGCAACGTTATCGAAGTCAGATGATCAGATCACGCGAGATCCAGGCCACGTGGAAGATGGCGAAAGCGGACACGCAACTTCACTACCCGGCAAATTTAAAAGCTGATGTCTGGCGGCACTTCGGCTTCCGAAAAACAGAAAACTGGGAAGAGATCTTACTGTCCCTGGCAAGTAGTGATAAAGCAGCCATGATCTGAAGGGGCTGTAGTGTCGGCCACAGCGAGATGTTCGCCGCGTTATTATGGTTGTCTCATGCCGGCGGTGGCGCAGCAGCAGTGTCTTTGCTCGCCATGCCTTTCTGTCGGCTCCTTTTCCGCGTCCCGAACCGTGTGCCGCTGGTGCAGATGCCCAGCCAGGCGACGGCGGCCGGGTGGTGGTGGGGGGTTGGACAATCGTATCGATTTGGGACCCAAAGTATTGGAATCGTACCGTGCTTGTATCGTGCAGACATTGTTTTTTTTTACGAAAAACATGCATTTTGAGGGCTGCACAGTAGCTCAGTGGTTAGCAATGTCGCCTCACAGCTAGAAGATCCCCGGTTCACGTCCCGGTTAGGACGCCTGGGATCTTTCTGTGTGGAGTTTGCATGTTCTCCCTGTGAAGCGTGGGTTCTCACCATGTACTCCGGCTTCCTCCCACAGTCCAAAAACATGCTGAGGTTAATTGATTATTCTAAATTGTCCATAGGTGTGAATGAGAGTGTGCTTGGTTGTATGTCTCTATGTGTAGCCCTGTGATAGACTGGTGACCTGTCCGGGGTGTCCCCTGCCTTCCAGCCCCCCGTGACCCGACAGAGGATTAAGAGGTGTACAGATAATGGATGGATGGAGATGTATTTTGATGCTGTGTTTACAGTTTTCAGAGGCAATAATATGAAATCTTTGAGTTGCTACAATCAGTGTGAACACTTTGTGGTTGGTCAGAGCTACTTGGTTGAAAGGAAACAACAAGAGAGAAAAATTCTGCCAAGACAGTAGCTACTGGATGTTATTCTAGCTCCAGCCTCCTGTATGTTTCATTAACATCTCTACACTCATAGACTTTGAGGAACCTCAAGTCAAATCATCAACTGCACAACGGCTCTGTTGAGGACTTTTTAATGCGGTTATTTATCCTTACTGTGAGTCTGCACATCTGCAAACTTGCCTGAGCAACTTGCAGCAAGTTTATGGCAAAATTTGTGATGTTTCACCTGAACTTCGGCTCACAAGATGCACTAAAAACCAAGCATGGATGATGCAGGGAATAAATCTACTGGAGGTTTGATTCGGTGACAGCATCAGACTGCTCTCTGTTATGGTGATTTACTGGATGCCTGTGGGGCTGTTTGCATTTTCAGTGAAACATCTGCACACGATTCAAAGATGTTGACAGATTTCCTGATGTTTAAATGGCATAAACACTCTAATGTCACAAACAGGAAGAGATCAACTGAGCAGCTGATCAAACTGAGAATGAAATACAAGTCCAGATTCATGTTTCCCCCCTTAAATGCTGATGTATTGTTTCCAAGGAGCATGTGCAATCACTAGTGAGTCCCATTCTTCTTTTTTATACCATTTCGTCAGTTAAGTCTTTGAATTTTAGTGCTCAGGCCTCAGGATGGAGACTGGGACTGAGCCTCTGATGGGTGTTTTGGGGTCGTGGCCACCCTGGGCCACCCTTTGGCTCCACACCTGTGCACAGCTTCCTTAGTAATAGAAGTTTGCACCCATTTCCAGACTCACTAAAGCTGCTGTCAGCTCGTTCTGCTGTTTATTAAGGCTTTTTTTCCCTTTCAAAGCTCGTCTCAGGTTTGTGTTTAATTCACCATGTAGTAAAACTGAGCTCAGTTTTCCACCTTGTGAGGAAAACCCTAAAGTTCCTACAACACCGTTAAGAGGACAGTTCCATAAATGCTTGTAATTAGTGTGGCTTGGATAAAGACCTGCAACAACCATGTCATGTGTCTGATGAAACTCTACACAGACTGCACAACACTTCATCCACCCCCCTCTCTCTCTTCTCTCTCTCTATCACCCTCCCCTCATGTCTCCCTCCCTCCCTCCTCTGTTCCTTCATTCGGGTTTCAGGAGATCTCTCTTGGAGCTGGAGAGGAGAGGTCCGCCGTCTCTCTCTCCTCCAGCCGCCGTTGCCGCCGCCGCCGCTGGGCTTCTTCTCTGCAGCCTCCCCGCCGCTTCACCATGGATCTGTGGACTAAAAGAGCCGCTGGGATTATCGCTCGGGTCGCCCTGCTTCTCTCCTGCTCGTACGGGACAACCGGAGAAGGTGAGCCGGCTGTGCGCTTTTTCACTTTTCCCGGAGGAGACGCAGCGAGTCCGGGCAGCGCAGCCCCGGAGAGGAGGCTTTAAATCACTCTGTCACCCCGCGCCTGGAAAATACGAGGGTTTTTGTTTACTGGGTGCAGAAATATTAAGATGCTGGTTTTATGAATTTGTTGTGATAATTTGGAGAACAGTGAGCTGCTTTTCCCCCCTGATAGCTGTGGGATTTTGCGCGCTTCTGTTGCGCATCGGTGCTGAAGTGGGTTGATGTGGAGCGACTGAATTCTCTCCTATTTAATAGAACTGTATCAACATAACTGAAACTAAGTTTAGCTTTTCCACTGTTTCCTTATTTAATTCAAGTTATATGGCTGGTTGCAGGGTCCAAATGTAATCGAGGATGCAGGTTGGACTCGATGCTTTCTAACAAAAAGCAGCCTGCTCGCATTCTAATGTCATCTGATGCGTTCCCGTTCCGCTGCGTGCGTGCGTAAAACCAACATTATGTCTTTGTTTCCTGGTTAATTTGGTGCTCGGCGCAGCGTGGTGAGCATCCAGGGACTGAGCCACGCTCTTGTGCTCGAACACTCCAGAGAGCAGCCAGGTGTGGGAGAGAAAACGGGGCTGAATGCGGGTTGGAGAGGGGGGTTGACTCTGTAAACTCTTTCTGCTCGGCTGTGAATGCCTGTGCAGGGATGTGTGTTTTCACATTAAGAGGCACGGGGCTCGGACAGGGAGAGAAATCAGACAGATATGGAGAAAAGCTGGCATGATTCTCGGTGCGTAATGACACATTATTGTCTGTAACTGAAGCAGATGGCTGTAAAAGTTCCCAGTGTCTCCACGGTTTTGTCCTCCTCTTCCATCTGATCCTCTCTCTCTGTTCCTCATTCCTTTTTACATTTATTCTCTCCCAGGTTTTCATTTTCTTTCTTGCCTTTTCTTAGCCGAACACCCTCCTATCCAACATCCCCATCATCTCTGTCCTCATCCCATTTCTGCTCTTCTGGCTCCATCATCCCTCCCAGTCCTCTCTATGACAGGCTGTGCCTCCCGCATTATCATAAAAATGCCATCTGAGGCAACACGCACAGCGATCCTTGGTGGTCCTGCTGCAGTTTAATGGAAAGGCATTCGACTGAGAGACAGCAAGTGAGGGATTGCTTCTTCTGCAGCTGGACAGATGGAGGGAGAGAAAAAAGGTGATATAAGGGGGAGTGTGCAGGACCATTCTCAGGACAGCTTTGCCAGATATTCTGAATTTGCGTCTTTCTTCTTTGTATCTTCCTCCATTTCTGCATCTCCTCCATCCTGCTGCAACTGTCCATCTTCTCCTCCCGATTGCTGCGAGCTCAACCTCTTTTGCCATCAGATTTAGCCTTTCTCACCTTCTCTTTCTTTATTCCATCAGTGTTGCTGTCTCTTTGTGCTCCTCTCCTACCTGGATCTCTGCTGCATCTGAATCAAAGTGCTGCTCTACTCCTCCTCCTCAGCCTCACCCCCCTCCTCCTGTATGTTTTCTGAATGTTTCATGACCACGGCGTCTCATTTTTCTCTCCCCCGTGCTGCTGCTCTTTTCTCTTCTCCCTGCTTCTTCGGGGTTTTTTTTTCTGACACTCTCGTTGCCTCATCTCTGCTTCTGCTCGAGCCAACCCTCGTACTTTATCGCTCCCATTTTCTCTCCTATCAAGTTGTAAAAGCCTCTGAAAGAGCGCCTCGGCTGTTGGTATATCAGTTTTCCGTGTCCAGCTTGACAGGCTTTGGCCCTGCTTTCTCTCTATGCCAGCGTCGCACGGCCTGACCCAGCACTTCACTCATCATGCACGGACCATAAACCACAGCAGCATAATAAGTTAAGACTGCAGAGGTGGAGGGATCCCAGCTGCGGGTTTCTCACCGAGTCTCACGTCTCCATCCCCTCCCTCCCGCTTCCCCGGAGACAGTTCACCGTTCATTGTGGCGGCGGCACTAAATGACAACAAAGTAGAAATACATATTTTAACAGCCACAGATGGTGCCTCGATGAGTTGTTAGCCGGAGGAGTGAAGCGCTGGGGTTTATGTGATGAGATCCGAGAAAGTCAGCGTGTGTGAAACAGCTATCCGCAGGGCCGTAAAGTCACTGTGCGTTTAATCGCCTTTTGATATTAACAGCATGATGGAGTCTCTGTGTGTTTTGAAGCGGCTACTTCCATGAACGCAGAGGAGGAGGAGGCAGATCGGTGCAGAGTTTACAGAGTCCGACCTGGATCTGGAAGGTTTTATTCCCACCACAGGCAGCAGCTACTGTCACCTGAGGGTAGATCGAGTGTTGATGTTGATTAGACTTCGTGGCCACTCAAGGCCTGCTAAACAAGCTGTAAATAACATATTGCTTTACCTTTACCAATGCTGCACATTTGGTAGCTGGTACCAATATCACTAACATTCCATAGGAGCCTCAGCAATAAGAAACAGGACTTCTCTTTTTGGTTTTGAAGAGGTTTTACTTCTCACCCGAGAGGTTTCTTCAGCTGTGAGCTGACAAACCTAAAACCTAGCCAATTGCTTTTTCACTTAAGCTTCTGGGATTACCATGAACTGAATGACTGCCAGTCCATTCAGACATAAACTCGGATTCCTAATGCACATGTGCACACACAGCTGTATATTCTGACAGACTGAATGGCCTCTACATCAGCCTTTGTGAGCATTATGTGCGGAGCCTCACAACAGCACATGCAGATGTTGCATTTCACATTCAATAATGTCAACATTTCACACATTTCACTTTGCTATTACAAAGACAACAGCAGAGACTTACTCAGTTTGAGTTCTGTGACTGTCTTTTAGGTGCTCAGATAACTTTGAGGTGTTTGCTCTTTTGCATACTGGTTTTCATTTGTCTAGACTCAAATACAAAACACACCGATCAGGCCTAACATTATGACCACCTGCCTAATATTGTGTTGGTCCCCCTTACGTGCTCTAAAATGTTCTGAACCATTGGGCATGGACCAGAGGACCTCTCATGGTGTCCTATGGGGTCTGGAACCAGGACCTTGGCACTGGATCCTTTGGGTACTCTGACTTGTGCAGTGGGGCCTCTGTCAATCAAACTTGTTCCACTGCATCCTGTTGATGCTTGATCAGAATCGGGTGTAGGAAGTTTGGAGGTCAAATCAACATGTTGGGCCATTGTCATGTTCCTCAACATGTTCCTGATTGGTTGATGTTGTTTCCATGTGGTGGGATGCATTTTCATCCAGTGACATTTGGGATTTCCATTTGCATGAGGGAGTGTGTTTGTTGTGGGACGATGTTTATTTGGGTGTCTAAGTCTCATCAACATGGTTGTTAAAATCCAAGGTTTTCCATCAGAACACCACATAGTACCAATAAGAACAATGTTATTCACTTCATCTGTCAGTGGTCATAAGGTTGTGGCTGATCGGTGTATCTCCATGCACCAGTGTTCAAGTCGTAGCGGACCTGTTGCTGTACCTGGTTATTCCACCTGTTGTTGCTTTTGTCTATTAACTACACTAACACTACCAAAACAGTGAGCTGAAAGACGCTAAAAGACTAGCACCACAGACGTCTTCTTTCACAAGCTTACATTTAGAGTAACAGGCAGTTGCAAGATCACGTCTAAGTGGACTGAATACAAAGAGACACAGTTGCAAAGGACAGGAGAAGGAGAGCTGGTATTTAAAGAGGGAACTAATGAGTCATTGGGAAAGAGGTGTAAGAGTCAGGTGAGCGTTGACTGGCTGGATAGTCTGAGGACATCTGGTGGACATCTGGACACTGGTGAGGGATGGAGATGGGCGGAAAATGTGCAAAAACTTGTCTGGAAAAAGCCATCGGTCCAGTGAACGCTGCCGGGCGACTAACGATTGGCCAGTTAGTAGCATTAGTGGAACTAACAGCGTTGTACAACTTTGTCAAAGTGTTTGACGGAATCAGGGAGGAGCAATAGAAGAAGAAGAAGAAGAAATGACAACGGTTGATTGAGGCTGTTTGAAATCGATTATAAGTACCAGTGTTTACCTTGCAAAACCAGTGTTTGCAGCGTCATACATCCCAGTCAATGTAAAATGATGTTAGGTTCAGAGGGATGTGTTGACCTCTTTTGTAACTGGCTGTGGAAAATTGAACCCCCCCCCTTCCATCGAACTTGCTTAGAGTGGAGGCGAAGATGAAAACAGTTTAACAAGTCGATAACTCTGACTGGCAAGGCAAGCCATAAACAGGTCAACAACTGTGACAAATACAATAAAAAAGATTTAATATATTAGTGTAGATTTATTTGTTTTGGTGTATTTTACTTTGTTCTTGTGTTTTGAAAATAAGTGACCTGACAAATTTAAGCAAACGGCAAATTCAGAGTCCCCCAGTGACAAATCAGGTTTTGTGTGCGTCGGTCCTTCAGCATAAAAAAATGTGAGTGTTTCTGTCAATAGCAACAGTTTTGCACTCATGTTCAGAAATGTTGCAGTGAGAAATCCATCATGCAGAGCGAGAGAGAGCAATTTTTCCAGTCACAGCAGCAGAAAACAAACCGGAATCCAATGCAGCCTCGAGGCACGCTGCACTCTGCATGAAGCATGTAGCTGTCAACAGAGATGCACAAACAAGTCAGCCTTTTTTTTTGGGCGCCCAAACTCCCCGCTTTAATCGAAAACGACAAATTATCTGGAAAAGGCCAAATGTAGCAGAAGCAAAAAAGTGGGTTGAACTAACCAGGATATGACTGCAACTTTTTGAACAGCACAGAGGCAGAACAGATGATGAGTTGTAAGTGTTTGTCTGTGGATTGCTCTGTTTTAGTTTCGCCTCCCATGGCATTCCAGACATCCCTCTCCTTAGCAGTGATTTCCAATTTCTCATGGTGAATCCCAAGATGTTCCCAGGCCAGATGAGATATGTAGTCCCTCCAGCAAACTCTTGATTTGCCTCCTCCTAGATAGATAAGACTGGAAAACCTCCATGAGTGTCCAGGAAGCATCTCAACCAGATGCCTGAACCACCTCTGCTGTCTCGTTTTAACGCAAAGCAGCAGCAAGTCTACTCCGAGCTCCCTCCAGATGTCCAAGTTCCTCACTTTATCTCTAAAACTGAGCCCAGCCACCCAACAGAGGACGCTTTTTTCGACTGCTTGCATCTGTGATCTCATCCTTTCAGTCACTGCCCAGAGCTTAGGAACATTGGTGATGGTTGGAACCTAGATCAAGCGGTAAATCGAGAGCTTTGCCCTCCGGTTCAGCTCCTTCTTCACCATGACGGTCTGGTGCAATGGCTACATTTACCATTTTCTGGGAGAGAACCATGGCCTTGGACTTGGAGGTGCAGGAGAAAACTCAGGAAGCTTATAAAGAAAGGAGTGAAGATGTTGATAAACACAAACTATCAAATCTTCTGAATAGTGTCAAAGTTATTCTAGTGGACTTATGGCTCCATTTAAACATCAGTGCACAGCCTGACGGAGGTTGGAGATTAGATTTTGCTTTTGTTTGAGAAAGTTTACACCCTTGGACGTCCGTAGACCAAAGTGGTTTGCTAATGAGTCCAAGTTTGCCAGTTTGAGAGAACTTCTAATCCAGTTTCTAAGATGTTGGCAACGGAAAACTGTGTTTATTACAAGTGTGCTGTGTCTCTAATTGTGCCCTCAGAAAATTTTCGTCCCTTGTGAGGTATTTCGTCGGGCTTTATTTTGCTGTTTCTTCAAGCATAATCTGAGTAGCGTAGCACTGCCCTGATGTCTCCCCACATTAATTAGTGGGTTGTTTAATTAGTTTTGCTGCATTATAGGAAGTGGTTCCTGCCTTACAATGAAAAAAAAGTCTTGGACTTGTTGTCTTTGTGGTTCATTAAACCATTTTTTCAAGCATCAATTCAGCGCAGGTATGTAAAGCTTGATATCATTAATAACTACATTATACAGCTAAACGTGAAGTCCAGCTTTGTACTCTTATCCGAAGTTTATTGTCAGCTCGGACAGACGAACAGATCGAGGAATGCATGCAACTGAGGTAAACTCTGGTATTGATCAACAGGGCTTGATTTCCCCGTGGATGCTGTATACCAATAATAAAACACAATAGCCTGTATTATTCAAAGGTGTGTTTGGTTTAAGTAGCTGCTCAGTACAAGCTAACTCTAATTAAAGTAAATAAATTCCACCAATTCTAGCAGTTCTTGAAGCAGAGAGTCAGTTTTTTTAATACCATGTCTACTTTACTGGGGATTACCTCTGATTATCTGGATGTTCCTCGACAATTCCTAATAAACCGATCTGAATCTCTTCTATATTATATATTGGTGAGGTAAGAGAATGACTTTCCTGGTACACATGCATCTGTCTTACATTGCCACATTTATCTTGTTGCTTGCCGTTTTAAAATATCAGTTATTGCCGTGACAATGTTGGATTCTGACAGGTGGCTCCGACTTGGATCCTGTTCCTGGTCTGCAAAATACTCATCAGAATGGTAAAACATTCTGTGTTTAATTATCACACAGTATGCTGATGACCTCATGTTCTATACAGTAAAATCTTTTATTAATCAGATCAATATTTTGCCTTAACAAGCTCTCTGCAGGAGACCCTTCAATATCTGGATCTTAAGGCAGGTTTACCTTGCAGCTGCTCATTTAGTTTGCTCGAAAAATCAACACCGTCAATAATCAGCATTTCATTTTTTGCCGCTCTTCTAATACTTAGGTTGTAGCTACACGTCGTAAAGATCAATACGGCCAGCTTATTGATGTTAATGTTGATTAATTTAGTATCGATAGCTGAAAGTTGTATTTTTTCTGTCCTCTTATGCAGCTGGCCACAGATGTAAACTGAATCACTGAACTTAAATCTTTGGAGTTAATTATATGGAACAAAAATATGAATGCAGCCTGAGATATTTTATTAAACTCTATCCGTTCTGTTTAACATAATGGAATCAGTATTAGTTCCTTCCAACACATGGTATCTCTACAACATAATGGACGCCATGAACAACCAAGTCCAACTATAGTGGAAATGAAAATGGGTAGATTGAGAGTACAGTCATAGACCGAAAACCACAAGTCAGTGTTTCAAAGATTTGAATCGTGTAGTGCAACAGATCTGTGACAAAGAGCGTTGATGAGGTCGTCTATGCTGTCTTTCTACTCTTCTTTAAGGGCTTGGGGAAGTTGGTGGACTTTTTGGGGAAGAGGTTGCTGGACATTGACAGATAAAATGACTTCTTAGATGACAAATGGTGGAGTTGAAGTCACTCAGGTGCCGAACTGACATGCAGCATCCAGCAGCCCGTTCTGGTTTTTCACTTGTCGTCTGTGGAGTTGTGTTACTTAAATACAGCTGCATTTTAAGGTGGACTTTTACAGTCACTGGTCAAAGGAGTGTCTTAGTGGTTGGGGATTCATCACTAGTTGAACAGCTCCAATCTTTCCAGGAACATTTTGCACAATTCCCGAAATTTAACCCATTTATTTTTTAACCATTCCAATGGAAATGAGATGTTTTTGTCCCCAAAGTCAGAGTGGAAGACTATTTGCATGTTGCATTGATATTTTTTTTCAGTGTGTAGTTTGAAAAGAGATGACAGCTAAGCTTGTTGAGGTCTGATAAGGGATTCAGATGGATTTGCACTTGATAAATTGATTTGATTGTGGTTTCAGTTCTGATGAAATGCTACTGAACTCCAACCTGAGCTGATGTGTGATGCGGCTTCGTCCCCGTTTAGAGAAGCATCTCAATATATAATGTTGATAACCAGAGATAGTCACACTTGGACACGTGGAAAAAACACAGGAACATCCAGTCATTTGTGTTTTGTTTAAAAAAAGATGCAGGTTGCAGTTTGAAAACTTTGTCAAGGTGTTCTTGTTGTTTCGGTGTCTACTGCACACAGCATCCTTTGCACATCTGTACATTCTGAAGGAGAATTCCCTGCTGTATTTCTCTTTAGTGAGTTTCTTACATCTTTCCACTGCTAAAGGCCCCTTACGGAGGAGTTTCTCATTTGTATAAAGATATAAAGATACAGATAGACATATTGGAAAGCTGTTTGAAGCATATTTGCAACTTTTGGATGTATAAATATAAAATAAATCCAAATAACGAGACAGATTAAAAAACGAATAGTCTCAATCAAAGCAGCAGGAACTTGGCTTTTAGTCCCTAATATGGTTCAAGCTTCAGAAGAATTGGAGTCTTTTGTGTCTGATAACCTTATTAGGATTCATTTTCTCTGACTTTGAAATGCTCTCTGCAGAGAAATTGCAAAAATTTACCACAAGCAAACTGAGCATCTTCAGTAAAATCACTGGTTTGCCCTTTTAAGACCGTATCTGGCTGGTTGGTCTTGGCTCTGTGTTGACCGCGGTAAGTGGGCTGATGTGAGTGTGTAATAAATTCATGCATGCTTCTCTTCCGACTGGAGGTTTAAATTAATGAGACTGGCCCTGGGTGTTTTAAGCAAACACGAGGTTAAAGTTTATGTAAGCACATTAATGTGAAGATGTAACTGCCTGGAGTGAAAGAGACACATCTGACCTCCTGCTCAACGCGGTAATGTTCCTCCGTGGAGGGAAGGACACTCCCTGCCTCGGCTTCCTCCCGGCTCAGGCTGTAAATTACCAAGTATTCCCAGTCCTAACTGCGAGTTTAAGTGCAGGAGTGGTCAAAAAGCTGAAGATGTAATGTACATCACGAGCCTCCTCATTGCTTATTTATACGACCAGATTAGAGGAAGATTAAAAGAGGGAATACTAGCCTGGCTGTTTCGAAAGGGGATAAAAAGATAAGATGGGATGAAACTTTAATGATGGGAAATCTGGTTAAAGTTAAATTCATGAATGAAAACTACAACAACCTGGAAGGGCGCTCGTCCTCCACCAAGGCCGATGCCCTGTCTTGAAATTTGTTTGGATGCACGCTAAAATTTACCAGGTTCTTTCTTTGCACACACTCCACCTTTCCAGTAAGTTTCATAAAATTCAGTCAGGTAGTTTTTGCATAATCGTGTTGACCGACAAACCAACAAATTACACCTCGGCTCTCACCTCGGCGAAATACAGTGTTTAAAAAATTAGTTAAAAGTATGTGCCAGCTGGAAAATATAGAGGCAACAGTTGCAGATACATACATACAGTGTACACTGATCAGGCAGAACATCATGACCACCTGCCTAATACTGTGTTGGCCCCCTTATGTGGTCTAAAATGCTCTGAACCATTGGGCATGGACCAGAGGACCTCTCAGGGTGTCCTATGGGGTCTGGAACCAGGACATTGGCACTGGATCCTTTGGGTGCTCTGGCTTGTGCAGTGGGGCCTCTGTCAATCAAACTTGTTCCACTGCATCCTGTTGATGCTTGATCACAATGGGCTGTAGGAAGTTTGGAGGTCAAATCAACATGTTGGACCATTGTCATGTTCCTCAACATGTTCCTGATTGGTTGATGTTGTTTCCATGTGGTGGGGTGCATTTTCCTGCAGTGACATTTGGGATTTCCATTTGCATGAGGGAGTGTGCTTGTTGTGGGACAATGTTTATTTGGGTGTCTTCCATCAGAATCTTCCATCAGAACACCACATAGTAGCAATATGATCAATGTTATTCACTTCACCTGTCAGTGGTTTTAATGTTGTGGCTGATGGTGTACGTTTACAGTCGATCATAACTTGCAAATGCATTTTTGAATTTGTAGGTTGCACCCACACAGCATCTGTAAATGTAGAAAATTTATGGCTAAACTGTTCGACATATCGATGAAATGAGGGTTAAAGAACAATCAGCGTGAGATCACAGGTCATCATGTGCAAAAGACATTTGGTATTGATCAGTACTATAAATATGAAGGATGGATGACAAATAGAAGTTATGACAGACACCCACAACAAGACAGGGAGTATTTCAGAAAGGAAGTGACTTGATGGATCGGATGAAAAGAGCCAGATGAACAAATGAACAGAAAGACTAATGGACTGAGCGTGTGATAGACTCCACAATGGTGCATTAATATTGACAAAAACTGCCACAAACAGGAGAACAGAGAATGCAGCGCGCGCCCACTCCTATAAGGTGTCCTTCAGTCATTTATTCCTCGGAGAGCCCACCCTCTGTTCATCAATCACTTCATAATCGTCCATGACTTCTCTCCACACGTCATTTGTTTCGGCGCCAGGGGCGAGGTCTGACTGAAGCTGTTTGTCAGCGCGAACGGAAGGAGCTGAAATACGTCCTGAAGGGGTTGTGATGTTTGTGTTTCTTCCTTCACAGTAATTGTGCCACTCGTTTCACTGCTTAATGAGGAGAGCAGCAAGATAGCAGCTCGGGGTTATTAGTGACTGAAACACGAGATCATTTTCAGTTCATACTGGGAAAAAAACAGTTACTGTGAGTAATAATAATACCTACAATCAGCCCCGACAACATGACCACTGACAGGTGAAGTGAATAACTGTTATGCCCCAGTCTAGAGGGGTCAGGGACGCAGCATAAAAGAGTACAAAAAGAGCAAACTTTGTCTCCAAATTAAGAATCACAAATTTATTATAACAAAAAGAGGCCTGATGTACAGGTAACAAAACAACGGCCAAAGCCAAACCAAGAACAAAATAGTGCTAAATATGTACAGTGCTCCTATCTACAAATAGTTAAACAAACATCCAAATTTCCACAGAATATACAAAACCACCACCCAAAACTACAACACCAACACTATCTGAGGACACAGCCAATCTGGGGACAAAGTTCTTTACAAGCCAAAGAAATCACAATCACGAGCCACTGCTGCTAAGTCGTGTTTTCCCATCGTTGGAGGGAAAACGGGGGATTTAAAAAGCTGGAGGCGGCAGCACGGACCAGTCACATCAGGACACCATGCGCTGGTTGGAGGAGGCAGGATCAGCATAGCTGGTCTGGAAAAAGGTGAACACACACTCTGACGGGAAAACACAGGACGGAATACAAAGACAACACAAGACAACAAAACAGAGCGCAAACAAGACGGCCAGGGCTGTAACAATAACATTGATCATATTGGTACTATGTGGAGTTCTGATGGAAAACCTTAGATTTTAACATCCATGTTGATGAGACTTTGACAGTTTTTTTAGCATCTGAGGTTTTTTTTCATACTGAGCATGTGCGGACTGTGACTCCAGTATCAGTTAATTTTAACACATTAATTCACTGTATTTTGTTGTTTATTCTTCTCTTTGGCATCTTACTGTCATTTTCAAGAAAGAACTGAACACAACTTACATTTACACAACATCACAAGACAAGTGGGAGCCACATATTATTAAAAGTCTTAGGAAACAGAACTTCTTCTTGGAGCCTGGCCAACTTGTGATCATCCTAGGATGTTAAAATCTCTCCAACTTAGGTCGCAAACTGAATGCAAATGGACACCATGAATGAAAACTGCTGCAGGGAGTTGTAGGCAGAGTTTCCTTCTCCTTCCCTTCCTCTCATGTTGGTTACTGGCTGTGGGCAAATCTGAAAGCAAAATGGGGTCAAGTTCCAATCAATAGATGGGCCATCATTTATTCATACAACGCTATCTTCTCTGGAAGGCTCAGCTTTGACGGGAATGAAATAGTTTTTGTCTCGTAAGTCATTAATCAGATTACTCATCATCCGCGCGCTGACGATTGATGGTCGCGCTCACTTTCCCAGCTGTCATCGTCAGGTATGCTGTCAGCGTGGCTCTCTCCTTCACTTTCTCCGTCTCATCGGTCTTCCTTGAGGTTTTTATCTCCACTCGGAGATGATTTAGAGCCACTGGAGTGTGTGCTATAATCATAGCCTAATGACAGATAATCTCAAGCACACTAAATGACTTTAATCCTGGCCTAATGACAGATAATACCACTACTCCTCTGCTGTGTGCGCTGATTTGCATTTTCCCAGTGGATCGTGGCCTCTAGGAGAGAAGTTTGAAACCTAAAGCTGCGATAAGTAGTCGGTGTACTTTCTACCTGCAGAGGAAAGGAAGGGTGTCCTGTTCTCAAAGTCAGTTGGAAAGCTGTTTGTGAGTCAGTTTGGAAACTGGAAGTGAAATTTATTCATTTTGAAGCTGCTTTTTCCAGCCTGCTCCCCAGTCGCCCAGTGATCACGCAAAAGAAAAGAAGCAGACATGACAAGCCGATCAAAATGATTTCTTTATCAGGATCTAGACACCAGTGCTTCTGCTAATTACTTCCAATTAAAGACAGGGTTTGGTTATTCACACAGAGAACTGTTAAGATGCTGGGGGCTGAATGGTAAGTTCAGGGATGTTATTACAAACTCAATTAAGGCTCTTCAAAAAGAGTGTGTTATTTAGGCTGCGGAGGCTCCGGGGGAATATTAGGGGGTTCTCGATTCAGTCTCAAAGCCAACTAAGTATTCCACATCTCCCTCAGAATTAATCTGGTAGTGAGCATGCTGAAGACGGTGTAGATTCAGCTGTCTGTTTCCGCTGTGGCACAGTCCTGTCTCTACTGCTTTTCACTGAGCTGGGTGTTTTCATCTGAGAAGAACATTTAAATTTAAACTCTCAGGTGTGACTTTGTGGTAAAATTCCTTGAAAAACCTCCCGCTGGTTTCATGATTCATGAGAGAGCAGCATCAGAGAGCCAGGATGAGGCAAAAAGGAAAGCAGCCGAGGATAAATCCTCTTCATATTTCTTCTTTAGTGTCATTTATGGAAATGCGTGCAGGCGACGTGGAGCCATGAATGGGTTATGATGGAGTCAAGGTTACGGAGCAGATGAGGAACCAGCGGTCATGAATCTGGATTTAATATCCTAGAAACAGTAGTTACAGTAAGTTGGAGGACTACAGTCCATCTGTGTGGTATTAGGACCGGCTGGACAGGTGAGTTTGTTGAAGGCCGTCTCTAGAAAACATCTGGTTCCCTCAAAAACCAATGAAACCATTCATCATGGGGGTTGTCATCATCTCAGGTAGCTTGTTGTGGCTTCAAATTCTGGATTTACTTTCAAGTTTTCTGCAGTTCCTTTAAAGCTGGAATGATTCTCCGGTTCTTTCTGTGTGGAGTTTGTATGTTCTTTCTGTGCAGTGTGGGCTTCCACCAACAGTCCAACACATGCTGAGGTTAATTGATGATTCTAAATTGTCTGTAGGTGTGAATAAGAGTGTGCTTGGTTGTCTTTCTCTATAGCCCTGTGATAGACTGGTGACCTGTCCAGGGTGTCTCCTGCCTTCACCCCAAGTCAACTGGGACAGGCTCCAGCCCCCCACGACCCTACAGAGGATTAAGCGGTGTATAGATAATGGATGGATGGATGGAATGAATCTTCTACAGCTGTTCAAAACTGCCTTTACACATGAGCAAGACCCCAAAGAGACACAAGAGTAAACATGGGAATTTCCCCTAACCCTCTGCTACCCACTCTACACTCACTGGAGTTGATTATTAGAACTTTGGCATCAGTTGAACAGTTGACGGTCCGACACAGATGCTTAACCCTTTACTGCATTAATGGAAAGTGCCACTCAAGGAATGTTGCTATTTGCTCGAGTAGGAAATAAAGAATATTTGCTAATAGTTTACATCTTTTCAGTGAGAGAGAATGATTCTAGAAGGTCTGTCATGACTTTATCACTTAACCTGTTCAGAGACAGTTATAGAGGCGAGAAAAAAGTATGCGAACCTCTTGGAATTTCATGGTTTTCTGCATTAATTTCTCATAAAATGTGATCTGATCTTCATCTCTAAGTCAAGAGTATTGACAAATGTAATGTGCCAAAAACAATAACACAAAACAACTTCTGATCTTTCATGTCTTTATTGAGAACAACCATAAAAACCTCATAGTGCTTGTGGAAAAGGTGTGTGAACCCTTGAGTTGATGACCTCAGAGAAGCTAACTGGAGTCTGGTGAAGAAAATGAGTTTGGAGGTGTGGACTGGAGCTGCTTTGACTGACAAAAACCACTCAAACTTTTAGAGTTTGCGCCGCACAAGAAGAATATGTGAGCCATGCCTGTTTGAAAATGTTGAGAAGGTGAGAGGAAACATCTTGCAGCTCAAGAAGTCGGTTTTTTATATGATGCCGGAACATGGATACTGGACAATTCTACAAAATCCCCCTTAAAACTCACCTCTGTGGATCGAAGTTACATCTTAAGAAGTTTATATCTATGAATTAAAATGGCTTACGTCTAACTCTACACTATTGTTTCCTCTATAATGTGCAAATCTACAAAGTTCCTGCCTCTCTCTCCGTGCCCCCCTTCCCTGTAGCTGCAGCTCGAGCACACCAGCTCACCTAGGAGACTCTGTTCAAACACTGTAAAAGTTAGAATATTGGAGTTATTCAGGCAAATACGTGTGCACCGATCCCGGTTGACATGACTGGTTTCTTAATTTTGTTGCATGCAAAACCTCAGTAGTCTGAATCTGTGTTTCTGAGACTGTCGTCGGCACACTGCAGCTTCAAGGTGGACATTGTCAGTCGTGGCGCTGATGGATTATTTTGCTCGTTATGTGTCTTCCAGCGTATAAAAGACACCATATGGACACACTGAAAAGATACAAAGCTGTTAACTGCTCATCTGTCCATCAACGTCCTCCTAACACTCATTGCTGCTCCTTAAAATTCAATATGTTCGCTAGCAACTTGTCTGTCTTCTCATTTATGAACTAATGGTGCCTAAATATTAAAGAACTCAGTCGGTACTTTTCAGTTTTGTCACTAATTACTTGAAGTGACAGGCAGCAGTAAGGCAGATTAATGATGCGTGCGAGTAGGGAAAAAAAGGAGTGACTAATATGTACATAATTAGCGGTAAATAATCAAGGTAAATAATGTATACGAACGGCACTTTTTTTAATTGCACACCAATTAGGAAAAAGTCATTAAATAAGCAATCTTATTATGCTTTCAAACAAGGAGCTAATTATTAGGTACGGCTTCATTAACGGGCTATACGACAGTGCGTTCTAAAGTAATTCATCATTTTCATTCCTACTGTCCTTGAGTCATTGAAAAAGCTACTACTTAGCTGTTCATTAGCATTTAGTTCATTAGTTCATTTGAAGCCACTCAGGACTCTGTGGGTCTTGCTGTCAAGTGGCACCGATAAAACAATTACCGTTATCTCGCCAGCATTTAATAATTACACCTCATGAAAACTGCTTCTGCTCCTGTAGACCCAAAGAAAAAACTCCTCTATGCAGATTCCCTTTACCCACAGACACTACAAGAATAACAAAACCCCTCAAGCTGGGATCTCTCTGCCATCTTTTTTGTTAACCTTCTCAAACTTGCGAGCAAGAATATGACAAATAAAATCCTCCGTGACAGTTGTGCCATTGCCTTTACCCTCACTGGAGCCAGGTAAAAATGATGAAATACTGGCTCTACATCACGCCACAGACGGAGACAGGTGGTGTCACTGAGCTCAGGAGACACAGACTGCTGTGGGAATTTTAATGTCACATTTTCCTGCATCCCCCCCACATTAGAATAACAAGTTTCACCTTGAAAACCTGAAAGCTGGCCTCTTAATATGCTCCTTATGACCCGCGCATTCTTCTAAATTTTTGCAAGGCTAATCAGCCGATGTGTGTCTTCAGCGTCGGTGCATCTACATATCTTCATAGCTCACCGTCCAGGGCTCTAATGTGCCCTCATTTCAAAAATAGATGCTGATCACAGCTTAACGCTGTCACCGCTGTGTATTTTTTATGAAGTCGCTTCTGCGTGACCACAGCTCTGCAGCCTGCTGCTCTGATATTCTGCAGAGACTGCTGATGAGAAGAAGCAGGGCCGGTCAGTTTGTATTAGAGAGCAGGACAGAGCTGAGTCAGTGGCCATTAAAGACAGGAGGGGAAGGCTGGATTTCAACACAACGATACAACGCTAAATCAGAGCAAAGCACTTTGAGGTGAAACAGAGGAGGAGGAGGAGGGATGGTCAGTGCGGCAGAGGACGGATGGAAAGTGTGGAGAGCAGTGTAATGTATGAAAAGGGTAAACTTCAGGGGTCATAGTCTGCAGGATGTCTGCTAGTAGTATTCCCTCTGTGTTTCTCACAACTGCAGTGACATTTTCGACTGCCTTTCCCATTTTATCCCTCACTGACTTTGCTGTATGTGTGCACGGGCCGCCATCTGCTTTGTGGATGCGCCGCCTCACGTCTTTGAGATGACGAAGGAGGGAGGAAGACGACAGGGAGGATAGCAGGTATGAAGGAAACTAAGGAACATGAAAGGGGAGACGAGTAAGGAAAAGCCGGGAAACGGTGAATGTGAAGTAAGGTGGGGGAAGCAGGAGGGTCAGCGATGGAGCAAGGGGGTGAAAACGAAGATATCAGTGGAGTGAGAGGGGTTTAGTGTTGCTCGGAGAATTTAGCAGCTTCCTCTTGTCGGTTTCCCTGCAGTGACATTCTCAACTGCCTCTATAATTTCACTCCCCGCTGGCTTTTAGGAGTGTAAGTGTGTTCATGTTCAGCTCTCAGGCTTGCAGAGCAGTCAGTCTGTTTTTTAAAGACTGCGCCGGCATAAATATTAAAGAGGGAGCTGTAGTTATGTGAAATCCGAACAAACAGCCTCTCAGAAACAGGGAATTCCTGCGTTTCTCTGCATGCGCTCCTCCGTCGATTAAAGAGTTTTTAAACGCCGCACTTTTTCAGGTTGTCGTCAACTTCCCTCTGTCTGCATAAAAGACAGCATAAAGTCAAGGTTACAGTAGGGCTCTCCATTCGTGCTGCCTTAATGTGCTTGTCACAATCTATTTCCCAGCCGTCAGTAATACTTCCAGGGTCACCACCTCGAAGTGCTTCCAAGTGAGTCCAACACAAGTTTCTAAGTGTTTTTTAATTAAAATAAATGAAGATGAAGGAGTTTGATGGCAGTGTTGGGAATCAAAATAGGGTTTTACTTTAACAAACCCATAATTATGTCAAAGAAAATGAGTGTTTAGGAGTGTAAAACTGTGAAATGTGCAGGTTTGGAATGGCATAGCAGCCTCTTAGAACTGCTTAGATCTCATATATTTTATGTAAAAAGACTGATCGGGTTTCACTTTCAGATATCTGTAGTTAGAGTGAGCAATAAGGGTGTAGCAATACACCGAACTGTAGCAAACTGTTAGGTAAAGGCACTTTCGGTTCGTTACAGAGGTGTACCGCGGTATGAAAATTTAAAGACTATTACGAATGGCCAACGTACAGAATTGTTTTAATTGTAAACCTCGTAGTGTCCACAGTGGTGATGGACCTTCTCCGTCTCACAGTTGCACAGTATTGAGGAACTAAGAACAAGTAGGAGTTTCCAGTGGAACACAGGATGTGACCGACCGTTTTTTCTCCTGCCGGTGCTTCTGTGACGTTTGGCTAGAGAATGGGATGGTTAATGCTAACAGCTAGAAGTCGGAGCTGGAAGACGCTCTGCCGTCGTTAAAACCACCCGTCTGGGATCACTTCAGTTTCCTGGTAAAGTATGAAAAAGGAGTAAAACAAGTGGACCAGACCAAAGCCATAAGGAGCTCCAAACGTGGGAAAAAGTATGGTGTTTATTATTTTCACTTCACCGATCAACACAATTCAAAAACTGGTAGGTAGTTTGCACTCTGCACTTTCGACTCAAGTTGAAACGGAGACTCAGCGAGGCTGCATCTTGCTGCTACTTCATCTTAAATCAGTCATGTAATTTTGATGCGCTGGCGCGTCCATCGACTCCAGAGGGTTCCGTACCGAACCGAACCAAACCATGACCTCTGTTCCGAGGTACATACTGAAACATGATTTTTATGTACCGCTACAACCCTAATGAGCAATGTTTAAACTTTTACAGTGCATTATGTCCTGTTTTCTGTACTAGTACATTGCAAAAATAAGGCAATAATGAGGTATTAGAGAGGTCATTTTTAGAATCCATAACACTAAATCAGTTCCTCATGAACAGCCATAGTCCTCAATACAATTCCAACTCACATATGAGCAGATGTTTGGACTTTCAGAGTCTCTTGTGTCGGTCTTCAGGCAGCAGGAAGGTTTTCCACCATCGACTGTGGTCGTATTACAACTGTGTGATAAATTTTATTCCGGCGTAGCGAGCAACAACAACGACAAAAATCGAATTTTCCGTGAAGCGCACGATCAACAAAAAGATAAAAAACACTTCAAGCTCAGGCAAGAGATTAAATTTAAGGCGGGCGGAGAACAAATGTGTGTAATGGTGGTCTGCAGTGACGCCACCTGCAATCCTTCACTTCCTGGATCGGCCTTTTTCCAAAGAGGACCTTGGAGATTATCAGTTTGTGTGTTGCCTGTTATAAAGGTTGTGGGTCATCTGAGTCGAAAGGTCCTGGATATCTCTTTGCTATGAATGGAAAAGGAATCTCCTCAGACTACAGCTTCTACTCCATCAGACTCTTTAAGATCAATCAAACAAGCTCGGACAGGAGATCTTCCTCACCACATCCTACATTTCTGACTTACTGCGTCATTGGAGTCTCTTTTTTTTACCCCAGCAACCCCCAATTACGCTGTCCTGTGAAGACTTAAAGTTGTGCTTCAACGCTTGTCTTCACAACCTTGCAAAAAGGACAGAAACTCCTCTCTTAGTCGGTCGAAGAAAACCTAGAAGCCCTTGTGTTTCAGCCCTTCAGGAAAGCTGAGCGTTCGAGAGCCAGAGGGAAGATTGAGAGCGTCAAATTATCTGCAGAGAAGTTTTTTTTAAGGAGCACTCGTCTTCTAACGTCTCCTGAGGGAGGAAGGCTGTAAAGTAAAACTAAGTAGATGCAGCGACTGCGGCGCTTGTGGTTAGTGGAGGTGTGAAGAGGCAGCACACACACAAGAAAGAACTGATTCCCTGTATTAAGGAAATGTAGAGTTTTTTCTCCCCCTTTACAGTGTTGGGCATTAATGTAGTTTCTGTTTTTGGGAACAAAAAGACAGACTGATGTGGTTTTTATTAGCTTTTTATAGGAGCTGGAGGTGTGTGGGGGGCGGTTGGCCTCAACCAAGAAAGAGGTGAAATGCAAGTCCAGGTAACTGTACTGTGTTTTTACCAGGGATCGAGCGATGTGGGTTTTTCAGGGCCGATGATGATTATTGGTAATCAAGAAAGACCAAGAACCAATACTTAGAACTGATATGAGGTGACTATAACTGAATATGTTAAATAGAAATAGGAGTGGTTCCATTAGGACGCTCTCGACTGAGATTGATCAGTTTGTCTCCTGCAGTTACGTCCCCTGCTTTATTTTCTTAATCTTTCACTGTTCTACCACTTTGATTGCTCACTAAGGTTCATATCTTAAAGCATGATTAATGATCATTTTCCAGACTCTGTTTCAGGAAAATCCGTGGCTGCCTCCTAACTTAGCCACTAGCCATTAGCATAGCCTTAGCTGCTGTGAGAGAAGCTAATTTCCTGGCTTGTGGCGACGACTTGTTCAGTTTTTGCTGCTTGAGAGACATTGTTCAGACCACAGAGTGACGACAGACAGAGAAGTAGTGCATTTAATTTATCAATAATAATACTGATACCGATAATCACAGGAATGCCAAATATTGACCGCAGTAATTGGCCAGGCTGATAATTGGTCTTGCCCTAATTTTTACGAGTTCTATGTTTTAACTAACTCCCCACAGATAAACCTACATAAAGCATTTGACTGTTTGTATACACCGATCAGTCATACATTGTGACCACCTGCCTAATACTGTGTTGGTCCCCTTATGTGCTCAAAAGTGCTCTGAACCATTGGACATGGACCAGAGGACCTCTGGCGGGACGTTGGCACTGGATCCTTTGGGTACTCTGGCTTGTGCAGTGGGGCCTCTTTCAATCAAACTTGTTCCACTGCATCCTGTTGATGCTTGATCACAATGGGATGTAGGAAGTTTGGAGGTCAAATCAACATGTTGGACCATTGTCATGTTCCTCAACATGTTCCTGATTGGTTGATGTTGTTTCCATGTGGTGGGGTGCATTTTCCTGCAGTGACATTTGGGATTTCCCTTAGCATGAGGGAGTGTGTTTGTTGTGGGACAATGTTTGAGTGTCTAAGTCTGATCAACACGGATGTTAAAATCCAAGGTTTTCCATCAGAACACCACATAGTACCAATATGATCGATGTTATTCACTTCACCTGTCAGTGGTCATGATGTTGTGGCTGATCGGTGTATATGATGCGCATGAACAGCCACTAGGACATGGGTTGTAATGGGATCTACTCCACATTCATACCGAACAATCGGTATACGACGTGCATTTTAATCGGCCCTCCTGGACAGCCAGAGCCTCCAACTTCTCCTCTCACACTGAACAGGTCAGTTTTGCATTCCATCCACCATCAGGTTATTTTAATCATTCATTACCTGTCCTGACTTATTGAAAGCTTGACCGTTTTTCGGTTTCAAGACAGAAAATAACACTCCTGATTCCCGGGCTATGGTGAAAAATGCTTAAATATGTTGTTCTGGCATAATCAACTCTTTCAACTGAAGCAATGTTGTTCTTTTATGAGTCCCTGGTGTTTGATTCAGTTTAATATCCCACATTTAAATGAATGAATTTCTCTAAAATGCCTGGATGTTGTCAATGTGTGCTTGTTTTTGGGCCGAAATGAGAGAGACAAATAACCTTTCTGTGGATGTGTGTTGATGTTTTCAATTAGGAGGCAAATATATTCAAATCATTTACTGCAGCTGGCGGATTAGTAGATGTTTTATTATACATATATTCCCCTGGAGCCATTAGTACGAGTGATGTTGCCTGCAGCATTCCCTCTGAATCTGCATATTTCTGGCATTATGATTCACAGCGAGTGTTTTGGATTTCGGCGGCGGTTGATCTGGAGCCTGGTGGAAGTCCCGTTCCTCCGCTGCTTGTTTCAAGTCTCTGTCTGCGTTTGTGGCAGTTAAACCTGGCGGTTTTAAAGATGAAGAGATTTTAAATGTTGCCTCGTCGCCGTTTTGATCGCTTCATTCGCTTGATGTGCGTCTCCCACACAGCCACTCACGTCGCTGCTCAGTGTGACGAGCCTTAAGAGGAAAAAAAGGATGATTTGTTCTCTCCTTTCAAAGGCTGCGGTGGATTAGTGTAATGCAGAGCGGTAGGATGCTGCCTGTGTGGGCTGCTCCCTGTACATATGCATTAATGTGCATTCATGAACCCTCCGAGGCTGACAGGTCTTTTGACACCAAAGGAAAAAAAGCTGTTATTAAACTCTGTCTCACGAGAGAACTGCGTTATTCTGCAGCACAAGATGCATCTCCTTATGTGATTTCGCCTTTATTGCACAGAGTAAAGGCTTTTTGTTGTGCTGATTTAGACAGATGGGATCCACGTTTGACTGATTCGATCAATGCTGGAAGATAAAAATCAGACAGTCTGTTGTGCTTAAAGGGCAGCTTGACAGGTATTCAAATAAATACACTCCAACACGGACGCACAACTTCTCCACATTTTAAATGCAACTTGTTTGACTTTCACATCATCGAGACTTTCGCTGATGTGTTCAGCATGACTTGCCTTGTAGTTCTGGAGGAGTCTAAAGGAAAGAATCCCTCAGTTCTATCTTGAAAAAGGCACATAACTTCTACTGCATATGCCACTCTTTAAGGGCATCATGTCAGCTGATAAGAGTTAGATATAACGTGTAAATTCGCATTAGAGGTACAATCTACAGTCTTTTTTCTCTCCTAGTGATGCATTTCTACATGTAAACTCTCTGTAGATGGTGGGAAAGTATTGTGATGTTGGCATTTTCCAAATAACTTTATGGTTTTAATCACTAGTTTTAAGCGTTTTGAATACAGCGTGATGTTATTTGTTTTTAATTTAATGGCACGTTTAGAGTTAAATAAATGATATACTGGTGTATGCTTCAGGATGGGGATTAAATGGTAAATGGTCTGCACTTGTATAGCGCCTTTTTCTACCTTAGTGGTACTCAAGGCGCTTTACAACATGTTTCACATTCACACACTAGTGGCAACAGAGCTTCCATGCAAGGTGGAGCCTTCTATTGGGAGCAACTTCGGGTTCAATGTCTTGCCCAAGGACACTTAGGCATGTGGAGGGGCCGGGGATCGAACCTGCTCTACCACCTGAGCCACAGCCATCCATTATTGAATAGGTTGCTAACATATTATCCTGTGTTGTGTCCTCATTACGTCCAGTTTCAAAAGAGCAAGAATGTCAAACTCAAAGCTTCAAAATGGTACACTTCAAACCAGCGGAAGGTCACTACAGCCATGTTTTATATACAGTCTACAATCTTGTTTAGAGACGCATATCTACATACCTGACATGAGCTTGTGCTGAGGAACCTGGTCATACAAACATTTCTGTGAAGCCAAAAACGGTGCTTCATGTAGTGTCACTAGTGGTTCAGAAACTGTTTTCAAACTCATTTCACTGTCACCTTGTCACAAGATATCATCATTAAAATATTTATTTATAGGAGTAATGAATGGGAGGAGGTTGGGGTGGAGCGAGGGGTGTTTGCACCGACTAGGTTTTGCACAGTCAGGCTGCCTGTTTCCTTCTACTTCCAGTCTTTATGCTAAGTGAAGCTATCTGCACCCCTAGCTACTAGCTGTTGTTTCATTTAGCTTACATTATTGCCATGAAAATGACATGTTTTCATAGAACTTGTGGCGATGAAGCAAATAAACCGATCAGCCACAATAGTAAAACCACTTGCAGGTGAAGTTCATGACACCGATTATCTCATTACAATCCAGTATTCTGCTTGGATACTTCGTCTCCTGGCAGTCATGTGGATGTTACTTTGACATGTACCACGTGCCTAAACACTGCAGATCAAACACAACCCCCAATACAAACAGTGGAGGCCAAAGCGTTGACCCATCCTTCAAAATGCCCATATCCCAGTGTGATTGAACGTCTATACGCTGTGCTGTAATAAGCCCCAACCTGCAGCCCTCGTGACCTAAAGGATTTCCTTCCAATATCCTGGTGCCAGACTCCACAGGACACCTCCACTGGTCTCGTGTCTATGCTCTGATGGTTCAGCAGCACAAGGCAGGTGGTTTTAATGTTGTGGCTGGTAGCTGTAAGTGTGTTTACCGGAATTATTATAGAGAGGAATCAGTAAATCAAGTTTTTTGGTTGTAGTCAGCTGTATTTGATCGAAATCAGTGCTTGTCATTCTCATTTTGATATCATTTTTTTGTAACATGTGTGCTGTTTCCTGGCCAAAATGGGGAAACAGATGAAGAACCAGAACATTGTGTTGTGGTTTGGACTGTTTTTTCTGTATTGGTGTAACTTTTGTCACAGCTGGGCAAATGCAAACACAAATTCTGGATGCAGAGGAACTAGCAAACAGACTGAGTTTGTTCTAAGACAGCAGGAAAATGGGAGCTTGGGTTTGGGCAGGAGATAGAAAAACCCGAGGCTGGTGGCTGGGAATGTGGAGCTGAAGCTGTGCCGAGCAGGGCAGGGGGAAGTGGAGAGGGGAGCCAGGCAGAGAGGAGCGATCCAAGGAGCTGGAAGCCAAGGTAAGTCAATGAGGGGGAATGAAAAGGAAGGAGGGCTGGAAGCAGAGGTGGAGTCATCCAAGGAGCTGAGGACTCGGGGAAACAAGAGTTAGTTTAGACAGAATTACTGACAGGGCAGTAGAAGATCAGATGATGGCTGGAAGCGTGACTGATGGCATGAGGGGAGTCGGCGTTCTGGCAGAGTGGAGCATTTGAATCAGGCTTGATGATTGTGATGTAGTGCAGCTGGTGGAGCTCTGACTGCACTCCTGCAACGAAGCACAAGAGAGGTGATGCAGGCGGAGAAGGGTTGGAGGCAGAAGCTGACAGGTTTCAGCGCTGTGCCACACTTCCACATGAAGTTCACACACCTCCAACTCTCTGAGAAAAGTCTGCGCTTCCTGCTTTTTCTCATTTCCATCAACCTTCTCGTCCTTATTTTGTGTTATTTATTCGCCTTTCCTGCTCAAACTGCTGCATAAATAAGAAAGTTCCCGTCAAAGTTTGCACGTCGTCCAGTATCTGCATGTATAATCCATGTAAATCTTCCCTTTTGGCAGCATAAATGTAGTAATTTGTAGATGGCATCACATGATTTATACCCCAAAATATGCAAAATCATTCCCTTCGTGTCAGTTTTTGTACCTGAACAGACTGCATTCAATCCCTGACAGGGATCTGCCGCTGTACTGGAGGTGGGACAGTAGGTAGGTGGTGCCATATGCTGGTCTGACGCCTGATCAGATTTTCTCATCTTGTGCTATTAATTATGTGTCAAAGCAATGCTAATTAAACCAGGAGAGGAGCGCTCCTGCCATGTCCTTACCTTCAGGGTATTAGTTAGCACAGTACACTGCTCTGAATTTCAATTAATCAATTAACAAGTCGGGCCACAGGCAGCTTTTGAACAGATACTGGCTGCTGTTGAATAATTCATCCGTTTTAATCAGCTTGTTCTATCTATCAAGGCCGGAATATAAATCTAACATGGTGTGTAAAGCAAATGGAGATGAAGAAAAAAAAAAAAGCGGTAGAAGCATTACTGTATTTTTTGGGTGACTGTTTATCTTTAAGGCTGCCGCATGTTGTCACTGATTCCTTAATGAGATCATTATTTTTGTTTTTCTCAATTTTCCAGTCTGGTGAGCGCGGCAGTGAAGGCTGCCCGTCGTTCAGTTAGGTGAGCCGTTAACCGTGCATCGCAATCTTCTTTTAAACCTGGATCGGAATATATTGAAAAATTAGATGCTTCTCTTTAACATGATTAGCGTCGCGTTAGGAAAATGTTCACACATGATCACACCAGCAGTTTAAGCTTTGAGAATTCAGCAGATTACAATGAAATCCCTGCAAACCTTCGGCAAGTACTTGGTCACAAATTTGACATTGTTCCCCTTGGAAGGATTGAAGAGATGAGTTGAGCACATCCAGTTTTACAGGATAGAGACCTGCACTAAAGAGCAGTCTAATGGTTTGCAGAGTCAATAATACAAATATGTCTTTAGATAAATTGTGTAAACTGTTGTTAACAGGCCTGTTAACTCTAGAGCGGTGGTTCTCAGCTGGTCCAGCCTCAAGACCCACTATGTTTCTATTAATAACGGTCATGACCCAGATTTATGAAGTTTGCTGTTCCTGTTAACAAATTAAGGTTTATTTGGGTGGAGTCTCAATGCATTTTGATACAATTTAGGGAAATTTTGGCTCATTTTTTGCTAATTTTGGTATATTTGGATGCTTTTGCCAAGTTTTGGGCATATTTTGGCCCATTTTGACAGATTCTGAGCACATTTTCGTATATTTTTGGGACGTTTTAGCATAAATTTCTCCAATAAGCTGGCAGAGACAGATCTATAGATTAATAGTGGGCAACTACTGGTGTCACCGCCACTAAATATGCTGCTATTGAAAGCAAACTGTGTCATAAGAAACACATCCTTCAAAATAAAAGACTTTATACCACTACTACTTGGGGGGCATGCTTCTGCGACCCTCTACAAATGGCTTCACGACCCACTTTTGGGTCCCGACCCACCAGTTGAGAACCACTGCTCTAGAGAGAACGGAAAGATGGCTGGAGACCATCTGTGACCGAACAGACCTCGCATGCTGCCGAAGCAACAAGTTCAAGACAGTCAAGACACATTTGAGCTTAGAGGGAGAAATGACATGTTTTACAGCACTTATTTGCACAAGTCTGATGACCCCTGATGTCTGATTTGTTGTGGCTCAGTTAGCCCACTTTCATTTCTGTCTTAGAATTACTGTTAGATACACACTAGTTGAACGCATTATGGAAAACTAGACTCATTCAGACAGATTCTCTGGTGTAATGTCAGCGTCAACGTGGCAGGAGTCTTGCTTTGTCAGCCCACATGTAGAACATAATGGTCTGACTGCGCCACAACATCATTCTTCTATAAGGGAAGGAAAGACTTTGGCTTGTTTGTATTTATTTAACCAATCACAGTCATTGTTGGCGGAGCTAAGTGAAGGATGCGGCTTTGGAGTTTCCTCAAATGAGTGTTTAGTGGATTGTTGCGGTGGAATATTTGCACTCAGGGAGATGAGTGACTAAAATGGACAATCCCCTGAAAAATGTAACAAGTCTGTCCTACTGCATGATCCAAATCCTATGCAAAACTTTTTAATGGATGGTAAATAAATGGCAACACAAAGACACCAAAGGGAAGGATAAAGCCACCAATGACAGGCTTGTACTGGCAGCCTGCATCCAGAGAGTCAAACTAATGTGGCCGTAACAACACACACACACAACACTCTCTCCAACAGTTAACAGTGTTGTGACAGTGATATAGAAATAAGTATGGACAGGATCGCTGTGAATAAACTCCAGCTACACTGTACAACAATCAGCCACAGCATCATGACCACTGACAGGTGAAGTGAATAACATTGATCATATTGGTACTATGTGGTGTTCTGATGGAAAACCTTGGATTTTAACATCCATGTTGATGAGACTTAGACACCCAAATAAACATTGTCCCACAACAAACACACTCCCTCATGCAAATGGAAATCCCAAATGTCACTGGACTACCCCTGCAGGAAAATGCACCCCACCACATGGAAACAACATCAACCAATCAGGAACATGTAGAGGAACATGACAATGGTCCAACATGTTGATTTGACCTCCAGACTTCCTACAGCCCATTGTGATCAAGCATCAACAGGATGCAGTGGAACAAGTTTGATTGACAGAGGCCCCACTGCACAAGTCAGAGCACCCAAAGGATCCAGTGCCAACGTCCTGGTTCCAGACCCCATAGGACACCCTGAGAGGTCCTCTGGTCCATGTCCAATGGTTCAGAGCATTTTAGAGCACATAAGGGGGATCAACATAATATTAGGCAGGTGGTCATAATGTTATGCCTGATTGGTGTATATTCAATGTCACGAACAAAGAAGAAGAGAAAACATTTTGTGCTCATTACATGATTTATGTGCTGCATCTGGATTATTCTGACTCACCAGATGTAGACTGTGGGTATCAGTCTGTTTGCTCATGTTAGCTGCTTTTCTCTTCTCCTTCCACTATACTTTTTAGTTTTCAAAATCGACCTCACTGCATGAAACAACAACATCTGGGCAGCAACGTACCGCACTGAAAATTAAAAGTTTTGCTGAGGATTGCTGTTTGGTCCAGATGCTAGCTGACGTCTGGAGAAGTCTATCTCGAGCACATGCACTGTCTGGTGGGATGAGGCCAAGACTTAGAAAAGAAACTCCACAGAAACATCTGTTCTTTTGAGCTGAACACATTCCTGAAGTGTTGCTTTATATTTTAAACTTCTTGCAGAGCTGGAGTGGGTAGTTGTAAAGTGGATTACTCAGGAATTTTGATAATCTATTTTCTGCAGAAGTGAAAGAAAATGTGCTGATCATCATCTTTTGTATCATTTTAGATTAAATATCGTGTTCTGAACTGTTCATTGGACAAATTTCACGACATCAGCCGGAGCTTTTGGTGGGATTTTCTTCAACTATTTAGCAGAACTTCATTTGGCAGTACAATTAATCAGATTTTCTCGACTATCTGAGAAGTGACAGCTGAGGTTAAACGGGTCAAACAGCTAAAAATGCGGATTTGCTCCTCCTAGTTATGCATTGACGGACGGTCCTGCTCTCTGCTTGTTGCGATTTATTGTTTTTTCTGTTACTAGAAGCTTGTTTTGTGCTTGTTTTTCCAGACTACACCCATCCTCAGCCTCTTTGGGTCAAACTGGAAGTAGAAGTTGCGCGGATTAGTGGAATGAACATTGACGTTTTCTGCTCGAGGATGATTGTTAGCGCTCCGCAGCAAAAACAACCATCGCCGGAGCCTCATTATCCTGCTTACTGCGACGTGCTCTGAACGGCTAAGCGACTCACACTGAGCAGCACTGAACTCTGGGTTTGCGGGGCTTACAGAGCTCTGAAGTGCAGGACCTTCTGTTCGCCGCTGTTTGCTGAGGTGATGGATGGAGCTCATCGGTATTCAGGGTCTCTGTCACGGACTCTGTGGGCATTTTGTTATTCAGTAAAACGGCAAAGAAGTGGACAATGCAGGTGAATGAGCCTCCCTGTCGCTCCAGTGCCAAGTATTAGTGTGCCTGTCATGTCAGCGGTGATTAATTGTGCTCGACGGTGCCAAGGTTTCGGCACTCCGGAGATTTTTCTTTCAATCTTTTGAGACTTTTTACTGCTGTAAGAATCACAGTTTATTCACCGCGGATGATAAAAGTGACACCGCGGGTGGATGGATGAGCCGAGGGAGGTTTGACTCTTTTAAATCCTCCTCAGGTACCAGAAACGATTAAACTTTGATGTGATGGGTGGATATTTTATTGATATGAAAAGTATTGTCCCATCGCTCATGTGTCATCGTAATGGTTTCCTGAGTTGTACATTACGCCGGGACTTTCCTCCTTTTATTATCAGCACCTCAGGCGGGAGGAGAAGGCGTTTTCTGGCCAGAATTAGATCTATATTTTCTCCTATACTTCCTCTTATAGACTTAGAAGTTCTGCCTCTGCGTCCTGTATCGTCTCCTCTTCAATATCTTTCTGTGCTTTCTCCGAGGGGCTCGTATCTTAAAGCAAAACAGCTCTGATTTCCCCAAAGTCATTCTCCATAACGGGCCCTCTAATGTGATAAGAATGTCCTCGCTGTCGTTAAGTGTTTCAGTGCTCAGACACCTTTAACTTTTTACTCCTGGATGTCTGGAAAAAGGCAAACGTCAGGAGAAAAGGTCCGTGTACGTCGCGGCCATTCGTTTTCTTATTTTGAGATTTCAAAAGAAAAACGAAAAATAAACCGTTTCCCGTTTTTTTCAGTGATAATACAAAACGGAAAACGGGCCACAATTCATTATCCATTATCTGATTTAATTACATGCGTTTGTAAATGGAAATGAAAATTAAAATACACCCATGGAAAACTGATTTCTCTATTTCCTGTTGGTTTTTTTTAGCTAGCTCCACTAAATGGTGGAGCTAGCGATTTAGCGCTAGCTTCGCCGCTAGCGCTAAATCGCTACTGTGCTTTCCGGCAAAGCTAAAGTAACAGAAAACGTCCAAACCTCCCCAAAAACGTCCCGAAAAGCAGCCGAACGCTACGATTTAGCGCTAGCGGCACCACAAGGTCCCTCCAAAGAGAAAAATAGACCCCACACTGGTGAAAAGTCCACTGTGAAATAGTGAACAATGTGTGCCAAGCAACGTTTGGACCCCACAGTGGGTCTTCATCAGGCCACGGCATACAGCAAGGTCTGCTAACAGTGAGCTAACACTGGAGCTTTAGATGGTCCTGGTACGTCGCGGCCATTCGTTTTCCTATTTTGAGATTTCAAAATAAAAACGAAAAATAAAACGTTTCCCTTTTTTTCCAGTGATAATACAAAATAAAAAACGGAAATCGGGCCATAATTCATTATCTATTATCTGTTATCCGATTTATTACATGTGTTTGTAAATGGAAATTAAAATTAAAATACACCCGTGGAAAACTTATTTCTCCATTTCCTGTTCGTTTTGGCTCTGTGACCCGTCTGACTTCGCCATTTAGAGGAGCTAGCGATTTAGCGCTAGCTCCGCCGCTAGCGCAAAATCGCTACTTTGCTTTCTGGCAAAGCTAAAGTAACAGAAAACCTCAAAACCTCGCAAAAAGTCCCCAAAAGCAGCCGAACGCTAGCGATTTAGCCTAGCGGCAGAGCTAGCGACACCACAAGGTCCCTCCAAAGGGACAAATAAACCCCACGCTGTTGAAAAGTCCACTGTAAAATAGTGAAAATGTGTTCCAAGCAACGTTTGGACCCCACAGTGGGTCTTCATCAGGCCACGGCACACAGCAAGGTCTGCTAACAGTGAGCTAACACTGGAGCTTTAGATACCAGATCCTTCCTCATCAGAAGTCAGACGGGTCACGGAGCCAAAACCAACAGGAAATAGAGAAATAAGTTTTCCACGGGTGTATTTTAATTTTAATTTCCATTTACAAACATCCAATTAAATCGGATAATGGATAATCAGTTACGGCCCGTTTTCCGTTCTTCATTTTGTATTATCACTGAAAAAAAACGGGAACGGTTTATCTTTCGTTTTTATTTTGAAATCTCAAAATAAGAAAACGAATGGCCGCGACATACACGGACCAGAAAAGTGTTACTTCGAGAGGAACGACACAAAGAAAAGGGGTTTGTGTTGGAGGAAGGTGCAGCAGTTTAGTATTCAGGAAGGCTCTCCGTCCGGCACAGCCAGGGTCAGTGTTGAGGTTCATTGGCTGCAGAGGCCAGCAGGTATTCAACATTTAGCTCCGTTTTCCTCTCAGCTGTCTGTGTTTGTGCTCCACTGGTCACACTGTCAGGGACGCCGGCTCTTAAATGCCAGAGCTCCGCTGAGGAAAAGCGGCCCGGTGTTTTTAAACTCTCTCTGCCGAGTGTCACCTCACCGCACATTATCTCCTCGGGGATTACGGCGCTCGGCGTTTGGAGAGCCGTCCCTCTCATTTCACCTCTTCAGACGACTGCAATTCAGCCGCTTTTCACACCGAGAGCTCCCCCACCGCCCACAGTAACAAGCGTCTGTCAGGGCAAGGCCTGCAGGGATAAAGACTATCAGGAGGAGCTCCAGAGGACCACAGAGCTGCAGGCTTCTGATGACTGTTGAGGAGCTGGACGGCTTTTAGAACAGTGGGATTAAATATGTATGAACCTTCAAACCACAGCTTATCATACGTTTGATTATAAAGTGGATTTGTTCTGTACAAGAGGGTGTTCAGCGATAACTGCTGGAACAAACTATCCTAAACACACTTCAGTCAATACCAGATAATTTCAGAATCAAAGAGAAACTTCTCGGAGTCACTGAGGCCAAGCTGGAGGCTCTCTGAAGTCACTGTGCAGCTGGACGGAATGGAAATTGATGGAAATATTCACAGGCTCATATGCATATCAAGCAGATTCCTGTTACTGAGGCAGAAGAGCTTGTTTGTGAAGTTTTTCCTCACATAAAATCTACCGAACCACCAGATTTCACTTGGAAAAATGGCGTTTTTGGCATCAGCTAGCAGGGCAGATGGAGGTGCTTTTTCCCCTCAAAAGTCATTAAACAATTGGCACCAAAACCAAATCCAGTTACCTTTGGCCATTTCTGTTTTATTTCTCTGTTAGATTTGGTGTTTGGGGGAAAAGAAATGGGGGAGAAACAGTTTCTAACTGCATGTTTTTTGAAAAATTTATGGATTTTACCCGTTTTGTTCAGTTATAGAAAATATCTAGTACAGTTAGAGAGTAAAGGTGTTGATTTACACATTAACCCTCTACGAACCAACCATAGATTGTTACGACCCAGCCTCTAGGGGTAGCTAGGTGCAACAGTACAAGCAGGTGTTATTGGTGAGGCAACGCAATTTATTGCTCGGTGATGAAAGTAACATAAACCAGGTGATACAAAGTAAACAGAGTTAGTGGATGATGCTAAACTCAAAGTACCAAATAAAACCAAATGAAGGCCAACAGAGTTACAAAACAACTTACTAAGACTAAAGAACGAAACAACTCAACTCCCTAGCTAAACTTAAAGACAACAGCAACACCACACCAAACAGAAATAAACGAGTGCCGAGTCACAGAACTAACTAAACCAAAACTGGTGCCTCCAAACACACATGACAAAATGTCACAAGACACAAATCACCACTGACATCGGCAACAAAACACACAGCAACATTAGCATTTTATACACAGAAAACACAAATGTCTCACTAAACTAATGCAGGTGCTAACAGATCATGAACATCTTCACCAAGACACAAATGCCTCCCCATGAATTAGCAACTGCTGAAGGAACCATAGCATAGAGAATCACAGACAAAGAAGCACCAAGGCAAACTGGTCACATTACACCCCAGCCACGCCGACTGAGAGTTTGGTTGAGGGTTTTATCTTCTCCAGGTGTGAGACGGCTGTAGTGGATTGGCTGACGTGGGAGGGAACCAAGTGGTGGACCAATCACCAGGTCAGGAGGCGGGGACAGCAGGTGCTGAGGAGCAGGTCTTCAGCTCAAGGCTGATCAGACGAGATGACAGGCAGCTGGACTCTGGAGCAGGATCCCAAACCAGCCACAGCTGGGCTCACACGGGCCATCCTGACCCAAACGCTGCACGAAAGTCCAGCACAGAAGAAATACGGCACCAAGATAATATTAAACAAAATCCACGACTGTAAAATTACAGAAAAAGACTGTTGCACTGTATTTAAATTGGTTCATGTATTGTTGTTTTGCAGATATTTGCTGTTATTTGACAGATTAATTCTGCATATTAGGGGCTGAAAACTGGAGAATAATTTCCCCAGTTATCGGTTTTGTTAAATTACAGATAATCACAGAAATAACAAGTATTGGTTTACATGTTAATCCTGTCCAAAATATTTTTTAAAAATCTATCAATTTTTTTTTAAATTCTCATTTGTTCTTTTACAATATCTGAAGATAAAATTTCACTTTAAAATGTAGTTAAATATGCAAAACTCTATTCTTTCTTTCTTTCTTTTTTAAAATTACAGATATTTGCTGTTATTTGTCAGAAAAATGTGCATATTGAGGACTAAAAATTAATTAATCAGGTCAAACAGTATATATTGTGCAGATTAAAAAATCAGTATTTTTATATGTTCAGATTAACCATAACATTATAATGTTTAACTGTATTCAAGTCAGCTAAAAATATGATTATTTTTACAGATGTTTGAAGTTATTTTGACCATTTTAACAGTTTTTGAACATATACACACTATAATTCACAGTTTTTAAAGTATTTTTCTGGCATCTACTCTATTTTCAGTGTTTTTTTTTACTGATTTTTTTAAATTTATTTTTTAAAATTTATTATACAGTGCATCAATACTAAACCACAGACAGTTGAAGATACAAGTTACCTGGTGAACTGTGTCCAATAAAAACACAAGTGTTGGTGGCTGAGAGTCTAAATGACAAACATGCCGGTTTTCATAAGGAGGATGTCGTGATTACAAGCCCAAATTTCCACCTGCAGTTTTTAACCAAGCTGTAGTTTAACCCGAACCGTGATCTTTGTCTGAGCCACGTCCAACCAAACACAACCAACCTTTAACCGCGGTGTGTTTTCCTTAAATCAGTCGTTTGCTCAGCAGACGTTCTACGCACGTTTTCACTCGAGCACATCTGGTTGAACATGTATATGCTTGTGTTGTAATCAGTGCAGCTGTCTAAGCGGCTTAACAGCTCGTGTGTCATTATCCTTTTTTTTCTCCCTCAAATCACATCCCCAAAGCATATTGTTACACTTGAAGCTTTGTTTTTTCTTCCCCCATTTTCTGGATGTGAAAACAGGGATTGTGTGTGTCGGACTGGATACTGACAGAGGACCAACACTGCTGCTGCTGCTGCTGCTGCTGCTGCTGCACTCTTTCTGAAAGAGTTTAGCAGCTTTGAGAGGCACTGACAAATTAAATCATCATGCAGATACTGGCATCTGGCACACACACTGATCAGCCACAATATCATGGCCAGGTGAAGTGAATAACATTGATCATATTGGTACTATGTGGTGTTCTGCTGGAAAACCTTGGATTTTAACATCCTTGTTGATGAGACTTAGACACCCAAATAAACATTGTCCCACAACAAACACACTCCCTCATGCTAATGGAAATCCCAAATGTCACGTAAATGCACCCCACCACATGGAAACAACATCAACCAATCAGGAACATGTTGAGGAACATGACAATGGCCCAACATGTTGATTTGACCTCCAAACTTCCTACACTCCATTCTGATCAAGCATCAACAGGATGCAGTGGAAGTTGGATTGACAGAGACCCCACTGCACAAGCCAGAGTACCCAAAGGATCCAGTGCCAAGGTCCTGGTTCCAGACTCCATAGGACACCCTGAGAGGTCCTCTGGTCCATGTCCAATGGTTCAGAGCATTTTTTTAACTTATTTTTTATTAGATTTTCGTTATCAGCACAATATAACATATTAGTTTCTACATTTCAACACAGTTCAATGAGTTTCTTTTCCTTTTTCTCAGCTTTATATGAATTTTTACAAACCTCCCTGGACAAGATTGGATGGAAATCAAAGAAAATAACAACAGTCATAAAAGATAAATAAGCACTGTCCACTCCAGAATACAAGGTTATAGGTACAGACCACAGTGAAAAGCAGGATAGCAGCGTTTTGATATAGGCGAGAAGGATTTTGTTATTGCAACAACAAAGGTAGCATTGGTTCCCATCTTTTAGTAAAGGTGGTTTTCTGAAGTCTTACTGTCCATTTGATAAATATCCTAAACTTTTTGGGATATTGTATGAGGGGGGTTCTGGTGTTCAGAGCATTTTTGACCACATAAGGGGGACCAACACAATATTAGGCAGGTGGTCATGATGTTATGCCTGATCGGTGTATGTAGGCGATGACGAATATTGTATTCAGGTAATAACCAGTGATCACCAGCCATTAAGCTACTAAGAAACGTGCTTTTTATTCGTTGGTTCATCTCAATGCTTCAGAGTTACTGCTAAAGATGAAGACTCCGTGGCGGTTGTGGAGTCTGTGTCTGTATTTGTGTTAATCATTCCAACAGAGTGGTACTCCTCTGCAACAAATAAGAATATAAAAATATGACGGCGAGGCGGATGAAGACTCGTGCTGTTGAGATAAAGCGCCCTGGTGTTGACAGAGCAATCGAAGCTAACGCCTTGTTGTCGGAGTTGTGGGCTCGGATCGGACTGCAGCGTGAATCATGGTAATTGGCTCTTGTCTCGGCGGTGGAGAACAACATCCATTAGCGGAGAGGCTTCGGATGGAGGCAGCGCTAGTTTGGCTTTAGCTTACAGTTTACTGCTTGAGAGAGGAAAACTGTGAATATTAATGAAGCTGACGTTCATGAATCTGTGTGTGTGTGATACAGTTACGGTGTGCAGACCGCAATCTCATGAAACATATGTTCATTTCTGTTCTTTGTCTTTATGATTAATTGTATTATTCTTCCACGGTGCCTCAATTAACAGCAGCTCGTGCTCAAATTTCTAGCCTGTATTTTTAACCCTCTAGACTCCAAGTAGGTTCTGGATGTTTATTCTAGTCATATATTTACCCACTGTGGGCTCATTTTTCCCAGCAATATAAAGTCCTGCACCTCTATGGAGACAGTAATGCCATGGCTAAAAGCAAAGAGAACTCAGAGATGTCTTCTGTGCAGGATAACACAGTTAAATATCATAAATCATAAAAAAAGAAAGGCTGAAGTTGAATTTTTATTATTTATTTTAAAAAATTAAAGACACCTACACCATTTTCCAGGTGCTATCATTCTGCAAAATAAATAATGGTGACTCTACATACTGTAAATATTTTACTACGTACATTTTAAATTTGCACCCATACTTCCCCGATCTGCACTGTGGAAATACTGCCTGCAGTTCATCCCAGTTCAGCTGAAAAAGTCCTTGAATTCTAGCTGGGTCAGTTTCCGCATTTTGTTTAGTGCCAATGATTTATTTTTGCCATTAAAAAAAACAAACACTTGTAGAATAAAGTGATTTTGATTAAAATATCACGACTTTAAGCTAATTTTCTCAGCGGAGCGGCACGTCACCGATAAAGAACTCAAAGACGGTTGTTAAAAAATCGAAAATTCAGTGTTTTTTTTTCCTGTTTTCACAGTTTTGTGCTGATTAATGCTTGGGCTGGTCCGATTAGCAATTTCTGTGCTCTGGAAATTCAAGTCCAATTAATGACAAATATTCGAATATTTGGCTCGTGCGGCAGCGGGGTTCAGTGGGGGGTTAATGACTACAATATACAATAAATAAAATAAATACAATATTAATTTCTTTGTTTGTTAACACAGTGCTTTGTGACAGTAGGGTAGAGCCGAAATGGCGGCGACTCGGGGAGTACATGGGTGCACATGATTATTCGGATTTCAGAATTGTTATCCGAATACTACCACGATGACAGAATATTCGGATATTCGGATATTCGGGTCCACCTCGAATGAGTGGTGGAACTGTGGTTTGTTTTTCTTTGTTTTTGCCTTTGAAACCAGTCAGTGAGTTTTGGGGGTCAGCGGGTTAAAGATAATTTAATGCATAAGGAGATGTTGCTCAAAGATTCTTCTTTTTAGCCCTGAAATGCTTAATTCTGACTAAATTCACAGCATGACAGAACATATAAGCAAAATAAAAAGTCAGTTAAATGGTTAATGACTGCATAATGTTTAATATGATGTTTTTATTGCTGCCAGTCGTCCGTAAACCAAATGTGTGAAGCATGTGAAGGTTTCCTCTGACAACTCTTATTCATCTCCATCAGCATCCGGCCTGTAATGAGTCGGTCAGGACGCCATTCATCTCCTCAACGCGACGTGATTACAGCATTCATTTATCCATCGAGGCAGAATTACACCATTCACCCGTCCAACTGGACATTATTACGCCGCTCATTCATCTAAATATGGTGCCATTACAGCGGAAAGACCTGTTTCCACCTGGGGAACATTAAACCTGCTTCCCACTGATTAGACTCCACTCTGCCACTTACGTCTAATGTCCAGAGCCAATAGAAACGATGAGCTGCTGTCAGGAGAAGCTCTTTATTTTTGACTTCTTGGTTGCCTGTTGGTATTAAATGCCTCTTAGTCTCACTGGATGAACTCTAAAATGCTCAGTAGTCAAGCCGAAAGCAAAACTGTGTTTGCTTGATGCAGAAAAGGTGATAATTTGGCGATACAAAGCAGCTCCTCTCCAGCTGTTTTTAACAATCCAACTGTTTCACATTCAGGCTAAGAGACGGAGAATAATCCACCTCCAGCGGCGCCTGATGTTGTGAGATCCTCGGTGTGGTTTGTGCTTGTCTGTGAACCACTCCGCTGTGTTTCCCACTCTGCAGAAGAGCTTCGGGTTGTGTTATCCAGCCCCTTTTAAGATTTGATTTGTTCACAGGGCGCCTGGGGCGTAATGTCAAAGGCCTGTTTTCACTTAGCCGACATTAAACTCTCAGCTAATAACACTCCGCCAGTCCTTTCACACACAGCGGCGTTTATGAAGGCTAAATAATGCGAGGCCGCTCTGGTTTATTTTTTAATCTGAATACAGATGGTTTTCTGTGTGAATGCATGCTGGGAAATGCTGAAATATGAACTCTTAATGGTTGGTATTTAATGAACCCTGACATCTTTAACCTTCAAATATAATATCTCTACTTGTTGGCAACCTTCTACTATGCTATTCTGTGTGATTCATTAATGTTTTTCAACTCTCCACTCTCTGGTATTCCTTAAGCTACTTATCTTTAACAGAATCTAACTGAATTGAATTGTTTCATCGAAAAAGTGTCCACAGTATACACTTCTGAATCACTACAGTAATACTAATGTAGAAGAAAATGTTGTAACTGATGCTGGAAAGTAGTAAATGATAACGTTATTACTGCAGCACTTTTCAAAAACACATTACAATATCCTTTACAAAAGCCTAAAAAAAGAAAGAAAATTTAACCTATGATGTTAAATAAAAGGAACAATATTACAGAAATGTCATTGAGCGAGGTCAGAACAGTCCTCAAATTTATAATGAAGCTCTAAAAAGGTGTGTTTTAACAGACATTTTAAAAATGAAACAGAGCTAATCGAGCTGATCTCATAAAGGCACCACAGCCAAGTTATGGGTTGAGCTTAGAGCAACTCTTTCTTTGGTACTGAAGGTTTTAGATGCAACAGCCTTGTAACTAAAGATCCATCTTCGGGCTGCCGATGTGAAGGAATGGCATTATTCATGCACCGAATCAATGAAAAGCTAAACCAGAGCATGAAAGTGACAGCAATTTAGAGCACGTGATAGGGAATCTCGTTTGGTCGTTCCTCAGGGCAAATTTCCAACTGGAAAATCTTACAGGTGGCCACCAGTGAAAAAGTTGGCTTTAAGCTGCTGTTGCCACAGCTGGAGAGATGGAAAGAGGTCCCAATACTACCACAGGTTAATAGATTCTCTATAATGATCAGTTTATTTCGAATCAAAACTGCTTTGAGGTAAAAATAAAACAAAACAAAACACCAGCAGTACTTCAAGAGAAAGTTACAGACAGTTGCATGCAAGATAAGACATATGAAACGTATTATTCTCCACCGATAAACATTAATGCATTAAGAATAATGTCAATGCTATTATTAGATTGCTAATTTGACAAGAATTTATTTAAAAAACCCAAAAAAACTCTTTCAAGTCAAAGTGAAAACTGATTTCTATAAGGTGATGCCAGTTAATTAAAATGTTCAATAAGCGATCCTAGCAGCTTCAGCAGAAATGGATTGAGACTGATCCCATAAGTGCGTAAGGAGGCTCACCTAACTGAACACAGGTGCAGGCAACTGATGCTACAAGCAAACACACCATCCCCACTGTGAAGCACGGAGGTGGCAGCATCATAATGAGAAACACAGTGGTGACAGCATCATGATGTGAAGCACGGTGGTGGCAGAAACATGATGTGGGCATGGTGGTGGCAGCATCATGATGTGAAGCACGGTGGTGGCAGAAACATGATGTGGGCATGGTGGTGGCAGCATCATGATGGGAAGCACGGTGGTGGCAGAAACATGATGTGGGCATGGTGGTGGCAGCATCATGATGTGAAGCACGGTGGTGGCAGAAACATGATGTGGGCATGGTGGTGGCAGCATCATGATGGGAAGCACGGTGGTGGCAAAAACATGATATGGGCATGGTGGTGGCAGCATCATGATGGGAAGCACGGTGGTGGCAGAAACATGATGTGGGCATGGTGGTGGCAGCATCATGATGGTGGTGGGAAGCAGTGGTGCGGAATGGGCACAGATCGATTGGTGGCAGAAACATGATGTGGGCATGGTGGTGGCAGCATCATGATGGGAAGCACGGTGGTGGCAAAAACATGATATGGGCATGGTGGTGGCAGCATCTTGATGTGAAGCATGGTGGTGGCAGCATCATAATCAGAAGCACGGTGGTGGCAGCATCCAGCATCATGATGTGAAGTACGGTGGTGGCAGAATCTTGATGTGAAGCATGGTGGTGGCAGCATCATGATGGGAAGCACAGTGGTGGCAGCATCATGATGTGGGCATGGTGGTGGCAGCATCATGATGGGAAGCACGGTGGTGGCAGCATCATGAGGTTGGAATGCTTCTCAGCAGGAAGGCTTATAAAGGTAGAGTGTAAAACGAATGTAGCAAAGTATAGAGTAATCCTGAAGGACAAAATGATGCAGCCTGCAAGAGAACTACAACTTGGGAAAGCATTTGTTTTCCAGTAAGACAGTGACCAAAGTATCCAGCCAAAGCTACACAAAGCCAAAAACCTTTTGGATAGCAGGCAACCTGTTCAGTCCTTCTGTCTCATTTTGACTGTTTTGAGCCACAGAAATTTGAAACAAGTGTTTTTTCCAAACATTTTACCCAAATTTCTAACCATGTCTGTTTTTTTCTGCTTTCTCATTGGTCCACAGAGGTGTGCGACAGCCCACTGGTGTCCAATCTGCTGCCATCATCCTTCAGAAGCTCCTCCCAGCTGTCCAGCAGCCACGCACCGGGCTTCGCCAAACTCAACAGGAGAGACGGTGAGGACGAGTTTCTGCTCCCGACTGAACTGTTTAGTGCATCATATTGTGTTTAATGAGTTGGACCTGAGCTCTGGAAGTGATTTTAGAAGGAACATTAGACAACATATTAGGCAGTGTAGTGCTTTATGACCTGATTCTGTGACTTCACATGCTGAGACATGTTGTTAAAAAAAATCCCAATGAATTACAACACAAACCCTGTTCATGTGTCTGCATGTCTGTTAATTTAATGTTTATTTTTATAGGGACATCGCCAAAGCTGGTTTGCAATGGTTGTCATCAGATGAGCCTTTAAACTAGATATAATACAACAACAAAATACCTTGAAAGACAGCACAAAACACAAAGCTCAGCTATGTACACTAATCGGCCGCAAAATTATGACCACTGACAGATGAAGTGAATAACATTGATCATATTGGCACTATGTAGTGTTCTGATGGAAAACCTTGGATTTTAACATCCATGTTGATCAGACTTGGACACCCAAATAAACATTGTCCGACAGCAAACACACTCCCTCATGCAAATGGAAATCCCAAATGTCACTGGCCTACCCCTGCAGGAAAATGCACCCCACCACATGGAAACAACATCAACCAATCAGGAACATGTTGAGGAACATGACAATGGCCCAACATGTTGATTTGACCTCCAAACTTCCTACAGCCCATTGTGATCAAGCATCAACAGGATGCAGTGGAACAAGTTTGATTGACAGAGACCCCACTGCACAAGCCAGAGTACCCAAAGGATCCAGTGCCCTAGTCCTGGTTCCAGACCCCATAGGACACCCTGAGAGGTCCTCTTGTCCATGCCCAATGGTTCAGAGTATTTTATGCCACATGAGGGGGACCAACATAAAATCAGGCAGGTGGTCATAATGTTATGCTTGATTGGTGTATATACAGAGAACAAAACACCTCTGAATGTATGGGTGAATACGTCGCCAAATTAGACACCAAGCGCCACATACATGCATGAGTGTGCAGGAGAATTTACAGGCTTTGGTGAGGACATCGCGAAATGCAAAGTCTTCAAACAGTCTTATATTTATTGACAAGTTTGCAGGCTACACTGAAGAACTTGAAATACTTCCTCACGCTGCTTCTCAGGAACTTCTTTGTTGTGATTATTCAATCAGCAGGGTTGCAGTGAAGTGTTTCAAGCTGACTGCAGCCACCTTTTCTGGGCTTCATACTTGCAACATTTATAAACTGTCTTTATTTTTAATTCAAACAGGTTATTAAATATTAAATTTCCCCCCACTTTCAAAGAAGTTTTTGGGTTTTAAATAAAAAAGTGACAGGCCTAGTTAATGATATTGACTGGAGTCATGTACAGTATGTTTATGGTTCCAGAAAAAGGTGGCAAGTATTTCATTACGTTTAATGATCAGTGGCGTCTGAAGGCGCCTAAATGTACGTGTGAAATAAGGAAAAAGGTGGATTTGAACTGAGGAGGTTGTGTTGTATATACCTTGTGCAACAGAATGCCCCGAAACCTGTAAGTTATTCAATATAAATCCTTATGAATATTATTTTTGAGTGTATGAACTTTAAAAGGTACTTCAAAGATTTTTATCTTTCTTCTTCTGTGTGAAACTGTTCTTAGCCTGAAAAGCTGGCGGGAATTTTTACAACAGTTTCAAACAGAATGCAGCTAAATGAAGATTAAGAGTGATGCAAATGATCACTTGGTTCAGTTTCTCAGTGTGTGATGCTACGTTAACGGGGAATTGTGCTTCTTTATTACTGTGGAGCTGCTCTGGAGCTCAGCGGAAGAAAAACTTTCGTTCACCTCAGGACACAGAGCTCAAAGCATCGCAAACAGAAAGGTTTTTATGGGATTCGCTCTGATGAACACACAAGTCACCGGTGGCTAGTTTAGAAGAAGACAGAGGATTGGAATTATTTCTCGGAGACAAGACAAAAAAACAAAAACCTTCAAATGCTGCTTGTCGTTATTCTCCATAGGTGCCGTTTGTATTGGAGGCTTTATACAGGAAGGATAAGCGCGAATGCTGTTTGTTCGTCCTGCATGAAAACCCAGCAGGGAGCCTCGTGCTGGATGCTGATGTGAGGCTTTGACAAAATGAAGATTGCGATTTGTTGTGGAGCTTTCTGCGGGGAGCGAGCTTCGCCGCTTTATCCTGACATCAAAGCTCAGAATCAGCTGGGGGGGCGAGGCGGGTTTAATCTGGATCTGAATGATTTCCACCACCTGGGAAACCAAAAGGAAGCCGAGCGTGAAGACATTTATCCGCTTGCTGCCTTTGTTTGCTTACACGTGAACAACAATGCTCCGAAAAGCTGCGTCACGTTTAACATGTTTGACATCTTCTAGAGAGACGTGACATGTTTGCTCCACGTGGAGGTACATGGAAGAATAATACACACAATATGGACCTTTTAATATATTAAAGCTGATCTGCTTCAGTTTCACATTCCTTGTTTTTGTGCTTGCTCGGTCACACATGTCAAGACTCACTGGGATACTTAAATAAAATAAAACTACTATTAATGCCATTCAAATCCTGTCTGCACCACTTAGTAATGTACAAACATCTGCTCTGAAAAAAGCCTGTTTTCCACCGCAGCTCTTGTTTTTGCTGCACTGACGTCACTGACGTTCGGCTGATTTGCGAAGCGAGTCTGCAGGGGGCAAAGTGTAATCAGGGCAGTTTGGAGTTTTTATGGCTGGACTTGCATGAACGCACGCTAGAACCAGGGTGAGGCGGATTGAAGAGGAATTCATTTTCATGCAAATTGTAGATATACTCTGAGCTGAAACCATTTAAGCTCCTTTTGCCCCTTTCAGACGCATTCTTTTTAAAATCAGTTATGATGCTTGAAGCTGCACGAATCAATATTTTCACATTAACAATGAATCAGATAATCACTTTTATTGTGAAAGGTATTCCTCTTAGTAAAAAAAACACAGAGAGCTTTTTTTTTCTTTCAGCATTTTAGCATCTTTTAGCTTGTTTTGGTTTTGCCACTTGCAGCTTTCCCCATTTGGTCATGGATGGATTACTGAATGGGGTTTATTGGGCATTAGCAGGACCAAAGAGGTCAGGAGGCCTCAGACACAGCAAGAAAAATGAATGCAGAACAACTATGCAGAGACGCAAAATTACTGTGAAAAGACACAAAACGAGTACATAAAGAGAAACAAAATGTCATAGAGCTGAAAAATTAGAAACAGATTTCGACAAGGGGATGTCATTCAATTAAAATGTAAAATAAGGGATCCTAGGAGCTTCAGTAGAAATGGATTCAAACTAATTGCATAAGTGTTCACCCCTTTTAAGGTGACTCATTTAACACAGGTGCAGCCAATTGGCAAACACACCATCCCCATTGTGAAGCACGGGGGTGGCAGCATCATGATGTTAAGCATGGTGGTGGCAGCAAAAGACACAAAACGAGTACATTAAAAGAAAAAAAATGTCATAAAAGTGAAAAATTAGAAACACAAAACTACCATAAAGAGATAAAATTGACTTTGAAGTGACAATAAAGAGTTTTTTGAACCTGGGGTCCTTTATTGGAAAGATGAAGTCTTTTGCTTGTGTATATGAAGGGACCCAAAGTCCTTCTAGAGCAAGTCTCGCCACTCAGCACCCATCTTGGTAATGCCTGTGGGCACTTATTCTGGGCAAACAGGACCAGCTTCTTATTTAAATTAATGCAGATAAAGTCAGAACTGCACTTTCAATGGTCACTGCAACATATAAACTGCATGTATAGAATTACTAGTCAAATCTGATAAATGCGGCTCAAAAAGTTTGGTGACTTTGGCAGAAATAAGGTGTAAAAAGTATTTTCCCCTCTGCTATACTTTTACTATACTGTTTGTTTTCCACTTTAGCTGCAGTAAAGCAAACAACTGGCTTTTCACATGGAGAGGTGGAACATGTATCATACAGCAGCCATGTTTAGCATTTTGCGGCCATAGATTTGTATTCAGGATTCTTGTAGTGGTGAGTTCACGTCCTTATTAACCACCTTATTAGCGTCTATGCCCAAACAAAGTGCTCTCAACTTCTTTCCAGCCATTTTCCATAAAAGAAAAAAAGACTAGACTTCATAAATCCTGGCCCAGTACACTGAGAAGGTTAGCAACTAGCTGGTTTGGTGGAGTGGGGGATTATGGTGTGGGGTTGTTTTTTAGGGGTTGAGCTTGGCCCCTTAGTTCCAGTGAAAGGAACTCTTAATGCTTCAGCAGACCAACACATTTCAGATAATTTGATGCTCCCAACTTTGTGGGAACAGTTTGGGGATGGCCCCTTCCTGTTCCAACATGGCTGCCACCAGTGCATAAAGCAAGGTCAATAAAGACATGCATGAGCCTGTCTGGTGTGGAGGAACTTGACTGGCCTGCTCAGAGTCCTGACCTCAACCCGATAGAACACCTTTGGGATGAATTAGAGTGGAGACTGAGAGCCAGGCCTTCTGGTCCAACATCAGTACCTGAACTCACTAATGCTCTTCTGGAAGATGGTCAAAGATTCCCATAAATACGCCCCTAAACCTTGTGGAAAGCCTTCCCAGAAGAGTTGAGGCTGTTGTAGCTGCAAAGGGTGGGCTGTCATTTCCCGGCTGCATTCTTCAGATCCAGCTCTAGTTGTTGGAGGATCAGGGGAGACGTCTGTGTCACATTTCCTTCCCAGCTGTATTAATGCAGCAAAGCCGGCAGGATCCCAGCTGTTTGCTGAGGAAATCGATGAATAAATGAACGCCTCCGTCTCATTTGCAACTGCCGCTGCTAATACTCTGCCTCCTCCAGTTGTTCTCAGAGGAGCAGCTTCACTTTCAGTTCATTTGCTCACTAAACGAAGAGATTAACGGAGCCCTGGAATACCACCGACAAAATAAATGAACGCGATATTAAATGTGGGCTTTCAGGAATCAATATGTTGTCTTTTTAGTTCATAGTGAAGCCTCATAAGCAACCAAGTTATGAATCTCTTAATGATTGACATAAACCATCATGGAAACAGTTGGTGCTAAAGGATTCAGACCCCTCTGGTGAAAATTAAGTGTTTTTTTTTTAACCTCGTTATATTCCAAAAGACAAATCATAAGTGGAATAAACAGTCAACACCGTGGCTGAGCATTCCTCCCAATGACAGTTTCAAAAACATGAATTCAGACTTTCAGGGTTTTGAGTGTAACAAGCCTAAGAAACCAGTTCTTCAGCTTGCGGAGTGGAGCTTTCTGTATCATTGTTTTTCTTCAGAACCAGCTTCCAGTTTAAAAAAGAATGACTGAATTACGCCAATATAACAGCCTGACATCCTGTAAGAAGTCTGTAAGTAGTTTTACAGCGTTGGAGCAGAGTTGTAGGTGAGCTGGTGTGCTCGAGCTGCTCTGACTGGAGCGTGAAGCCGGGATTACGTAGATCTGTGCAATCAAAAGGATACGTAGAGTTACATTAAAGACATTTTAGGACAGGAAAGGGTTGTTTTCATGGAAACAACAAGTTTTCAGGGGTTTAATCAACAACCGCAGAGGCACTTTAAAAACTTGTGCTGATTATATTGGATATTCTCCCCCTTAAGGTAAATGACTTTGTTTGTTTAGTACCAATTGTTTACTAGTTTAAAGAGAACAATTTAATCAGTTGTGTAAAATGTATTAGGAAAAGCTCCCAGGTGTGTTGTAAACTCTATAGTCATTGGAAATCATTTACTATTACTATTCCAGGGGGTTGTGACCGCTGGGATAAACTGAAAGAAATCATGTACTGCTGACTAATAGTTACACTTTAAATCTGGTTCTTAGTGTTAATTTAGCCTCTTTCTGCCATGTTCCCACTCTGATCTGTTGAGCTAAGTAGTGAAAGTCATACAACAATCACACACGCATGGAGGAGAGTGAATCAGACTTGGATCATCCTCAAAAGATGGTATGGTGAGTGACATCCAGAATGACTCCTGAGTTTTCCTGCCACGTCTTGAGTGGAAAATCACATCCAGTGACAATAAAAATCATACCAGCTCTCAACCCAAAGTGGGACAATCTAGAGCGCATGTCGTTATGGGATAATGTGATTTCCACTACAGTGCACAAAGATCGTAGTTGAAGCGTTTTATTTTGATAATAGATGGATATTTCACCAGGAGCTTAAAAATCTTATCTCAATATCTTTAATAAATGGAAATGTATTATTATATAGAGCATATTTTATCATGCTTCCAATAGGAATCACGTTGTTCCAAGGACTTGTACAAAATAATATAGTTTGCTGCACCAGCATCAAATCAGAAATTAATCTTTTTTATAGAAAATACTTATTTGTACTGTTTACTGGCTGAATTATTCTGGTTTCCTGGAAAGATTGCCAGGCTTCCAGATCATGGCACATCTTAAAGTTGCGCCTCGGTTACTTGATCTAAAGGAAAACTTTTGACTTATAAATATTTTGTAGAAAATAAGACTCGTCAATGCAGTGCCAGATCTCAGACTTCGGAGCACAGGGTCAGTATGCTCAAACTATAGCTTCAAACTTCCAGAAACATACATGAGTCCTAAAACCAGATGTTCAAACCCTCTACATTCATGCACGTGCCCAACTATCGCTCTCCTTATTCTTGCTGCCTTTTTTTGCTTATTGAGGGGCAGTGGTGTTGCAACAGGTTAAGCCCTGGGTTACTGATCAGAAGGTCAGAGAATCAAACCCCCACTGTGGTTGCTGTTGGGTCCTTGAGCAAGGCCCTGAACTCCTGACTGCTCCCCGGGCGCTGCACCACGGCAGCCCTCTGCCCCTAATACGCAATGTAAATAGGATGGATTAAATGCAGAAAATGACTTTGTCCAATGGGATAAATAAAGGTTAAATTATTAATTATTATTATTATTTTAAACCAGAGTTACTGTTTCCTTCATTTGGCTCCAAAAACATCATCTAATGCAGTGGTTCTCAACTGGTGAGTCCTTTAAAAAGTCTTTAATTTTAAAGGACGTGTTTCTTATGACACAGTTTGCTTTCAGTAACATGATATTTAGTGGTGGTGACACCAGTAGTTTCCCACCATTAACCTCTAGATTCGGCTCTGCCAGCTTATTGGAGAAATTTGTGCTAAAACGTCCCAAAAATGAACCAAAATGTGCTCAGAATCTGTCCAAATGGGCCGAAATATGCCCAAAACTGGGCAAAAGTGTCCAAATATACCAAAATGAGCAAAAAATAAGCCAAAATTTTCCCAAGCTGTATCAAAATGAGTTGAGACCACACCCAAATACACCTTAATTTGTTAACAGGAACAGCAAACTTCAAAAATTTGGGTCACGACTGATATTAATAGAGACATAGTGGATCCTGAGGCTGGACCAGTTTAGAACCACTCATCTAATGGAACCACAACAGCTTCTGTGTCGTTGCAAAGTTTGTTGGACTTTGTTGAGACAAAAGTTTCAGCTAAAATAACTAGAAACTTTCACTGTTTTATCACATAAACACCAGCTCAGCAGTGATGAATGTGTCTATATGTGGTGGAAAACATGCAGAGAGAAGCTGACACAGTCCTTTTAATACACTGCAGATTCTTTTGAAACGTGGCACAATATTTTGTGCAGTCGCATCATTTTCCTTTTTTTTTTCTTTTTCTTTTTTGCATCGGGGCCCAGAAATGGCTGAAACGCTCTGGCAAGAAGCTGATTGGAGATGGATGTCTTTCTTACCAAGAGCCTGCAGGATGAATCACTCTCTATTTTGGACTCCACACCTCTCTGCTCAAGATCCCTCTTCATTTTGATTTCCAATTCTCACCGTTCATCCCTCACCATGTTTCTACTTCTTCCCCCTTCGTCTGTCTCCCTTTGTTTTAAAGGATCGTCTTTTGGATTCTCCCCCTTTTCGTCTGCACATCCTGTTTTCTGTTGCAATCATTAGCTTCCCTCCGTCTGCAGTCACATTTTCATCAGCGAGGGCTAATTTAACCGGCTTCGTCTTCTCGCCAAATGTTAATAGCAATCTGCGTCTTTAAACGTTTTCTTTTCTCGGGCAACACCGACAATTATCAGTCATGCTGCTGCAATTATGCCGGAGACAGACTTTAAAAAGAATAATTGTACCGCTGTAATCACTTTCTAAATGAATTTGATTTAAAAGTGCAATTTAACTTTAATTAGAACCTTTTGTGGTTGTGTGCACAGCCTGCCGACTAGTGAAGTATTGACTTACGTTCATGTGTGTGTTTAAAGTTCCAGTGTTCCATGTAAAGCTTGACGGCAGTGTGTTCTACTTTTCCTGTATATGTATATATATAGGAGACATTTGATGTTTCCCAGCAGGCTCTCTGTCCGTCTGCCACGTTATCAGGCTGCTGAAATTACCATCCCAGCTCACCATTCTCATGTAAATGATGAGCTCTCACTCGAGGCCCGTCTCTCCCTTTCAGCCACCCGTCTGTCTGTTTCACTTTTCCACCGTCTCTCTTCGGCCTTTTCCTTTCAGCTTCGCTATTCCTTTTACTCATGTCTCTCTCTTTGTACGATCTGGACGGTCTGTCATCTGTACCTGTCAGGTGGAATATCAGTGCATTATTAATGATACAGCAGCCTTTTCTTTACTTATCCATCCATCTGCTCCTTACAGCGGTGCTGCTGTCCACGTCAGGCTTCGTCTCCCTTCAGCGGTAAAACAGAAGGAGAGCTGGGCGGCTCTGACCGGCCTTCCTTCCCCACCACACTACCTGTACCGCTCCAGTAACAACACACAGACAAATTGAGTTGGTTTCAGGTGTCAGTCCTTACAGGTGAAGTGGATAAGCTCAGTTTAGTTTTGGTTTTATGGAACAGAATTCGCCCTCAGTCATACTAAATATAATCATATTGAGACTTTCAGGGGAAAATGACAGTAAATGAGGTCAAAGCAGGGAATTTCGTGGAATCCAATCTTCTTTGTAATTTGGCACCAATTAGGGGAAACAGCGATAGTGCTCAATTAGTACCTTTCCCGTTAAAGCAGTCCAATTAATTGCTAGCATAGCCCGGAGAGCCTTTTGTTCAGTGAACATTAGGTTAGTGGAGCATGAAAAAAAACAGCACTTTCTTAGGAACACCTGTGCAATCCAACACAACAGCTCTGTCATTGATTCTGCTTTACTGGAGCAGCATTTTCTAGACATTGTTGGAAAAATGATATTCTACTTTATGACAACTAAATATAATGCAGCTCGATACATCACCGGGACTCACTACCACCTCAAACATGTCACATTTTTGCTCCCTAGGGTGGACAAAATGTTAGAAACACTCAAACAAAGAGTCTTGTTCCTGTTAAAACATGCACGAGGCTGCACAATAGCATCAGCATCTCCAGACATGAGACTTTCTAAGCATCAGTGTGCATCAATTTTCCAAAGAAGACGCAGTTTTTCACCTGCCAGTTTTGCTCTTTAGGTGGATTTGTAACACAACTTCTCCTGCAGTAGGAACTGATTCATAGATCAGTGTCAGACTGAATCCCTCCAAAACAGCAAGATGCAAGATAAGTCAAGAAAATAATAGATACCCTAAGTGTTAAAAGACAGTAAACAGAGTACAGTAGACAACTAGTCCATCAAAAGCCAGACTAAAACGATAGGTCTTGAGGTTACTTGGTAAAATCCACATTCTCTGCTGCCCTCAGGTCTTCAGGAAGGTTGTTCCAGAGAGCATAGTAACAAAAGGCTGCCTCACTGCGGGTTTTTGTTGTGACTTTGTGTTTAATGAAAAGGTGGCTAAGAAGACCTGAGGGTTCAAGAAGTTTCATAGGCTAAAAGCAAATCCAATCGATAGGCAAGACCAAGGCCATTAAGAGTTTTATAAACCAATAAAAGGATCTTAGAATCAATTCCAAAACAGACAAGTAGACAGAGACTTTAGAACTAATGTGATGTAAGTTCTCCTCTAGTCTTTGTCAACACATAGCTGAGTTTTAAAGAAGTTAGAGTTGTTCTTGGGGAAGCTAGATAGCAGAACATTGCTGTATGTGCAGTAGTGTCTCTGTATTAGCTTCAGAGAGTAAAACAGGCACACTCCAGTAATGTTCTTCAAATGATAAAATGCATTCTTGGTTAAGTTCATAATGTGAGGCTGAAAACTGAGATCGGAGACAAAGATGACTGAAAGGATTTCCACTTATTGACACTGGTTGAAAGCCAGTGCTTGCATTTTCACATTAAGTTTCTCTCTTTCAGTTTTAGTGACCAGGACTTCAGTCTGAAGGACTAATCTATGCTGGATTATCTAAAATACAGTTAAACCAGCATAGATTAGTCCTGAGTCATCAGGAGGCACAGCAGTGTGTAGTTGTGTGTCATCAGCGTAGAGGTGGAGACTGACGCTATCAATTGTTATGATGTTTCCATGTGGTAACATGTTAGGTTTAAAAGTGTAGGAGCTGAAACTAAACCATGAGTGACATCATCATTATTTTTTAAATAGCTTTTAGTTAAACTTTCGTCCATGCTTGCAAAAAAAAAAAAAAAAAATCTGTATTGGTAAGACAACACTTGACCCAATTAAAAACAACTTTCCCACAGTCCTTGAACATCTTGGGTGTGACATGCCTTCTCGTGAGGAAACTTGACCAAATTTAAGATTAAAATCAGGATATTTTGTCAAAATCTCTTTATTCAGCTTGTCACATTTAAAATTTGGACCGAAAAAAGTTTGTACTAAACAGATGTTGTAAAAAACTAACTGTACTGTAGTCCTATGTGCAACTGTGAACCTATTGGTGACTTAGTCCATGATAAATGGGACTTTTCAGTCTAACTGGGAATAGGAGCATAGAAGCACATAGCACATCCATTCATTCATCATGTATACACCACATAATCCTCTGTAGGGTCGTGGGGGGGCTGGAGTCTATCGGGTGAAGGTAGGGGACACCCTGGACAGGTCACCAGCCTGTCACAGGGCTACACATAGAGACAGACAACCAATCACACTCTCATTCACACCTACAGACAATTTAGAATCATCAGTTAACCTCAGCATGTTTTTGGACTGTGGGAGGAAGCTGGAGTACCTGGTGAAAACCCAAGCTGCACAGGGAGAACATGCAAACTCCACACAGAAAGATCCCAGGTGTCCTAACCGGGATGCGAACCAGGGATCTTCTAGCTGTGAGGCGACGCTGCTAACAACCAAGCCTCTGTGCAGCCCCACATAACACATCAATTAACAGTTAACATCTGTGGGTGCTTGGAAAAATGTTGTACATCTTGATTCTAGGTTTTTTCAGCTTTCTGTGAAATAAATATAAAAGAAATTCAGCTTGCATGGTTTCTGTTTTTTGTAACGATTTGTGGCATTATAAGTTTGTTTTTGCAGAGAAGCCATTTTTGAGTTCTCTCTGCTTCCAGTCATGGTTGTGCTGTTTCTATAGAGGTTCAGGACTTTATACTGCAGTGAAAAATGTGACAGGAGCAAACTGCCTGGGGTGTAGAGGGTGGTGGAGTCAGGTCTGCAAAAAAGAATTGTTTATAAGATTTCATCAATAATTTCTAAAGCTCTGGATGTATCTCTTTTTACACAACCATAGCCTGTAGCCTTGATAAATGAAAGCAAGCGAAAATGTTCTTTTATTTCATGGCAGAAATGCTGTAATTAGTTTTACTTTGCCACTGGCAGCTGTCTCGCTGCTCAGCCAGCAGATCACTGCAGCTTTCTGGCCCGCAGATCAGTGATGTCACTCCTCAGACTGTCATTAACTGTAACTGTAGCTCTCAGTGGGTGGCCAGAGCCGGTTGGTTGACAGGAACCATGGAGACGACTTTGATTTAAAGTGAAAGCCGTGACAGAAAGTGTTCGGACCGTCAGCCATAAAGTTCACCTCTGTTTCAATTATATGTGACAGGGTGGACACAGTACATTTCTGTAACGCCTCTTAGTCTCTGACTCGTTTGCCTCTGATCTCTTTCAGTCTAAGCGTCATGAGGAAAGGTCAGAGTGTCTCCTCCTTTCTGTTCTGCTGTCGCTGGACACGTCTGTTAGTCAAGAGCTTATTAGCTTTGGCCTTTAGCTCTTTAAAGATCAGCCTCCACCCGCCACCAGACCGACACTGATTTATTTTCACCGCGAGCTTTTCTGCTCGGCCTGACGCCAGGAGTCCTTTTAGATCGTTAACAAAGTAAAGGAAGCACAGAAACTTTGCATTTCCCTGTTGCACCACCCCCACAGATCTCATAAAAAACCGAAATAACACACCATATATCCATTTCAAGATGATGAATGCAGGTGCTTTGGCAACAAGCATGACCTTTTGCTATAGTGGTACACCACCAGACTGCTTTATAAGATGTAGTGGCAATGTAGATTTTCCCCTCTTGATTTTTTTTATCCCTTTTTTTTCATTTAGTCTTTACAAAACAAATCCTCAGGAAACAGGGCAGAACAGAGGTGACTGGCGTGTGCTTGACCCGGAGGCGCTGCAGTTGTATGGCATTTATCCTGTGGGGATCTGGGAGAGTTCAGGCTCTGTGAAGCTCCGGTTATTGAGGAATGACACCGCTCAGTGTCCTGGAAAAGCTGAGCAATGCCCGGGCGCTGGAAAGGAGGCTCCAGTCGCTTGATGAATGCAAATTCTGTCCTGGTTGTGAGACAATGGAGCAGCTCTTGACTCCTGCAGGGGAACTGTTGGGCCAATGAAAGTTTGCCCATCCAGTGTAATTGGGCATTGTGGACACAGACAGGACCTATGTCTGTTTAATGGCTTTTACTATGGGAAGTTGGAACACATTCACGTTCTTCTTAAACTCCGGTAGGGGGCTTAAAAACACAAGGTATGTATATCAAAATTACATATTTTGAAGTTTTTATCTTGCACAAATAATCCCTTTCTGACTTAAAGTGCCTCAGATGGAACTCTACACTCTAAAAAGTGCAGATCGATGAAGTCTCAGTCTTTCTTTTCACCCACACCTCCCCTCTTGTGGCAGCTCAGCACACCAGCTCACCTACAGCTCCTACCACACTGTTTACAATGGCAAAGTGTTAGAAGAATTGTGCTTATGTTAAGAATTATACTTATTAGGTAATCATTGAGTGATTGTCAGGACTTTAAACCATACGTGTCAGCAACCATGATTGTAAAGATATGAATCACCATAAAACATTCCAAGCTGTATGTCCTCACAGTAAAGAACATAGAGAACAGAACTGACCCGTTAAGATTGTGTAAGTGACACTTCTCTTATGCTGACTCTTGTGCTGACGTGTGGGGACGCCCCTGTGTTACATGATTGTTTTTATCAAATAAAAAGAGCCATAGCTTGCTGTCTTCCTTCCTGTACTGTGTGTATTTTCAGGTTTTGAACCTAACACAAAGTGTTATAGCGGAGTGATTTAGCCATACATGTTCAGCATGGAAACCAATTCTCAAGAAGTCTCAGTAGTCTTTCTGAGACTGTTATTGATACTTTGCAGTTTCAAATCTGAAATGACTGTTTATTTCACTCATGATGTGTCTTTTTGCATGGAAAACATACCATATGCAAATTATAACAAAGCAAAATACTTGATTTTCAACAAATGGAGTCTTTTGAGATACTTGTTTTTTAGTTCAGTATTTCCAGCTTCTGCTTTTTCATAGTTACATTACATTTCAAAGGCAAATATTTTTAGTTTTTTTTTTTCACTAAACAACACACATAAAGTGATTCAAATTGGCCCATTTTTTTTACCAGCTGCAGCAGCAAAGTGATGAACACATTACTGTATCATTGGCTCTAATCCAGTAATGTTGGATTGGTCATTGTACCTAATAAGTGTTTTTATGTCTGGAAATGAGTTTGCAGGACTTTTATTGTGGCGGTACTCATTGGTACTGCAACTTTGCACTTGAGTAAAAGAACTTTGTATAACAGGTCTTAGAACACTAACATGAACTGTATTGCCAAAAGTATTGGGACGTCTGCCTTCACACGCACATGAAATTTAATGACATCCCATTCTTAATCCGTAGGATTTCATATGGAGTTGGTCCACCCTTTGCAGCTACAACAGCCTCTTCTGGGAAGGCTTTCCACAAGGTTTAGGAGTGTGTTCATGGGGATCTTTGACAATTCTTCTAGAAGTGCATTTGTGAGGTCAGACACTAATGTTGGACTAGAAGGCCTGGCTCTCAGTCTCTGCTCCAATTCATCCCAAAGGTGTTCTATCAGGTTGAGGTCAGGACTCTGTGCAGGACATTCAAGTTCCTCCACACCAAACTGGTTCATCCACGTCTTTATTGACCTTGCTTTGTGCACTGATGGGCAGTCATGTTGGAACAGGAAGGGGCCATCCCCAAACTGTTCCCACAAAGTTGGGAGCATGAAATTATCCAAAATGTCTTGGTCTGCTGAAGCATTAAGAGTTCCTTTCACTGGAACTAAGGGGACACACCCAACCCCTGAGCAACAACCCCACACCATAATCCCTTGAAACACCTGAATTCAGTTATCTGGAGGGGTGTCCCAATACTTTTGGCAATATAGTGTATGAAGGCATGTGCTTGTGAGCTTGTAATCAGTTCTGTTTGGGATTTTTATGGACAAAATGTAAGGCGGAAATTACCCTTTGACTGTCTTCATGACTTTCAGACTTCAGCCTCCACTGGTTGGGTTGTGACTGAACGTTAGGGTCAAGTGTTGGTGTGCCAAGAAGTAAGTGGTGTAAAGTTGGGATTAACTAGTAAACTGCTTTGGTATCAGCACTGATGCAGGTAAATGATGTCGAACTGGAAGCTTAAGAGTGAATTTGACAGCTGTTCTACTTTCAGGGCATCCTCTCAAAGAGCTGCTACACATTCAGATGGTGTCTGCGTCTTGGGCTCGTCTGACATCAGCCCTTTGACCCACTGCTGCACCGAACAAATGCAACAAAAATGAGGCTTTGTGTGGCAAAAAAACGTGTCTCTGGGCCCAGGGTAACTCTCAGCCTGCTGCTCTGATTTCTGCCCCTCCACCAAAATAACCCAGCACTGTCCCCTGGAGGCTTCACATGAATTCTGTTTGGAGCTTTGTTCGAAAATGTTGGCTTCCTGCTGCTGCTGCAAAGAACAGACAACAGCCTGGTGATATTTTTATGCTTTTCGGGAGCTTGTGGACTCCAAATGTTCATGTGCAGTCACTCTTTTTTTTTGTATTAATGCTGGTGTATGTTTAAGCATGTCCAGTCCCATCACTTGCTCGGTTTACCCACTTGGAGACCAAAAGCGAGAAACAAAGCCATAGATTCTAGCATGAAAACTTGGTGTAAGTTTAGGGCGAAGATTAGGAGAGTAGTAGTTAATGGCGGGGTTGTGGTAATGCATGAGAAAATGAATGTAAGTCAGGGTAGTGTCCTCAGAAGTGATAGAAACTGCATGTGTGTGTGCAGCTCAGTGGGACTCTGGTCAGCAGCCTCCTCCTTCAAAATCGTCCATCTGGTGTTTGAGCTCTCAGGCGTCGCTTTGGCCTGACGAAGCACTTTCCTGCACAAACATCCACACACACACAAAGATCCCTGCCTCGTCTTTCTCTTGTGGCTGTTCTGTGTCTGAGAACGCGGACAAATTTAATGACAAAAAGCTTGTTTATGGCTAATCGATAGCTTTCGCCACGTCCTTCATCGACAGTGGTTTGGGATGACACACGTCTCTGCCGGCATAATCTGCAACAGGCCAGTCTTTCTACAAACGTTAATTTGTTTTGGCAAACCCTCTTATGATTTTACTCACCCTACTGATCTAGAATACAACCGATCAATATGCTCTCTATTGGTGAAATGTAATACAGGAAAGGAACCTGCACAGGTACTGTAAAACCAATCAATTCTTGGCACCGCAGCCTCTTATTGATGATATTTTATATAGCAAATGATAAAAATATCAGGCAAAACTAATCAATAGATCACGCTACAGCCTCTTAGTAGTGCTATATTTGGTGAAATGGTCTGGTATTCAGTGCAGCGAATCAATGCAACCTCTCACTGATGAGGTTTCGTGTGGGAAATGATCTAACGGCCCACACAGCGGCGTGCGGAGACTCGTTGTTTGCCCGGAGCAAAACATCTCAGCAGTGAGGTTAAAGGACATGCAAGGGTGGGACCTCGCTTTGAGGATCTGGAGACATTCGAGGGCAAAAACTGCTCCGGTAATTGAAGACAAAACGGAAAAGGAAAAACACCAGATGCTTCTTCTGCTGCCTTTTGTGCAGCTTTTGTTGTCTCTCTTCGGGTTTGCCAAAGGGCATTTGGACAAGCAGCGGAATTTTAACAAAAAAAGTGCGGGGCAGAAGAAGTTGGCTGATGAGGCTGGTATCCAAAGGTTAGGTTCATGCAAAAATATTCATCAACTGCTGGATGGATTGCCATGAAACTTTGTTCATAAATTCACATCCTCCTTTGGCGATCCTCTAATTTTCCTCTACTGCCATCATCAGGTCAAAACTGTCTTTGTGCAATACTCAGGTTCAAATAGCTGCAAAATTAACGGCATCCAATCATTCCGCAGCCCTGCTTTGTGCTTAGCGCTAATTGGCATGCTAACACAATGAAAGAAGATGCTTAACAAGGTAAATCTTGCACCTGTGAACATCAGCAGCGTCTTTGTGAGCATATTTGCATGTTGACACTAGAATTAAGCCACATAACTACTGTCCCCAAGCCTCACAGAGTTAAACTGCAACAACATGTATTATGATTCTCTTATTTATGTAAGGTCCTCGTTGCAGTTCATCATACAGTCCAATTACAGGCTAAGTGTCACATACGGTGCATTTGTGTGCAGAGACAGCGAGAAGGCGTGAAACCTTTCATTCAGAACATCTGCTACACAGCTCTGCATTTCCCCCCCAAAGGAAAATCAAACTCAAGACAAATGAAAAACATGCATGAAAAGCTGCGGCGGCTGCAGGTTTGTTAAATTGGAAAACGGTTCGGAATTGGCAAAGGCTTTCACTCTTGTTTTGATTTATGAAGACGAATGAACCCATGAAAATTGCAGCATGCGCTGCGTCCAGACTGGCTACTGGTAATAAACAACAGCAATTAGAGCAGCTGGGCTTCTTTAAATGCTGTCTTCTTCCTTAAAACAGATGACAAATGGGTTTTAAGTGGTTTCCTGTGTTCAATTCTGCATGTGAAGCAGCAGAATGTGGTCAAACAATTGATTCCTCACACACACACAGCTGATTTCAAAGCTCACCGCATCTTTTAGCTCGGTGGTTCTCAACTGGTCCAGCCTCAGGACCCACTATGTCTCTATTAATAACGGTCGTGACCCAAATTTTTTAAGTTTACTGTTCCTGTTAACAAATTAAGGTTTATTTGGGTGGAGTCTGAACGGATTTTGATACAATTTAGGAAAATTTTGGCTTATTTTTTGCTAATTGTGGTATATTTGGACGCTTTTGCCAAGTTTTGGGCACATTTTGGACCATTTTGAAGGATTCTGAGCACATTTTGATTCAGTTTTGGGACGTTTTAGCATAAATTTCTCTAATAAGCTGACAGAGACAGATCTAGAGGTTAATAGTGGGCAACTCCTGGTGTCACCACCACTAAATATCCTGCTATTGAAAGCAAACGGTGTCATAAGAAACCTTTAAAATAAAAGACTTTATACCACTACTTTTTGGGGGGCCATGCTTCTGCGACCCTCCAAAAATGGCTTCGTGACCCACTTTTGGGTCCCGACCCACCAGTTGAGAACCACTGTTTTAGCTCATATAGGTTGAGACGTAATAAATCAATCTTTTTTCATTTTCCTCTCCAGGAGCTGGAGGCTGGTCTCCTCTCGTCTCAGACAGGTATCAGTGGTTGGAGGTCGACTTGGGCGAGCGGACCAAGATCACCGCCGTCGCCACGCAGGGTCGCTACGGCAGCTCCGACTGGCTGACGTCCTACCTGCTGATGTTCAGCGACACCGGACACAACTGGAGGCAGTACAGACAGGAGGACAGCATCGGGGTGGGTCCTGAACCTGTTTATTGTAGTAAACAACCAAAGAAAAACAAGCAGAACTGAGGCTTGAGCTTGAATGCTGCGTTGAAAACCGCCACGCAAGAGCACAAACTGCACTGTAGGCATCAAATAACAATGAGCACAGTTGATTACAGCTAATTTTCCCGGACTACCACAGTTATGTTTACAGTGGACGTGGTGTTTAGCAGCGCTTGTCTGCAGGGATCAGCTCATCCTGTCCATCCAGCAGAGATAATCACAGTCATCAGGCGCCTTTGACTCGTCATTAATAATGGATGAACTGACGAAAAGAGCTCTGCTGACTGTGCCGACCTGTTGCCAAAACACTTAAGCTGCTGTTGATGGACGCAGAGTGGGACAAAGAGGCAGAGACCATGCAGGGCTGTCGAGAGCTAAACTTAGAGAGGAAAAACACCAGCGTGTCTTTTTGGATTGAAATTCAAAGCTTGAGTGCTTTTGTTTGTGCACATCCAGTGTCACTTGTCCTTTAAAGAATACCTTCAATGATTTGACCTTTTCACACACAATACGGACACGACAGGTAAATTAAAGGCAGAAGAGCAAACAGGATGATTTGAAATAGCGTTATAATCTTAAAATAAGATAAAAGACGCCAATAGAAGGAGGTACTTTACATGACTGTGAGTTGAAGTTGAAAGATTAAAGAGATATTCTGTCATTTGGGAGATTTGTTTCTTTCTGTGCAAAAACTAAAGATGACAATTTGTTGTTCGACAGGAGTTAATTAACTATTTCTTGGAATAAACAGACTAAATACTGTATAACAGGTTAAATAGTGAGATTTCAAGGTGTTGGAAGGTGGATTTTATTCCTTACTTGCCGTTTAACTGTACTTCCAATCTTTATGCTAAGCTAAGTCAGCTAGCTTAGCATGTTGTGGCTTCATGCAATGTAAAACATCATAAAAGAGTTTAGTCAAATGAACTCATATTGACTAGTTTACTTAATATAAATATACAAGTTTTGTTCATTTCTAGTCAACTGAACTTAAAATGTCAAATCTTTTATTTTCTTGTGATTTTAGAAGTGTCCATATAATGACCCATTTTGACTTAAAATGATGAGTTAATTGGATGAAAAGCTAAGAGTTCATTTAACTACTTTAATGTAGTCTATAAGAAACACACTACTACTACTACTAATAATAATATTTTTTTATCCATTACTTTTGAAAATATAGATTACAATGGGCTTCACAAGGCAGAAAAATAAAACAGATGAGTCATAAAATCATTCGAATTTAGAGACAGATAAAAGCAAAACATGGCATATGAAGATGTAGGAATATAATTAAATTACCTAAACGAAAGTTAAAAGCAAAACAAAAACACAAATAAAACCAGGAATGGCATATAAGCAGGCTTCCCAGAATGCATTGTGAGAGAGTTAAAAGAGACTTGTAGTTTGAGAAAACAGACATGACAGAAACTTGCCATGTGTCTTCGTTAAATTTAGTTGTTTCTTTTTAATAATAATCAAAACAAATCCAAACTATGACAGATTAGTAGTGAATTCAGTCCCTACGTATGTAGACTCATCATTTATCTCACTGTGACTGGCAGCAGCCTCACATATTGTCTTTGCACTGGTTTAAAAATGGCTTCAGCAGCTGAAGCCATGTGACTCATTGATGCAGCTAAATATCTTAAGTTCATCAAACTTGTTTTCTCAAGTTCAGTTAATTGAACTCGGCTAAGCTTTTAAACATTTCTAAGCTGAATGAACTTAAAATTATTCACAGTGTACTCGACTTACAGATAAGACAGAGGTATCAATTGTCCCATTTAGCTCTCAGCAGGAGGAGCTCTGATCAAACGCTGCACCAGGTGATTCCATGTGCCTCTTCCCTGGTTTATGCATAATACATAAAGATGCTCGCTGTGGATTTTGGCGTGAATAAAAACCTACTCTGACAAGGTTAAGTTTGCATATATCATGCGTCTTGAATCGAAGGCCTGAGGAGGCTGCGGTTTCACATGGGTGTGACTGAAATCTGGAGCGTCCGTGTTGCTGATTAATGAAGACATCAGTCAGACAGACAGCTGAGGCAGCGAGACGCCACCGCATGCGTTCTCACACGGCTCCTCTTCAGTGTTTAAACTTTGCACAAGCATCTTGTCTGACTTGTGTTTGTCCCACTGTGCAGTAAGAAACTGAGCCGGTTCTAAATGTGGTTCCAGTGGCTTTAATACTACATAGTGCAGCAAACATTTAAACCATGGCATCTTAGCCCACTGTGATCGCGGACATTTATCCGGGGTGAAGCCAACATTTGTTGCAGCGCTGCAGAGAGGAGCTTTTGATTAGAAGCCGGAGCCGAGGCAATTTTCCCCCTTGCGCAGGGAAACCAGCTAATCTCGGCAATGAGGGTCTTTTCTGAGAGAGCAGAGAGCGGCTCGTCAGCTTCAAAACATGTTGATCTGACGCTTTACATAAACTGCACACAATCCCAGTCGCATTTCAAAGCGGCTCTGAAGTTCTGTGAGTTTTGTCGGCCGGGCTTAGAGGGAGTCTGTCAGAGGAGGAAGTTGACGGATCAACCGCAACCTGTTTTCTGCTTCTGCTTTCAGCTTACAGGGCTGAAGGCCAGCGAAGATTTCTCTTTTCCTGTTTTCTCTTCCCGCCTCACTTTCTCTGCTTTCCACTTTGAGGAGAGGAAAATATACCTCTATCGCCGGCACTTCTTTCTGCCCTTGTTCTGTTTCATCTTTGCGATATTTTGTACGGATAAAATGACAGAAAATGAAGGAGCTGTCAGCTATTTTGAGTGCAGGACAAGATTCGCATTCATGTCAACATGAAAAACACAGCAGTTGTTTACCGCTCTCGAATATACAGGCACAACAGAGCTTTCTAAAGGTAAATGAGATGCTGTCCTGTCCTCAGAGTCATTTCTGGTTCATCAGCTGAGAGGAAAAACTGTGTTCAGCTGCTTGGTCCAAAAATAAAACTCATCCGCAACCCATGAATTCTAATTCATGACCCCAAACTGTGCAGTATCTTCAATTATCTGCAGCACATACACACATCTTTACTGCTTTCTCAATTGTAATATGTTGTTGTTTGTGTTTTCCCTCATTTGTGGGGGTTTGATCATGATCCAGACACAAAAACAGACAACATGCATCACCGCAAGTCGCACAGCATCGTCTCTCTTCACCCTGAGAGCAGATCAAACTCCACTCTCTCCCGTGATTACAGAGGAATTAATAAGTTAATTATGTGTCTAAGCTCTTTTCAGCAGTGGGAGAGCCAGTTAACCTGCATGTCAACTTCAAGGGAGGAATGTAATTATGATAGATCGCCTGATGGGAGAGATGGAAGGAGATGAAGAGAGCAATCCATCAGGCGTCGGCCCAGAGTCAGAAAGAGGCTCAGTTTTATGTTCGTACTCCAGGTTTTGTTAATATGGAACAATATCACAGTAAAATGCTATTTCCTTGTTTCTGTTGATCCACCCACTTGGTTTTCAGTGAAAAATCTCAAGCTCTGTTGGATGGATTGCCATGAAAGTTTGACATTTGTGCTTTAGATCCCCTGGCTTTTCCTCTAGCAGCCCTGTGACTTTGGTGTTTAATGATATTGAATGAAATGTGTCAGAACTGCTGGATTGATTGCCGCTGAATTTTATGGTGTGGTGATATTTTTTGTACAATTCTCTCTCTTTTGTGTCTCAATCTGCACTATAACTGTGAAAAGTCATCATTTGGTAGATGCGTGCACGGCCTCCCAGTGGACATAACACAAAGGCATCTCTGAAAACAAAGAAATAACTGGTTTAGTACTTTGCTTCTTTATTGCAAACCCATCAGTCTCAGCCATCTGCTGTGGGTTGAAATTACAGTCGTGATCAGATGCTTCCACACTCTTGTAAAGACCATGTGTATCATGGCAGTCTTAAGTTTCCAGTGACTCCTATAACTCTAAATTTTCTATGATGGGACCATTGGAACCTATGCATCTTCGTCACAACAAAACAATCCTGCATTTTGGTTGTTTTGTAGATTTATGAAAGGTCTTCTGGAAACATGACAAAACCTGCTGGGTCAGAACTAGGGATGAGAATCAAAAACCGGTTCTTGTTGAGAGCCGGTTCACAGTGTTTCAGTCCCTTGGAAATATTTGCCAACTTTGCAAACGATTCCCTTATTGATTCCAGTGAGTGCAAAGGACGTCATTCACCAGTGCAGCCAGCAGGGAACATGGAGCCCAAGCAGCACAAACGCTCAAAAGTTTGGTGACATTTCACGAGAAAGGATGACAACAGGACAACTTGCAATATCTATGCAATAATCTCCTTTTTTTCCAAATGAGAATAGATAAAGAACCAAATCGTTAAGCAGAATCGAGAATGGAATCGTAAATATCTCATCAATTCCCATCCTTAGTCAAAAATACAAAAACAGCAACTTAAATGATCAGTTCTGATGATGTAGAAAGCTGTGCTAATTAGATTTTCTTAGTGGTATGGCCTTTTAACTTCTCATGAGTGATTACGATCGACTACAGCTGGTGACTCCTCTGAGCCCATTTAATTAGGACCCATTTGATGCACTCATTAGACTCAGCCATAAATACTGCAGTGGGAAAGTCTAAGGACTAAGATCTAAGGATCAGCAAAGATCTGGAAAAAAGGAAATCACTGACTTGAACAAGCTGCAAAGTCACTTGGAGGCTACCAGAAGTGTCTAGTTGAGGCGAAAATAGCCAAGGGACCAAATATTGACGTTGCTGTATGTTTATTTTTGACCCAGAAGATTTTGTCCTATTTCCAGCAGACCTGTAATAAATCTATGAAAGAACCAAAATGCATGATTGTTTTTTGAGACAACGATGCATGGGTTTTAAAGATCCTATCATAGAAAACTGGAGTCATTGAAAGCTCAAGACTGCCATCATATACATAGTCTTTACAGCTATATGGAAACTTTTGCTCACAACTGCACAACATTATTTGTCACTGAGAGCATGTTATTTCTCCAAAGTTACCATTGTGCCACAGTGCTGCTATAGTGGCTCTTCGTCTTGTTAAAATTATAGATATTCACTGTATTTGCACAGCTGTACTATTGTATTCTAGCATCCTTTGGTGGCGATAGTGGCAAATGTACTGACAATGATGCACGTCACGTTCGCAACAGAAGAGTAGTCACCCAATGATGTGAAGGTGCAGTAAAAAGAAAGTACAGTGGTCGGAGTGAAGCCACAAATTGAAAAATAAATGAACTCAAAACACGTCTAATGGTCCTTTTCGTGTAAAAGAAACGCAGCACGTTCGTGTGTTCTCACCGCGTTTGTGCACTTTCAGTCTTTTCCAGGTAACAGCAATGCAGACAGCGTGGTTCAGCACAAGCTGCAGCAGCCGGCCGTCGCTCGCTTCCTCCGGCTGATTCCTCTGGACTGGAACCCCAACGGGCGGATCGGACTCCGGCTGGAGACCTACGGATGTCCTTACAGTAAGCTTCTTCTTTGTTATTTCACCTGGTTTCTGCAGCGCTCTCACATGAATGGAAACCTATATCACCATAGCAACTCAGGCTGGACACCTGACATTTAGTTTATTGGATCAAATATGCTTCACATTAATACATCAATGAAACGTTCTTAGAAGATCACGGACAGCAAAGGATTCATTCTCCGACATGAGCCAAGAAATTGAACTCAAATGAATGAGACGAGCAACGGAGGAGGAACACTGAATTTGGATCAGAAGGATTATTTGGCAGCACATTTAAAACACGAGCAGAGCCGCTTTTTTAGTGTTACATTAGAGTTTGTTATGATAAAAGGGACTGAATCACAGTCTGAAATAACTAGAGGAAACCATGTAACGTCACGGCTGACTGACTGCAGAGAAAGTTGCCAACAGATAAAAATCAAACGCCAATTTCCTGCTAACATTTTTCATTTCACAACCTCAAATTGCTGTATGTCATGCCAGCAAAAAAGCATTTATTTCCATATTTTTTTGACTCTCCAGCAAACCAGTAATCTCGTCGCAACAGCAGCTGCTTCTGTTTACTGTAATTCATTGTTTTGCTTCACAGAAATTCACATTCTGAATCTGTGTATTGCATAAAAATGTGTGTGCGAATGTGCCGAAAACCCTCCCTCCAAGAGTATTTTCACCCCCTACGTTGGTGCCATATTGTAACCTCTGAATACTTTGCTTTACATTTTCTTGTTTTGCAGTTGTCACACATTCAAAGCAAGTTACACCAGATGTGTTGATTATCTTTCCGTTTCCGCCGTCGCAACACATCAGCTGTCACGTTGTATTATTTGTTTTTCGTGTTGTCATCCACCAAGAAGCCCGAACGCCCCCGACTATTGTCTCCCTCGCCACGCTGTTAATTCTCACCTCGGTAATCGACACCGACAGCCGTCACGTTTCGCGTGTTTCTCTCAGAAAGTGGGTGAGAAAATTTATGGCGCTTTAATTGGCCCCGTCTCCGTTTTGTTTATTTCACAACAGATTTGCAGGATTAACGCTGGCATCGACAAAGTGGAAATAAGCCCACATCGCACTCCGTTTTCAAAAACAGCCGAGGCATATGGTTAACTCTTTGCGCCTTCTGTTTGCAGACTTCACAGCAGATGTTTCGAAAACTGCAACTCCCATCGCTTCTAAATACAGTGAAATCGCGGTATCTGTCAGATTCTTAATTGTATCCATCTGGAGGAAATGACCACATATCAGCATCGATCACAGCTTTTTTCTTTAGTCATTTAATAGAAGATAAGATGAGATAAAACTTTAATATTCCTGAAGGAGATCCATTTGCCGGATATTGCTCAAAATACAGAATTATATGAAGTCAGAAAACGCAGTGCCGAGTGCTCAACGTCCCTGATCTGGCCTCACTGCCTCCCATCCCCACCCCAACCTCTCCTGCTATCCCTCCCTTCCTCCTCATCCCCACTCCCAACCCAACCGATCGAGGCAGATGGCCGCCCTCCCTGAGCCTGGTTCTGTTGGAGGTTTTTTTTTTCCCCTTCCCTACCATAGGGGGTTTTTTGGTTCCTTCCCACTGTCACTGACTGCTTGCTCATAGGGAATCCAAAAGCATCTTTGGATTGTTGGGTTTTCTTTTTCCTGTTTTCTGTTTCCTCCTTTCTTACAATGTTTAGCACTTTGTGACAACTTATGTTGTAAATATGCGCTATATAAATAAAACTGAATTGAAAAGCAATGAAATGTGAACCGATCAGCCACAACATCCTGACCACTGACAGGTGAAGTGAATAACATTGATCATATTGGTACTATGTGGTGTTCTGCTGGAAAACCTTGGATTTTAACATCCATGTTGATCAGACTTAGACACCCAAATAAACATTGTCCCACAACAAACACACTCCCTTATGCTAATGGAAATCCCAAATATCACTGGCAGGAAAAAGCACCCCACCACATGACAAAGACATCAGGAACATGTTGAGGAACATGACAATGACCCAACATGTTGATTTGACCTCCAGACTTCCTACACCCCATTGTGATCAAGCATCAACAGGATGCAGTGGAACAAGTTTGATTGACAGAGGCCCCACTGCACAATCCAGAGCACCCAAAGGATCCAGTGCCACGGTCCTGGTTCAAGACCCCATAGGACACCCTGAGAGGTCCTCTTGTCCATGTCCAATGGTTCAGAGCATTTTAGAGCACATAAGGAGGACCAACATAATATTAGGCAGGTGGTCATAATGTTATGCCTGATCAGTGTAAGTAATAAACATTACTAAAAGTAAATTAAGCTTGGTGAAGTAAGACTAAGTCACACTGCCATTGATGCTGAGGTAGCAAAGTAATATCACACATGGTGATTAAATATTGCAAATTAAACTGGAATATTGCACTGAAAAAATAAAATATTGCACATTACATTGATGTGTTGCACAGGGAAGTGAAATATTGCGCATTGAATATTTCATTATCACGTGTAATATTTCAATTTTAGAAATCACATGTGGTCAATTTAACATGTTTAGGTTAAAAGCCATGCATCTAAAAGCTTTTTAATATAAAGAATGTCACAAAAATACTATAAAAATACAATATAGTTTGCAGAACATGACACACTTTGAGAGAGCTCCTTTCTGTGTCAGACAAGTGAAGTATTTCAGTAAAGTAATATTTGCTCGCATATGTTTTCTTACACATCTTCAATCAGTGTAGCCATTTTTTAATGTTATGTTATATTTAACCATTCTGCTAAATTCTTGTGCAGTCCTGATATTTAATGTATCCTTATCTCATCATATCACATTTTAAATTTTATTTTATTTAACATAGTTTAATTATGGATTGAATTAGTGATACGATATTGAATTACAGGCTCTAAAATGTCCATACGGTATAAGCTCAAAGACCGTCAGCTGCTTTGCTTTGCAGTCACCTCCACTCTCACATCTCTGTGCGTTTTGCTCGTGGCGATTATGTAACGGAGCATCACAGCTGCCCCCGTTTTTTATCTGTGTTTACACCGAACCACAGTGTTTAGCAAAAAGGCGCTGATGAACCCGCTGGATCGTGTGCGTGCTCGGGTTTGAAGGTAGCTCAGCCGCTGCTGCTCTTTCAGGATTCACGAGGTCCACAGTCTTTACACCTCATTGCTCCTTTGAACACACTCGCTCACCGACAAATTGCTCATGTGGATTCACGCCAACGCGGCTCAGTCCAAATCTCCACCAAAGCGAGAGTGAAGGTGCTACATTTATATTAAATGCGCTCTGCAGAATACAGATCCTGTTCTGGTAAAAACACACCTTATCACCCCAGTGGACAAACCTACATGTGTGTGTTGTTATGTGTGCTTGTTAGATGTGTGGTTTTTCATGCTGGATTTGAAAAACGTCATGTATTTTACAACTTTGAAACACAAATCTGCTGTGTACGACTGGAATCTGACAGAATTTCTCACCAGTAAAAGACTGAAACACACATTTTATCTACTCAGGACAAATACATAATTAAGGCTGAGCTTTTGTCTTGCTTTGAATCCATCATGTCTCTCTTGCAGCACACTGTAAAATACTGATTCCTCCTCCATCTCTGCTTTTTTCTTTGTTTTTCAGCCTCTGATGTGGTGAGTTTTGATGGCGGCAGCAGCAGCAGTCTGGTGTTCAGGAGTCCCGTGCCGAGGAGGACGTCCAGAGATGTTGTTACTCTGAAGTTTAAAACCCTGAGGAATTCTGGGACGCTGCTGCAGGCAGAAGGACGGGACGGACTCGGCCTCAGTCTGGAGCTGGAGAGAGGAAAGCTACTGCTGCTGCTGCTCAGACAAGGTACGACACACTACTGAGAATCAGTAAGGAGATGCTGATATACATGGTTTTAAAATTCTGTTTAAACACCAGATTTAGCTGCAGAGGGTTCGTTTGGATTTAAACTAAGAGTATCTTTATTATATGAAAACGCAAAGAGGCACTTACACCAATCAGGCTAAACATTATGACCTCCTGCCTTATATTGTGTTGGTCCCCTTTATGTGGTCTGAACCATTGGACAAGAAGACCTCTCAGGGTGTCCTATGAGGTCTGGAACCAGGACGTTGGATCCTTTGGGTACTCTGGCTTGTCCAGTGGGGCCTCTGTCAATCCAACTTGTTCCACTGCATCCTGTTGATGCTTGATCACAATGGGGTGTAGGAAGTTTGGAGGTCAAATCAACATGTTGGACCATTGTCATGTTCCTCAAAATGTTCCTGATTGGTTGATGTTGTTTCCATGTGGTGGGGTGCATTTTCTTCCAGTGACATTTGGGATTTCCATTTGCATGAGGGAGTGTGTTTGTTGTGGGACAATGTTTATTTGGGTGTCTAAGTCTGATCAACACGGATGTTAAAATCCAAGGTTTTACATCAGAACAACACATATGATCAATGTTATTAACTTCACCTGTCAGTGGTCTTGATGTTGTGGCTGATCAGTGTTGTCGCTCTTCTTGTAATCTGCAAATTCCCTCTGCGCATGTCATCTACATTAAGGTCGAGGACAATATAATCTCCCCTTAAATTACTTTAGATTGTATTTTAGTGGGTGAGATGGCGGACACGGACGCTACCACCTGATTGGTTTAAATCTTGGCTGCCGCTCTGCTGCAGCGTCTCTGTCTAGTTACAGCTGTGATGGATGGCAGCTGCTCACTGTAGCATGTGTTGGGGCTGGACTCTGAGACTTGATGTATCGCAGGTGTGTGTGTGTGCGTGTGTGTGTGGGTTAAAGCAGAGGTTGTCAGGCTGCCATGCTGAATCATCACCATATGGCTCACCTCTCATCAGGAACCCCATCTGGCTGCTGAAATACTTCATCCGTCCATCCGGCCTCCTTCTCTTTCTGCGTTTTGCATCTCTCAGAACAGTCCATCCCCTCCTCTTTCTTTTCATCTCTCCTTCTGTTTACCTCTCTGCATCTGCATTTCTACAAATCTTCCTCCTTTTCTGTCACCGTTGTCTCCAACTGCTGTGAAAAAACTGAATCCTATGAAGACACAGGCAGCATATTACATTGATTATTACTCATTGAGCTGTTACAGAACAACATTATGAGTTTGTGAACATGTGATGAATGTTCGTCCAGCATTTTCTCTCTTTTTGGTCTCCACCAACTCCTGAATGAACAAAACCTGTAAAAACTTAATAATTGGACTCACTGAAAAAGCCCAGCTGCAGTTTCTGAGATAATTCTCCATGGGCTCATTACTACAAGTGACTCCCTTTAATTTTAATGCATTGGTATTATAGAATTAATTATAGCTGCCTTAAAGACAACTGAAATTGTGAGTCCTGTGTCCTTGTGTCAGTTATCGGTTTTTATATTTTAAACCCCGTCCTTGCTCTACTTTTAAACAGTGCTTGACTCTTTTTTTTTATGACCTGTTTTAAAAACGTAGACAGAAATTCATGTATTCCAGTATGATTGGGGACAATCAGCTTGTGAGTCACAGTGCTTCAACAGAACGAGAGGTTGTTATATTATAAGAGGTGCGAGTCTGAATGGACAAGGCATGATTGAAGTCTACTTTATTCTTTCCTCCTGTTCTTCCTGATTCGATAACTTTAACCCCTTCGTGCACTCCTCTCTATTAAACTGAACTAAACTTTTCTCATTCACTTTTCTCTACAATCTTACATCTATTACCAACTGAAATGTCCATAAAAACACAACTTCACTGTAAAACAAGTGGGATTAATGAGAGTCTCACATAATGAATGCAATCCAGGTTTTTACTGATTAGAGATTAACAGGACCTGAAGTTTAGTTTGTCGCTTCCAGCTATTTAGGAGTCTTTCCTCTGAGTTTAAAAAATACCTACAGTTAAAAAAACAACAGCAGGATCCATATAAGGGTCTCAAAAGTAAAGTAATTGAGCACACTTGAGTCTCAGTTTATCAGGTAAATTACTTCCCCACGTTGAATCCTGAGCTCCATCACAGCTGTCAGGATATTTATATTTCACTATTGCTATCACACAGATAGACTAGGCTATTCATTTATTGGACAGTTTGATTAGCTGCTCTTAGGTTTAATTTAGTTTTTTGTATTCAAATCCAGTCCACATCTCATGATCCAGTGTCCAATTTCCTATAAATGACGAATATCGTATTCAGACCATGGCTTTCTTCATCGCTGTGGTGGGTATGTCTGAATGAAGTCTCTCATCTCATGTCTGAAAAGGACCCACATTTACACCATCCAGTCCAGTCTGGAAGATTAAAGACTCAACCCTTCCTACATATTCAGCTTCACTCAGAAATACGCCACATTACAGAAGCTAAAGACGCCCTAACTTAAGATTTAAAGGTTAGATCAACATCGGCTTTAGTAAAAACCACCTTTAAGAAAAGCTTTGAGAGAGGCCACAGCTCAGCGAGACGAACTCAAAGCCGTCCCTTGAAGAGAAACTAAAAACAGAAAGAAACTGAAAGTGCTGAAAACTTCAACCAGACTTTATCTTCTCTCTTCTCCCTCTTCCCCTGCCGCTCTCTTAATTTTCTGATTCCTGTTAGAAATACAGTTTGTCTCCTCTTATCTCCCGCTCCTGTATTTTCCCCACATCACAGGAGTCTGTTTGTCTTTTTTGTCTCAATCCTTCGGTCTCGTAGTTTCTACTTTCAACAAGGCTGTGGATTCTGCTCTCTTGGATGTGCCGTTTCTTTTTTTATTTCTTGGCTCGCCGCCCTTCATCTTTCTGTCCCTCATTATTTCTGCTTTCTTTCCCCTGTTGTTTTTCTTCTTCTTCCCCTTTGTGCTTCTCCCGCCCGCCCTCTTTTGCTTTACATGGGTTTTTAGGTTATATATTGTGTAATTTAATTTGTCTGCCGTGTGCTCTGACCCTGAACTCATGCATGGTCTGCTCTGCTGTGCTAACGCTAACACATTCAGGCCTGACTCCCCCCCCGGAGCAGATGCAGTTGGCTTTATGAGGCAACGCTGAGTAAGAGTCCTGCTCAGGAAACACAGACAGTGTCCCTGAAAACAGAGGAAACAAAACACTTAGAGTTAGACAACTAGGGTAGTTACAAATTTGTCTTGTAACTGTCAAGTGAGTTTAAGTTGGCTGAATTTAATATCAGACCAGTGAGGCAACACACTGTAATAATACTGCAGGCTGCACAGCATCAGATAGAGTTTCGACACTGATCAGCCACAACATTAAAACCACCTGCCTGATGTTGTTTACGTCAAGGAGAAACAGCTTTGAACCATCAAGGTCTGGACTTCACAAGACGTCTGAAGGTGTCCTGTGGTTTCAGGCACCATGACGTTAGCAGCAGATGCTCGAGGGCCTGTGTGGACTGGCCTTGTTTTTGCAGTACATCTCAAAGATCCTCTATCAGATACCCCTTTTCCACCGAGCTGGTTCTAGTGCCAGTTCAGAGCCAGAGCCAGACTTAGGACCAGTTCTTTGGGTTTCCACCACCTAAGTACCGAATCCAGGTGCTAAAAACTGGAGCTTAGCAAGCACCAACTCTTTGCTGGTCCAGAGCTAAGCACCGAGTACGTCGGGGGCTGGGGACGGGATTATCTTGACCAACGATCAACGGTGGAAAGGGACACACAAGCGCTAGTTTGTGTCCTTTTTTGCCAAGACAACCTTGGTCCGATGGCAGATATATTGGAATGACGCATGAACGTTTTGCACAAACTGTTGTTCACTGAAATCCGGTACAATCGTGTCCCACCAGTAGCGCGATCACTAATGTGCCCAGGCAACAGGCGACCTCCGCCTCGCAAACAGCCTCAAGATCATCTATAAAGACAAACGTATACAGAAATTCATGCACTCCAGTATGATAAGGGACAATCAGCTTGTGAGTCACAGTGCTTCAACAGAACAAGAGGCTATTATATTATAAGAGGTGCGAGTTTGAATGGACATGACTGAAGTCTGCTTTATTCTTTCCTCCTCTTCTTCCTGATTCAATAACTTTAACCCCTTCCAGACGTGCACTCCTCTCCATTAAACTGAACTAAACTTTTCTCATTCACTTTTCTCTACAATGTTACATCTATTACCAACTGAAATGTCCATAAAACACAACTTTACTGTAAAACAAGTGGGATTAATGAGAATCTTCCATAATGAATGTAACCAGGTTTTTACTGACTAAACATTAACAGGACCTGAAGCTTAGTTTGTTGCTTCCAGCTGTTTAGGAGTCTTTCCTCTGAGTTTAAGAAATACCTACAGCTAAAAAACAACAGCAGGATCCATGTAAGGGTCTCAAAAGTAAAATAATTGAGCACACTTCTGCATGTGGAACAACAGCAGTAACTTCATTAATTAGCATTTTAACCGCATATTAACCACATTTAACCAGAACCACAATGTGGCGCCAGTTAAAGTCTCTCATTTTTGCTCCTTCTGACACATCAACTTCAAGAACTGGCTGTTAACTTGCTCACTTATATGTCTCACCTCCAGATGGGTGTGACTGCAACAAGATAATCAGTGTTTTTTCACTTCACCGGTCACTGGTTTTAATGTTGAGGCTGCATTAAGTCTGTTTTGCATTTTATGTTGTCTTGTCAAACCTTTTAAGTTTATAATGTGTCACTGTTTTGTCAGATCTCCCTTATTTCACTTTAAATTAAGAGGCACAAAATCAGAAAAATGTTAATTTGGTTTGGTTTTCTGTCAATATATTAAACCACAATGCTGCACTATCTTTACTGGATAATCATCTGAAGGAGTTCGGTCTGGTAATCAGTTTACAGAAGCTTCCAGCAGCTCATATTCAGCTCTGCTCTGTGATTTCCTCTTGCTGGCCAAACAGCAGGAATATGTTGATTTCTTTTAAAGATTTATGAGCACTGTTCAGAACAATACCGTTTCCCCTCTGCTTTACATTCATCAAAAAGCCTGTTTGGTATATTGCGTCCATACAGGCTCATAACTCAGCTCGGCCCTTCTCCGGTTACCTTGCTCGTTTTAGGAAGACAAACGGGCCGTTGGTTTGTCGGTCACGCTCCAGGGAATGATGTGAGCTGTGAGCGAAGGCATTGGTTTGATGAATTTTGCACATATTTGAAATCTGCATTTGCAGTTTTGCTCCTGCTCATTCAGAGGAAAAGGGCCCAGACACAGAGAGTGGAAGAGCAGCGTAAACTCCAAAAGTCATGTGTTTTACTAAAGCAGACCAGAGTCATGCACAGGTGGTCACAGGTAACGAGTCAAACATGGGGAAATAAACAAGAAACCACTAACATACGAGGGATGGCTGGAAAGCTAAGACATGACGCAACACAGACAAACTGGCACCTGAATGAGGAACAGCTGGGACTTTATATCCTGGGAGGACTGATTGGCTGATAAGTAACAGGTGATGCACACAAGTGGCGGGAAAACAAACAACAGGCTCACCTCATTTCACTAACTGTGCATCCTCGACTCCTCTCCCCATGTCTTAATGTCTAGACTAGCCCTTAAAGACGCAAGTAAAAGAGGAGGACACACGAGAAGAGCTGAGTTAAAACCCAGATATTTATCAAAATGAGACATCCTGGCCTCGGAGACGTCAGTTTAAAACAACATCGATTACATATGACGAGTTGCACAGCGGCGTCATCTGTCCAGTGTTTTCCTAGAACCTTCCACTGTGTTTTACGGTCTCTAGCAGTGTTTTTTTTTAATTCAGTGTGCAAAGTTGCAGAAGGTGACGAAACTGTACAGATGTCATACAATTTGATTCTTTTGGCACACGAAATAGTCCTCTACAAATACAAAGTGTCACGCCCTCCACCTCTGCTGCCTGAGTGGCAGTCTCCTTTCCCCTTTTCCCTCTTCCCCTTCCCTCTCTCTCTTGCAGGTGGGCGTGAGCAAGGTGTGGGCAGCGAGGAGCACGGCAGGTGCAGCCACTTCCAATCAGCGGAGGAGGCACGCGTGTGATTGGATGATCAGCTCTCACTCTCCCGGTTATAACCACGCTCCACATGCTCCTCGATGCCAGACCGTCGTTTTGCCTCAGTCAGTTGCCAACCTCTGCTCTCGTTCTGTCTGCTCCGTTTGCTCTGCACCCTCGCTATTGCTAACGCTATTCCCTCTCCGCTTCCAGTTGGTTCCCCGTCTGCCGTCCACGTGTGCCTCCTCCGGTTCAGCTCAACCACTGCCTCCACTCCGCCAGTAACCCAGCCACCGCCAGGATTCCAGTCGTGGATCGCCACCCCCACTCCCGGACCTCAGCTCACCACCCAGCCTGCCTGCCTGCCTGCCTGCCTTCGCTCCCACCTGCTCCGCTCACCTGCTCCGTCGTGCCCCCCTCTCCGTTCAGGTTCAGTAGCATTAGCATTAGCATTAGCGTTAGCCCGTCTGGCTCCGTTTCCCAGTGTCTTGGTTGCTATCAGCTCATAGGTTTTCGTAGCTCGCTTTTTGTTTGTATCAGCTCGTTGGTTTTCGTAGCTCGCTTTCTGTTACCTGTTTGTTTTTCAGCTCGCCTTTTGCAGCTCGCTTTCTGTTGTTACTTTTAGTTCGTTTTCAGCACTCGCTCGCTTTTAGTTTCGGTTTTGGTTTATTAGTTTGGTTTCCTGCTGTGCAGTGATTTTCTGTTTCCGTTGTTGTAATAAACATTGTTATTTTGTATATCTGTGTGCCGTGTTTCTTTGCCTGCGCCTGAGTCTCTGCACCGTTCGTAACAGTACGGTCTGGCCAACATGAGCTCAGCAGGCAACGAGACCGGCACTAGTCCTGCCCTTAGTGAGATAGACCTGCAGCAAGCCATAGCTCACCAGGGCGTAGTGATAGGGCAGCATGACTCTCTGCTACAGAGTCTTGTGGAGAGTAACCGCGCGCTGATAAATCAGGTCTCCCAGCTCACGGGGAGGATTAGCACGCTAGCTGCCCATTCGGCTCCTGCTGCCGTTACGTCTATGGCCGCACCCGTTAGCAGTGATCCAGCTAACGCTAGTTCCACGGCCAGCGGTTCAACTCGTGAACCGCATGTGCCCGTTCCTGAACGCTATGACGGCGACATTGGTTCCTGCCAGTCTTTTTTGACTCAGGTTTCGTTAGTCTTTGACTTACAGCCTCACTCTTACGCCGCAGATAGGGCCAGAGTAGCGTTCCTGGTTAGCCTCTTGTCAGGCCGAGCGAGAGAGTGGGGTACTGCGGTGTGGGAACGCCAGGAGGCGATCTGCGGCTCCTATGCCGCTTTCACCGCCGAGATGAAGAAAGTGTTCAACCATCCGGTGCAGGGAAGAGATGCCAGTCACCGTCTTCTGTCCATGCGTCAGGGGAACCGGAGTGTGGCGGATTTTTCCATCGAGTTTCGCACTACAGCGGCGGGGAGCGGATGGAACGATGCAGCTCTGCAAGGAGCATTCTACGCAGCTCTGCAGGACGGCCTCAAGGATGAGCTGGCTACCCGAGATGACGTGCGCAGTCTGGATCAGCTCATTGATCTAGCCATCCGGATTGACAACCGGGTCCGCGAGCGGCGGAGGGAAAGGACCCTCCGCTCGGAGTCTCCACGGGCCCTTCCGTCTACCTGCCAGAGCCCTCCACCTTCTTCCCGAATCGTTCCTGACCCTGAGCCCATGCAGCTGGGACGTAACCAGCTGTCCGCACAAGAGAGGCAACGCAGGCGGGACGCCGACACTTGCTTATACTGTGGGAAGACTGGTCACTACCTCGCTGCCTGTCCCCAGCGTACAGTAAAAGCCCGGGCTCACCAGTAACTGGGGAGATACAGGTGAGCCATCTATCGTCGTCTTCCCCAAATCGGCTGCAGCTCGCCGCCTCCCTCTGCTGGCAATCCCAGTCTGTACCTGTACAAGCCTTCATCGACTCTGGTGCCGAGGAGAACTTCCTGGACCTTCAGCTCGCCCGTCAGATGTGCATTCCTTTGGAGTCCCTGGAGCCCCCCCTGGAGGTCCGAGCCTTGAATGGACTCCACCTAGCCAAGGTACAGCAGAAAACTGTTCCTGTCACGTTGTTTTTGGCCGGCAATCATCGGGAGAAGACGACCTTTTTCGTTATAGATCACTCCAGTCCCCCCATGGTCCTGGGTTATTCCTGGCTTCGGGCGCACAACCCCCACATCGACTGGAGGAAAGAGGAAGTGATATCCTGGGATCCCCGGTGCCATGAGACCTGTCTGCACTCAGCTCTGACCCCTGCTGACGCCACCAGCCCTGTTCCGGACGCCCCGGTAAAGTTGGACTCCGTCCCTCCCGAGTACCATGACCTCGCTCCGGTGTTCAGCAAGGAGAAAGCCTTGTCTTTGCCCCCTCATCGTCCCTACGACTGTGCTATTGAGCTCGTTCCCGGAGCCACTTTACCCACCAGTCGGTTGTATAACCTCTCCAAACCGGAACAAGCGGCCATGGAGACCTACATCCGGGACTCCCTCGCTGCTGGCATCATCCGCCCGTCTTCGTCGCCTGTGGGGGCAGGATTCTTCTTCGTGGACAAGAAGGACAAGACCCTTCGGCCGTGCATCGACTTCCGTGGTCTCAACGACATCACCATTAAGAACACCTACCCCCTGCCACTCATCAACTCCGCCTTCACCTCCCTGCACGGGGCATCCGTGTTCACCAAGCTGGACCTCCGCAACGCCTACCACCTCATTCGCATCCGCGAAGGGGACGAGTGGAAGACGGCATTCAACACGCCGCTGGGGCACTTCGAATACCTGGTCATGCCCTTTGGACTCACGAATGCACCCGCCGTCTTCCAGAACCTGATCAACGATGTGCTCCGGGACATGATCAACCGATTCGTATTCGTCTACCTAGATGACATCCTCATCTACTCGAGAGACGCCCAGGAACACACCCGCCATGTCCGCCAGGTCCTCGAGAGGCTGCTGCAGAACCGACTCTTCGTAAAGGCCGAGAAATGTGAGTTCGGAGTACCTACCGTTTCCTTCTTGGGTTACATAATCTCGGCGGGGGAGGTGAGAATGGACCCTCTGAAGCTGTCCGCTGTTAGGGACTGGCCCATTCCGGAGAATCGGAAGCAGCTGCAGCGTTTCCTGGGCTTCGCCAACTTCTACCGTCGCTTCATCCGGGACTACAGCAAAGTGGCAGCCCCGCTCACCTCCCTCACTTCGGTTAAGCGGACCTTCTCCTGGACTCCAGAGGCAGACCAGGCCTTCCACTCCCTGAAGCAACGCTTCACCTCCGCACCCATCCTGACGCAGCCTGATCCCCACTTGCAGTTCGTGGTGGAGGTGGATGCTTCGGACATTGGGGCAGGGGCGGTGCTGTCTCAACGTTCCCCCGCCGACAACAAGATGCACCCCTGTGCCTTTTTCTCTCGGCGGCTGTCCCCTGCCGAGAGGAATTATGACGTAGGCAATCGAGAGCTGCTAGCGGTGAAGCTAGCTCTGGAGGAATGGCGTCACTGGCTGGAGGGGGCGGAGCAGCCGTTCATCGTTTGGACCGACCACCGGAACCTGGAGTACATCCGATCGGCTAAACGACTGAACGCCCGACAGGCCCGCTGGACGCTTTTCTTCGGCCGCTTCAACTTCACCATCACGTATCGGCCTGGGTCCAGGAACGTCAAGCCAGACGCATTGTCCCGCCAGTTTTCCTCCCAGGAGACCCCCGGCGAACCTGAACCCATTCTGCCTGGAACTTGTGTGGTGGCTTCTCTCACTTGGGAGATCGAGTCCGTGGTTCGCCGGGCCCAAGAACAGCACCCCGACCCAGGTAACGGTCCTACTAACCGCTTGTTTGTTCCTGATCCAGTTCGCTCTCAGGTCCTGAGCTGGGCGCACTCTTCGCGGTTGACCTGCCATCCTGGGACTGCACGCACCGTGGAGGTCCTGCGGCAGAAGTTCTGGTGGCCCACGCTGGAGAGGGATGCTAAGGAGTTCGTGGCCGCATGTTCCATCTGTGCCACCAGCAAGACCTCCAATCGGCCGAGTTCGGGGCTCCTTCAACCGCTGCCTATTCCTCATCGACCCTGGTCCCACATCGCAGTGGATTTTGTCACTGGGCTTCCCCCATCCCAAGGTAAAACTGCCATCCTAACCATTGTCGACCGGTTCTCCAAAGCCGCCCATTTTGTCCCCTTAGAAAAATTGCCCTCTGCCAGGGAGACGGCCGATCATCTGGTGAACCACGTTTTCCGACTCCATGGGATACCTGCCGACATAGTGTCCGACCGGGGACCACAATTCACGTCGGAGGTTTGGAGAAATTTCTGCTCTGCGTTGGGGGCCACAGTCAGTTTAACCTCTGGTTTTCACCCGCAGTCCAATGGTCAGACGGAGCGGACCAACCAGTCACTGGAGACCTTCCTGCGATGTATGACCTCGGAGAACCCTTCCGCCTGGAGCAGCCTCCTCCCGTGGGTCGAGTATGCGCACAACTCCTTGTCTAATGCTTCTACCGGGCTGTCTCCGTTTCAGTGTTCCTTGGGATACCAGCCGCCCATGTTCCCCTCCCAAGAACGGGAGATCTCCACCCCGTCTCTCCAGACCTTTCTCAGGAGGTGTGAACGGGTCTGGAGGCGCTCGAGGGCCTCTCTGATAAGGGCTTCACGGAGAATGGAGGGGCAAGCCAACCGTCACCGTTCTCCTGCCCCTGTCTACTCCCCGGGCCAAAGGGTTTGGCTCCGGGCTAAGGACTTACCTCTCCGGGTGGAGTCTAAGAAGATGGCGCCCCGGTTCGTGGGGCCTTTTGTTGTTGAGCGCATCATTAATCCCAGTGCGGTCCGCCTGAAGTTGCCCGCCTCCATGAGGATCCACCCCACGTTTCATGTCTCCCAAATTAAACCAGTGAAGGAGAGCGCTCTGGCCCCCCCTGTCCGTCCCCCTCCACCACCCAGGATGGTGGACAATGCCCCAGCGTACACCGTGCGCCGCCTGCTGGATGTTCGTCGTCGGGGACGTGGTCTCCAATACCTTGTGGACTGGGAGGGATACGGTCCAGAGGAACGCTCCTGGGTACCCAGACGCCAGATCCTGGACCCTGCCCTAATCCGGGAGTTCAACCAGAGGAGACCTGACCGGAGGATTCGTGCACCTGGAGGTGCACGTAGAGGGGGGGGTACTGTCACGCCCTCCACCTCTGCTGCCTGAGTGGCAGTCTCCTTTCCCCTTTTCCCTCTTCCCCTTCCCTCTCTCTCTTGCAGGTGGGCGTGAGCAAGGTGTGGGCAGCGAGGAGCACGGCAGGTGCAGCCACTTCCAATCAGCGGAGGAGGCACGCGTGTGATTGGATGATCAGCTCTCACTCTCCCGGTTATAACCACGCTCCACATGCTCCTCGATGCCAGACCGTCGTTTTGCCTCAGTCAGTTGCCAACCTCTGCTCTCGTTCTGTCTGCTCCGTTTGCTCTGCACCCTCGCTATTGCTAACGCTATTCCCTCTCCGCTTCCAGTTGGTTCCCCGTCTGCCGTCCACGTGTGCCTCCTCCGGTTCAGCTCAACCACTGCCTCCACTCCGCCAGTAACCCAGCCACCGCCAGGATTCCAGTCGTGGATCGCCACCCCCACTCCCGGACCTCAGCTCACCACCCAGCCTGCCTGCCTGCCTGCCTGCCTTCGCTCCCACCTGCTCCGCTCACCTGCTCCGTCGTGCCCCCCTCTCCGTTCAGGTTCAGTAGCATTAGCATTAGCATTAGCGTTAGCCCGTCTGGCTCCGTTTCCCAGTGTCTTGGTTGCTATCAGCTCATAGGTTTTCGTAGCTCGCTTTTTGTTTGTATCAGCTCGTTGGTTTTCGTAGCTCGCTTTCTGTTACCTGTTTGTTTTTCAGCTCGCCTTTTGCAGCTCGCTTTCTGTTGTTACTTTTAGTTCGTTTTCAGCACTCGCTCGCTTTTAGTTTCGGTTTTGGTTTATTAGTTTGGTTTCCTGCTGTGCAGTGATTTTCTGTTTCCGTTGTTGTAATAAACATTGTTATTTTGTATATCTGTGTGCCGTGTTTCTTTGCCTGCGCCTGAGTCTCTGCACCGTTCGTAACACAAAGTGACAAATGATCTGATTCAGTGATGCATAGATAGTATTCACATATTTGTCAGCCCTGCTCCTGACATGGTACGTATATTCCAGTCATCTGTCACAAGTGTGGAAAGGATTTCATCAAGCGTACACCTGTGAATCCTCATGGCCCCTTTAGCAAACCTCCTTGGACACTCGAGATGCACTTTAGGAATTAAGACGCCCTTTGTCATGATGCACCACGACTGATTTCCTGGTCAGGGGTAGGAGGACGGAGAGAAGGGCGGACGAGGAGGCTGAAGTTAATGAAATTAGATGAGCCAACAGACAATCTGACAATTTAATGAGAAACAGTGGGGAGTATATTTAATGAGAAGGCGAACAGATTGGACAGTTAGTTACAGGTGAGGCACGAAACTGGCAGGAAAACAAAGGGAGGAAGTAAAACACACTGGGATGCAGAAAATGCATGTCAACATTTGCAGGGAACCATGGCTATGTTTCACATTGCATACTTTGTTTTCTTACTTTAAATACATGCTAGGACTGCCCTTACTGTTTGATGTAGGATACATACAATTGGGACGTACTAATTCATCACAATATTGTACCTTAAACTTTGACTGCAGCAGCCTTTGTCATGAGTCTGTGCGCTGTCAGTGGCTCAAGCTTGCTTAAATGCGAGACACTGCGACGTAACTGTGCAGAGGATTGTGGGTCGGAATGGACAGAGAAGCATGCTGGCTTTCATACTGCAAAATCGGACCGGTTGTAGTAGAGCAGTGGTTCTCAACTGGTGGGTCGGGACCCAAAAGTGGGTCACCATTTTTAGAGGGTCGCAGAAGCATGCCCCCCCCAAAAAAGTAGTGGTATGAAGTCTTTTATTTTAAAGGTTTCTTATGACCCAGTTTGCTTTCAATAGCAGGATATTTAGTGGTGGTGCCACCAGTAGTTTCCCACTATTAACCTCTAGATTTGGCTCTGCCAGCTTATTGGGTTAATTTGTGCTAAAAACGTCCCAAAAATGAACCAAAATGTGCTCAGAATCTGTCAAAATGGGCCAAAATATGCCCAAAAACTTGGCAAAAACGTCCAAATATACCAAAATGAGCAAAGAATTTTCCCAAGTTGTATCAAAATGCATTGAGACTACACCCGAATAAACCTTAATTTGTTAACAGGAACAGCAAACTTCAACAATTTGGGTCGCGACCCTGATTAATAGAGACATAGTGGGTCCTGAGGCTGGAACAGTTGAGAACCACTGTAGTAGAGCATCCGGGTATTTTTGCCATACTGCATCAGATATACTGTGTATTATCTGGCGTATTGTATTGTATCGTATTGTAGTATGGATATTGAAACACAGCTCCTGACACAGTAGTTGATGCAGGGTGCATCTTGGGATACTTGTTTACTCCACTGATGCAGATCGACAAGAGCCTTGTGTTAGATAGTGTTAATAGCAGACACCAGAACATACAGAAGAGTGAGTTGTAATCCTGTAATGAGGAGATAATAAGTCATTTCGCCTTCCTCATAAACCAACAACATAATCTCAAAGCCTTACCAGTGTGCCGAAATATTTGCTTTTCCAAAGTTTGGAAAATGAAGTTTGGAGCTGATTGCAATAACAGCAGCTCCCGATAAGGAGCGTTGCTGTTTCCCTGCGTAATCAGATTTAGTGAACAGGCTGTAATGAAACTGCAGACAGGATATGATCCAGTGTAACTCTGCAGAAAGTGTTCAGCAGAGGCTGAATGAGGCGAACGCAGCCAGTCTGACCCTCAACGACATTAATAAAAAATGTTGAAGCCATTAGCACTTTTTATCTCCTGTTTATCCGAAGATTTTGCTGATTAGGCTTGTGCAGATTAACAGCCGCAGTCTGATATTCTGGGCTTCATAACGCTGCAGAAGCTTCGACGATATCACCAACGTACCTCGAAAGCACATTTCCACTTAGCGTGCAGGACAGATGAAACATGCTTTAATTTCTTTCGACCCCATGACCTTCCTTCTGCGCCGCCATCACACTAATCTTTAGGTTGTTCATATCTGCCCACCCGATCCTCGTTAATATTTTCCGTGCACATTCATGCTCCCATCAGGAAGTGACCTATTGATTTGCGGTGACCCCCATCACAATTCAAACAAGCATCCAGCTCAAGGACTCATTGACAGGGAACAACATTGTTTGTTTTTACCGTATTCTGTTCAAGAATTCTAAACCTACATGTGCACTTTTTCCTGTTTTGAACGAAGATGTGATCAATTTTTTCTCCCTGATGAGCTCAGTGCTGCTGAAAGAAGGAAGAAACACAGAGAGAAATGAAGGCAGCGCCACAAAGAATAGGGAATAAAATGGGCCTCTGTATATTAACATCACGTCACTTTCTATTTGTTTGCCCTCTGATCTCTCGTATTGATTCCTGCTTTCTTTTTTCAATCATTCAAGCTGGAATCAAGTCGTCCACCCAGCGAAACACTCCATCATCACATCGTCTTCTTCTCTTCTCCCGCAGCTACAGCACAATTGTTTCGTTCAATCATTTCCAGTAAAGAGATCTTATTTGTTTCGCTATCGTCTCTCTCGTATCGATCCAGGCCGCGATCAAATAAGTCATCACAACAACTGTGTTGACAGAACACGCTTCCTCTGCGTCTTCGCGTGAACTTTCTCTGGATGAAGCTGTTTTGTTTTTCCATCCCGGCCGCGGTGCAGTACATCCGCTCTCAAAATATCAAAGACGCATTTGTCCGTCATCTTCCAGACTTCTCTGTTTCCCCTCTCTGAAGTTGGAATTGTCACTCCCCAAAGAATGTCTAATGCATTTTTAATGACCGACTGTATTCAGCTCTTTCTACACTTCCTCCTCTCAGCAGAAACACAAAGTTTCTCCCTCGGTTCTTTGGGGGATGCAGAAAAGCATCCACTCATTTGGACCTGCCGGTGCTCATCTATCATTAATGATGTCTCGCCGTGTTGCCTCTGCAGGGTTTTTTTTTCCCTCAGATTAGGCATCATCACATATTTGGCATCAGCTCTCGGATGCTATTATGCAGATGTATTCAGCGGTCCCCAATGAGATGAGAGAGGCTGACCTCGGTATCGTCGTCTACGTGGGACACTGAGAAAATTAGGATATTCATCGCTGTAAAGAAGTTTTCGTTGTTGAAAAGGTCAAATAGCTCCTCAGTTTACCCATCAGAGAGCACTTATATGCTTACTTTTCAACTATACAATTAAAAATATAACTTAAATGTACCATTATTGGTTTTCATTTCATTTCACTGAATGGTAAAATCAGGTTTAAGCTTAAGGTTCAAGCCAGACTTGAGATCAGTTGTGGCTGCTTTGACTTCTGCAGCCACTTTGTATTTCATGAGATGTCTGTGTATTTGTATGTGTCTCTCATGTCTTAGAGGGGCCGTTTCATTGCATTTCGGAGTCATTTGGTTGAAAAAACTCTTGCTCTACTCTTCTGAAAAGACACTTCACAACTTCTGTGTGCGAGTCAGTCCAAATCTTAGACACCAAGTCTTTGATGCTTGATGTCTGACCCTCATTTGTTGTCAGATTTACTTCAAGCAGATCTCAATGCCTGCTGGTGCCCTTTTAGGGAGCTGAGATTCACTGAAATAGCAAAAAAACGAGACATAAACACACCTGAAAGAACGATTGCCAGAGCAAGTTGCGACTCTTTTTCGATTCCTTCAAGATTCACACTGATATTTGATCTAAATTGAGTCTAAAAGAAGATTGAACATGAAAATTAACCTGTCTAGAGTTCAACAAATACCAAGAACTGCAGTGTTGTAGCACCAAGTGAACCATTTCACCATTTCAAATGTACACCGTCAGGTAACTGTTTTGTATTATTCTATCAAAGCAGGGTTCTACCAATGAAAATCACATGTACATATCATTGAGCCTGCAAAATGTCAGGACTCCAGCTACATTATTTCCCAAATTATAGCACTTTCACATGACGTGACTCCACCCCTCTTAAAGAATTTTTAACTCAGAAACTAACACTACCGAAGAGCCCAGAATTTGCAAAGGGTCAACTCAATCAATATTCACTCATCTGTCAGATTGAAGATGAATGAACTGAGGGAGAATGACCCTTAGAAGATACAAAAATGTCATGTCTTTAGAGTGTCGGTGGTAAATAGTCCAATGATAACAGTATACATCGATCAGCCACAACATTAAAACCACTGACAGGTGAAGTGAATAACATTGATCATATTGGTACTATGTGGTGTTCTGATGGAAAACCTTGGATTTTAACATCCATGTTGATGAGACTTAGACACCCAAATAAACATCATCCCACAACAAACACACTCCCTCATGCAAATGGAAATCCCAAATGTCACTGGATGAAAATGCACCCCACCACATGGAAACAACATCAAACAATCAGGAACATGTTGAGGAACATGACAATGACCCAACATGTTGATTTGACCTCCAAACTTCCTACACTCCATTCTGATCAAGCATCAACAGGATGCAGTGGAACAAGTTGGATTGACAGAGGCCCCACTGCACAAGCCAGAGTACCCAAAGGATCCAGTGCCAACGTCCTGGTTCCAGACCCCATAGGACACCCTGAGAGGTCCTGTTGTCCATGTCCAATGGTTCAGAGCATTTTAGAGCACATAAGGGGGACCAACACAAAGTTAGGCAGGTGGTCATGATGTTATGCCTGATCGGTGTGTGTATATCAATCATATAGGTCACTTTTCGTCACTTGTAACAGCTGACGTTCCAGTCTTACAGTGCAACATGCAGGCATGAGCTATTTTTGCAAAATGTGTAAATCCGCTTCTGTACCTTGGTTAGTTTTGACTTCCAAATGAGTTATTCCGGCTCAAATCATCTGGGGTCCTTTTGCTCGACCTTCTCCGGCTTGCTTGAGACTTTTTGTGATCATAAACTATGGATATTTAAAATGGTATGTGAAATTTTAGATTGACATATCGAGTACTTTCAAGATAAAATGCTTGAAAAATGCCTGTTGACCCACTTTAAGCACATTCTGAAATGTTCACTGTTAGTTCTCATGATGTTCTCGATTCAGAATCTGAAATATGGGACGAGGTGATCAAATATTGTAGTTTATGCGTAATAATGTATATGTTCGTCCATAATATCCATCTTTGAGTGCACATTAACAGAAAGTAGATAATGCACAAATCAACTAGTGATATTTTCTGATCCATATGTAGCTGCATGTCACAATAATACAAAACAAAACATGTAGGACGTTATTTTTGTTGAATGTTCATAACTGATAGAGCAGGTATGATAAACTCTACCACAGAAACAAATACATTGCTCATATCCAAGTAGACTAGAGTTCTGTTGACCCACTTTCAGGACATTGACATGCTGTTTGAGTGACAGTATTTCAGGAAGGTTTTAATTTTTTTTGGCTCAGACATGAGACTTTTCATTGATGGCTTTAATTTCAGCCCAAATTCAGCCCCAGAAACTATTTAATCTACTTGTCCAGTATTGCAGATTCTCAATCACTGACATGATGTGATATTACAGGGAACATTCCCGCCATGTTTTATCTTTCATAGTTAGAATCTCTTCTAAAACAAGCTGCTTTAAAAATCAGTGAATTCTTTGTCCTGCTCACTGCTGTTTTGATTTCCTCCTGCTGTTCTTCTTCAGGCAGGACTTCATCCTCTGAACCGCGGCGTCTCGCTTCCCTCGGCAGCTTGTTAGATGATCAGCACTGGCACCACGTAGCGGTGGAGCGGCGGGGCTTTCACCTCAACCTCACCGTGGACAAGCACACAGAGAAAGTTCAGATCCCTGCAGAGTTCAGCCACTGGGAAGTCGAACAGGTCGGCTGAAATACAGAGTACACAAACATGCACACACACACAGGTTACACCGTCTGTGGAACCAAAACAACTGTTCAAAATGCACTAACGCCACAGATAAAGATTGTGTTTTCCATGAATGTGATCCTCTGTGTGTTTGTGTTTTTTCTATGCAGCTGAGTGTGGGGGCGGTTCAGGGTCTCAGCTCTCAGAAATCACTCGTCTCCAAGAGGAGCTTTCAAGGCTGCCTGGAAAACCTGCTGTACAACGGCCACAACCTGATAGAACTGGCGAAAAACAACGACCACCAAGTTACTGTCGTGGTAGGTTAATTTGGTTAAACACAACCACCTCCCTCGTGATTATTTGCCCAAATAAACTGCAGGCTAAAAAAAAAACAAAAGGGTGCCACAGGATATTTACAGACCCCAGTTAGTTTACTGGCTATAAATGTAATTAACACAGTGTAACATCAAAACAGCTGAATTATGGAAATATACTCAGCTAATTCTCTGGTAATTACTGATCCCAATTAAGTCAACTCATTGTTATTCACATAGCACAATTAAAACAACAGGCACTGACCCAAAGTGCTTTTTAATAGAGACAACAAATTCCAATTTTAACGTTAACACCGTACAATAATACATTTTACACAAATGGACTTGACTAATTTAAATTAAATGGAGGCTAAGATCCTCTAAATTATACATGGAAACCCAACAAATCCAAAGATTCCCTTTTAGCAAGGACTTGGTGGGTATGGAGAGAAAAATGATATAATTAACTGCAGACACCTAGAGTTATGTTATCATTCTGTATGTCTATATATACCAATCAGGCATAACATTATAACCACCTGCCTAATATTATGTTGGTCCCCCTTATGTGCTCCAAAATGCTCTGAACCATTGGGCATGGACAAGAGGACCTCTCAGGGTGTCCTATGGGGTCTGGAACCAGGACGTTGGCTCTGGATCCTTTAGGTACTCTGGCTTGTGCAGTGGGGCCTCTGTCAATCAAACTTGTTCCACTGCATCCTGTTGATACTTGATCACAATGGGGTGTAGGAAGTTTGGAGGTCAAATCAACATGTTGGACCATCGTCATGTTCCTCAACATGTTCCTGATTGGTTGATGTTGTTTCCATGTGGCGGGGTGCATTTTCTTCCAGTGACATTTGGGATTTCCATTTGCATGAGGGAGTGTGTTTGTTGTGTGACAATGTTTATTTGTGTGTCTAAGTCTCATCAACATGGATGTTAAAATCCAAGGTTTTCCATCAGAACACCACATAGTACCAATATGATCAATGTTACTCACTTCACCTGTCAGTGGTTTTCATGTTTGGCTGATTGGTGTATTTACATATGAAAAATTGCCTAAATGATGTAACCAGATCCTTTAAAAACCAACAAAATATGTACTTTTCAGGTGAATTGCAGCCTCTGTTTACACAGAGCAGAAGAAATTAGAGAGATTAAGAGGAAAATACACCATATTTCAGCGACAAAGTAAAAGCAGCAAGGCTCAAAAATGGGATACAGATGAAGATTCTCCCAGCACGGTGAAATATCTTTACAGAACAGTGTGTGGGTGCTTGGAAAAATGTTGCACATGTGAATTCCAGCTTTTTTCAATTATTGCAAATTGATATTAAACTTTACATTTGTTATTTTTTTAATGACTTATGGCATTCTAACTGTGTCATGCTGCACAAAAGACAGTTTTTGAAATCTCTCTTCTTTTCGTCATGCCTGTGCTGTTTCCATAGAGCTGCTGGACTTTATACTGCAATAAAAACGAGCCCACGGAGAGGAAAAAAAGTCACCCGGAAACTGCTGTGGGGCTCACAGGGTTAAGTTAGCCATTAAAACAATGAATCACTTGTCACAATAAAGTCGTGATGATATAAGAGCAGGATTCACGTAATCTAAAAAATAGAATATTCCCATAAAGGTCATGGTGGGGTTGAAAAATACAATGCAGAGGGTGCTTCATGCTCAGAGAAAGGTGCTGGACTAAGAGAAACTGTAATGAAAATAAAGGAGACGGACATGTGACTGTACAAGAAACATACATGCAATTGAAATTTTAGCCTCTTGCTTGATGTTGATAAGAAGATATAGAAGGTAATGAGGTGTCTGTATGTCCAAACATCATGCAGGAAGTTAAAGCTCTTGTGCTTTCAGCTGAGAAAGTCAAGCATCACCAAATGGAAAAGATCCACTGAAGCCACAACCAGCCTCAGACTCAGACTGTGGCCTCTGTTACAATCTTTCTGGTCGCTCAGACGAAAATAAAACATTCCTCTTGATGTTTTTGTGACTTATTTATTTAAATAGCAACCAATTATTTAACACAGCGCATGCAGAACTACAGACCGCCATATACATCCTTTAATGTTCGAGGTTCTTCTGTTGTTCTCCGTCTCAGCTGGGATTCAATCTTAGCGGTGAAATATCGGCGTCACCAGTCAGACGTTGCAGCCGCCGAGTTGATCTGTAAGCTGCCGCGGCCGGATGAGCTCCCGGGCTTGTTGATGAAGCCCAGACGAAGGGAGAACAGTGTGGTTTGACTCTCACTTGTGCCTCCTCGTCTCGGCCATCAGGGCCTTCAGATGTTTCCGCGGGGAGAAGCTGTGAAGCCCTTCAGCGGGGAGCAATGGATGTTCTCTCATTACAGCACAGGTCCACACCACGAGGGGAGGGAAATAAACAAACGTAAAGAAGTTCAGAGATGCACTATGCTTGACTGCGGATATAATCGAGGCCGCTTTAAAGTGGCGCCGAGCCTCTTAAGGTGCTCGCCACAAAGTTGTATCCAATTTAGCATGGAGACTAATTGGTGTTTCTTACGGCTCTGCGAGGAGGCATTAACTCGGGGGAGCAACCAGAGTGTGGGTGGACTGGCGTGTCGCTGCCGTTGAGGGTTTTTTAAGGTAACTTTTCACTTTGTGTTGTGCAGCAGCATGAATTGTTGTGCGTCGCTTTAACTGTACCACAAAGGGCCTTTAGATGTCATCTGTGTTTCCAGAGCATTGTAAAGATAGCGGGCTGATATTCCCAGCAGACACTGTAATGTATTACTGCTGCAGCCTTAGCAATGGACCTGGTGTCATTACCACTACTCAAAACAATGGACTGTAACAGAGATGTCAAGATACAGCAGTGGCCGTGCAGCTCGCTCTCTTCTTTATCTCTTGCAACTCCGAGCTCGGTGACTTTGCTAGTTTCAGTTTTGCTTTCCTAATCTTCCCCTGAGCTCTGCTGTTATCATTATGGTAATACTGATGTCCTCTTTAAGGAGACTTGCTGATGAGATCACTGCGACGCCGGGTCACATCGACACGCCCTCTGCAACTGATTAATATTCATGTTTCATGTTGTTTTATCTCCCCAGTAATCATTTTCCCCCCTGTCCCTCCCTCCTGTCTCTCCACTCTGCATGTTTCTCTCTCAGGGCAATGTGACCTTTTCTTGTGCTGAGCCAGTTTCCGTTGCCGTGACGTTCACCGGCCCCCAGAGCTTCCTGCAGCTGCCGGGGGCGGCGGCGGCGGCGTCCTCGTCGGGGGGCGTGTCTTTGGGCTTCCAGTTCAGGACGTGGAACAAGGCGGGGCTTCTGCTCACCTTTGACCTCCCCCAGCAGGGAGGTGTGGTCTGGTTGTGCCTGAGTGAGGCCAGACTCCGGCTGCAGATACATAAAGGCGGCAGAGCGCTGCTGGAGCTCACCGCAGGTCCGTCTAAACCCTTTAATCCTTACCCAGACACTTCAGATCCACCTTAAAACACACCTACATGAACGCTGAGTCACTGTTGTGAGACTGTTGTGCCCTTTAGTTCTTCAACAACCTAATTCCAGACTTTTAGAATGAATTAAACCATAAATTATGTCAGTAGAAAGTATAAAATGACCATGAGGCAATTCTACATTTCAAGTATTCTCTTATGAACCATAATTAACAGCTGACTGTCCACCAAGCTCCAACCGGCTTCATTCAGGTACAGAAAACAATTCATTTACCACAAAATCCAGAACAGATTTTGGGTCGTTGATTTCTGGATTTGGTTTTTAATGTCTGCGAGGTTATCAGTCATTTGTGTTGTGTTGATGGCAAGTTAATTAAGCCAGCATGACTTGAGAAGCTCAGATGCACATGCACTCAGGTAACTTTGGGGTAACTCGTGGGACTGACTGCACCCACTTTGCTGCTAACTTGAGCAAACATCATTAAGGCTACAGGCATTAGCAGTCACTCGTTCGAGATGAACTACAAAGTGGACGAGTGCAGGCGGCAGCAGCAGGAGGTGGAGTTAAAAGGACGTTACAGGGATGCACAGGTTTATTAAAAATGTTTTCCAACGTACGTATGAGTCTGCAGTAGTTTTAATAAAGAAAGGGCAACTTATTAAAATCTCTGTTCATGGTTCAACCTCCATTTTACTTGTATTCTCATGTAAATCAGTACAACTGTACATAAATACGCTGAGCAGACCTGTCCCTCTCAAACTACATAAATAAATTGAAAACACTGATATGGTAGTTACAGAAATATAGGAAAACAGCTTTTATTACTGATCCATCAGATATTCAGACTGTTCTACCAATCCTCACATCCCTTACCAGATGTTTTGGTGTTGCTGGATACTTGAAGACATGAATCATCATTATCTGATGGTAACATACAGCCCGCTAGCATCCTGCATTGCAATCTCTGACGAATCAACCATCAACCACACATGTAGATTAAACCCTAAAGATCAGACAAGTAACATTTAAATCTCTGTAAATCAACTAAAATGAAAAGTTCTAAACATCTAAATCAATCGGGTGGAGAGCCAGGTGTTTCCTGTCGAGCCCTGAGGCTCCAAAAACTGCAAGTACCCCTGACTGCAGTGTGCAGTTCGGGGCGGGAGCTCAACGTTGCTCAACGTTGGCATGCTATTGGCTGAATCTAACATTTGACTCCGCCCACGCGGACACTGCCTGCATGTAAAAACGAGCGCCGTCTTATGTTTCTAGAATAGTCACGAACCTGTACTTGGTTCCACTCTGAATTGCATTAGATACACACGTTCCTGAAGGGTTAGGGTTAGATTGGCCCCAAACTGTTGTAAATTGAAGTAAAGTCGAACGTTGAGCTCCGTCCCGAACTGCACACTGCATTTAGGGGCTTCTCAAAAACTGCAGCCTTCTTGGTTTCGTGATGTTCTCGTTGTCCATGTTTGCATGACGACAAAGCAAGTTGGGATCATCTAACCCTAAATCTGTGCAGGTTTGGTTCAACTCAAAGTCGCCTAACATTGGCTCTGCAGCGGAACAAGAGACAGAACCTGTACAGCTGCACCGCTTCACATGACCTGGGGTGAACTGTGTTTACTGACAAGTTGGCTGGTGTTGAAGAAATCACTAAAGCAGTGTTCCCGAGCTTGTTTTAGTCCCGTGTTTATCGGTATACGGTGCTTTTACAGGCACAGAGAGTGAGTGTGGGAAGGTGAGATAACCCAGGGCCTGGTAGGATATAACATTTATACAGAAAACTAAACAGTAGGGAGAGGACAGTATGTAGATACTGTAGCGATCAGCTGGTGGGGTATTTTGCATTTGACAGTTTAAAACAACAGAGGAGTGATTTGATTGTGTTGCATACAAGAGAATAGTCCAGTAATAGTCACTAATCGTGGGTGAAATCGAGATAACAAGAGCGCATTTTACTGCATTCATTTTAAATGCAAAGATCCATTGATCACTGGTCAATTTCAGGTACAGATCCCATGTTGATACCAGGTTTGAGGAAATAAATACACTGTTTAATTCTTTCTGTGTACATTTGCTCTTTTGTTCTTGGTTTTGGAAAACCGTCACAACCTGTTAGGTTCAAAACCTGAGAATACACACAGCACAGGAAGGAAGACAGCACTCACGAGCTCAGGTCTTTTACTTGCGCACAAGGAGAGAACGGAAACTACAGCTCTGCAGTATGCATCGCTACAGCATTCCAGATCTCTGGTAGTCCTTCTGTCCTTGGCTCTTTTTATTTGGTAAAACAATCATGTAACACAGGGCATCCCCACACGTCAAGAGTCAGCATTAGATAAGTGTCACTTACACAATCTTAATGGGTCAGTTCTCTGTGTTCTTTACTGTGAGTCCATACAGCTTGGGATGTTTTATGGTGATTCATGGTTGCTGACATGTAGACTTTAAAGTCCTGACAGTCACTCACTGATAACCTAATAAGAATAATTCTTAACATAAGCACAATTCTTCTAACACAACCCTCGTACAAAGGATGATCACAGTTCGCCGAGGGGTTTTAATTAGGTCTGAGGTTCGAACCGTTAAATGCACTCTCTCAGATAAATTCTCTAACAGCAAAGTGCAATATTCATGTTATTATCTGCTGTGTTAACCTTACTGTCAAAACGTTCATCCTCTGTGGCCACTGAGCAGCAGACGACACTGTAAGACGTTGGTGGCGTGTTCCTGAGCAAAGCGATGCCAGTGAGAAAAACAGAGGAGATAATGAGATATTGATCGATTCCCTGAACTCCTAACAACACACAGATCCACAGTCCTGCCTTCACTTGATACAGGTCAATCACACGGCGGATGCAGGAAGAAGAAAACTCTCCTGCTGGTTTTTCGCAATCAATTTGACCACTACGATATTCTTCTATAACTGCAGTGAGAAAAAAGACTCGATTTAAAAGCCTGATAGCAATTTTGGTGTTTGTGTAGCAGGCTGTGGTGTGATGGGATATCTGATTTGGTCATTACTCCATGGGTGTACATGCTTGGCTTCAGCCTCGGAGAAATAAATCTTTCCAACATCTGCTGCGGGGTCTTAATGGCTCAATGTGTAACCATGAGAAGGTGAGAAGATTTGCACTGACGTGTGTTTGTTTTGCCAGGTGCTGCTTTGAATGACGGTCAGTGGCATTCAGTGGAGATGACCTCCAGAAGAGGGCGTCTGACCGTCGCTGTGGATAAAGAGGAAGGAGGCAGCGCTCAGGCCAGCCCGTCGTTTCCCGTCGCTGTAGACAGTCACCTCTTCTTCGGTGGTAAGAGTAGAAGCAGTCAGCTGTATCCATTCTAACTATTAAACCCTGTAATCATACCTAAAAACTTTCATTTTCCACCCATAACGTGGTCACAGTCTCTTAGCTGTCTTATCGTTTAGCATCTTTATGTTTTTATTAACTGGATAACAGCTCATGTGCACCTTCCTCTCACTGCTTCTCGTCTGCTCAGGTTGTCCTCCTGAAGACACCAGTCAGGAGTGCAGAAACCCCTTCAACGTCTTCCAGGGCTGCATGCGTTTGCTGACTCTGGACAACCAAAACGTGGATCTGATCATGGTGCAGCAAAAGCAGCTGGGAAACTACAGCAACCTGCAGATAGACATGTGCGGAATCATCGACAGGTCAGTTTCTGAATAAAACCAACTTGATGACGTTTGTTGAGACGCATTGCGTTGATTGCGAGACCTGTCTTCTCTCACATCCTGCTCAGACAGCTTTAGTACACCTTTATTTAAACTATAATAGCTAGGCCGGAATTCATTTTGTTGTGATTGGTGCGTTTGATTGCGGAGGTGACATAAATCAGCACTTTGATACACAATTTGTGATACTAACCAGTTGCAAATCGTCTCATATGTCTACGAAACCTTCTAGCTGAATCTGTTTTTTGGGGACGCAGGAATAACTTCTCTGATGTTTCTGCCTCGTCAGGCGGTAGAATCAACCATCAGCTCTGGTTCTAGTTGTAGATTCGGTGGTGACATGTTGACAGGAAGACCAGCAACCAGTTTCAGTTCTGGTTGTAGTGCTTGGGATTCTTCTGAATCTTCTTCATCAGAATAGACTTACTGGGATGCTTCCTCTTGTTTTAAGGCCTTCTCAGCCTCCTCTCGACATGCTGTGTTGTTATCTTCTCTCATTTCTTCTGGGGGAGAATGTCTGGCTTTGTGAGGTCCAGAAGGCCTCTCACATGTACGTTCATGAGGCTTATAATAAGATCTCTTGCATTTGACGTCAGTGTCCTTTTTCGTGGTGCTGGTCTTTCAAATCTTTAGCCAAAAACCACCTACCAGGAGTGGGATTTGAACCCACGAGGACTTGTGTCCATTGCATCTTGAGTGCAACGCCTTAACCACTCGGCCATCCTGGTGAGATGTCCAAACAGCTTAACAGGTCAAAATCCAACCTTGCAAAGATAAAGAGGTGAACAGAGAACAACTATGAGCACTTGATTTCTAAAGTAAATCAGTGTTTCATTGAATTTTAGGCACTGTGATTAAGAAAAATGCTGAGATAGAACAAGACCAATAGATTTCCGGGCCCTTGTTGATTTTAGGGAGTAAAAAATTCAGATAACCAGATTTTGACTGATTTTCTTTGTGTCTATATACGTAAAGCAATTTAGAGTCATATTGAAAAGATAAAATCCTGAAGTTATTGTTAATTAACTTCCCAGCAATGTATTTCATGAACTCGTCAGCGACATACCATGAAGACACCACTTGACTCTGCACCATACTCTGCTACATGTGCTGCACACCGTACTGACAGTATTGTGAACAATGAAGTCTGAGCCGCTTTTATGGACGAACTATGTGATGACACCATTTCTAAGTAGTCTCAAGTATCTTTTCTGTTAAAAAAACAAATAAAATCTGGCAAAATATACTCTGATGCTGGCATATCTGTGCCAGGCCAGTAATGGCTGACCGATATATCAGTCAGGCTCTAGCAGTAGGTCGAACTTAAAGAGATGATTAAAATGAGGAGTCAGAGTTGAAACCACAAAGACTTTTTTTGTCATTCCAGCACACGTATTCACATGAGGTGGCACGAAATTGGCACTCGGATCTCGGTTATAAGTCCAAAAAACAATAATAAATAAATACAAGACAAGAAAAATAAAGAAAGATAAGTGAAATACAAATGATAAAAAACTATATATACAAGTGTTTACCAGTGGTAAATAGATAAATAGGCATGTGTGGAGGCTGTACCCAGTTAAGCTATTACCTGCCGGCTCTTACTGATTTCCTCACCACTGTTAATATGTTCATGTACACAAGGAGCTGTTTTTATTGCACAGATCTCCAAATAAATAAACACCATAGCTTACCAGGAGTGGGGTTCGAACCCACGAGGGCTTTTGCCCATTGGATCTTAAGTCCAACACCTTAACCACTCGGCCATCCTGGTGATGTTAGTAATGTGTTTTCAAAAAAAAAAAAGAAAACTATATTTGAAACAAATTGCTGCTGTTATTTATTGAGACTCGACTCAGAGAATGTGTTTGTTCTAAGAAGCTTGTCGTTTCGATTTTCAGCACCCAAAGCCGGTCTGTTATGTGAAATACTGAGCCTGAAATGTTGAAGGTTTTCTTTTTAAAGACGCCGCTTGCAGCATGTTTACCTCGGCAACGCTGATCGAATTTTACTACATAAACATACCTTCAATAGGTTTCCAAAGACTCATAACAAACACGTACTCTGATAGTGATGCCGCCTGGGGAGTGAGATTTACGCCAGCAAGAACACAAGACAACTTGTTTGGGCTGTAATGACTTATTCAACAGAAAAAAAGCACCGCACCAACTTCATACGTTATTTTTCAAGCAGAAGATGTGAGCTGCAGTTCAATTTGACAGCTGAAACCATGACAACTGGTTTACTTTTCCTATCACATGCATAGGACTCATACCAGGAGTGGGATTAGACTTTACAAGAACTTTTATCCATTGCATCCTGGTGACTTGATCAGCTACTTGAAATAAAGCTCTGTAGATGTTGTCAGCTGAAAAAGACATGCAAGAAATCAGATTTTTAAAGTCAGTATAATTTATATCCAGTGACCCAGTCGTTATAGTCACAGCTAGAGATACATCCACGTACACCAGACGTACTTCTTCTGTTGTCAGCAGCAGATAATTAAAGCCAGTTGTCACAGTGACCGATGGTTTATTTAGGAGGCTGTCTGAGCAACACGTTAGCAGAAATTCTTGTACAGAGACGCCAAGAGTGGCATTTGAATCTACATCAGCTTGTAAAATCATCAGGCAATTTTGTTTTCTGAAGTCGCCCAATTTTCCAGTCATTTCCCTGTTTGGATTTCTCATTTAGACAGACAAACTAAAGAATACAGCCTCTCCAGGTGTGTTGTCCTGAAACAAGAAGCACAGAAAAGGCGATTTGACAGCAAGCAGCAGCAGCAGCAGCTTTGTTGTCGTGTCAGAGAGGAGCAGAAATGTTTCTCCGGTCCCTGATTATTCTGTCATAAAGCTTTTTTTTTTTTTTTTTTTGAGGAGCGGCTTTTTAATTTTTTTGTTTCGTTTCCGTCGCTGGCAGAGTAATTTATTTGTGAAGCGAAGTGGCATTTTGGAGAGAGGCTGCAGCATCCAGCAGACTATTAAGAATAGATGTTTGGTGCAAACCAGAGCTGTGAAATAAGCACTGTGACTATTGTATTCCTGCTGATAGTTTTGCTCTGCTGCTGTGATTTCCACTGCACCAGTCGTGTTCAATAGAAGTACGTGGACGGCAACATACTCCTCCATTATTTGGTCCATCTGTGCGGTGTGATGCAGGCCAATCCTGCTACAGTTCATCATCCACAGGCAACAGTCCAGTTCTACATATGCTCATTATTGATGTACTTAAGGTAGGAGTTTCTATTTTATCTGTTCTTTCAATTAACATGCATGCATTTATGTAGGAGTAACAGAATACAAACACCTCTGAGTATATAACAGTCAGTCCACTTGGTTTTGGTGCCAGAATACTTCTAGCTCTGCAGTTTCCTGCTTCGATTCCAATTTCAGTTCTTTCAGCCTCTGACTGGGACCCAGAACTGTGTAATTAATTTAATGTGTGGGCAAGAAATGTCAAGTTGCAAGAATTAAACGTCATTTGCATCATTTCTGGGACACAGAGAGAGAAAGACAAAGATATATTTATGTTTTAAAAAAAAGCTGTTTTGGTGTTGGAGTGCCGTCGCCACAGTCATCGGCCAGAAATCAACCTTTTCTGTATATAAAAGGATAAAGACAGAGAAACTAAAACTACTAAATGGCCACAAAACAAGAAAATGGCAAAAGACAAGAGGAGAAAAAGGGGAGATAATGAGTTCTGTGTAGAAACAACAACAACAACACTGACATCTTTAATGTCAGTCAAGTCAAGTAATGGCTTTATATATAAAACATATAAAAGTGCTTTCTAGTTAAAAACACTATGATTGGCGTTGCAAAATTAGAATAATAGTTTGAAATATTAACGTTAAGAAAATGTAGTGTTGTTTATAATGTGATTTTATCTCAGTAATTTACATATTCAGCATTAAAACCCCACAAAAAATGTAGAAAATGCTGCTTTACCTGATTATAATACACACTAAAGCTGAGAGCCTGTAGTTTTAATAATTATGCAGATCCATCTAATTATTGTAATCGTATAAGTAAGACTCTGAGGTCTTCTAAAATACAGAACCTAACCTTGCTAATATAAATATTAAGGTGAAAACCCTGGCACACACAAACTTAGTTTAAAACTGCACTCATAAATATATATATAGGAGAAGAAGATGTTTTTAAGTTGATATGGCAGATTTGATAGCCTATTTCCACATGCAGGAGATATGGAGCAATGCTATCTTTCAGTTCGAGTTGTGTTTTCTGGCCTCCTGACGAATAAAAATCCTGTTTTCATTCAACTTTTTTGCGCTGATTTGGGTCTCCACCAGCTCTCAGTGCAGATATTAGACAGAACACAGCAGCCTAAACTGTAAACGACGCGGATGAGAGCCGGGAGAATGAGCCAAAACACGAAGGACGAGGTGAAAAATTAAGAAATAATAACTGACAGATGCTGTGGAGCTCTGCAAAGCTGAAATAAACTGCAGATGATTCAATGTGACACTAAAAATAAATCCTTTGACATGTAAATTGTCACGTGATCTACTGTAACATACCCACAGTCAGGCTAATGCAACTTTGAAATGAATTCAATTGAGAGCCACTTTAGGCCTCATAATAAATATTTCCCAGGTTATTCATGCATGGCGGGATACAATAAAGCACTTTATATCACTGGCGACAATTCAGACTCGGAGCTCGAAGCTCACGAGGCGAAAGGAAACGCATGAGGGAGGGAGGGAGGGAGGGAAGAGCAGAACCAATCATTTACTGTTCCTGGTGTCACGCCAAATAGCAGCACAATTAATGAGACAATTACAACAATTATAAACCCGCCTCTGGGGCCGGGGAGGACACACACACACACACACACACACACACACAGCCACACACACACACACACACAGCCACACACATATCCAGTAAAGTGAACGTAAACACAAATATTGAACCACACATCCCTGCCAGATAAGGAGAATCTGCTCGAGTGATTTTAATTAAATGTCGCCCTGTTTCTGCATTATTATTCAGCAGCATTTACAGATCTGACTGCTCACTGGAACAAACCTATAAAAAAAAAATCCAGTAAAGACAAAAAAACCCACCATATTCTCCCTGACTGTAATCCTGCCTGCTTGTGGGATATATTGCAGTGTAAAGTCAAATGGAACTCGGTGACAACGCGTCAACGTTGGTCGTCAGTACCTCAGAGCAGGTTTTTGCTGCGTGTGTGCCACAGTGTGTGTTTTTAGTGCCACTGCCAGCAGCAAGGAGTATTATTAGCCAATGCAAACACTCCATTAAGAGCACAAATCGAGTGTAAAACCCACGAAGAGCTCGACATCAGCTCGATCCCAAACCTGCCTGTTTATTTCAGCTCAACACGCACAAGGAAACCACTGGACAGAAGCATCATATTACCTCTCGAGTGCGTTAAAGGGATGTTCTTGTGTTCGGTAACGAGGGTTTCTCAAATGTTTCTGGAGCCAAACTGGATCCAAAAGTGGGGGAAATGCTGAACTTGTTGGGCTGCTTTTTTTTATTGACTGTCAACTCTCGACTGTAAAGGCAAACGAACGCCTACGGTTTCTTTTCTGACAGGTGCGTAGGAGGAAATATCCATACGGGGTGCGATAGGAGAGATGTCTCCCACACGCTGTCCTTTAACTTGCACTGAACTTTATTGGAAATGCAATGTTTGACTTCTTTGACATTCATTAGGTGAAACTGGGAGACGACGAACATGTCGGACAGATATAACCAACACTTTAAGACTAAACTATTAAACTAGAATTTAAATTTAAGTGATCGCTGCGAACTCTTAATCTGACACGGCTCTCTTAATGCTCCATTAATCTCACAGCTGCTTTTAAAACAATAATTTACTCAGTTCCTTCATCCTCCCAGCATCGCAGCCATTCCCCGTCGGGTTAAAGAGAATCTTCATTTGCCGTTTGATTCACTGGTTTATTATGTGCGATGTTTCCCTGCGCGTAAATGAAGTCTATCGAAACAAATGTCGAGCACATTAGCAGCTGCTCATGTCACCACAGAATGTTGGAGGACAGAAAAACCCGAGACAGAGTGTGGAGAGAGGATGGAAAATAATCCATATGGAGCTTACATGCATTAAAACCAAGCAAGGCGACTTTATTTGTACTTTTAAAGTGCTTGACAGCAAAATAAACACATGGTAAGGAACTTAGATTTAACATTTTACAGATTTACATGGAAGAAATGAAGACATGAGGCAGGAATCAAACAATTTTATGAAAGCGAGTTAACATTAAACTTAATATTAGGGGCTGCACGGTGGCTTGGTTGTGTGTACCGTCACTTCACAGCAAGAAGGTCCCTGGTTCGCGTCACAGTTAGGACTCCTGAGATCTTTTTGATAGATGTGTATAGATAATGGATGGATGGAGTTAAAATTATTTCACCGTCATTACAGAGTAGAGGCTAAAGTTTTTAGACTCGCTTCTGAAGGTGACTCTCTTTAACCTGCTACATCACCATGGCAACAGATGCTGTGGAGCTAACCTGGTGGGGAGCAGGTTCTGTTCAGAGTTTCAGATTTAGATCGTCTTGAAGAAGCGTCTCCCTTTAAATAAATCGTTTCCTGATGACTATTTATGCAGATTCTCAGCTGAGGGAAAATGTTTAAGCTGCAAACCTGTTGAGCTGCGTGTTACTAAAACCGCTGAATGAAGCCGCGCGGTCACAGTATCGCACACTGTATGCATCATGTTGCCATGGTAACCCCACATGTATTCAGCTGGTGATGCAGAAATCTCATAAATGTGTTTTGATGTTTGGTCTGTTTGCTCTGCAGGTAGAACACAGATTAGAAAGCCGATTATTCTACTGGTATTTATTTATTTGGCTGAAAATTAGACTGATGTCCTGCATTATGTGTCAGAGCTAAATGCACTCAAATACAATATCATGTTTGAATACATGAAGTTAGAGATTAAAAGCCCGAATGTGCAGCTCCATTGATTTGTACAATAACACATATTTACCAGCTTTCTACCAGCATTCCTGTCCTGAATCATTTGTTGTAGCAGCCCTTTTTACAGTCTTAAATTGTCCATTAAGGCTGTTGACTGAAGTATCCAGGACACGATTGGTCGATTTTGTGCAGAAGAAGAGTCACATGACACATTAAACGCCCACTTTTATGTGAAGCGGAAAGTCTGATTTGACAAAGAAAGTTGAAAACAACCTTCATCTTGTCTCTGACTTGGGTTTTAGTTTTTTGTCGAGCCGACTTAAAGAAAGGAAGCCTGGATGTGTCAAACTTGCTTTGTAGTTCAGCTGCATGATAGCAAAACACTGCTTCACCAGCTTTTAGGACACCCTTTGACCAGATGTCCTCAGGATCCAAGAAGGTTTATATGCCACAAGCATGTCAGAGATGTCGAGACACACAGTGATTTCTACACAAGTAGCAGGACTCTGGAGACTGGAGTTATGTGGAGTTGCTGAAGTTGCAGATAAGCCTGTTTGAAAGCCCCATAAAGAGACCATTGCATTAATCTAATCTGCTAGAAATAAAGGCGTGAGTGAACCATTCAAGGTCTTGCTTTGACCTTATTCCTCTGAGTCTGACAGTAAAAAGCTGACGAAGTTTAGAAAATTTACACCAAATAATCCAATAATACCAACAAATACGAAACATATTTCTAATAAAGCCAGTGAAAGGACAATATGTGTCAAAGAAAGCTTGGTGCACAACAAGAAGGTGGGAATGAGGTTCTCTGTTGACACACCGGGGCTGATTTAGAGAGTAAAGGCTGCCTCTGGGCTAAATATGAGTACTGTGGATGGATGTGTGTGTTAGAAGAGGCTGGTCATTGTATTTCCAGCAGAAACCGTTCGCCAGAAGGCATCTGTGTTATGTTTTTGTGGGACTGGAGTGTGTGTACATCTCCACAGTGGGTGGATATACATTAGAGGAGGTGTTATTTCGCTGTGTGGTGAGCAATGCTGTGAGCAATGCTGGACGTTTTTAATACACAAAGGAAGAACTGAAGCCATTTCCTCGATCTTCATCAGAAAAATTCATCTTCATCACCATTAACTTTAAAAAAAAATCAACAGGAAGCCTCCATTACAGCCCGTCCTCCAATAGACTCACTGATTACCCCGAGAGGCATTATCTACTAATGTTTCTAACACACAGAAATCAATACTTGCACAATAAAACCAAGACAAAATGCAAAATAAGTCACCATGGGGCTAATGGCTACGCTACTATTGTGGCTTTAATGTAAATGCTAACTAGCTCGCTCCAGATCAGAGCAGCATGGAGATAAATGGAGGTAAAAATTGCACTGAAGCAGGCTGACAGGCTGCTGACTCGGGGTTTCTCGTCTGAAGAGGCTGCAGATTCTGCAGAGTCATCGCTTTCCTCTTGCAAAACACACATGTACTTCTTAATATCAGGATATAAACACAATCAAGCGCGAGGAAAATTGCATTTTCTTATGTTACTTTTGTGTGCGTTTGAGTCAAATCCCGCCGAATAAATCCGCCACGGAAGCAAATAATGTGGACAGAATCGCTGTGTTCTGGGTGCAGCCAGAAAAAGGGCTTCCCAAAGAGGCTGAGACAGGATCGATATGAAGATGTTTTGAGGCGCACTGCTTGCAAAATGTAATTTTTATCAAACCTCCCGGTGACCACAAGTCAACAAAAGTGTGCACAGAGCGAAATGGGAGGAGGCTGTTATCAGGGATGGATCAGATTATTTGGATTTAGATGGCATTTTAGTAACTTGTAAAGTAATTCATTGGATTAAAAGCAAATGGAATCTAACCTCACTGCTTCTGAATGACTTCAAACCCAAACAACTGAAAATACTGCACTTAAAAGAACAAAAATGTGGCTTACACAAACTTTAAGCATTTAGTGTGTATTTAATAACATGTGAAATGCTTTTTCTTCTGTGTAAGTATTAATTAATGATGGGAAATGCTGATTATTGGTACTTCTTGACCTCAGCTCCGCTTGTAATGCTGTGGATCATGGTAGTCGGCTAAATAGGCTAAAGCAGTTGGTGGGTATCTCAGGATCTGCCTTGGACCGGTTCTCATCCTACATCTCTCACAGGAGGTTGTCTGTTTCGGTGGGTCAGTTCATGTCTGACACAGCCCCTCTGTCTTGTGGTGTCCCACAGGGCTCCATACTGGGTCCAATACTTTTCTCAGTCTATTTGTTACCTCCGGGTCAGATAATGAGCCGTTTTAGTGGGATGTCATATCATTTGTATGCTGATGACGTTAGATTATATTACTCATTGAAACCCGAAGAGAGTAACAAACTATCAATTTCAAGTAACTGTTTACAGGCCATTAAAATCTGGATTTCTGACAACTGCCTTCAGTTAAATATGAGCAAAACAGAAACTCTTGTACTTGCCCCCCCAAAAATGGATACCATCCATTAAGCAGCATATTGGGCCATGAAGTGACTGTGTTAAACCCTGCCTTTGTAATCTGGGTGTGTCTCTGGACCAGTTTCTGTTTTTTCCCATGTGTGGTATCCAAGGTGGAATTGGAGATGATTTTACGTGCTTTTATCTTGTCTCGTTTAGATTATTGTAATGCCCTTTTTACCTGTTTCAGTCAGTCCTCTCTTAACCGCCTTCAAACAGTCCAAAATGCAGCTGCTCGCCTTTCAACAGGAGCAATCCCACGCTACTCCTGTCCTATCCTGTCTTCACTGGCTCCCTGATCACTTCTCGTGTTCATTTTAAAACATTGGCGCTAACTTTTAAAGCTACACCCTGGTATATTGTCGACCTCCTTCACCCTTATGCCCCAAATAGAGCTCTCAGGTTTGGGCAACAAATTTACTTGCTGTATTACAAACCAGGTACATAACCCGTGGTGACGGGGCTTTTCAAGCTGTGGAATGCTCTTCCTCTACAACTGAGATCAGTCGACTCCTGTGAAACTTTTATGAAGCAGTTGAAAACATTATTTAGACAGGCCTTTGGTTGACCAGTAGCTGCTCTATTTTATTTATTTATTGTTTTGTTCATGTGTGTCTTTTGCTGCTGTGTATCTTAGTTGTTACTCCCCCGTTTTATCAGTTTTTACCACACATACTTATGTTTTTACTGACATTATTTCTGTTTTTATCTTTTCTGTTATTATTGGTATAAAGCACTTTGTGATCTTTATCTGTGCTATATAAATACATTTTACTTACTTAATTGCTGCTGTTTTTGTTTTTATTAAAGCTGATATTGCCCTTATTTTGGAGGGCTGCCGCTCAAACCCTCTTTTTCCCCATCATCAGTACTTTCCTAAGAAGCCCAGTATGTCAGTAGGATTTTTTAAATCACAGATATACCACGGATTTTGTGGGAGATCCCGCTTTTTAAAGATATTTTTAATATAACACAAAACATTTTCTTTTATGGAAAGAAGATAAAACTCAGGTGGCGTAATCTTCAAAAAACAGCGAAGGTGTTTCAGATGTCCTGTCAGATGGAAAGCTTTCTCTTTGCAACGATCAGCAGGAAGGAAGGATTCTTCATCTTCCACTTGTTGGGCCTTCAGCTGAACAGTTTTTCTAGTCCGTGTTAGAAACAGAGTTGCCTCAGAGAGTTTTTTGTTTCTGTGCTTCATCAGCCTCCCACAACATGTTGCCCAAATGGAAAATATGACCTCCTCCAAATATTAAAAATGAAATGCTCTCTACGTTTTTTTCCCGACCCTCCTACACGCGTTTGGCCGTGAAGCAACTAACATGCCTGTGTAAACATCATTCGAAATGCTTTCTATCCATTTAATGAAGCGGCTTTATGTAACGGGCTCGTTTTGAAAATGATTTCAAGCGTGCTCCATTTGAGAGGACGGTGAGAGTCTGAAAGCTTTTTTTTTTCTCTTTCCCCAATCATCATCATTATCATCATCATCTTCGTCGGCTGTCATCTGCTGTAGAGACTCCGACAGGTCAGGGGTTTGATCCCGACACACTGAGCCGCTTACCCGCCGTAAGATAAGTGACTCGGCTGCATAAAAGATGAAAGATGCTCCAGCTGCTGTTTCGCGCAAACAAAAGTTTACTTCTCCTGACAATAACAGATGAAAGGTGTTTTTCTGGCATCGACTGCTTTTGTCCTCTTTGAAAGGTTTTTGGCAGTAAAAGCCTGGAGAATTGTTTCCAAGCGTTCAAGCTGCCAAAACAAGCAAATGGATTTTTTTTTTTATTTCAAATGTGCTGTCTCAGTGTATACGAACAAAAGAATATATAGTTATATATCTTTCGGTTTCTTTTTCATGACAAGGAAAATAAAACTTTTTAAGTTCCTCCCACGTACACGTGTCAGTGTGGGAGTAAAAGTCCTTGAGGAACTTCTTGAGTCTGTCTGTTTCAGGTTGATTCTGTCTGTTTCAGGTTGATTCTGTCTGTTTCAGGTTGATTCTGTCTGTTTCAGGTTGATTCTGTCTGTTTCAGGTGCTCTCCGAGTCGCTGTGAACACGGCGGACGCTGCAGTCAGTCCTGGACCGTCTTCCATTGTAACTGCTCCGACAGCGGATACAGCGGAGCCACCTGCCACAGCTGTAAGCCACATATAAAGCTCTTCTCACACATGAGATACACAACATTACTGGCTTTATCAGTGTGTTAAAGTAGCGGCACAGGGTCATTCAGACAGCAGCCGCTTTTATCCTAATGCTCCTCACAGCTTCATGCAGTTATGTCCAGCAATGTAATGGAGAGACAAGGTTTAATGCATAATAATACAGCAATAAACAAAAGACTAAACCAAATATCTACCAGCATTGTTTATTAATGATAAAACAGTGAAAATGAGGATGGCTGCGATGTAACAAATGATTTAACAGCAGCTAATAAACTCTAAATCGAAGAAAGGTGTGGCCAGCTGTTAGATCCTCATCAATCCTGTCTCCATGTCGGGGATAATTCCATTAAAACTAATGAACTTGCAGCTGTTATTTTATGTGTAAATGTGTGCAGCTCTCTCACTTTGGAGGCGCTCATGTTGATCCTGCTGCTGTCCGATGCTGCAGATATTTAAACTCAGAGGAAATAGTCCTAAACAGCTGGAAGCAACAAACTATGACTTGCTGAGGAATGCAGAGGAAAACCTCCTTAAAGCAACTTTAGCTGCTGTTAACGTATCATTACATACATTTATTATTGGTAAGTTTCATAATTCTAAGCTGTTTGTGTCTTTTTTCAATCACAGTAAAGTTTTATTATTATGGATGCTTCATTTTGGAGCCTAATACATTTGGGATTGTAGAGCAAAGTGTGTGGAAACAGTGAATAGTCGTCCCTCGCCATATCGCGGTTCACTTTTCGCGGTCTCACTGTATCATGGATTTTTAAATTGTGTACAATTACTATAGCAACCAGAGCGCTGTGTTCTGTATCCTGGCTGCAGCATCAGCCTCCTCCTCCCATGTATAGCAGCGTTCAGCATCCTTACGTCTGATCGCTGTGCATAGTGTTGCTCTGCGGTGTTGTGTTTTTGTGAAATTTTCGTAAAAAGTTGGATTTATTTCAAGCCCTATGATGTCGATTAAACGTTCTGTACCTTCTAAGGCTTCTGGCATCGAACCCAAGCGCCAGAGGAAGATGCTTAGAAAAGGTGGAACTCCTCGACATGCTAAAGGAAGGGAGAAACTACGCGGCTGTACCCATGTGAACTTTTACAAAAAATTAAAATTACGTAGGTTTAAGTGTGTGGAAAGTGTTTAAGAGCAGAAGAAGTGTTTATAAGAGTGTGGGGAAGGTTAACAACAGTGTGGGGAGGGTTTATAAAGCCTTATATATAAATAATAAAATAAATATAAGGTCGTTACTTCGTGGATTTCGTTTATTGTAGGGGGGTCTGGAACCGAACCCCATGATAGATGAGGCATCACTGTATTGTGATTTTGGCACTCAGGTGATGTTTATGGGCTAACAGTGGTGCTGAAATGAATAAAACATCAGGTGCCCTCTAAAATAAATCACACATGTTGGACTTTTTCTGTAAATATAACCTACCTCTGTCTATGTTACTCAATAAAACACCTGTGTGAGTGCTTTTCCTTTCTAATCAAACATTTCCGAAGCTTATTCTTAATGTTTTTTCAGTCCATCACCATTAGCAAAGGTGTTTATTAGCCTGTTTTATTGTCAAGGTCTGTTATTTCCACCTGTTGATCAGCCGAGCAGAGTAGATATTATTGGTATTAGCGCGTTTCCTGCTGTGTGAAGTTGCTCTTTAAATAGAATGTTTTGGCCTGTCAATTTTATGGACCACATGAGTGTTTGATTAATTGTTAGGTGCAGCCCCGGTTGTTTTGTTATTAGTGCTCCATATCGCCAAAACAAATGAGCAATTTTCCAAATTAATGCACATGGATTGAACCACATTGCCAGAGGAGATATAAAGATGAAGACAGGGAGAGAACTGTAATCGGAATCAACTAAGAGAGAAAAATGCATATAGTAGTTACATTTTTGCAGCATAATGTATGTATTTATAATGCGTACAGGGAATAAAATGACAAAAAGGGCTAAAAAAAACCCACTGAAAACCCTGGAGACAGTCAATAACATGCTGCTTTCATGTCACCTCCATCCTTCCCTCAATCACCCGAGGGTTTTTGAAGCAGCACTGAGAGACTCGTCAGACTGGCAGCTCCAGCTATAATCAAGGAGAACCTGTAGTTCTGAGGCTGCCAATCACACATGCACTTAGCAGCCACACCGTTGAGTAATTACAGTCGAGAGGGTTTTTCCCTTTAAAATAGGCGCCTGGGTGTTATGACAGAATAAGGAGAGTTTTCTTTTGGCAACCTGGAGGCATTTTTTCAAATCAATTGACTCCCTTTAATAGCTTTTATTCCGTGGAGCCTGTTCGAGGCCGCCGCTCCTCCTCCCTTTGTGTCGGCCGGTGAATGATATGAAAGAGGTTAATGAGACTAAACTGCCAAAATACTGCTTGAAAACGAGCAGGGAAGGTGAGCTCCTTGGTGAGGATTCTTTCCAGACAAATCCTTGAGATTAGAAAGAGGAGAGTTTCTAAGCACACGTGATGATTTAAAGTTGTTTTTGTGGGAACTTTAGGCGTTAATAAAGACCGATAAAGTTTTATATACGGAGTCTGTGTATTCTAGTAGGTCCTTACTGTCGTTTCCAGTTGGATTAAACTTAATTTATTGGCTTATTACTTTCCTCTCCAGCTGTGTACGAGCAGTCCTGCGAGGCGTACAAACACAACGGCAACACGTCGGGGCATTTTTACATCGACGTGGACGGCAGCGGACCAATCAAACCACAGCTGGTCTACTGCAACATGACAGGTGATACTCCAGCGCCTTCGCCCCTCCTCTTCCTCCCATCATCACTCACGGCTTCCTCTGATTAAAGTTTACATGATTGTCAAGGACGATGCTCCTGTCATCGCTCTCTGATCCACTTTATTTTCCATGCTGGAGCTTTATATAATTTGTTTCATGATAAGATTGAACTTTGTTGTGCTTTTCTCTCCATTACAACACACACTCACCATTCATTTCTATGAGGTACACCTTGCTAGTAAAAGGTTGGACCCCCTTTTGCCTTCAGAACTGTCTTAATTCTTCAAGGTGTTGGAAACGTTCCTCAGAGGTTTTGGTCCATATTGACATGGTAGCGTGATGCCAATCTCCCGTTCCACCACATTCTAGAGGAGCTCTATTGCAGTGGTTCTCAGCTGGTCCAGCCTCAGGACCCACTATGTCTCTATTAATAGCAGTCGTGACCCAACTTTTTGAAGTTTGCTGTTCCTGTTAACAGATTAAGGTGTATTAGGGTGTAGTCTCAACACATTTTGATACAGCTTGGGAGAAAATTGGCTTATTATTTGCTCATTTTGGAATATTTGGATGCTTTTGCCAAGTTTTGGGCATGTTTTGGTTCATGTTGACAGATTCTGAGCACATTTTGGTTCATTTTTGGGACATTTCAGCTTAAATTTCTCCAATAAGCTGTCAGAGACAGATCTAGAAGTTAATAGTGGGCTGCTACTGGTGTCACCACCAATAAATATCCTGCTATTGAAAGCAAACTGGGTCATAAAGAACACGTCCTTCAAAATAAAAGACTTTATACATCTACTTTTAGGGGGGAGGAGGGGGGCGTGCTTCTACAACCCTCTAAAAATGGCTTTGCGACCCACTTTTGGGTCCCGACCCACCAGGTGAGGAACCACTGCTCTATTGGATAGAGATCTGGTGACTGTGGAAGCCATTGGAGTACAGTGAACTCATTGTCAACCAGTTTGAGATGATCTGAGCTTTGTGACATGGAGCATTATCCTGCTGGAAGTAGCATCAGAAGATGGTCCAATGTGGTCATAAAGGGATGGACATGGTCAGCAACCATACTCAGGTAGGCTGTGGAGTTTAAACCAGTTGGTACTAAGGGGCCCAAAGTGAGCCAAGATAATATCCTCCACACCATTACACCACCAGCAGCCTGAACCGTTGATACAAGGCAGGATGGATCCATGCTTTCATGTTGTTTTGACCCTACCATCTGAATGTTTGCAGCTGAAATAGAGACTCATCAGACCAGGCAACATTTTTCCATCTTCTACTGTCCAGTTGTGGTGAGCCTGTGTGAATTGTAGCCTCAGTTTCCTGTTCTTAGCTGACAGGAGTGGCCCCCGGTGTGGTCTTCTGCTGCTGTAGCCCATCTTCTTCAAGGTTGTTGTGGTTCAGAGATGGTGTTCTGCATTTCTTGGTTGTAACCAGTGGTTCGTTGAGTTACTGTTGCCTTTCTGTCATCTCCAACCAGTCTGCCCATGCTCGGTTTGAATTTTAGCAAGTTGTCTTGACCACCTCTACATGCCTGAATGCATTGACTTGCAGCCATGTGATTGGCTGATTTATTTGTGTTAACATCCAACTGAACAGGTGTACCTAATAAAGTGGCCAGTGAGTGTACATGTGTTGATGATTTACACCCTTCCTGAAACCATGATTCTTTTTCTTTTCTGTGTTTCTCATCCTCTCTGCTTTATTTCATAGCATGCACTGTCCAAAAATATGCTGAAACCTGAACATTACAAACATACGTGACTGTTCAACACCTAGTTCAAAATGAATCGGTTACAACTATTCTGTTTGCCAGTGGATTTTGGAACCAAGCTGCGGGGATTTGATCAAATTTAGAATTTGAGAAGTCAGACGCTGATGTTGGCTGCCTTGTAGTATGCCAAGAGTGTTAGATTTTTTATCCACTTGGCTTTGCGCACTGGAGGATTGTCATATTGGAAAGGATTTCCCCTCACTGTTGCCACACAGCTGTAACACTGAAATTCATCGTAATTGAAAAATAGCCCCAAACTAAAAATACACAGACATACATCAATCCACCACAACATTAAAACCACCTGTTGAATATTGTGTAGGTCCCCTTTGTTCTGCCATAACAGTGGAGTTAGCAGTGGATCTCTTGGGTCGGGGTCAGGGTGCATCCCACAGATGTTCGATTGGATCAGGATCTGGGGATCTTGCAGATAGGAGCAATGCTTTGGGCTTTTTTATCGTGTTTCTCAAGCTGTTCCTGAACAACAGGGTTTAGGTGGGTGGTACATGTCGAGGCCAAATCCACATGAATACCAGGACCCAAGGTTTCCCAGTAGGGCATTGCACTGAAACCTATATAATCAATATTATTCATCTTATCTGTTGGTGGTTTTAATGTTATGGCTGAATGGTGTACAGTACATACAGTCATGAACAAAAGCATACATACACTTGTAAAGACCATGCACATCATGGCCGTCTTGAGTTTCCAATGTACTTTCATAACTCTTAATTATCTGTGATTTATTCTGTGATTATTTAAAACACACACCTCATTGTCTTGTTTGAACACCCAACTGCATTCAAGACTCAGTCTTCTAGCAGACGATGATCGGTTGTGCTATTCAGTTTACTTTATGTAAAGCACTAATTCCACAGCAAAATAGCCCGAAAGCATAATACTACCACCGCCATGCTTGACAGTAGGTTAAATTTCTTTTTGCATAGATGACTTTGGGATCTATAGCCACATTAAAATGGCTCCAACTGACTTTTCTGTTTGATTCAATTCAGTGGAGGTTTGCTTTTTCAGGTCTGTGCTGAGCTCCTCAGACTTTCCCACTGTAATGTTTACGGCTGAGTCTAATGAGTGGATCAAATGGGTCCTAATCAAATTGGTTCAGGGGAGTCAGCAGCTGTAGTCAACTGTAATCAATCGCAAGAAGTTAAAAGGCCATGCCACCAAAAAAATTTAATTAAAACAACTTTCTACATCACCAAAACTGATTATTCAAGTTGCTGTATGTATATTTTTGTCCCCGACTCATGATGAATCTATGAAAGAACCAAAAGCGTAATTGTTTAAATGATTCCTTCAAGATATTTAAAAGTTACAGGAGTCATTATAAACTCACACTGCCATGATATATATGGTCGTTACAAGTGTGTGTATCATTTTGCCTTCATAAATTAAAAAAACTGCAGCAAGTAGGTCGGTGTGCAGGAGTTTTCTCACTTTTTTCAAGGATAGAAAGGTTTCATCAGACCACCTTGGACCACGTGGTGTAGTTTACATGTGTTTGTGTGTCCGTCCACAGAGGACAACACATGGATGGTGATGCAACACAACAACACGGAGCTGACCAGACTGAGGCCGTCTCCAGGTGTAAAACAGCATTTAGTCCACTTCGACTACTCGTCTCAGGAGGAGCAACTGTCGGCCGCCATCAGCCAATCAGAGCACTGCGAGCAGGAACTGAGCTACCACTGCAGGAAGTCCCGCCTCCTCAACACCCCAGGTACAGCATTTTATTATTGTTTTTTTAAATTGAAGAATGGAAGTAACTGTTTAGGTGATTCGTTTACCCAGAAAAAAGCACCACAGGCCATCTTTCCTGACTTTAAATTTCAACTTAAACATTGTCTCTGCTTTAATTACCTCCAGCGGGACAAAACATTAACTCTCACACTAAATAAGGGCAAAACAATTGATCATCCATAGGAGCGTAACATATTGTGTTGTGTTCTCTTGTTGTTTTACTTAAGCTCTAACTACTAAATCATACTCTGCAGAAAACAATCCAACTCCCAACAGCTCCAGACATCTTTCTTGCTCCACCAGAGAAAACAGAATGATTGTTAAATTATTGCTGCAAACTTAATCAGCATCTAAGGATTTTCTTCCCGTGTACCAGTGAGCCAGACTAATGCATTGTGTGCGATTTGTTTAAACGTCTCCCTCTTTCAGACTTGAGAATGAAGTCCAATTACTTTTTGTTTTGCTTTTAATTGTTTTTTCATGGTCTTGCAAGTCATTCATTGACCCAAAAGCTGCCATTTGAAATCAGTTAAGCTCACCAACAATGTACATATACATGCAACAGGAAAGGATTTATGTTTTTCAGTACGCAAACGGTATTTCCACCATTTTTCTTTTTGCATACAGAGAAATATGCAGCTGTGCAGTAGTTTTCTAATGTTTTTCATGCACTATAATCCTTAACTTTCATTTTTGTATGATTATTGGACAATGTAACTGTGTCATGCTGCAAGAAAGACATTTTTTGAGTTCTGTCTACTTCTAGTAATGGTTGTGCTGTTTTCATAGAGGTGCAGGAGGTGCCAACAGTGAGTTAAAATGTTACAGGAGCAAAAACAAAAACCACCCTGTATCAATCAATAAAGTAATGATTTTAGCCATTTCAAATGTAATAAAGTCAATAATGTAATACATTTTTTGAGCTAATAACGTACATAACACTCCAGTTTTTTGCATTTGTAAATGAGTGTTCATGCTCTATGTTGTATATTGGACTTAAGTGCCATTATAGAGCCAGTCCAGTCATTTAAATACAGTCTGAAGTGAGGACTGAATTGTTTTTCCTTGAGAAATGTTTGAAAAAGTTTTAAGGAAACGTTCTCCAAGAAAAAAATGTGGTAAATTCCTTTGATGATGCAATATCCAACAGAGACACTGGCATGAAATGATGAATTTACACATCTAAGCTAATAAACAATTTTCTAAATATAGATTTTGTACAACAAATAATTCTTAAATCGGCTCTTACAGCCATAATTAAGGAGAGTGAGAGCTACATGGGACGTATCCTTGATGACTATGCCATCCACTAGATCTATTTTTGATGAGCAAACATGCAAAAAAATCTTTTATTTCCAATAAATGCAGTCCTGTTTATGTATTATTACATTATTGGCTGCAGTTATTACATTTTCAAGATTTGTTTTTTAATGCTGGGCCGTTAACATAATAACTTATTACATTATTGGTTGCGACACACCCAGAAACTTCTTGGAGTTCAGATGGTTCAATAACGACAAATCATTTTCCACGTTAAACTGTAACTTCGGTGGTTTGCTGTGGTGTTTCTAGGGATATTAATGGAGGTTTCTCCTGAGTTTTTTCATTGCACAGTATCTTCTCAAAGACCGGTCAGCTCTTTTTTCTCTCAGCGCAGTTTGTCTTGTTGTGGCCACTCTGATACTCTGATACAGGAGGCTGTGGTTGACCGAATAAAAGTGTTTCACATCAGTTTTGTTTGTATTTCAGAGGGTTCTCCGTTCAGCTGGTGGCGCGGTGGTTCTGGTACGGGTCGAATCCAGACCTACTGGGGAGGAGCTCATCCAGGCAGCCAGCAGTGTGCCTGTGGCCTGCAGGGCGACTGTGTGGATCTACAACACTACTGCAACTGTGACGCCGACCGCATGGAGTGGTACTGACCTTTATGAAAACATTCACATATTAAACAGCTTTTCTCACCATTTATTTAGGTTGTAGTGGCTTTTTGAAATTCAAGCATCTAGTATGAGCTAGCAATCATCTGTCAGTGCATGGAAGCTTTTCTAAAAAAGACATGCACTGTAATTTGAAGATTAAGCAATGATGTGTTATAATGTCTTGTAACCAAAATTTGCAGTGTTTTTGGGATAGTTAATGCAGTGGTCTGAGTTTGTTATGTTATGATCTTGTCTCAGGACACACTAATGAAAGTCTTAAAAGGAATTTAGTCAACTAAGTGTAACATCTCATAATTAAATATGGGAATGTATTGCATTAGTGTTGTAAAGTGTGGGTGGATGAATGAAGTGTGAGTGGGAGATATCCTGCTCTCCTTGTGTGTGTCTAACACAATTTAGCAGTAAGCCGAACTCCACTTTAATGAGTACGTGAGTCAGGATGTGGCTTCCTTAGCTCCACTTCATTTTGATGGATGGACGATGTAAACATTACAACATGGAGTAAAACTGTAAAACAGAAATAAAATAGCTACTATTAGCATAATAGCATTAACGAGGGCTAAACACATAGAAAACTATCATATCACATGTCAGCATCCAACGAAACCAACATAAACCCAATGGCATCCCATCGTCATCAAATTCACAGTATGGTAAACATTCCTCACAAACAACACTGAAACAAAATTATGCTCCTAAATATTAATCTGAACTTACAGACGGTGGTGTCGATGGCGTAAACAGAAAACAGGTGGCAGTGGACGAACTTCCCCACATGTGGCTTACGAAGAACTAAACAAAATGGCTGACTTCCCGTCACATGCCCAAAACTGACTTTCAAAATAAAATACTTCACTGAACAGACTGAGACCAAACTGCAACCAAAACAAGGGCAGAACAGGAGAAGTAAAGAAAAACACCACAACCTAAAGAGAAAACTGTGTGAAATGGATCATGGCAGCTCAGCAGGAAAGGAAAGACTCCAACAACAGCAACCCTCTTTGGCTGCTCACTCCTCAGGTGGCGCCAAGTTCCTGCAGCAATATCCATGCTTTCATACTATATAGTACGATCAAGAAAGATTCAGTATGTCCCAATGCATAGTACGTCAAATGCAGTATACCAAAAATACCTTAATGTCCAACAGACAGACTGCGATGGGCAACGCTTCAGGTGCATTATTATGAGGGAGTAGTGTGTTTATTGTATGTATACTGCATGAAACTAAATGCGCTTTGCAAGGGAAGTTGCAGTAAGTACTTAAAGTAAAAAAGATAAAGCATGTGATTTAAAAGACAGGAGGTATCTGTGATCAAATCAAATGTTGACAGCTTTAAGTAGAAGTGTGCACGTGCCTGAAGACGCATTGAAACACTAAGATCTGATTACTCAGTGAACATGTGAGGTGGTTTGAGCCACAATTGGCCTCACGCTTTAGGAGAGTGTACACAAATGTGTCCTGGGCCACATTCAAGCACTGCCTCCTCAACCCGTATTGTGTTTGTGAATTTTTAAAAGAGGTAAATTAGTCAGACTTGTTCCACTGCATCCTGTTGATGCTTGATCACAATGGGGTGTAGGAAGTTTGGAGGTCAAATCAACATGTTGGTCCATTGTCATGTTCCTCAACATGTTCCTGATTGGTTGATGTTGTTTCCATGTGGTGGGGTGCATTTTCCTGCAGTGACATTTGGGATTTCCACTAGCATGAGGGAGTGTGTTTGTTGTGGGACAATGTTTATTTGGGTGTCTAAGTCTCATCAACATGGATGTTAAAATCCAAGGTTTTCCATCAGAACAGCACATAGTACCAATAGGATCTTAAAAATGTCCTCTGATGGAACTGTGGTTCGGTTAAAAAATAAATGGTTCAAATTTAGTGATCAAATATACGTCTGACAGCTGAGAAGGCAATCAGTTAAGGAAACAAAACAGTAGAAACACTAAGAAGCCTGAGTTGACATTGAGAGACACATACATGTTGCCAAGTTTAATCTCTTATTCCAGCACACCAAACATGAGTGACAAGCTCTGCCTGACTGGTAACTTTGGCAGTTTAGCAAACACCAAATCGACTGGGACAAATTGAGCAGAGGAAGAAACAAAAACAATTTTAACCTTTCCCCGCGTTGTTGGCAATCCAGCCATGCATCACTTCCCTCCATCATATTCGCCGTCCAAGCTGTTTGTGCAACGCCAACTCTATTTTTACAGACCGGAGCTGCTACTGCTGCTCCTCAATATTTCATCAGACGGTAGAGTGCTGCACACACTATTTTTACGCGCAACTTTCCTCCGCAAGAAGTCTAACAGGCAGATCATCTCAAGTGCAGGGAGCTGAATGTGGGCGTAAATGGACAGATGCTGCCTCGGTTTGGGAGTAGCTGCTGCACAGGACTGCCAGGGATGGAGTTTTGACTGACAGGACGGTTGTAATGTGGTTTTGAGATAAACAGGACCTCGAGAGATCGCACCTACACACTGCAGCGTTTGCATCAGCGAGTCACAGCATGTAACAGTATCGCAGGAGTGATGCAATATTTAAAACATGCTCAGAAATAAACGAGTACAGTTTGTGGTTGCTAAGTGTCAGTGTTCTCCTCTGTTCTTCATCCTGGTCATACATTCTGTTTTTAATCTCTTCTTCATCTCCAGGACTGAAGACTCGGGCCTCCTCACCCACAAGGAGAGCCTCCCCGTCCGGTCCCTGGTGCTGGGTGACGTTCAGAGGCCGGGGTCTGAGGCTGCCTACAGGGTGGGACCCCTCCGTTGCCGTGGAGACAGTAAGTTATGACCAAAGCTTAAGGGGAAGTGACGTTCAGCTCATCTCCTCACTGGTTTTAGCAGACGTCTCACATCGTCCCGATATTGGCTGCCCTCCACTGGCTCCCTTTTAGAGTCGATTTTAAGATTTTACTCATCAGCTTCAAGCCTCGTCAGGGTCTGGTCAGATGTTGTGTGTCGGAAATGTTGACCCCTCATGAGCTTGTTTTACAGCCTTAGATCCTCAGGTTGATCCTTCTGACTGTTTCAAAGTCAAGACTGAAATCTAAAGCTGCCGAATCAGTGTCTTAGTTCAAATCACTTCCTAAAACCCATTTTAACAGACTTGCTTTTATGTGATGTCATTGATTTTTTTTAATTTTACCGTTTGTTTTATTGTCTTTGACCATCTGTCAGTCTATCTCTTTATTTATCCATTTATTTATTTATCATTTTATTTGACCATTTTGTTTATTTATCATGTATTTATTTATCCATTTATTTATTTATTTATCTGTTTATTTATCCATTTATTTATTTATCCATGTATTTGTCCATTTGTTAATTTATTTATTTACATATTTATTTTTGTATTTATTTATCCATGTATTCATCCATTTGTTTTGTTTTTTTTTTATCAATTTATTTATATATTTATTTTTATATTAACTTATCCATGTATTTTACATATATTTATGTATTTATTTATCCATGTATTTATCCCTTTATTTATTTATTTATCGGTTTATTTATCCATTTGTTTATTTATCTCTATATTCATTTGCATATTTATTTATGTATTTATTTATTATTAACCCATTTATTTATGTGTCTATTTATTATTTACCTATTTATCTATCTATGCATTGACCTATTTTTTTTATCTATTTATTTATTTATTTTTCTTGTTTTCTTGTTTTACCTTCTACTATCTTTTATTCCACTTGTTCTTTAGGATGGACTTTATGGTGCTTTTATTTTTCTGTCTGGTGTTTTCTGGTCTGTTTCCTGCCTCTTTAGACTGACCGGCCTTCTGTTGTTTAATGGTCTTCCTGTGTATCTTCCTTCTCGTGTCCTATTATTGTTATTATTGCTATTAATATAAAGGAAACAGAGCTGAGCAAAGCAAGTTGTGAGTTTAATAAGTAAACTAAAGATAAATGAAGTGGTCTGTGGAGAACCTCTGCTCCTGTAGAGACTCCTGACAGGTGGAGTTTCTGAGAGAAAGCTGCTGGCTGGAGGAGATTTTAAACTCTGCAGGTCAGGTGTCACACATTAACAATTAGGACTGTTTGACCATGATCGCTCTCCTAGTTTCACCTGCAGCCAAACAGAACCGACAGGCTCACAGGAAGCAACGTTCTGCAACACAACACCCCTAAATGCTTCATTTGCCTGGTTACAGTTTTGTCCATCCGGCAAATTAGTCATTAGTTTTTTAGTAACCCTCTAATTAAGTTGGCTATTAAACCATCCTGGTGTCATAAAAAGGCGTGTTTTAAACATGTAGAACACATTTGTTGCACTGGCCGTTTCATTGCACGTCATTGTAGTTGCCCCATAACGCAAATCATGTCACACATTATTGAAATGCTGTAAAATGATGAGCAAAAAGCCGAGATGTGACGTGTTATTTATACACAATTTCATGATATCCTGTAGAAAAAAACGCATTAAAGGCAATAGTTTAAGATCCTGGCAAATGCACTTATTGTCTGTTTTTGTAGATGGTTAGATGAGAACGTTGTAGCTTTAATATGAAGCTACAGGCAGCAGCCAGTTAGCTTAGCTTAGCATGAAGAAAACAGTCAGCCAGGCTCCATTCAAACCCCGATTATCAAAAATGACATTCCTACACAGCTAAGGTGCATCCTCTATAACATTATGAAGGAGATGATTTCTCCTGGGTTACATTTGTTTGTGACGTATCACAAACAGTTTCTAGTCAACATATGCTCATGATTTATCATATTGCTTTCGCTAATTATATATTAGATGAGCCAGGACACCCTGTAAGCCCAGAAAACAGAGGGGAAGCTTCAAACCTGTTGTGAAATGGTGCGTTTTAACCTAAAATATGATATTTTCCTGAACCTAACCAAGTAGTTTTGTGGCCTACACCTAACCAAGCTTCTAAAATGAGGGTAATTCTATGGAGAGGGGCATTTAAACCCAATGTATGACGTTTTAGCAAACTGGACTGAGTAGTTTAGGTGCTGAAAACAAACAACAACCTGTTCAAACTTGTAAAGTGGACTCTGTGGCTCTGAAGGTGGAAAGAAACTGATACTTTCCTGGGAGATAAAACATTTTTCTCCCAACTCGTAGTTATTTTTGTGAGACTGGGTGTCAGAATAACATCTGCCTCAACACATCACATCTAATCTAACTTGATGTAACTAAAATGTCAGACTTTTCTTTAAAGTAATGTTTGCTTTAAAAATACATTTTACATTAACTTGAACCTTTATTTCCTGTTCTAACAGTTTTCTTTTCATCATCCCTTCTGACACAAATGTCCAAACAGTCATAATTACTTTACATCACTGTCTTGTCTCCGTCTAATTAACAAGCTGCCTCACTTGTTTGTGATGCGACTTCTATTTAAAGATCTTTTTCTTCTTCTTCTTCTCGCGTTTCCTCAGAGAACTTCTGGAACGCGGCGTTTTTCGACAAGGAGACGTCGTACCTCCACTTCCCCACCTTCCACGGCGAGCTGAGCGCTGACATCTCCTTCCTGTTCAAAACCACGGCCTCCTCCGGCGTGTTCCTGGAAAACCTGGGCATCAGAGACTTCATCCGCATCGAGCTGAGCTGTGAGTGCCGCAGGAGCCGACGCGTAAACACCGAAGGATTTTATTGTTGGGAAAGATGACAGGGAGGAGTTTTTTTCACTGTTCTACGTGCAAGATAGGGTGCAGGCTCTTGTGATAGCACAAAAGTCCAGGAGATTGTTTCTCCTTATGGGTCTTTCTTACCGTTTGGCTTCTTACATTTTGTTTTATTTCCATTTACCACCTAATTTTTGCTTAATTTCTCAGTGACACACCAATTTTTGTGTCTTCTTTTGGTGCTTCTTGTGCATTTCCAACATTTTATCCCGCTTTAGGCCGCATCGTTTGTCATTCTCTGACCAGGTTTCCTCCCTCAAAGCCTGCAGCTGAACGCATGTCGCAGTCAGACGCCTCCTCCTCCTCCTGACCCGCGCACCCACACGCAAAACACGATTAAACCCATAAACTTCTAATTACTGCGGCCGTTTTTTTACGGCCTTGTTCTTTAATTTTTTACGGTTGCATTATGAACTCTCGGGGGCCACTTTCACCTCGACCCTCCATTAATTCCTGCCTCCTGTGTAATGTAACATTTACAGGCAGCACAGTGGGTCATTTAGATTATGAGGGTAATAACCAGCAGTGTGTTATTCAGTTTATGGGTGCCATCGAATGGTGGCGGGTGTTAGATGTATGTTTACAGCCCACTGTAGATTGAGTCGTTTAAAATATAGCTGTATTACCCAACAAGGTGTCCTTGTGGCTGTATGGTTATGGCAGTGTGAGGTGCATATTTATGGGCAGCAATGGTGTGTGACGTTTGGCTTGTAGAGGCCTCGAATCAGTTTTCAGAGTCGCCCATGGCTGCCTTTTCCAAGCTCTTTAACCTCACTTTACCTTTTCTGGTTGGTTTAGTTTCCCTGGCTTATTTTTTTATGTTGTGTAACATTTGGGGAGGAAGTTGTTTTTAAAGGCCGCACACAGATTCTAATACTGCCGCACCGACGGCGTCTCTCCTCGGGGAAATCATCGCCGGTTGTTTGAGCTCTGAATGCCGCTGCTCTGCTTCCAGCCGCCTCGCACCGCCCTCCGACACCGAGGCCCGGCCGGAGAACAAGCTCCAAATGAAGTTACTGGATGCCGGGATATTGTTCCGTCTTGCTCTGTGCTCCCCGAGTAATACATCCGCGCTATCCACCGGCAACAAACATGAAGGATGGCGGTTTGCTTCGTCCGCATCCTCCTAAATCTTCTCCTGCTGGCGGAGGGAACAAAGAGCAGAGCCGACAGCCGGGGAAGGAGTAACTACGGAGTAGATTCAGCACCGAGGAGCTGTCCGTGGTGCTGAAGGAGGGCTGCAGCTGAGAGGCAGCGCTGGAGTTATGATGCTGGAGCTCTGAGTTAACATTGGTTTCTTGTGCAACATGTCACTTTAATGAGCAGTATTTCAGTATCATGTGTAACATTACTTATTATAATACCTCATTGTCATTGCTAGCATTGCTTTTTACTGTTCTATTCTAGCTATATTTTAGTTTACTGACTGTATTTTCAGTGATGAGTCTCACCTACACAGTATCTTATTGCTTTTCTATCATGCACTGCATTTTTCCCTATGTTAGGCCATTTTGTTTTTTTCTGGGCAACATCTGGCACAAGAATTTCTTTAACCTCTTGGGACCCGACCTTTTTTGGGCCTTGCATTTTTGATTTACCCTAGTTATTTGGGATTAGTAGTACCTAATAAATATTAAAAAAAATAAGCTTTGTCTTTGAATAATAAATACTCATTAGTAGCAGTAGTGACATGAATAATAATAAGTAATAGCAGATCGTGGCCTTGCACGGCGTTCACCACTGGGTTCAGCACACAGCTCCTGGAGAGTCGCAGACTAGCTAGCACAATTGGCGGAGCTTTCAAAGTTTTTCAGACTTCCAGAGTTAAAGTAATGGTGCAGGGAAGCCAAAATACCAATATAGCCAAAATACGACGTCCACGCATCGTCTGAACACCAGGTTTTTATCTAGAACATCAGAGACTTCCCAGGTCTTTTAACCCACAGGCTCTACCATTCTCCTAGTAGCTGCTGCCTAAGTTGTAGCAACCCGTCACTAGTGTTGCTTCCCTGACAAGCTGATCATTGCTGGCTGATGTTAAATGCGTCACTACTGGTGCACCAGGGTGGGAATGTTGCCACGGGCACCAGATGTAAAACTCCTGTATGCTGCACAATACAAAGACCTGTCAGTGACATGTTAATCAGCATTGCGTGAACTCGTTTGGCAAACGCTTGAATGTAACAGATGTTGATTTATACTCCAGCTTTCGACACATACAGTAAGTTGTCTTCATGCAGGATGGTCCCTTTAATGGTTTCAAATGATTTTAAATTAACTGCACATGTCAAAATGTGAAATACTAGTTTGCATAGTGGAAGTACTGCTGGTGAAATTCTCCTCGAATGTTTGAAAATTGCTAATTATCTGAAGATTTTGATAATCATTGTGATTAATTAGATCCACAGAGGGACAGAAGGACCTGTGTTGGTTGTTTTCTGAAGAGGGATCAGAGTGACCTCAGTACAAGACTGGTTTAGACATACGTTGAGGTACTGGGGAGTTCCAGTCTGCTCCCAACCAGTCAGTTTAGAAGAGAGGTGAAACGTCTTCGAGAAACTCAAGCTAAGTCCAGATGCTACGGTTGAAACTACAAGGATAACCATGACCGAAGTGACTGAGAATCTTCACAGTTGTGTTTTTTTCTTCTGACCTTGACACCGTTTTGCAGGTGTCACATTACCACCACACAGAGCTTTACTCCTACAGGGAATAATACTTGAGCAGCATCTCTGCTTCTCGAGTGTTTGTCGTTCGCCATTTTTCTGAGACGCTTAGCCTTTGTTCAACACAAATGAAGCACACGAACGCCACCAAATCAATACAATAATGTCCTGGATTCCTGGAAGACCATATTTAATAGATGCACCTTGAGCAGCAATCAGAGCCTTCAGTCTGCACGGTTACTACTCTGTTATTTTCCCCATTCTTCCTGGTAAAGCTCAATCACGTTGCATGATTGCTGTGAGGGAACGACCTTTTTCAAACCCATCCATAATTTTCTGATTGGATGGATATCCGTCTGCCAGGACTGCAGACTTCAGGTTCTTCTTCCAGGATGTATTTTGCTGCAGCCCTCGACCCTCAACAATACACCTGGGTCTGCTGCAGAGAAACACCCACCTCTGGTTATTCATCAGCACTAAATAAGAAATATTACACCAGCGAGATCCTGATATGAAAGAAAACAGAGCTCAGGAACAGCACAGTGTAAAGCGGAGCCGTGTTCTATAAATCAGAATACTGCATGTATCGCATCACGTCTGCTGACCACTGAGAAGTGAAGTAATTATCCACTTTTTTGCTCCAGGTCCTTTTATTGACCAGACAAAAAGCAATGCAGTAAATCACAGATACAGTCAGACAAACACAATATATTCCCAACTCATGTTTCTGCTCCAGAGTTGTGTCTCATTACAGTATTATTGCACCGCTTGGGAGCCAGACCACAGTGATTTTATAAACAACAACAAGGACTAATGAGTAAATTCAATGTGTCAACCATGACACACAAAAATAAATAAATTAAAAAAATACAAAAATGTTTTAAAAATGTTACAAATAAAGATTTTTATTTAAAATAACGTACAAAAAAAAATAAATTTTACAAAATGTTAGACATAAATAAGATTATTAAAAAAAAATACAAAAATAAATACATTTTTAACAATACAATAAACGTTAAAAATAGAAATGAATAAAATTATTTTTAAAACCATATTAAAATAAAATCAATTTTAAAAATACAATAAATGTTTAAAAATAGAAATAAATAGATTATTCAAAAACATACAAAATAAATCTATTTCAAAAATACAATAGATGTTAAAAATGTTAGAAATAAATAAGATTATTTTAAAAACATACAAAAAATAAAATAAATTTTAAAAACACAATAAAATAAAAGTTAAAAAATTGTTGGAAATGAATAAGATTATTTAAAAAACATATAAAAAGAAATACATTTTTAAAAACAATAAATGTTAAAAAAAATGTTAGAATAAATAAGATTATTTGAAAAACATACAAAATAAATACATTTTAAAAATATAATACATTTTAAGAATAGAAATAAATAAGATTAATTAAAAACATACAACAGTAAATAAATTTTAAAAACACAATAAATGTTTAAAAAATGTTAGAAATAAATATATATTTTTTAAAAAACATAGAAAAAATAAAATACTTTTAAAATTGCAAATAAATGAATGGATATAATGTGGGGTTAGTAGAACAAAACTTAAAAATATTTGACATCTAGCAAAAAATATCTCCAGTGTCGGATTATATACGAGGACTTTGAAGCCTAGAAGGGTTTTCTGCTTCCATTTAAGCAATACGAGTATCTAGATTATCCTCCTTTGAAAGTATAACTAGTTAAATTGTAGTATTAAAAGCCCAGATTTGTTGTTGTTATCTCGTCCTGTAAAGCTCCTTTTATGACTTTGCAAACATTCTTTATTGCAGATTGCAGATAATAATAAAAAAAAAACATGCACACAGCCTGAAAAGAATCCAACACAACCTCAGTTCACTTTGTCTTTGTTGTCCTGCAAGTCTTCCCAGTTTCCTCCGTTAGAAGCTCGATTGGCTTCACTGTTGTTGTTTGTTGTCGAACAGTAATTAAACTTCCTTCCGCTGAGCTTCTGCTTCCCCTCCTGTCCGCCTGTTTTAGTCTCCGTACACCTGAGCGAAGCCTTCCCGCTCGTTAAAGCTCCCGTCTCTATTCCCACATGCGGTATTGGCAGGTTTCTGACCCGCTCTGGAAGCTGTGTGGAAGCACGCAGCTGTGATTGAGGACCAACTCCAGCTGCGTTTGGCAAGAAAACACCTGTTTCCTCAAACTAAAACCCCCAACAGAGGCTTCAGCAGAGATTTGCCCCATTGGTATTAATTGAGACTTAGCGAATTGAGCCCTGTTTGCATAAATTAAAGGCTGATGTTGGATCCGTTACTAAGTGATGAGTGAAATTTTATTGTCTCCTCGACAGCAGCAATGACTGAGCTGTCTGTTGGACTCATTTTTGGTTCAGTCTATTGTTATGTGTGGCAACATTTGGTGTTTTAAACTTGAAATTCCACAAAACATAAGTTGCTTTTTGCATTATGGGTTGCTTAATCCTATAAAAGAGACAAATAACTTGGTCTTGTGCTGATTTGTTCAACAAGAATTCAAACACATCTTCAGAAAATGCTTCATCAGGCATGCAGCAGAGTAGGTTTATGGAATTTGGCTTTCTTTGCTCAAAACTTAAGTAGTTGGCTCCTATAACACTGTAATAATTATGCTCTCATCTCTTTGTTCTCCTACATCAAGCCTCCACTCAGGTGCTTTTCTCCTTCGACGTCGGTAACGGACCGCTGGAGGTCCTCGTGGAGTCGAGCGACCCGCTGAATGACAACCGGTGGCACCGAGTCCGGGCCGAGCGCAACGTCAAGGAGGCGACGCTTCGACTGGACGACCTTCCTGTCGCCACGCAGGAGGCTCCGGCTGACGGACACTTCCACCTGCAGCTCAACAGCCAGCTCTTCATAGGTGAGGAGCCAAGTTCTCTACAGTCAGAGTCAGTTAATTCATGCTTCATGTATAAACATGTGAGCTTTCTCTGTGTGAGTTTTCACCTCATTAGGCTCAGTTCTGGTTGGTTTGAGGCCCTTTTTCTGTATGAAATCAGCCTCTGTCTCTGTCAGGAATGTACTTGCCTTGTTTCTAAGATCTCAGTGTTTCTGTCTCTGCAAATTCTCCTGAAGTCAGCAGCATGATTGCAGAACTCTTTAGTCAGATCATTATATTTTGTCTCTTTGAAGGGTTCCCATTAGACAGGATTTAATTAAACATAGACAAGTACAGTGTTATGTCTTATCATTCAAAGCTTTTTCCAAGAACAGGTCACGTACCCGGATCAGCCACAACATTATGAAGTAAATAACATTGATCATATTGGTACTATGTGGTGTTCTGATGGAAAACCTTGGATTTTAACATCTGTGTTGATCAGACTTAGACACCCAAATAAACATTGTCCCACAACAAACACACTCCCTCATGCAAATGGAAATCCCAAATGTCACTGGATGAAAATGCCCCCCACCACATGGCAACAACACCAACCAATCAGGAACATGTTGAGGAACATGACAATGGTCCAACATGTTGATCTGACCTCCAAACTTCCTACACCCCATTGTGATCAAGCATCAACAGGATGCAGTGGAACAAGTTAGATTGGCCCCACTGCAGAAGCCAGAGTACCCAAAGGATCCAGTGCCAACGTCCTGGTTCCAGACCCCATAGGACACCCTGAGAGGTCCTCTGGTCCATGTCCAATGGTTCAGAGCATTTTAGAGCACATAAGGGGACCAACACAATATTAGACAGGTGGTTATGATGTTACGCCTGATCGATGTACATTGGAACCATCTACATTTGGTCATTTCATTGAGAGAGAACATGTTTTGCAAACGTTCCACATCAGGTTTATTTACTGTGAATCACACCAAGTCTCAAAGGCAGCTACAGAGACAGAAAACAATAAGTTTAATAAACACCTTCATGTTTGCATTCAATGTTTCTCCCCAAAATCCCTTGTTTGTATCCTTAAAGCTTAAGCTGAATAAACAAAACAGTTGCAGAGCCAACTTTTGCGAGAGTCGGAAACCGACATTGTTTTGTTTGGCCCTGCTTTCGAACGCTGCTGCTGCCAAACGCTCATTAGAAAAGCTTGAAATTAGGACTTCACCAAAACACCTGCATGTTTGACAAACAAGCTAAACGGGGATCCGTCTTTAACCCTCTGAACCTCAAGCAGTTTTCTTGCTACTGACACATTTTTACTCACGGTGTGCGCTCGCAATGTGAAGTCCTGTACCTCTATGGAAACAGAACAACCATGACTAGAAGTGGAGACAGACATGTTTTTGTACAGTATACCAAACCTATAACGCCATAATTTAGAAAATATATGCACTTGAGTTTGATTATTATAGTTTAATACTTTGATTTTTAATTTGTCTTCATACTTGCCTCCTCTCTTACTTGACTGTCGATTGTAGCAGAGTCACTCTTGGCTTCACGGTTGTTCTGCGCAGTTCAGATTTTAATTTTTTTTACAGGATGTGGTTCCAGCCTTTACTTTCACATCACACAGACATGCCTTTTAACCTCGCTGTGGGTTTTTGGGGTTCAGAGGGTTAAAACATGGACCCATAGAGCTTCAAGTGGTCAAAAACTCCACTTGGTACCTTTAATTAATTTATTTTTTCTGAATCCGAGTGCTTCAGACTCGTCTGTATTCAGTCACAGCAGGACTTGTTATGTTTTAAAGGCATCACAGAATGTTAAAGCAGGCGAGTGTGGATGAGGTTTCCCAGCTACACCCACAGAAACCCTCTGAGCAGACGTGAAAAATGTCAATAATTTGTGTTATTTGAAAGTCAAGTTGGATAACGTTGAGTTAGATTTTGATGTTGATAAAGACAGGAGCCATATTTCTGCAGTACCCGAGGAGAAGAGCTGAACTGAAGCAGTGTTTTCAGCGTTCAATCAGCTGCTTCTGTTGCTGCCAATTTCCATTTATTGGTTCAGAAGTTGGAAAATTTGAATTAGACACACTTTTTTATAGGACGTACACCTCCCTCTATAACCAGATCTGACATTCAAAGTAAAGTTTTCTCATAAATCCTCAGAATAAGCCTAAAAATATCCACCTTCTCCACACACACACACGTTAATCTGCTGGTGGCTAAATCTTGTCGTTGCTCGGCTGTACCGGATGTAAACAGGTGCTGCCTGTTCACAGCGATTCTGCACAGCTTCTGCTACGTTTTCATCCACAGCTCCTGCCGTGTGAAATCCTGATGGAGTGCCATCCAAAGATAGTTCACTTACCAGACCTCATCTTGTCCTACATCCTGTACAAGGGACCGAAATATTCCATAACAAAGTGCTTAACTACTATTGACTAAACGCCAGCGGCTCTAGTGAGGATGAAACTGCTGAGACGATGGTTTCCTTCCCACCGAACAATAATCATGTTCAATAAACAAGCACGAGCAGGGAGCTGTGCTGAATATACAGTGCGGCTTAATAATCTATAAATGAATCTGAGCCTGTGGTTTATTTATTTATTAGGCGGTCATGTAAATAAACTATTAGTTCTCTTCGTTAATACTGCAGCCAGGGTTCAGCTCTGCAATGTAAAAATCCACATTTGACCTCCGAGTCTTGTTTGCAGATCCGCAGAGGAAGGAAAATTTTAAAAAAAAACACCAAACCCATCAATTATTATCTCGGTTTTTATCACTCTGTAAATATTATGCATGTCACATCGTATCAGCGAACGCACACTGGGAGGAAAACAAAGCAGCAAACATTGATGAGATCGGACGAAGGCAGCAGCAGGGAAACAGAAGTGAATATTGATTTGCTCAGCGCGTTAAGCCGATAATCCACTCTGAATAGCCGGCAGGTCGCCACCATCGGCCTAAAAACTCACATGTTTACCTCTGAATTATCAGGAAAGTACACTGGAGCGAGTACGACAGGTTTGTGTGTCGGTGCTGTTTCGCTGAAATGAATTTGTGCAAAAATATTTGACTTCCTGCTCTTGATTTGACAGATATGAAGAAATTCCACCCCGGTTTAGTCGAGTAGTGGTAATAATAATAATAATAATCTGCTTTGTCCTTCAGGAAGCTATTTAGTGCAGCGCTGGAATGTAAATGTAAAGCACACAATGTGTGTGTTAATGTATGCAATCATAAACACTGCTGTACAACTATGTGCAGCTTATTTACGAGTCATAATCCTGCCTCCGACAAATTCGTGACAAATAAAAAAATGTTTGCGTTTCTAATCCTTGTATGCCTTTTCAATACATAATGACACGCAGTGCACAGATTTATTAGTCCCTCTACTTAGTTATATGCATTAATAAGGGGGACAGAGATGCATTCTGTAAATTCGGACGCCATAATTCCATAAGCAGCGTATTTATGAGCCTTAATTATTCCTCGCAGGGATTTATAAGGCAGCAAATTACATTGTTTCGATTAACAACCCGTGTTATTGCCTCGGAAAAGCCATAGGATTGCTTTTCCACTTTCTTTATCGCCATTTGTAGGTGTAAAATATCCACACGCAGCACTTTCTGGTGAAAGACTTTTTGCATTCCTTGCAGGTAGTATTTCACATGACTTGTTGGATTGCCTGCTTTGGACAGATAAGCCCGTGGTTTATTGGTGCTGCACCGGCATCACTGAGCCCGAATGTTTTGCACTCGGAGTGGCGCTTTTCCCCCGACACAGGCAGGAGCTGTGTTTTCAGTGTGTTTACCAGAAAAATGGATGCAATCGGCTCGTATCCGTTCATCTGATCATCACACTTGCCTCTGCACAGACATTGTGCTTCTCTGTGTTTTCCTACGAATGTGCTGTGTCACTGAGACAACAAGCAAACCAACAACTGTTATTTTTTATCTGATTAAGTTCTATTTTAATCAGAAATGCAATTTTCCTTCACTGCAGTTATGCTTTCGGGGGTTTTGCTGCTTCTCTGTGTTGCAAAGCAGCGTAAATTGAGCAGTGCTCTTTTGGAAGCGCTCGGTTTACTGCTGCAATAAGACTTTCATGCTAAATGCTAATATTTGCATTTCCTGATGTTGTGAAGATTCGCATTTGCTCGCTAATTTGTTACCTGATTGGCTCTAAACATGAAATACAGCTGAGACTGATGGACATTTTATGAGTTTTGCAGGTAGTTGATGCTCCGCAAGTTTGACCAATAGTTTAGGAAGAAAAGTTAGAAGGCTCTCCGAACGTTATTACGATTCATCCTGCAGTGGACGCGAACGTTCGTACCAAATTTCATGCCAATCCATCAAAAAAGTAGCTAAGAATTTTCCCTTTATAGAACCACACTCAGGAGATTACCGAGGGATTTACGGAAGATTAGGGATTCCTCCTCTGAGAACGTGCGTGTCTGTGCGAAATTTCACGGCAAACCGAAGCCATGCTTGGTGGGATATTTCAAGTTTTGAAGCAGCTCACAGATTGACTTTGCCATCCCTGTAGCTCTGCGGCTGGTGATGCAAATAACAGCTTAAATGTTGATTTGGAGATCGAGAATCGCGTATAATCATGCAATTAAACACACATCCTGTATGGTTTATTGCATTATTTGATGATTTATTTGTTGAAACGGCCATTTTTTCCACTCAGCAGACGTTTCACTGCTGGATCTCTGACTTCAGAGTCTCTCTTTCTTCACTTTCTGAGCCTGCAGGTCGAGGTTCTTTGTGTTATGAGCCAAGTGCGCTGCCTTTGATGATTTCTTTGATCTCCATGTCTCTAATTGTTTTTCAATCCGCTCCCCTGTGGTCTAACCCGTACTGTATGCTTCGGCTCCGGCTCTCAGTCTGGGATCTCGTGTGGAGACGCTGCAATCGCCTTGTTAGAGCCGAACTCATACGTGAGGTTGAGACTCCCACTGATCTCGGAGGTCTCGCCGATGCTCCTTTGGTCAGAGATGGGGTTTATCTGCATTCGCCTTTTTTTGATCTTTGCTTTGATCTTAACCCCACAAATCCTTGATTATACCTTATATAGATGATCTGGCAGTTCCTGGAGTGATTCCTGTGATTCCTGGACATCTGGCTGAAACCCTCAGTGGGCATTCAAAGCTGTATAATTATACACTTTACTACACATGTTTGAAACGTCCAGATTCTTAAGGATTCACTCTTTGCACAGAAACAGACTTCTTACAGCAAAACCAGCCTTGAGTCTGAATTACCAGTTTTTTTGTTGTTGTCCTTGAACATTGTGAAAGGTACCTAAAATGGAATTTATCATATTTATACAGCTTCTTAGCCAAGTAGGAGTGATTTTTAAAACCACTTTTCTTTGAAATCATGAGAAATAGTGCTTCAGGCTTTCCAACTCTTCCCACAAAAACCTTTGAGAACAATTATTTGACTTTTTAATTGAAATCTGAAAAAATGTAATCAGCAAATCCAAAAGGCTGCATTTAAGCATAAACATTATAAACCAGTCAGCCACGACATCCTGACCACTGACAGGTGAAGTGAATAACATTGATCATATTGGTACTATGTGCTGTTCTGATGGAAAACCTTGGATTTTAACATCCGTGTTGCTGAGACCTAGGCCTTGTCCACACGTAGCCGGGTATCTCAAAAAAAGAAGATATTTTTCTACGATTTGGCCAGATTTACGGCATTAAAAACAATTCTTTTTAAACAACCGGAGTTTTGCGTTTCGAAACGTCACTGCCTGCGACAAAATATGTTCTTATGTCACATATGTGACCTGTGTTTACATTAGGAAACAGTATGGATGCCCTCACAAAGGTTTTTTTGGCGCTGTTTCTTAGCTTACTCTGATTGGATAGGATTTGGGGAATGCTTATGAATGTGCTTAAAACGCACTTGTGCGGTAGGTGTGGATGAATTTTTTTCTAAAAACCCGTCTACGTGTGGACAAGGTCTTAGACACGCTAATAAACATTGTCCCACAACAAGCACACTCCCTCATGCAAATGGAAATCCCAAATGTCACTGCAGGAAAATGCACCCCACCACATGGAAACAACATCAACCAATCAGGAACATGTTGAGGAACATGACAATGGTCCAACATGTTGATTTTACCTCCAAACTTCCTACAGCCCATTGTGATCAAGCATCAACAGGATGCAGTGGAACAAGTTTGATTGACAGAGGCCCCACTGCACAAGCCAGAGTACCCAAAGGATCCAGTGCCAGCGTCCTGGTTCCAGACCCCATAGGACACCCTGAGAGGTCCTCTGGTCCATGCCCAATGGTTCAGAGCATTTTGGAGCACATAAGGGGACCAACACAATATTAGGAAGGTGGTCATGATGTTATGCTGATCACTATGTATCCTTCTTATATGACAGTCATGCTTTAGATGGTATCTTATGGCGCGTTTCAAATCTATTACACAGTAAATATTGAACTAAAATTTTAATTTATAATATAGTATATATAATAGTTATAATATGTGTCCGAAAAATAGCTGTTAGATATTTTCTCTGATTCATTCAGCCGCAATATCTTCCTGACACAACACTGTGCTAAATCAGCAGCGTGTCATTAAGTTCTTTTGATTGTTATTGAAAAGACCATTTCTAGCCACCGCAGGGACTTGAACACATTAGATCTCTCGGCGTGTAGCCACATGGTCAAGGAAATGGCATTTATACACAATTAGAAAACCACCGTTTCACTTCCCACAATTAAGCTTCAGTTTGTAATTAGTTTAAAGTGGATGGTAGCCACCAGTTCACTTTCCAAACAATCTCTGTATTAAACAAAGAAGTTTCATGAACCACAATGGAAGTCGATAATATTTTAAAGACTTGTATCTGGTATACTTGTCCATTAAGTAGGATAAAAAGCTTTGCTGGTACATACCGACTATCCATAACTATAAAACCACCTGTCTATGGACATGGGATCTCTGGAGGCGTCCTGTACATGGGGGGATTACAAGGGTAAGTTCTTGGCCTCACCAGAAAACGTCACAAGAGAAAGTTTGTTCTTGCATTATTTTCAACCCGGTCTCCTTTATCCTCCGTACATTTGGTCCACTTATGTTCAACCTTCACTTTCTCTTCGTGGAAGACCTTCACATCTTGAGCCTCCAGATACTCATTAACAGCGTGCATGACCTCATCATCGATCCAAAAATGGTGACCACACAAGTGAGATTTCAGTTTGGGAAACAGATAGAAGTCAGACGGTGGAAGTCGGGTGGTTCAGGAAGCAACAATTTAAAGCCACATTTGGCTGCTTCTATGGACGTATTGTCCTGGAGCAGCAACAGCAGCCAGTTCAGAACTTTCCTCCCCTTTATTCTTTGATTGCACCAAACATTTGAGTTTTTGTGGACAATGATATAAGGTTTTATAGCAAATTTATACTCCAAAGTGGAAGTTATGCCCCTTGTTTCTGGGTGAAGCAGAGAACTTTTTGAAGTAACCTTGTACTGAAACTGTAAAGTTGGATGAATCCTATTGTATACTGTAGCATTAAGAGACTTCATAAAAGGAAACCAACAAGCCAGTTAATAAAAAACAGCCAAACCAAGAGTCCACAAACCAGCTACAATATTAAAACCATCTACCTAATATTGCTACCAAAACACTTCCAACCCATTGGTCCAAGATAAGGACCAACGAGGGTGGTTTTGTATTCCAGTACCGACCACAAATGCTTGATCACACTGGGATCTTTAGAGTTTGGAGGCCTGGTTAACACTTCGGGCTCTTTGTTGTGTTCTTTGAGCCATTCTTTAGCAGTTTGGTAAGCCATGTTGTCCTGCTAGGGGAGGCTGCTGCCATGTAGGAGAACCATTTCTATGCACAACAGTGTTTACTGTAGACCCGGGGTTTCCCAGCATAACATTGCATATTAAGAAGATAATCAGTGTTATTTAATTCCCCGTGGGTGGTTTTAATGTTGTGGCAACGGTTTACTTTTTATTTGTAAAACCTAATAATTGAGCATTTAAAGATCACTTTATCATTTGAGCTTCCAGCCTCTAATTTTATAAAGTATTCATTTAAATAATTATAATAACATTTTATACTCTTGGATTTTTCTTTGAAGGCATAAATAATGTTGGATATTAGCTTCACGTTGCACCTTTTATCTGTAATTCTTTAATGCCACAATTAGTTTAGTATGAAGATATCAGGCTTTTTTAAATTGTTGTCTTAGATTTTATACAGTAAAATTGTCTTTCTGATCTTCTAGCTTCAATTCCCACCTTGATATCGGATTCATATAAATACAAGCTCATTACAGCTTCGAGTATTACTATGAAAATTAAGTTACACCTGGACAGACTCTAGTTTCAGTTTCTCTAGCAAAAAAGTGTGTTTTCTCGGTATCAACAGATTTTACGTACAATTTGTGATGCACTCTTCCTTATTTCGTCATTTTAAAAGCTTCAAAGAAACATTTACCTCTGCACTGTTGTTGTTTTTGCGATGCCCAGCTCATTTCAGTCATGTACAGTTTGTAGCTTGTACCAGAGCAGAGGGGAGTCGAACACAGAGCCCTGTGATTTATTGGACTGAAAAGCTCCTGCTGCTGAACAGTAGGAAGTTGTCAGCTTTGAATATGGAGAACAAAGTGCTGCTTTGTCTGAACCCTGATGACAAGAACAATTTCAACCTGTGATCTTTTGCAGAGAAATGACAGTTTGTCAGGTCTGAACTCTGGCTGCGCCGTCACATATGAAAGGGCAGGATGTGTGCATGCAAACCTGCATTTTGGATGTCTGCAGAACGTTCCACTTCAAGGCTTCTGAGGAAAAAATGTATTATAAAAAAGAAAATGTGACAAATTGCAAGTGAGGTGGCGGAGGAGGCAAAAAAAAATGAGCGAGGAAAAGGAAAGTGTCAGATCAGAAAGAAAATCTGCCATATGACCAGACACACATTCAGACTGCAATTCATCAAGGCTGCCAAACACCTAGTTAGCCAGTCAGCAGCTGGAATGATGCTATACAGACTTAAAGACAGCTGACGAATGCTATGTCCCTGAATCAGCCTTCCACCTACAGCTTGTTGCCTCATTGCTTTTTCATCGTCGTTTCATTTCACGAGAACAGTGCTGACAGTTTGGAGCTCGGGGGGGGGGGGAGCAGAGGCGACATGTGGATCTGTTGTGGATGACAGGAGGAGGAGAAATGAAAACCCAGCGAGAGGGAAAACACACAGCCTTGTCAACATACATAGAAATAAAAGAGAGGCTGGCACAGAGAAGACAGACACGGGGATATCTGCTGCACCTTTGTTCTTGGAGAGCTGCTTGCTTTGGTCCTGATCGCTTGTGAGCTCAGTATTAAAGTGATTTTGACACACAGAAAGTCAGAGAGTGAAGCATTTTGCATGTTCACACATATCTCTGTACTTTTTTTATGCTTCCAGGAGGCACAGCGTCCAGACAGAAGGGTTTCCGCGGCTGTATTCGCTCCCTGCAGCTGAACGGCGTCACCCTGGACCTGGAGGAGAGGGCGAAGATCACGCCTGGAGTTCGACCCGGCTGCCCGGGTCACTGCAGCAGCTATGGTTCGCTCTGCCAGAACCAGGGCCGCTGTGTGGAGAGAACCAACGGCTTCCACTGTGACTGCAGCCTCTCGGCGTACACCGGAGTCTTCTGCCAGACAGGTAATAATGAGGAGATGTAGTTGTTCCGCTAGGGTAAAGAGGAGCAACATAAATCTGTTGTTTTTGGTTTGGGACAGTTATTTGTTGTTTGGCAATATAATGAACAAACAGAGGAGGGAAAATCAATGAGAGACATCAAATCAAAGGAGGGCTAAACAAACTGAAATACAAAGGCAGCAGCACCCCTGCACCTGGTGGACCAAACAGAAGAGTTCCTAACTTAAAGCTCCCAAACAGTGAAAATCCAATTTTATTGTGTTTTGTATGTCTTTAAAACTTCAGATCATTATTATGCTTACTACTGTGATTCCTCAACTAGAGAGCATCCTGGCTTTAACAAACTGATGAGAATTTTGTTCAGTTATTTAGCAGGAACTGAGGAACCAATAGTCGTACAGCTAAGAATTAGTATAATCCGGGCTGCCGCATAGCTCACTGAGTTAAGGTGTTACCACGTGGGCGCAAGTCGCCAGCAGCGGTCGTGAGTTCGAGTCCAGCTCATGACCCTTTGCTGCATGTCTCTCTCCTCTCTAAACCCTTTCACTCTGTCTGTCAATAAAGCTTCAATCCCCCCCCAAAAAAGTGTAATCCTGCCCCCTCAATGCCTGCTGCTTCTGGGTGAGCCATTCCAAAAGACCAGCTGCCTGACAGTCCACCAGGTTTACTTACTTTCTAGTGCTGCTCCTGCTGACTTTAAAATATTTTAGCCCACAGCAAAGCCAACGAAATGCTGTGTTGTTGGCCGCGAGAGTGAACACAAGAGTCTCCATGCACTTCCAGCATCTGAGAATCCGAGCACCAAGTGGATTGCTTTCATTTTTTGATGGCACTGTCATTACAACAACAGGAAAATCCATAGTGTTAGCATGTTGAAAGCTAACATTGCTATTAGCTTTGATCGTAAGGCCACAGCTCAGGGCTATGTTGAAACTGTGTGGGTTACTGTGTTTTCTTGTTGCCTGTTGTGCTTCAGCTCAACCTAAACTCAGCCGGTGTTTACATCTGTTAGCTTCTCTCCTGCTCTCTGTGCTCACTTATACTATATTTTAATGTAGCCAAATTCCCAGTGGAGCTGTTCTTGTTTACTTATTTTTCAGTTTTTGTTGTCAGACAGTGGAACAAGTATGAAACAGTGACTGAAACGCAGCCCATTAAAAGCTGCAGCTCTGACAAACTCACCAAACACATGCGTTAAAAATAACGACTGTGGATTTGACGATATTTCAATGGAAAGTTATCGCTTAGAGAGAAGTTATAAAAGCCTCACACCCTCCATGCTGTCAATCACAGACACAGAGAGAGTCTTCTTCCTGAAGGGGGAGCAGCAGGCCAGCTGTTTGGAACAGGCCTAAAACCAGAGGTTGTAGAGTCATGGTTGAATTAACCATCTGTGTAATATTGTGAGTTTAATTAAAAGTCACCTTCTGGGGACACGTGGGACTTTCATTAATTTGCTGTAAAGGGACTCAATATTGGACATTTAATGTGGTGTAATGGTTAAAGCTCAGTCTGCTTCAGTCTCCAGGCAGTCAAACAAGTGCCTCATTACACAAATTAGAGCTGTAATAAGCGGCTACAGAATATGAAGACGAGTAACGACCAGTTAGCAGATATAGAAAAGCACAAGGCTGCTAGCAAGTGTTATAAAATCACAGAGACTCCACAAGAATGATGAGAGGCACAGAATAGAGCTGCTCATGTTAAATCACAGCTGCCAAGGCTGACAGGTGAGGTGCACTTTGAAACCCAGGTGGAGTGATTGCTGCAGCTTGATTGGAGCACAGACGTGGTCAACAGTCCAATCGATAACGAGGACAGGTAGGCAGAGGATTGGAGAAAGGAGCTTCAGGCCAGTCAGCCAGGATGAGAGACAGGAGATGAGAATGCACAGGAACCAATATTGTCAGGAACCAACCTCCATACATGAAACAGGATCGGGAAGGAAGGAAGGTGCAAGGCTGCATGTGGCTTTAACAGTAGGATACTTATATGGAGGCTGTGTTCCTAATTGCATGCTTTTTCCTTAAAGTGCTCAATGTAGTATAGCTGCCCTTACAAAGCACATATTGTTCCAACTGGGACTTACTACTTCATCATATTATTAAGCAGATCAGGCCTGCTTATGCTCTACCGAGACACCACAAGGTATTTGGTGCAACCGTGCAGAAGATTGTGGGTCACAAAAGTCAGAAATGCTGGCTGCAGACTGCAAAATCCAACCTCCTCAGTGGGACATCCAGGTTATTTTGACATACTATGTATTGGGACATAGTAAATCTTCTTCTGGTGTAATATTTAGTACAGTAGTGTAGATACTGGAGTGCACCTCAAGTCTTGCTCGCTTCATGCTGTATTTTTGTGTTATTTGGCTGGAAAATCTAATCACTATCACTGCTGGGCTCTTGATCATGGACTACTACTCTCAATAAGGCAAATATACGACAAAATAAAACAACTGCAAACAAATAGGTGTGAAGAATCTGTAAGAACTGGCTGTTGCTCTTGCTTATAGAACCAGGGAACAGCAGGCCCAGGTACTGTCACACTGAGGTTCTTTTGTATTTAAAAGGTTTATTTCAAAAGAAAATCTTTAACTTTTTGAGTTTCCGCATCTATAAAACAGGTCTGTTGACAAAGTTGTCACTCTCTTTATGAAGCTGAAGCCATTAAAGGGGTTTTTCTTCTATCATATTACCCTTTGGCTCAGACAGCATTAATGGTGCTGCCTGCCTTGACCTCCCTCTAGGAAACCCGTCTAACATGCTGCATGGTGCCACTCTGACTCTCCACCTCCTCCCCTCTGCTTCAGCGTTCACTTTCATTAGCTCATATATCTCGCCAGCCAAGGTTAAAGCTGTTGTTATGTGTCGGCCTCCTTAAGCGGGAGAGTGAAGGAGCCCAATAAAGAAACTGCTCAAGCAGAGACCTTCAGTCTGAGGATCCACTCTTATGTCTGCATCTCCATAAAGATGACGTCCAATCAGTTGGTTGTAGCAGATGGTTGTGTTTCATGGGACTCCAGTAGGATAAATCCTCAAATATATGTTACAAGATTAAATACAAGAAGGCAAAGAGATGGTTATTCAGAACCTTCCTGAGAGGGTGTTTAAAGGCAAACTGCAGGAGTGTTAAAATCCGAACAGATGTTGAAATCAGGTAGCATCACACACATAAGACATTTCAGATACTATTCTCCTTGCACATACTACAAGATGTGAAAATAATGGTGCATCACACACAAGAGGATATTATTAAGTTTATCGTGCCAGATGGAGCAGAGCACCACCTCACTTGATCACATGGGGAAGCAGATATAAACAAACTGGAGGTTGTGGTGCAACAACCTGCTGCAAAGCTTAAAATACGTTACAGTCGGGGGGAAACAAAACAGTCTGGATTATGTTGGAGAGGATGTAGCCAACACAGGTTGTCTATTCTTCAAGGAGAACTGCAGGTTTCAGTTTTAATGTCTGCAGCTAACTATAAGCAAAAGGGCTGAAATGATCAGCATTGCTTGGCAACAACTTGCATGAATAAACATCAAACATGCTTGATGTTATCGGGGTGATCTGTAAACTCTTCGTGATATCAGATAATCTGGGTTGGAACCAAAATCCAGAGTCCAGTCCAGATTTCTTCTCCAATCATGAATGGGGCTGAAACAGGGGGGAAATTGGTCCAAAACCCCTGAAGAGTGAGCCTGGCTTTAGTGTCAAGTGGTGCGTCAGAAGAGGCCCGAAATGCAGGAAATAGGAGGTTTTAAATCATGTGCATTTGTTTCATTCTTATAGTGTATATTTGTACATAGCTTCTCTTTTGCTGCTGTTCTTACTTTTATTCTTTACCTTTATTTTTTTTATACAAAGCTGACTTTGAGACACACACAAAGAATTCTAATGTACCTACACCGATCAGCCCCAACATTATGACCACTGACAGGTGAAGTGAATAACATTGATCATATTGGTACTATGTGGTGTTCTGATGGAAAACCTTTGATTTTAACATCCGTGTTGATGAGACTTAGACACCCAAATAAACATTGTCCCACAACAAACACACTCCCTCATGCTAATGGAAATCCCAAATGTCTCTGGCCTACCCCTGCAGGAAAATGCACCCCACCACATGGAAACAACATCAACCAATCAGGAACATGTTGAGGAACATGACAATGGCCCAACATGTTGATTTGACCTCCAAACTTCCTACACTCCATTGTGATCAAGCATCAACAGGATGCAGTGGAACAAGTTTGATTGACAGAGGCCCCACTGCACAAGCCAGAGTGCCCAAAGGATCCAGTGCCAACGTCCTGGTTCCAGATCCCATAGGACACCCTGAGAGGTCCTCTGGTCCATGTCCAATGGTTCAGAGCATTTTAGACCACATAAGGGGGACCAACAGGATATAAGAGAGGTGGTCATTATGTTATACCTGATCGGTGTGTACTGTAATGTACCTGTGCAAATGGCAATAAATTTAAATTCTAAGGAGTCCAAGTGAAACACAAACTCACAGAAAGCAGGTGAAAGTAAGTGAAGGTAGGTGAAGGTAGGTGAAGGTAGGTGAAGAGAGCCAACTAAAGTTTTCAGACAACAAAAAGTTTGATGGTTAGAGCAGAGCAGACAAACACACAGTAGTCTAAGACCCCAAAGGAGAGTGACATTTAAAACAAAAAATAACCAAACGCATAACAGTAGAAATTGATTTTGCTTACTGCACTTAACATTCATTAACAAGTACTTAGCCACCATGTGACATCAAAGGTTTCATGCAATGAGTCTCTGATGACTTAGACTCTATTTAAGTCATTCGTTTGATGTTGCAGTCATCGCATTAAGAGAACGTCATCGCATTGATCTTTACGTCTGGTTCAACAATGTCCATTGAGTTCAGTCGTTTTAAAGAGGAATCTTCACCCTCATCCACCAGCTGATGGTATCTGCTGCACTCATCTGCATTCACTCTCATCAGCAGACTGAAGTGTGTTTTAACTGCTTTGATGCTTTTGTGGAACATTGCATTGACACATCTGTGTTTAAAGCTGCAGAGAAATGGAGCTGAACTTTCCTTTTTGTGGTATTTGGAGAGCAGCCTTGTGCTCTTCTGCAACCTAATTGGGCTAAATAGAGTCATTCAGTAACCTTCAGCAATTTATTCTAATACTGAAAGTGAGAGTTTAATGTAAATATATGAATTGCTCTTTGCCAGGAAAACAATTACCCTCCTCCTGGTGATATTGAATAACTATTGAAGTAAAAGGAGAAACAAAAGGGATGCTGCAAAGTGAAATATATGGTCGTCATGCAGGGAAATAGGTCGATGATTCCACTTTACAACAAATCTGTCAGTGAAACAAAAGTAAAATAATAATGGCAGTTAAAGATTTTACAGCTGTCAGGCCCGTGAATCACTGCAACATTTTAATCCTGCTGAGTTTCACTTCTTGCTGTGGAACTAAACCTGAACTTTAGAATTACAAGAGTTGAGCACAATGTTATAATATAAATGTGAAAGCCCCGCTCTAGAAGTCGTCTTGGTGAGGCTTTCAAAGCTCGGTTTTCTGGTTGAGACTATTAGATTGAGGCTGATTAGTCTGAATGGTACGAACTAATGATTCTCACATTTGTTTTTTTGTGTTGGATTTCGTTCAGAGCTGCACAGTGGCTCGGTGGTTAGCAGCGTCGCCTCACAGCTAGAAGATCCCCGGTTCGCGTCCCGGTTAGGACGCCTGGGATCTTTCTGTGTGGAGTTTGCATGTTCTCTCTGTGCAGCGTGGGTTCTCACCGGGTACTCCAGCTTCCTCCCACAGTCCAGTAACATGCTGAGGTTAACTGATTGTTCTAAATTGTCCGTAGGTGTGAATGAGAGTGTGCTTGTTTAGCCCTGTGATAAGCTGGTGACCTGTCAAGGGTGTCGAATGGGATAGGCTCCAGTCCCCCCATGACCCTACAGAGGATTAAGAGGTGTATAGATGATGGATTTCATTCATCTATAATGTCCCACCTTTGCTGCGGTAGCTTGTAGCACAAATTATTAGAATGAATTAGATTAAACAGTTCACCTATTTACATAGCAGTTAATTTAGCATTTAAATCCTCATGGAATCCTGCAATATAGAAGCTCAAATATCAGTGTAATGTTTTTCAGACATGTGACTCAATTTGGGAAGAAACACCATGACAAAAAAAATAGATCACCAACCAAATGGTTGGACACCTGAATATCACAAAATCTCAGACAAGTGCAGCTCTTTAACAGTTTTGTTTTTGTTCTTATTCAACGAATTTAGCTGAATGTTTCTTTACAAAGCAATATCCTCACTTTCTTTCTTTTGCTTGACAAGTTTGTGAAATTTTGTGTTGTCTTAAGCGTTATCTTGCTGGAATATTCCTCTTCTGCCACGCTTCTGCAGACTGAGAGTCACTTTCCCACCCAGTATTTTGGTTTAGTCACAGGTTTTCCATCTGTTAATGTCTCCTCTTACAGCCCCATATCGCGCTCCCACCTCCATGCTTCACTGTCAGGACCACGCGTTCTCCGTGGTTGTCCCTGTCTGAAACATTTAACTTGGTCTGATCTGATCAAATAATGTCATCAGTAAATTCATCGGGCATCTTTTCATGGTCTTTAGCAAAGTTTCATTCTGCAGTTTTGTGCAAAACACCAAGCAGTTGTTAGAGGTCACATGTTGTCCCATCCTGCATTGATCTATGGAGAATTCTCTCTGGGTCTGTCACATAGCTGCAGGTGATTGTTCCCTATATACCAAAATTGCAGCACAACCTTGTGTTTTGTAAAGGTTCTTGACAAACAAAGGAAAAGTTCTTAAGTGCTTCTTCTGAAAACTTGAAAAATCCATCATTTGTCTTTAGAGATTCTCAAGGATCCAGAGGGAGCAATAAAAGCACAGCTGAGATTCCTTCCCATGTCTCACGTTGCTCCATAAAAGTCTGTATTATCCGTCTTCCTCCAGAGGTGTCGGCCAGCTTCAAGTCTGGGTCGTCCGTCAGCTACACCTTCAAGGAGCCCTACGAGCTGAGCAGAAACAGCAGCGCCCTGCCGTCTTCCATCTACTCCGACATGACGCTGAGGGGGGAGAACGTCTCGCTGAGCTTCAGGACCAACCAGAGTCCTGCTCTGCTGCTCTACATCAGCTCCTACTACAGGGAGTACCTGGCCCTGCTCATCAACAAGCACGGTGAGGAGGACGCAGGGCTTTTATTTTGAAGGAGCTGGTTTGAAGTCTCTTTTAAACTCTCATCAGCCTCTTCTCTTCTCGTTTGTTTTTTTCCATCATGTCTTTTTCATGTCCTCTTAGTCATTCAGACTTTCGGTTGAACATCCTCTGTTGAGTCATTAAAAGTTTCTTATGAGCCTCTTTTTATGTTTACCTCCGTCTTCCAGCCTCTGAACATCTTCTATTTTATCCCCTTTCTAGTTAGCTATCTCTCTTCACTTCTGTCTTTTCCTTCTTAGTCACTGATCGTTATTTTTGTTCACATTCTCAAGTGCAAAACAAAACACTCCTGGGGGGCACAACCTTCATCTTTGAACTCAGAATTCTTTTTAAACCCCAGGTACACAACTGTAAAGCTTCATACCCGCATGCTGCTATTGTGTTGACAAAATCTGCTCACAGACAAACAAACCAGTATCAAACAGAACTAATACAAATGTTAATTATTACTGCACAGTATTGTAACCGCTTCTAAGTTGAACAATAGGGTATTGACTGTTGTGTAAAATTAAAAGCTGATAGTTTTATATAAAATACAGGCCCTGCAGTAGGAAGTCAATGCAACAAAAGCCTCGGCCATTTTCAGACTCTGTATGTCCAACTTTATTTTTAACGTGCTCTACATTGAGGACGCCAGTTTTGCTCACATTTCGGCAGAATGTTTTGGATTGTTATCATGCTGGAATATTCTTCTTCTTCTTCAAACTCCTGCACACTGAGAGTCATCTTGTCAGCCAGTATGTCATGGTTCCATCTGTTAATGTCTTCTCTTACAGCCTCATATCATCACACTCCCACCTCCGTGCTTCACTGTCAGGACTATGTGTTCACTGTGGTCGTCCTCGTCAGGCTCACGCCAAACATGCTGGACCCCATTTGAGCCAAAAAAAAAACCAAAACTTTGTCTCATCTGATTGAATAATGTGACCAGAATATTCATCCGGTTTCATTTCATCTCCTTAAGCGAAGTTTAAACCTGCAGTTTTGTGCCAAAGAACAAACAAGGGTTTTTTTTTTTCTTGGACACTGGCCACAGAGGTTTCCATTGTGCAGTATCTCTGTCATTGTCTGAGCTGTCACAGAAACTCTGACCACCCCTCTATCAAGTCTGAAGCACTCGTCCATCTTGTTGCAGCGCTAGATGGTAGAAATAGCACACCGTCATTTCAGGAGGACACCTCGTCTCTGATTAGTGGTACTTTGGCTCATTTTATACCTTCTGATTACTGCTGATTTTAGCTGGTCACTGATCTTCCCGTGTCCTTTTCCACCTCTGTGAAGACTGACGATCAGATTTTCTGGCACTTCTTTTCCACGTGGAGGTACGGTGCCGACGTAGACACAGCTTACAGGTCCAAAACTGAAAAAGCCCTGGTGTTCATTTTAATAATCATGTTAATGCAGTTAGACTGAGTGGAAATCTCAGGTGGACTCAGTTTTGCTTCGGTGATCACAAGTTTTCTAATCCAACTTTGTACTTTGAGGCTTTTATTTTCAGTATTGTGTATTTCTAAAGTATTTGTTTTTGATTGTGCATTAAAGGAAGTAATGCAAATACTGAGAGGTAATGTAATTAAGAATCATTTTAGATTTTAGTGATATTGCATGAGGGTGAATAATATTGTATAAACACCCTCCGAAACTGCCTTTGTGCTACTTCCTGCAACACAGACTCACGAGGTGAAAACAATAACAGGTTTGCTTTCGTGGTAAAAACCTCCTCGAGTCCTTTCCCGTTTCGACGCTCTTCCTCCCGCAACTTTCTTTTTTCAATTACTCAACTCTCCTCACGCTCGTCTCACCTCCCCTCCCCCCCTGTTCTTTCCCGTCATCTCCCCCCGATATCGACCTCTCCTGCTCCTTCTCTCGCTCTCCTTTGCTGCCCTGTAGTTTTACCAAGATCCCTCAGAATCCGTCAGATCCCTCCCGTCTCTGGATTCCCCTCCCGCCAGCCTCTGCTGCCTTTTAATCCGTCCAGCTGGGGCGACTGTTACATTTTGTCTTTTGGAGGAAAAAAGGTGTTTGCTGGTTTCATTGTTGAGACCTGATGAGCGACTCTGCAGGAATTTGGTGGGCCGGTTTGCTGAATTAAACAGCAGAAAAAGCACTAAAATGTTGTGTCAAGTAATTATATTCTGGCTTTTAAGAGCAGTAGCATAAATGCATCGATGTATAATTACATTTTCAGCATCCAGCAGTCCGATAAAGTCATATTTTTGCAGATAGATTAGCTGTAAACTGACTTATTGTGCGTGTTATTACCTCAGAGAAAGCTGATGGACAGCAGGGCATTAGGATTTCATGCTGACCATGGAGTCATTCTCTTAAACTGAAGGATTCGGTTAAACCCACGGGAGCTTTCTCTTGTTCCTCTCATTTCTTATTTCGGCCCTTCTGCTGCAGTTAAACCTCTTTAGCTCAAACATAGAAACTCCTAGTCAGTCACCTGAGTCTTGTTTTCAGGAATTCATGCATACGTTATGAGAAGACGCAGCTGAGTGAATGAACTCTTGCATCAATTAAGGATTCCATTTTCTTGTAAATGCACCTTTGCCATGAAAAGAACAACACAGTGAATCACAATGATAAAATGCTCCTTATGAGATTAATTATAATTGAATATTATAATAATGTTAATATGTATGCATTCGAAGGACGGCGTGCAGTCCCTTATCCGTCTTTTTAATCTTCAAAGCCCAAGGAAATAACAGCGCTTTCATTAAATCTGCCCTTAATGCTCTGATTATTAGAGAAATTAATTAGATTTGGAGTTTTGTTATTGATAGGGAATTACCGCCTAATCCTCTTAGCAGCCAAAGCTTTATTAACTCAGATACTCATCGTTCTGATTCATCACCGAGGCGAAAAACACATCCTTAAAGAGGAAAAAAAGATTAGAGAAGATGACCTGGATGTTTTTATCAAGAGGAGAGAAGAAAAAAAAAAGTTGAAGTTGGAAAAACTTTGTCTTTGTGTGTGTGTTCTGTTTGAAGATAAGCTGGAGGTGAGATACAAGCTGGACAGCAGCAGAGAAGCCGAAGTGTTGAGGAGCAAAGTGAGGAGTTTGGCCAACGGACAGCTGCACACCGTCGCCATCAGGAGACTGTCGGACTCCGTGTCTGTGCAGGTAGCAACACACTACACACCAGCATTATTCTGAAAAGGCACTTATTTCCACAGAGGGATGAATAAATAATCACATTTTGGGAGACTGGGCTGAAATTTATTAAAGCAAGAAGAGCAAATGAAGATTTCAGGGAGAAAAAGCTCAAAACTGTATCGGGCTGCTATTCAATATGAAAAATACAGAAGCAGGATTAAATTTGTGCACGACTGAGGACAAAAATCATGATTTTCATTCAGACTTTATTTAATTCTGGGGGAGACTGAGGTATCAAGGCCTCGTTTACAAGGTAAGAATAACAAAAGATGTACTCACATGAATAAGAAACGTACGAGGCAAATAGGCCGGCCGGCATTTAACAGTTAGATGTTCTATTGCCTTGGAGTCATTCATTTTTATATATTTATTCTTATTTTTCGACATATAACCGCGACCTTATGTGTACACGGTGCTGGTATGACAGTAAAGAGTCTTTAATCCTTGAATCTTTGGATGATAATGTCAATAAAATGGCCTGAAGGCAAAGTTAGCAAATTGATAAAGTCAATAATTGGAGCATTTAAGATGTAAAAAGCAAAAAAAAAAAAAATCAACTGAGCCAAGAGCAGGTGGATGCAAAATAAGAAGAAATTAAAAGCTGCTCGGTCCTAAAATTAAAAATTAGTCGCACTGTTCTGCAGGTTATTCCAGGTTGCAGGTGCATAGTGAGTAAAACTGGATTTTCCAAGCTCAGTAAAAACAGGCAGAACTGTTTTAAAGCTTCTCTCTGTCATAATTAGCAAAGCTGTTCACTCTCACTTTGTGCAGCCTCACACTGAGAGCCGAGCGCTCTTTGAAGGGTCATTTTCTGAGACTCCTCCTGTTTTTTTAACAATATGTTGTGCATTATTTCAAAAAAAAATGTTAAATATGTTCATCAGCTCCTTCCAGAGACTTTGGGAATGCACATGAATAATGGAAACCCAGCAAACAACACTGTCCTTTTACAACGCGCCAGTCGGAAACAGCCGGACTACACCCACTTGTTCAAATCTACCTCTTAGGAATCGGCGCCTGCTCACGCTCAAGTGCAGACTTCCAGAGTGAAGAGCACTCGAAGCTGTTTTGTGTTAGGCTCAGAAATCCGTCGTGCTTCATGTACTTGTATAAAAAAAAAAAAAGGTTTCCTCTTCATGGATGTGGTCAGCGGCATGTTACGCTGGTTACATTTCAACAGTCTCCAGCCAGTTTCAAGGTGATAAAAAGAAAAACTGAATCCCTCCTGCAGCTTAATCATGTCTGCTATCCGTATCCGACGATCCACAATATGGATAAATGCTCAGCTTTCTTTTGTGGTGAGCACAAAATGTAAATATCCCCACTTGACGCACAGCAAACTTCACTTTAATAGCTTAGATGACCTCAGTCTCCTCTTTCCTATGTATGAAGTTCATCTCTAGTAGAAACATGGAGTGTAGTCCTTGATAACACCAACACAGCGTGCGATTTTTGTCAAAATTTTACAAGTTTACCACAAAAATATGACAGTTTCGGACATTTAAAACGATCACATGTGTATGTTTGTGTATCAAACAGTCTCATTGCTGTGTTGTTTTTCTCCATAATATAATAAAGCCACAGTGATCGTAGCCGAGTTACAGCAGGACACCAGGAACAAACTACAAATTAAAAACCGCTCACGATGAAATGTGAAGCATCTTGATCCAATCTGGATCCACCGAGTGTCTCATCTTGTTAACAACAGTCTCACATGATGCATGAGGTAAACGTCATCTAACCAGGAGCCTCAGCGTTCCTGTAATTATCAACACTGTGATGAAATACAAGGTGACCTCGCCTTGATTCGCCGTGTTGAGGCACCAGTGAAATATGAGGTGCATCTCATCTTGCCGGTTTCCATCACCTTGAATCATTACATTGTTAGCAACACGCTCCGGGGACGTCAGGTGAACTTTCAGCCGGCTGTTTCCTGAAGGGGCAGCAGCGTACAGACTCCACCCCATCGTATCTCCTCTGACCAGCTGAAAAATGACCCGCTGAAGCCTAAATCACTCTGGGCTACTAATAAACTGTGTCCTCGGTTTTCGTGCTGTTTTCAAAGAGGTGCAGTGTTTAGACTGGTTTAGAGTTACTAACAACACTTTATTAGATCTTTTAAATAGCACATCAAACTTTGTCAGGGATAGAAAAATAAAATCCTAACCTATGTTTGTCTCCACTGTGCACCTCATTAGACATCAAAGTGAATTCGCTGTTCAGACGGTGGAGTGAAAACACTCCAGGTGCTAATATGTGGAAGCCTGTTCTTAAATAAATCATGTCAGTTTAAGGCCGTGTCAACTTTACCTCAAGCTTTTTGTTCTATTACCAGAACAAGCAGCTTTGTCTGCAAAACGCTGTCTAACATCTGTGTACAGTAAGTATGTTACCTGCAACCATTAGGAATTAAGATGTTCTGATCCAATTTCAAAAATCTGGATGGGGGCTGATCAAGGCATTTTGTATCTACCCTGGAGATTCAACAACTGAACCTCTAAGAACCACAGTCGTTCACAAATGGCCCAGTGTGACCTGAACAACTCTGACAAGTGTTGGTCTCGATTGGCCTCATGTGACTCCTAACGACCCCAACGACTGTCGTTACATCATGGAGACCATCTGAGTCACACCTTTGGAGCTCTAACGATTATTAGTCACCACTGGTCTTTGCAAACACCTCCACAGAGGTTAAATACCTGGGTTTCCCACCAGCGAGTCAGACTAGCCCAGTCTAGTCTTGACACGCATGAACTGATGAAGCCACTCTGATGAGAGGCGAACAAAACATCTTCACAGACATTCTACTGAGTCCAGTTGCCTTCGATTGAATTACCCAGAATGACTATGACCTGGATGAATGAGAACATTCACAGACACATTTTGTAACTGATCTGAACCTCATCCACTATCCCACAGGTGTCGTGAATAAAGCACAATTTGTGACAGGACAAAAGGACTGAAAACCTTTGAATAGTTTTCTAAATCAATAGTCAGCAGTGTTATCAATCCATAATGGAGCAGTTGATAGTGATGTCCACACAGGACACTGCTTCATTGCTTAATTTGGGCTGTTTTTGTTAACTTTCTTTGGACATCAGATTTACTTAATCTTGTCTTAGGCCCCGTCCACACGAAGACGAGCCCAGGCCTAAACACAAAAATAGTTCATCCAACCCGTGTATCGTCCACGCCAAGCCGGCGTTTTGGGGGTCTGAAAATGATCATTTCTGAACCTAGGTCCCAGAGTGCAAAGATCTGAAAACGCCGTTTACGTGGCACCGTTGTTACGCCCTGTCCACTTCTTTTTCTCACACGCTTGCGTCATAGCTCCACCTCTCGATAAATGCGCCAAACTCAGAAAATGACAACAACAATAGGGCTGTACAGTACTATGTGTACAGATTTCTACGCAGGCCTAAAGTCCCGTCGCCAGTTTCAGCTTGTTTCTGTTACGGCATCATAGCGCCACCAACAGGCCTGGCATGTGTTTTACATCATTTTCAGGCGTATCAAGTGAATTCGTGTGGACGGACACATTTACTGAAACAGCTTCGTCTTTATGAAGAACGTTTCTGAAACTATAAGCGTTTTGGCTTCGTGTGGATGGGGCCTTAAAACACTGCTCTGGCTGGAGGCCATTAAGCATCACAGAAGTCTTCGTCATGGTGGACCATTGTGGGTTAAACCTCCACAAAGCTCTCTGCAGTAAGAGGCTCCACCGGATGAAACAAGCTAATCTACAATACATTTTCTGACATTCCAAAATAAAGGTTTTCACAGTCTTTTGTTGACACTCTCAGTACTACATTTCAGACAGCACCCTACTGAAACTTTACAACAAGGTATATGACCACTTGTGTAACATTAGGGAACGGGTTGGGTATAGAAAGGCATGTTTTAAAACATTGCAGAGCTATTCAGTTGCCAAGCATGCACACAGGATTAAATTTAATAACCAACTTCAACTTTAACAATGTACTTGAAGTTTGAATTGTCTGGGAAACTGGATCTGATTGGGACTCTGTACAGGCTAATGCTAAATATTAAATGACTCAGATCAGAGGCAGCAATACTTGATTAGGATATCCAAATAAATAGGTGTTTGTTTTTTTCAAATTGTGGAGATACACTTTTTAGAAATGTAGCTTTATTTGGTAAAAAAAAAAAAAAAAGACATCCAGTAGATATGCATTCAACTGACTTTCAAGCCCATACTTGAAGAGTATAAAAGGAGTGTCTTACTGCTCTCTCTGGGTGCAGGAATCACCGCTGGACTATCGACCAGGCTGTTGAGTGTAATTCAGAAGGGTCCCAAATGGAGAACACGCAGTAGACAGGAAAGTGAAGCAAACAAAAAGTAAACTTTAATAATACTTTTAGCAGGGGCTGATAGAGAAACTAACAGAAGGCAGCCAGGGAGCTTAGGTGAAAGAATAGTTGATGGACCAAACAAAGTTCAACAGAAGAAGAGTCCAAAAAGGGGAATCAAATACAACTGGGAGGAACAATGGAGCACAAGGAGGAACACGAGTACAAAGGTACACAAAGGAACACAGACTCAGGGAGGCAAAGAGCAAAGAGCAGGGTGAGAGAAAAGGTTAAATACACTGGGAGCAGGTGGAAGCAATCAGGGAATCACAAGGGCAGGACAAGAGAAAGGCAGGAAGTACCATCAACTAAGATGCACAAGTAAAGTAAACTGGAAAGGACAAAGAGGCACTAACATATCGGCAAACAAGGGAAGACGGAGGCAGGGAAGTTTAGAAGACAGAATGGAATGGAAAACATAATAGAAACAAGAGATGTGACGGTGACCATGACACTGACGATGTGGGAAACTGACTCCCAAACTCTGAGGTTCGCTACATGTCGGTTGGTTTGGTAATTTGGTTCATAACACATTTGGTAGCAAATTTATTCCACTAATGGACAATATCAGCCGAAGCACCGAGATGATGTAACGAAATGTTTCAGAGGAGCAGTGTGTAGGATTTGGCGCTGCAGATTGCAACCAGGTGAGTAAACCACCTCTTCCAAATGTGTAGGAGAACGAATGGTGGCTGCTAAAAAGAGGAGAAAATGCAAAAAGGCCCCGTTTGTTTAATAGGATTTGCAGCTTGAGATGTACCACCTTGTGTTTGAGCTTGTCTAGAGCCAGGGTTAGGCTTCAAAACACAATAGTTCTTAGTTTTCGTTGATTATTCGTCAATGAAAACACAAATTTTAAACGGTATATTCCACTTTTGCCTACTGATCCCTCCACACTGGACCTTTTACACTGATTTCATATTGCTTTTAGGTGGTACACTTTCTTAAATATGGCTGTGTTCCATCAATTTGACAAACACGTTTTTATTCTGACAAAGGAGTGCTGGTTAGTGTCTGGTCTAAACTAGCCATCTTTGCTTCAGGCTACCTCAGTAGTTATCCAGTTTCAGTTTTTGGCTCTAATTAACCAACTGTAATTGCAAAAACCTGAAATAACTCTCAGGTGGGCCTTAGGTACTCAGTAAGATGTTTTCACGTTCAGTTTGGAGCCTATTTTGGCCTAATTTAGCAGTCTGTGTTTAGTTTATTCTGCACTAACTGCATCTATATGGACTTAAGCTGCAGCTTGATAGCAAGACACATCAACTGTACTCCCCCATTTCCATCTCTGTAGAATCATTTCACACTTGCTAAAGAACCACAGCTCTGTTAGATTCCAGACCTTCTACTTTTCCTCTTGTCCATCCATTAACTGGATTCATGTCTTCTAGTAGTACAGCAGTTTGATCTGCTGGACCATCAGCCTGATGCATTTCAGCATGTACCGATTGCCTTGAAGTTCTGCCCAGACGTTTATGGTTCAAAGAGACGTGCTTACGTTTGCCCTGCTCCATCTCACCTCACTTTAAGTCCCATTTCAACACATCTATATGAGACTTCAAACTGCAGCTCTGCGATCCTTTCACACGTCGCTCCAGCCAGACAGAAATGGAGAACCTAAAATATGAAGCGATAAACTGGCACGTTCCTTTTCATGCTACAAATTAAGTTCAGCAATGCGCAAAAGAACGCGAGAGACGGACAGGTGCGTTTCACAGCAGTCTCATTTAGATTAATTAGTTAAAAAACGAAGTATATGACCCCAATTAAATGCTATTTTAAATCAGATGACGCACCAAAGAAGTAATCAGTATTTATAATTGCTGCTTACAAAGTTTAAACTGTCAGGCTGCAAACTAAAACATAAGCTTTGGTGTCAAACAGACTTTTAATGCTGAAGTTTAGCTGGAAACAGGTTTCGTCTCCGACCAGCTCTCCTCTTCACCGCCACATGGTGAGGCTCTCTGTAGAGCCGCCCTCATTAAAATGACTGAATGTTTTTTCATCGCAAGTACGGCTTATTTCTCCCACCGAGCTGGTGAGATGAAACATGAAAGGAAAAGGCTGCAGAGTTCGAAAGAAAAAAGGCAGCTATAAACGAATGGGTTCCAAATAGCCGCTGTTTGGACGCTGAAGTCAGCGCCTGACATTTGAATGCAATTAGTCTGTTAAGGAAACAGGAAACAACTAACAAAATGTGTTTTTTCCTTTCAGATTGACCAAAGCGCCAGGGAAGACTTCAACCTGACGTCTGACGGAGAATTTAACGCCATCAAGACGCTGGTGTTGGGTCGAGTGCCCGGTAAGTGAGCAGGCACTATAGAGACCTTGTTGGTTTGCAAGCATTTAAACTATCACTCATGAGTTGGCCTCGTCCGACACTCATGTGCCTTCTTCGGAAGTCTTATTCAAGCTCTTGCTGTGACTTACAGTAGCTCTGTACAGTGTGTTTCATCTTCTTGTTACGCTTTTTAATAGCATTTCATCAAGTCTGAACAGTAGCAGAGGCATACACGAGAAAAGACTGTAAATTAAGATGAGCCACAAGGACGTTACCCTTTGATTGAAGATAAGATAAACTTTGTTGATGTTCATGTTACAGCAGCTGGGTACAGATAAGGCTGAAACAAGCACAAGAATTACAAACAGACATAATGCTACAAAAGGTCTCACAAGCATGATTTATCTGTATGTGGATATGTACATTGTGACAGTGACATTAATATATGGATAAGTACAGTTATGATATTTGTGTGCTACCATTTTAAAGGCATTTTGCATTTTGATCATTGCTATCTTAATTTTTAAAACTGATATGGTCCAGTGGTAGTGATTTGTCAGTGTTAAGGTAGCCAGAGCCTAAAATGTACCCTGCCTGTTTTTCTCTAAATGGGACCATAGTTTACTAAATCAACACCGTGCTATATTAAAAAAGACTTAAAACTAGCTTTGAGGCCATAAACTCATTGGATGAATGTTTACTGAGGTAACAAATCAAATAAGAAATTGGGCGCATTTTCTGATGGACTTCTACACAGTCTGCCACCAAAGGCATCGCCCCCTGCTGGCTGTTGAAAAGAAAAGCAGTTTAAGGCACTTGTAGGCAGGTATAGAGGTGAAGCCAATGCACAACATCTTTTTCTACAGCCTCAGATTCAAGTATAACAAGAACCTGATCAAGCTATCAGTTTAAGTAGCTTTGTGTTTGCAGCTTGAATCCGGACTAAGATGAAAATATCACTTTTTCATACCAAGTTGTGCTAAACAGCTTTGGCAAGATTTACGTCTGACAAATTGCTGCCATTGTACCAACTGGACGTGGTACAATGGTAGCAATTTGTCAGGGGTCAGGCTTTAAAATGTACTTTGCTTTATTGCCCATTTTCCTCTCAATGGGACCATATTTTACTAAATGAGCCCAACGCTGTATTGAAGAAGAGCTAAAGTAGCTTTTGAGGCCATAAACTCATCGGATGAATGTTTACTGAGGTAACAAATCAAGTGGGAAATAGGGACATTTTCTCATCGACTTCTCCACAGTCTGACATCTTTTTGCCCATCAATGGCGTTGCCCCCTGCTGGCTGTTGAAAAGAATAACAGTTTAAGGCACTTGTACATTGGCTTCAGCATCATTAGAAATAAATGCCGCCAAAGCAGTTAAGACCAAGATGAAAATATCACTTTATCATACCGAGTTGTGCTGAGTCAAGCTTAATCTAGTTCTTGTTATACTTGAATCTGACTCTGTAGAACAAGATGTGTGGGCAGGTATAGAGTTGATGCTAATGCTGACAGACATGTACAATTGCTGCAGGAACCACATCTTGGCCTTTTCGGTTGTACTACGTTCTCTCCAGCAGTCTCTGTTAGCCCAGCTCTTAAATAAATAATCCCAAACAGAATAATAAAACACCATATGCTGCATTAGCTTATGAGAATGTTTCGCCACTCTTACTTCATACATAATCCAGTTTCTTTTGTCCTGCCTGGCTGAGTTTGTGAGAAACAGATTATTTCACATTGCCCTAATAGTCTCAAAATAAAAGAATTTCACTTTCTAATAGTGATGAGAATTAATCGAAGAGAAGAAAGGAGTGCAGGTTGTTATAAACCTGCAAAGTTTGGCTAAAAAAATACGGTAATAAAAATGCAACAGAGTATTTTTTGGCTAATTAGGATAAGACTACATCTTTATATGATTGTGTGTTATAGCTGAGGCTGTGAAATAATCAGATAACACCACTTCCCTTTAGTTTTCTGGCCTTGAGTTGAGAGGCACCTGATTCACCTGCATTTTCCAAGAACATTCATTTCCAACCCCATTTTCACGGTATTTGTATTTCCATTTGTTGCTCGCTGTAACTGAATTCATCCAGACACGGTTGAAAATGACTAGTCAGGCAACCTCTTGACTCTGCATTGTGTCGTGTTGGGTGGAGAAAAACGATGGAGGAGAGGCGCTGCATCTATTTCTGAACGGCCCTTGTCTGGAGAGGATGAGAATATATTTGTGGATCAGAGACAAACAACACTATGAAAGATCAACAAGTTATGTTGGCGCGACAGTTCACTAGCTTGTTCACCATTCACGATGCCATTTAGTTGCATTTCATCCAGAACAGCAACAAAACAAACACTAAAAACAGTAGTATGGTATTACATAAGCAAAAACTGTACATAAATACAGATGAAGCCACAGGAGAATCACCCATTGGTTTGTGTTCTACCATTTCAAAGCCTTGGCTGTAGCATTTTGACTGTTGCCATTTAGTTTTTTTTAAAAACTGGATGTAGTGAACAAGGGGTGGTTCTGACTGAAAAATCGGAGTCAAGCCCATATGGAAGCCTTTTGTCAATGTCAAGGCGCTGCTTTGTCATCCATTTTCCTCTAAATGGTGCTGTAATTTACAAAATAAACACACCGATGAAATGAAGGAGGCTTAAAACTAGCCACTGACACCATAAACTCATTGGCAAAATGTTTACCAAGGTAACAAATCAAGCGAGAAGTACTGCCATTTCCACATAGACCACTATGCCATCTGATTTCTTTTAGCAGGCAAAGGAGTCGCCCCCTGCTGGCTGTTAGAAAGAATGCAGGTTTAAGACACTTCTAAATCTTTAACACTGGGAGACTGCACCCATCTTTCATACACAGTCTCTGTATACAGGACATATTAATATGAATTTGCCACATTTGTGTGACGCACGTCTCTCAAACAACATCATACAGCTTCCTGTAGCTTTCATCCAGTGGGAGAAAGTGCCTGTTGATCTAAACCTCAACCAGTGGGTTTATAGAAAGTGGTATCACACATTGTACAAACTGTTTAATTTATTAAATGGGCTCAATAAGGCTGCTTTTCTTTATACATTACGGTATAAAGAGTCGAAGATTCAGCCCTGAACTGAGCTGAGATTTTGTTTAAGTGTGCAGTTTGCATCATTTTTGGCTTTTAAATATCCATAATATTGATTACCAAACAAATCAGGTTTGTTTCTAAACCCTAATAGAGTCAGTTACTTCTAAAACCTCAACAATACAACATCTTTGTCAGGCAGTTTTATTACATGGTTTGGAGCTTGCAATGCTATCTTTTTTTACGTAAAGCTCCAGCTGCCATAACATACCGTCTCTTCATCACCTCCTTTATGCAAGAGGCCATGTAATAGATGCTTCGTTGCAAAGAGTGACCAGCCCAGGTTGCTTTGGTGCCAAGATTTATCCACTTAACCGTGGAGTCCTGGACAGTGACCTGCAAAAGTGTTGGGATGAGGCTGTAATTGGCTCCGTCATGACTTATTCATGTTCTCTCCGAGCAGCTCCATCAAAGACGGACTGACATATGAACTGTGAATAACGTGAGGGACTGAGAGGCTGCAGTCACAGCAGCCGTTCTGTGGATTTTGAAGGAACTACAGCAGCTGTTAATAGTAAAGCATAAGTCACCTATTTGTCGAAGCTGCCAACTGCGGTGTCCGTCAGTGCTATCAAGTTATATCAAGTGAATAAATTGATTAATTTAGCATATTTTGCATTTTTCAGTGCCGCTTTGCCAGAGTCTTTATGGTGTGTTGTTGATAAGCAGCAGTTTGAACCTGCAGTACGTGTTACTGCTAATTATGTATTGTCAGAAAGATACACTCCACCTTTTGTGCTTTCACTGATGCAGTTTGAGTGTTCAGCATTGTAGTAATCATCTCCATGAAAGGCCCTTAATCTCAGGATACTTATGGCTCCACACAAGAACATGAAAATATGTTATTCTTTTAATTAAATTCAATTGAGATTGACTGTCTGAGGCAGTAATTGGTGTTTGAGAGGCTTCTTGATGATGAAAAACTGCAGTAATTCACACTTTCAGGCATTAAATTGTTCAAAATATGAAGTATTGAACAAAAATAATGTCATTTTGGGAACATTTCTGTCTGTTAAATATCCACAACTGTTAAAATGTAGACTATCTGGAATGTGGTTGCTTTAGCTGGAATGAAAAAATGTTATATCAGTCGCATGTAAAGCTCCAGAATGTTGTCACACAGCTGAGAGTTTCACAGCCTATTTTAGCCCCGTCATGTCAGCATGTGACCCCCACTGTCAAACCAAAGGAGGCAGGGAGTCAGATCCAGATCAGAAAAGCAGCAGGAAAGTAGATTTTCCGTCGCTCCCCTCCAACCCTGTCATCCATCAGCCTAACTAATGGATCCGGACGGAATACAGAGCGACTGAGAGGTGAGGTGATGGATTGAAGAGCTGCGACGAGCTTCCAGGCTGCGGCGACGTTTCCCGCCGCTCTCATCAACATGCAGATGTGTGCCGGTAAAAAACTCACAGTCACCTCTCAGTCATCTCAGCAGACACTGATGCCGCTGCTTACTGCTGGAATGTCGGCTTTCACAGCTGCTGTTTACGCCGCTGTGAAGGAGCGGAGGTGAATAATGGACGGGCCTGAGTCAATAAAATGAACAGATAGAGGTGGAGAGTGCACATCTGTCTAGCCGGGTGATGGACTGGAAGCAGAATAATTGACAGCCGGCCTGCTGTAAATGGAGGGTGGCGAGCGCCTGCAAGTTTGGCATTTTTTCTGATTGAATATTGATGGGCATCATGGATCCAGAATTGGCAGTGTCAGTTTTTTGTTGTGCTGTTGCACTTAGGAGAGGAGACAAATACATGCACAGGGGATTTTTAAAAATGCCAGGGAGTCAGGGAATCTGCCAGAGGGCGCAAACGGTGAGACAGAGAAGGGGAGGTTATCAGAAAGATCACACTGCTCCCTAATGGCTTGACTTATTCAGTTTAAGTGTTGCAGGAAAATGGAAAACCCTGACAGCAAATGAATAAATGGAAGATTTGCCACCTTTTATTTCCCATGTGCCGATGGTAATCAGCACCTGTAGCTGACTGTTGCATGTTTAAGTTGTCGTTTAGTGCGAGACAGTTTCCATAGTCACAAATGCAACTGTCTAAAACAGTGTTCCTGCTATGGTCCTCGAACATGATGGATGCCAATGTTGGTTAGCAGATCCAACTGTAGCAGAAATGTCTCAACAGGTAATGGGTTGCTATGAAATCTGACAGACATTCATGTCCACGTTGGTATGAACTGTATTTGAACGTTTTATTTAGCAAAAGTACAAAAGCAGCAACATCTGCCACTGCAAATAGTGCCTTTTTGTGTGCCCGACATCCTGAACTAGATGGTAGAAATACCCATTGTACATCAACTTGTTAGTATTGCCGTTGTAAAAACATGTTAACCTACCAATGCCTCATGTGCTTTCATTTCATTGATCCGTTCAAAAAGGCTGACAGATTTTAATTTTCAGATATTGTAATATTAAATGCACCAGGATCCTCTTTCACACACTATTTCACAGCATAGACATGCCTGTTTGGAAAAAAAAATCTGGAAAACATGCTGTATTCTAGAAACTAACAAACAAACATGCTTTTTACTGTAACTGATAGTCCACAAGTATTGAACTCAGTGCTGACAAAAATGACAATTATGCATCTTTCAACTCAGGCACTCTTTATAGTTCAGTTCTTTTTACTCCGAGTATGAATGGAAAAAATACAATTTTTCCACATTTTAGTAGACTTTAAGATATTACATACACCGATCAGCCACAACATCATGACCACTGACAGGTGAAGTGAATAACATTGATCATATTGGTACTATGTGGTGTTCTGATGGAAAACCTTGGATTTTAACATCCATGTTGATGAGACTTAGACACCCAAATAAACATTGTCCTACAACAAACACACTCCCTCATGCAAATGGAAATCCCAAATGTCACTGCAGGAAAATGCACCCCACCACATGGAAACAACATCAAACAATCAGGAACATGTTGAGGAACATGACAATGGCCCAACATGTTGATCTGACCTCCAAACTTCCTACACCCCATTGTGATCAAGCATCAACAGGATGCAGTGGAACAAGTTGGATTGACAGAGTCTCCACTGCACAAGCCAGAGTACCCAAAGGATCCAGTGGCAACGTCCTGGTTCCAGACCCCATAGGACACCCTGAGAGGTCCTCTTGTCAGTGCCCAATGGTTCAGAGCATTTTGGAGCACATAAGGGGACCAACACAATATTATGCAGGTGGTCGTAACGTTATGCCTGATCGGTGTACATTTTAGATATATGTTCAACTCCTCTCTCTCATTCTCTTTGTCTCTAAAGAGTCCGATGACTTGGATCCGGACCTCTCCAGGTTGGCCTCCCTCGGTTTCACCGGCTGTCTGTCGGTGGTTCAGTTTAACACCATCAGCCCCCTGAAAGCGGCTCTGCTCCACCCGGACACCAGCCCCGTCATCATCAGCGGACCTCTGGTTCAGTCCAGCTGTGGCTCAGCAGCTTCAGCCAATCCCTACGCAGAGGAGAACACACACCACCTGTCAGGTAAGAGATGGAGGAGCCAGTTCGGTCTTAGAAACATCCAACTTCTCGTTTTATGTTTCAGATTTAAGACTACAGAATACTAAGTCCTATCAGACATGTTGCACTATATTCCAAAAGTGAGATCCAAGATGTATTTACTCTTATTGTTCTGGAGCTTTAAGTTGGCTGCCATAAACCCTCCTTCACTTGAGGTCCAGTGTGCATTTCTACAAGTCACTTCTTTTTATTTTGTTCCACACATTCAGCTTTAGAAGGAACAGCAAAAGACAGCTGCAGCTTGACTTTTAAGTTAAAAACATCAGAGGTACAAGATAATGTAGAAGCTGTGAAGTGGATGACAAACTAAAAAAAAAAAAATACAGTGGAGCATTAGAGAAGAGAAGCTCCACTCAGTGCAGCTGACAGCTACAACAAGAAGGTGCACTTTTATATGTCACACTGGGATTTCGTAAAGTATCTCTGGTTTACCTTCTCAAACCTGAAGTCTTTATTATGTAGCGCGACAAGCTCTGCTGCTCCACTCACTCAGACTAGTGGAAAAAAATCGAGTAAAAATAATAATAAAAGCTCAATAATTTTAAAAAGTGTACTTCTTAGGACGCAGGTTGGAGCCCAGTGTGGTTAATGGCTCTACAACACTAGACGGAAACTGACTGTAAACCTATGATGCCACTTAATCTACACCCCTCCTCCTCTCTGCCTGCTTTGGAGTTCATTCCAGGATTAGAGCTGCATGCGTTTCCTGTTGACTTTCCATTTTGGTGTCAAAACTGGATGAACGCTGCTCCTGAAGGCCTCATCAATCACGTGGAATATGCTGCTTGTTTCTGGGAGACTAACGACGGCGTGATCGATGCTTTAATTAATCTGGAACACACATGAGATTCCTTTGGGGTTTCCTTCTCCTGGGCTCGTTCTCATCCAGTTTTAGATGCCTCCGTCGAATAATTTGCAAAGCTGATGCTGTATTCTCTGTCTGATCTGAATGATATTCTGATTTTGTGTCTGATTTTCATTCCTGACTCTCTATTTCTGATGCGATCTTGATTTTTTATCATTTCTTTCTCTTCTATTACGCTTCTGTTGTGCTCCTTTCTCTTCTTCCTTTTCATTTCTTGGTGCCTTTTGGTTTTTCATTTTGGTCTATTTTCCTTTGTGGCCCTCATATCTTCCTCTACTACCTTATTTTTTCCCCTCTTTCTCTGCTCTAGACCAGTCTGGTTCAGTGGGTTCAGGTCAACCTTTAGTCAATGCCATCCGGACCGACTCGGCTCTGATCGGAGGTACTAAACTTCTTCTTTCACCATTCTGAAACCTGGTTCTTCTTGGTTTTAGCGCTCTTTTGGTAATAATTATCAATGACACTGCCTTTCACATATCAAAGAGTTATATTTAATGGATTTATTTGGTGCATTTGTGATAAAAATGACAAGTTTAAAGGTTTACTTGGGTGAGCAAAGTTGCTGCCAGATGTTGAAGGGTTAAGAGTGAAGTGATGCGTCAGGCAGGAGTCCACTTAAAACTCATTTAAAACTTTGTTGCTCTGCCAGCAACGATTGACACAAAGCAAAAACTCAAAAGGTTAAATCTATAATTGTGTAGATAGGAAAGTTGAGTCCCAGCGAAAAGTCATTTAAAACTGTCCAGTACACAAAGAGCAGCTCACCTCATTAAACCTATGCGGGGGTGATTTGCTGATGAGAAAACTTTCCTTTTTTTAAATTTCCTGTTATCTTAAAAAGCCTGGTCACTTTATAATGTAATGTCGAATTAAATTGATTTCAGGCGGATTTTGCAATTCCAATTAAATGAAACCTGCTCTCCCAAATGTACTCAACAGAGCTGGATAGATTCTAAAGATTCACAATGGTGTTTAATGTCATTAAAAGGTAGATCAGCAAGATCATCAAAACATTAGGAGGTAAAATTACTGAGGAAAGTAGTTGTTCTGATGATAAAGAAGCTACTGCACATCTTTGAAGCACTCATGCACGGTGCAGTTTGAAGACATATCTGATATCGCGGCCCTTTTAAGTCTTGAAATCCCTCGACCTTGCAGGTGTCATCGCCGTGGTGATCTTTGTGATTGTGACCGGCCTGGCGATTACTGCCAGATTCCTCTACCGGAGGAAGGACACGTACCGAAACCAGGAGGTGAAGGGAGTCAAGCAGGACGACAGCCCGGATTTCCCTTTCAACAACCAGGCCGACTCCCAGAATCTCTCCACCGAGAACCCGAAGGAGTACTTCATTTAACTGGAGGCCCGATGACCTGACGTGCTGCTGGGTTTTTGGAGCTGAGGGGCTTCAGTCGGGAGTGCCCATCACGCAGTGCACTCGGGAGCCACTCGGACATTTTCGCACAGAAGTGGCTCTCCACCACGAGGAAGGCAAGGAAGAACAATCCGCACGGTGTTGTCTCTCTGCTGCTCTGCTGTAAATTGTGAATACACTGATACAACCAGGCAACAGTGTTGGACTTTGAGGTGTTAATATACTTTCAGTTTCAGCGAACTGTAAATATTCTGAAATGTAAATGTCGAATTCATGTCTTTGTAACAATCTCTGGCTAATGTCACTTTGTCATATAGAGATGTTGAAAGTAATGGAGGTGTCAGTATATTTATTGTGTATGAGCCGGGAAATGTGGAGCCGTGTCCTCTTGTGGTTGGATTTCACCCGGAGAGGGACAGAGGTGAACTCACTCCATGAATTTAACAAGGTGTCTCACTAACCATACATAAATATTTTATCTTTACTTTTGAGTATTTTTTTGGCTTCCCACCTTTTCTCCCAGTATTCTCCAATATTTAAGTGGAGGATGATTCTTTCACTATATGACAAAAACGATCCCAAAATTATGAGCTTTGTCATGGATTTAAGGAGCTTTAGAGCTCCACCGATCAGCCACAACATGATGACCACTGACAGGTGAAGTGAATAACATTGATCATATTGGTACTATGTGGTGTTCTGATGGAAAACCTTGGATTTTAACATCCATGTTGATCAGACTTGGACACCCAAATAAACATTGTCCCATAACAAACACACTCCCTCATGCAAATGGAAATCCCAAATGTCACTGGAGGAAAATGCACCCCACCACATGGAAACAACATCAACCAATCAGGAACATGTTGAGGAACATGACAATGGCCCAACATGTTGATCTGACCTCCAAACTTCCTACACCCCATTCTGGTCAAGCATCAACAGGATGCAGTGGAACAAGTTTGATGGACAGAGGCCCCACTGCACAAGCCAGAGTACCCAAAGGATCCAGTGCCAACGTCCTGGTTCCAGACCCCATAGGACACCCTGAGAGGTCCTTTAGTCTATGCCCAGTGGTTCAGAACATTTTTGACCACATAAGGGGACCAACACAATATTAGGCAGGTGGTCATAATGTTATGCCTGATCGGTGTATATTTGGAATTGCTGTTAATAAAAATGCATCAAAAGATAACGTGAAAACTAGAAGCTCCCTGATGGAGTGCAAATCTCTGTCGAGGCCAGTACCCAGTCTTATAGTTTCAAAGAAAGTGATCTGGATCTGCATCAGCATTTAACCGATTCCATCTTATCCTCCTATCATTTTGGTCCACCTTTCCACCCAGTTTCATGAAATTCAGCCTTGCAGTTGTTGTGTAATCTTGCTGACTTGCAAGACAAACAACACTAAAAACGCAGCCTCCTTGGTGGAGGTAATGTGACTGAATATGAATCAACTGAATCTGCAGCTCTTCTCAGCTTTTAAGAGCTCTGCAGTGAGATTGGTTTGCTGTCGGGCCCACAATTTGGTGTCGTGGTTCAATCTTGTAGTAGTTTTTGGTACCAACTGGCAGTGCACAGTGGCGGGGGGGGGGTTGTCAACAGTTAGCCTCTAGCTGGTGAGCATTATAGAGTATTCAGCAGCTAAAGAGCCGCATAGTTTCCTCAGGAGTTGGTAGAGACCAAAACAAGAGCAAAAACAAAATAAATATTGGGCATAGCATTACTAGGTGGACATAAACAAGAAAATGAAGGATGTGATTCCGTAACTGCTTTATGTGTAAACAAGATTTGCAATAAACCCCATTCTAGTATATTTGGTAACACTCAAAAATACAGTAGCAGAGCGACTGGTGTATCTTCCAGTAGTTACATAATCTGAAATCTACTGCATAGAAAGGGGATTACAGAATGAAAATACCCTGAAAGGCTATAAAACAACCTTTAATATTACTTAATGTACATCTTAAAGATTAGATCTTTATCCACACAGTCAGATAATTTCCAAGTCGGCGTCTACATTTCAATTTTAGCTTGAAGCCAGTAAAGAGAGAAACAGGACTTTGAGAGACGGCTACACTCGTTTGCACCAAAAGTCTAATTAAAACTGCACAGTCATCTGAAGCTGCAAAGGTTGACTCAGCACATATCGAAGTGGCCTCACTCATAACAGCCCGAGAAACGCTTTTGCAGTAAAGTAAAACTTGATTTGAAACACCGAAAGAGTGCAACTTCCTCCCTTTAAGGTATTGAAGCAACTTTTTTCAAGCAAAACTAGATTCCTGGCCTGTGGTTTGGAGTGATTTATACAGACTTTTGTATTCGTTAACGTCTGGTACAGTCAAGGTAGAGATGGATTAACTTGGGCACTCAGACATATCGACAGGAAGCCAACACAAATCCAAAGACCTTGATCATTTCTACTCTGCAGTCATATGTACGGTTCATTCAAAAGCCTTTACATCTACTTTACTTTGTATCCCCACTTCAAAGTTTTGCTGCTGGGAGCTTCGTCTCTCTAAACAGCGGAGCTTTTAACGCCGGCAGCAGCACAAACTCCGTAGCGCTGCGGCTGTCTGTCACCTCGATCGCCGCACGCAGAGACAGTTAATGTGTTTTCGAAAAAGGTAATCGCCTTCGATCCGACAGGTGGATTGCGGTTCGCTTGAAAGCGGAGAGAGATGATGATGAGAACGAGACGGAAAGATAATCTGAGGCGCCGTGTCAAGCAGACGTGGTTATAATGAAAACACATTCTGGTATTAGCGCTGGAGAATGAAACAAATCCCTCCGTGTGTTAATTCAGCTCATGCGAAAAACGCTGCTGATGACAGGAGAAGCAGGAGGAGGATCGACGGCAGCTGTTTATCAAACACGCCACCGTCTCTCCGCGAGATCCCCCCCAAAGCACAGATGGGATTTTAATGACAAAAGTTGCTAAATCTTCAAAGAGCATCTCTAAACTTCACCACCCCACGGCAGGGAGTGATGGCAGGGTTTTGGTTTCTGGGGTGTCACTGTCGTCTCGCTGTGGACTTGATGCTGGAGTTAACAAGTATCTGGATCTGGAGGATTCATTCTGCAGCAGATGCTCATTTTTAAACACACTGAGAAGTAAAACTGGGTAAATAAACTTCCCCGCAAAAGCTGGGCAGCAGATTTCTGCTCAGTAACCAACACAGAGGGTAACAAAGACGACTAACGTGACATTATTTTTACCTTTATTATCTCCAAAAGGTTGCTTGGGTGTAATTTTTTAGCCACAGTTAGTCTAAAATCTGGCTCACACTGAAACACAAATCACAACTATTTGTTTACCAGGAGTTTTGTGACATTCATTATCCCCAGAGGATGAATCATACGGTCTGGTGATTCTTGATTACTTCCCCCTGTGTCACCATGAGATGTTTGTTTGGTAATTTGTTAAATACACCTACATACATATTAATGGTCCCCTTAGGATGAACTGTAATAGTGCAGTCCAACACCAACATGTAATAGCTATGTTGGTCCGCAGCGCAAATCGTATTAATTTCACAATAAAGGCTCTAAATTTGAGAGATGCCCATGTTTTTTCTACTGCTTCGCCCTTTGCTTATTTTTAAGTTGCTCATCGTTTAGTTTCAGTTTTCAGTCACTGTTTCTAGTCATTTTCAGTTGCTGTTTTCATTTAATTTAGGTGACAATTTCTGGTCATTTTTAGCTGCTGATTTCAGTCATTTTCAGTCATTTTCAATCACCGTTTCAGGTCATTTTGAGTTGCTCTTTCAGGTCACTTTCAGTCACTGTTTTTAGTTGCCGTTTTCAGTGACGATTTTTGGTCATTTTTAGTTTCTGGTTTCAGTCATCGTCAGTCACTTTCAGTTGTCGTTTTCAGCCATTTTCCGATACTCTTGTCATTTTCAGTCATTTTCAGCCCCTGTTGTCAGCCATTTTCAGTCGCCATTTTCTGCCGATGTTTTAAGTCATTTTCAGTCACTGTTTTCAGTGATGATTTTTGGTCATTTTCAGTTGCTGGTTTCAGTCATAGTCACTTCCAGTCGTCGTTTTCAGCCATTTTCCATCACTCGTAAGCCATTGTCATTCACTGTTAATCATTTTCAGCCACTGTTGTCAGCCATTTTCAAATGCTGTTTTCATTCATTTTCAGGCACCGTTGTCAGCCATTTTCAGTTGCTGTTTTCAGTCATGATTTCCAATCATTTTCAATTACGGTTTTAGGTCATTTTGAGTTGCCGTTTTAGGTCACTTTCAGTCGCCATTTTCAGTTGCTGGTTTCATTCATTGTCAGTCACATTCGGCCATTTTCGGTAACTCATAATTTTTACTCACTCATCAGCCATTTTCAGTCACTGTCAGTCATTTTTCAGATGCCGTCTTAAGTCGTTATTTTGGGTCCTTTTAAGTTGCTGTTTTCAGTCATTTTCAATCACGGTTGTGGGTCATTTTGACCTGCCGTTTTAGGTCACTTTCTGCTATTGTTTTTACTGCCGCTTCATTAATTTTCAGTTGCTGTTTTCAGTCTTGATTTTTGGTTATTTGCAGTTGTTGTGTTGAGTCATTTTCAGTCAAGGTTGTCAGCCATGTTCTGTCACCTACTGTTTTCAGAACTACTTTGTTAAATGAATCCACTAAATGCACTTGGTTAGGTTTAGGAAATGATCATGGTTTAGGTTAAAATACACCTGTGTAAATGCAAACCACCGAACTCCAGTTGATTTCCAGGTTGACAGGGTGAAGAAAAGCCTCCCCACCATTTTAGTCCTTGTTGTGAAAATCATACATTCATGCTGTGGACCAACTCAGCTGTCAGACTAGGTTTGTTAGAACTTCATCATCGTGATATTCCCATCATCCTCAGCTGTGTCATGTGTTGAGCACGAGCTGGCAAATGTCAGGATGCTAACCGACTGAACCAACAAGGTGAACATGGTAAACAATGTACCAGATAGACATGCTGATGTGAGCATTTGCCTGAATGTTTCAACGCTGTTTATTTTTAGTGCATAATGGAAAAACAGTGTCTGAATTTGAGATCAAATTATACCATGACACTAAAAAATTAAAAATTACCCCTCAACATGCAGACCTGTACTTTGATAATCAGCTTGATAATTATCTGTCATACTATGATCAGTATTCAGAACAGCAGTGCTGCAACAGCTACATATTTGAGCCCCTTTAGAAGCATCAGGAATCAAGATTTTGCTGACAGTGGTTTGGTTTCACTTCTGGTAAGATTTGTAGTTAAGCTGAACAGTTATCAGTGTAACTATTGCAATGTAATGGCATGTAGTATTGGTGAATCACAGTGACGTCAGTGAGTTTGAGTGACATGCCATGAAGGGAAAAATAGTGATCTGGAAGATTTTAATCATATTCTGGTTGTTTGGTTACAGAAAAATCCTGTTTGATGAAAATAAAAATGTTTTTTCAGAGACTGACGAGGTTTTATTTGGTGGATTTTAAACTCAAATGGATGGGAGGACAGATACCTCTGCACAGCAAGACTTTCCTCCATCCACAAACATGTTTCTGTGTTGAAAACTATAAAATTAGAGAGTTGTATTAATCCTCATATGTGCTATAATCAGACGCATATCCACTTTGCAAGTTTTGTAGTGAGAACTAATCTAAACACATTGAAAATTTGAAATATGAGCCCGATTTCTTCTACATAAAGCTGGAATACAACCTAAAACCAACCCTTTACGGCAAAATCAATTACCCTACACTTCCCCCATTTGCATTTGGTTCAGAGGATGTCAAAGTGATTCTCTGTGATGAGCCACTTAGCCTCTCTGCCTGTGGAAATGCTCAAATGCTCGGGGTTAGAGATGACTCAGCTGCCTCACATCAGCAATCCCTCCTCGATTTATTCGAATCTCCTATTGTTGGTTGTGATCAGATGTGAAGCTGATAACTGGCATCTTCAGCTGCGATATCAAAGACTCACTGAAGAGAAACCTCATGGATCTTTACAGCCACTTTGAATGTAAATGTAATAAATATACTCATCTTCAGGCAGAGCAGTGTAGACTTAATGTGGTCGATTCAGATAATAAACACCACTTTCTTCCACTTTTCTGTCTGTGAAGCAACAGAAGGTTGAAATGCAGTGAAAATCAGGTGTTTAACCTAATTTGATGTTAATTGTGAGGCGTGTGATCATCAAGTGCAGACGTGTTTCTTAAATAATTGGCGTAATGTCTTCAGGGAGGCAAACAAAGGTTTTTCAAACTAATCCTGGAAGACTGTGTCAGAAAAATATAACATGAACTTTGAAAGAAAGGAAAAAAAGGTTGTCGTCTCCTCCACACAATATCGTGAGCACTGTCCAACTACTAAGTGTCTTACAAGGCTTCATCAGCAAAAGGAATTCAGTTGTCATTGACTGGAACTTTGATTAAATAACATTACATTTTTGGGGGAAGATGGTCAGTAAGTAAATGGTAGCACAAATGAAAAGTACATCGAGTGATTTTGTAAGGTTGTATGAAATGTTTGATTTTCTGCAACAGAAAATGTCAAAAATTCAGTTTTCATTTTATTTTATGAAAGTAATTTAAGCAATCTGGGGTCTTGGCCATTGTTTAAAAAATCTTTTTGGTGCCTGGGATGTCTTACTACTTTTTAAATAAATAACTTGTGTGAAATCTGAACTGTAAAACAAATAAGTAGCTTTGGCCAGTGCAATCTTTGGTTCTTTGAATATATACACCGATCAGTCATAACATCATGATCACTGACAGGTGAATGAATACCATTGATCATATTGGTACTATGTGGTGTTCTGATGAAAAACCTTGGATTTTGACATCCCTGTTGATCAGACTTAGACACCCAAATAAACATTGTCCCACAACAAACACACTCCCTCATGCAAATGGAAATCCCAAATATCACTGGCCTACCCCTGCAGGAAAATGCACCCCACCACATGGAAACAACATCAACCAATCAGGAACATGTTGAGGAACATGACAATGGTCCAACATGTTGATTTGACCTCCAAACTTCCTACACCCCATTGTGATCAAGCATCAACAGGATGCAGTGGAACAAGGATTGACAGAAGCCCCACTGCACAAGCCAGAGTACCCAAAGGATCCAGTGCCAACGTCCTGGTTCCAGACCCCATAGGACACCCTGAGAGGTCCTCTGGTCCATGTCCAATGGTTCAGAGCATTTTGGACCACATAAGAGGGACCAACACCGTATTAGGCAGGTGGTCATAATATTAATATTGGATCCAAATGCACAACAAAAGACAGGCAGGCTGTAAAACAAGAAGCAAAGTTTTACTTGGAGCCGATGCATATTATAATAAATCCAAGCAGGCAAACAATAGCAGTGAGAGCAGCTTAGTTTAAACAAAGAAAAAGTAATCCAAAAACCAAATGCGGCAAAATGCTAGGAACTGGATGGCATAGCGAAAGAATGGACAGACTCAGCACTCAACACAGGCACTTGTAGACTAATTGAAGATAGCTGAAACTAATGAGGATAAGGTGATCAAAAAGGAGGGAAAACACACAAAGGGAGGAAGCACAGCACGGGAGAAACACAAGGTAAGTAACTGGAAAATAGAAAGAGAGAAACACGAGGGAATACGGCAGACAGAACTTAGTAGGTGTTTGGTTTCATCAAACTGTAGCCCAAAGTCTCATGTAAAAGACAAAAGTATCATCCAAGTGCTTTTACAGTCATTCATGAATGTGACGGGGTTAAGTCACAGCTCGAGATGCGTCAGCCTTTTACAACCTCCTCCTGAGCGAGTGTTCCACATTTAAAAGTGCAGTGACTAAACTGAGATTTGCTCGAGTTGATATTTACTCACTCATGGGGATTATTTCCTATTTCTATCTCCCGTCTGCCTATAATGGAGAGCAAATGACGTCTGAGCCCTGCAGAGATCTGGGAGTCTGTTTTCTCACCATTCCCTTCCATATCCACCTCCACTTACTTTATTTTGATCTCCGAGTTCATCACATACAGACACCGTTCAGCAGCAGAGAGTCGACCCTCACACCTGGACTCCCCTGCTGACCGACACCTGCTCTCTCATTGCGCACAGCTTCAATTTATGAGGCTTAAAATGGAGGTAATTTAAAAGATTGCGATCTTTTGTTACTTTTTTTCTGAAGAAAACTCAGGAAATTATCTGAATATAGCAGAATAATTCAGCACAGTGACGCTCAATAGATTTCAAAAAGCCGGCATTTGCTGCTGATGCTGTAATAATCCAAATGAATAATGTGGCTGTATCACATGTTTCACCCTCAAAAGTAATTTAAAGATTAAGATCATTTTCATTGAGTGTGTCTGAAAGGGAATGAACAGAATAATTCATTATTTTCACCACTGGCTCAGAGTCAGAGCTTCCATTTTATTACGACTCATCTTGCGCAAGGGTTTACATCATTCAAGAACTGATTCGAGCTCTTTTTTCACAGTTTTGAGGCGTATTTTGTAGACAGTGGTCTAAAGGACAGAGACAGACACTGAAAAACTGCTCCACACTGACACTGGATCCAGTTCTCCCCCATAAACTGGTCAGCAAACTAAACACTCTTGGCCTCGGTTCCTCTCCGTGTTAATGAACCACAGAATATGACAGTTGGGAAGCACATCTCCGCCACTTATACTAAATACAGGCTCCCTGCAGAGCCGTGTGCCGAGCCCCCGTCCTCTTCACACTTGACTGCACCCTCTCCCACAACGCCGTAATTAAATTTGCCCAAGACACCACGGTAGTTGGCTTGATTTCATGTGATGATTAAGCTGCAGGCAGGGCTGGAGGTGGATCATTTGACCGAGTGTTGCAAGGAAGGACGGTGGCCTCGTTCTTTACGCCTCAAAGCGAAAATGATCATTGATTACAGCAGGATTAAGAGCAAGGGGTACCTCCGTCTCCACACACATGGAGAGGAAGGAGAGAGAATGGACAACCTAAAATTCCTTGAAGTCACCATGTCCAAAATAAGGCTCAACAAAGACTCTACTTTCGAGATCCTCCTGACAAACTTTGCCAGAAGGACCTGCACAGTGTGGTAAAGGTGGTCCAGTCAGTGTTGTCAGTTTTGTAAGAGTTCTTCCACTGTGCTTTCCATGTGTACCCTCCATGTTCCTTTTCTTTTGCGTCCCGATTTATTTTCTCCTTCCCTTGTGTGTTGGTTGTGTTTTTACTTCCTCCCTTTGTTTGTGTTTCCCTCCTTTTTTTGATTGCCCTCATCAGATTCACCTGTGTCTTGTCTCCCCAGTCAGTTCTGTGTATTTATAGTCATATGTCTTCTGACCTGTTGGTTTCCAGTCTGATTCTTCTCTTGTTTGTTTGTGTACACAGTATTTTTGATTTCTTCGGATGTGCATAATCCTGCATGTTCCCCATGTCTTTTGTCAGTTCGTCCTGTCCTGTCTGCAGCTCTTTTTTGCCTGCTGGAAAACCTGCCTGTCTCCCACCTGTTTGCTATCTAGCTGTTCACCAGTTACCCTTCCAGCAAGTTTCTTTATTCAAGTTCATTTTTTTCTGTTAACACAACCTTTCCCCGAACTTGGGTCCCATTTCCTGAGCCCCCTCACCTCGACAACATCTTTGAAGACCAACAGCATGTACAGAGACGGCACTGTTTGAATCGCTACCGTCCAACAAATGCTCACAACTATTAAAAACCAGGAGAGGCAGGGGCGCCCTGATAGCCTAATGGTTATGTCGCATGACCCAAGTGCAGAGGAGTAGCGGCTGTCCCGGGTTGAACTCTGACCTCGGGCGCTCATCGCATGTCCTCCCCCACCCTCTCCCATTTCCGATTCTATCCACTGTCCTATCTAAAAAAGGCCAAAAATAAATCTTTCAAAAAAAAAAAAAAAAAACAGGAGAGGATGAAAAACAGCTTTTACCCCAGAACTGTAGCTTCCATCATACCTTTGTCACTGAACAGTGGGCAGAGACTGAACAGACAATCAGGACTACTAAAAACACAGCATGCCCAAACAAGGACTACATCTGCAGTAAAGTCACTTTTTTGTGACGCTACAACCAGGAAATACTTTCTACTACATAAAATTAACATTCATCCATCCTGCAGTCTCACATTTTGCACTCCAGGCAACTCGAGTCCTCTACTTTGCGAGATTCTGTCATTATTAGTTTATTCAATTCAAGTCGGTGTGTAGCGTAAGCAGTTAACTGAAAATTTCTCTGAGTATCCTTAAGGCTTCCTGCAGCGCAATCCATCCTTAAAACTGCAGACGGCCAGTCACAGAGGTAACCAAATGTACGGTCAGTGTCTACAGCTTGGTGGTCCACTTGAAGCACTGTTGATGTGAAAGGCCGTCTCTCATAGCAGCAGTAATAACCTCTGCACAAGAGTTCGACCGTCCCCCCGGCTATAACTGGACAGTTGATTGATTTTCATTTTGGCGCAGCTAGCTTGTTCGACATGAGCTGCATGCCCACTGGAAAGCAGATGAAAGCAGGAGGCAGGAGGCAGCGACAACGAGCTGAAGACTGTTTTCCATAGCCTTCAGTCTGTAAAAGGAGTCAGAGAAACACCCATCCCGTTATATCTGATCCTGATTTTATAGTGCAGGCTACTATAAGACCAATACTTCAGTTTGTTTGCAGTAGTTTTAATTATGGAGTGGTCTATTAAAATGGTATACAGGCAATCGGATCCATTAATGGTTAAACACTCTGAACCGTAAAAACTAGCAGCAGGTTTCAAATAAACTTTGATTACTCACTCCGGAAATTCATATTTTGCAGCAATTAGATACAAATGAAGGTATTTTTAAGAGCAAGCCATCAAAATTAAACCACATATCAAAGCCAGAAACTGTAAAAATTAAAACATAATCTTTAAATTTCCAAAAAGTTCTTGAACTAATATGCGACTTCCGCCTCTGTTGGAAAAATTAACTAAATCTAAGCTTAAAATCATGATATTTCATCAAAATCACTTTTATTCTGCATGCTGTTGCGTTTATCTAAAGTCGTAAATGCGGAATCTAACAAAAGCTGCACTCTCAAAACGGGGTTAAAAATAAAAATGGGTCTTTGTTTTCCAAAAGGTGATACTGAGATCTGTACCAACTACCACCCACTAAATCTATCAAAAGGGTAGAACTAAGAATTATGACCCAAAACTCAACTTAAGTGGGAGTCACTAGTTTTGTAAGGGGTTGTTTGAAGAAAAATAAAAACAAAGAGTAACTTGACTCAGACACTCAAACTTGGTATTCCCACAGAAAGTCAGCTGATGGTGCTGAACCTTCTGAGTCACACTCCCCAGCTGAGATGAGCCATAAACCTCTTTATATAGCCTCCCAGCCAGACTGATCACCAACAGCCCACAGCTGGGCTCTACCTCACAGGTGCAGAAGGTCTACCTGATGAGCAGGGCAAGCTGGGACCTGGTTCATGTTCAAGGAAAAAGAACAACAACTGTTTGCATCAATCCATAACAGTTCAATTCAATTTTTATTTATATAGCGCATATTTACAACATATGTCATCTCATAGCGCTTAAAGTGGTAAAATTAACACAGAGGAACAGAAAACAGAAAACCCAACAATCCAAAGTTGCTTCTGGATTCCCTATGAGCAGCAGTCAGCGACGGTGGGAAGGAACCAAAAAAAAAACTCCTAGGATAGGGAGGGGGGGAACAAAAAACCTCCGACAGAACCAGGCTCAGGGAAGGCGGCCATCTGCCTCGACTGGTTGGGTTGAGAGTGGGGATGAGGGGGGAGGGGATAGCAGGAGAGGTTAGGGTGGGGATGTCTACAATTAACCAGTTAGCTTTAACACAGGGGTGTCCAGTCCTGGTCCTCGAGGGCCGCTATCCTGGCTGTTTTATGATGAGCTGATTCAAATGATCAGCTCATCATCAAGCTCTGTAGAAGTCTGATAATGATCCTGATCATTTGAATCAGGTGTGTTGGAAGAGGGAACCATCTAAAACAAGCAGGATAGCGGCCCTCGAGGACCAGGGTTGGACACCCCTGCTTTAACAGATTAAACAGAAAGAACAAAATTCTGTGCTACTCAGCAAGTAACTCAGCGGTCAACAGTCAAATGACAACAATTTAGGGACTTTTCAGCTGAACTGCAGGGTGTGTTTACACAGAGAAGATAGGAGGCAAGTATTTTCTGACACCAACATTAGATTTAGAATTGCAGACCACTGATTTGACTTGTTGGAATGTTGACTTGACAGTGATTCATCCCCACCGCTGCACATTGAGTGACCACAAAACAGTTCATTTGACGCAGTCATTCTCCAAAATAGTCCATAATTTAGCGATGGACAGTTCAGAGTCTGACTTAACTCATCCAGCACTGGGTTTGATTAAGAGTGCTGCTCCTTTAACCGTTCCTAAATCTGTAAATAACAATTCATACACCTATTAAATTATAATATAATTAATTTCACACAAATGTCTGATACAATAAAATAAGGTGTTGACATTTTATATCCTAAAGGTCAAAGATCAAGCCTGAACAGACACATGTAACTTGACTAGTTAAAATCCTCCATACCTCTCCTTACTTTGTAGAGAACAGTAAGTTTTCCTGTCTTTGATGTTGCTTGAGGGATATTCCTGTTTGCAGAAATGACACATTATCACACGTAGACAGGCAAGTGGAAACTAAAGACCTCGTATTTGAACTTCGGTGGATGTAAAAGGTCCTGATTTGTGAGCCATTTGCAGCCTTGGCTACTTGTCAGCGCCTCATTTTCAGTCTATTCTCTCTTCAGCCATTACCAGAACTCACTGCTGTGGTTGCACAGCTCCACACTGTAATAATATCATGGGTTATTATTGCTGATATACAGGTGGGGGACACTGCACATCTAATGGTCGACTCCAGAATAACAATTTCATTTGCAGCTCCATTCCAAACATTACTCAACCTTTACAAATATTCCCTTTAAAAACTTAACATATTCAACATGTAATAATGTAAAAGGTATTTTTTTAGCTTGGATGTTTGAGTGCTGATGTGTTGGGCTTCATTTTTACCTGCGGTCTGCTGTGTAAATGCTGATATCTGCCAAACCAGTCTCTCAAACTGACAGACTGGATCTCTTACATCCAGAAGTCCAAGGTGACATTTAAGTAAGCCTAAACACTTCTTTAGAGCTACTTCCTGTTTCAGCGTCAAATAGTCTACCACCACCTATCAGCAGCGTTGGAGTGGAGTTAACAGGAGTTGTGCTGCTTGTACAAAATACCAGAAACACCTGCCCTTTTCCTGACACATACTGATAAGAAGAATTTAGGTGAAAGCCATGTCCTCGTATTGATTTTTCGTGTCAAATCCAAACTTAAAGCAAAAGAGAAGACGTAAACAGAAGCAGGCAGATTGAAGGAGAGTGTTTGGACCGTGAGATAACTGATGTGGACACACAGTCTACGACTTTAAAATGTTGAACTTGTAGCATCAGAGCCAGACCTACCCAATGTGGCACCCTAGGGCACATTTTATCTGGCGCCTCCCTCCGTCGGCGATTTACATACACTTACGAAAGAAATCAAAAGGCATTGTTTTGTAGTAATATTAATTAGGCATTGCTTTACATTTTAAATAAATGTGAGCTTTTCCATTTTAAGAGCTAATAGTAAAAACTGGTTTTGATATAATTATATTGAAGGTGAATTTTTTCCTGATTTTGTGGCGCCCCCTGGAGGCCACGGCGTTCTTAGCATTTCCCTATATTGCCTGATGGGCTAACAGGCTGTGTGTAGCATCGAGGCAGGCTAGTGGTGTGATAAAACTAAAACAAATCAAGTTTTTCTGCTTTAAAGGTGCATGAAGTACAACCATACGGCACACCTTCTGTAAAACAAGTAAATGAATAAACTAAATTGTATTCCCAAAAGCACAGTAAAGAGTATTGGGTTTAAGTAATTAGGGTTAATGCACTTTGCCAACAAACCCAACTGGGCTTGAGACCAACTAACTTTACCATGTTCACAATTATTTTACCACATATGGGAAGTCTGAAGATACTCCATGACACTACGATGATGAAATCAAATAGCTTATTACCATTAAATCCAAAATAAAATGCTGCTGCTCCACAAATGTTCTCTAATCTGCCTCCTCTATTGTAAAAGTCTTTATAAGATTACCGAGTTAGTGTTTGAGAAAGTGTCTTGGTGAAAGACTGTCATTTCAGACTATTTTTCTTCAATTTCGAGGAAACTTCCTCGAACAGACTGTAATTTGGAAGGCAGCATCATCAGAACAGTGATGTACACCAAAATGTAATCCCAGTGTATGAGCTGGAGCCCCTGAAAGGTCTTAGTATGGAATTTAGGGGTGGCTGTGGCTCAGGTGGTAGAGCAGGTTGTCCACTGAGCGCAAGGTTGGCGGTTCGATCCCCGGCCCCTCTGCATGCCGAAGTGTCCTTGGGCAAGACACTGAATCCCAAGTTGCTCCCAATGGCAGGCAGACACCTCAGTCCCCACTGGTGTGTGAATGGGTGAATGAAAAACACATTGTGAACCACCTTGAGTACCACTAAGGTAGAAAAAGGTGCTATATAAGTGCAGACCATTTCTTTGCTAGACTATTTTTTGCATCCCCCACCTCCAATAACCATTCATATGGATCAGAATGATGAGTTGCTTGTCTGGCTGTTAAGGCAAGACACTGCAGATTCTACAGAATAGAGAGATGAGGTGACACTTCATATAGTGAACGTACTGATCACAGTAAAAGGCTGATCTCACTGCCTGGCTGTGACAGATGAAGCTATGGCACTGCTCAGACTTCTGCTGCATCTATGGTTGAATTTATTAAACTAGAAATATTTTTAGCTGCACTAATATTTAAACCTAACCTCGTACATGTTTTCTTTTTAGTACAAAATTTTGGAAAAAGGAAAAAGAAAAACAATGATGCATGTTAGAATAGAAAGCCTTTACTGTCCATGGCCGCTCCCTAAGTGCACCAACAATATACGTTATAAAATATTCCAAAACTCTGTAAAATTCTAAGAAAAAAATAAGACAAACACTATAAAACACAAGTGTGCATGTTGAACTGAAGTAACCAAGCTTGAGTATGTTTGTACAACAAGCTTTTAGTAGAGAAAAACTCCAGGGGCCACAGTAAAAACACCCGTGGGCACACATATGCAGAAATGCTACATGCAGTCAGTGTTACAGCCACAATCCTGATGGGCTGCAGCTACAGTGACGGCTACGTCTTCTCAGATCTGCAGTGTTTTTTTTGGGTGGGGGTTGTATTTTAAAATCACAGCTATACTGCTGGGGGACTCTGGCTTGTTTACCATGCATGACGTTGTATTGCGTACAGTATTAGCCATTGCAATGACGCAAAAAATATAGTGATGTAAAACCTGCATGGCACCTGAGCAAGCATGCAATTTACTGCTCATCAAGAACAGAGTTTTCAGTAGTGAATATTTGCTTTTGCATGAATAGACTTTGCTCATGGTTATAATTTCCAAAGGTATTTTTTTGGATATTTACTGAGACGTCAGGAAGTTCTTGGGGAATATCAGACCTGTGACATCACACTTAGCCACCTAAACCTTTAAATTCAAGTTTATATTGTCATTTTTCTGGTAAAGTGAAAACAAAAGATGAAAAATAAAAGGTTAAGATGCTGGAAGTTCAGTTGCCAGCCAGTCAGATGCTGGTATGACTCATGACGTAAGACCATAAAATCCCAATGCAAGAGAGAATAAAGGTCCACTTAGTCGTCTTTTACAGAGCGTTCTGAGAGGAAACTCCCCCACCTGCCACAGTAGAAATCTCAAAGCCAACTCCAGTTAAAATTATTTGGTCAAAAGTTCCCTCAGAAACTTTAACAGCATCAACTTGGAGGAGCTCGTCTCATTAAACAGCAGCCAGGAGCAGCAGAGCCCTCCGTGTTCAGTCGTGATGCTCTGCTGGAGGGAACAGATCTCCTCTCTCTCCGCTGGTAATTATCCAGCCCACCCACAGCTTGTAATCTCAGCAGCTGTGGAGATGTTGCTTGCTGCGGAGTTCGAATTCAGTCAGACGAGCAATTAGATGGCGGAGTTTGTCCCGCTAATTATCAGCCCACCTACAGCATGCAGGAGAGAGTCGGCCCGCCATCACTCCCCCTGTTTCTCTAACAGTCAACAGACGCTTCGGTTCATTCACATGTACGACTGTTGGTTAAGAACAACTGGCAACCTGCTGTAAGTGAACAGATCATCACTGTCTACTGACGTTTGAGAAGATGACGTCTGTGACCCTCAGAAATGTCATGTTTCTGTGGAGGTGTAGCAGAATTTGATTACTTATAGACTCAGAAGCAAGAGTAAAAGAAAACACATCTCAATCTCTACTTTAGCCCCGTACAGGAGCGTGACTGCACCTACCAGAAGACTGAAAGACAGCTTTTACCACTACTACTACTTAGAAAATAAAAGCTACTCCCAGGTGTACTCCAGGTGTAAGGAGAACGAGTCATCTCCCTACTTCTCTGATCCTGCACTGGCCTTGATTTGCATTTTTTTTTTTCTATTTTAATCAAAACAGTTTGGGCCAAATTGATTTTTTTTCTTGTTGTTCTCAACCACTTACAGCAAACTTACATCAAAATGCTGTCAACTTCTTTGGGACTACAATTCCAAAGACCAACAACACACAGCGACAATAATTGGGTTTTCAAAAGGATCCCTTACCTCAATACAATTTGGAATGATGAGCCTCTGGTGTGTCCTCGGTCTGGACAAATAGTCAGACAGTTTGGAGAGGACATTATGTAAATACAGAAAACGATGTGGGCTACATAGAAAATTGGTAAAGTTTCAGGGGGAAAATCTGGTCTAATTAGGAGAGACTGCACGCATCCCACTTTGGATGGTGCGGCTCTCATTTCTAGGAATATGGACAATTTATTAGAAAACCAGGAAGCAGAGCTGCCTTCTTACACGCTTCTCTGCCGCTTCCCTACGACTGTCACCCTCCCAACGTCCTATAGAGACTGTGTCTGTCCCCTGACCGAGAATATATAAGTCTATAATTAACAGAGGAGGGGCCATTCATAAGAACCTAATTCAGATTAATATCACTTCATCGGAAATGAAAAACAGAACAATTAAATGTATTAAATATTAGCTCTGTCATCTAAGTCTCTTTTAATTAATGATCTGATAACTGATCATCGTATTGACTTAATGTGTCTCACTGAAACCTGGCTGCAGCATGAAGAATATATCCGTCTACATGAATCAGTTTTTATCTGATTTCTCTGAGTTCTTAGCTGATTTAGTGCTCCATACAGACAAAGTGGGTGGCTTGATCTTGTTTTGACTGATGGCACAGAAATTGAACATCACCGGACAAAACCTCTGGACTATGAAGCACAGCAGAACTTTTATTTTTAGAAGTTTGTGTCGTGGGGCTAATGCCAAACATTCTACCTTGTCACATTTTTCTTGTTAAGTATTGGGCTTTTTGTGTCATTACAGTGCAATGGTGCAAACGTTTTCTTTGTAATTAAGGCCTTTGACTCTCAGTGTTCCTAAGTGTTAGTCGTCTAACACAACTACGCAAAGGTGTCGTCCTGTCACCTTTAACAACTTAGCCAGCAGATCTTCAGAGACACATCCTGCTGCAGCATCAATACGCAAGTATTACTTTCTCTGATGAATATAGAAATTGCAATTGGCTTTTCAATTCTGAAGTGATTTTAAGTTGATCAACGCTCAACCAGCTGGTTCCAGTGACGATCACGGTTAATTAGTTTGTTTACTTGTGTTCTTTCATTAACTGTACTTCATTGTTGTCTTGTTTGTTGGCAGTAGTGGTTAATAAATGTTGTCCATCCATCCATCCATCCATCCATCCATCTATCCGTCCATCTATCCGTTCATCCATCTTCTACCACTTATCCGGGGCTGGATCACCGGGGCATCAGTCTAAGCAAAGAGGACCAGATTTCCCTCGCCCCAGACACCTCCTCCAGCTCTTCTGGTGGGACTCCCAGGTCAGCCCAGAGGTCTTCTCTGAGGCCTCCTCCTGGTGGGACATGCCAGAAACACAGATGCCTGAGCCACCTCAGTTAACTCCTCTCAATGTGGAGAAGTAGCGGCTCTACTCTGAGTTCCTCCTTGGTGACTGAACACCTCACCCGATCTCTAAGGGTACGCCCAGCCACTCTACGGAGGAAACTCATTTCAGCCGCTTGTATCCAGGATCTCTTTCTTTTGGTCAGGACCCAATACTCATGACCATAGGTGAGAGTCGGAACGTAGATTGACCAGTAAATTGAGAGCCTCACCTTTTAGCTTAGCTCCTTCTTCATCACGACGGACCGATACAGCGACCGCATGACTGCAGATGCTGCACCGATCCGCCTGTCAATCTCACGCTCCATCCTCCTCTCACTCGTTAACAAGACCCCGAGATACTTAAACTCTTCCACTTGAGGCAAGGACTCTCCACCGACCTGGAGAGGACAAGCCACCTTTTTCAGGCCGAGAACCATGGGCTCGGATTTGGAGGTGCTGATCCTCATCCCAGTCGCTTCACACTCAGTCGTGCACACGCTTCACCCAGTGCACGCTGAAGGTCCAGGTTCAACGAAGCCAACAGGACCACATCATCTGCAAAAAGCAGAGATGTCCATGTCCCACACAGCTTTTGGCTGTTGGGACATGGATAAATGTAGTGTATAATTATATTTGTTCTACTGTGCATTTCTTTGTTTGGGAACTGGAGGTCTATGAAAACAGGGTTCATGATTTCTGATTATAAGACTAATATGATGAATATTAAATCTGAAATATTCCTGATAAATGGTCTCTCAGATGACCTATTTTTAATGATACAAGTGGGGTCCTGATTTTTATTTTTTGAAAGATGTATTTTTTGGCTTTTCATGCCTTTATTGGACAGGACAGTAGATATATTAGGAAATGGGGGAGAGTGGGGAACGACATATGGTAAATGGCCGAGGTCGGACTTGAACCCTGCACAGCCGCTTTGCCTCCGCACGTGGGTCATGCGACATAACCACTAGGCTATCAGGGACTGCATTACAACTTCTAGAATCTTTACATCTTTTACAGCTTTTTTGCCATTGGAAACATTTCTGTGTGAAGCACTTTGAGATCCCTTTGTTTTGGAGAGGTGCTATACAAAAGAACTTCCCTTCACAGGAGCGAGACCACCTGGTTGAAACAAAGATGAGCATTTGCAGGATTTTGCTGTGGTCCACCATTTGCCTTACTGAGAGATGCAAACAAGACCTTTTCACTTGAGAACAACCCTAGAATAGCCACAAAAACTTAAAAAAGCTGTTCTCTTGGTGGTCTTTTAAAAGCACAGCCTCGCCAATGCCTAAACTTGTTCTGGCTTATTAAACCTTTGCAGACTGGAGCTACGCTGTGAATTATGAGGAGATCCAACTGTGAAATGTGTCAGTTTGCACTATGTTAGGCACACTTCTCCCCACCTTCTCACTGCAGCTCTATTTCAGATATCCTGTTTTCTTGCTCACATCACAAGATCTGAAAGTAAATTTAAATAACTTCATCAGTATTGGGATTTTAAAAAAGGTGTCTGGTAACTTCAGCAAAGTGACGGCACGTGTCTAAATGAATAGACGCCTGCCACACAGTAAGAATCATGAATTTATAATATATATAAATTTATATATATGGTATATTTTAAGTAAAACAGGTCCCATTTGTTTCCACCGAGATGCTTCTGACTGTCTGAAATGTGAAAAGGCAGTTGTTAAAACACCTTGCCTTTCCACACTGTTGTTCTCAGTGAATTATTTTTCACCTCCTCCACCATCACCTGTCGCCTGATGTAAAGAGAACACGCTCAGGAAGAGGTGGCAAAGACAGGGGAGATCATTTATCAGATCTTTCTGCACCAGCACCCTAGAGCTTCCCATCTTTCCATGCTATTAGGAGACAATGACGATCCCTAATGGAAAACAGACAAAACCGCTAATCTGACAAGCAGTAGCAGAGGACTAGCTTTTAAAAACATGTCTGCCTGCACATGATTTGTACTTTGGAAGCAGTAAATCTGAGTATACTCAAAGAGAGGAGCCTGCTCTGCACACAGGTGAAGCGGAAGAAGACCTTCAACATGGCAGAAACCACATGGTACAACTATGAATAGTGCTATTTTCCTTTTGCTAACCCTGTCATTAATGTCCTTTATGCTTACAATCAGATATTTAAAGGGTCATCTTTGCTGCTGCAACAGCGCCGGAGAAGTCTGTCACAGCACATAATGGTTGCCATCACAACTAAAAGAAACTTAGCGCCTGTTAAATGGACCTAACACTCATTATGGAAACACTGATAGAAAAGAGAAAACTCGGGGCCAGCGGTGCAAAAAAGGTATCAAATGAACTAAATGGCTTCGCCGGTTGATTTTGCAAAGTGTGTTGAGACCGAACGCATTTAATTTAAGCAGTCTGCAGGTGGTGATGACAGCGGAGGAAGAGGCATGAACAGAAATGCAGGTTTGATCATTTTCCAAGGTCAAATGCAACGTTTAAAGAGCTTTACGCTAAATTTTAGTGTCCGACGAAACAGTAGCCACTCACCCTCGACTGTAAATGGATTAAATGAACATAAATTTAATGATTTCCTTCAATACGACTCTTTTTTCTCGCATTACAGCTTATAAGGATTAGAATTTTTTGACACTCAGCCCAGCAGTAAAAATAATTTGTTTAATCCTCCACAGTCTGTGAGAAACAGGTGAACATGGCTCTGAACAAAGAGGAGGAGGTGGAGGGAGCAGGATCCAGCACAGATCCAATTAGAGGTGTATTATTAACTGTTGCCGTGTGAACGAAGCAAATGGGACCACGATGCCTAACTTCGTGTTCAGGTTGGACGCCATTCAAGTTATCATTGCATTACAAGAAATAGAATAGGAAGTACGCTGCAATGATCGGAAACCGTCCTGACAAAAGCAGCTAATTAGTCAAATTAGGTGCAGGTCATCATTGCGTTAATTTAGCTTTACCTTTTAGCTCCCTGTGCACTCAAACATCTGGAGGAACACCTTAGAAATTGAGTTTTATTGCCAAACAAACAATACAAATGCACAGATTATGGGTTTAATAAATGTTTTGTTGACTGACAAGTGTCATTTTAAATTGTTTATAATGGTCTGTTTGTTGCCAGTCTGTCTCTAATTAGGATTTCTGGTTCGTGTCTAGACAGGATTATATCAGCTCCTTGACAATATGCCAGTGGATGAGTAATTATGTTCACAATAAAGATCTATGTTTATTTCAGCTGCATGCAGCGAAATGACTCCTGAGGCACAGAGGTGTTTCACTTCAAAGCAAAACTTGTTAGACAAATTCATTGGCGCCTTTTTTTTGTATTTTCATGGGGTTTGTAGATAAAAACTCAACACAGAACGCCCCTCTCCTCTGTGTGCCGCTGCTGCAGGGTACATTAGTAAGAACAATCTGATTTCAGAGGGATGAAACTCGACTTCTGTTTTCAATTATCCACTTCAGACTCTTGTTTCTCTGCAGATCTTCCTCTACAGTATTCCCACTGTCGTCACTATCTTGAGGCGGGTGTCTCATTTGCCCCACTGCTCCTCTCCATTACATACACCTACATCCTGACATTTACACTGGAGTCCTATTTGGTTGTTAGCTCGCACACGGAGACAATAAAGCTATTTTCAGCTTAGCAGGCTCGTTCTTATTCCCCCTGCCTTTCCATCTGCAGTTGACTCCTATTTTTCTGGCTTAGTTTTGTTTCCCTCGGCTTACTTATTTCTTGTGTCGTCTGCTTTGCCTGCCGTCTGCTTTTGTTCCAAGACAAATGATAATTTCTTTCAAACTGATATTGATCTCTTCACTTTGCAATTTTAGTTGAGATAAAGACAGAATTAGAAAACTTTGCCAGCTTAATCTATTGTATGTCCCTGTTTTTGTGTCTTTTGGTGGCAGCTAAGGCACTTTTGTTAAGCTGTTCTGTAAATTCAAGGAAAAATTTGGACTACATCCACAGTAAAATTGATTCGAACATGAAAACAATCTCCATCCAGTTTCAGAAATAATCTTCATTGTAAGATAACAGCAATGGGGGGAAGTAATACTGAAGATTTATTTGCTTGAACTGACAACAAGTGTCTGATGACTCCTACAAAGGGTCACGTGATAAGAGCTTGACGAATCAGGGAAAAGACATGTAGTGACTCAATTAGGGGGTGTGCATGGTGGCGGCATCATCATATCCAAAAGTCTGTCATTCCAGACTAAAACAATGTTCTGCACTGCAAAAACTCCACATCCTACCAAGTTTATTTGTCTTATTTTTAGTCAAAGTGTCTCAACCCACTTGATTTAAGATAAATTCACTTTACAAGTAACATTTCAGCAGATGGAGGGACGTGTTACTCTTAAGACAAGTCAAACAATCTCAAAATTTTCTGGTTTTGAGTTGTATTTTACAAGAAACAAGGCTCATTTCACATTTCATACGTTTTTCAAGCTGAGCTGTTGTTTGTATGAGATAAATAATCTGGATTTAAGAAATAAACTAAATGCATTTTATTAGAAAATCACCAATTCATATCAGAAAACAGCTGCATGTGTAAAATGTGTTTTAAAAAAAAAGCAAATGTCTGCTTTTGAGTTAAAACACCTCCTTTTGGGCGTAGCTGGCTTCACCTAAAACACAACACCTTCAAATGCTGTCAAACACCACTAAATATTAGGATTTCTAGCCAACTGTGAGAAGACATTATATCTCAGAATGCTTCAATTAATCTGTGTGATCTTATTTCAAGTACAAGATGGTCTTAAATCTAGAGAAGAGCCACGATAATACAACTAAAAATAAGTTGAATACATCTCAAATTAAGAAGCTGAAGTTAAATTTATTAAAGCAAAAATCTGTTTAATTCTTTATCATGTCTGGTTTATTCTAAGACACCTCAGCTTGACAATGCTGCTAAAATATAGCTTAAAATAAGTTTTCCCTGCTAATTTTAAGACCTCAAAATTCTAAATATCATGTCTTATTTCAAGAAATCTCACCAAGCAAATCTTCACTTGTTCTATTGGCAGATTTTTTCACTTATTTCAAAGTAAAAGTGCCTTGAAATAAGTTTTTTTTTTCTTGTTTTGGGAGGGGCATTTTTTCCAGTGTGGGTTAAACTGAAACAGGGTCAGGAGTGTCTCCAAGTAGTGGAGCTGCACCTTATAGCCACTATATCCGGCTGCAAACATGAGAAATACAAAGTTTTCAAACTGACAAAAGTTGAACCAAGAAGTAGCCAGCACTCAAGGAACTCAGAAAAAAACAATTCTGTCAAAAGTTATGATGCGGGTAATGTTAGTTCATTAGTGCCGGTGCCATTTTAAACACTCGGCTGTCGAAAGAAAAACTGTTTTGCCACAAATTGACACTTGCCATTCCCCCCCTCAATTTCATAACCCCGAGAGAAATATTTCCTGCTAAGGTAAGGGCGATTTCATTGCTGCAGGAATCATTAGTGCCATCCGGGCCTTGCAGTTAAGAGTGGACACAACTGCCGCCGAGAAATATCACACAACATACCTCACAATTTATTCACCCAGGTTGGAGGCAAGTGCAAAATGTCTCCAAGTAATGAATTAAACATAGCGGCAGGTAAAAATATATTAGTGCTTACTGGATGGACATGAATAATGTATTTGCAAATGGATCTATTTAAACTGAGAGGCTTTTTTTCTGCTCGTTTGTGTGTTCACACCGGGAGCAGCACAGCCGAGGTGGAGCTGACGGCTACAGTTTAATTTCCCCGCTGGGGACTGTTGAAATGAGGTTTTTTTTCCTTTCTTAAAGAAAGCAGCCCCATCTGAACCATATCTGCAGGATACACTATATATAGCATGTGCAAAGAAAATGCTGAGCTGAGTGAATGACACAGCAGCAGCAGGTTTCTAGTTTGGCCCAAAGCAAACGTAGTTTCAGATTAAGTCACTATCTGTTGACTTTTAATGATATATGTTTTAATGGAAGAAACTAAGTCTGCCATGCCAATATCTGTTGAAGTACAAAGACGCCAAAATGCAATGCAAGTAATCGGCAGCAGTAGGAAATGCCCGAGGGGGTTTGCAAAAGTGATGGATGCAATTTATTTTCAACATCAGGCCGATTTGGTTCCTTCAAGATGAGGCTTGTAGGTTACATACAGTTTCCTAATCCATGGACTGTGGACTGGCAGCAGCCTTGAAATGACCCTAAATCTAGCATAATGTGGGATATAATGAACACAGGTTTATTGTTCGCTAAAACAAATGCTCGAAAACTGTTTTAACAACAACTGAACATAGCAGGATTTGCTATTTGCAGACTGGTTTCACTGGCTGTACTCATTTTAGGTAGGTATATCTAATATACTGGTATGAGATACATTATAAGAGTCACAAACAAAGCCAATCACATTTGAGCAACTCTGAAATGCTGTATTGATTTAGTTACATTAAAACTGTGCAAATAATGTTCAAAGCAAGGAACAAGTTGCTCCTTAATAGCACACAACTGTTCAGAAGCAGCATTGCAAATTATATATATGTGAACTATATGAATTAAGAGGAAGCTTTGATTTTAAAAAGCCATTTGCTCGTACCACCATGAAGAGGAGAAGTTTCTCAGTTTGTGGGGCAAACTTATGGAAAAGTCTGGATGATGATCTCAAAATGAGAACAACTAGAAAACAAAAAAAGAAAGAAAAAAAAAAGGTTGCTTGAAAAATATGATGTGGAACAGGAAGTGTGTTCTTGGAGTTTCTAAATCTGTATGAAGCATAAGGTTTGATGCAAACAGGAAGCAGTAACATATGACATGTACAGAGTTACAGTACGAGTGAAGTTACACTTCATCCTACTCGTTTTCAGATGTTTTAGCTTTTGGATTTGGTTTGGATTTGTTTTCTGTTTGTCAGAAATAAAAAGTTGGTCATCCAGTCTCACTTTCTGCGATATATAGCAAATTACAAAACTACTAAAATGGTGAAAATGATCAGAAACGGGTTTTCTATATAAGAACACCACATCCAGAGCCTCCAGCTTGTCTCTTAAAACACAGGTTACTAAAGAGTTCAAGGCTCAAATAGGTCTGCTAACAGTGAGTTAATACTGCGGCTTTCAGATAGAGATCCTTCCTCATCAGAAGTCAGACGGGTCACAGAACCAAACAGGAAATAGGAAATAAGTTTTCCACAGGTGTATTTTAATTTCCACTTACAAACACATCTAACTAAATGTGAAAAATGGATAATGGATAATGAATTACGGCCCGTTTTCCGTTTTTCATTTTGTACTATCACTGAAAAAACGGGAAACGGTTTATTTTTCATTTTTATTTTGAAATCTCAAAATAAGAAAACAAATGGCTGCAACGTACACGGACCATCAATGTTATTCACTTTACATGTCAGTGGTCAGAATGTTGTGGCTGATCGGCATGTGTCTCTGGAAGTACATGGACCATTGTCGGCACTGGTCACAGACCAGTTTGTGGCCCCTTTTGCACCTACGATATCTTTCTCTACCTTAAGAAACTTAAAGACTTTTGAGGAGCTGATGAAGAGCAGATAGACTGGCGACCTGTTCAGGGTGTCCCCTGCCTTCGCCTGAGTCAGCTGGGATAGACTCCAGCCTCCCCACGACCCTACAGAGGATTAAGCAGTGTATAGATGATGGATGGATGGATGGATGGATGATTAAGAGCAGTGTATTTAAACTTTCCTGTTCTGGTTGTGCCTTTTTAGCAGCTTCTTGCTTATGGTATACTGAATATGCCAAAATGTCCCTATTTAGCAGTCAGAAGGTGTTTCTCTCAGTCCCTCTGCTTGAAGTTTAGTTATTCCTCTGCGTCTTTCCGTGAAAATGGTATTTATAATGAATCTAGGTAAGACCTAACGACTTGGAGGCATCACTTTACACCACTGAAAACAACCCTGTAACTACCTAACCCCTATCAGCCATTGCAGACCACCCAAGCGGCGCTGTGTTAGCTGTCTGAGCAGGTCCCAAACAGCTGGGCGGCCAGACTGGCAAGTCAATGTGCCAAACAAGTGTGACACTGAGAGGAAGCCTCCAGTTCTCCACCAACCAGTTTTAAAGAGACTGTCCCTGCTGAGGAACCAACTGATTGGAAACTGTTGTGATATAAGGGTCTTCACTTAGGCCTCACTTTCATTCATTTCCTTGACTCATTTTTACCACCCAGCTCCACTTATGGACTCAACATTTACAAGAAGTACAGCCCCCAACAACAAAAGACAGTTCTGCACACAGGAGCAGAGGACCACATTTTCTTGCTTTATATGATTTTAATTGTAAACTGACCTTTTTTTTTAAAGCCAGTTTGACGTTCATTTCATTTTTTAGTCATTCCATTCAGGTGTATTGCATCACTTCCTGTTTTGTCTCTATCTCTATGTGGTTCTGTTCACAACTCCCTCAGCTCACTGCTCGTTTAACAGCACTGAAACATTTTTATAATCACTATTTGAGTTACAACACTAGCTTACTTTTTTAAGCACCTGTACCTCCTAATCTAAAACACAACATGGTGTTTTGGGTCTGCTTGCTTAGCAGCTAATTAGTTAGGAATGACTTCTGTGTCTCCATCTGCTCTAAACCACGTTTAACCCTGTAAAACCCAAATATAGAATAAGAGCAAAAAAAATGTGTCACCTCTCAGATGTTGTTGTTGTTGTGGGGGGGCTCTGATGCAGAAAGTAAAAGGTTTTCAAACTTATTGCAACTAGTTTGGTTAGGGTTAGTTGGAAGCAGAATTTCTGTGTTTATACTCACATTGAACGAATTTACCAACTACTAAGCGTTCATTTGCAGGGTTGAGAGTTTGTGTTGCCTCATAACATTGTATATCATGAAAAATAATTAGTCATTTTTTAATTAAGTCATTTATTCATTAAAAAAGGATAATATGATGTCCTGAGCTACATGAAAGTTACTCTAACATTAAATAGTTCCCCAACAACAAAGATACATGAATAAGTAAATGAAAAAGCTCAGGACTGATTTTACTGTCACACTGCTTGTGGAAGTACAGGTTGTCTTTCAGCTTATCTATGCTGCATGTAGTTGGTCACAGACATGTTGTGAAAGTTGTCACATAAGAACTTACTTACTTAGACCCTTAAGTTCCCATTGCAACATAGGCCATTGAGAAAAGTCCTCCGTCATCTGCGGTCTTCTGCCCTCCGAGCCAGTTGTTGCCAGGACAGCCCCTGCGCCTTCATCTCTTGTTCTGTGGTTCTTCTCCAGGTGGTTCTAGGTCTACTTTGTGAGTTCTAGGTTAGAACATGCTTTGTTATTGAGGTTTCTGGTCTTCTCAGTGTGTGGCCTATCCAATTTCTATGGTTTCTTGTTTAGTGAGATCCCACAAGTGGGTATTTGTGATGGTGTTGGGCCAATATATACCTAGCAGACATCGGATGCAGCAACTGAGGAATGTTTGGTGGGGTGGATTTGACACTGGAGTTAAAAAATTGCAGTTTGGTCTTGAGTGAAATGTTGTCACAGAAGAAAAAAGGTAAAAATCCTGACATGCTAACCTTTCCGTAAAGACTAGAGAGGTGTTGAAAGTTGCCTCCAGAGGGACTTATAATTGCCATGACCTGGATGACCGAACATCTGCAGAAGCAAAAGTCAAAGGTCGATCCAAGTGTGCATGTTTTCCTCTCCGACCTTGTACCTTTCTGCAGGTATCTCTGGCTCCAGAGCTGCATTTTTCAATCCGTGGTTACTGATACGTGTTTGTTTTAGCTCAGATGTTTTCCATCATTTTGCTGTCTGAGGTTTCATCCTGTTAAAAAGGGAGTTTTGCCTCCTTGCTGTCACCAAGTGCACACTCAAGGGGGTAATCTATTGTACTTGAAAAATTACATGTTGTGATTTGGTGACTGGTGAAGTTTTTATTACATGCATATACAGACTGCACATTATTTCATAAACACATTCAGCACGAATAGCAGCCCCCTGACACCAAACCACTTTCTCTGCTCGGATGAAAAGTGTCACATATTTAACACCTCGGCAGGATCTCATCATCCACACATGACTAATTGGAGGGTATAAATTCACGCTTGACTGAAAGAAAACACCTGCAGTTCAGATTCATATTCATTGTCAACATCATTTGGTTGTTTTTTTCCCCACTGGTCACTGTTGGAGATTGTGGCTCGTTTCATCATGTAAGAAGAGCTGCTCTAATAAATGGTAGATCTGAGCCAGTCCATAGACACAGACTCAAACCTCTTAATATTAGACAGTAATTTAAAAACTGTTAATGTCTATAAGTTCAGTTAAAGAAGTTAGTTCACATGGTTGAAGCTTATTAAAAAACTCAGTCTACAGAATATATATACATACACATGTATATAGATAAGGATAAGGGCTGCAGCCATCCATTATCTATACATCCCTTAATCCTATCCCAGCCGACTCAGGGCCAAGACAGGCAGGCCTCCAGTCTATCGCAGGGCTACACATAGATAGACAGGAGTTCTTCAAAGTGCCCGCCACAGACAGGGTCCCCAGCCCGGGTCAGCAGTTCTCCTCTTTAAACCCGACTTAAACTCCTTCCACATCAAGTTTTTAGCTTCCACAGCTGCAGCCCTTTTGACCGACTAGTACCCGTCTGCTGCTTCAGGACACCTGAACAAACCAGGCCCAAAAAGTCTCATTCTTCAACCTGACTTCCTCCTTCACTGCTGGTATCCACCTGAAGGTTTTTAGGTTACTGCCACGACAGGCGCAAGTAACCTTTTGGAGGCTTTGAACGTGGACCACTCAGATTCCATGTCCCCAACCCACCCTGGGATGCACTAGAAGCTCTTCCTTAGGTTGGAGTTGAAGACCCCACGGACAGGGGCCTCCGCCAGATGTTCCTATTTCACCGGCTCTGTTGGGCGGCTGTGGCTCAGGTGGTGGAGCGGGTTGTCCACTGATCGCAAGGTTGGCGGTTCGATCCCCGACCCCTCCGCATGCCGAAGTGTCTTTGAGCAAGACACTGAACCCCAAGTTGCTCCCAATGGTAGATTAGCGCCTTACATGGCAGCTCTGTCGCCACTGGTGTGTGAATGGGTGAAAGCGAAACAGACTGTAAAGTGCTTTGGATACCACTAAGGTAGAAAAAAGAGCTATATAAGTGCAGACCATTTACCATTCCAACAAAATTTATCATTGACCACTGGCTTAAGATCTTCTGATGCCAAGTACACTTATGAGCCACCTTTTACTTGAACATAGTGTTTGTTATGGGCAATTCATGACTAGCAAAGGAGTCCAATTTTTAAAAAAACAAACAAAAAATAACACCTCAGGTTCACATCAGGCAGGCCATTCCTCCCAGTCACTCTCCTCCAGGTTTCTCCATCATTCCCCATAGGAGCATTAAAGTCCCCAGAGAACTATGGAGTCCCTGGGCGGAACCTCCTTCAGGACACCAAGTAGGCCGGATACTCCGCTGCTGTTTGGTGCATAAGTACAACAGTCAGTTTTCCCCTATGCAACACGTAGTCAGAGAGGCGACCCTCTCATTCTCCAGAGAGAACTTCAACAAAGCTGGGGCCTTGTAAGTATCACCAGACCTGCCCACCACCCCTCATCCTGGGCAGCTCCAGTGAAGGAGAGAGTCCAGCCCCTCTCCAGGCGTTTGGTTCCATTTGGAGGCGAGCCCAACTATATATAGTCGGTACTGCTCCACCTCCTCCTTCTCTTCCCTTAATTTAACTCACAGTTAATTGAGTTTAAGTTACTTGAATGAGGCAGCCATAGTGAAGCTTACTATATTTGTGAATATTTATGGTTATACACCTTAATCAAAAAGGAATTTATTTGGTTGGAGCATCAAACTACAACGGAAACTATCAGTTGAATGTACCACAGTAGCAAAACCATATTTCAGAATCCATATTCTTGATTTGCTCTTTACTTGTTTTGTCCAGCAGGCTGTACTATGGTCAGTTAATGGAGGTTTTATTTCCGTATTCACAACCCCACATTGCTCCAGTGTGGCATCTGTGATATTTTTTATTCCATCTAAATCCATTCCCATCATTGTGCTCTGTAACATCGTACACATCACGGAGCGAATGGTTCCCTCTGCATCTGTCTGTTCTCCAAAGCGACAGAGCTCACACTAACACCAGAGGTAGGTCTTTACAAGCCACTTAAATCCTCCTCATTCAGAAGCCTCTGTTTGTCCACCCTGTCGTCAGATCATTTTTCCATCTGCTCCAGACGGCGCGGTGAAAGCCAATCACTCCGCAACAGGCCGCCTGCGTTTTCAGGTGAGAAGGTTTCATTATGGTGATTTCCCAGGGGCCTCACATCTCTTGTGTTCGGTCCTCGTTGGGTCGTTTCTGTTCACTTTCTCAGACCTTCTCATTATTCTGCAGCCCAATACCCAAACATATGGATCAAATAATCCTGCACCTCCATTTATTCTTCTGTAGCAATATTCCTATAATACCTGTTGTTATTTTTCTGTTGTAATACCTGCTACTTCCCCGCCTCTCCTACAGCATCATTTACTTTTATATTCCTCGCTGCTATAAAGAGCAGCAGCAGCCATTAATCACGAGTTCAGAGTGTTTGTTTCTCATTCTGCCTGCAGTCCGTCATGGCCACCTCTTCCCAGAAGGCCGCTGGCTCACAGCTTGTTACTGTGTCAACTCGCTGACCACCCACGACTCTGCCTGCATGCCTTGGCCTGGCCCCAGAGGCTCATGGGTAATCCTTCATCTACAGTCTGAGTAAACACGAGTATCTTGATTCGTCGTTGGATATGTCGGCGCCGCTGACCCCAGATCCACTCCCACTCGATGTTAATTAACTGACAATCAGAGCGAACAATTACTGCTGAACTTGCAGTGAGCCTCAAGAGTTATTAAAAAGCTTCGCAATCCCGAAGCAAGTAAATTGAAATTAGTGTGTGAGTGAATCAACATAAAGTCTTTTCCCACTGCACATGTCAGTTGTCATGGAGCCTACAATCACAGGGAGCGACTGCAGCTGGTGAGACTGATTGCTTTGAGCAAGTCTACACTTAAAATCCAGGATTTCTCCTCTTTGGAAGTAATGTCCTAGAGAAATAAAACCGCCACTAGCCAATCAAAATGCACTGAATCTAAAACTCACAGTATGGAGGGTCAACAATGGATCCTGGTCTACACATTCTTGTACAGAAGGTGGCAGAATCATCGCTGGAGGGTTTGCTGGACATGCTTTGAGCTAAACTCTCCATCTTGGTCAGTTTACATGTGAAAAGTGACGTAATCCAAGCAAGTTTTTAATAAGGCCTTCCTCGTGAACAGTTTTAGGGCATCAGAATCTGGACGAGAGAGGTGATGATGTTCGTCTGGTTCTTCATGATTCATGCAGTTGGAACAGTCGACAACACTGATCTAAATATGGATGGAATACAGTTTCAGATACACATAGTTACAACTTGGAAAGGGATCAATTGCCTTAATCTTTTGTCCAAAACTGAAGAGAACCAACTGAGAATCAGGAAGTTTTTCAAGCTCTGACTGCACTGTACTCAAGTGGTTCTACATGGAGAAGAAATACTCAATCTGCACAAAGCTTATTTATCAGACATGAAGGGTTAGAAGATAGTTGTGTCTCAGTTTGGGGCTTCGACAACCTTAGCAAGAGTTAATGTTCTCATGTGTGGTGTGTTGGGGAATAGCTTTGAAACATCCCCATCCTTATGTAGATAAACCTGACATGAAATACAGTACACTTTCTGAAACTGTTTACCGTTTCAGCAATTACTGTCATGTCGTGGCATATTGGAGTCGCACACATGAATAAATCGCTTGAACCTGCGCTGCAAAAACAGTGCAAGCGTTCCTTCCTAGGACTGTGGTGTTATGTTGGGGAATTAAGTCCTGGCAGCACACCCGCTGTTTTGTAAATGAAGCGTGCGTGTGTCCAGTTTCACATTTCAGCTTCCGTCCTGCTTATTGAAGTAATCTCAGCCATGCGTAACGTTGACATATTGTTGCCGAGACGAACCATTTCTTTTGCAGACTCGGGATTTTTATTTGTCTTGAAGAAATTATTTCAGCCTCATCTGATGTTTGCATCCATGGTTCCGCCTTAAGGATTTTTCAAATGAAATGACATTTCCACTGGAGTCCCTTAAATTCACATTAGCTGGTTAATGAACAAGCAGACGTAGAGAGTAATTGGATGAATATTCTGTGGTAGGAGTTAAATCATTACATTATTGGCCGTTATCATGTGGTTGATACAGGTGTGCAAGAAGATTTGACTCCCAACTTTCTTGTGCATGCACCAAACAGCCACAGTGTTAAAACCACCTGCCTACTATTGCCCCCAGGTGTGTTCAGTGAGGCCTCCATGGGTTGGACCTGTTCCGATACATCCCCTAGATGCACAATCAGATTGAGACCTGGGGAGCTTGGAGGTCGGGTCAACACCTTGGGCTCTTTGTAGTGTTGCTTGTACTGTTCCTGTACAATGCACTGTAAAAAATGCCCCTCCCAAAACAAGAAAAAAAAAACTTATTTCAAGACACTTTTACCTTGAAATAAGTGAAAAAATCTGCCAATAGAACAAGTGAAAATTTGCTTGGTAAGATTTCTTGAAATAAGAAATGATATTTAGAATATTGAGGTCTTAAAATTAGCAGGGAAAACTTATTTTAAGCTATATTTTACCAGCACTGTCAAGCTGAGGTGTCTTAGAATAAACCAGACATGCTAAAGAATTAGTATTTTTCACTCAAAAATAGATTTTTGCTTTAATAAGTTTAATGTTAACTTCTTAATTTGAGATGTATTTAACTTATTTTAGTTGTATTATCGTGGCTCTTCTCTAGATTTAAGACCATCTTGTACTTGAAATAAGATTACAAAGATTAATTTAAGCATTCTGAGATATAATGTCTTCTCACAGTTGGCTAGAAATCCTAATATTTAGTGGTGTTTGACAGCATTTGAAGGTGTTGTGTTTTAGGTGAAGCCAGCTACGCCCAAAAGGAGGAGTCTTAACTCAAAAGCAGACATTTGCTTTGTTTTTTTTAAAACACATTTTACACATGCAGCTGTCTTCTGATATGAATTGGTGATTTTCCAATAAAATGCATTTAGTTTATTTCTTAAATCCAGATTATTTATCTCATACAAACAACAGCTCAGCTTGAAAAATGTATGAAATGAAATGAACCTTGTTTCTTGTAAAATACAACTCAGAACAAGATAATTTCAAGATTGTTTGACTTAACAAGATATTTAAGATGCGTTGTCTTAAAACACGTCCCTCCATCTGCTGAAATGTTACTGTAAAGTGAATTTATCTTAAATCAAGTGGGTTGACACAATTTGACTAAAAAAAAAGACAAATAAACTTGGTAAGATGTTGAGTTTTTGCAGTGTGTTTGCATCATGGCAGAATGTATTACCCTGCTGAAAGAGCTGCTATCTGCAAATATCGAGGCTATGAAGGCGCGGATGTGAACTGGAACAGTGTTTAAGTGCCTGGACCCAAGGTTCTCCAGCAGAACATTACATTTTAAAGAGATGAGCAGTGTTATTCACTTCACCTGTTGTGGCAGATTAAAGAGTAGCTGTAGAATTGTGAGACTTACAGACTCTAACAGACGGAGGTTCTGGTCATGTTTCATAAAGCTTGACCTTGATTTCCACAAAGCAAGTCACACCGACATCAGTTTTCAGCACTTTTATATAAATGCAAATGATTAAATGCTCATCACTGCATTCTGTTGAACCACATTGTGTTGGGCTGATTCATTTTGAGCCAAACCCTGAAAAACATGGCTTTCCGTGGTTAATGCCTTGACTTCTGAATCCCACATTAAATTTCAAGAGAATCTAATCACCGGTTTCCAATCTCCTGAGCTCGGTGTTTACAAAAGCTGCAGAAAAAAAAACAGGAAGATTGGGTCTTTGTACTGCTGCGAGTGCAAATGAATCCGAGCAGCGATCCTAATCAATTCAGCCGAGTGTTTTCTGTAAACACTTTGTCATCGGTGCAGAATGTGCATCAGCTAAAATGGATAAGGTCGGATTCCTGAAGGAAATTTGGCTGCATTGCAAATGAGTCTGCAAAATCTGGACACGGGGATGGAATCAAACCGTCTGCACTCCTTTATAAGACGGGAGGCAAAAGACGACAACCGTGGACACTCCAAAAAAGGTTCCTGCATGTAAAATGTAAAGTGTGGATAGATGAATACAGCTTGTGATTTTCTGATTTAATACAAAGATGATAAAACCCAGTTAGCTGTTTGAACATAATGGAAGTGCAGCTTCACACAAACTGAATCTGATGCTTTGTTTTGCACCTTTGCAACAAATTTGGCAGCAGATGTTCGAACAGTATAGAATCCACTAAATGAGTCATTTCAAGGCTGCAGGCAACATTTCTGCTTAGTTTGAATAACCTGTTAAGGTAATAAATATTTGTTGTTGTTGAAGTTCGTAGCACAAAACTGCAAAAGCAACTGCGACGTCACACAGTTCTCAACTCTCCATTTTCCTGCTGGTGTTAATTAGAAGCAGAGGTTCGTTTCTCACAACAGAATCTGGTTTATTGTAATTCAACACTGTTTTCTTTCAGGACATAAATTCAGCTGGAAAAGTATCCAAAGTCACACCTAGAGAGGACTCTGATGATGTTCTATTATGCCTAGTTCTTAATTAAATCTTGTGTTTTAAGACGGTGCTTTAGTGCATCCCACCACTGCCGCAATGGAGCACCAGGGAATGGGGAGAACCCAGTTCCAGAGTAGGAATAAAAGCAGCAACAGACTTTATGGTGGTTTGTTGATGAAAACAGCAAACAGGGGCTTTCAGGCAGGATGGCAGGTAAACAGAACCAGAGGGAAAACTCTGCTCAGGCTCCATAAACTAGGCCAAGGGTCAAAAACCAAACCAGACCGGCTGAATGTGCAAATACAGTCCGGCAAAGGGCGGATCTAGAGAGCTGCTTTATAAGGTGCAGGGCTGATGAGGAGACGGGAAACAGGCGAGCTGATGGGGAACTGGGAGCAGGTGAGCTGGGCATCATAGACTGAGAGCTGTCTGAGGACTGAATGTGTGAAAAGGGAAAACTTTCTCAAATTCAGATATTGTAAGTAAATAAAAATAAATGTAGTGCCCAATAGAAAAGCAGTAAGATATACGTATGGCACATTACTAAGAATACATATAAGTGAGCTAAAATAGAAAAATTAAGCAGTAATACTGTCACTGATGCCAAGAAAACCAACAGTGACAAAGAGAGTTTCGAGGTTCTTGTACTGGACTTTTCCATCTTAAAGTTTCCATTTTGTGCAGCAAAATCAATTTTTAATCTTATTTGTTTTGAATAAAATAGTCTTTTAAAAAATTCTGTTAATGATTAAATATTTACAATCTTTGGGAGGCTTTTTTTTCTACCAAGGAGTGATTTTTACCCACAAAAACTCTCATGATTTCTTTTTAAATGACTGCCTTTTTTGTGAAATACTGGGTAATATTCTCGCTTTTTCGGGCTCAAAGAGGAGAGAAAAACATTTTTTTTTTAAATAATAGAGGTTTGTTCCTGTAACAGACATTTTTCTTCTTTCCTTTCTAATAAATCCTCTCAGATTTTAGGAACCGCTGGACCTGATAACCCATCCATCCATTATCTATACACCACTTAATCCTCTGTAGGATCGCACGGAGGCTGGAGCCTTTCCCAGTCAACTAAGGGCGAAGGCAGGAGACACCCTGGACAGGTCACCAGCCTATCACAGGGCTACACACAGAGACAGACAAGCACACTCTCATTCACACCTACAGACGATTTAGAGAAATCAATTAACCTCAACAAGTTTTTGGACTGTGGGAGGAAGCTGGAGTACCCGGTGAGAACCCACAGGGAGAACATGCAAACTCCACACAGAAAATCCCAGGCGTCCTAACTGGGACGCGAACCGGGGATCTTCTAGCTGTGAGGTGTCGGTGCTAACAACCGAGCCACTGTGCAGCCCCTACCAGATAATCCAATGTTAAAAATAATATTAGTTACAATGCACATTTATGTCATTCTCAGCAGTGTTAACTAAAGGCTCTGAGCACTTTTTCCACCACTGTTTTGAGATTTATCTAAACTGTTAAACACCAGATTCTGACAGGCAGTGAGTTTGTTGGCACGTCAGGTTAGCTGAATGATCAGACAACCAGCATCAGCCTGTTGATTCCCATCCAAACATCATCCAAACATCATCCAAACATCATCCGATATTCAAACTCTGACACCCAAACACTGCCATCAACTCTGAAATGATTAAAGACACTCATGTGGAAATGTTTCACGGCTGCAGCGACACTGAGGAGGTCAAAAGGGGATAAAATGCATTCTAGGAGCGAAGACAACAGATAGAAACTGGTCATAAAGCCAGACAGGAAGACGAAGCCAGACAAAAGGGAAAGGGCTGACAAGAAGGCTCAGAGAAGACAGACGAAAGAGAAGAGGTGAGAGGGCAGAGTGGTGGTGAGGAGGAAGAAGAGGAGGAGGAGGAGAGGAGGGCGGCTGTGGCTTCAGAGACTCAGCTGGAAGTTCATTCATTCGTCTGTCTGCTGATAGAAACATCACAGCTCGGTCCGCTCTGACTGAAGGCCTGCTATCAGCCGGCTGCAGCCTGTTGTGGGGGAGAGAATAAAGGACAGATAGCGAGATGGAAAGAAGGACCAGAAAACTTTTGGGTTTGCAGGCTCAAAAAAAATCATTACTGTGGTAATACTGTGTCCATTCTGGGAGTCTAATTCCTTCTCTCTGGCCAAACTGGGCGTGTAAACCAATCAGTATGTGATTCCATAGAGCGAGTAAAGGCCCGGCCATCTGTTTGTGAGCTTTCTGAAACATGAGACATGAAAGAAAAAATGAAAAAAGTGAACATTTTTGCACTTAACCCTAGAACATTAACGGAACATTAGTAAGGCCATCACTAGAGGTGGGTATATTTTACCCGATAAAAAATACTTCTCATCAAAATATATTCAAGTACAACAATATCTGGAAAATTAAAGTACTGTTCTTTTATTTTCCCCTATACAACGTCTCATAAAATGAAAACAGGTATCAAGGGGACACCCCAGAAAAAGGCTCTAAAATCAGTGAAAAATTAGGGAATCGTTCATTAAAAATCCTTTTAAAAATAATAATATTAATGATGGTGGGTGATTTTGTAGAGTAGGTAGGAATCATCTGCATCTCAGTGTGATCGACTTCCAGAAGAAGAGGACGGCGACACAGCCTCGACACATCCTGGGTGAGGGCATCGCCATGGTGGAGGAGTAGAAGTACCTGGGCGTCTACCTCGACAGCAGACTGAACTGGAGGACCAACACAAGAAGGGGATGAGTGGCCTCTACTCTCTGAGGAACATCCTTCAGCGTAGGCAGCAGGATGTTGGAGTTCTTCTACCAGTCAGCGGAGACCAGCGCCCTGGACTTCGCAGTATCACCAGAACCGGCGATAAGAACAAACTTAACAACCTTATCAGGAAAGCTGGCTCTGTGATCGGCTGAAAACTGGACTGTTTTGAAAGTTGTGGTGGAAAGGAGGAGTTTGAATAAACTGCTGTCCACCCTGGACGACCCCGACCACCCGCTTCACCCCCAGCTGGACAGGCAGCGGAGCAGCTTCTCCAACAGGCTGGTCCAGCTCCACTGGATAGATACAGGAAAACTTTCCTGCCACAAGCAATAACTCTGTTCAACACATCACCCCTGACTAGGTCCTTTCTGCCTTGTAGCAATATTCTTGCACTCTTGCACATCACTGCACTTTTGTGCTTTGAATGTATGTTACACTTATTACACTTATTGTACATTTTATACTTTTTCTTATAGTTAAGTAAGATGGTGGTAGCATTATACTTTTTACTGTAATGACCAAATTTCCTCTCAGGGATTAATAAAGTATTTCTATTCTATTCTATTCTAGTCTATTCTATTCTGTTCTATTCTATTCTATTCCAGTGGAACTGGGAACTTATCTGGTGAATGGACAGCCTCCCTGCATCACTGATAACTGTGGGAGAGATATATTATTTAAACATACAGTATACCTCAACGAAAAAAACATTTTTACGCTCTCTCACTAACGTCAGGTGACAATCAGCCGAACGCGCCTCCCTTCTGTGACGTCAGTGAGCAGCATGAAGCTAGCCAAGGACCAACGCAACTCAGACGATGGCAACACAATGAAAATCACATAAGCACAGTCGCATGGGTGAAAACCACCCGGCGCTAGTGTTCTAGAGTTAAGAGGGAAAAGTTGGTGTAATGACGTCTGTGAAGATTCTCAGTCATCCAGGTCATGGTTAGTTTCAATCTAGCATCTGGACTTAGCTGGAGTTTCTCAAAAACACGTTTCACCTCTTATCCAAGAGGCTTCATCAGTTCTGAACTGACTGGTTGGGAGTTCCAGGTTTTTAGACTCTTCAGGAACCATTAAGACTATTGAAGCTGGGAAGTCTGCTGGGTGTCCCCTCATTATGCGAGTCGTTAGGTCCTTCCCTCTCACAGTGGGCTTCGTTAGGGCCCTTTGTGGCCTGGTCTGAATGGGTTCTGTTCTTCCTGGGTAGAGGATTTAGTACTGCATTGTAAACCAGTCAGTTTAGGACTGGTGAAGCCTCTTGGATGAGAGGTGAAACGTCTTCAGGAAACTCAAGCAAGTCCAGATGCTATGATTGAAACTACAAGGATTGGTGTCATGATAAAAAAGAAGAGCAACAGCGCAGTGGAATCAGACACGGTGAATCAATCATACACGTTGCGTGCCAAACACCTGTTGCACCAAAGAGTCAAAAAATATCAGGTCAGTGTGGAGGAATGAGAAAACTGCAACCTTCCACCAAGTAATGCAGGAAACAAACCTAACTAAAACGCCACATATTCATCATGTAACATGCAGCAACAGTTGGGAATCAAACATACGCTCTTCTTTAACGCCACCTGACTGGAGAACAGTCACCACTACTCCATGAACCAACTCCTAATATCCTGGTAGTGGATGGAAACATGCATTAATTTGCATTTTACAGTCACAATTTAGTAGAAATTTGATGAACATTTGCATCACATTTGGAGGCAAACTTTACTGTATATTCACACAAACAGAATCTAATTACTAATAGATGGTGTGAACATGAATACATGAAATTACTGTAAGTATAGTCTGGATTAATTTGAATTTTAACTTCCTCCAAGCATTGACAGTATGCTAATTTGACGATATGTGGAAATGGAACCGCAGTAATCAAAATGTTTTAGCAGCAAACTGAATATTCAAAACATTAAACCAGCTCAGGATGGTTTAAAATGCACATTAATATGAGGAAAACCAAACCAAAACAATAAATTAATGAATAATTAGTAGACACTGGATGATAATGGTGGTCGAGGTCAAAATGCCACTGAGCATTTTCCAAACAGCAGCATACAAATTAATTTGCCGGACCGAAAAGAAGCACTTAAGATGGAGAAGATAGCATTTTTACATTATTAAAGTCCCGCTTGTTGTCTTCAGCGTGGGAGAAGCCGGAGACAATAAAACAAGAATCAACCCAGTCCATTTAATAGCGCTCGTATTATTGCCACTCGAGCAGAGAAAGCGTTTGTGGGAAATGTTGAGAGAAAGGTCAGAGTGGAAGATGGGTGGATGCCGAGATTAGAGATGAAGGGAAGAAAGGAGCTGATGATGAGAGAGCTGCTGAAAGGCACTCAAGGTGAAATAATCTTAACTCAAACTCCGTGTTTCTGAAGTGTCTCTGCAGACGTCTCCTCCTCCACTTTCCCCATTTTGGATTATTTTTTTTTCCCAATTTGTGCAACTTTTGTTTTATCCCCAAGGACCTGCACGGAAGTTTGCACCTGCACTTGTCTATTTTACGAAGACGAAATAAATCTTACCCTTCATCTTTTTGTTTCCTTTTGGCTGTTTCTGCTTTTTTTTTTCTTGTCATTTCACTCACAGATGTACAAAGTAATCAGAGCGCCCACTGTGCAGACAAAGAGTAACCTTGAGACACATAAAACGCCTTCTGAGTGAAAAGATGGTGGAGAAATGCTGATTTCTAAAATGCTGCCATCCTTTAATGAATATATTTAATAATATTTCTAATACAAGCTTCACCAGTTTGTTATTTAAGAACTTTATGCTCAGTCTATTGGACGCTGCACTTCCCATTAGAATGAAGTTAAATGAGAACAGATACCTCCTGGCATTCTCTCACACTTCTGTAAATGGAGAGACTTAATGTGATTACTGTCTTTTCCGGCAATAAGAAGAGCTGATGAAATGATTCACTGAAGAGGCGACGGATGCTGTCGTTCCTCCATTTCGTGTTCTGCTTCTCCGCTGCTTTGCCAGCTGAGCAGTGGCACAGCTGCCCCCCCGTTTGCCAGACGGAATCAAAAGTGGAAACTTGTGTTTTTCTAAGTGCCGCAGAGCCGAATGTCTCATCGGAGGACAATAAAGCAGATTTCATATGCAAATAAAAGCAGACACTCGCTGCTGAAGGAAATTAACAGTCCCACAAGGGTCATTTCAGCCTCAGTTTAAGAAACTCACAGACTCTCTGCTGGTAAACTTGTTTTTCTCATTGCGTTCTCTCTGTGATTCCCTCTGTGGCAAATTTAACTCAAAAGAAGAAGTCGAAGACAAACATGGATGAACATGGTCTGGTCTGGACAGTCTGGGGACAAATGAACCACAGCAACACTGAGGTTTCCTGCAGCGGCTCCCTCTCCGCTGACCTCCACCGACACGGGTCAAAGGACCAGATTGGTTTGTGGTCAAGGGGAGACGAAAATAAAAACCCAGTGTGGAACCTGGAGGAGCAGCAGCTCTGCAGCCGACTGTCAGACACTAATTGGTTTTGCAGCCTGAGGTGGAAAACAGAGCGACCGGTCTGCCGGATCCACCGGCTGCAGCCGCAGGTGATTGACAGTTTAGAGGTGAGACACGGAGCTCAGACAGAAGCAGGAGGCGAACGGAGCGTTGGAAAGGTTGGTTTGTGGCAGGAGTCTGAGAGGAGGAGGCACGTCAAGGCTGGAAGTCTGTAGCCAAGAAATAGTCACAGTAAACAGATCAGTCTGTCTGTAAACCCAAACTGCTCTCAGCTGAGTTGGTGCTGGAGTTCTGTCTCTGCTATGATTTGTCTCTTTGTGTTGTTTTTTCAGAAGAATCTCCTTTAGATCAGATCTTCAGAGCACTCTGATCAGCTGCACTTCTGTTGAACTATAAAATCCACATGATGGTTTTCTGGACTTAAAAGGACTGTTGTTGCTTTCGTGCTGAGCGTTAAATGAGAAGATCGATGAATTGATTGATGTGTCTGCACAACAAATATGAAGCTGCAGGTAGCAGCTAGTTAGCTTAGCTTCAGAAACAGATGAGAGAAAGCAGCTCACCAGGCTCTGTCCAGAGAAACAAAAACTGCATTAGAGCTCTTATAATCTGCATCTTGTTTATTTAATTGAATTATTTGAGAAGTCAAAGCTAACTGGTTGTTCCACTTCAATTTTGCACAGGTTAAAACAAACAAGATGCTAATTTGTGAGCTTCAGAGGTGTTATTAGCAGACTGTTAACTTTACTGACAGAAACGGCATTTTAATGCTAAGCTAACAGCTGCACCTTCATATCAGATCAAATCAACCTTTATTTATAAAACACTTTTTTCTGCAGACATGTAGTGCTTCACAGATTAAAGTCATTCCCACCCTACCCCCACCCCTGGCACATACAAACACAAGATCACACTCATACTCAGACTCCATCCCACTCCCTACACACACACACACACACACACACACCCCAACTCTAACAATAAGATACTGGACATGAGGCTGAGTACGGATGAACCAGGTAAGGAGCACCATCAGAGGAGCCGTCTGCACCGAGAGCAGCAGATCGGCCACGGCCACCAGGGGCGCCGACACAGGGCACCCAGAGGAGGCGGGGCAGAGACACCCAACCTCCACCCAGGCAGCCACAGCCGACCACTGCTCCTGAGATAGAGGGTTCCCTCGGAGGAAACACTGGGAGAACCTAAGAGTGGTAAAGAGAATAAAAACATCGAAGTAAAGCCCAACAATAACGTAAGGCTATAAGCAATAAAACAATGGTCAAATATAAACAATCATAAGGTGCTCGGATGATTAAATACAAATAAAATAAATAAATATCAGTTAAAAGCTAGACTGAAAAGGTAGGTCTTGAGCCTGCTCTTAAAAACATTAAGGTTCTCTGCGGAACGTACCGGGCAGATATGAGTAATACCGGTCTTCTCTGACTCTTGGCAAGAAAACAAATAAATGCATTTCCCACAATGTCTCGCTGTTCTTTTAAGGTCTTGTTTCGATATTAGCTTCATTTGCGCAGCACAGTTCATCCAGAAAGTGCAACTCAAAGTGCTTGGCATCAATAAATGTGTGAAAACAAACTAACAACATACACAATAAGGACAAAACATGACAATAAAATGCAAAAAAATCAGTCATAAAAGTGATAAATGGGTAAACTACATTGTTTTTGGGATTCCTCTGTAAGGATATTTACCAGGAAGGAAGGAACGACACAGAATACAGCATGTTTGAGCATCTATGTCTTACTCAGGGCATCATTTAAAGCTAGAGTAGGGAGTATTTTTTGGGATCATTACTTGGCAAAAAATTCCATATTAACTTTCAACAGACTGTCATTCAAGTAGTTTGGGAGAAAACTCGACTTCTGCACCTCCTCCTGACTCTATTCTGAGGTTTTAGAAAATCTAACTGGAGATGTCAGCCAAACAATGGGCTTTTCACCGATCAGATGAGATGTTATAAAGAGCTAAAGTTCTCATCTGGGAGTCCAGGGTTTGAAGCCTAGATGAAGCAACCTATTAATGTTGGCTACTTAACATGGGAGGCACTTTAACCAGTCAGGGAAGGCGAAAAAGTTGCAGGAGGAGGGCTGCAGATTTAAAAAAAAATTAATCTTTGCCAAATTTCTGCCTGTTACAGTTTTAAGAGACCAGAGTTGGAGGATCTTGGGGATCTGGGTGTGACATACATAACCAGCATATCAGGAAATCAGGTGCTTCTCCACTGAGAGATTAAAAAATTCAAGGATCTTATAATGAATAGAGAGCCACTGAAGAGCCTTCAAAATAAAAGCGCTGTGCTCTTAATGAAGTTTTAGTGAGAGGAGACGCCGCTGCACCTTAGATCATCTGAAGTTTGCTTGAAGATTCCTGTGGGAGGGCAGTACAATAGCCGAGTGTCCTAGAAGTGGAAGCATGAATAAGTATTGCAGAGCGTTTCTTCGAGAGGAGAGGTTGCACGTGTTCCTGAGGTGGTGAAATGAATTTCTAGTCATGTTTTACAGGAGAGGTTGCAATCAAAAACGACAGCAAGGTTCTTTGCTTCCTGCTTTGTGTTCAGAGGCAGCTTTGTGAGCCTTTCTTTGGCGCCAACGGTGAGCAGCTCCCTTTTGTCGCTGTTCAGCTGCAGAACATTTCGCGACGCCAAGAATTGATATTATTGAGGCAAAAACTCAGCTGGGCAGGTGTCATCAGGTGAGAAGCTCGGGTGTAAAAATCCATTTCGTGCTCTCTGATGATATTTCCCAGTGGCAGGCAGCATGTACGGAGCAAATTGTAATTTAACTTCCTTCACTGCGACATGCTGCACTCCTGCACGGTGTCCCTGCTACAACTTTCACCTCTAAACTCTATTAGCTTTGCTGCTGCTTCGGGCTGCACGTGCAATACGTCTGTTTTCAACCAAACTGCCATTTTTCTCACCAGAAGATGTGATTTCCGTCAGACATTCTCATGAATCTCTCAGGGTGAAGCAGGAACACTTAGACAAAACATCTGACTCCATTTCGGTGTCTTTTTTTTTTTAAAAGAAAATGCTAAATTATGCTAATTATTGCAGCTCTGGTTTAATTTGCTGCACTCTAAAAGGTCATTTTCCACCACAGAATGTTAACTTCCGTCCCTGAGAGGGCGGCTCTCCCCACGTTTTGGGACGATGACACCGGAGACTACCGTCGCTGAGTGAAGAGGGTCTGGACGGAGGATTCAGCTTGCAGCCCGACAGAAAAAGGTCAGGAAACAAATATAGCTGGAGGCTGAGAGCAGTCGGATGAAGTCCTCAGAAAAGGACACAAAAGAACTTTAAATCCACTGCACTTGAAAGGACCGTCTCAACGAGCCACTGCAGTGACCTTCAGCCGGCCGGAGGACTTCACCTTCTCCAAGCGTGTTCGACCCGCATGAGGACTTTGTGTCAACCTCCTGTTTAAACCGAGTCTGAGTGCTGTCAGCTCAGCCGGCACTTCAGGCTCCAGCGGCTCCGTTTATTTCCTCCCCTGCGCTGGACGGGTCGAAGGATCCCCGGAAAGGCAGCAGAGTGAAGTGAGACATGCCGATGTATGATGTACAAGGGGAGACGGGTCACACGCAGCGGGCCGGGTATTTTACATGAGAGCTGGCTTATTTCGTTGTTTTTCAGCCACACTAGCAGCGAGGTTCTACGCGTCAATGTCAATGTACTTTTAGCGCCTTTCGCACACACTGTTTTATTGTAAACACCAACAGTTTTGCACCTTTATTGGTAAATACCAGCATTTTTGGCACGTTATTTCCTCGACCAGCATGATTTGCATGCTCTTTTGCACATTGTTTTTCCTTTCCCTTTTTTCCATTGTTTATCTGCTGTCTCTGTATATAAAACTGTATATAAAGTGGTTCCAACTGGCTCCATAAAAACCTCATGATGCCATATTTAACTTTTACTTCTACTTTAACTGCATTTTGCTTATGCACTTCTCCAAATGGAGGATTTTTCATGCAAGATTTTTACATTTCTGTACCAACACTTCAACTTAAATAAAGGACCTGGATATTACAACCCTTTTCTGAGACCAATATGAGCCAAATTGTTGCATTCATTCTACAAGAACCGCTAAAAAAATCTCGATTAAATCTGAATCTTAACTCACAGAGTCACTATCATAGATGTTGACTCCTTGTCTTGTTGCCATTTAAGTTATTTCATACTTATTTTGTTTTTTTAAATCAGAAACTAATCAAGTAGAATTATCTTACCCTTATCTAGCATTACCTTTTCTTATTTGTTAAAGCTGTTGTCTTGTAAAGTAAGGTGTATGCAAAGGACAATTATGAAATCATAATGTAATAATAATGTAATTTTACACCCACTCGCAACCAGATCTGAGCTTTAAACATGTGTATGTATACTTAAATACATTTTATTATCACATTAGCTGATGAGAAAACAAAGACTGATGACTGGTAATCATGTATTTCAGCACCCTTGATGTTATATTGAGATTCTGCCGTTGGTCTAAAGCCAGGATAAGTCTATGACAAGCTTAAGCTTCAGTCACATGATGTCACGATGACGATATTTCACCTGGCTTCCAATAAATCACTTCTCTCGCAGGTGCAAGACAAGAAAATAAGTTCAAACAGAGACATTTATATTCCCTCCTCCCCTGACCTTCACTGTATTTACAAGACAGATTAAGACAGCAAACACTTACTTAACTCCACCTTCCACACAAAAAAGAACTGGACTTCTCCTGCGGTTCTGAGACAAACTGTGACAGCAAACAGGGATTATCCTGTGATACCCGGCTGCTTCAGCAGGACCGACTCACCGCCTGATCGCTGCAGTGAGATGGAGCTGAGCCAACTCTTCATTATTCCGCTGGAGAAAAATCAAAAGGGAGGAAGATGAAGGAGCGGCGGAGGAGGGATGAGAGGACGGAGGGTTTGGAGCGAAAGGATGTGGTGGTCGGATGAGGAGTAAGTTTGGAGGAGAGGAGGCTAATGAGCTGCAGCGTCACAGCAGGAGGGAAGAAAGCTGCATGTTCTGCTAATGACTGAAGAACAACAGTTTTTTTTAAGTACACAACTTGACAAAAGGCTTCCGTTAATGACTCTCACACATATTTACTAATGACTTGTAGGACGACTTCTACAACTGAATTTTACAGACTCTCACTAATGACTTCTCAGGAACACCGTACCGCTGTAAGGAAGTGACGAGACGGTAAGACTTCATTAGGGATTAATGATGAATTTTAACTGTTTCTAGGTGTTGTTTTCTACATTTTCTAAATAAAAAAATATCCTGTGCTCACATGGATCTTATTTGGCTCCTCCTTTGCTACCATCACTCAGGTCTTAAGTTCTCTTCAGATTGATCAGGATGATCTTCGATGCTGATCCTTGAATCCCTCTTGGCCTCCTCCATCTTTGCCAGCGGAAGCTTCACTTCTGGTTTCCTGCTTTCACCTTTGAGAGTTTTCACGGCATGAAGCTGTACTTTTGTTGTCATAGCATATACTACAGCGTTCACAGTCACCAGCTCAATCATGAAAACACCAAATGAAAGAATATCTTTTGGATGAAGAGGTGCTCAGTCCCACCGGTTGAGATTTAGAGACTTTGAGAATCATTTCCAAGATGCATTGAAGCTGTTCTTGCAGCACATGTTGGCTAAACACCATATTAAGATGCTTTGTGTTGGTTTGTCTTTTAATTTGTCAAATAAATGGAACGTAAATTCACAGAGGAAGGATGACTCTTTTGCATTGTTTCCTTTCGTTGCTTTGAACACAGCATTGATCTCCTGTTTCACTTATCTTGCTGCATGCAAGACAACATGGAAGCAACTTGCAACTTGCAACTTTGCACATATAATGACAATATATAGGCCTCAATGCACACCAGGTTTTTTGGTCTTATGAATGAGTACAGCAGAAAACTGTAACCGAAGACACGAACCAAATTCTACTGAAGTTAAAGGCCTCAAATGTTGGTGAAATGTAAACAAACATTTTTTTTTTTAATATGGATACAACCATATACTAGTATGCAGGAACTTTCTGGGGCCCCAATCTGACCACCGTTGTTTAATTATTTTGCACATTTTTCTTCTATTTTCAAGAGCCAAAGATTGAAAGCTTGGCCTTTGCTGGAGCCTTCTGCTAAAAAAAAAAGTGTCCTCACCAAATTTAATAGCTCAAATTTAATTCTGTTTTTGGAGATATTGCACCCTTGAGATAGATAGATGGACAGTTTATTCATCCCCTTGGGGAAATTCAAGGTATCCAGTATCTCACACGTGTTATATTTAAGAAAAATAAGGAAAAATAATGTGCAAATTGTGCTGGCACAAGAAATAAGGTGCGAAGTGTTTAAAAATTTAAATACAATATCACAACTTAATCATCATTATCATGAGGACGGGGTGCTTTGGATTCTTGTACAGTTGTTTTCCCTGTAAAAGCCCTTTTTTCCCTTTTACACGATCAAAATACAAAATTTCCAGGTCTCAAAATGTATGAAATCCTCTACATTTAACCAAAAATATTTTTACAGAACTTACTTTTGAGTCCCAAATGATAAATAAGTAAACTCTGAACAAATTCTGAGACGGTGCAGCTACAAGCTTTCTGGATTCTGTCTGGATTGACACGGACAAACCCAGATTTAAATGTCATTTTTGACATTTAAAACATGCACAGTGTTAATATATATATATATATCTAATATATATTTTGATGCTAAAGACTAAACAGATGCTTTACCTTGACAAAGGTTCGATCTAAAGCTAAAGTGGGTCTGTCTTCCACCTTGTTCTTGGGGACATAAAGCCTCCCTGTACTATCTGTAATGACCTGAGAATTTAATGTGATCCCATCCTGTTTCCACTGTAGCCCAGAAATGAGATTTATGTGCTGAATTCTTTTGTCTACTGAAATATTTCACTGCTCTGTGTTATATGTACATAATTTATCATGAACATAAGGTTGACTTCATCACTGTGACTCCTGTCTGACTTGCCTGGATGCGGCTGTCTTTCATGTTCTACTGCTTCTTTCATCACTTTCTCCTTTCTTTTATCTGGTTGACTGTACTTTAGGTGCGGCCATCGATTTCTCATCCGTGTACGTGACCGTCTCTCTCTCCGAGTGAAGTCATCAGGTGTAACAGGATCAATAACACGATTCTGATTGCCGACAGTCTCGGACAAGTGTGGCATTATCAGATACTGCACTTGATTTGTTACCTCGCTTTGTCTCCTGGAGCTAAAAGCACCATTTTGACTTTGAAAGGATCCCTCGCTCACTCAGTAAATCACAGTAAATGTCTGCTAAAACCTGGTTCTGTCCCTCTGTCATTAAAGATTCGACCAAGTCTTTTGAGCCCATCCTTTTGGCTGAAACAGTTTGCTGCAACCTAAACTAACAGTATCTTCAAACCACACAAAGCTCCATAATGCATCCATAATTCTTCATACTGGCTCATCATTGCTGTCGTCACCTTGACAAAGAAGACCAAACCTACAGCTGCGGCCATGCTGATTTATTTCTCAAAATTTTACCACCACTTTGTACAATTTGTAAGGTTCACTGTGCAAAATGTGACAGTGAGTGTAGGACCTTATTCTAGCAGGCTAGTAACTTTGCAATTAGGTAGTTTTCTTCTGAAAGGAACCCCTTTGAGCCGTTCTGTATCCATTTTGGTTTCTGGTTTGACTTCTTTGTAAGTCTGAGGGCACCAAAGAACAGCAAACAGTATAGTTACTGGATGTAACTCCAGTTCTGTGAGCAGGTAGGAAATCCAGCAATGGAGGGTTTGTTGTGTTAGCCTTATGGAGTATTTTATGTTGAAGATGATGTCAGATAGGAGATTGACTTTCACCAGCCATGACCTGCACAGCCATTACTCAAAGCCACTTCCCTGGTCGACCCTAAAAGACGTTCTACATGGACGGTCCTTGCGTTTAGAACATGCACAAAGGTTCAGGCCACCCTAAAATGTCCCACAAGTCCCTGCAGTGGAAAAGGGCATCTTGGCTGTTCCAACCATAGACATATATATGTAGACGCTGCATTGACTGTGGAGGGACGTGCCTAAAGCTCCGCCATCTTGGTACAGGGCTAGCAGAAGCGGGAGTGAATGTAAGTCTATGGAGGTAAGAGGTACTCCACAATCTTAAAGTAGAATTATTCACTGAATTTTCGACCGATTTCCAAACGGTTTGGTTTGTTAAAAACATCACACATGTAGCTATGACACAGGATGCTTGGATGCTTTTGTTCTATTTATGTCTGCCTGTCCGTCCTCCATGTCTGACGTTTGTACCAAACAATATATGTTGACAACTGATGGATTTATGATCACTTTTATAGTGCAGACATGTCATTCCTCTATAGACGTAATGCACTGTAGGGGCGAGTGGCACTGTACCAAGATGGCCGCCGCGTGGGAACGTCGGCTCCAATGGGCAGCGGCAGTCAACGCGGCGTCTACGTATATATGTCTATGGTTCCAACAAGATAACGTTCCCACACAACTAAACTGCATTCTCTGTTTTGTCATGAAAGTATCTTTGACGTTTATTTTATTGCTTCACTTTTTCTGCTCTTCAGCCAACCAGTCATGTATTAGATGGGGCGGGACTTGAGTAAGGGTTGCATTTGACGCCCAAACCAAGATATTTATAAGTAACTTTGGTAGCTAAACATAAAGTGTCCAACAGAGCGTGATATTTTCGTAAACTTAACATAGATTTTGTGGCTACTTCCTAACCAAAAGTTAATGACAGAAAAGACTTAATTCTTAAACTGATGCTCTCTGGTCCATCACGGAATGCAAACCCTGGTTTTTGGGTGGAGCTGTTCTGGTTTTTGCCACCAACCACCAGTTCTTCCTCTTGAATTAGACTTTGTGACTCTTTCAAACTGGCTGCCTTTTCCACCACAGCTCACACATTGTGTTGATTTCAAAACAAAGTTGCATTCCCTTCAAACCTTTATCAAGAATGTACTCCAGTTGTATGGGAGCGTAATTTTATTGGGGAGGTAGCTACAGAGAGTTTACTTTTGCTGTAAATAGCTGCTGTGGTTGGAAATTATGTTGAGTGAACCTAAATAAATCCAAAACAAGGCTGTAAAAGAGGCTTCAAATGCTCCTCAGCTGTAGAGTTCGATGATATAATCTTTGCTTGTCACTACGATTGACCTCTTTTACATTATTCATCTGACTTATTGCTAATGGAAGCGAATATTAATCCATTCAAGGGGCTTTAGGAGACATTGTGATCAGGAATGACAGACATGCGACTGGATGTCCTTCATACACTAAGCAGACAGGCTCCCAGATCTCATCTCATTCGGGAAAGAAAGGACCATTACATTCTAAATGCATGCCAGAGGAGACGCAGCACAACAGACCTGGGACTCCAGTCTGCAGCTCGGGGATTATTCAGAGAGCTGGATGGAAATAAACAGGTTTAATATAGACTGAGCTGTCGGAGAATGATCCATACATACTGCAAATAAAATGTCTGGAGAGCTGGGAGGTGCAGATAAAGGCTGATGACATATATACTGTATAGACTCACAGATAACACACTCACATTCACATCATGCTCACACCAATATGAGCTCCATCACAGGCTGTATGTGTTGATACAGCTTTACTACCACGTTCCTATTTAAATAATGACTCTGCTGACGACTCATGTAGATACAGCGAAGCAGCATTTACATTATTTATAGACTTACAGACATGCTGCCTGTCTGGATTGTCCACTGTTATACTGTTTTGATTCCTCTATTTAAAGGCCATTTTATCAGCTGTATAATCATGTCTCAAGGACATTATTTTGTAATTGCTTTTATTTGACCCTTTTTGTCTTAATGCATAGATCTGAATTAACTGTACAGCACGTTTTGCACATTACTTGCATCATTGGAACTGCATTTATTTGCATCTCTAAGACTATATTTTTAGATTTCGTGTCATCTTATATCCAACCATGTATTTTCTAGTGGTTATCCCGTTGCAGGTTGAGCTGTAAGTAGAATGAGTATAAGATTTATGCCACCTCAGATCCTGCAGCTCTTCCTCAGGGATATCAAAGTATTCTCAGGTCAGGTGAGATATTATATAATATATAGCTCCGCTGCTTCCCCAAGGTCTCCTCTCGGTTCCCAGAATCCCTCCATGCTGAGGCTGTGATTATGATCAGGCGCCTGAACTCCTCCTGGATCTCCTCATTTGGTCCCTAATGATTGGTCCTTCATGGCCAGTCCCACACTCTGACTTAATTTCATTCAAATCATGCAAACCTGGAAGTAAAAATCTGAAGTCAACATGAGTGCATCATCTGCAAATAGTGACACACTATCTTGTTCACCATTAAGTTACCTGGAAGAAACAAGTTCAGAGGGGTTTCTTTGTTGAGAGACAACAGCAAAGCAACTTTTTGAATCATTTCTATGCATTGCTGTGGCAAAACCCGAACGCACAACACTGACACCTCAAAAAAATCCTTGCAAAGGCTTTGGAAAAATGGTAAATGGTCTGCACTTAAATAGCGCCTTTTTCTACCTTAGTGGTATCCAAAGCACTTTACAATGTGTTTCACATTCACACATTCACACACCAGTGGCGACAGAGCTTCCATGCAAGGCGCTAATCTGCCATTGGGAGCAACTTGGGGTTCAGTGTCTTGCCCAAGGACACTTCGGCATGCGGAGGGGTGGGGGATCAAACCGCCAACCTTGGGATCAGTGGACAACCTGCTTAGCCACAGCCACCCAAAACAAAAAGGAAGAGAAGGAAATCAACCCCGTCTCCCAGAAACAACATTACTATACAACTAAACTGTTTCAACACTAAATTTCTTTTAAAATGTAAATGTGAATGCAAAATTTTTCTGTGACAGGACGATGGGGCTCTTTGATTACATCCTGCATAGGACTATCTTTCTTGGACTTTTTCACAATTACATTCAGTTTTTACCTGCTGTTTGGTTATGTTTAGGCTCCAAAGCTGCAAGGTAAGGTTAAGGAAAATGTCAGGCTTTGTTGGACACTTTTGCAACATTAACGACATGTCAGAGGCTTGAAGTTTAGGCACCAAAATTATTTGGTAAGGTTTAGGAACATTGCACTCTTTGCATTGAAATACAACTTTTTCATTTAGTTGGAGCTTCTCCGACAGTTTCTGGGTTATTAGGGTGTCTCAAACCATCTAATTTGTGACTTGTTGGTTGAAAGTAAAGCAGTAAAATAAATTGCAAAGATATTTTGATTTGAACTTATTGATGATGCGTAACAGACAAACACAATCTGGCAGAAAATGTGATTCCCACAAATTGTCATTGAGAATGCAGTTTAGTTGTATGGGAATGCCATTTTTGGGACACGGGGCTGCAGAGAGAGGAGACACTGGGAGAACAGTTTGAGCCATGACAACCAGGTGTCAGTGCAGAGTTCAACCAATTTAAGCTTGGCCAAATTTTCTCCCCAGCACAGTACAGCGTCTTCTGCCATCTGCTCAATCAAATACATGCAGGTGCAATTTCCCGGCAGATTACGGTGTAACATGAGTGACATATCTGCTGTTGACAGGCTGATTGCCGCAGCACAGAACAAAATTGCACCGTGATAACTTTCGAGAGTTTCCAGAGTAAAAACGCTGTGCAGTGTTTTCGGGTCTTACAAGCCTTAAAAAATGTCAGTATTGAGGCTTAAAATACCCTGAACTAAGTTATCATCTAATCAGTATTTATGGCCACACATCCCCACCGGTGCAACACTCGATTGTTTTTGGTCTGAATGCCTGATTAGTTGGTCCACTTTCTTGGAAAATTTGCCCTCTGAGATTAACAGCCTCTGCTCCTGAATACATCTCCGGCCGTCATGGGGGGCCTGCAAACCCCTTCACCACAATAAAGTGGCAATTCATGGACCCCATTAGATACTCTTTTATTTTCTTTTTCTATTATGCAGGATTTTCCTTTAAAAATCCCTCTAAAGTAATCCCTCCGAGTCACTTATGACCCACTAGAAGTGTGTGTGTGGTGCATTTATCTCCATAGACTCTGCCCTGTGCCTGTGTTTTCTTACTTTACTCTCATTTTGCTGAATTTGAGATGTTTCTGGGCTGCCACCTTTGGGCTGCAGTAGGTGTGTAGCAGATAAAGCTGAAAAAAATGCAAATATAACAGAGCAGAATACCAAGCGGACAAAGATTGTTGAACAATGACACCAATGCGCAAGTGCCTTAAACCTGCATTCTTTCTAACAACCGGTAGGGGGCGACTCCTCTGGTCGCAACAAGAAGACGGATTGAAGTCTATGAGAAAAAGCCACCAGAGGGCACTCTTGTTTTTGGGGTAACCTCCTCTGACCACATCACATTTTGGGTCTCCACGCGACAGACAGCGACAATGACGGAGTTCTCTTTCCTTCCTGAGCTACATACGCACGGTTGGGCCGGCATTCTTATCTCCGGTTGTCTGAGAAGCTGGGAGGCTGTTAGGAGCTGCCGCGCTAGAGGCCGCGCCTGTTCATTAGGTTAGATGGGGTGAAGGCTGCATTGTTGGTAAGAAATTTGAACTGTATGTAATTACATTTTTATCTGTAACGTTCCATACAAAATATATGAATTGGGAGATTGTGTTGGGGTGGACTGAAGCTCCTTGGCGGAGGTATGAGCTCTCTGAGTGCTTTTCTAGTTCTCACTTGATTTGTTTGTTCAGTAAACATTTTCCTAATGAGTTTATAGTCTCAATTGCTAGCAATACATCCTTTTCAGTACAGCATCATGCGTCTTTTGTATCATATGATCTCATTTAGAGTAAAACAGACGATAAAGCTGGATATATTTTAGGGCGTGACTACCTTGTTTTTGACTGGTTACTACAATATGGGCATGCATAGTGTCCAGCCCTCATCTTTCGGCTTCAAAATGCTCGTCCAAATTGGTCTGTCCATCTTTTCTTTGCCGTCTGTGGTGCCAGCAGTTAGCTTAGCTTGATAAAGTATCGGCTTTATTATTAAAATAAATTATGCTTTCCTCCAATAGTAGCTTGCAGTTTACATTCAAACTAAGGCCGGGCACCAACCAATGCAGACAACTTTAAGTTTTAACTGAGATCTGTAGTGAACTTTCATTCAGTGTCTAACACAGAAGGAAAGTCGATTAAAACATAAGGCCCAAACCAGTTTAGTAAGACGATCATTGGAGACTCAGTGTGAGTAAATTTGCATTTTTATGTCTGTAGCTGTAACTTCAGTGCAGCAAGCTCACATATACATACTCGAAGGCTGAACATCTGCATGCAAACTCTGTTTTGTAAGTTTGTGGATTCAGTTAGAGGTCTGCAAGCCTGTCGGTTATGCACTGTAATGAGCTGATAGTAAGGTAGACCAGTGGAGCTGCTGCCCTGTGGTGGTTCACTGGGGTCTGTGTGGTCAGGGGCCTCTGGTGGCGCTGAGTCGAGGAAGAAGGGCCAAGCTTGCAAATAAAGCATCCTGCACAGAATATCTTGAACTATCAGACAGTCTGTCAGTCAGTCTTGCACGTATATTGTCCACAGTGCAACATAAAGTTTCATTTTCTCTGCAAACCGCTTCCATTCATTAACACTAGGGTTGTTGCAAAGCCCATCTTATAGCTCTGTGTCCTCAAATAAATGATGCCGGCTCTGTCGATCCTCAGATTTCAGATTTGCAGTGCAGCTTTGGCTAAATCCCGTGTAACTCAGCAGTTCCTCTCAACTTCAAGTGTCTGGTTTGCAAAATATGATTCCATGTTATGAAAAGATTTACAGTAAGCCTCCATATTTATATTGTGCTCATAATCATGCTGAGAAATATATTTTGTTTGTAGCTTATGGCTTCTTATTACTTCTACAAAGCCTGCATCTGAGCCCGTGTGCGTGTGCAGCACAAAAGAATAATATATTTAGATTTTCATTTGCTAGTGCTGCGCTGCTGCTGGGAGATTTACTGAAGATCTCTTGATTTACTGTTCTTGAGTGAGTCGCTTTGCATAAGAGCGTCGATTAGAGTTAAATGTAGAGGTGGCGTCTGATGCAGAGAGTCAGATGGAGAGGAAAAGCTGAACTCAGCCACAGACTGACTGTTTCTCTCTCTGTGCTCGGCTGCTTTAATAACAGACAGGAGGACAAACAAATTACCGGGACCAACCTCGGCAGGTGTCTCACAGCAGCACATACTAACACTGCTCCCTGCTGGAAAATCCAAACCTCTGCTGGGTTCTTTAACACAAAAACAGAGGCAGGCATATAACAACAGATGGGTTCATCTATATGGAGGAAGAAAAACAGCTCAGAGATGAGAATGGTCATAGCAAAAGCACATAAAGATAAAAGGTACAGGACGTAGCAACAGGGGAATATAAGCTGAATGTCCGTCCAGTCGATTTGTTCCTCAGCTTTCTCGCTCAGGGATAAAATGCAGCAGTTAGACTTCATTGGACCTCATGGGGTTTTCACTGACGAATCAAAATGAAGCTGCAGATACAGTCAGTGCTGCTGTTCCAGTGAGCAGCGTGTGGTCCTCGCTTATCGACGCTTTCTCAAAGCACCACTTCACTCTTGTGCAGTCTGATTCTTCAGAAACATAGATGTCATTTTATGAAGACACTGAAATGGCAACAAAAAAAAAACCTTCAGTCGTTTTTCTGTTTGTAGTTTTTACCACCTGGAGAGTTCAGGTGTGGTGGTTCAGTTTTTTTTGCAGAATGAATACAAAATTGAGTCAACTACACAAATAAAAATAAACTTAAATGTGGCTCCTGCAGACACGTTACTCCCCGTTAACGTCATATAAATAATTTGTGTGCTTCTTTTCGTTATTATACATAATTAGAAAAGCACTCAGAGAGCACAGACCTCTGCCAAGCAGCTTCAGTCCACCCCAACACAATCTCCCAACGACAAAGTATCCTTAAAAAAAGTTGATTGTCTGGTAATCACTCTCACACCGTAGCACTGTTGTGGTTGATCACGAGCGGCCGACACCCACCATATATGTGCAACTTTCCTACCACAAGGCGGCACTACAAGACTTTCGAACACTCCCAATGTTAAAGCATCTTTTTTTTAAAATCCTGGATCCAGACGGTGATCCGGATCACTTCCAAAATGTCATAACTGTTTCGCCCATAACTTTTCGAGTTATTTTTAACACAAACAAATAAACCAACGCCGGCAAAAACATAATCTCCATGGCGGAGGTAATTAGCTCAAAAATTCCAAGTAGCTCAGCAGGTTTAGTTTAAGAATGAACTTTAAAACCAAACCAGAAGCCCCAGAATTGCTTCTAAACAGACTTTGAATTGGGATTGTTGAACCATAAACCATATTTTTATGTGTTTTATTTGCATTGAATTGCAAATGACTGTCTTTAAAACACACTCTGCTCCAATAGGCCCACATTATATGCACTTTATTGTGAAAATAAACACCACAGTTCCCAGGATACATCGTTCCAAAAGTTGAAAAAAGAATTACACCTTTGGTTGCTGCATGTTTGTGCGTCTTTCTGTTTTCGCTTTTGTCTTCAGTAAGTCAGAAGCAGCTCAATTGGACGCTTAAAAGCATCCCATTTCTTGTGAAGCTCTTGGGTTGCCTTCGCGGTATGTTTAGGGTCATTATCCATCTGTACTGTGAAGCGCTCCTCTCATCAGTTTTGCAACATTTCTGGGCAGAAAGTAAAGCTCCATACAGTCCAGACTGAATCCTGCTGCTTAACATCTGTAAACACCAGTGACCAGTTCCATTGGCAGCCATGACGCTGCATCACCATGTTTGACAGATGATGGGATCTGCTTCCTTTTCTTTTCCATATTCGTGCCTTTCCATCAAGTTAATCTTGATTTCATCCGTCCAAAGAATCAGCTTTTTTGAAAACACAACGTCTGACCAGTTCTTTCTGTTCTCGAGTGTTTTGTTGCAGCGGTTTGCATCTTGAGATGAACTTTTTGTATTAATGATGGTGTCTCTTGACTGCAAACTTTGACAGTGACACCTCCACCTCCTCCACAGTGCTCCTGACTCGGCTAGATGTTGTGAAGGGTTTACTTTACCAAACAGAAGAATTCTGCGATCATCAATTTTAGCTGCCTTTCGTGGAATTTTAATCCTTTTGATGCTGCTGAGATCTCAAGGTCATGATTTAGCTTGGCCAAAAGTTTCTGCCATGTCTCTGAAAGGTCTGTTCTGTTCGTTCAACTTCTTTCGATGGCATTAGACACCTCTTTGGACTGCATATTGGGAGTTCCAGTGAGATGCAAATTCATCCATTTAACTTTTATTTAAACTCGGAGTACATTGAGGTACAGGGGCCTCATTTATGACGTAGCTGAGTAAGAAAATGAAACATGGTAAATGGTCTATATAGCACCTTTTTCTACCTTAGTGGTGCTCAAGGCGCTTCACAATGTGTTTTTCATTCATCCATTCACACACCAATGGCGACAGAGCATCCATGCAAGGTGCTAATCTACCATTGGGAGCAACTTCAGGTTCAGCGTCTTGTCCAAGGACACTTTGGTAGGCGGAGGGGCCGGGAATCGAACCACCAACCTTGCAATCAGTGGACAACCCGCTCTGCAACCTGAGCCACAGCCGCCCATGTCAGCACATGAATAAGAAAGGTGAACAATTTCAAGTTTCATAAACAAACGAATGAACTGAAACGAGAACAGCTGGAAGCAAAATACACTGAAAACTCATTAAAAACCTGAAGACTAAAGGATGAGTCCGGCTTTAGATTTTTCTGCAGGTTATTACAGATTCAGGCGCACAGAGAGTAAAAACTGGATTTTGGAATCAACTCCAGACCTTCTTTATCTCCTTAATTTATCCTGAAATAATGAGGAAACCTGCCGCACCTGGCCATTAAACTGATTATCAGTTAATTGTTCAATTACTTTTGAGCCTGCAAAAGAGAGGAACAAAGTTTAAAAAATAATTCCTAAACTGTTAATGTAATGTCTTTATTAAATGCCTTGAATTAAACCCGAACGTTGATGCTTTAATTACATTTTGATTGCTTCATTTCAAAGCCACTGGGGTGGTGCAAAGAATGAAAATTACAATAGCTGCGTCGCTGTCCGAATACATCTGGACTTGAGTGTGAGCGAGGACAAAACCTGCAGCACGTCTTGTGTAAATATGCAACTTTGTTTCATTGTTCACCTGTTTTATTGTGAGCAACAGATGGAGGATCTTTCAGATTCTGGATTCTGCTTCGTCTGTTTGTCAACCTCCGGAGACCGAAGCCACATCTGCATTCATCACTATGAATAATTCCAGCGATGTTGAAAACCTTCATTCAGTCGCGTGAAAGCCACATGTCACATTTCCCTTTGCAAGCCTTTTAATTGAAAGTGTAATATATTCATGACAATACGCCAAAGCTGTTATCTCCCACGTCTCCTTGCTTGGGAGGTGTTTTTTTTAATATTGAGGTGAAAACAGGGAAAGAAAAAATAGTTATTAATGTCTGCTGAAAAACAATCAGGATGTTTTAATTTCTTTCCCGTTTATCAGCAAATTGTTTGATTCCTGTTGTATTTATCACAGTTTACATGTTCCAGCTCAGACAGGAGGAAAATCCTAAACAAAGGCTGAAACATCAATCATGTAGTTAAAGGCCTTTTTAAAATACCTTCGTGTAGTAACACTAAAGCACTCAGCCACAGAGAGCAAGTCCAGTTCTGACTTTTGAGTTCTTCTCTTCATCAAAACCTGCAGCTGGAGGTGGAATTACAAAGGTCATGAGTCCCCAAAAGGCACCCAAACATGGATTTTTCTGACATTCTTTAATCAGTTGATGCTTCAGTTCGACTCTGTGAATTTAAAATCCCATCAGTGAAGTCTGAGAGCTGTTTAAAGCTAACAGGTTTGTTTTGTCGCCACAGAAACGCACCCATTCCCCTCCACAGCTCTGTGCACTGACTGACAAGTGTGATGCTCTTCTGAGCTTCCCGACAAATTTTGACAAATAGCTGCAGCGGCATGAAATTAGCTTTAATTACTGCCAGTTATTACAGCTCCGCCGTTGTTTGTGCTTTGCTGCGCTCCAGCAGTTCAGTTTGTGGACGAGCTGAAAGTATGTTGACGCAGCCGAACATCTGTGCAGGAAAAAGATGCGGCGCTGAAAAACGCTGCGAGGCCTGTCGGGCCATCTTTGACTTCCCATCGCTTCATTGTCGGTATTCAGTGGTGCGTACAGTGGTGTGGTTTTCCTTTCACACTTAAGCACAATTTGATTTCTAAGAGTGCAAACTGGATGGTAGAGCTGATTCCGCAACATAAGCAGATAAATGCACGTCTTCCTAAAGTTCTACAAGCATGTGAAAGAAAAGACGCTCGCAGGTGTTTTCAGTAGCTGCAGGTGAGTGAAGAAGACAGCAGTCAGAGTTTGTTTAGGTCAAAACACCTGAGAGGAAGCTTAATCAGAACATACAGGTGCATTGATGCTGGACATTAAGGATCATTTAAAAGAGCTGCTGTTTAATCTGAGAATAAACCATTATGGAGTCGATTTTCTTTGCCCGAATTTGTAGAGAAGCCTCAATAGTAAGTTTTATTTTTGTCCAAAATGGCTGAGAAAGGAGCAGACATTAAAACCAGACTCTGTTACGCCAAGGAGGGTGTGTTTTTGCCGGCGTTTATCTGTTTATTTGTGTGTTAGCAACTTCACTCAAAAAGTTCTGAACGGATTTTGATGAAGTTTTCAAGAGGTGGATGATGGGACAAGGAACAGATGGTTAGGTTTTGGTGGTGATCCGGATCACCGTCTGGATACAGGATTTTTTTGCAGCATTGTTTAGCATTGGGAGATAGGGCAAGGTGCATGCATATGTGCATGTAACGCCACAACAAATGCTCAGGCTGCTTGGCTAAAAATACAGGATCAGTTCCCGCTAATTTCTACAACATGTCAAATTTGATCCAGATCCGGGCAAAATTCCAGATACTAGGATCCAGAACAGGAAAATCTAGAGGGCCTGTGGAATGGTCATCACTGTAAGGTAACAGATGAAGATCCAGACATGCAGCCAACACCAACATGTAGCTGAGACTCTGCTGAATCAGGAGGATCCAACAGATCTGTTGTAGAATCAACAGCTATGGAGCTGGATCCAGAAGAAACCACCATTACCCAGAAAGAGATTCTGGTGAACAACTATTGAACTAATGATGAGATCAATGTGGATCCAGATGCTAAGGGTTTGTTTTCTGGGTCAAGGAATCTAATAATGTAGATAAAACAATCCTGGGACGATTATTTCTGGGTGTAAATCCCAATATGGGGTGAAATGAGCTGCTCCTGCTCTCTCAGTGCTTTTCTAGTTGGGTTTTGTTTTTGAGCCTTCCAGACTTTAACGTCATAATCAGGAGCAGATTTGTTCCATCTGACTTAAACATGAACAAAATTTCAGGATTATCTCATTTTGCAGATCCAAACCGCATTTTTCTGATATTACAGCTAATTATTGGTTCTATTCAGTGACGCACAAAAGGTCGGGTCAGACTGTTCAGTTAAATACTTGACGCACAATGTCCAGAATTATTATTGTATGTTCAACTTCACCAACTGTAAAACGAACATAGACCACTTTAAGCAAAAACCTTTTAAAGGCCTGTCGGTGCTCCGTTCTAACAAACTAATGTTCTTACTCCGGATCCTTCACTATATTTCAATGTCAGCCCTTTCAGGCCTTTAAGTGAAGCATTTCGACGCAAGGGCACCGACGTCTGCTGCAGCGATATTCCATTAGGATCTAAAGTTTTGAACTTCTTCCAACTTCACAAACTTCCACTAACAATCAAACAAATGTCAGAGCTCAGCTGTCGCTTCATTAAAAGGAGTTTAATTCACGTGTTGAAGCACTGAATCTGTCAGGTGTCATGGCAGGAGTGTTAGCTTTGACAAATACAAAAACACCTTCCTGTGGCAGCGCTGTTTGGGATGATGCAGTCGAAATGGTACTTTTGAAAGTAACTTATAGAAAAGCAGTGTGGCAGCAGTTCTCTGCTCTTCTGTATGCAAGAAGGAAAGACCTCAAAGAGATCCAAAATGACAAAACAAAGATTACAAATGACCACAAGCGTTGCTAAATGACAGCAGAATGCATCCAAAGTGACCACAAAGTGACAAGTGATGCAAAACGACAACAGAGAAATCCAAAAGGACCGCAAGTGATGCAGAAAACTACAATAAAGAGATCCTGAATTATCACAAGCGATGCAGAACGACAGCCACACAGGAAGACAGAGATCTGTAAAATGACAACATGAGGAATCCAAAATGACCACAGTGACGCAAAAAATAACAACAAAGAAATCCAACATTTTCACAAGCAACACAAAATGACAACAGAGATGTAAAACAACCACAGAAGATGGAAAACAATAAAGAGAACCTGAGTGATGCAAAACAGCCAAAAAAGAAATCTCAAAGAACCACAAGCACCACAAATGGTGCATGTGGCCATATCGCCTTGTGGATGCCTGATCCTGTCATATCTTGGAAGCTAAGCAAGGTTGGGCCTGGTCAGTACCTGGACGGGAGACCGTGAGGGAACACCAGGAAGCCTGGGTGGATGCAGTGTGAGAGTGAGTGGTTGGTGGTGGTCGGAGGGGCCGATGGAGCAGACTGGCCTCCATCAGTCTACCCCAGGGCAGCTGTGGCTACATATGTAGCTTATCAGCATCGAGTATGGAGGGAATGAATAATGCAATGTAAAGAGTCTTTGAGTGTCTAGAAAAGCACTATATAAAACCAATGCATCATTAAAACAACAAAAATCTAAAATGACCAACAACAAAGAGAACTCAAAAAACCACACAAGTGATGTAAAACGACAACAAAGTGACCTCAACTGATGCAAAATCATGCCGAACAGATCCCAACTGATCACAAACGGTCCAAAATGACAACCACGGAGGAAGACGGAGATCTAAAACGACCACAAACAAAGTAGAATGACAACGTAAGAAATCCAGAACGACCACAGTGACGCAAAGAAAAAGGGCAAAGAAGGACAAGCGATGCAAAATGACAACAAAGAGATCTGAAAGGACCACAGGAAAAGGACAAAAAGAAACCCACAAGTGATGCAAGATGACAACAAATTAAACAACAGAAACAAAAGGCAATGCAAAATGACCACAAGTGAGGCAAAACTACAACGAAGAAATCCTGAATTATCACAAGCGACACAAAGGGACGACAATGAGGTTTAAAAACGACCACAGAAGATGGAAAAGGGCCACATAGAGATCAAAAATGACTACAAAAGATGCAAAACAACAACATTAGGAAGCCCAAATGAGTACAAAAGGGACGGCTGTGGCTCAGGTGGTAGAGCGGGTTGTCCACTGATCGAAAGGTTGGCGGTTCGATCCCCGGCCCCTCCACATGCCGAAGTGTCCTTGGGCAAGACTCTGAACCCCAAGTTGCTCCAAATGGCAGGTCAGCACCTTGCATGGCAGCTCTGTCGCCATTGGTGTGTGAATGTTTGAATGAAAAACACACTGTAAAGCGCTTTAGATACCACTAAGATGTATATATGAGGCGCTATGGAAGTGCAGACTATTTACCATTTACAGACCTTCAAAGCAACCAAAAAGAACCACAAAACCTTCATTAAACCTAAACATAAAAGTCGACACCATCCATCTGCACACCTGCAACATCACTTTATCATCTGTGTGTTAAATCATCTGTTAGTGAGTGAGTCAGTGTCAGTGAGTATAAATACAGACGTTCTGCTGTTGTGACGTCTTCCCTCCTCCATCATGCTCACAGCAGCAGCTCACAGAGAAACCAAACATCAGGCGCGTCTGAATATTCCTATTAAGTCCATTTAAAACTGCAGAAACGATCATTTTATTGTGCTGTAGGTGAGCGTGTTCATTATTGCCTGGACATTAGGAGAGTTTGTCCCATAAAAACCTGCGTATGTTCCCTCTAATCACCTGAGGAGACTCGTTTCCTCTTTTGGAATCTTTTAAAAACGCTCTTAGTCGTCTGATTTTTTTCCCCCCCGGCTCAGATAAAGCTCTGCTGGCTGCTTTGTCTCCTCCTAACCCCCACCCCGCCGTCATATCATTGATTTTTTTTTTTTACCCTAATTGCACATAATAACGTTTGCAATGTGAAAGCAGCCATGCAGATAATCTGTCATTTGCCCGTGGGAGAAAAAAAAAATCATTTAGATTTCATGGATTTATCCTCAGATAGAGCCTCGCGTTGTTCTCGCTGCTCCGAGGACGCTGGCTGGGATTGATAATTGTGGCTCAGAACTCAATTATTTATGACTGATTGGCTGCAGGAGTCAGGACACACTGCAGGCTCCGGCTGCTTCTGAGGATGGTGAAGGTGATGGGTGGTCTTCTAGCGCCACCCGGTGGTGCATTTTCATACTGATGTAGGAAGCAAGCAGCATCCAGTCGAAACTCCCTCAGTCAGTTTAGTTTTCCATGTATTTCTATTTACTGTATCTAGTAGAGTAATAAAAGCTGAAATTCAGATGATGTGTTTTTGTGCTGCTGTTGCATTCGTTGCTTTACTTGCACATGTTGTGCTGCAGTTTACTTTATTTTCCTCATTCTCTGTATATTTTTATTGTTGGCATTTGACACTTTGGTACATTTTTAAAACAGTATATTTACACTTTAAAATGCATTTTGTACCTTATTTTTCTACTTTCTTATTAGTGTTTGTTGTGTCACTTCAATCTTTCTGCTTGCTGCTGCAACATCAGGATTTCCCCAGGGGATCTATTCTATTCTATTCTATTCTATTCTATTCTATTCCTTTTATGCTTTGAGCTGTTATCAAGTATATTCTGGTGGATCTGAGTCTCTTTCAGCACATTTCAAGTCTAAATGCATTTTTATTTTAAAGGAGTTATTAATGGTTTTTACCATGAACTCACCCAAAGAACAGGCCAAATAATTAAAGATCCCTTAATTAAAGATTAATGATCCCTTCCAGACCATCCATCCATCCATCATCTAGACACCCCTTGATCCTCTGTAGGGTCACGGGGGGCTGGAGTCTATCCCAGCTGACTCGGGCGAAGGCAGGGGACACCCTGAACAGGTCTCCAGTCTATCACAGGGCTACACATAGAGACAGACAAACAAGCACACTCACATTTACACCTATGGACAATTTATAATAATCAATTAACCTCAGCATGTTTTTGGACTGTGGGAGGAAGCTGGAGAACCCGGTGAAAACCCATGCTGCACAGGGAGAACATGCAAACTCCACACAGAAAGATCCCAGGCGTCCTAACCGGGACGCGAACCGGGGATCTTCTAGCTGTGAGGCGACGCTGCTAACAACCGAGCCACCATGCAGCCTCCTTCTAGACTTAAAGATATATAAAAAATACAAATTTGATTTTTTAAATTTAAAGATATCTTCCACATTCATTTTAAGATGTGTAGAAAATACTGAGTCACTTTTAATTTGCAACAAATAGGCAAATTAAATAGTTAGGTCGTTTAAAAAGTCTTCAACTGACATCTTTTTCCAAATATTTCACTTTAACAGTTTAAATGCTGGATACAAGACGTTTCCTTCTTTATAAAAGAGTTCATTTTCAGGTTGGAATCACTGGAGGAATAAAGTTTCCATATGACTCATGTTTAAGTTGCTTATCGGACAATATTGGGTTGTCCGTCAGAAAATCCTGCTTGCATTTATTAATACGACACCAGTCAGAGTTAATCTGAGCACAGAGAAATTTTAAATAAGTTGTACATCAAAGTCCTGAATCTTATTTATTCCAGGATTACACAACGTCAGTACTTCATAGTTGGATGCTGAAGTCTGAACTCGACCATCGCATGAAGTTTTTGTGCCTCAGGTCTGCAGCTCTGACGTGGATTTCTAACCAGCTCAAGAATGAGCAGCTGCTGGTTGTCAGATGTCAAAAATCTGCTCCTCGCCTCCATAAAATCATACAGTTTCAGTTTGTTTCCTGCTCCTCAAAATAAACTGGTCATCAGCGTGTTTCTGTGGTGCCGCCTGAGTTTGGATTCTTCAGCATTTATACTCCAATATTTCAGCAGGTCAACGCAACTCAAGCTGTCCCAGGTTCGTCCTCCTTCACATGATCTGATCCACCTTCTTCTCTCCAAACACTCCACTTTTACACTGATGCTTAAAGTTTGGGAAACCTTTCGAATTTTCCACTTTCCTTCATAAATATGACCAAAAGCACCGTCAGATTTTCAAACAACTTCAACAAATTAGGCAAAAATACTGAACTTTGTCATCTATTTATGGAAGAAATGACATAATATTACATCAGTGAGTAGCACAAGAGCATGAGGCTTTGTTTTCACGATCATCATGTGCACCAACCAACCATTTCTGGTAACTGTTGGATCTTTAAGCACATTAGTTTGGAGGAATCTGAACCCAACTAAAGAACAGCTCCTACTCCAGGATGTTGGAGGGTTTCCTCACATGAACTGCTCACTTCAGGTGTTTCAACAACATTTGTGTTGTTTTAATAGAACTCAAACATTTTCCAGCCTGATAAGCATCAACTCTTTGTTCAGTTTTGTGTTCATGTCTTCCACAGACGTGTGGTTACGATCAGACCTGAACCCTGCCTTTATATAATCCACTCACACCTGATCGTCGCCCCATTGATTGAAAGCACCTGACTCTAATTCCACCTTCCACTAAGCTGCTAATCCTGCAGGTTCACACGCTGTTGCCTCTGAAATATATCAAACTAGATAATTTTTCTTCAATTAACAATGACCAAATGTTATATTTTTGCATCTTCATCTACTTTTAGGGCTTGTTGGAAAATTTAATTGTGGAAATTTAGGTCATTTTTTGCAAAAATGTGGAAAACTCACAAGGATTCACCAATTTTTAACCATCGCTGTATATGTGGAAAAAAACACCTATAATTGGGATTCCATTATTTCTGTTTGTTCCATCAAGCCACCATCAATCATATAGTAAATCTGAAACAACAGATATGAGCCCGAGGCTGCACGGTGGCTCGGTGGTTAGCAGCGTCACCTAGAAGATCCCCCGTTCGCGTCCCGGTTAGGACGCCTGGGATCTTTCTGTGTGGAGTTTGCATGTTCTCCCTGTGCACCGGGTACTCCAGCTTCCTCCCACAGTCCAAAAACATGCTGAGGTTAATTGATGATTCTAAATTGTCCGTAGGTGTGAATGAGAGTGTGCTGGGTTGTCTGTCTATATGTAGCCCTGTGATAGACTGGTGACCTGTCCAGGGTCTTGGCTGGGATAGACTCCAGCCCCCCTCGACCCTACAGAGGATCAAGCGGTGTATAGATGATGGATGAATATATGAACCCAAAGTACTTTCCATTAGAGAAATAGGGTTAGAATTGCAAATGTACCAAAGGAGACCCAACAATGTTATCTAAAATAAAGAGAATACTTAATAAAATAGGATCCTAAGGTTAAGACAATACAATGTTTATTTATTGCATGTCTCTTTCTTGTTTTCTCAGACCTGTCTGTCTTTTTTTGTGGATTTTTTTTGTGTGGATTCATTGGAGAATCTAAACATGGAAGGAAGAAAACATCATAAAAAAGCCTTCTGAGGAAACTTTGTGACTTCACAGGCAGTTTTCAGTCCCTCAAATGAGACCTTACACACTGACTGAAGGCCAAATCTGCCAAAGCAACGTGCAAAAACCCTTTTAATTCAAGGAGACAAGTCATTAGAAAGTAAAAATCAGGTCACTCAGAGTTGCTGTCTTACATTTTATTGTGATGGGGAGTCATAAAAATGGAGCAAACCTAAAATAAAAACAATACAAAAAGACAGTGGATTTACAAAGGGGCGTGTCGGGGGGACAAACAGTATGCAAACCTTCAACAGTACAATGGAACAAGTTGGCACAGAACAGAAAACTGGGAAGCGGGACGATGTGAAAATTTGGCTTCAAAATAAAACGGGAGGAGTTAACGTCTTCATAACAAGATCCTTCATTAAAACGGCGACGACTCATGCTTTAAAAATCACAGAGTTTTAGAATTCAGTAGCTTTATAACGACGCAAAGAGCGGATGCACATGTAACAGTTTCTATTTCTCACTTCATTCCTGTCTTTTTTCTTTTTTTGTCTTTTTTTTTTTAGCTTAAAACAGAAGTCAAGTTTACAGAATACATGTTTTATCGGGTTTTTTTTCCTTGGGTTTTTTTTTTTTCCTTTTTCGTTTAAAACAAACTCCATCTCCCAGAACCACATTTTGGGAATTTTTGTTTGTCTTGAGATTATTTTTCATACTAAAATATATTATTGTATCAATTCAAACTACAGTAATGTACACTACAATGTGTAATAAATAACCATAAAAGAAAATATAAAAATAAGACACATAAATATAAAAAAGTCTTCTAAAAACTAAACAGGTATAATTTTTTTTTTTAAATCTGTGAAAAGGGTTCTAATACTGCCATTGTTGACAAAAACATACAGAGGACACACATTAAAAACAAAACAAAAAAAAAGAAAACAGACTAATAATAATAAACACTGTTCGGTAAAACCAACTCAAAACTCTTCAACAGAGAGAGACCACATTCACTAACGCTTGTTACCTGAAGTGCGGGACACAATTTGCCACAATTTCGTTAGCTATCTGAAAGCAAGTGCACGAGTGTGACTGCATTCGAGTCTTTCCGGCTTTACTTGGCGCTAAACTGATCTGGATTTCGTCTGTTTTGTTTCTTCCTGAGCCAACCTGCCGGGGGCGCGGCGTCGAGCTGGAGTTCAAACCGCTCCCTGCAACGCTCAGGGATGTAAACATTAGATACTTTTTTAAAAATTACTGCCAGAGTTCAAAGTGTGAAAACTGATTATCTCAAGGTTACAAGGCATTTTTACATCCACAGGAAAGCTCAGTCGGGACCGTGAGGGGCTTTTTTCGACAGCTTACGCACGTCTTTGTCGCTTTAAAACGCCATAAAGCCACAGCTGAGGAGTATTTCTCAACAGCAAATATGCATTTCTAGGTAGCTGGAGCATCATTTTGTTTAAAACATGTTGAGTAGATTAATTAAAATTTGATAAAAATGCTAAATATTCTCTGCTTTTAACTCCTGCAATATAAAGATTTGCAGCTTTTCTCATTGAACACTGAACATTTGTGGGTTTCTGGTGGATAAAACAGGACGTGACGACCCCACGATAGGCTCTGCTGAATTCTAATACGCTTTCTTCTGTCTTCTGCACACAATAATTCGATTAATACACATTATATCGGCAGCAGACTATTTGATAATTAACATATTCACTAGTTTAAGCCCGAATACTGTTAGTCATCTTTCACGTGGTTCCTAACACTTTTAAAAATGTTCTAGTTAATTTCACAGGAAGCATCTTTCCGTTGTTGTGACAAATTTGCTGTTCTGTGCAAGTCAACAAACATTAGTAAACATGGGTCTTGTGTAAGTAACAAAAAGGGACATAATACTGGCTACATGTGTGAAGAAGAAGAAGAAGAAATAATAACACTGTTCAATGGCACTTTTAACAGCACACAGGTCTTGCATAAGGCTGGAGGCATTGGGGTGGAGCAGGAAACAGCCCCGATCCTTCACGTACAGTATGACTTCAAATATAAGCGAATAATACTGAAACACGGACTGAGAACTTAAAAAGTCAACCAAACAAAAAAAAAAAAAAAGAAGGAGAAGCTTGGTAAGAATAGGCGCCGTTGTTTCGGAACCGTGGCGGGGGGCCCAGAGGGAAATCGGAGTCTGCTTTTGAATCTACACCTGGAGACTCCGCCCGGATAGGCCGCGCCAGGTGGACGAAACAAAGGCGCCTGATGCTGGCTTTGAGGTTCTGACTCTACCTTCCCTGAAAGGACAAATTTGGTTATGGCGTACAGAAGCCGCATTCTCATCCCGGACTCCCCATCCCGCCCGCAACCCTCCCCAAGAATACTTTGTTTTCCTTAAGGCTAACAGTCAAACTGAAAAACAAAAAAGTAATGCTAGCTAGCAAAGACTAACACTAACACAAACGACATCTCGCTAGCTAGTGTACATATATAACACTGAAGGGCATACGATGCATGAGGCATGTATCCATAGGTAAACCAGGATTACTGTAGTGCAGAGGTTTTTTTGTTCGTAGAACTCAATAAAATACTGATTTAGGAAACTTCATTGGCAATAAAAAGGTATAGAAATCTTTCTCATCTTTACAGGTTAAAAGGTTTTCAAACAAGAACAAGATTAGTAACACTGACTGAATGAAAATAAACAGAAACAACCTGGGATGTCTCAGTAACAAGTCTAACAAGTTGACGGGTGAGTTCTACTTTAAAATCTGTACTTCTATAAACAATTTTAAACACTGATATTTAATTTTCACAAATAAAAAGTCACTGGGTTTTTTTGTTTTGTTTTTCTTTTTTCAAGTTCAGGCACACCTGGGTTTTTGTACACAGTAGTGGACCGTTATAAGATCAGGCAACTGCCGTGACTTTTCTTCTGATGGCAAGATGCGGTTTTGTCTAAAATAACTTCCTCGACCGACACATTCGAACTGTCCCGAAGAAACCTTCCTTTATTTGGCGTTTGTCACCTCTTCCTCTGTTGGTTCGGTGCTGTCAGACTCCTCCCTGATGCTTTTGTCCGTATTCGCTTCACAGTCTGCCATTTCCTCCGCATCCGCACTTGCCGATTCCTCCTTTTCGTCGGTTCTTCCCTCCACCTCGCTGTCCATCTCCATGTGACCGTCCCCCAGCTCGACTTCCACGACGTCACAAACAAACTCCCCCTCCGCCTTCTCTCCTTCAGTCTCTTCTTCTTCTACTTCTTCTTCCTCCACCAGCTCCTCTCCGTCCTCCTCCTCGTCATCATCAAAGTTCCCCTCGTAGATCTCGCACTCGCCGTCGTCCACCTGCACCACCCGGATATCGTCCATGCACATGGCCTCGTCGTCCTCATCTTCCTCTTCCTCGCTCTCCCTCTCGTCTGAGTCCAGTTGGGAGGGCGGCGTCGTGGTCCGGCTGTCCGACTGCGGTCCGGCGCCGGGGCTGCCGAGCTCCGTCTGGACACTACGCGGCCCCAAGATGGAGCCGGGGGGCCCTGAGTTGGGCCCGTCCTTCTTGCAGTAGGAGTAGCGGTGGTTCATGTGCTGGGAGTACGAGCCCGAGTGAGAGAATCGCTTCCCGCACTTGTCGCACTGGTAGGGTTTCTCCCCGGAGTGCAGCCTCGAGTGTTCGATCAGGTGGTGTTTGTGTTTGAAGGCCTTCTTGCAGACGTTGCATTCGTGGGGCCGTTTTCCTGCAGATCAAACAAGAAGGAGTCAGACAGGGACACACACTGCTTTCTCTCTGTTAAAAAGTGTTCCTTAAATGTTTTGCAGGAGGTTATGGGTTATTATCTTATTCATGGAACCCCAAAATCCACCAGCAGACTTTAAAGGCATGATATTCTTAAGAAAGTCACCAAAAGTATTCCATTTATCAGAATCACAAACTGTAAAAACAGAACAAATGTTTGGGTTTTTAACTTTCTGATGGTCCTTAAACTACTCATGTAAAATGTGCTGTTCTGTTGGAAATATATAATATTTTTAATCACAATGTCCCTATTATCCACAGTTTTAAAAAATCGCCAAAAATAAAGCATTCGCACTAACCCGATTCTGAAAAAACCTAAAAATTCTGCACACCCCGATGCAACCATGAATCCATTCGTGACTCAGCTACGATCAACAGTCACGTGATAAAAACTCTGAAACTTCAACTGGTTTGAACTGCAGGATGTGTTAATGCAGAGTGGACAGGAGACAAGTATAAAAAAAACAAATAAAAAATGTAAATAGTAAAACCTCTTTAGTATGCAGAGTCACCATCTTTTTCTAGTATCTGTATCTCCTTTAAACAGCTAGAAAAATGTTGATTAAAGGCTTTTTCAAAAATGTTTAAATAATCAAAGAAATACAATTTTTTTCTTACATCATTCTAACTTTGTTATTTTGCACAAAAGACATTTCTTTTTTTCAAAAATATTTTTGGGGAGTTTTTTTTTCCATTGTTACTGATAGGAGAGACAGGTGCAGGACTTTATGTTGCAGTGAAAAATGAGCCCACGGTGAGTAAAAACGCCTAGAAACTGTTTGAGGTTCAGAGGTTCAATGCAGGGATTCTAACCCCGTTTCTAAACCTGAGGGCTCATAATATAAATAAGACGAGGACAGCCAAAAGACAAAACTGTTTATCTTCTCATATTTCCCTTGAATATCTGCTTCTCTTTGTAAAAAAGCTCAACATAAGTTCCCAAAAAGAGTTTTTCTTTATCTAATGTGATAGTAAAGACAGTATCTGTTAATGTCTGTTACTCTGGTGCTCTAGCATCACCAAGTGGTTCTGAATGTAAGTTTCACTGTGACAGAATTAGTTATTATCAAGGCTTCATCGAAATCGTCATAATTAAATAGGTCCAAAGAGTTAAGGGTTTGCAAGCCAAACGTCCCTCATAGTCAATATTGGGAGTCACTATTTTTAACTGAAGAGCTTGTCACTACTTGATTAAGAAAGAAATGCAAATCTGAGGAGTATTTTAAGAAAAAACGACCTACATGTTCTTTTTCCAGTTTCTTACTATGTAATACCTTCTGATTTCTTTACTCCTCTATGACAGTAAACTGAGTATCGTTCAGTTGTGGACAAAACAAGACATTTAGGACGTCATCTTCAGCTTCGACAGAACGGAACTTTTCACCCTTTTCTAACATTTTAAAGTCTAAACTAAATGATTAATCGCAAAAATAATCAACAGATTAATTGACACTGGCTGAAGCCGTAATGCAAAGTTGTTTAAAGTAGAGTTAAGTTAATTTTGACATTTAAAATCCCAGCACCTGACCAAGAAACGCTGACACAACACCGCTCATTAAACCCCTATAAAGCCCTCTGATAATGTGTGGCTGTGATCATTTTGTGTGAATGCATTTTAAAGTGCTTTTAGAGTACTGCAGTTTAATCCCCTGAAGGTTTCTCACTTACGGAGCTCATGTTTTACAAGAGCACCGCCGGTTTCTGTTTAAGTGGATGATGTCATGGCCGCACCAAGACGCACCTGTGCACAGTAGTGCCGTGCACAGATAACCGCTAACAGACTTCAATAAAACCGCATTCCAACGTGAAACTAGCTGGAGCTTTGGGGAAAATATCCGTGTGGATTCACCGCACGAGTCACGTCTCTGTAAATACTGATGTCAAATGTTTCCAAACCGGCACATTTACAAGCCAGGTGTCCCGTAAAAGTTAGGTTACAACACATTTACCGAGAGATGATGTCATATGTGAAATCACAGCTTTGGAAACTAGAACTACCTTTGGGGAGCTCAGGGGTAAAAAGGAAAACAAACCCGCTTAATAAAACAAACCAGGCTTATTTACATTATTCAGTCTTGGGATAACAAATGAGTGCATCAGTGAGAATGAGGCGTTATTTTATAACAAAAGGCGTACCTGTGTGTTCGTATTTGTGCCTGAGCAGGGAGCTGCCCTTCTGGAAGACCTTGGAGCAAAGATCACAGGGGTAGACGCCGTTTTCCAGCCGCCGCTTCTTCATCAGCGCGACCGACTCCGAGTCGTTCGGCTCCTCGACCGTGGAAACACCGTCGGAGCTGCTCTCCAAACGCTTCTCCTGCTGTCAGGGGAGGAAAAATACATTTATTATGGTGTCCCGTTTCCAAGAACTGACTCCCCAATGTCATCTGAGAGATCTGGGCAGCTGATGCGAAAGTAAGAATCTCTTCCTGAGAGTTTAAACACATATTGTAATGTAAAAGTGCACAGTCGGGTACAAGAGGATGTATGTCTCTTGAGCTTGTCTATATGACTTCCAGATATCGGGGAAAAGCTCCAGCTCTCATGTACTGATGTAATCCTGCTGCAGTCCAACCTGCAGATGGTTTTCATCATTCAGTCCACAGATACACAGGCTACTTTTTGGAATCCCAAGTTGTCATGTTTAAGCAAACTTGTCAAACATATCTGGAGTGTTTTGCACATAAATGAGATGCAACGAAGAAAAGATGTCAACTGAGCTGCTGTTATAGATGGAAACTGTGTTTATGTCATTGTTTGAACAAGGGATGCAAATTTTAAACAATTTCCTTTCCACATTAACAATCAATAATCAAATAACTGTTGAAATGAAGGGAACACACTGAATGTTTAACCAAATGCAAATCGGCTTGGTTACATGAGCCTAATTTGATGAACATGAGAAGTAAACACCGGGTCAAATCGCACAAAGCAGTGACCTAATTGAATTTATCTGACAAAATCTAAAGTATTAAACACAGCAAACGAGCTGCAGCACATCCATAACAAGTAATGTGTAATGGTATTAATCTCTGCACATCAGAAAATCTGGAAAAACGTTGGAAATATCTGTTCCAGTTTTTCCTCAGTTGTTGTAAAATTAATAATCATTGTCATTTCTCGTGGTTTATGGCATTATAAATGTGTCATACTTCACAAAAGACTGTTTTGAATTGTCCCTGCTTCTAGTCATGACTGTGCTGTTTCCATAGAGGTGCAGGACTTTATATTGTGGGAAAAAAATGAGCCCACAGTGAGTAAAAATTAGACAGGAACCAAAAAACTGAGGTTTAACTGATAATAACAATTGTTAATTGCAGCCTCAGGGTCAATGCCTCCTCTTGACTAGCTGTTTAGATTTTATAAATACCCACAGAGAAAATATTATTTAGATCTAATAATGAGTCATAATTAGACATAATGTTTAACTCTACCAACCTTGTGGCCATTGAGCACGACGGTCTTGGCTCCAGTGGCGCTGTTGGCCGTAGTGGCGTACGTATAGGTGAGCTGGGGGATGAGGATGGTGCGCTTTGTCGTGGTGTTGATGGCACTGAGGCAGCCCACCGTGCCCTGACCAGCAATGGCCACTAAGGTGGGCAGCTGCGCGGCAGTGACGATGTTAACAGGTCTTCCGGTCTGAGGCGTTGTGACGTAGATGGTCCGACCATCCAGCTGCTCCTTCCTCAAGCAGGTCAGGTTCAGAGGCTGCTCCTGCTGCTTGGCGGGAGGCGTGGTCGTTTTCTTTTCCAATGCTGCTGCAATATGTTTAGGGAGAGAAAGATCCAGGGGCTCTGCCTGGGAGTCGATGGCCTCTGGGTCTTCAGGCTCGCTTTTCACGATGACGAGGTCCCCGTTGGTGAGGCTGAGCGATGTGGAGCCCGATGGGGAGGCGCTGCCAGACTCTGACGAAGCTTCCTGGATGACGTCTTCATCTTCCTCTTCATTCTGATTCAAGGTGTCCTCTGAGCTGGAATTTGTGGTTTCAGTCTTTTTGGAAACTGCTGTAGCGTCACTGTGGCATTTGCCTAAATTTTTCCCAGAGTTCATCTTGACAAACCACTTCCTGACCACATCCACTGGAATACTGACAGACTCTGAGATCTTTGTCAGCTCCTCCTCGCTGGGGTTGGCATTGGAGGCGAAGTAGGTCTTTAGGAGTGACAGGAGGTCGTCCACAGGTGGCTCCTCCAGCGTCACTCCGGCCTCGCTCAGCAGAGCAGCGAAGGAAGGATCCAAAGCAGCCGAATCGACGGCCTCACCGTTGGCTGCTTTGCGATGCTGGAGGAGGTGCAGCGCCTCCAGGTTGTCGGGACAGTCGTCACATAGTAAACACGTACTGTTGCTGTTGGTTTTTGGCATCTGAGCTGATTCTGAAGTTGGAACAGTTGCCTTTTCTGTCTGCGTGGCTGGATCTGTCTCCATGTCCTTGATGGGAACAGATTCTGGCTCTGTCTTGACGACGGTGAGGTCCGTCACCTCTGGGGTTTGGGGCTTGTCTGTCTGGGTTGGGATGGTCGCTACAGCGGCCGTGGTCGTGATAGCGGGAAGGGGAGGAGGGTTATTTTTGACGGTTAGCGCGGCAGGCTGGGTAGTGGCAGTGGTGGCGGCTGCGGGGCTGATGCTGTAGTTGACGATGATCTTCGTGGTGCCGTCGTGATCCACGAAGGCCGGGAGGCTGATGATCTGCTGCTGCGGCTGCTGGACTACGATCCCCTGCTTCCCCTGCGTCACCACCCCGTTGGCCGAACCCAGCACCTGCCTGAGCACGTTTCCGTCCATCGCCACCTTCAGCACGTTCTGCAAGTCATTAAGATTGATGCTGATGGGCGACATCAGGCCAACTGTTGGTACAACCATAGCTACACCCTGAGGCAGGGTTGCAGCGGGAACCACCGCCGGCTGTGTCGTCCCACCGTTCACCACTCCGTTACTACCAGCTGAAGTCGCTGGTGCTGCCATCGCTGGTTTGCATTCGTATTCCACAGGTTCTGATTTGATCTGGGTAACAGGCAGCTGCTCCTGCAGGGGTTTGCTTTCCGTCTTCTCTTTGAGAATCATGCGGGCAGGAGCAATTACAACAGGCCTGGACTGTGTGGTCGGTGGGGGGGGTTTAACAGACGTTCGAGCAGCTCCGTTGGGAGGTGCTACACCCACACACTTCTTGCTACTGATGTGGGAGCTGTAGGAGCCTGAGTGGGAGAATCGCTTCTTGCAGTTCGAGCATTCGTATGGTTTCTCACCTAAAAGGGTCAGAAAGAGAAATGTGAAAAACCTTAAAGGAAAATGTAGGAAAATAAACTCAAGGGTATTTCATATGTTTTGACACGTCACTTTCATTTGGCTGACTACCAAACCTCAACAATTTTTCAGGATCAGAAACAGCTCTATTGCTTAGTAGAATTTCACATACAAGGAATTCGACTTGGTGTCTTAGTGCACAACAGTAAACAGTTACGTATGGATTTAAAAAGGTAGAAGATAGCAGCAACGGTTATCAACAGACTATAGGTTGAAAGAAGTAACAGAAATACTTCCAGTGTACAGGAATTTGCAGATGATTTGCCTGAGAATGTGTGTGTGTAAGGTTACATTGCGTATAGTTTTTAGTACTATTATTTTAAGTACTGGTATCAGTGCAAAAATGAGGCTATTTTGGCATTAGCTTTGACAAATCTAGTTTTTTAAATAGTTTTTGGTTAGTAATGTTTTACCAGCATGTGATTTCTGACCTCAAACAAAAGGCTAAATATGTACTTTGGAATCCTAAAAGAGATGAATTAATCAACGCCAATTTTCATGCTAAAACTAGTGAACAAACACGCTAAAACTTTTGATGGATCTGCAGATAAGGGTTAGGTTTAGCCAACAACAGACACAGGAATTAGAGGGTGGCTGTACTTAAGATTTAGATGAGGTCTGTACTACAAAACTACAAAGCCATATTATTGAGTTTGCACGTATGTTAAGCCTAAAGCCAGTCGCTCTGCTCTGGAGGAGGTTCTGTTCAGACTTCAGGATTTAAATCGGCTGTAGGAAGCGTTTCCCTTTCACCAATCCTTTCACTGCCCATTTTCTCTATGAGCGACACAGACTGTGCAGAATATCTGCAAACCTGTTGAGCCATATGGTCGTAATGACAGTGAAGGAAGCTGTGCAGTAACAGTATGCACCGTGTTGCCATAGGACCATACATCCATTCAGTTAGTGATGCAGAAAATCCATAAATATGCTTTTATGCTTGGTTCTGATTTGTTGCGTTTTGACACTGCTGCTACTGCAGTAAACTGACCACAGATTAGAAAATTGATTAGTCCATGTGCATTTATCAGAGAAAACAGTCATTTCACTTTTATCCGGCCAAAAACTAAACTAATTTCCACACATCCTTCATTATAGGACAGCGTCAGACCTAAATGCACCTGCTGAGTATCATGTTTAAATATTTCTAACCTCTAATGTGCAGCTATCATGTTAGAAATAAGCAGCTGCATTGAGGACGCACTGACTGGTTAAATAAATATTAACTTACACTGCTCTTGGTGCAACCATGGCATTAAATTAATCTGGATTAATCACTCGCTGAAAGTGAGGGCACCACATTCAAGATTGGTTTCACAAAAATACACTCAACAGTCAATTTGACATTCTGATTACCAATTAAATCATTAGCTACAGCCAAACTACCATGTCAATAGCCAAGTTGAAAGATTGAGGAGTTTTGCATGGTAGAGGTTGGCAGCATTCACTCTTATGCAGCATTAATTAGACCAGCAAATACAAGCAGAACACATTACACTATGAAAATAATAGTAAATAAACTCAAAGTGCATAAAAGAGAACTGGAAAGTGTGTGTTGCAAGATAAAGTGTGTCTTTCTGTCGTGCTGTCACCATGTGGTCAAACATGACCCCACAACAAAAGACACTGAACCAGGAAGTATGAGTGTCCTCTCCACGTGTGGGTCTGTTCAGTTCAGATCATGTGTGTGATTTTCAGAGGAATATGGTGCCACGTTAGGAAAAAGAAAGTGTCACTTTGCATGCAAGACCCTGCATCTGTGTGCAGGATAAACAACATCAACTTAACCCAATGACTGAATCCTGCAACATCACAATAAAACTGCATTTGCTGCACATTAACTTAAGCAATCCTGTGCTTGGCTGTGTTTACTGTAATGCTATGCTAGCTGGTGTGCAGGTGTGGAAGAAGTGAAGCTTTAACGATGAATGTCATTCTCTGCTGCAAGTTATGTTCAAAGATTTAAATCGGCTGTAAGAAGCGTTTTCCTTTAACACAAACCGTTTCCTGACGAGAACACATTATATCTGCTAACCTACTGAGCTCCATGTTACTAAAACCACTGTGCAGTGACGGTATTTCACACACCTTGCATTGCGTTGCCACATGTATTCACGCAGATATCGCGGCGTAAATGCGTTTTTTTTGCGACTGAATTAATCGATAAAATAATTATATCAACGCAGTTTTTCTACCAGCACTCCTGTCCTGTCCTGCATTATCTGCAGTAGAAGCGTGTTTTTTTAACCGTCATAAATGTTTATATTCCTCGTTGCTCTCCTTGAAAACAACCTGTCGACTGAAGAAGGCGACACATGATTGGTCCGTTTCATGCGGAAGGAGCGCGACACGGTACACGCCCACTTTTACGTGAACGCGCACAGACCTGGTAAACAAAATAATAACTATCTTCGTGGTGATTTCTGTCTCCTACTGCGGTTTTAGGTTTAGTCGAGCCAGCTAATGGAACAAAAATCTGACTATTACAACCTGCTTCGTGGTTCAGGTGTCAAGTTACTTTCAGGTGACCGGAAGAGCGGTGTGGCTGTTTACCTTTCAGAGTAAAAGCTCAGTTTAAACCATGCATTTGAACGAATTTATCTGTGGATCACCCCGTGGTTCCTACACCAGTAACAATTTTCCACCAGCCTTCCTTTTTGCATTATTTACAGTAACAGGATTTTTTATTGCATTTTTTTTATATTCCTTACACACCGATCAGCACAACATTATGACTGAATATTGTGTTGGCCCCCCTTATGTGCTCAAAAATGCTCTGAAGAACCACTGGGCATAGACTAGAGGACCTCTCAGGGTGTCCTATGGGGTCTGGAACCAGGACGTTGGCACTGGATCCTTTGGGTGCTCTGGTTTGTGCAGTGGGGCCTCTGTCAATCCAACTTGTTCCACTGCATCCTGTTGATGCTTGATCACAATGGGGTGTAGGAAGTTTGGAGGTCAAATCAACATCTCGGACCATTGTCATGTTCTTCAACATGTTCCTGATTGGTTGATGTTGTTTCCATGTGGTGGGGTGCATTTTCCTGCAGTGACATTTAGGATTTCCATTCACATGAGGGAGTGTGCTTGTTGTGGGACAATGTTTATTTGGGTGTCTAAGTCTGATCAACATGAATGTTAAAATCCAAGGTTTTCCATCAGAACACCACATAGTACCAATATGATCCATGTTATTCACTTCACCTGTCAGTGGTTTTAATGTTGTGGCTGACTGGTGTAGCTCTCCATTATAACAACCCTTTCTTCTTGACTGAAGTAGGCGATTGATTGATTTTGTGTGAAAAAAGAGTAACAAGAAGTGTCAAACTTCCACTTTTATGGGAGATAAGAATACAGGTGAGTAAAACCTGGATTAACAAAGAAATTAACAATAATATTTACTGTTGTCATCCCCATTATTTCTGCTTAGGGTTTGAGGTTTAGTCACACCAGCACACACAAAGAAACCCTGACTATGTTGAACTCCTTTCGCTGCACACCCCTACGATGTGAAAGCAGTTTTCTACCAAACTCTGTGACAAGCTCACCGCTGTGAATGCGTAGATGCTCCTTCAGGTGGTGCTTGTATTTGAAGGCCTTGGAACATTCGGTGCACTTGAACTTGCGGGTTCCACCTGTTCCTCCTGATCCTCCTGTCGACTGGGAAACGTGACGCTGAGAGAGGAAAGAGAAGCGTCCACTTAATGGAAACAAATCACCTTATAAAGAAGCCTGTATTTCTCTCTGTTTTGTTGTGTTGTAATCAAATCAATGCTTCACTGGAACATTGGGTAAAGGATTTGACCTTTGCAAAGATGAGTTAAAGATTTCCTTCCATTTTACTGGAGAGCAAAGGTTTAAAAGGAGCATTGATCAAGTATTCTGAAGGAATAATTCAACAAACTGCTGTAAAAAAAGCCCCACAAACATTTAAACAAAGAATACATGTGAAAAAGGAGAGACTTCCAGTAGCTTGTGAGTTGCTGCCCTCAGGTTCGGAGGTGTTACCTGCTCCCTGGTGCCCCGGTGGTGGCTCATGTGCCTCTCCAGCTGCGATCGGTAGGTGAAGGTGTAGCTGCAGTGCGAGCAGCTGTAGTTGTCCTCGCTGGTCTCGTGGCGATACTTAATGTGCTCCTTCAGCGAGGCGTTGCGTTTGTAGCCCCGGGAGCAGTAGGGGCAAGTGTGCAACTGGGAGAAGGAGTCTGGCGTTCCTGTTGTGGAGAGGATGGAGAGGATGATGAGGGAGGGATGATGCTTCATTTCTACAGCCCTTCATCTGACTTTAACTGCCTGTAAACTCCACCTGAAGTGCTTCTCTGATGGTCAAACAGCTTCTGGAAAATCCTTCCATCACACCTTTCTGATGTTGGATTAGGGGAGGATGTCTGAACTGATTTCCAATGTGATCAAACAACACAAACTAGTTATGTGGACAGTGTTTATGGCTCTACTGTCTTCGTTCTGACTAAATCTTCCTGCTTTTTAATGATCCTTTACTATTTTAACACCAGCGAAAGTCAAATATGTAAGTCTTTCTCATGCTTTCATGAATCCTCCAGGTGTCTCTTCATTTACTTTGACCTGCGTTGCCTTGTCTTCAGCCTCTGCTTCAAATAGCTGCTAAAAAAAACACACTTCATACTGAACTACAGTGTTTTCCCTTCTTGGACTTGGAAGTTGAATGTGTAGCTACATATGTGTGACTATATCTCTGTGTTCTCTGGTTGTAGTGTCTTCTTTTCCCCTCTTCTAATATGTTAAGTTGATAGTGACCAAGAGGGTACAAGATATTATCTAGACTGAATAATTGCATCATTGCTTGATACTACAGTCTGAGCATTTTCATATTTTACGCTCCAATTATGTGCTTTTATGTGGACACAGAGGTGACCTTTTGTAAGATGTAAGATTACAACTTGGGCTGAGCAACAGAGCTGAAAGATCAATAATGATACATACAACTAGACAAGCACTCGGAGAGCTCAGACCTCCACCAAGCAGCTCATTTCACCCCATGTTGGGATTTACACCCAGAAACAATCGTCCCAGGATTGTTTTATCTACATTATTAGATTCCTTGACCCAGAAAACAAACCCTTAGCATTTGGATTCACATTGATATCATTATTAGTTCAGTAGTTAGTCACTAAAATCTCTTTCTGGGTAATGGTGGTTTCTTCTGGATCCAGCTCCATAGCTGTTGATTCTACAACAGATCTGTTGGATCCTCCTGATTCAGCAGAGTCTCAGCTACATGTTGGTGTTGGCTGCATGTCTGGATCTTCATCTGTTACCTTACAGTGATGACCATTCCACAGGCCCTCTAGTTTCTCCTGTTCTGGATCGTAGTATCCGGAATTTTTCCCGGATCCGGATCAAATTACTTATTTGCTTTACATGCTTATAATTATGTTGTAGAAATTAGCAGGAACTTATCCTGTATTTTTTGTCAAGTAGCCTGGACTTTTTTTGGAGTTCCATGCACATATTCATGCACGTTGCCCTATCTCCCAATGCTAAAGAATCCTGCAAAGGATTCCTGGATCCAGACGGTGATCCGGATCACCACCAGAATCTAATCATCTGTTCCTGGTCCCATGATCCACCTTTCCTGAAAAATTCATCAAAATCTGTTCAGAGCTTTTTGCGTAAAGTTGCTAATACACAGACAAACAGATAAACGCCGGCAAAAACATAATAAGATACACTGAAATTAACCAGTTACTTTAAATTTAACCACCTTAACCTATTTATAAAGGTACAGCAGGGTTGCATCTGGAATTGAATATAAGTGAGACTAGCAAAAAGGTTTCTTATTTTTATTGATGAACTGTCAAATGATCAATACATATCGGCATCATTTTATCCACCAGGCCTAATTCAAATAGGCATAGGGTTCATTTTATTTTTTCACACTGGCAGCAAGTTATAGCTTTAAGCTCTTATTTTTGCATCAGAGGACAGAACATTTAACATTTTGAAGGCGTCTCATGTGGTAATGTTCCGTCACATGAATGAATGGCACAGTGAATATCGAAGTGAAGCTTGACTTGAAATTATATTGCTCTAATCGTTCAGCCCATCATCACCCTTGTTTAACTTATTTCAAATGTTGACAGTTCCTTCATTATAGTGTTGACTTTTAGATATCAGTGTTTGTTGGTTGAAGTGTTCTTGTGTGTGCGACCTGTTTTTAAATACGAGACCAAAAGATTAGCGGTGCTGCTACTGTACAGTTCTCGGATCAGAGGTTTTACTGTAGGTCTGGTCACAGTTTAAACATTTCTCTGTGCCACTGAAATATGAATGTGTGAATACGTAGAGTGTCCAAACAGCAAACTGAACTCTTTCTGCCACTTAATCCTCCAACGGGGATGATTTTAACAAGACAAAGTGAAACATTCTGATGCAATTTCGTGTCATAAACACAAAATGAGACTTTATTATTCAATAGCAATGATTCCAAAATGATGTTTGGCTGATCTGTAAACACTTCCTCTGAATTATTAAACAGTGTCATCACATTCAGATCTTGTCTGGTGAAGTGTGTTAGCACGTAAATTACCGTTTTCATCAGCGCCTCCGGTCTCTGCTGGACTCTGCTCGTCTTCGGGGGCTTCGGGATAGATGATGGCTGTGTCTCCCTGCTGGAGAATCTCCTCCACTAGAGCATCCTTCACTTCCTCCTCTTCCTCCTCCTCCTCCGACACGCACTCCTCCTTCACTGAAAGCACAGACACACAACGTTTAGGATAACTGATCCTTAAAGAAAGCACGAGTAGCCTTTTAAACTGAGCGTGGAGATCATTTATTTCCTGGTTTGGATGCTATAAACCTCTTCTTTCAGCTTTTAACAGAAATAGAAACGTTAAAATGAATTTACTTTTTGCATTTATTGACTTTCCAAACACATTTTAAGCATCTGGTGTTGTATTTTCACATCCTGAAGACACTCCTTAATGCAACTTCATGTAACGTTGTTGTGAAGCATCACCACTAGAGGGCGCCTCATGACTTCCTAATAGAATTAATGTTGTCCTCTATTGAACCAAGACAGACGTCGTTCATGTCAAAGTTCTGCAAAGTCTGCAGTTTATATCGCTAAAATCTCTATTTTGTTAATTTCTAAAATGAAACGGCTCTGATGGTTTATTATTAAAGATGCACTGGTTGATTTTTCAACCTTGGTAACTCCCAAAAATCAATTTCCACAGATTAATATCATATCATCAGAGGTGAGCTGCGAAGAAATTTGGATATTGGAATTAAAACGAGCAGAAGAACAGATTATAAAGGAAATAAAATGTCCAGATTTGGTATCAGGAGTTTTTGACAGCTAGATGTTGACCAAACATTTGAAACTCTTCACCTTTAAGGGGCCAAAAACCCGCATGAAGGACATGAAGAGTCAATAAATTTTGCCTCATTTACAGATTAGAAAGGTGAAAGGAAAATCACCTTAAAGCGCTCCTACTTTAAGGCCTAATGTCTGTATGAAACTGTGTGCTAACATTTTTACAACCCCACATAAAGATATTACATTAAAGCTGCTCTACTGACCTTTCCAAGTGCTAAATTACTCAGCAGGCGAAGGTTAGAAGAACAAAAGCTGTGGGTGATACAATGATTGAACTGTGAAGTACTTTACATGTGGGGCGACATTTACTAAAACCCTGAGCTCTCTATGAGTCGATAATAAATGTCTAGAAATAATAACGTCTTTAATTTTGTATACAACAGCTACATCCAGCTGATGCTCAGCTGAAGAAGCTGGTTTGTGTTTCCCTGGAACCATAATGAGCCTTGCAAAGAATAATTGCAGCCCTGGGCTTGATTTAAATGTGGCACTTCAGGAGGAAAGTGACCCGGAGACGTAGAGGTGGAAGCGCACTGACAGCCTGTCCCCCAGTCAACACTCGCTCTCATTAAAGCAAACACACTTCTCTATTCAAATTAACCTTAGAGGTACGAGACAGAACAGAACAGGCAGAAATGAACGCGGTCACAGATTTACCTGCCTCAAAACTAAACATGGGAGGTGTTTCAAAGGTTACTGCAAGCAATTTTACACTTAACGTATTCTGAATAAATGATGTAAACAAGCATGACCGGGCTAAAATGTGCTGGTGTTTTGCGTCGTGGAACTGATTTCAAATGTTTGCGGAGCAGAATAGAGACGAGGCCTCATTTACATTTTATGCGTTATTGTTTGACTCTAACAAGATGAAAACTTCAAACCACTGATACAAACTGATAACGGCAAAGAAAGGTCTCATTTATATTTAAATATGTCAACAGAGGATAGGAGCTCTTATTTTGAAAAATGCGCTGTATTCTCCTGTCTATTGTTTTATGTCTTTTTAATGATCACTTACGAGATTATGTTAAACTGAACAGCTGTACTGTAATAAAGTACGTTTTTATGCACATTTACATGTCTTTAATTTCATTTTTTGGGGCCTACTAGAACATGCTGACATGGTTTAACGTTCAAAAAGCATTTTATTTTCTGATACTGTGCATTGCTGCCGCACCTCTTCTCACACTCAGACTGAAACACTTTGGTTTAGCTCCCGTCTTTTGACATTTGAAGTGACAGAGGCAGCAACAGCTTGACTTTCAGTGTCTAATATGGACCAAGCTCCAACAACACTGAATCCTACATTTCCCATAAACCACCTGAACTGCAGTGTTTTGTTTTTATTACAGTCCTCCTCTCCCTTTCCAGAGTCCTTCACTTATAAAACCACATCTCCTGTATTTCATGCCGGCGTTCTGAACTGGAGACAAGTTAGGAAACAAATTTAAAATGTTAGCAGTAAAATATCTTCGTATGCAGAATCGATTCTATTTTTTTTGTGATATATTTAAAAATTTACCAAAAATAAATTGTTTGTGGTAGTCAAAATCTGCAAAAACAAAAAAAATTGCATTCCCCAGCGCAACTGAGAAGTCATTACTGATTGGGCTGTGACCAACAGTCACATGACAAAAATTCAAGGGACTTTTCAGCCGACCTGGGTTGAACTGCAGGCAGTGTTTACACAGAACAGATAGGAGGCAAGTACAGAAACAAATTAAAAATGTAGGCAGTAAAATATCAATAGCATGCAGAGCCACCATTTTTTCCCAGTATTGGGCACTTGGAAAAATGTTGATTCCATTTTCTTATTTCTATTTTTACAAAATGAACAATCAAATAAATTTAACTTTATTTTTTTTACCATTCATGCCAATATAACTTTGTCATACTGCACAGAAGATGAGACATTTCTTAGTTGTCCCTACTTCTATTAATGGTTGTGCTGTTTCCATAGAGGTTCAGGACTTAATATGTCAGTGAAAAATGAGCCCACAGTGAGTTAAGGTTAATCTCAGTTTAAAGTCAAGTGAGGCTACAGCTCAGGCCACATAATTCCATTGCTATTGTTAGCTACATGGTTTATTTTGTTTTTATTCTGCTTATTCTGACACTTACGTATCTCAGTCTCTCTTCTTTCAGTGCAATAATCCTCTAATCTTGATTTATTCATGTAAAACTACTCTGCTAAGATGCTGTTTCCATAAACTTTCTTATCAGTAGTGAGAGTATTACTAACCCACTGCTCTGAACAGGGTTTCATCACCGTGAGAGGAAGACCTGCTCTCGCCTTGATAAGATCAGCTGTTGTGTTATACACTAATGTCTACAACAACGGTGGAGAAGGAACCGAGGCGGAGGGGTTACTTCACTTTCTGCACGTGAAAGAAAAAAACAACGCTGATAAGAACGAGCAAGCGAGGTGAAACGGTGACCAGCGTTGCCATGGCGATGGAGCATTTTTAACTGCAGGCAGGACCGGTGCCAAAGGCCACGCCTACTTCCTGCTGAGCCACGTCAGGGACAGGTGCAGCTGTGTGTTAGTCTGCAGGACCTGCAATCACAGCCATAATAAAAGAACGGAGCAGTCTATGCCGAACTGTGAGTGTGTGTGTGTGTGTGTGTGTGTGTGTGTTCATAAAGGAGAGGCGGGTCCAGACCGAGCCCTGTTAAGCCTCATTTTAAACACACAGATCTTAGCTTCCCATGATCTCATCCCAAAGCCTTCCAAATCTCCCTTTCCCCCTCCGAGACACACTCATCTACCTTTCAAGCTCCCTGCTCCACCTCTCTTGACTCGCTCTTTCGTTTTCCTGCGTCTTCCTTTCTCTACAATTCCTGATCCTCATTTCCACTTTATCTCGCTGCTTCTTTCAGTTTTATTTATGTACTTTGATGCTTTGCAGGGCGTACAACGTCCTCCAGCCTTAGACCCTCAATTTAGATAAGGGGAAAGTGCCTCACAAAGCCCTTTAACATGGGAAAATGGAAGAAAACCTGAGGAAGAGCAATATTTAAAGACCCTCTCCAGTGAAAAATAAGTTTTTTATCTTGTTAACATGTCCATATGTTGGTTTCTACATGCTAGAATCACAAATACAGCCTTGAAAACCAAACATTAAAGGAGGCAGAGTTTGAACTTGGATCCTCCCTTTTGTCTTACAGCTGTAAATGTATAAATAAAGTTAATCAGCCACTTGTGGACATTCATAAAACCTCAGGAATTAATCCCATCTGCTTGCAGAATGATTGTGATGATCATTATTCTTCTTCAGAATCTGCTTCCAGTTTGAACAGGTATGGCTAAATTACTCCAGCATTACAGCTTTGTAGTTTTACAGCGTTTGAGCAGAGTCGTAAGTGAGCTGGTGTGCTCAAGCTGCAATGAGCAAAGCCAGAATTTCATATCTGCGTGTCAAAATTACAGATTTAGGAGCTTTTTTTCCATTAAAATAATCCCTTCCTGCCTTAAACTGGATCAGATGTAACTCTGCACTGTTGAGATTGCGTTCCCGCCTCTCAGCTCGAGCACACCAGCTCACCTACAGCTCTGCTAATGTCCTGTAAAGCTGCTCTGTCAGTGGTAAGATGTATTAGCGGAGTAATTCAGCCACATGTTTGAAGCAGAAACCGGTTCAGATGAAGAATAATGATACACAAAAGCCCTGCAAGTAGACAGCATTTGTTTTTGATTTGTTACATGTGAAACTCTAGAAGTCTAAATTTGTGTTTTTGAGACTGTCATTGGTAATAATAACAATCTAACCTTTATTGATCCTCTTGAGGAAATTCCTTCTCTGCATTTGACCCATTCTATTCATAGTTAACCTAAACTATACATACTAGGAGCAGCCAGGGGTTAAGGGTCTTGCTCAAGGGCCCACAGTGGTGGTGACTGGGACAAACGGTCGCTCTCACTTTCCCAACTCAACCTTTTGCCAGTCCGGGGGCTCGAACTGGCGACCCACCGGTTATAAGTTGCTAACTGCAGTTTAAATCTGGAAATTACACATCTTGCAGCATATAAAAAAAAACAAAACCCCAAATGGACATAAAAACAAAGTAAAAACTAGATTTTCTTTGAAGGCGGTTTTTAAATATGTGCTCACGTATGTCCACTCTGAGCTGCTAACATCGGAGAACATCTTATTCTCTCCATTAAGGCCCTTTGTCGATATTATCCCGGTGTTTTAGCTTGAAAACTGAGCCTCCAGTTGTGCAGATGTGTGCATAAATCTGCAAATGCCAGATTTGGGCCTGATTGGAGGCTTTTGTGTCTTTGCATTAAGGAACACACCTTTCTGTTGACTGGTGGCTCAAGTGATGGAGCCGATTGTCCGCTGTGTGCAAGGGTGACGGTTCGATCCCCGAGCCGTCCACATGTGGAGGGCATATGGACAAAACACTGAACACAAAGCTGCTTCAATAATAGTTAATATTTGTTAAGTTGAAGAATATTCAAGTTATAAACATCCCAGAAGCATATACTCACTTTAGAGTCTCATAACATAGAGAGGCATCATTTTTTTCCTTGGAGAAAGCACCTCATCTCTTAATTATTAATCAAAATAGTAGCCACAGTCTAGTTCTGCCACTAGATTGAATGTTTAGTAGAATTATCTCTCCAGCTTTACAGATCTAAGCCGATATACAGAGCTTAGATGTAGAAAAGATTTACTGGAGTTTTTATTGTTGCTGTGTAGACGTTACTAAAACAACCTGAAAACACTGCCTGCCACTTTCACATGCACCGTGAATTATTCCTTCACTTGCATCCATAGCCGCCTCTCTCTCCCTCTCTGCCTTTTCCTCCACCTTTACCTCATCTAACTTCATCTCCTTCCTCAGCTCGCTTCGTTTCGTTCCATCCCTCCTCCTCCTCCTCCTCCTCCTTCCTCCCTCCCTCAACTCGATACACCTTCTCTGCATATTTTCCCACCACACTCTACAATTACACTTAATGCCTCGCAAAAAAAAAGCCACGCGGTAATGACGACCAGGAACTTTGCAACGCACACATGTGGAATATCAGAAAGGAATGAAAACAGGAAATCATGTGGTGCGCACAAACACACACACACACAGTCAGCAGCGCACACACCAGCAGAGTTATTCAAACACACACACACTCTCTGCACACACTGCACTCGTATACCTTGCCAGAACCTGTCACCATGAGCCCGTGGTGAATTTATAAGGCAGGATGGATTGGGGCTGCAGTGCGGTCCAGACTGCAGGGGGAGCAGCCCACACTAATCTCTCACCAGAGGACCAATTCAACACCAGCTGCTCTCCCTGCCTTCTCCTCTCGCCTCAGACGGGCAGGAAAAGAAAAAGTACTGAAAGTCAGACAATCCAAAAATATCACGTGAAAAAAAGCCTTTGAAGGGTTCCCACCGTGGCTCTGCAGCGCTGCAGCGCTTCATGACTTTTCCATGACTTCCCTCCAACACCGCCGGAGCTCCTCCACACACACTAAGAAAGATACTCCTTCCTGGTTTGTTAATGTTTTTCTAAAGGAGCGAGTCGGCTGGTTCTCTACTGCAGGTGCAGCTGAAACAGAGCAGGCACTGACGCCAATGCATGACTCAATTCACAGCGTTTCGAGAAATGTGGCAGTGTGTTCTGAACATGTGCGTAATGTCATTGTTTGCAGCACTTGCACTGACATTTTATCAGTTTAAATGCTCCTGTGTCATAAAGATTAACTATAACGAGGGCGTAAATGCAGACACAGGTGTACCATCCAACATCATAACGGTGAAAAGCACCTGACAAGAACGGCCAAGGGTCAAAAAACACAGACAATAAATGATCTACAAGCAACAGTGGAAATAACAGGTAGAAACTCCACACAGCATCAATAACAATCTTTTCTGTTGAGGGTCTTGAGGCCTCTAGCAGATATTTTGTTATCAGCATACATCCATCAGGCATAACATTAAGACCACCTGCCTAACATTGTGTTGGTCCTCCGCATGTGCTCAAAAATGCTCTGAACCATTGGGCATGGACAAGAGGACCTCTCAGGGTGTCCTATGGGGTCTAGAACCAGGACTTTGCCACTGGATCCTTTGGGTACTCTGGCTTGTGCAGTGGGGCCTCTGTCAGTCAAACTTGTTCCACTGCATCCTGTTGATGCTTGATCACAATGGGGTGTAGGAAGTTTGGAGGTCAAATCAACATGTTGGACCATTGTCATGTTCCTGATAGCATAACCCTGTACCTGATAACTCTCAAGCTTACATGACATCAGCCTGCTATGTTAGCGAGGAGCTAACCAGCTTTGGTTTGTCAGTGAAGTCAGATTATAATGTTAGCATCGGAGCATCTCTTCCTATTAATTCTGCAGCTCAGCAGATGATGGTGCGGTACTGGATCGAGTCTTTTGGGCAATGACATCTTGCTATTTTCTCACCTAGTTGGTGTAATCAATGCTAAAAAGTAATAAACAATGTCCCCATCACTTATGCTTATCATGCTCGTTTGCTACTTTACATGGCCAGCAAACCACGTGGCTACTTTCACAGCTTATCTGTTGAGAAGAAGCTAGCGTGTTAGCATCTAAGTAAGCATTAATATCAGTTGAATTAATATTGGTTTTAGATTATCAGGACTTGCTGCTTGATACACCCTTTAAACCATACAACCACTCACTGCATTTACAAAAGCTAAAGTGTGAAAATCTGGCATTCTACCATATATGTAGAAAGGTTTACTTTAATCTTATTAACAGATGCACATCTTGAGTTACTGTTTGAAACAGTTATAAATTAACTGCTAAAAACAGTTTCCGATTGGAGGAAAATTACTTTATAATAATGGTTACAAGCATTCTGTATCTGTAGCATGAACTTAATAGCCATCTTAATAGATTACAGACTGCTGGTGTGGTAGACAGGACATAAGATGTTTAATCATGGACTTCCCTTATGTTATTTTTGATTAACCCACATATAAAGACAAATTCTTCATTAATGAATATTAAGCTACTTAGAAAAAAACATAGATTAGTGCATGCAATGCAAAGTAGTTTGGTTACGGATCCAATATATCATCCGAAAATTCCAGCATGAGTCTGGCTCTAGTGTTGGTTTAGAAGATTGCGAACCTATTTCACACAAATTCACAAAGCAAGAGCCTTCAGGTGTTATATAATTGGTCAGTGTCCTAGGAAGTGATGGACACAGTTGCTAATTAAAGCAGACATCCATTAAGAAAAGACAAAAAGTGACCATCCAAAATACAGATATTAAGAAGCTTAAAAACTCCACATTTGCATCAGTTTAATGATTGTGGCACTAATAGCGGCAAAGTTGCATCCTGGTAAGTCTGTCTACATACTTCTTTTGACTGTAGGTGTAAAATGTCATAAATAGTTTGCAAGAATGCATCAAAAACAATACTATACTTTTGTATCACAGTGAGAGCTGAATGTGTGGTCATGTGTTTTAGATGTTAGACAACTCGTTGACGCTATTAGGTCAGACCTAATACTAATCATCACACATGTTTCCATCGTCATCATCTGAAAAGTTGCCAATCCCAATCAAAGCCGGCTCTATATGTATGTATTATGTTGATGGTTCATAACTGCCTGCTGGTGCTTTGGTTTAACAAGTTTGAAAAGTTACTTTTCTTCAAAAAGTTGCATAAGTGACGGCAATGTTGAGGTTTACCAAACAACAACAACAAGCTTAGCAAACCTTCCGTGGATAATTAATAACATCCAAAGTCAGAGCAGCAGCTATCACTTCAAACACCAAGGAGACGCTTTCATACACTATCTGCAGTCGGATGCTTAGCAGGAGCAGAAGAAGCAAGGAGGAGAGGAAAGGGAAAGTGGGAAACAAAGGCAAAAGAAGGCAGGAGGAAAAGCCTTGCAGAAGAACACAAAGAAATGAAAAGGGATCACCGACTGCAGAGAAGTAGTGAGTATACAGAGGAGAAGGGATAGAGCCGAGAGAGGGAGAGAAACAAAGCGAAGGAGAGCAAGCAGCAGTCATGAGCACTGCTCACACCATGTAAGGCTTTATTCAGCAACAATGAAACAAGCCTTCAGAGCAATATCTCTGGGTGTCACATTCTCGCCGTCTCCATGGTTTTAGTATTTCCTGCTTGGCTGTAACTGACTGCTGTTGAGATGAAGGCAGATGCTTGCGTAGGCTGAGCTGTTTGCAGGGAATCGAGGATTAAAAGGGCATTGAGAATCGGTGTAAACACAAGCCAATCAACCTCTGCTGTTGAATGCAAACTTGGTTCTGCCTCAGCTTGTTAAATCTGGTGGCACTTTTGCTGTTTTGTTTGCAAGCTCAGGTGTGTTTTTGAAAGTGAGCTGCGAGGGTAAGTGCTGATCCTGCAAACTTACTTACTGGAGGGTATTTAGAGGTTTTAAATTTTAGGAGTTTTAAAGAGCTTTTCTGTGCTGTCCGGGAGTAAGACGACAACCAATAGAGAAAACGAAATAAAGACACAAAGGTTCCCAAAAGTCTATTTCTGTCTGCACTTCCTGCAGCTGGCGAAACCTCTGAAACTATAAACGGGCAGAGCAGGAGGAAGGACAGACGGAAGCCGATTTAGAAGCAACATGAGGTCCTAGTGTGTTTAATAAAGCTGATGTGATGCATCTTGCATGACTAAACTTGTTCTGTCAAGTGGACATGCAGCGCAGTGAAACCTGTCTGCAAACACAAACAAGATGCCGTTTAGCTGACTCGACTCCCAACAGTCACCCAACATCCCAGCAATGCTAATGAGAGAGGTCATTGCATTATTATTTCACTAACGTCTCAGGCAACACTGCTGTCTTTACATAGCGTGTAGGTTTAATTATACAAATTCAGCTGCAGACCTGAAGTATTAGCAGATTAATCTATTAATTAACCAAGAGATTATTAGAAATAATCTGCAGTAATAAATTTTCAGTCAACAAAAGCCAAAAGGCTCTTTCTCAAGCTTCTGAAATGTAAAGATTTGTTTTATACAACCTGTACAATAGTTGTCAAAATGCATCACATTAGCCTTCACAGGTCCTGCACCTTCAATCCATGTATATTGTGTTTTGTGTTCGTTTCAATTTGGAGGTAAATTAAAAGCCGTAAAGATAAGACATTTAGTTCTGCCATTCCTTAAGCCTCCCAACAACTACATCATCTCCCATAATGCTGCCTCTTCACTGCTTCCAGGTGAACCATTCAGAATCAGCACCTGCCTCACTGCCCACCAGGTTTACTTACTTTCTAGAGCTGCTTCTGCCAAACTCTGAAACGTCTCAGCAACAAGCAGATCACACCAAAATGTTCTGCTGTTGGCTGCAAGAGTGAACACAAGATTCTTCATGCACTCCCAGCGTCAAATGAATCAAAGACCCAGTGGATTACTTCTATAATTGGTGGCAATTTCAGCACAATAGTAAAATCTTTAGTGTTAGCATGTTATGGTACCATTAGCTTTGATGGTTTAATCACAGGTGAGATCGAGAGATTACAGAAACTTCAAGACCAATCTCAAAGGCAATAAACAGGACTGTGGGTGTTCTAATGTGTTTTCATGATGTCTGTTGTGCTTCAGCTCAACCTAAACTGAGTCGGTGTTTAAATGAGATTGCTTCTCTCCTGCTCCCTGTGCTCAAATACACTGCTTTTTAATACAGACAATTCCCAATAAAGCTGTTCTCATTTACATGTTTGTCTATTTCCCTTGTCAGATAACAGAACCAGTTTAAAATAAGGACTAAAGCAGTCGATCAAACATGCATGTTAACCAGCAGTCACCTCATCTCATTACCCAGTCTGCTGCTCTGCACCTTGAAAAAAACAATTTAATTACGATAACTTTGTCTGCAAACTCAAAACACATAAATTAAAAACGACTGTGCTGTGAAAATTTAGGTATTTCCATATCAAATTATCACTCCGTGAGAAAGTCAGAAGTGACAGAAAGCCCCGGTCTCGTTCTTATCTGTATCGGTTGTGAGTTGTTGTGCTCCACGCTTACAATCACACATGCAGAGAGAGTCTCCTTCCTGAAGGAGGCGGGTACAGTTGCAGAGCTCAGTTGCTTTAAAGGCTACAGACACTGAAAAGCCCATTTAGAAAAGAGCTGAAAGACACATTCTGGAAACATGTGAGTATCGTTAATTTGTGGAGAAGGCCTTTAAGAATTTGCAGGGTTTTTAAAATTATTTCCTGACACCTAAGAGACTAAACAGTAACTTGAAAACAATAAAAAAAAAACACTCGGGAACTTAATAAAAAAGGAAATGTTTTGTTGCAGCGGAAGAGAAAGAGCTGTAAAGATGTATATAAATAATAAAGGTGTGAATATACAGGTCTGTTCTTCCTAATTAAAATGTAAATTCATGCAGCGAAGCACCCAATGCTATAATCTATAGAGAGAACACCTGCACAAACACACCAAGATGACATGAAAGAACACTAAAAATAAGGCTTTTACTAATTATGATACAATATTCTGACATTTATTAGGCCTTGTATTTAGGTAACTTCACAGAATTTCAGACTCATTGCCTTGATATCTACGCAGCCATTGTTTTGGGAGAACAGACAAGCAGTTTGACACCAGTCTGAGAACCAGAGATGACAAGGAACGATGATGAGGCTCGTCTTTTGTGTTTTTATCAGAGAGAGATGGAGTTGGGGAGATTCAGTTCAGGAGGAGGAGAGAAAGCATGTGTCAGAGTGTGTTTGCTGTAGTTAGATTAGTCTTTAGGACGTGGTGCTGCACAGGCAAGACCTAAAAGTAAGAGACAGACAGAGCAGAACATCTGGCTCTGCAGGCGAGCAGGCGTTCCCCGAGGCTGAGGGGAGGATGAACTAATCTGATCAAAGACAGAGCAGGTAGATGCACACAGACGCACTCCTAAACTACTGAGCTCCACACCATCAGCGATACTGCTGCTTCGCTGCATGCCACGCTGCGAGATGGATCTAATGAAATATTTGCTGCAATCTGTCAGACGGTACAGATTAGTGTGATGGATGCCCGCTGAACCTGGTGGCTCTACGATTTAAACAGGAAAAGAATCTGCAAAAGAGCTGCACTGTAGCTTTCAGTCAGTGCAGTCTCCTCATGTTGATTGGTTAATTAGTATACATGAGCTGTACGAACAGTCCCATTTCTGACAGAGTATGAATTTTAATGCAGGCTGTCTTTGATCAGCAAATGTCTAAACCGGTTTTTGGTGGACGCGTCCCAAGATTCACCCTCATGTTTGGCAAATCACAATAGCACAGTTTACAGGGCCTGTTTTTAAACCAAAGGATAAAACTGACCTACAGAGGCTGAAACTTCCTGCAAGCAATACGGTAACTAATAGACCAAACATACGTCCACACATGTCCATTATTATATAACATTACACCAGCCTCTCTGTGCCCATTTGACAGCATAACAATACATTCCATTGGCACACTTTTCCTTTTCGTTAAATCTCCGACTGGATTAGTTTCCCTCAGATTTCCACTACACCAGTCATCTCTTTGATCTGTGCTGCGGCTCATTAATCACGTCTGCTGTATTTGCGAGCGTAGCAGAGCTGCAAATGTAAAATGCTGCATCTTATGTCTCTCCGATACCAAACAATAAGCAAGTCTGTAAGTGAAATAAACCCCAAGCCTGATCTCTGATCTGAGTCGGAAGATGTAACACGGAAGGTGTTGCTTACAGAGTTCAAGCACACGAGGCGCAGCACAAACTGCTTGTAAAGAGCAGCCCTGAGGCAGAGCGCTGTATTATTAAAAGGCATGTTAGCCTGTTAGGGACTGTACTGGATTTGTTAAAGTTTTACGCTGGAGATTATACAGGAAAACCTCTGCATAACTGTCGGCAAGATTATGCACTACTGAAGGCATTATTGAAGCGTATCTATCCCGCAGACGTGCACGCCTTACCGTCGTCTTTCTCTTTCTGCCTTGCATTTTTTCCTCATTTGCTCTCATTGCTGAAAAATGTTGGCCTGCCGATCGCTGTTGATCTGAAAATGTCACACCACACTGGGCTGTGATCGTGTTCAGCTGACTCATGCCTCCAGCACTGGCAGCAGGATGCCTGGTTTGTGTGTTTATGTACAGCATGTGCACCTCAGATCACGTCGTTCAATTAGGAAGGAAGGACTAAAGAAAAACGAGCACTTGCACACGATGACGCGAGATAAACGCGGTGAACATAAGTCTGCTTCTGTCCTCATTTAGTTTTACTTGATAACAGCTGTGCGGATAATCTCCCCTCCTGCTCCAATACATCCACTGAAAGAGAAAAGCCAGCACATGATGATATAAAGATGAGAGTACTACCCGACACTGAGCTGACTCACTGCACCTTTTATGCTTTATTTACAGCAGAGACGGAGATAAATTACTGATCCCAGCCATATGGACACTTTCGTGCAAATTAGAGTGCAGCCTGGTTGTTGTCTTGAACGCCTTTGAAGCAGACTTCGGTCCAGATTTGTTGGTTCAGGCCGGGAAAAATCCGTGCGATTAGAGCAGATAATGCTCTCACCTGCCTGAGCTACTCCTACCGAGGTGCAGCTGAGTAAAAGTTTAACTTATTTCCCCGGTGCTGCTGCGGATCTGTGTGGAAACAGCTTGTGTAAGCCTGTGGGCGGACTGGGCAGCTCCCGCATGAGGACGTGTGTTATTGTGTGAATCTGAGAGAGGGCAGCGCTGAGAAAGAGCAAACACGCTCGGCAAACCTTCCCGGATTAACAGATGATGTGAAGATCAGTTCTCAAGGTCTGGTCTTAAGACGGGTAAATACACATTACAGTTGCCACTGCAGTGAGAACCTGCACGCTAAAACACATCCTTCCCCCTGAGCCAAACACTTAAACCTCCTGTTTTCGTGGAGGCATCTCACCTCCGTTCCAGGAGCCGTTTTGGGGTAATACTGTTATGGCGGCATCATGGCTGTCCAGCGGCGTGGTCCCGTCGGCATCGGTGGCCTCGGGCTCCTGCAGGCTGTCCTCCTCCACAATGTGTAGCTTGTCCTCGTCATCGGAGTCTGAACTGGCCTCCAAGCCATTGTTGAAGTTTGTCACTGCAAGAAGGAAAAGAGATGGAGAGATTAGAAATGATTTGATGGACTCGGTGGGAGATTTTAACTGCCGCACCGTATATCCCACTTGTTCTCCATCCGAGCGCTGAAGAGCCAGCGCCCTGTTGCTGTAATCAGCGTTTGATTCACATCTGGGTTGCGGAATAAAAGCAATTAACTGCTGTGTGATTAGAATCTGTGCTGCCTCTATGTGCCCCCTTCAATCATTTCCAGCATAGACGGCACCTCTTGAACTCAACTTATGTTACAGTTTATGTTCTTTCAAATGCAGCTTCTTCATAATAAAGGATATGGACAATATGCTGAAATATAAACGCTGAAAAAACACTATGTGGGTCGAACCAACCTTTCATTCTCTACTGCTAGTTTATTACAGAAATGTATCAATTATGGACCCAGTTTATATGTAAATGTGGTGAATTAATAAGAAAAATGTGGATCTGTGATCAAGTTGAAAAACAGTCTGACAAAAATACGCTGCACCAGCTAATGTTGGATCGTGTCTGTTTTCATACTGAAGGTAATCATTTAAAAGAACACTGAAGCAAGAAACAGAGAGGAAACTGACAAATCACTTTTGCAAGACAAATGGGATTTCAGCAAACGCAGTAAATCTTCATTCAGGGTAGTATTTTGACGTTCAGTCGTATTTTCTTTTAACCAGAAATCTCATTAAATGGCCCTGAATCTTGTGAACTACCAAAGTGATGCTAACCTGAGCCAGCAGGAGCTGACAGACAAAAATAATCAACAACTAATTTGAAAATTGAATATCTTAGTTAGGCAAAAAAAATATGCTGGTTCTAACTTGTAAAATGTGAGGATTTACTTTTCCATGTCATGAATGACAACAAACTGAACATCCTCTGGTGTCTTGTTAAACACAAATCACTGAAAGAAATCTCATTGAGCTGTGAAATATTATTAATAAATAACACAATCAGCAGATTTATTGGAAATGAAAATATTTGGTTTTAGCAGCTTGAGCTTGGACTTTCTGGACCAACAGCAAAATGTCTGTATTTTTAGACCAAATGGCAATACAAGATATATATATCTCAGAACTTGTGGGCAATTCCTGCCCTAAAATATGCACACAATAAGTGGATTACACCATGTGTTGCAAATTAAGCCAAACTTTTCTACTGCATGTTTTGGAAACTTCTGGTCCCAGTTAACAGCCTTAGTTATGAGATCCTGATGCACTGCTCCATTCCTAATCCTGATTATGAGATATTTATAATTACCATGATGTGATTTACAACAGACTGATCTGAGATTCCACTAGTTTTGAGGGTTTCTTTAGTGGTAAAGTAATCAGGTGATCGCTGTCCGTCGAACCAATGATATACAGCAAAATCAAACCGCTGATAGTTAATTCAGCAGAATAAATTATCCAGGCACTGGGTCTCCCTCCACACTGCAGGAGAACTAGTGAGTAAGTGGGGTTAGGTTTGCAGGAAGACCAAGTTGCAACCTCCAAGGGTAAAAAAATTAGGCTAATTGAGAAGTTCCAAAAACTGCAGTTCCTTGAATGACCACTTGAGGCTGGCTCAAAGGTGAGTCAATCCTCACAGACTCACATGTTAAAATGGCCAACTTAACAATGTAAACAAACATGTTTACATCCTGGTACAAATAATGGTTTTGGTCTCTACAGCTAATTTTGATCTTCAAGACAACTCTACCAGGAGTGAAGTTCTACTTGGCTGACCTGTTTAAATTGTAATGAAGCTTAAAGTGATGCATAATTAAAGGTGCGTGGCTGCTTTCAGTGACCGGAGGGCGCTGTAGCAGGACAATCCATGGACCACATCAGCCCCACTCCTGCTCCACCTCTACTCATTTCTATATTAGAGTTAGGTGGAGTCAGGCACAGGCACCACGCCGAGCTTCTGAACCGCTATTCACAGAGCTGTGAAAAAAAGTGACGTCACGGATGGTTCATCTATCTTTATATAGGCCGTCAACGACACAGATGAAGACACAGGGGGTGAGGATGAGCAGAGTGTGAAATGGAGATATGCAACTCTGGCATGGCATTACAGAAGAAACCCAGCGTCAAACTACACCTTTATGAACAGTGTTATCTCATTTAAATACATCAATATATCTTAAAATGTCAATAAAATGCCTGCAGCCCCTAAAACCAGCATCAGCATGAATCAATCTCTGCCATGAGGAACACACAACCCCTCTGTTCATATGCGCACAGAAGGCATTAAAAAAGGACAAATGGCAGCCAGGAGGAAAAATAATCACTTGTTTATCAGCCTCAGAAAGCAAATCTATTTTACACTGTGCTGTAGTTGGTGAGTTTGTCTGTGGGGCACGGCCTCTTAATGGGAACTCGGGGTGAAAAATGGACTGACGGACCGCTCTGAGTGAACTTAAAAAGGGAGAAACGTGTGTGTTTAGGACAAAAGTACGACACAAAGGTGATGTCGGTGATGACGAGCTCGATGCTATATTTGCTTTTTCACTGCCAGGTTGTGAGCACGTATGACGGTTCTCTCTGGGGGGGAGGCTGTACGTCTCTACAGAGGTGCTGAAGACGCCTAATGAGGAGGAAAACTCGGGCGGCGTGCTCACAGGTGACAGGTGCACACAGACACACACACACACATGGGTCCCAAACCGCAAAACAAAGCTGCACACATGTGTAGTTCAGGTAGTGCAGTTAACCACACACACACACACACACACCTCTTTGCATGATTGCGGTGCAGAGCGGATCACACACACACACCTACGTTCACACTGTTGGCGCACACCGTATGCAGACACACCCCTGCAGGAGTGATACAGTGTTTTCTGGAGACGATTCTGTCACAGCTCCAGACTGACGAGCAGAGCCGGGAATGCAGACGTGAGTGTGTGTGTGTGTGTGACTGTGGTGAAGTCGATGTCTGGATCGATGCGAGAGGCTGGGCGAGTCGTGCAGGGAAGCAGGAAGAGTATTATGATGTGCAGGAGCTCTGGTTTGTGATTTAAAACAAGCCAGATGATGGACTGAAACACGGTGTTCACTGTACCTTGTATGTGTTCATGTTAAAGAGTCATTTTCCAGCTTTGCTCAGCAATATCTGATTGTGAGAGTAGGAGCAGAGACACTAAATCATATCATTTTGTCTACTGTGACAGAGCCGTGGTGACTCAGTCAGCTAGAGCTGCAATTAGGGGCAGTTTGATTATTGATGATGCTACAGATTTATTCCTCACAGTCTCCCAGACACCAAAATGACATCTTCAGATGTCTTGTTTCATCCAAAACACAAAGATAGTCCACAGAAGACGAGTAAAACCAGCAAATATCCACGTTGAAAGCTGCAGCCAGTGAATGTTGTAAGTTTTTGTTCAAAATAAGTCAACAGAGAAAATTTTCATATCTCTGAAAAGTGAAAATGTGGAAAAGTGATTAGCAGTTTTCAAATAAGCTATAGAAACATATCAGGCAGCACAACAATGTGACTCAGTGACTTTTCTTTCATAGTTTTTGGTCAAAAATGGAAGTACAAGCTAAATCGGCTTTTGGATACCAAGAAAACACTCTAATTAGTACAATTAAGCATTTATTAATTAGATGCATGTGGAGGCCAGTCATGTAAAGATGAGATCATCCTTTATCCTCATTTACTTTCATTTACGTGTCTAAATCTATTTATTTGTGTGTGTTTTTCATTGTTAACATTAAAAGTATGACCTGTGCACCTTGAAAAACGGGCAAAAGTGGTTAAACTCAAATTAAACTTTTGTTCAGCATGCTGTTTATTAAAAACAGGTCATCAGAATTTACTAATAATTACCGATATCGACTGGAATGAAGCATTTTGTCGTGCTGAGTTTGTCTTTTCGCTGGATTTGTCGACAAAAGGAAAAATACGAAAGTTACTCCCTAAACTATCATCAAAATGTTTCAGCTTGATCCACTAATCTGTTAATCGGCTGTGTCGCTCTACAAGCAATCAAAGCAAACACATAAAAAAAACATTAAAAAGACGCAGCTTCCTCCAATAAGTTCAGTTTGACTTGCAAATGGTCAGTTTGTTTGCATGACCAAACTTTTCTGTCTGCAGATATAACAGCTTACATTCACATGAACTGGGCGGAACACACTTTGCCTTTTTTAACCCCAAGAGGACACCGTAGTTAAATAAAGTCCAGCATTTTGTCAACAGAGAAATTACTGCTAAAAATAAATGCTGGTTCAGTCACTTGCCTGTTTGCCGTTACCTCATCTAACCCAAAGACAGACGGCTTCTTACATTTTTTATGACCTAAAACTCGATGTAAGCTGAGAATCAGTATTTGACAACCTAAGTACAGTGCGACCAAAAGCCTAAACTGTAACTTGAACCACTGAGGCTCAGCCAGATGCAGATTAGAAGTCTATTTAATAACTACACTGCAGTCAGTCAGCAGAAAGTCACCACTACTGCAGGCGGCGAGTTCCTAAAAATCAACAAACTGTGTCTCTCCTCAGTCGGACAAAAACACACATTATTAAGCAGACAGGCTTGTGGCTGCTCCAATAATAGAAAGGTCTACACTTTCAGATAAACAGCTTGTGTCTGCTCCACACACCAGAGGCTGCCTGTTGAAAACTGGTGAGTTATTCTTAACGGTGCTGGCCGGGGGGAACAGCAACCAGCTGAGCTCCAGACAGAACTCAACCCTAAAAAACTGGAGAAGGCACTAAATAAAAGCCCAAAAGCATCACACACAGATGCTTATTCACATTTCTTCCCTGGATCGTTGCTGATACGTGACATCTAACAGAAATGACATTTGGAGCAAAGAGACCAATGTTGCAGGCAGCACAGTGGCTCGGTTGTTAGAACCGTCACACCTCACAGCTAGAGGATCCCTGGTTCGTGTCCCGGTTAGGACGCCTACGATCTTTCTGTGTTTTCTGTTTCTGTGTCTTTTGTGATAGACTGGAGACAAGTCCAGGATGGCCCCTGCCTTCACCTGAGTCAGCTGGGATAGGCTCCAGCCCCCCTCGACCCCACAGAGGATTAAGCGGTTTATACATCATGGATGGATGGAGATGGACGTTGCAGGTTATGTACGCTGCTGGATAAAAATGCAGTTCACTAAATGTAGTTAGCCATTTTTGTTTTTTTTTTTACCTGTGTGAAAAAGAATTTGAGGCATATGTGCCATTTCCTAAATATTTGTGGTCTTGAAAACTTGTGTTAAGATCTAACGGTCTTCTGTTTTAAAAACTTGGCAGCACTGTACAAAAACAAGACTCTGAACCCCAAAACCTGCCAGCAGGTTGGAAATGCTTGCTATTTTTTTTTTTAAAAATCTTCAAAATTTCACCATATATCATAGCAAGAAACTGTAAAAACCAGAAAAATCGCTGGAGATTCAAATTTCCGACAGCCCTTGAACTACTCATGTCTGACTTTTGGTGTTCTTTGGAAAAACAACCAAATCTAATCTTCAAATTGGGACATTTCATCAAAATTATTCTATTCAGTGTCTCATTTAAAAATCTGCTAAAAATAAACTGTTTGTAGCACCCAGATTCTTTAAAATACGAAAAATTCTGCGTTTCCCACCGCAATTGGGAAGCCATTATTGACTCAGCAGTGACCAACACTGACGTGACAAAAATTCAGGGATTTTCGGCTGACCTGGAATGAACTGCAGGCTTTGTTTACACAGAGCAGGCAGGGTAAATAAAATAGCTATAATAAGATAATATCTACAGTATGCAAAGCTACATTTTTCTCTGTTTTGGGTACTTGGAAAAATGCTGTATATGTTGATTCCACTCCTTTTTATGGGTGATGGCATTCTGACTTTGTTACACAGCACAAAATACAGTTTTGAGTTCTCTCTACTGTGAGCCATGGTTGTGCTGTTTCCATAGAGGTGCAGGACTTTATACTGTAGTTAAAAATGTAACAGGAATAAAAAAAAAACTCCCAGCAACTGTTTGGGCCTCAGAGAATTAAAATAGAAAACTGGGTAAATAAACACTTTCTCATTCTCAGTGAAACAATATTGTCATTAACGATCACCACCAGGGCAGATGAAGTGATGTTTGTTTTGCCTGGCTGATTTATCGAATCTGAATCAACTTTTTCCTAAAAATGTGCACTGCTAAACTGGCACTATCCATCCATTCCATCAGTCTAAATCACAAAAGCGATGTAACAGATGTCTTTCATTACACGCTCTCCAAAATAAATTTCTGGTATCTGTCAGGAGAATGTGACAAAGCAAAACCTAAAAAGAAATACAAACTGCGTAAAAATAAAAAAACAAGCAGCTCTCTGTCCTGAGAGAGCTGAACTCAGCAACAGTAGATCTCCCTTCCTCTCTTTCTCCTCCGGATTCGATTACAGGCTGATCAGGTTAACAGACAGGAGCATGCTGTGTGGCTTCATTTCATTAGACTTCAGGGCTTCTGAGCATTGGAGTCAGAAATCTACCTCTCAGTGCAATTTTGAGAAGCCGACCCGCCCGCCGCCGCTGCTGCTGCAGTTCACATATCAGTTTTTTTCAGGAGTCCAACTATTGCTCTGGAGACACATTAATGATAAATGATACACAAACAAGATGAGAGAAGCACATCCCGAATCCGAATGATCCAGAGGTGCACAATTCCTGCCAACTCTGTGCTTTCTGTTTTTGAAGCATGCAGTTACCACAGCAGCAGACAGGGGGCAGCACTGAGCAGAGCAGCAGAGACAAAAAGACAATGGGCAAACTGGAGAGAGTTATTGTGCAGGAGGAAGAGAGACAGAGAGACCTGTCCACATCATCATGACAATGCGTCAAGTGAACTGTTAATCCTCCATCTGGAGGTCTCTAAAGAGAAGAGGCCGCTCACAGAGGAAGAGGGAAGTCTAGACAAAAGCATTCCTCCCTTCCTGCCATCCATCTCTCTGATTAAGAATCTGTTTCATAACAGGCCCCTTCATTACTACTCACAACTAATGTTTATTCACATCTCTTTTTTTCCAGCCACTTCAAGCCTGGAGATCTGTCATAAAACATTACCTCTCCTGTGCCTTCTTCTGTTTGTCAAGTGAAATCCTGTTTCATTACTCAGAGCGCTGAAATCTTGGCAGACGGAGGCCCTGAATTTTATATCAAAGATGAACTTTATGTGCAGTATGTCCCACTTCTCAAAACAGAACTTAATAAAGCAAGCAAATGAGTAATAAAAACAACACCGAGGAGGGCAGGCTCCCTTCTCACATCGTTTAAACACATTTTCAGGCATATATTTTTAATTGGCCAGGTGCTATGCAGTGACATTTTTGTTTTGTTTTTTTAAATCAAGCTACTTGAGTACGAAGAAGCCCAGCAGACATCGTGTCATAATAAAACTGAGCTCTAATTGCAGGTTGAACTGCCAACAGTAGAGTCAATTAAAGCCAAGGAAATGTGACACAGAGAGAGCAGGAAGTTCATAATAACCTGTCCACCAACTTTAGTTCATCTATATTTAATTAAATAGCCACACTTATATTAAAGCTTCTGCAATGACAAATGAATGAGAAAGCAGCACAGATGGTGAATGAAATGAAATAAAATACACCCAGTAGACAAACAGGTGCTTCCAAAAATCACTATTGTAAATAAGCACTTCCCTTAATGCCACTTCTGCATCTGCCCCTTCACATCCTGCCTTCCTTTAACTTTCATTAACAGAAAAAAGGAGCAAATAAATGTATTTTTAAACAGTTTCTTTGGGGTAAAACACAGCAGTAGAAGCAGCAGCTGAGCTGACTGAGAGGAAAAGCATCTGACTTCCTCACTTTTTAGCGTCAGACAGCCCGAGCCCACATCAGGACACGTGACCCGGAGAGGAAATCATGTGTGTCCGACACACCACAACACAACCATGACCCGACCACATGGTCTGGTATCTGGGTCAGAGGTCAGCTGCTGTGCAGGGGGGGAGGAAGGGGAGGAGGGGAGACTCTCAGCTACAAATAGACCCACTATCAGGCTGCAAATGCAACTTATATGAGCACTGACGATAAAAACAAGAGCCGTGTTCATGGCTCTGAGGACGTCCTGAAATGCAGCATCACTTTCAGCTAAATGCTCACAAAGACAACACCTCCTTCAGCCCTTTTTAGACATGAGACACGTAACATTGCTTCATAACAAGTGACGGCACGCTGTAATTCAGATATACGTCACTTTCATTTCAATATTCTTACGACAGCAGTAGAGAAAAGGTACTAAACTAACAGCAGCTTATCAAACTGTCCACATAACTAATAGCCTTGCTTATTTCTGATTTCCTAAATTCCGTCCATGTGTGATAATTATCCAACTACTACTTCACTTAACATAAATAAATAAAACCTGGACAATGTGAGGATGGCAGCTGTCTAATAAATGATTTAACTGTGACTCTGTGTTTGACAGATGTGAAGAAAATTACACAGCCTTTGGATCCTGACCGATCCTGTCTCCATGTTGGAGATAAACTTATGAGTAATTAATGAAGTTACTGACATTGTTCCACTGTCTGATCCTGCAGGTATGTAATAAACTCAGCGGAAAGACTCTTACAAACAGCTGGAAGCAACAAACACAACTCTAGCTTTTGCTTACGTTTTTCTTAAAGTCAGTTTTCATCACAGTACAGTTCTATTTTTATGGAAATTTTAGCCAAAGGATACAAATTTTATAGCAAAGTGAACATAAATGGTGCGAACGGTGTCTCTTGAATCAATTTAAGTGCAAAAATGTAGAAAAAACCTTTCCGAATCACTTCACACAACTCGCAGGACGCCCCTTCTGCGCGAATATTTGTTATAAGTTTTTGCTTGTACTGTGTTGGGGGGAGGGAGGGACACCAGAGCGTGACACTGGAGTCGGCATGTCCGCGTACTAGAACCACGGCGGCATTCTAGAGCCTCAGCGGCGTACTACAGCCTCAGCAGCGCTCAGCAGCGCTCAGCAACTCTCAGCAACGCTCGGCAGCGCTCGGCGGCGTTCGGCAGCACTCGGTAGTGCTCGGCAGCGAACACTATTTGAATATCAAAATTATTATCTGTATACCACCACAACCAACGAATATTCCAATATTCAGGACCAGCCCTGATAAAATGTCTTCTTCTGACATGGCGTGGCACACTGGTCAGTGCCACGCAATGCTGCTTGTTTTTCTTTGCTTGCGCAGTGCTATGACATCACACACATGCGACAGTACCGTCGGGGAGGGGAGGGGTTGAGGAGCCAGGCATGAGCACAAACCACAACACACAGACCAACGGCAAAAACCAAGATTCAAAGCCTTTATTATTATCGGCTTATTTTATCAGCTGTTTTTTAAATTATCAGAATTATCAGAATGACGTCATATTTGCCAGTATTGACCGATGATTATCGGACGCCGATATTATCGTGCATCCCTACAAGTAACATAAGAAAAGCGACCACAAGTTCATTCAGACACCAAGCTAACACATTCAGATTAACAGAGTCGTTACATGCTGATGTTTAGCAGCTATAATGTTAACCATCTTCCTACTAGTTAGCATATATTAGCATGGTAACATCTGCTGTTCTGTCAGCAGATGTTACATGCTAATACATGCTAACTAGTAGCATGTATTAGCATGTAACATCTGCTGACAGAACAGCAAAAATAAAAATAGCATTAGTTTTACAGGAAAGGATGAAAAGTTAAGGCATCATAGAAGTTATTACAAGTGATCTAGGAGAACATTTCAGGGTTGAGACATTTCACTAAAACAGCAGTTATTAGCCTCATAGTGTGACAGGGAAAGTCAGAAGTCAGTGGGATACAACGTCTAGCAACATCTGGAAACATCTGCACAAAATCTCACAGCAGGAAATAGCTGCTGATATATTTCAGTCTGGATCAAAGTGGTGAACTGATCAACCAGGTGGTGCCTAGAACCACAATGTTAGCACAACTAAAAGCATCAATCAGCTCGTAATTTAATATTAAATGGTAGAAGGCAACTGATAAATAGAGAATAACTCATCACCACCATCAATAGCTAACCAAAGATCGATGACTGGCTCCTCCAGGTGAGCAAGCATTCATTAAACTGTACGTGAATGAAAAACGTCTTTATTTACGATTCGTTATTGAAAAAGTCCCGACTGAGGAAAGACATGTGAGCAAAACACCAGACTGCATGACGAGACCACAGCTAGTTTGCTTCAAGTGTGTGTGTGTGTGTGTGTGTGTGTATTGACCCAGTGCAGCTGTGCAGCATGGGACTTCTGCCAAACCCCTAACAGACAATTACCCCACTGTGTGTGTGTGTGTGTGTGTGTGTGTGTGTGTGTGTGTGTGTGTGTGTGTGTGTGTGTGTGTGTGTGTGTGTGTCAAACAGAGGAGTGTACATCACTAAAGCTGCCTGTCTGCTACTAGATGTGACCAGACTTTAACATGGTGAGCAGCTGCAGAGAAGAGTCGGCCCACTTAAAGGGAAAGTCGCACATTTTCTTTCATTTGCAGCAGGCAACTTGCTAATGCTGTGTGAAAGATTCTGTATTTAACGAGGGACTTATCCAGTTATTAAGTAAGAATGCAAAACATTACAATCGTATATCCATAATAGTCTTCTGGAGTCAAATGCGGCCCCTTCAAATTGAACCAAAAAACCCATCAATATGTTTGAAAGGCGTGTTTGTTGTGTTGTTAAATCCCCAATATTATACAATTTATTATAGCCAGCAACTGTGAAAACAGAAGAACCAGTCAAGATTTTTAATTTTCCAATAGTTCTTTAGCCTCTCATATGTAAAATGCCATTCAGTTGGGGAACTTAAAGAAATCTAAACTCAAAATTCCTTCATTCTACATGTTTAATTTGAAAATTTGCCAAAAAATTAACAATTAATACTAAAGAGATTCTGTAAAAACCAAAAAATTCTGTGCTCTGTGGCACAGCAGAAAAAAAAACATTAAAGACGCAGCTGTGACCAACAGTCATGTTAAAAAAAATCAGGGACTTTTTAGCTGAACTGAGCTGAACTTACACAGAGCAGATAGGCCACAAGCACAGAAACAAACTACATATGCAAGCAGTAAAATATTTATAGCATGTACAGCCACTATATCCAAGCACTGGGCACTGGGAAAATGCTGTGCATGTTGATTCCAGTGTTTTTAATGAATGTAAAATAATTAATCAAAGAAATTCAACTTCCTGCACAAAAGACATTATTGAGTTCCCACTACTTCTTGTTATATGTTCCATAGAGGTGCAACACTTTATATTATAGCAAAAAATAAACTACAAAAGCACTCAGAGAGCGCAGACCTCCGCCAAGCAGCTTCAGTCCACCCCAACACAATCTCCCAACAACAAAGCATCCTTAAAAAAAGTTAATTTTCCGTTAATCACTCTCACACTGTAGCACTGCTGTGGTCGAGCATGAGCGGCCGACACCCACCATATATGTGCAATGCACTTTCCTACCACAAGGCGGCACTGCAAGGCTTTCTAACACTCCCAATGTTAGAGAATCTTTTTAAAAAATCCTGGATCCAGACGGTGATCCGGATCACTATCACAATCTCTTCACTTGTTCCTTGTGTCATTTCACACATGTCCTGAAAATTTCATCCAAATCCGTCCATAACTTTTCGAGTTATTTTGAACAGACAAACAAAGAAACAAACAAACCAACACCGGCAAAAACATAACTTCTTTGGCGGAGGTAAAAAGTTTCAATTAGTTAAAATCCGCAAAAAAGAAACACCCAGAAACCACCTGGGCTTCAGAGGCTCAAAAACAGAGGAAACTAGCAATTCATCACATTTGAAAGGCTACATCCAGCAAACATTTGACACTTTTTCATGACAACTTAATCAACTAATCAATCAACTCAACAATACTATTCTGATCTACGTTGAGACAAATACTCTCAGAAGTTAGCTGTATTTTTACTGCTAAAGTTGGAGATGATAAGATTATTCAAATAGTCATTTTTTAAGCTAGCTTGCCAAATATTTGCCAGTTCCAGCTTCTCAAATATTATGTTTTATCAAATTTAAACTGGCATGGCAAATTCTTACTGCCTTTTTAATTTACTAAACAGTTCAGCAAGGAAATAAACAGTGGATTGAAGGATAAAAGCGGCATAAAGTCCATTCCATACAATATTTTCATACATGCTGTCACCTCTTGCTGCAAAGGGGTTGCTTTTACTTCTAATACTTGCTTTAATGAAGAGAACCATAAAGTTTGAAGAGATTCTTCCATCAAAATCTGCCTTTTTCCACCCTAATCTCTGAATTCTACACCTCCTTTATCATCTTGTTTGCTTGTTTTAATCATATATACAATAACTTACCAATATTAAAATGCTACAGTTCTCTGAGAGCCTTCCAGGTTATATAAAAAGTGGCTGAAACAGAACAAATCCAAGCCTCGCTGCACGACTGGAAGCTGCTAACTGATGCTAGCTCAAATGCGAACTTGTGAAATATTTGCTGGTTCCAGCTTTAAAACACATAACTTTGGGCTCTGGGACATTTTAACTGCCATTTTTTGGCAATTTATAAACTACACAAGTTAACAATAAAGGTAAACAGCAGATTCAAGGATGAAAAAGGCAAAAGGTTATTAATTGCACCGGTTTCCAGGCAACATTTCCAGATATGATGCTGGATTTTGCTGCAAAGGGATTGTTGTTGCTTCTAATATTTAATTTCTTAAAGAGAATTATCAAGGTTAAAGTAATTTCTCCATCAAAATTAGCCTTTTCCACCATAATCTCTGAATTTTATAGCTCCCTTACATGTTGAGGAACATCTTGCTTGCTTGTTTTAACCATATTTTCAGTAACTGGGCCCACGCTGCATGTCTCTGAGAGCCTTCCAGGGTTATAAAAGTGGCTGAAACAGAACGAATCCAGGCCTCGCTGCACGACTGGAAGTTGTTAACTGTGCAGCACTGAGTCATATTCCTGAGGTGTCTGTTAAAAGTGAGCATCATGAAGTAAGGCCGAGGCTGCGTCATCCCCGCAGACAGAGGAGGGGTGTGGTCGCCTGTTTCCTTGGCACGCCACACCGGGTTTCCGTGCCCACCTTGCTTTAATGCAGCCCACAACCTCTGGACGAGCTCACACACTGCAGAGCTATAAGCGCCCCCCCTCCACACGCATGCACAGGAAAACCCCTCTGGTTGCAGCCAGCGATGCAAGCCACAGACTCTCCCCCCTGATAGAGCATCTGCCACGTGTATGTTCATATATGTGAGCTTGTAACAGCGAGAGAAAGGCGACCACCTCTATGTGCAAGTGTGTGATTAATACCCTTAAAGAGTGAATCTCTATAATTCACCCTGCTAAGTCACTGAAGGCTAACCTGTCACAGGAGTTGTGTGTGTGTGAGGGTGTGTGTATGTGTGTGTGTGTCCACAGAGTAATCAGGACTCTCCAGCTGCTTCCTGCTCGGCCCAGGTGCTCAATCAAGCCCTTTTTCTCTCCATTTAAAGGCCGGGCCCCTCGGCAATAGTAGGAACTATAGAAAAGCTGACCGGCCTCCCTATTCGCCTCCTACGACCTACACACAGAGAAAAGACTGCGATTTTAAATTGGACCTAGCAGAAGGTTTGTCATGTAGCTTAAAGGGATGGTTAACCTTTTTGAAGACAGCTACACTCTAGCAGTCACGTCCTGTTTACTATATGCTGCATTCACTGCTATTTTATTTGAGTTTTTTGAGTTCTGAATGTTACATGGCGGCCAAAGAAACTCCAAAAAAGTAGTTATGTCCATGCCATATGCACCAACGTCCACTAAACCCCACATAGTAGCAGCTGCACAACACTACAAACTGTCACGATACCAAAACTATGACTATGGCACGATCCCCGCCTGAAGAAATCGATACTGAAAGCAAAAATCGAAAACACCAGGAAAAGTAGAGTAATAACAGAACATGAAATTAATTTTCAAAATAACTACAAAAGAATAACCGCCAGTGCACATTTTAATCACACACTTTGACTGTTTTGCAGGAAGTCAAGCTGCTCAAACGTCTCGACTCCAAACACCACCTCCCCGGCTTTTTGGAGCCCCGACGAAATCACATTAACATTATTGCAATAATTATTTTTATTAGAACATTAGCCTGTTCTCCTTCATTTTCATTTTAACTGGAATTTGCTAAATAGAAAACTAGGAAATGTGCTCTGAGTGCAGACTTCTAACAAGGTTTGCACTAACTTGAGTCATTTTTATTGCACTCGTAGTGTGCAGGTTAGTAATCGTGGGTATGAGCACTTTCACTATGCAGTGCAGGACTTGCAGTGAGTCATTTATGCTTATTGTTTTCATTCTAAATACAACTGTTCATGTGCTGTTCAGTTAAAGAATCGGTACTAACAGGATTTAGTTTCATTTTTAATGGCAACACTTTTCCAGTATCGGCATAACAGTGCAGCTCTAGATACAAGTGATGACTCAAAATGGTTCAAATCTCAATTTGTTGCTCTCTGTTTAGTAAAATGTTGAGTGTCGGTCGCATGAGTGCACAAGAGGGTTATTTGGGAAACATAAAGTAACTGCCTCTTATTTAGTGCGGAGACACAGAAGTGGTGCATACTGTGATGATGCGTCCAGTAACAACGTGACGCCACAAAGGGTTTAGATTTCTCAATTATCTTTAGACAAAATCACCAGGTCTCTCATGTACATGTTTACAAGGCAGGTAAAGAAAGAAAACATTACAAGAATCAATGAATAAAACATATTTCAACAGCACAAATCAAACTAAAAGGCTGTAATAGACATTTTTACTGTTTTGCTAGTGTAGAGGAAACACTACAGTAGAAGAAAAAAAAATACACAATCAATACTTCAAATGTCTAATCATGTCTGCATTGATTATCTGATCACATAAACAAGCAACTAAACAGCTGGCTGCATGAAAGAAACAGCTTTTTATCTATTATTTACCGTTACCAGTCTTGGCAGGTATCCAAAAGGGTTCATTTGAGAGTAACTACCTGCTCAACCCTCCTCAGTTCTCTCTGTGTGTGAGAGAATCGTCGTGAATCTGGGTTAGTCCCACTGAGATCAAGGATCCTCTTTACAAGGTTGACCTTTCAGCACACCGCCGCCAGTATCAAGTGTAAGCGATTGATTTGAAAAGTTCCCTTCCACTCTGGGGGGGGGAACAAAAAGCTACGTGAGAGCAGCATTTCACTGGACGGAGTCTAGGCTTAGAATTTCTTTGGCTGCATGATTTTTGTATGTAAACACATTCCTGAAGCACAATACGATGTTGGTCTCTGTTGCTGCTCAGTTTATTGGATTTGATAATATCGAAGAGGGACGTGACATGAGTTCATTTGACTGCATTTTAGCTCAAACAATTGTTTCTAAGGGAAACCTCATCACTGGTGATAAGAGGTCGGCCTGCAGTTACCACCAAGAGAAGAAACAACCATTTTTAAAGTGGAGAAGACGTGTCAGGTGAGCAACACACCAGGAGCATGCTCATTGTTTTCTTTAGCATACATGAGGTTGTGCATCAAGAGTTCGTCCCTCAAGATCAGACTGTAGACATCAACACAATCGTCACTCCCCACCCACCCTACCAGGACTTTTCAGGAGATTCAGCGTTTATCACAGAAGGGGCTTTACATATTTACAAAATGGGACTTCCAGTGACATTCCTAGCGTTGCAGGAGCACTGGGAGCAGTGCATCGCTGCACAAGGAGACTGGCAGCCAAACTTCAACCACCTACCGTTTTTGGATTTCTATAGTCGCAAATTCAAAATGTTTTGATCAACCCTCGTATTACAATGATACAATTTAGGAATATTTTTGTCCACAGTACTTAAAATGAGGACTAAATTGTGCTCGAATATTGTGAATTCATTTGCAGTTTGTGACAGAAAGCCTTGAAGAGAAGCAACATTTTATTAGCTGGTGGAAAGACGGTGAAAAAGGCCAAAAGCTTAAGCTCTGGACGTACAGCAGCGCTATGAGTAAAACTGCAGCTATTAAACTAAAAAGTGGTGACATGATATATTATATGAGATATGATATATGACATGGCATGATATCTGATATGAGATATGATATATGACACGATATATGATATGACATGAGACATGATATGACATGATATATATTACATGAGATATATGAGATATGATACGACATGAGATATGACATATGATACATGATATGATATATATTACATGAGATATGATATGACATGAGATATGATATATGATATGAGACATGAAATGATATATGATATGAGATATGATACGACATGAGATATGAGATATGATACATGATACAATATATATGATATTATATATGATATATGATATGATATATATGACATGAGATATGATATGAGATGATATATAACACAATATATGATATATTATATGACATGAGATATATGTGACATGATATGAGATATGATATGATATATATGAGATATAACATGAGATATGATATATGATATAATATATATGATATTATATATGATATATGATATGATATATATGACATGAGATATGATATGAGATGATATATAACACAATATATGATATATTATATGACATGAGATATGATATATGATATATGACATGAGACATGAAATGATATATATGAGATATGACATATGATATATGATACAATATATATGATATATGATATGATATATATGACATGATATAATATATATGACATGAGATATGAGATATGATATGATATATAACACAATATATGATATGATATTATATGACATGAGATATGATATGATATATATGAGATATGATACAATATGTGATATAATATTTGATATGATGTATGATGAGATATGATATGACATGAGATGAGACGTGATATGATATATGATACAATACATGATATGATATTTGATATAATATATGATATGATATGACATAATATATAATATCTGATATATGATACATGCTATGATACAATATATGATATGATTTGTACTTGGATAATCAGAGGAAAATTTGTGCCAGACTTGAAGAGTTCGCACTTGTCAGTGTGATCCATCGACTTCCAGACAGAACTAATCACATTTACCTGAACAAGAAGCTCCTAGACAGTAATTCAAGGGGAGTCACACTGAGGATAATATATCATTTCCAGTAACGGGAAAGGTTTACTTGTGGTCGTTTCTGCCATCAAACTAGAGGACGTAGTAAAAAATGCAATGTCAAATTTGAAAAAGCTTTAAACCACTCAAGCCAAATCCAATTTTAATATCCACATTAAACATACAAGAGGCAGAGAGAGGCCAGAGGGATAAATTCCACTGCAACAAGATGCCCTTAAAAATGATTCATGACTCTAATAGTAACATAGCATGTTATATATTGTTACAGAGTGCAGCAAAATGTTTCCAAAAGGCGAATTTCTCATCTGGAAATTAATCTGCTCTGAAAAATTTTCTGTCAAAATGCACTTGAAAGAAAGATTCAGGCCCGAAGTGACTCTGAGATCAAACTTCCCAGATGATGTCAGGTGACTTACAGGTAACGGGCGGCACTAAACTGTGGCTGATGTAATTTCCCCAAAGCTTTCCCTTACTGAAAACTGTGTGTGACTCATGAGACCACACTACACCTGGTTAACCACTGACATCACCATGACCAGAGTGTGTGTGTGAGAGTGTGTGCAGCTGTTTATATAAATGCACATTCATTTTTGTAGTATGGTTTGAGTATCAAGGCAAAAAAATGACCATCAAGACTTAGAAAGTATACATGTGTACAAAAAACTTTAAAAACAAAACATCATCCTATATTTCCTGTAATCTCAAAGACAATCTCATGAACTTTACTACAGATATATTTTAGGATTTACTAGGGATCAACTGATTGGGTGTTTTAAAGCTGATGCTGATGCCAATTAGCGGTGGGCAAGAAGGAACCTGTCCTTCATAACTACGCTTCTTCACTAATAAGGATGACTTTAACTGAATTTGAGTTTGTCTCCTGCAGATGCATCTCTTCTGTTTTCTTTATCTTTTTCTGTTCTTTCACTTTCATTGCTCACTAAGGTCCACATCTTAAAACATCATTAGTTAGTTATTGTTTTCCAGACTCTGTGTCAGGGTAATCTGCCTTCTAATTTAGCCGCTAGCCGTTAGCGTAGCCTTAGCCACTGTGAGAGGAGCTAATTTCCTGGTTTGTGTTTCTTGTTCAGTTTTTTGCTTACTTGAGAGACATTTCTGAGACCACAGGGTGACGACAGACAGAGAGGAGGCTGCATCAGGCCTGAAGTAGCGCATTTAGTTTATCAATAATCGGTCAATAATAACACAAATGCTGATAATGGGAAAAATGTCAACTATCGGTTGATAATCGCTCTATGCCAGGGGTGTCCAATCCTGGTCCTCGAGGGCCGCTATCCTGCATGTTTTAGATGTTTCCCTCTTCCAACACACCTGATTCAAAAGATCAGGATCGTTATCAGGCTCCTGCAGAGCTTGATGATGAGCTGATCATTAGAATCAGGCAAACACGCGGGATAGTGGCCCTCGAGGACCAGGATTGGGCACCTCTGCTCTATGCCTTGGATTTAAACATGCAACAAGGAAGCAACAGCTACATTAAAAATGCTAAAATTCAGGAAGACCAGTTTAGATCTAAAGATTCAAGTCTCATGCTTAAATTGGCCTGAGAAAATTCAGATCTTGATATAATTCAAGATTTAAAACTCAGAGGACAACAAGTATAAGCAAATCTTTATGGGCTATTTCCTGCTTCTATATTTAATGTGCTTTTATTACTTTATTTGTGTGTGCATGCAGTGTTTTATACTGTTGGAATCAGAGGTCAGAGCTGCTCAAGGACACGCAAAATAGTCATAAATTCTAATCTGCAGGTAGTCGAAGAGTGTCACGAACATGTACAATAATCAACAAAATTAAATGTATTTTGTGAAAGTCCGTTTTTTAGAGCATCAGGTTAATAACAGACACACTCGCTGAATATCTGTGTGTGTAATGAGTCATTCCCTACAGGGGGTGGCAGTACACCGGGGCATTACATAACCTGCTCAGCTCTGATCTCAGTCCTGCTACAGCTGCCTGGAAAATCCACCGACTTCACTGCACCTCTGCGCTACATCATCATCTGTCTAATCAAGTGGAGTTCATCAGCGAGTCATATTAGCTCTAATGGGCGATGAGGTATGGACTGAAGCTGCTCCAGGGCAAGATTTTTTAAATCACAATCCTCCGGTCTCATTAGTCTCCCTCAAAGCGGGGCTTGCAAAGTTGGAGAGGTCATTTGAAATTTGCTCGTTCTGCCCTGTTGTCCGCTTGGTTTAAAAAGTCAATCAAGGCTTTTTGAAGAAATCAAAATCATCTTCTAAACAGCAAGGGGGAAAAAATGTAAAAACTTCTCTGTTTACTTCACGCCAAATCATTTTCTTCCTGTTCAAAGGCTTCACAGATCAGCCAGACTCCGGAACATCATTAAAACCACCCAAACCAAGAGCGCTAATGATGCAGCTCAGACTGAAATGTACATAAAGCCTCAGATGAACTTCTGCAGCTATTTAAAGGAAGTTTCTGTAATCACAATCAGCCAGTAAAAGAAAATCCAAACAGCTCACCAGCGCTGCAAGACATTAAAAAGCCCACTGATGTTTAGTTATAGCAAACACAGAAGGATCATATGAGCAAATGCAAAAATCTGACCTTTGCATTTGTGTAAACATCTGATTTTGCTCTTAGTGCATTAAACGTCTACTACCAGTTAATTCACGCAAAAAAACAGATACCAGATGGAGTCAAATGCACGGGTACAAACTTGAAAGAGACATGCTGCAACTGTGTAAACAGGTTGCACAAATTACTAGAATCAACAGCTTATTTCTGTTCACCTGAAACTGTCTGTTTCTGTTTCACCTCAGAGTTCCCTGCATGTCCAGAGCGCTGCTATTACCCAGATATATATCAGCAGCAGCGATCAAAGTGAGCCAAGTTTAACTTTAAACATGTCCCGAGCATTCCTTAGTGAAAGATTACTGACATTAAACTAACATTACTTTTAAAGCATACAAAACACAGCTACAGACCAGAGTCAAGTTCCTGTTTTCTGTGCATTTGGAGTCCATGAAGCCCTTTTCCGTTTAGAAAACAAGAGACAGGATGCATACTGTACCTACTTCTTCTGTACTGGAGTAAACTGAGAGTGTCTGAGCGTAACGGTGAAAATTATGTTTTAATTGCATTTTTAAAGGCGCGATCAAAAGGGAAACTTTGCCACCACATTTCGAAACACTGCATAAAAGCCTGCATCACAGTTACACTGATTGACAAGTCCCTTTACATGACTTCTAAAGCTGGAAAACGGCTAAATTAATCGGTGTACAAACACAGAAAATGTTTAATTATCCTCTTCAAGTTTCCTCCTTTGAGAAAATGTCTGGTAAAGGTAGAAAATGGCTAAATTAGTTGGTTTACAAACACACAAATTGCATTTTTATCATCTTTAGGTTTCCTCCTTTGAGAAAAAGCTTGGCAAAATGGTCAAAAACTCCAAACAGAGTCTTAACAAATGAAGGTTTTCAGCTGAAAGCTGGTCTGTTTTTCTGTCGCCAGTCTGAAGGCATTTCTCTGCGTGAACCCTGCTCTCTGACCTCTGACCCCACAGGGGGGGAACCAAGACAAAAGAAGCAGAGCTTTTGTGAGTGAAGCTCCACGGTGAAAGGCAGAGCCGAAATTTCCCACTGAGCCTGTAAGTCTGTAAAAAGCGATCCGCCGAGTCGATGCATCTTTGGCGTTCACCTGCCACACTGGCTTACCGCTGTTTGCCTAACAAACACACTCCACAGCGTGTGTGTGTGTGTGACAAGTGTACGATCAGCAGGATTTAACTCTCTCTGACAACAACTGGGTCACACGCTAACACGCCGCTGTTAGGAATTCATTCCCCCTACAAGCATGGAGACGTACAGTATAAACACAGCTTTGACCTACATATCAGCACGTCACAGTCTAACCTTGTCATGTGTAATAAAACGTGTCACATGTCTGTCTTCGCCGACGCACACCTACAGCTCTCCTCGTCTCATAGTGACAAATGCAACCTGAACAATAAGCAGGCGTCCACATGCAGGAAGTGACATACTGGGAAGCGAAGGGTTAACGTGGCGAGTGGTCACTTCCTGTTTACCTTAGTACCTTCCCTCCCCCTTGTCTTCTCCTATAAACCCAGACCTCCCCTCTCAGCGCTGCTCTGCTTTCACTCAGTGAATAACGGCCAGTACAGACGCACCTCCCATGCTTTGAGTTGAGCTGATATTCTTACACCTCAATGACCTAATCTGCACTGAAGATTAAATTTCAAAGCAATGAAGAAGGATGTGACGTTATGGTTTAATATAGACACCGTGGTGACTGACTGCACTACTGCTTATTTTAAATAGCAGCAACATTTAATGATATTCGACTTTAATATGAAGGAAGTGTATTTTCTGCACAGCTTTGCAGGATAGCAGAACAAACTGTACGAATGTCACAGCATAAATAAAAGCTACGGCTCATTTTAGCTGCATCGAAATGCAAACAGCATAAAGACACTTAAAGGTCCAATATAGTGAAAATCCACTTTTAATGTGTTCTGGGATTGTTATAAACTAAAAGCCACGAAGATGATCTGTCATTAATCAAAGCACCCCACGACTAGTTTACCGCTGAGCCTCACCAGCAAGGCACACTGTAAAAAGTGAATGCTTTTAATAGGTTTAAACTGCAATTTTTTTGAAGAATTTGCTATTATTTTCCGTGTTTTGTGAAGCTACAGATAATATCTAGTAAGGCAACAGAAAAAAAAGTATAAATTTTCATGTTGACTGTAAAAAAGAGGCTTTAAATTGTGCATAATGTCCATTACGCTGTTCTACTGTACTTAAATCTGCAAAAAATAAAATTGTTTTACAGATATTTGTCATCATTTTAACATTTTTTTCCCCTTTTTGTTGTATTTTGCACTGAATCTAAACAGGAGCTGTCTCTAACTCTGCACAACCCTGCCCCCACACTGCCATCTGCTTCCAGGTGATTCATTCAGAATGAGCAGCTGCCTCCCAGTCCACCAGGTCTGTTTACTTTCCAGAGCTGCTCTTGCTACCTCTGTTCTGCTGCCGGCTGCAAGAGTGAGCACAAGAGTCTTCGCGCACCCCCAGCATCTAAGGAACGGAAGACCCAGTGGATTATTTCTCTTTAGTGTCACCTCAACAATAGGAAAAGCCTTAATGTTAGCATGTTGTGCGGCTAATGTGGCTAATGTTAGTTTTGATCGAATGCCTACAGGTTGGAGCTTTAAACAAACTGTAACGCTGAGGACATTCAGAGATGTTGGAAGCTTTAATTTGAACCAATAAATAAAGAATATGTGTGGTTTTATGTCATGAGTGCATGCTAATCGTGTTTCAGCGCAAAACTCAAAACTCAAGACAGTATTTACATCTGTTTGCTTCTCTCCTGCTCTCTGTGCTCACATATATACTGGATATCAATACAGCCGAATATCCAATAAAGCTGTTCTTATTTACATACTTTTCTGTGCAGTATTTTTAGCTAAAACATTTTAAAAACACACTGTTTGGACATGTAAGACTTAAAAAGGGGGGCACACTACCTTAAAGGACCTTTTCCCTGTCAATGCAGACTCTAATACCTCAGCTCAGGATATCTTGGGATGTCATCACCAAGTTTCTTCGCCCCCAATTTGATCCGAGTCGTTTAATCCTCAGTATCTGCTGATATCGACTCTCAGTCCAATATCACACACACCTTCAAATACACACTTCAAGTACAACAAAAGTTATTAAAATCAATCAAAAGTTTATGACAACTGCAATGCAATACGGAAAAAACTGCATTTCTGCATCCAAGCTGATCCTTAATGTTACATAGGTGGTCACAAACCTTGTTGTGAAGCAATACAGACTGAAAAAAATAATAATCCACTCTAATAAACCACTGTAAAACAGCATTACAGCATGTCTGCAACACCAAGCGTTCAAAAGAATCACTTATTAGTTGAAAAAATGGCCATCAAAAGTCTGGTAGTTTTTTAACTTATCTAAGCAAAGCCTTTGTGCATCAATTTTTTATTCGATCAAACCATTTGTAGGGAAACGAAGTAAGATACTGAGCAAGCACCACTTCAGTTTTGGTAAATTACTAGTGTCAGTAACAAAAAAATCTCCACTGGTGTCACTTTTCATGAGTTTATCATCACTTGACATGATAAAGTATGACAGAGAGAAACACAGACAGCCTCGGAGCGGTGGATGTAGGTCTGGAGCCGTTTTCTGGCCTAATGGACCGATTCCTTTCTCGTTTGTCACCCGCTCACTTCTGATTCACGTCTCGGAAACGAAAAAAAAAAAAAAAAAAAGAAAGCACATCGGAGCGGCTGGTGGAAACTCCCTGCTGCCGGTCCAGTTCTTTTTTAAACGCACGGGAGGAGAAACAGGAGTGCACACTTCAAAACAATGAGCACCTAACAGCCTGCAGCCCCGGCGAGAGACGGAGCGTTTGAGGGCCGACTGGGCGAGCCGTCGATCACATAACATGCACTGTCATACTCGCTCGTGAACTCCCACCCGCCTCCCACTCGCTTTCTCTCCTCCTACACACATCATAACACACACACTCGTCCTCGCACAACCACTCCGGCAGGGCGGCTCCCGTCTTCCTTCACCACAGCGGCTGCAGAGGAGAGCTTAAATTTAATTTAATACTACAGAACATGCATTAATCTGCCGCATCAGGAGGCACACGCACACTAATCTTCTCTGCCAGAAGGCCATCCATACCAGCTCTACACCTGGATTAAATGGTTTCATACAGTAATCTATCACGGATGATTTATTGCGTTCGGCTACTGTTTGTACACCGAACTCCCTGGGTTTTACCTCCTGCGTCTCAGTTAAGTCAGCGAGCAGAGCAGAGCCTCAGACAAAGGCCAACAAGGTCATGATTAATGAGTTTGTATTTGGATTCTTGCATAAAATGTTATTTGCATTGGATTAACGCGGCGGCTATTTTTTTCAGGAGGGTGTTCAGTCTGAGAAAATGTCACAAAAATGTCAACAGTCCAACATTCAAAGAGGATTCAGAGGAGGGAGAGGAAATCAGCTCCGACGTGACGAATTTCTGCTAAATTTATTGTGGTTACAACAAAGAGAGAGAAAAAAAACTGCTTCACTGGAACCGGAGCCTTCGAGTTACTTAAAATAGAAAGCGCTTACGTTTTTGTGGTCTGATGCCATTTATTCAGATTAGCAGGTTGTAAAAAAACACAAAGGGAAGAAAGTCGACATTTACTGCCAACAGTTGTTTACTTATTTCCTACTAAATACAACCAGAGTTTTTTGAGAGTCCGATCTGGGTTCCAGACTACGACCAACTGGCTGCATATGCGACTTTTATTTTTTGACGTGGTTGCATTTGTGTGTTTGCATCATGGTCGCTCGGCTGATTTGGTGCCACTTTGGCCGACATGGTTAGATCCTGTGGCTGAAGGTCATACTTTCTCTTCCTCATTGCCTCAGTCAGTCTCTCCATGTGTGACATGAAATAACAATGATCAAACAACCTACGCCTGATCATTCTGCAAAGCAATATGAGAAGAGATCAAACCAAATGTGCCGACATGATCAACTGAGAAAGTTAAAAAGTGTAAACGTCAGTAAGTTAGACTAATAGTGAAAAGGGGAAATGATCACTAGATAGCAACTTACCATTAAGACACAGTTTCGTTTTGCACTGCTGATACATGCGATGCTACATGTGCTGTCGACAGCGCTGAAAGGACTGTAAACAACAGAGCCAGAGCTGCTCTGCCCGGACAAACTGTGTGATGACACAGTTTCTGAATTTCTACAAGCACCTTTTTCTGCATTATGTTCAACAAAAGAGAGTTTTCATATGGCTGTAAAACAGACAACATGTAAGCCAAAATCACATATTAATAGGCCAAATTGCTTGGCCAGTATCTATTATAAGCAAATACTGGCCAGGTATCTGTTGGCCAGATATAGATACCTTTATCTACACAACCAGCCACAACATCATGACCACTGATAGGTGAAGATTATCATTGATCATATTGGTACTATGTGGTGTTCTGATGGAAAACCTTGGATTTTTGATGAGACTTAGACACCCAAATAAACATTGTCCCTTCATGCTAATGGAAATCCCAAATGTCACTGCAGGAAAATGCACCCCACCACATGGAAACAACATCAACCAATCAGGAACATGTTGAGGAACATGACAATGGTCCAACATGTTGATTTGACCTCCAAACTTCCTACACCCCATTCTGATCAAGCATCAACAGGATGCAGTGGAACGAGTTTGATTGACAGAGGCTCCACTGCACAAGCCAGAGTACCCAAAGGATCCAATGCCAACATCCTGGTTCCAGACCCCATAGGACACCCTGAGAGGTCCTCTGGTCCATGTCCAATGGTTCAGAGCATTTTTGAGCACATAAAGATTACCAACACAGTATTAGGCAGGTGGTCATAATGTTATGCCTAATCGGTATACACACACACACACACACACACACACACATATATATATATATATATAAACACTGACAGGTAAAGTAAATATCATTGACCATCCTGTTACAGTGTAATGTTCAGATGGAAAATCTTGGGTCCTGGTGTTCATGTGGATGCTACTTTGACACGTACCACCCACCTAAACATTGTTGAACACCCCCTGCATTACACAACGCCCCACCACACCACAAAAACCGCTCAGTTCCAGCTCAAGAAACACAACAAAGAGCATAAGGCACCTAAACAACCCCAATCCATGGAGGCCCCGCTCTGCAACCCGCAAGACCTAAAGGATCCAGAGCAGTTTTGGCAGCACAGGGGGGGACTCAAACTGTACAAACAGGCAATTTAAATGTTGTGGCTAACAGGTGTATGTGGATCTACATGTATGTATGTATAAATTTACATATCTGTTCCTGTATTTTTGCAGATAATTATATTCACGTCCATGTGTTTGTAATAAGCACCATAGTAGAACTGCAACAAGTCAATCACTTAGGAAGCTGATCAACAAAAACTAATCAGAAGCTTCTCTAACACTTAATACAGCTTCTCAGATATAAGGATTTCTTGATTTTATTTCATTTATGACAGCAAACTGAATATTTCTTAGGGATTTTGAACATTTGAAGGTCATAGATTTTCTGGCATTTTATGGATCAACTGAGACGGAGAAACTAATCAGCAGAATATCCTGTTCATTGTAGCACCACAACATAGACTAGCCGTTATCCTGTGATCTAGTTCTCTGTGTGTTTACATGTTTCACTAATGAGTTCAATCCATAAATTATAAATCCTCATATTTGGAAGACTGGATGCTGTGTGTGTCCCACTTCTTGCACTTTCCCTCACCTTCTGACACTAACTTCTACTTTTTTATGAGCTTTAAATCTCCCACAGTTATGTGTAATAACAAGCCAAGGAGCGGACTCTAAAAACCGCAGGCTGGTGTATAGACGTAATATACTAAAGTAAGGATGAGACACTTTAATGTGTGTGATTCAGGCTCCTCTACTCATCCTAATATGTCAGCCTGCTCAATGCATTATTGATGAGGTATAGAAACTGGTCCTTCTGCCTTATTCAGGGTGGATTTCATCCTATTTGACAGACTTGTTTACCAGCAGACATTTTGACTTGTCATCGTAGGAAAAGCACAGGTACTGCTAACAACTTCAACAATGGCTCTGATCTATTCACAAGTCCCATGACAGTGTTACAAAGAGCCACCAGGAGCCTGAAACTGAAGCAACTAATTTGAATTACGTCATCTTTTCTAATTTATAACATCTGCTCTGTCTTTTTACTCCGACATGTTCAGATGTCTTTTGTTAATCAGCAGTGAAAAATGACACATCTAGGAAAGAACACGCTGCTCCTCTGAACATCACAGCTCTGACTGACTTTACATAATTCGGACTAACAGTTATTTTTACGCTCAAATAGTCTGACAGTTCGTGTTCCAATTAATTGTTTGCTCTTATGACATCCAAAAAGAGCAAATGAGTTAATTACTGAGCAGAAATAACTGCAAATATTCACTTCACATATTGTGAAGCCAAAACCATTTAATTTTGCCATTTTGGTTAAAAAAAATAATTACTTATTGATGATTTAATTATTAAATTTCTTGTCTATCATCAACTAATCAATTAATCGACTACTAACCTCAGCTCTAGACAAACCGTGATGCTATCTGGTTACATTTAACCAGATATAGACAACAAAAAACACACCAGCAAGCAAAGAAAATCAAGCAGCTCAGGGCAACACTGCCAATTTTAGATTTACTGACACTATTAAACCTCTGAACAGCTGCATTTTTGGCTCCTGTCACCTTTTTCTTCACTGTTGGCTCATTTTTTACTGCAAAATCTATGGAAACAGCAGAAAAGGGGACACAGAAAAGGTCTTCTGTGCAGCATGATGGAGTTACAATGCCATAAATCATTAAAAATGGAACAAAAGTTGAATTTCTTTGATTATATATATTAAAAAAATAGAAAATTATAATGTGAATCATGTCCACAGATGTTACAAATACTGTGAAAATGGTGGCTCTGCATAACATAGATATTTGACTATTTACATTTTTATTTTGTTTCCATATTTTTTCTCCTATCCACTCCGAGTAAACACTGCCTGCAAAAAAAGTCCTTGAATTTTCATCATGTGACTGTTGGTTGCAGGTGAGCTGTTAATGGCTTCACGGTTGTGGCAAGAAGTGCAGAATTTTTTAGTTTTTACAGAATCTACTTAATGGAAAGGGTTTGTTTTTTGCCATTTTTTAAAATGAGACATGTAAAGTGATTTTTGGTAAATTGTTAAGTGTAATATGACTGCATGAAGCATGCATGTTACACAAAGTTACTGTAGTTCCTGGCTCTGATTAAAGCTGTCATTTAGGCGAGTTTTTAAAGATAACATGTCTTTGAAACTCAATGCGTTTTGGGGTTAAGAGGATTAAACTGTTTTACTTGGGATTTTTCTCCTATAAAAGGGATTCTGATAGCGTGAATAAACTCCTCAGATTAGCTAAAAGAAAGAGGTTGGACGAGGGCAGGAACATCCCTCCGGGGGCCCTCCGTCCGCTGACTTCTATTAAAGTCCTGAGACGCCTTAAAAATACTATTTAGGACACACAGGTTGTACCTGATGGGCTCTGTGTTGGTGTGCCATCAGTCAGCCATGAGTAAGAGACTAGCAGGCTAATCACAGTGATGCGGTCGGCCTGCCTGTCCGACATGCTTCCCTGCGGTTTGACAAACAGCCGGGGGAACGGGGGGCCGAAATTTGGTGAAATATCTCTTTAATAGTCTGAAGGCTTAGATGGAGGACAGGTTTGAGGGCAGGACCTGAAGTCAGGCAGAAAATAGCTCAAGGAGATAGTGTGTGTGTGTGTGTGTGTGTGTGTCAAGGCTGCCTCGCCAAGAATAACCGATTAAGAGGAGCTGGACTGACCCTGTTTTCTAGGAGTCTCCGAAGCAGACCCGTGAGGATAAGAGCCCGGGGAGGTTACAGGAGCTTTACTCCCGGAGGACACTCACTGAACAGTACAACATCCACTGTCGCTGTCACTGGATAGACTTTCTACGCGGTTCACAAGTGAGATAAAACAAAAGAGGACACGGCGATAAGCTGCGGCGGTCCAGCAGGCAGCGGCTCGACTCCGCCGGATCTGGTCGACTATTCAGACCGTCCCCGAAACAGCAGGCGGGGGGGGAAACGAAGGGGGAGCCGACAGCAAGAGGGCGAAAATCAATCTGATAGCTGGAGTTTTCATGCCAGGGGCCACACAAGAGCCTGACCGACCGGGGAGCAACTGATTGAATTTACCTAAGAAGCCCAGCTGTTACTGAGAGAAAGAGATGCGTGTGTGTTTGTGTGTGTGTGTGTGTGTGTTTGTGTGTGTGTGTGTATGTGTGTGTGTACGCCAGGGAAAACTGCTATACTTGCACTTTCCTTTCTTCCCTCTTTCTTTTTGTAATTCCATTTTATGTAGGTCTCCATTTTGGCAGACGTGAGATCGGAGACTGAGACATTAAATCTCGTTGGCTTGCTAAATGACTGTGTGTGTGTGTGTGTGTGTGTGTGTGTGTGTGTGTGCTTTTTTCACAGTGCTCAGGCTCATGACAGGCCATATATTATCCATACATCACCGGCATGTGACTCTTTGATTTCATTATGAGCACAAACAGACTGCAGTGCATGTGCAGCTCGACCTGTGGTAAACAGGTTCTTCTTACAGTACCGACAGGATGTGTGTGAGTTTAGCGCAGCTTAACTTTAATTTCCACAAATTTGGACACAAATTGCTTGTTAAAAGCGATAGCATGTCCTGCTTGCAGACTCTTCTTGCTTAACTTTGCCTTTGCTGAAGGTTATTCAGAGGAAACATCTGTGCCACTGGCAACGTCCCATCATCATCCTCATCATTTTATATATCAGTGCACTTTACTTGGACAGAGAAAAACACCATTAAGAATAAGGTGTAGCGTTAGATGCACTAAACCACATGACAGATTTCAACTCAACAGACACTGAGCCTTTCCAATACAAAAATAGGATTAATATTACAAATTTATTACATATTAAGGTATTTGTGTAAACATATATACCATAAATGTCCCTCGCCATATCGAAGTCCACTTTTCTTGGTCTCACTGTGTCCCAGATTTTTAAGTTGTACATATCTAATTTTGTATCACGGATTAAAAAGAATTAAAAAAACAATATAAAATGCATAGTTTATATCAGATGAGTAGACAAAGACTTGGACGTATGGAAAATGCAGCTACGATCGCTTCCGCTTGAGCCAGTTTGCCCACGTGAGATGGTACACGGCACGCTATTGGCTGATGGATGGGAGGCGACCAACCAGAGCGCTGTGTTCTGTATCCTGGGTGCTGATTGGCTCAGCGACCGTAGCATCAGTCACCTCCGTCTCCCGTGTATAGCAGCGTTCAGCATCTCGCCTTGTCCACTTTACATCAACGTCTGGTCGCTGCGTGTAGTGTTGCTCTGGGGTGTTGTGTTTTTGTGAAATTTGAATGTATTTCAAGCCCTATGATGTCGCCCAAACATTCTGCGCCTTCTAAGGCTTCTGGCACCGAACCCAACATGGGGAGGGTTTATAAAGCCTTAAAATATATATAAATAACAGAATAAATATAAGGTTGCTACTTTGCGGATTTTCGCCTATCGTGGGAGGTTCTGGAACGTAACCCCCGCCATAGACAAGGGACCACTGTAATATTAAAAGTTAAGAATCTATAAGAACCTACAATATTACATACGATACCAAATTACCCAGTTTAAAAAAGGAAGTTTAAACAGTAAAATATTAAATATTACATACATTTATGAGTTATGGTTTAGATTCAAATGTGTTGTTCGACATGTTTTGCTGCCAAATATGTTTAGCTCATTGCACATCTGGATTCAGTGTCAAAACCGAACATGTCATAACTGATTTTAGACTAATATGTCATTTTTACTTGAGGTACTGAAAGGCTTTTGGAGAAGAAAGCAGCAGACAGGTGATGACAGTGAAGTGTGGCAACTTCTGCTTTCTGTTCCTTGGAAATCTGCACATCTCTCAGCTAAATGGCAAACGACTGCACTTGTATGATGCTTTTTAAAAAACCTTCACAGGCATCTCTCAAAGCTTTTTACAATGTTTCCTGGTTTAGTGTCTTGCCGAAGAAAACTCTGGCATGTAGAGGGATCTGGATTACTGGACAACCCGTCTTACACCTGAGCCACTCAAACCTCTGCTACTCTACTACTTTACTTTACTAGAAAGCCTGACTCACCCAGAAGACCTCTTTCGAAAACACACCTCTCGAGTATGAAAGATGGATGTTCACCGAGTCACTGTCACACAGAACGACAGAATCTAAAACCAATCGCCAGGTGACCTACAGTCTCCAGCCTGTGGATCTCCTTCTACGCGTTTACTGAAAACACAGTTTCCACGCTGGGGCTAATTAACCGTCGGAGCTGATGAGGTTTGGCACCAGAGCAGGAGAAGGTCAGGGAATACAGAGCATTCACTTGGAGCAAGACCACCATGCACCATGCCGCTGTGCACAAATTAGATGGTGCAGGGAGAAGCACAGTTCAGCTAGTTTACCAGTATTCATAAGTAAGGGACAGGGAGGGTTGAAGTATTGAATCAGCATTTTAAAGCACCCCTAAATTTATCTCGGAAACAAGTTTATTCACATGTTTTGTCAGTAGCATCAAGATCAATACATGTGATTAATGAGGTCAGACCCGCCGATGTCTGCTCTGTCTGATGCACTCACGACGAGACCTTCTTTTCAGGTAATGAGGTCAATTCTTTTTCTAAACGCTTTGAAGTCAAAGACGTCGTTTCCAGCATGGCGCAGTGGAGTAGACGTGAATAAATTCCTGCCAAAAAATCCGACACAGACTCGCAGACCTACATTTCATAAATTAGCAAGAGTGTCTCTGTTTTGTGGAATGTCTTCAGTTGAATTTAGGGATTTCTCGCCAGGTTATTTTTGCCTCAACAACAATAATCAAGTAATCTATGCACAATTCAAGCTCTTATGCCATCGAGGTGAGTCTTCTTACTCATGATTATGGGAAAGAATGCCATATATCATAAACTACATGCATTCCTTTACCAGAAAAATCAGTTTTCAGTGTAGATGAATGGCTTTATATACCAAGTATTGAGCTTTCTATGCAAGACAAACATTCACTAAGTCCTGGTAAGCATGAAATGTGGCTTGAAATCGAGCACCATTCATGCATATCCAAGTTGACTCAGCTGACCGTCGATGAACATGAAGTGTGGATGATGGTTACCAGCAGCCTCTGCAACCCCCCAGTGAGCAGCAGCCATGTTTCAGCGTAAGACCAGAGGCCAGGACGGAAAAAGAGCGCAGCCAGGCCGAGAGCCACGCTGCACCAATCAGCTCTAAAGAGGTCGGAAAGGTCGCTACCCAGCCACCGGCGCCCACTGACTGGGAACGAGCGGCGACAAAGCGTGCAGAGGCCAACTCGTGAAAAGGAGGAGGCTGGAAGAAGAGGAGGAGGAGGCAGGACAGGTCAGTGTGCTGAGGAGGGGGGAGGAGAAACTCTGAGCACATGGCTTTTAGCCACATGACACACTGAAGGGAAGTAGAGAGCAGGGCAGCTAGCTTGTGGTTGAAATAATGCAGGAATACGTAGAGCTGGAGCCGCACCGTCCACCATTCGCTGAATCCATTCATATGAATATAAATCAGCTCATCAAGCGGCAGACGTTGGGGAATCTTCCTCGGTGGTATCAGCACAGACGCAATTTTGCACTGTAGCATTACATGAGGTTTTGCACTGCAGCCAGAGCGGTCGAGTTATCTGCCAAACTGAGCTGGAAGACTCCGGCAAACTGTCTCAGACTTGAAATTACAATATTTATAAGCAAACAATGAAATTACCATTTCAATATTAAACAGGAGCCATGTGTTTTTTTTACTATTACCAAGGAAAACATCTGGAGGTACTATCTCGCTGGCACATGCTGTATACCAAGGATGCAACAGTGTGAATGCTACAGCTTTTAAAGTGTTGCTGCTTTACTGCTCCCACCACACTGGCCAAAGTGTAACTACCCAGCTACCACCCACTGAGCCGGAGAGCACAAGTGCCTCAAAACAAAGCAAATGTAGTAAAAGTGGGATTAATGGACTAAGAGTTAGTTTATGCTCTGTCAGGACTAGTAGGTAACTGTCCAGCAACTACAGGCATTAAATGTTTACACCTTATCTTAACAGCCACGCTCAAAGCCAGCCATGGCAGCGAGGGGGTGGAGGGCGGGTGTTCCACAGGGTTGTACACATGAAAATTGTTACGTAACAAGAGAAAAAAGAGGCCAAACCCAGACATCTCTCTCACCTCTGTACAGCTGGCTAATCGTAGCGTGAAGTGGGTGCAAATGCTGCACGGTTGATTACAGAAAGTTACAAATATGATTGGAAACAGAGCCCCAAATCCAAAACTAGAGAGGCGTAAAGGGAGGGGAGGTACGAAGCTAACTGACCATCCAACAAGCTGCTCCGACGGACAATAAGCATCACAACAAAACACTTCAAAAACAAAAGAAGCTGCACTACTGTACTTTATGATTGCACTACGCCAACTATTAAACTGCTTACACTGCCAAAGAAATGTCTTCCGAGTTTTATCTGCCAACTCTGTCTCTAGAAAGAGTACAGGTACATAAACGCATTCAATTCCATTTTAGCTTGTTTGCTTATTGTATTTTATATTCATGGATACTAACCCTCTGAACTCTAAGCAATTTCTAGCGGTCTGTTTGCTCTTGTTGCATTTCTACTCGCTGTGGGCTGACTTTTTCACTGCAGCATTAAGTCCTGTGCCTCTATAGAAACAGCACAACCATGCCCAGAAGTAGAAGTAGAGAGAGCTCAAAAATGTCCCCTTTAACACAGCTGTAATATTTAAAATATATGAAAAAGAAAATTGAATTTATTTGATTATGTATTGTACAAAAAAATGGAATCAACATGTACAACATCTTTCCAAGTGCTCACAGGTGTTTCCAAAACCTGTAAAGACTAGTACATCTTCATACTATCGATGTTTTCCTGTTTACATTTTTAATTGGCTTCCTATTTGCTCTATGTAAACACAGCCTGCAGTTCAGCCCGTTCAGTCACATGTAACGCGACAGTTGCTTGCACCTGAGTCACTAATTCCTTCGCGGCTGCACTGAGCAGCACAGGATGCTTTGTTCTTGTTACAGAATCTGGGTGGTGCAAAACGGTTTATTTTTGGCAAACGTTACCTTCTCCCCAGCAGCAATCATTGGACACACCTGAGTTCTATTCTCCAATCAACCTCCTGCTGCATAAAACTCCGGCCAGATCATTCTGCCTCCTTCGTCGCAGCAGCGCCTCAGGCCAACCTCTAGTCGAGTTTCTGCTGCCACTGTTTCTCTTGTGCTTCAAGTAACCCTGCTATTCCTTGTGCCGTCTAGCCGCAAGCCCACCTGTTCCAATACCAGTTAACGACAATTAACCGATTACATATATTAACCGATAACTCAGGAGATGAAGTAAATGAACTGCAGATTAGCTGTAGTACCTGGTTGTCTTGCCGTAGCGACACCAGTAGTTGGTCACTCAACATTACAGGCAGTTAATGTTGAAAGGTATATAGCATTGTGGGGGTTTAGCTAACAACGGGCACCATGACAAAGACTTCCGTGGAGGTTAATGACCTCCGACCAGAGGTAATAATGATACGAAACAGCAAAATCTACCAGCAGTGTACCATTATCTGATTAGCCGATGTAAACAAATGATTACTGCCTCAAAAGTCACTTATATGTGGTTAAAAAAACTCTGCATATGGAGAAATGTCCGTTCTTTTTCATTTACTTTAATACTACTTGACTATCAATTGATAACGTCGCAAAATAGCTTAAAATTTGCATCATTACTTGTGTTTTTTCTTAAATGTTAATCCTATAAAATGTCTAAATATACAGAAAAATGTTCAGGGTATTACAAAATAATTTTCTTAAACCCAGGACGATGTTTTGTTTCGTGTATGAATGAATGAATGAATGAATGAATGTTTATTTCGAACATGTATAAAATAAAATATGTTCTTTGTACATACAAAGGAAGGAAAAAAACAAAGAAAAAATCAAAGGAGACCCCATCATTCGAGAACATGGAACCAGCAAATCTATTTTCCTCAATAAAATAAGGAGGATAAAATGCTTGAAAATCAAAATAGTAACTCAGTTCCTCTCAGGCCAGCAGGAAGTTGGACTCATCTCTAGTATCACAGAGGGAAACTGGTGCAGGTTTAGCTTTAAACTGAACCGAAATCTACCAGGACAGGAATTTTATCTAAACGCTTAAATGTCACCATGAAGACATTTTAAGTGGACCTGGTGCACATCTGGAGGAAGTCCTCCAAACAGCTTATTATCCAGCCCCAGATTTCTGTTGAAATGTGCCGACGCGACACTTTCGCTGCCGTGCAGACGCTCCACGGCGCCTCACGATCCAACAAAACAAACAACAAACAGGCAGACGTGTTGCAGGTGACGCTTTCATAAAGCGCCGAAGACGTTGGGGATTTGTAATTTGTTTTCGCAGCCCCTGAGGATCCTCTGTTGTTCTGCTAGAAGTGACAGATACTGGTGAGAGCAAATCTAGGTCATCGCTGTGTTTCGGAAGGCTCAGCGTTAGGATTTGACCCAGTAGTTTCACAGCACGGTGGTTTTGAAAATTTTGCCTCACCCCTGCGTTCACACTGATTGATGAGTCACATCTCAGATCAAGCAAGTCGGGTGGAACTTCTCAATCACCGGCTGTCAACATGTAATCCCTTTTCACTGCTTCCTTGTCTCCTTGCCGGCGAGATTTCATATTTAGCATTCAAAAGGAGAATATTTAGAGAGTAGATCGTCATTAAAGTGGATGGGAAGTTCTCACCCTGGTTATAATGAATCATCAAAGCTGGGGACTGCATGAAAAGGCAATTGGAAAGCAGTGAAGTAGAGAGGATTTCCAGAGTGTTTTCAGCACCTTTTGAAGAATCTCAAACTTCTCTGCGCCGTACTCTAAACTTTTCAACTTCTCAGCGAGCGGAGAGGACAAAAAAAAGCAGAGGGCTGTGATTACACTGGTCTGAATGTGTCCATCTGTATGAATGAATGAGCCGGGCTGCAGCTGCTGAGCTTGTGTGCTGAGTAAACTTTCCTCGGATTAAAAACAGTCCAGCAATGTGACACAATACCTTGCGGTCGTAGAATACTGCGAGAGACGAGAAAAAGAGAGCCGAAGCGGACCAACTGTTTGCCGTAATTAGACGGGGAATATTATGTGTGGCTCTCAGCGGGGATTTAATTAAATAAATGCGATACTTCTGCTGCACTTTTGCACAGTTTGTGGAGAATCTCCGGGGAGAGGCAGAAACCTGCTCCGAAGCAAAAACCACTGAATTAGTTTTCCAAAGTCAGCCACTCATTAAACTCATTTTCCACCGTCTTAGAATTGGGCAATCTTTTCAATGATTTGGTTCACAGTTCTCTGCACAGACTCAGCTGAATTAATGTGATGTGGTGGTTAGTTGTGCAACTGGTTGCCTGGATACAAAAGTTGTCAATCCAACCTCGAGCTAAAGGCCAAATTGACCGGAAGCAGTGATTCGAGTCGCCGCCGCTTTGATGCTTCTTTTGATAACAGCTAGTCTCATCCCGTCTTGTGTTTCTCTACCTGCAAACTGACCTGTTGTGTTGGTCCTCAGTGTCACTCAGTTGGATCTACAGTGAGTCTCTCATCACGCAGACAAACTCTACATCCAGTGTCTTGGATTGCAGCTGTTGGTCGTCTTGGCTTTGGCAGAATTTACGGCATTGGTGTTCTGATTTGCGGCCTTAATGAGCTTGGCGTAGCGGCACATGAACCATGAACTCTCCTACTGCTGCAGGTTCTAGCTGGAGTTGCCCTCAAGCCCCAATCCGAGAGTAGAACAAGGAATACGATCGCCAGCTGCAGTACAAGTCGGCAGAGTTGGAGTCAGTCTGTTGGACACTGAAAAGACCTGGCAAGACTGCAGGCATTGAAACACAAGATGGGACAGGCCAAGGCTAGTGGTGGTTAGCAGATCCTAAACTTTGACAGCACGTTGCTGACATATAGAACCATTAATGGCATTGATATAGTTCCTCTGAGAGCATTTGCCAGGATAACATCGCCCACTTCTATACTCGGCCTGATGTCATTCATTGTTCCCTGAGGTTCATGAGATAGCTAACTCTGTACCGTGAGGCAGGTCTGCATGTCCCCTTTTACTGTACTCAGTCATTCAAGTGACTGTGGTAAACCTTTTCACAGCAGAGTTGTAACTAGTTATTATTTTCACTGTTGATTAGTCTGCTGGTCATCTTCTCAGTTAATCGATTAGCTGTTAGGTATATAAAATGGTGAAAAATGTCGATCAGTGTTTCCAAAAGCCCAAGAGGCGTCTTTAAATGTCTTGTTTGGTCCTTAACTCGAAGATACTCAGTTTACTGTTACAGAGGAGGAAAGAAACCAGAAAATATTCACATTTAAGAAGCGGCAATCAGAGAATTTAGACCTTTTTTTCCAGAAAAATAAATAAAACTAATTGATCGAGGTCAGTTAATTGTTGCAGCTCAGTTTCACAACAAACAGTTTGACTTGCCACAGCAGGGAAAGCACAAGTTCCACTGAGTCTTCCAGTACGTCACAACAGTAAACCTGCACAGAAACAGACCCTCCACTGTTCACCATTAACACACCTGTAAGTTCTCTCTGTCACAAGTCAAAATGTCCGCTGTGAAAAAGGACTATTCTAATAACGACGCAGCGGAAACACGACAGAGAACCTGCAGTCTGTATTAGAAGATGCTGTTAAGACAGAAAATGACAGCATGTGCATTGTCCTTGACATTTTTCAAAATAAAAGAACTAGTCTATTAAAAGAGGGATCAAAATTAATCATTAGCATTTTTGGTATAACCTGGTACAGTGCATCTTCCCTTAGTGGTCAATGTTAAATTGTACACTGTCCCTGTATAAATAAAACCTATATCTATCTATCTATTAAAGATTTAATTAATTCTTTAATTTCAGTAGTTTTTTTAAGCAAAATACCAAAAGTCAATGGTTGTAGCTGTTCAAATGGAAGCTTTTTTTCATATTCTGTGACTGTAAACTCACACAAAACAAGCAATTTAAACATCTTAATGTGTTATTTTAATGTTAAGTTTTTATGTTTCTATTTTTTCTTATATTTAATTTTACCTAAAGCCTAAGATGATGTAGCTAGATCAGACAAACGGTCCAAAATCTAAAGGTATTCAACTGACTTTCACACATACAGAATCAAATCCTCCCAGAATAAAGGGTGGAATAACCTTTAACAGCTAATTATCCAAGCAGTTGCAGATAAATCAATTCATCGTGTAGTAGTTGAAGATCTAATACAGACCAAACAATTAATGGATTAATTGAGAAAACTAGATGTGCGCTCAGAGGGCGCAGTCCTCCACCAAGGTCAATGCAATATCTTGCTATTTTTAAGAAAATATTCTGGACATTCACCAAAATTGAATGGGTTATTTGTTTAGCCGTGCTCTGCCTCATCACCACGTTTCATGAAATTCGGCTCTGTGGTTTTTTGTGCAAACTTGCTAAAAGCAGGAATAGCAAGCAGATTAATTGATGCATTTGTTGCAGCCCAATGCTTTGATGCAGCTCTGTAGTTTTCCACTTTGCATGGCCAGCGGGGGTTGGACAGACAGTAGAGTGATGTCATTGGAGGTGGAGAACAGCTGGTTTCTCCTCAGCAATCACCCAACCCAGTGGAGTGTGGCTTGTTATGCAGCCGATCCCGACCTGTGACCTCCACGTACAACAGGAGGAATTCTCCTACATGCATCAATCTCGGATTAGGTGGGACAACATTACAAGACAAAATGACGGAAAGCACCAGTCCATGCTGTTTACTGTCCGTGCAGTGCTGCCTGGTGACCTTTAACACGAAGCCCAGCCCCCGTCCTCTGTCTTCCATCCCTACTGTCACCCTGCACTGCAAGTGGGGGTTGGTCAATCTCTGGTAGGTGCAACAAGGTTAATATCCTCTCAATCAGGCCTCCCTTCATCTGTTGGTCCCGAAAGTGAAAAACCTCCTGGATCAGAGCAGCAAGAAAAGATGCTCCTGTGACGCTGAAAAGCTACAGGGTCGGCTGGACTGAAAGTGAAAAGACAAAGCATCGAGGAAACACTTGACTTCTGCTGGTTTCTGCTTTACATGTTAATGCCGTCTCCACTGACCTTTCCTTTCAACACTGCTGGGGTTATCACACTGAGAACGTCATTCAAGTTCACCTTATTAAGTCTTTAATCACCTATAGCACTCTCCTCCCTGCCTGCCACAGCATAAAAACATTTATAATGTAATGATTATCATAAAATATAATGGCAGAAACTGGGCTTCAAAGCCACTCAGATGAGTGAAGGACAGTGTTACCTCCTGTGTTTGAATCTACGCCCTCATTTCCAAGACACGGCTTTGGTTGTAACTCATGATGCATTTCCCGTTTGTACAATGAAAAATTTAATATCCATTAGGCTTTACCTCAAAGGATATCCTATAGGCAATCAGGTAATGAAGAGACACCCAGCTAAACATACACCTGATCAATACACGACGGCATCTGCCACCTCATCTGTCCCTGTGTCGACTCTGTAATGCAAATGTTTGGGCTGCAAAACCTCCTCTTGAATGGTTGACAAGCTCTGAGCAGGACTGACATGACAATGCAGGGAAGAAGTTTCCCAGATGTTTACAGTTTGTTCCAAACAAATACACATCTGTCAAAAAAAATCATTAGTTTGCTGATGAGAGACTAAGTTATTTTACACTGTGATACATTACTGTACAAATACACTCAAATTATAACAGCAGTGTACGTTTTTTTCGTAATACAGCTAAAAACGGTGAAGTCTGATCCTTTTTTTTAAAATCAACAACAAGAAGGCCTGTTGCCAGCAGTGGATGGCCAAACAGCAGAGAGGAGACAAAACTATCACAGAGAGAGAAACAAAAAAGTCACAAAAAAAAACACAAGACAACAAAAAGGAGACATGAAACGACAAAAAGGAGACAAAATGACACAAAACCAGACACAAAAAGACAAAAAAACAAGAAAACAACACAAATGAGACACAAAATGATAGACAGGAGACAAAACTATCACAGAGAGACAAAAGCAGAATGTCATTAAGAAGACACAAAAGACACAAAGAAGGACTCAAAACAACAAAAAGGAGAGAAAATGACACAAACAAGGTACAAAATCAAACAAATGAGACACAAAATAGCAAACAATGAGACAAAACAAGCGAGACACAAAGGATGAAGGAGGCACAAAGCTATGCAAACAAGACACAAATGACACAAACAAGACAGAACGTTAAACGGGAGACAAAACTATCTTGTAGAGAAACCAACAAAATGTCAGAAACAAGAGAAAAAATAAAATTGAGACATAAGACAACACAGAGGAGACACAAAACAACAAAAAGGAGACAAGATGACACAAACGAGGCACAAAATCACACAAATGAGACACAAAACAGCAAAAAAAACAACAAAACAAGCGAGATGCAAAAGAAAAGCGATGCACAAAGGAGATAAAACACGACAAACACGAGACAAAAAGGACACAAACGAGACACAAACCCATAAAAACAAGACAAAAACAACACAAAAAGTGCACAAAATGGCACAAACGAGACACATTTGACAAAAAAAGAACAAAAACAAAACATAAAACGACACAAACGAGACACAAACCCATAAAAACAAGACACAAACAACACAGAAAGTGCACAGAATGAGATAAACAAGACAAAAAAAGAGAATAAAACTACAGTGATGGTCATTGTTGAGTACAGTGACAACACTATTTAAAGCAGCATGTGTAAATATACATATACATGTATGTATAGTTACAGTATGAAAGAGTAAACCTTATATTCTACTAGTTAACTACAGCTCCCAGTATTTTATACCAACATTTGTTCCAGAGCATATTTAAGCCATTTATCTTTTACTTGTTTTGAGACAGTGCACTCCAAATGCTTCTCATTTTAGCGTCAAACTCTGCTTTTCAATTCCTGGCTGCAGAATTAATCTCCTCTCGTCTCTCGCCCTACGCTGGCCACTGAGTCCTAACAGGAAAAAACACTTCCATCTTATCAATAATAATATCTGTGAGGCTGATTTATGCCCCAGCAGGTTCGGCTGCACTGCTGTGGTCATGATCTCACCCTCTCCTACCAGCTCCCCAACATTTTCCTCCTGTTCTCACCTGCTCAGTATTCAGATCACACTCGCTCCCTCGCTGGCAGAAAACTCCTTGGGAAATAGGTCGGAGAACTGTCGACTTTCGCCGGTTACAAAGAGCTGCTTAGCATCAGCAGAAAGCCGAGCGTGGTGATGTGCAAAACATGACATCTGTGTGTTTAGCTGTGTCTGTGGAAGCGATCGCTGCCTGTGCAACACAAGCTAGCCTGTGGGGGAAGTGTGTATCGCCGTGAGCAGTTTCTGTAGCTGCTCTGCGCTCCAGCAGGCTACGCTACGCTAAACTAAGCGCTCAGCTTAACACTCAGCCGGGCCTCATGCGGGACTGCCCTCAGCGTCGGGGTGAACACGCCGTAGCCCACATAGGCTACTGCTGTCATGTCAAAACTGCTCTCGGATAACAGTGCTGACCTCAGCTGTCTGGGCAAACAGAGGTCAACTGTAAGGTAACGGGAGTCGAAATGTTTGCTTTGGAGTTAAAGTGCACACTCGCTTCTCTCTATGAGAAATGAGCTCAGACATCAGTTCATGTTCTGCAACAAATCATGCAGGTCTTCTAAGGGCAGAGTGGAATAAAAAGTAAATGTCACATTACAGAAGCTAAAGACGCTCTGACATTTCAGTGTCTCTCAGGCACTAATGTGTACTAGCACTCTTAAGTAGCAGTTTTGATTGTTGCCTAAAATATAATTATCAACCTTGGGTGATTTTTGCTCCTGTGGAATATAAAGTCCTGCACTTCTATGGAAACAGAGCAACCGCGACTCGAGGTAGAGGGAAGTAGAAAGGATATTCTGTGCAGTGTGACACAGCTATAATCTCAAATAAATAAATAAAAAATTGACGGCTCTACACACTATAGATATTTTATTATGCTTCCATGCTTGTCTCCTGTTTGTTACGAGTATACACTGCCTGCAGTTCAGGCGAAAATGTTGGTCGCAGTCATGGTTTGTTGGTGGTGTAGAGGAGCAAAAAATGTTTCGGTTTTAACAGAATCAGGCTTATTTTTTGCCATTTTTTATGTAGAATTTAGTGATCTTGATGAAATATCTGAATTTTAAAACATAGATTTGGTTATTTTTCCCGACAAAAGCCGAAAAGCACACATGAGTACTTCATGGATTGCCGTAATGTTGAAAATCCAGCATATTCAACATTCCACGCTCTGACAGACGGTATAATAGTGGTGATTTTTTTTTAAACAACATGCTTTTAACACTTGCAGTCAGGTTTTGGGGGTTCAGAGGTATTAATAAGCAGGTTTCTACTATAAAAAAAAGCAGATTATCAAACAGCACCAGACGAAATACATACAGACAGAACTGAATTAAACATTCCTCGTGACTAGCAACATCCAATTGCCGGAATAAAGTGGTGTTACTATCATACTATAGCTGCACTAATCCATCTGTTACTGCAGAGTCCCACCTTCCTCGCAGATTAAGCCCTCATGAATGGGTCTGTGTATCCAGTCAGCAGCCTAATTTCATAATCAGAACACAGATGGAGAACGGACAGAGCTGCTGCTGCCTCCCCCTCCCTTTCCCCGCTAGCAATATCTCCATCTTCCACATCCAGCAGGCCTCTTCACACCATCCCACCATCTTACATCATATTACTTAATCAGAGCACAGTATTTCTGGCACCGCTACCACCCATCTACTGTATGTCAGGAGCTGGCAGCGACCACGGCGAGCTCCGCAGGCAGCGCTCTGGCACGTCGCCTCGCCTGGCACGGCGCTTCTGTCCTCGCTAAATGAAGACCATCCGCTGCCGTCTGGATGCCGGACGGGCAGCTAGCACGCTTTGAACGGCTGTCAGCGGCGGGGGAGTGTCATGCTGGGAGATGAGACGGTGCCCGGGTATCGGTGCCGAGGGACGGCTCTGTATCTGAGAGTCGCAGGGCAGGGCGACGATCTCCATATGCACCCAGCCGTTAGATTTAAAATTCGACTGGATCTCTGGGATGGAGGGGAGAGGCAGAGCTACATATCAAAGCCCTCGCTACACAACAGCAGCGTGGTTGGGAACGGTTCCCACAAAGTGTCTTAGATCATCCTCAGTCTATTAAGTTACATGCAAACAGATCAAAAAGTCATATGTGGTGCATTAGAACGCTTGTTCCACCTACTTTGTAAAACTCCTAAAGACATGAGCACAAAAAACACTGAGCAGCACACACCCTCTTGGACACTGTTGATTTATTTTGCAGGTTTGAAAGACATGTTATTTTTCAAAATCACCCAAAATGATCATTTATCATATCAAGAAGCTCTACAAATCAGATTTTCCTTGAACACATCATGTGTGACTTTTGGTTTTGCCTGATAAAAACAACCAAATCTAAGCTTTAAATCAGGATATTTCTCCAAAATCAATTTGTTCTACACGTCTCAATAACAAACCATTTGCAGTGACCAGATTCTGTAAAAAACATAAAATTCTGTGTTCTTCTGGGCAACAGAAAAGCCATGATTAACTCAGCTGTGACCAACAATAACATAAGAAATATTCAGGAATTTTCCAGCACAGCTAGGTTGAACTGCAGGCTGTGCCCAAATGCCAGAGACCATCTTCCGATCATCAAATTACAAAACTAAACCTGAAGATACTCAGCAGCTAAATGACTGTTGTGAATATTTTGCAAGTCTGAAAGACGTGCTATTTTTAAAGATTTTCACCTTGAACTAATTGTTACTTACCAAATATAAGCTTAAAATTAGGATATTTCTCCAAAATCAATTTGTTCTACACATCTCATGTAAAAATCTGTCAAAATAAACCACTTGCAGTGACCAGATTCTGTAAAAAAACATAAAATTCTATGTTTTCTGTGCAACCAAAAACTCAGGACTGACTCAGCTGTGACCAAAAGTAACATGAGAAAAATGCAGGAACTTTCCAGCAGAGCTAGGTTGAACTGCAGGCAGTGTTGCTAGGATTTGGTATGGAAACAAATTTAAAATGTCAACAGTAAAGTATCTATAGTACGTAGAGTTACCATTTATCTGTCCCCGCTAAATGAAGACCATCTGATGCCGTCTGATCTCCATATGCACCCAGCCGTTAGATTTAAAGTTCAACTGGACCTCTGGGATGGAGGGGAGAGGCAGAGCTGCAGGCGTCATATCAAAGCCCTCGCTACACAGCAGCAGATTGATTGGGAGCGGTTCCCACAAAGTGTCTTAGATCATCTTCAGTCTATTAAGTTACATGCAAACGGATCAAACAGTCATATGTGCTGCATTAGAACGCTTGTTCCACCTACTTTGTGAAACTCCTAAAGCCGTGAGCACAGAGAAGAACTGAGCAGCACACACCCTCCTGTGGAAAGCATAATGAGATGCTAGCCTACTTTTCCTTTACAGGTGTGTTTAGGGAAAAACATCAGAAATAAACAACTCAAGGCTGTTCTGCTGCAAAGACAAAGGCATAATCCTACACAAAGCAAAGTCCCCAGATGTATAGGCAGCACTGTGAGGATATGAAGTGCGTGAGTGTGTGCTAGCGCCTGTTTACCCAGCCACACAATGCAGGGAGGAGGGGAAGGAAAACACAGGGACAGGCAGGACCTTCCGAACGCAGTTTAGCAAAATGTCAAGCACGTTCAGAATCGCCGGTCGACTGAAATGTCATCCAGGAGAGGGAGCAAAGAGGCTGAAATTGCGAAGCTGTATCTGCACAACGTGAACGCCTTCTGGCTGCTAATGTGCCCAATTTGCTGAAACAGTTAAAGGATACAGAGGTATTAAAAAACCCAGAACAGCCCAGGCCTGCTCGGTGTTGGTTTTTCCACTAAACTGGCTGTACACTTAATGCCTCTTAAAGTGTGCGTATGGAGGCGACTGTGTGTGTTTTTAAACAGGCCTGAAGGCTCTGATTAACATGTGAGGCGATGGGCAGTGCGCGTTATAGCCTTGGGGGAGGATCCGGTTTTAAAAATGACTAAAAGAAGAAGCCAAGATCAAGTCAAGTGAAATTATTTTATCAGTCGAGATGTAAAAACAGCTCAAATTCGAAGACGGCTTGAGAGAAAGGCATGTGCACTCGGACCAGCTCGGTGTGTTAAGAGGTACTGGGCAGGGGTGTAGCTCTCCTCCCCTGAAGTGTGGCATAATATAATTGTGCTGAAGGGCTGCACGCCACGGGAGGAGAGTTTTATATCGAAGCCTGCCTGCTGTAACGGTGTCAGGTGGTATTTATGAGACTTGTAATGGCACCGAAGCCTGGGCACACCTGCTACGCTGGCAACGGCGTATACACACTCACACACTCACACACACACCGCAATGTACACATGCTACCACAAACACCATTTACTGACAGCAAATCCTTCAGTTTGCTTGTTTCTGCTTGTTTTAAAGCCGCAGCGTTGGATATATTTAAGCGCCAGACAAATCCAATGAGGGATTCATGTAAATAAATAAACTGGACTTGTCTTGACATGGCAGTTCTTTTTCAAGGAAGACGTGGGAAGAAAATGATCATTTTTCCTTTTTGGTGTATTGTTTTACTTCATTTTATTGTGCTTTTATTCATATTAGTCTTTCTAGTCATTGTGTTTCTGTCTTATAGGTTGCTATTTATAATTGTGCCGCACTTTGGTTCAACTCCTGCTGTTTTAAATGAGCTTTATATATAAAGTTGACTCATACCAGTTAGTTTTATCTGTGCACCTTCTTCCATTTTCAAAAGGGGAGTCATTTGTCATTAATCAAATAATGGCTACAACTACGTCGGGTCGATAAACAATAGGTATATCCACCTGACAGACTCTTAAATCAACAGCAATAAGAAAATGGTTTCAATAGTTTCACTTAAATTCAATTCAATTCAATTCAATTCAACTTTATTTATATAGCGCATATTTACAACATAAGTCGTCACATAGCGGTAAACATTATAAGAAAGAACAGGAAACAGAAAAACAGGAAACAGAAAACCCAACAATCCAAAGTTGCTTTTGGATTCCCTATGAGCAGCAATCAGCTACGGTGGGAAGGAACCAAAAAACCCCGTATGGTAGGGAAAGGGGGAAAAAAACCTCCTACAGAACCAGGCTCAGGGAGGGCGGCCATCTGCCTCGACTGGTTGGGTTGGGAGTGGGGAAGTGGAGGGAGGAGGGGAGGAAATGTATAAGATGCAAAAACCATGTACACGTCAAACAAAAATGCTGTGATTATTCCTTCTACCCTTATTTATTTGCGTTTATTTAGATGTGAAAATGTATTTATTTGAGTGTTTTTTCCACAGTTGAATTAAAATATCATCTTTGTGCCCTGATAAAGTGGCTAAAGTCAAATTAAGGTGCTTAAATTTTAAACAAGCCTGTCTCCTTCTGGTCCTTTTTAAAAAAATAAAACATTTTATTACAATAAACTTTACAGCGCTAACTAAAAGTAACCATCATTTTTATTATTTCATTATCGTTAATCTCGCTGATTATGCTCTCTATCCTTGGAAAATACTAATAAACTGGTATATTAATTTATCATTATATCTAATCTGTTGTTTTGTCATTACTGCATCCCCAAACTACATGATATCCAACTTACTACCATGAAAACAGTAAATAATCACAGTGAACAAGCTTGAACTCATTTTGGCAAAGACTACATGAAACGATTAATCAATCAGCAAAGTAGTTGAATAACTTTCTGTGGATTAATCAGTTAAATACTTTGTGACTTTTGGAGTATTTTCCAGTACTTTAAACAAGTGGCAACGACACTGTAGTTCAACCTACAGAAAACATACTGATGACGTTTCCCTGTAAACCTGGTCCTCTGCTGCCTTTTCCGTCTCTTCAAGGCAGAGCGACTAATGAGCCTCTACACATGCTCGCTACAGGTTGGTGAGATTAGCTCCAAGTGTCTCTGAGCTCACATTAAGATGCCTGCTGCATGAGACTGAAGAGGGAAAACAAACAGCGCTGATGAAACCCAGTCAGGACGTAAAAGCTGCAGCCTCGGAGCTGCACCTGGGCCAACTCTGGAACACCGATAGCCCAAAAAGGAAAACTGCAGCTCAGCCAGGCTTCTGCTCCGGTTTTATGCTTGATGAGGGCAGGAAATTAAACTTCTAGCCCATCGACTGCACTGGCTGGGTTTCCAAAAGTCAACAGCTAATTTGGAGTGATAACGCTGATGCCAACATTCTAAGACCAAAGGCGAAGTCCTGCAACTTTAGCATCTTAACCGTCTGAACCTCGAGCTGATGCTGGACAGTTTTTGCTCCTGTCACATTTTTACTCACTCTGTTCTTGTTTTTCACTGCATAAAACATCCTGCACCTCTATGGAAACAGCAGAACCATGGATAGAAGTAAACAGAACTAAACTAGGAAAGCACTCAGAGAACGTAGACCTCAACAAGCAGCTCTTTTCACCCATATTGTGATTTCCACCCTCTGTTACAGTCCTACATTCATTTTATATCCACTATTAGATTCATTGATAATCAAAACATACCTTTAGCATTTGAAATCACATTGATATCATCGTTGTTGTAAGTTTAATAGTTTTTATATTTTTCTGTGATGGCAGTATTCTTCTGGATCGAGCTCCATAGCTACTGAAATCTGTTGGAACTAAACTGATTCAGCAGACTTTCAGTTACAATTTGGTGCTAGCTGAACGTTTGTATCTTCATTTGTTGCCTTACTTTGCCCAAAAATGTTCAAGCACTGTAATTTTGTCTGTTCTGGATCATAATATCCAGAATTTTTCCAGGATCCAGATCAAATTTTTATATTTTATAGAGCCTATTGTGAACGTATCCTGTATTTTTTTTTGCCAAGCAATCTGGGCTTTTATTGTGAAGTTATATGCACATATGCAGGAAGTGGTCCTATTTCATAATAATGAAGAAGAATCCTTCAAAAGATTCCTGGATCTAGATGGTAATCCAGAACATCACCAAAATGTAATCACCTGTTCCTTTTCCCATCATCAACATCTCCTGAAAATTTCATTCAAATCCGTTCGTGACTTTTCAAGTTATCTTGCTAACAGACGGACAAACAAACAAACACACTGCAAAAACTCAACATCTTACCAAGTTTATTCGTCTTATTTTTAGTGAAAATGTCCCAACCCACTTGATTTAAGATAAATTCACTTTAAAAGTAACATTTCAGCAAGATGGAGGGACGTGTTTTAAGACAAATTTTCACTTGTTCTATTGGCAGATTTTTTTCACTTATTTTGAGGTAAAAGTGCCTTGAAATAAGTTGTTTTTCTTGTTTTGGGAGGGGCAGTTTTTTCCAGTGCAAACAAGCAAACAGATAAACGCCGTCAAAAACACTACCTCCTGGCTGGTTAAAAATGTCCTCTGTAAAGTATAACACAGTTACATAATCATAAAGGTTTTGCTCAGACTTGGTAAATGGCAACTCTACATACCTTATATATATTTTATTAGTTGCATTCTTAATTTGTTTCCATACATGTCTTCTATGCAAACACAGCCTGCAGATCAGCCGAGTGCTGCTAAAATGTCCTTGAATGGTCGTCAAATGACTGTTAGTCCTAGATGAGTCAGTCATGGCTTCCCGGTTGTGCCAAGAAGTGCAGAATTTTTCTTTTTTACAGAAAATGATTGCTGCAAAGGCATTATTTCTGTCATTTTTTAAATAAGATGATAAATTTTGAGTAGTTAAAGGGCCTTCAGTGATTAATGGTGCCATCTGGGTGATTTTTTTAAAGAACAACATGCCTTTCAAACAATCTTTGGGGTTCAGAGAGTTGACGATAACGTTTATTTTAAAAAAACGGACCTCAAAAAAGTCTTCTAAATTTCCCACCAGGTTGCTTTGAAAGCCGTTACCTTCCTGTCAAACAACAAAAAACTGGCCGGTAATGTGGTTTGACATCTGATGTTTACACTCCACAGCGCAAAGTGAAGATGACACTTGACTTCGGCAGGTGTAAGATTAGCTCAGCTGCAGGAGCACCAAGAATAGAGGCACCACTGCAACGTTAATGCTAGAAAAATACCAACTTTTGTGAAAAATCAGAGAAGAAATTGGAAACGTACAAAACAGAAGGGTCAACTTCGAACACTGCAGCAGTATTACAGATGAAAACCAGGCAAGAACAATCCCTGACACTCACATATCGCCACCTCAGTCACACAATCACACACTTACACCTGCATAAGTGTTTACATTTAGGTTCAGTTTTTCTCAGGTACACAATGCACAGACACCAACACTGATGATGAAGGTGGTCTGGCCTTCCCCAGCAGACAGGTCCGCCTCAGTGACGGCAACACAAACAAAAAGATAAGAGTGTCTGCACTGTCGCTGCTCCACGTCTCTAGTAGACTAAACAGCTGACACCTCAGCAATCGCGGCCGCGGCATCGACGCTGACGCCCAACCTGCTTTGATCAACAGAAATCTAAGTGGACGAGCACGGTGGCGTCCTCGGCGGCAGCGGAGATGACTGCGTGTCCCACATCCCCAACGCCCAGCAGCGAGGAGGAAAACAATCACACAAGGGAAGCAAACTAAACGCAAAAAGGCAGTGAAAAGGCAAGAACATAGTGAAATTAGTTTACAGCACCGAGGACGTTTAAATTTAATATCACTTAAAACAAAGAAAAACAGCAAATCCTCCCAACTGGGAAGCTCTTTTCGCTGTATGTCGATCAACTAATCAATAAACGGTTACAGCTCTAAACGTGAAAAGGAAATGAAACCCAAACAAGGTGGGCGGCTGCTGTTATGCTCTTGACTTTTGCTCTATTCTGTGTTTATTCTGGCGCCTTTAAGCAACGCAACTACTGCATTTTCTCCTCCTTTAGTCCTGTGCAGCTCCTTCCTGGCCCTGGAGGCCTCAGCCACTGCATATTTCCTCCCAGCTCTACCAAATACCTGACCAGCTGGCTCAGGCGTGTTCGGCCAATCACAAGCTAATTTGCTGTGGGCAGAGAATGGAGAAATGGAAAAATATAGTGGAGACTGCTGCTTTGGATCATAAAACGCCTCCAAATGGTAAAAGATGCATGTGATGACATCTTCCAAACATCAAATCAACAATGCTAAACCTCAAGATCCTCAGCAGCGAAATAACTGTTATGAATATTGTGTTCACCCACTCAAACCCAAAACCCACCAGCAGGCTTGAAAGACATGTTACTTGTTTTAAAACCACTAGAATTACACGATTTATCATATCAAGAAACCGTAAAAAAAGGAGGAATCATCAGACCCTTTCAGTAATTCTTCAATAAATCATGTGACTTTTGATTATGTCTGGAAAAACAACCAATTTTAAACTTAAAATCAGGATATTTCACCCAAGTCAATTTATTCTGCACTGTCTCATGTAAGAAAAATGCCAAAAATAAACCGTTTGCAGTGACCAGATTCTGTAAAAACATAAGAATTTTGTGCTCCTCGGTGCAACTGATCAACCATAACTGGCTCAGCTGTGACCAACAGTCATGTGACAAAAATTCAGGGACTTTCTAAGCATAACTCGGCTGAACTGCAGGCAGTGTTTACACAGAGCAGAGAGGAAACAGTTTTCTCTCTTATTATTTATGGCAGTGTAATTGTCATTTGTGAAACCTGAAAACCTGCCGGCAGGCTTTAAAAACATGTTATCTTTAAAAAATAGTCAGAATTACACTATTTATCACAGTACTTTTTCTACAAAAGTAGAAATAATTGTCAGATTTTTAACTTCAACTCATCTGTGACACACTGTTCAGTTTGGAAACTTAACTAAATCTTAGCTAGAAAATGCAGCATTTCATCAAAATCGCTTCACTCCAGGCATCTCATTTTAAAAATTGCCAAAAATAAACTACTTGCAGTAAATATATTCTGTAAAAAACACAAAATTCTGTGCTCCTCGGTGCAACGGAGAAACCATAACTGACTCAGCTGTGACCAACAGTCATGTGACAAAAATTCAGGGACTTTTTAAGCATAACTCGGCTGAACTGCAGGCTGTGTTTGCACAGAGCAGATAGGAAACAAGTATGGAGACAAATTCAGCTTTTTAGAATTCATGGTATTAGAACAGTGTCATGAAGCACAGAGGACATTTCTTAGTTCTCATTTCTTCTAGACATGGTCGTGCTGTTTCCATAGAGGTGCAGGATTTCATATTACAGTGAAAAACGACCCCACAGCGAAGAAAAAAAGTGACAGAGGCAAAAAAAAAATACCCAGAAACTGCTCGGTGTTCAATTGTGTTTGTGCACAACACTGTCAGAGATTTGACATCACACTATAGTCTGAGTCACTATTTGTCATGTTTATCAGTTATAGTAAAACAACATGTACTTGGACGAAAAGGCTGGTTGTGTATGACTTTCAGGTCCTGCTGACACCCTGGCGGAGTGCTAATGCGGTTATTGTCACAGCTTCGGTACAAACGTGTTGCTTCATGCCTCCAGCTCATCAAAACCCGAGCACTCTTCTCGCCCAGCAAGCCGCCTCAATTACAGCAGCATCACCCCCCGGCTCCGTCGTCCCTCCATCCATCCATCCAGTCTGGGCGTTATTCATCAGGGCTGGGTGGCCTCCATTAGCGCTCCTCCGCGGGGACAGGACGGCCTCTAAAGCACAGCACTCAGGCGGCGCGCTGGGGCCCCGCACTTTACCCTAACAGCTTCATCAACTCTGCATCCCTGGAGCCCGACACACACTCAACACAACAAGCACACACACACGCCATCTCTGGAGGGCCCAATTAGCAGCCATCACCTGTAATTCAATAACAACACTCCCTTTCTTTCTGCCACTCCAGCTCTCTTCTTTCACTCGACCGTGAATTTGCCTGCATGATTTACAAAACGGGACGCTGCTTAATGTTCTCCTGCGTCAACAGAACGCATCTAAATCGACGCCGACAGTTTAAGAGATCTGAACGGAGCCGCATATTTTGTTTGCGTGCAAGGTGTCGTCCGCCTCCTCTCCCCCCCACCACCTTTTTTTTCTTTCCCCTTCTCGTGTTCACTTTTACGAGCGCCATATATCATCCGGCTGGCTCCACCGACTGCAAATCAAGCGCACAGGACACAGGATGAATGAGAGACACAGGGAGAGTCAACGCTGTACATCTCCACTGAGCTTCTAATCAAATCCTCTGTTCCGTCTCAACATATTCAGTCTCCATCCGTCCTGCGTGGACAGAGAGGCAACACCTCCATCTCCAACCACAAAGCAAATAACACACCATGATAAGGAACACAACTACAGACTACTACAGTCCACAGATCATAAGTGGTCGAGTAATTATCAGATAAATCGACACATATACATTTAAATTTGTCGATTAGGTGATGAGAAAAAATCTAATTATGGTTAAAAAAGCTCATTAGAATTCAAATTTAAAGGGTATTCTGATTATGAAAGATAATGAACAGAGGTAGCCTTCACAGTGAGAGGCTAGAACAATCAAATGTTTGGGTTTTTTTCCAGAAAAAAAGACTTAAAAATAATTATCACCATAATTCGTGATTAATTTTCTGTTGACTGAACAATCACTTAACAGTCTGAACCCCGGAAACCTGCCGGCAGGTTTGAAAAGCATGTTGTTTTTAAAAAAATAGCCAAAATGATACCATTTATCAGGGTTGGAAAGTGTAAAATTAGAAATAATTGTCAGGTTTTCAACTTTAACTCACCTGTGACACACTGTTCAGTTTGGAAATTAACCAAATATTAGCTCCAAACGCTGAATTTCATTAAAATTGTTTTGCTTTATGCATCTCATTTCAAAAATTGCCAAAAATAAACTACCTGCTCTATGCATATTCTGTTAAATACAGTAAATTCTGTGTTTCTCGGCGCAGTTGTTAAGACATTACCAACTAAACTGCAACCAAGAGTCACATGATGAAAATTCAGGGACTATTTGACCGAACTAGGTTGAACTGCAGGCGGTGTTTACACAGAGCAGGGAGGAGATAAGTGTTGAACCACATAAAAAACATAAGCACTAAAATATCTACCTTATATAGAGCCATGACTACTTTTTCCATTATTAGGAAAACCTTCAGACACTTAGAGAACATGCTGATTCCAGATTTTTCCAATTCTTGTACAACAAATGATCAAAGATATTCAACTTTAATTTTTCTTTTTTATTATTTACGGCAGTGTAATTGTCATTTGTGAAACCTGAAAACCTGCTGGCAGGTTTTAAAAACATGTTATCTTTAAAAAAATAGTCAGAGTTACACTATTTATCACAGCCAGAAACTGTAAAAGTAGAAGTAATTGTCAGATTTTTAACTTCAACTCATCTGTGACACACTGTTCAGTAAATCTTGGCTAGAAAACGCAGCATTTCATCAAAATCGCTTTACTCCAGGCATCTCATTTTAAAAATTGCCAAAAATAAACTACTTGCTCTATGCATATTCTGTTAAATACAAAAAATTCTATGTTTCTCAATGCAACTGTGAAGTCACTACTAACTCATCTGCAACCAAGAGTCACCTGACGGAAATTCGGGGAGTATTTGATTAAACTAGGTTGAACTGCAGGCTGTGTTTCCTTACCATTTATGGCAGTATAACTGTCATTTGTGAGTTCGGTTTCTGTAGAGGTGCAAAAACCTCCTAGAAACTGCTCGAGGTTCAGAGGAGAGAATGATCCACACAGTTTTCTCATTAATTTCATCAGTCAATCGGCTGTTTTAGCTTTAATTACTGTAAACTGAACCACAAAAAGCATCCTCCATTACTACTACGAGACCCAGACGTGGTCATGTAACACAAGCCGATCCGGGGGACCTCGGTCACGTGAGGGAAAAGGATGGAAACACAACTCCAGCAATGAACTCATCCTGCACCAGTACATGTAATAGTAATGGGAGAAAACAGACGACCAATCGCTGCTGAGTGTGTGCAGATTACCAGGATGGATGCTAAAACACACCCACAAGCTACAGGAGCATGAAAGACACGAGAAAGTCATGCTACCACAGACTTCTCCCCCCAGAGAGGAGACGTTGTGTGGGTTTATAAATGAAGACATCCAGTTTTTGAACAGTGAGCTGATTTGCCCCTTTACCTAATGCAACATGTCGCGTAAATCCATTACTGTCTCACGTGCTGCTGTTGTGAGAATCGCGGTGATTTATGACCAATTTGCGCATGATCAGATTCAGATTTACCGTGCACGTTTAATCAGCTCGCCGCCTGCTGATCTTCAATCTTAATCCGCCGCAACCCGCGCGCGAAACAATCCGCGAAAACAGTGCAATCAGCAACACCTGCATCCGACTTTCCTTAAACGCAACCTCTAATTATCCAAACAAAGGCGGCGGTCGGAAGAGCAAGGAAATGAAAATAAAAAAACCCTCCACAAATTTATGCATTTAACACAAAATGGCTCCTACACTGTCTGCTTGAATTTTCTGCTTCAAAGACAGAAAAATGAGTCAAATGGAAAGCGGTGCAAAGAGGGGAGAATAAATCACTCCGCTGTGCCTCTAATCTAATTCTCTATTCCACTCCCACCTGTCCTGCTGCTGCTGCACCCTCTGAAGTCTCCTGGGTGTCTTTAGTGAGTCAGGCCCCTCCTAACCCACCTGTCCACCGCTCATGATTTATGTCTCCGGAGACCACAGGGGCTGCCGGGAGGTCGACTCCTCCGCTCCTACTGTACGTTTCGCTCAGTTTTTGAGCTTCATTCAGTCGCAGATATTCACAGCGTGACGTGGTTTGGGTTGTGCTTTTATACAGCTCCGGTTCGCTCAAGTAATGAAACGCCAAATCACTCGCTGAGGTTATTTTAACACATAATATCCCCATGAAAATAATCTGGTTCCTGCGAAAAAGAAAAAAGGCATGTGAGCCTGGTAAAGCTGGAAAAAAAAGGGACACACGACGGCACTTGCCTAAAGAAATATTTTCCATTTCTATATACTGCAGAGCTTTACGAAGCACAGAATGCTGCTGGAGGTTAAAAAAGACATCTCAGAGTCAGCAGAAGTAAGCCTCACAGTCTTATTTCCATTAAAACCAGTGGCAACGTTAATAATTACGACGATTTACGCTTTATAACTAGTCACTTAGCTGAAAAAAGGCTCTTAAATTATGTTAATATTTACATTTATAGGATCCTCCGTCCTATTATTAATGCAAATTTATTCAACGTCTCTTTAAAAGTGAATCCCCAGCATGATAAATAAATTATCCACTCGCCCAAATAGTACATCTCACTTGTTTTAATAACATTTCATTAGGCGGGTGCATTTACTTGGACTATTTTCATTTAGGACGTTTATTTTCTCAAGTAATTATTAAAATAAAGTTTGAGATAACGTTAAAAAAAACTATAAAAATGACCACTTAAATCTCCAAAATGGCTGCAATTACATCTTTAGATTATCTAAAAATATTCATAGAGCAAAGAAAAGAAGGAAAATCTGCCAGAACTAATGAATGTTTAGTATTTATGCTTTAAAACGTTATTTTTCTGTCAGTTCATTGGTTATTCAAGCCGGTTATCTCTGCTTTGTTGGTAGAACTGAATGACACTAGAGCTGTCAACTATTAATCACTATCAGCTATTTTGATAATTGATTAATCGACTTGAGGAAATTCTTCCCTTTAGGTTTAAAATTCTCTGATTCTAGCTTCTCAAATCTTAAATATTTCGTGGTTTCTTTCCTCCTCTGTGACAGTAAACTGATTATCTTTGGGTTGCGGAGAAAATGAGACATTTGAAGACGTCATCTTTGGTTTTGGGAAACACTGATTGACATTTTTCACTATTTTCTGACATGTTTATAGACCAAACTAATCGATTAATCAAGAAGATAACTGACTAATTGATAGTTGTGAGTTGCAGCCCTGAGTAGCTCTAATGTCTTTGTCAGTTTGGTACAGTAACAACTGTAGAGGTGAGACGATGCAATGCTGAATTTGATTTTTGTTCCCTTTCACTGTTCTGCATGTTATTTGGGTTTCTTCAATCACTCCGCTCCTGCTCTCAAGTTTCTTTTTCGTATCTGCCTCCCCACACCTGTTTCTTTTCGGGTTTACCTCAGAGATGTGTCCCAATTTTAAATGGAAGCGAATCAAAGGGAGTTGCCTATCACAGGCGGGCGGAAATCCACTTCAGTGACCAGCACGTTTGGGATTACGAGCCGGCTCGGTCCCTGCTGCACGGCGCCCTCGGCTGTGGCTCGCTGCTGAGCCTGGAGGCGGGCGGCAGGGCTTCGGGGCTGCAGTTTTCACTGGTTTCCCCTCGGCCTCTGTTCTGCCTCTCAGGCGGCGGCAGAAAAAAAAAAGAGAATGGAGGATGGCAGGATATGCAAATCGCAGCACCACCAAAGGAGAAGGAGAAGAGTTTCCCACCGGGTGAGTGTGAAAGAGTGCTCCCCCTCTCCCGCTCACACAGGACTTTGAATGGGACTCTTTCTTTGGACACACACTGGCCTGCGAGCACACGTAACGCACGCAATCACACAAATGAGTTCATGCATCTGTTTTGTCTTCACATGCACACACATGTATGAAGGTTTTAACACACACAGGCGTTAATTGGGGAGCTGGTCAGCAGCAGCAGCAGCAGAAACTGGGTCTCTTCTCCAGATCAGCCTCCACCACTGGATAGATTAAAGTTTTAGCTGTTAGCTGCTCAGGGAGCCTCTTGAATACATGAATATTCAGGTGGCTGAATGGGAAGGATGAAAGGCAACAGCAAAGCAGGTTACTTGTGGAAATGGGTTAGGCCACCTAAATGAAAATACGACTTTGGCAGTTCCTCTGAGATTTTCCGCACCGCCGGCTCCGGAGGTGAATTTCAGTTCTGGTTCCACATTTGGCTTTTGTTCGGAGCGTAGGTGGCAGCGAGCAAACTTTGTCGTCACAACATCAATTCTGAACGGCACTGTAAACGTGCAGGAGCGGGATTTGGTTTGACAGTAATCTTGTTTTAATTCAACACGGCGTACTGTAACAGAACAAAAACAAATCCTTACTCAGTCTCCTGAGCTCCCAAGTCGTAGCACGGCGCAACGTTTTCTGGTACATTTCAACTCAGTGAAAGACACGATACTTCCTGCAACATTTTCTTTTAAATTATGCAGAAAGAACAGACATTAAAATCATGATCTCTCCTAAATATGTGGGTAATGTCTGAATGCAACAACCTCCAAAATAAAATACTGTTCTGAACTTCCACGTTATTATCAATATTTGAATACCTGAGATATACCTGGGCACAAACAAGAAAAAGCAATTTACTTTTCTAAACTTTATCCTCCTCTGTCCACCTGTCTTTTGCTGTCTCTCACACCTGATACACGTTGTTTACTCCAAAGTTGATTTAGGTGTGCATAGACTGACACGAATGATAAAAATGCACATGAAAAACAGCATAAAAGTGTTTGTATTCTGCTATGAACAGGCTTTTTAACCTTCTAAACCCCAAACTGACCAGGAAGTTTGTGAGGAATGTTATCTTTTTAAAAAATATATATATTTTTTACATAATTACATCTTTTATCACAACTAGAAACCGTGAAAACACAAAGAATCATAGGATTGTCAACATGTCTTAAAGGAAAAATAGTCAAATTCTAGCTAAAAATTGTGACAGTTTGTAAAAATCACTTTATTCTTCGTGTCTTATTTTGAAAAATGCTAAAATCACGCACCAAATAGATGCTACGAGAAAAATAAACAAAAAAATCAGCCATGAGTGTCATCAAGTCGCATGACAAAGTTTCTGTGGTTTTTCGGCTGAACTGCAGGCAGTGTTTACACAAAGCGGATAGGAGGCGAGTATAAAAACCAGTTAAGGAGAAACATTAAGCTTACTGGATTGATAAAATTAAAGCTGCACGGCTCGATAGCAGTATGCAGTCAGCAAGTTGTTAGAAGGCGCATTCTGCATGGCGAAATATCTTTCTAGAGCTGACTGATTGCGTCAAAGACACCTAGTTTGTAGAGGTTGAAAGAACATATGTGGCAAAGTATCTACAACATGTGGAGGCATCATTTTCCCCCCAGTATTGGTAATACCTGTGGGCACACATTTCCACTTTTTAAAAATAAATAATCAGACAAATTCAACTTTTGTCTGTCTCTTTTCATGATTTATCACATTATGACTTTGTTATGTGGGAAAAAATACATGTATGAGTTCTCTCTCCTTCTAGTCATGGTTGTTCTGTTTCCATAGAGCTGCAGGATTTTATATTGCAGTGCAAAATGAGCCCACATTGAGTGAAAAACTGCTTGAGGATCGAGGGTTAAACGTGACACTATTCCAGTAAAGACACACAGCTTGTTTAGTTTTACGTCATGATCTTACGTTCTATCTGACGTATGCTTTCTTTGGGTGCTTTCTTTTCATCTCCGAGCAGAAAGCAACACCTGAAACTCTTAAAACCCAGGCGGGGGGCATCCTCATTCAGTTTCCTGGCACATGTCGCCTCATGTGGCTTCTGCCGTGACACAGCTACAGGGCTGCTCCGCCGACTGACCTCCGACCTCTGAGCCGAGGACACGGAAGGAGGTCGCACGTTTTTCACATTTATTCAGACAACTCGGCGCGGCCCGAATGGCACGCTTTCGGTTTCGCGTCAAATCAGGGGGCAGCTCACTGTTTCCCTTTCACCCCGAGTAAAAATAAGTCTGCGAGCTGCTGGGGCAAATCACACCTGCACGACGAGTGACATTTGACATTTGATTCAGCAGCTTCTGATTCTGATTGTGGCTGCTCTCTTTGACACAGTTTACCTCCGACTGATCAAAAAACACGTAAACCTCAACAGTGTACGCCACTTTTACACTTTGCAAACTCCTCTAGCTGTTAAAATCCATCTGATTATTATGAATCCACCCTCACTTGAACCTCATTAGGCGTGACATGCATGTTTGCTTTTGTTACCCATAGATAGTTACGTAACAGTAAAAGCTCCTGTACAGAGAATAGAATGATCTCGACTCTGCCTCCGTTATTTGATTTAACTTGCTATGACAACTCAAAAACCGGGGGGCGTGCATTGCTTAAACCCGATTTACGTCTTTATTAGGCCCCATTGAATCATCTGCCTTAACTTTTCCGTGCCCGATCTGTCAAGGTGCCTTTATCGGCCGCCATCATCTAAATTGAAACGCATCGGCAGAGAACCGCTGATTCTCCCTCGCAGGCGCCGCGTTAATGCATGTAAATCCAAACAAGCAGGCCCCGTGTTGTTATGCAAAGCCTGGAGGTAAGCAGCGGTTTCCCCACCTTGATGCAAACATCCACACGACGCACACAAACAACACACTCACGACTCAATTAGTCACAGCAGCAGCAGCAGCAGCATCAGTAGCCCTGACGAACCTCCCCCTCCGGACCATAAAAGGCGACGGGGAGGGGTTAATGCTGACTCGCTAAAGACATCCTGTAGTGCTTTGTCATTCCACAGGCCCATTTGTGCAACACACACACACACACACACACACACACAGCCTCGGGCTCTTTAGCACAAGGAGAAAGTAACATGAATGATCACCGGTCATGGATCAATTAACAGCTACTGTTGACCACAACCCCCTCCTAATGCCACTCACACTACTTCCCTCTGAGCCTGTCATCTCCCTCAAGATGTAAATATTCATTCAAGCTGCACAAAACTGAAGAGAAAACTTATTTCTCCTCTGTATAACCCCAGCTTTGGGTGCAGCACATCCACGTAAACATGCAGGGCAACGCCGCGATAGCAAGTCTGTGCAGCTGTATTTGCCCATAACGCAATTATGCAGCATCAATTATTTGATATCAGACTAATCTAATGAGCGTACTAGGATGAACCCGGCTGACGGCAAGGCATGTTAGCTGCAAATGAACGCTCAGTACGACCCCAGAGGCACGGGCGCCCACATGACTCCTCTCCGAGACAGCTGTAACTGGAGCACCTAAGGGTGACGTCAGGAATATGGTTCATTCACACAGAAAGGCCAAAGAGGGAAGGAAAACATGCTGCAGCTTTTATAGTTGAAACTTCATCTTTCATGCTTTAGGAGCATGTAAGTGCAAGAGATGGACTGTGCATCGCAGCGTTAGCATCTACATTAAAGGGCAAACATGGAGAGAATGCCATTAATCTATGCATCAAACAACAGCAGGCTGGTCAGAGAGGGAACTCCTTCCTAGCAGCATATGTCCGACCTGATATAACTGATATTAAAAAGAATCATTAAAAGCTTTTGTAAACTCTCGCTCCATCTAATTTCACCAAGTGCACATCTGCTATTAAAACAAGCCTGAGGATTATAATAAAACACGAAACCCATCTCATTTTTAGCACGGCTCCAGCACCAAAAAGGGAACCCAAATGAAACCAACCCCCCTTCCCATTAACACCCGCTCCAAGTACAATTTTCACTTCCAAAGGACGGACGCCGGCGGCGAAGGCAGGAGTCCTGGCTCTGGTAGGTATGAGCCGGGTCCAGGGCCTGGGAGTAGGCCGCTGTGTTTATCCTGTCAAGGTATGTTAACACCAGGCTGCATTCCTGTAGTCCATAAATTGCAGTGTTAGATTACAGTCCAGCTGAGAATGCATTCGTACGCAGACAAACGCGGAGCAGCTTTGAAGGCGCTGGGTGATGAAGCCGCGGCCGAGGCGGCGAGCATGGAGGGCCGACACCTGCCATTTACAGTAGAGCTGCACACAATCAGCAAAAACAACTCCTCTGCTTTATTTTGCAGCAAGATGTCTGTCTCTAAAAACTGGAATATCTGCTTTATGCCCCGTGCATGCTGCTACATTAAATAAAAGACTATAATAACGGGTGGTAAACATGTAATTTAGGTTAAAAGTTGGTTGTTGCATGGCTTTTATACTGGAAATCATCAACACACAGCGCTACAGCCTGGCTAGCACTCTGCTAATGTTTATAGGTTTGTTTCGACAGGCAACCACAATGCAGTTTTGAAGTTTGGTGGCTCAGAGACACATGAAAACAGTCCCCGTCCTCTTTCAAGCAAAACTCAAATGTGGCTTATTATAGTCACAACTTCAGAATATTCAGACAAAGTGTGAAGAGATGGATGGACCCGACCGCCAGTGCTGCTCATGCATAAAAAATGAATCAGGGATAAATCAAAGCATGACCCGTTGCTCGCATCCGTCTTTTCCCCTGGTGTGTTTGTCGCTAGGTTAAACTCCAGAGGAGCCACCACAGCAAAAGAGCGCAGTCAATAATTAGCCTAAATTACATGGTCTGGAAAGTAGATTTGTCATTACCGCTAACTCGGCCTCGAACCAGCATCAGTGACAGATTACCTGCTCCGTCTGACGGCAATCTACTAATGTTTTTGTGAAATGATTAGTGAGTTGACGTACATTAATGAAGCAATAATTCTAATAATCTGTTAGCAGATTAACCCTCCGAACCCCAAAACCTGACGGCGACTTTGACATGCAGTTTGTCTTTGGAAAACTGCCAATATTACACAATTTATCTGAGTCAGAATCTGTAAAAACTGAAAAAAAATCAGATTTTCTACTTTCCAACAGTCCTTGAACTGCTCATCTGTAAGGTGTAGTCCAGCTGTTGAAAGTCTGCAAAGCTAAGCAATAAATCTTAATATTTCCTACAGGTCTCATTTAAAAAACTGCCAAAAAATAACTACCTGTACTAATCAGATTCTGTCAAAAACAAAATATTTTGCGCTCTTCTGTGCAACCATAATGTCATCAGTGACTCAGCAGCAACCAGCAGTGACGCAGCAAAAACTCAGGGACTTTTCGATTCAACTGCAGGCTGTGTAACGAAGCAGCGAGGAGACGAGTGTGGAAACAAACTTCAAATGTAAACAGTAAAATATCAACGGTATGTAGAGTCACCAAGGTGTACTGGTGACACCTGTGGGCACTTGGACACATGTTTAACAGGTGGATTTAAGCTTTTTTCAATTTAAAAAAAATATAATAAACAAAAGTTAGCTATAGTTTTATCTTTTTTTATGATTCATGGCATTTTAACTGAGCCATACCGCACTACAGGCATTTCGGTGTTCTCTCTGCTTCTAGTCGTGGTTGTTCTGTTTCCATAGAGGTACAGAGCTTTATGTTGCAGTGAAATATGAGGCCACAGTGAGCAAAAACACCCAAAAGCTGCTTGGGATTCAGAGGGTTAAGTCGTTTAATTGGCAAAAATGCAAACATTCTCTAGCTCCAGATTCTAAAATGTGATGATCTGCATGTTTTCTTGCACATTTTCCACTATTATCAATTAATCAAGAAAATCATCTGTAACCTGTAAAGTGATTTGCTTCCACAATCATCTAAAAGATAAAGGTCGGCATGTAAATTTAGCTGGTTTATCTATTATTTTATGAGCATATATGTTAATATTTATAGCATCAAAGTGAGCAGTATTAAGTAATCTGAGCATGTGAGCTGGCTGGAAGACCACAAGCCCCAAACTAGAGCTTTTTGTGACAGTAAAGCAGCCTCATCATGGAGATGTCTGGCTGGAGGTCACGGCACATTAACTGATGTTTGGGTACATGAGCTCTCCGGAAAGCCCAGATTCTGTGTCATGTGGATTAAACCCGTCTGAATATAGAATAAAAGGAGACGCAGGTGAGCAGATGGAAGCGCTGCGCACTGAATCACAACACCTTTTTGCCATCTTGATTGTGCGCCCCTTCCGCACGGACCGGCTCCCTCTTTTCCACATCACATCCTCACCTAAGGTTCCATTTTCAGGAAATCACGGCAAAAATAATGCACCTGGGGACGCTCTGATGCAGGAACTGCGCTTTACGCGGCGAGAGGATGACGCCAAAATGGGTTAAAATACACCTTTATAGGTGTTGCATCACCTTGCGTACCTGGCTGTCTCCGGTCCAGATAAAAAAAAAAAACACACAAGCAGGCAGCACAACCCCGCCTTCACTGCAGTAATGGTACTGACCGCCATTCCCTTCCGCACACCGCTCTGGAAATTGTATAACGAATTATCCCCACACAATAGATGGACAGGAGAGGTTTGGCGGTGGGCGCTTTAATGCACTCTCATTGCACGCCGTGTTAGATGGGGGGAAATAACGGCGGAATCACCCCCGTGTGCGGCGCTTATTTGTGCGGAGAGCTGCGGAGTGCACTCGACCAAACGAGGCAACCGGTGCACAAAAAAACACATTTAAACAGAAGAAGATAAAAAAAAAACATGCACAAGTGGGTCAGAAACGATAAATCCCGCGAGAATGAAGGGAGGCGAGCATCCATGAGGGGGGTGAAATAAAAAAAAAATCATCTCTACCTGCACAAGTTGACATTTGGAGCGGCTTTTTTTGTGGCTCCTCACGACGCGCACAGCCTTTTAGGTAAAAAAAAAAAACAACGGCGAGCAAGATCCTGTTCCGTTAAACGGTGCAGAGCCGCAGGTGTTGTTTCTGCTTATTTCTAGGCCATTTGTCAGCCTCCGTTATCCGCGTTCAGGTAAACATGATGATGATGATGGTGGTGATGATGATGATGGCTCCTGTACAGACGCACAGAGTCACCGTCGTGTCGTCAGCAGGAGGAGAGAGAGGGTGGAGGGGGGGAAAGGAAAGGTGCTTTCCAGCCCCTCGGCTCGCACACATCATACCTCATAACCGTGTCCAGAAATATATATATTTATGGGTTTACTTTTTTTATTGGCTGACGCGGTGCAAAAGGGGGAGAGGACAGGTAAGGAACCGTCCAATGAGGGAGTCTGGCTGCGGAGGGCTGTCTAAATTTAAAGTTATTACACCCACTTCCATGTAAACACTGTTTACACGGCATTTACTTCTTAATAAAAAACGATCCAGCGCACTAAAACCCATTCCGAGATCATTAATGTGAAGATAAACACAGATAAAACCCACCTGGTTATTGCACCTAACCAGAAATGTGCTCCAATGTTTGCAATAACTCCAAAATCAATGCGTAAAAGCGACTAAAATGTACCCAAAATGCGCTAAAAACAACATTTGCACTCAGCATTGCTAACGGTGCACGCACCCGAATTCACAGGTGCGACCGGTAAAAGTCGAAAACGTGCAATGGGAGCACTTTGCAACACAAGCAACGCGAAACACACGCCGAACAACTATAAAACGCAAGATTTTTAAACGCAATCTGGTGCGCCCAATAAGGAAACGCGCGCATGCATGTGCACAAACTGGTCAAATGTACTTTTAAAGAACAAACAAGGTGATTCCCTCTTACCTTAAGTAAAGGGAGCATGTGCTGCTGCGGTTGTAGCAGGGAGGGGTGAAGCGGAGGTAAAATAAACATCCCATCTCCTTGCCATCACTGACGGGGACCAGAGCCCGTGCAAAAAACACCACATATTCACCCTGGCGGCTCTATTTCACCGAACACACGCTTAAAGTTGGGTGAATGTGAACCGGAGCGAGGAGCAGCTTCATTCGGGGCCGAGTGAGCAGCAAGTTGGGTCGAAACTGGAAAAAAAAAACCGCAACAACCTCGCCCTGAAAATTTCATCCAGCAAAAAAAAAAAAAAAACTAGAAGCTCCAAGCTGCGCTCAGTGGGCCACGTTGTTATGAGAAAAAAAGCGCAAAGTGTTGCTATCTGCGGGGGGGAAAGTAGCTTCAAAAGTGGCTAAAAAGCAAATAAAAAGTGTACAAAAGTGGGGAATACACACAAGAACCAGCGGCTCCTCTGGTTATTATTATACCAGGCGGATATAACGGTTCACCCGGGCGGCCAACACGCACCGCTAGGCGGAGAGAGAGGAGCCAGCCAGGTATAACGGTACACCAGCACACCGCACTGCCGCTAAACTCCCACAAACGAGCTCCAAAGTCGCTCCCAAAAGTCCCCACGAGGACTTTTTACCGAGTGGAAAACCCGCCGGCGACCGAGGCCAGGTCGCCCGGCGGCGGCTACGGAGGAGTTGGGACTTACCGCTGCTCCTCTTCGGGTTCGCCTGTTTTCTGCGCTTACACCTGGGGCCATCCGCCATGATCCTCTCGCTGAGTCTGAAACGCAGCCGTTCGCGAGTCACCTCCTCCCTCCTCCTCCTCCTCACCCCTCCTCCTGTCTCTCCCTCCCTCCCTCCTCACCCCTCCTCCCTTTACGACATCACCTTCCCCCCCGTATTAAAAAAAAGAGAAGAAAACACCTGGTTTGCGACACTCCGGCTCGCCTTTACGGCATCACCTTCTGGTTACACCTCAGCACATGGCCCCTCCTACTGGCCGCACATGGCCGAGTTCAGAGCGAGCTGAGCGGCTGCGAAGGGAGGGTCTGCCCCGGTGATACCACCAGCTCTGGTCCTCCTCACTGCTGGATACAATATATATAACTGCAAGGTGTTTGTCTACAGGTGGAAATGTAGGAATAAATATGTTTAAAAGGGACAAAAATGTGTATTTAAATCAGGTTTTACTCAAGGAAGACTGCTCTAAGCAATGAAATATTTATGTATTATTAGTTAGAAGAAAAGTGATGAAAGTGAAATAATGATGAAGAAAGTATTCGGAGCCTTTACTTATGCAAAGTGAAAAGTTAAAGTGACAATATCACAGTCCTGCACTGCATCTAAAGTGTTAAAAGATGCAGAAAAGCAAAATTATTTACTTAAAAATAGTTAAAAATTAAATAAAAATAGTTTAAAATAATCTAAAATACTGCTGAATACATTATATAACTGTACGTTGTTTATCTACAAGTGGAAATGTGGGAATAAATATGTCAAAATAAGGGTCAAAAGGTGGATATAGATCAAGTTTAGTCAAGGTAGAATAAGAAGATTGTTTTAAACAATGAAATATTTATATATTATTAGTTAGAAGAAAAGTGATGAAAGTGAAATAATGATGAAGAAAGTATTCAAAGCCTTTACTTAAGCAAAGTGAAAAGTTAAAGTGACAATATCACAGTCCTGCACTGTATTTCAAGTGTTTAAAGTTGCAGAAAAGCCACATAATTTACTTAAAAATAGTCAAAAGTGAAATAAAACAGTTAAAAAATAATCTAAAATACTGCTGAATACATTATAGAACTGCAAAATGTTTGTCTACAGGTGGAAATGTGGGAATAAAGATGTTTAAAAGGGTCAAAAAGGTGGATATAAACCAGGTTTTAGTAAAGAAAGAACAAGAAGATAATACCTAAAATAATGAAATGTATCACTTTAAAGAATAACTAAAGTAAAATATCATTTTGATTTTGCTAAAGTGCCAATAAAAAAGTGTTTAGAGTTGTAGAAAAGTCTAAAGACATATTGAAAACAGCCAAAAATAAGACAAAATAGTAAAAGATGATCTAAGATACTGCTGAATATGTTAGAAAACTTCAAGGTGTTTGTCTACAGGTGGAAATGTGGGAATAAATATGTCAAATCAGGGTCAAAAGGGTGCATTTAAAAGAAAAGGGATCTATCAGAAAAGGGAAACGAAATTACATATTTATGCCACAAAGTGAGTGATGAAAGTGGAAGTTTGCTAAAGTGCCAATGCCACACTCCAGCGCTGTATTTAAAGTGTTAAGAGTTGCAGAAGAGCTTAAAAAAATACTTTAAACACTCAAAAAATTAAATAAATTAGTTGTAAAACTGATCTAAAGCACTGCTGAATATGATGTATAACTGCAAGGTGCGCATCTACAGGTGGAAATGTGGGAATATATATGCCAAAAAACAGTCAAAAAGATGTGTATAAGTTGGTTTTAGTCAAAGAAGACTCCTTGAAACAATGAAATATTTAAATATATTTGTACATCACAAGAAAAAAAGTGATGAAAGTGGAATTAGTGATTTCGCAGCTTAATCTTCGATACTGCTACGGCCAGTCATGGTGAGTAGACTTGTTAAGTTTGTAGTTATTAACACTGCAAATATAAGCTACCGTTATGTCTGTAATTGTAAATGACGTTCATCCTTTAGGGAAAGTGAACCGAGCAGTAGCCTCTACAAGTCCGGTAATGCAGGAATCCCCATTTACCAAAGCGTTTAGCTTCTGTTTAGCGTCTGGTGAAGCATTACAGCTCATTTTAAGGCACTTTATCAGCATCACTGTTTGCATGGAGTGCTGCTAGTTTGTTTCACAGTTTTGTACTGCAAAACTAGCTGACTTGCTTAAGGCTAAAAAGGCAGGTGTTGAGAAAAGACTTACCTGCTGTGAGATGTCACATGATGTTGCTGGTGTTACCCCCTCCTGTGGTAATAAAAATGATAATAAAAATGAATCTTTCAACATCTTTTCAAGTCTTTATTTACACCAAATTACATACAGTAATATCGATAAGAGTATCAATAAATATCGGTATCGACAAGGAGTATCGTATTGGTATCGGTATCGATAAAATCCTAACGATATGCATCCCTATTTGTTACCTTACACTGCCCAAAAATGTTCAAGCGCCATAATTTTTCTGTTCTGGATCATAACATCCATAATTTTTCCAGGATCCAGATCAAAATTTGATATTTCATAGAACCTATTGTGAACGTATCCTGTATTTTTTTTTTACCAAGCAATCTGGGCTTTTGTTTTGAAGTTATATGCACATATGCTGAAAATGGTCCTATCTCCTAATAATAATGATAAAGAATCCTTCAAAAAAAAAATCCTAGATCCAGATGGTAATCCAGAACATCATCAACATGTAATCATCTTTTCCCATTTTCAACATCTCCTGAAAATTTTATTAAAATCCATTCGTGACTTTTCAGGTTATCTTGCTAACAGACAGAAAAACAAACAAAGAAACAAACAGTTAAACGCTAGCAAAAACATAACCTCCTACTAGAGGTAATAGCACCTAAAAGTAAAATTAATTAGCTTGAAATCAAACTAATCTAAAGCCAAATTATCTTTACATGTAATACTATGATTATTTCTACTTTTACTTAAGTTAATGATCCAAATACCTCTTCCACCACTAATGTAATGTCCAAGTATTTGTGCTTCATTGCAATACTTTAACGAAATTCCATTATTCAGAACACACACCTACATATACAGGGACATTTTATGATTCTGCTACTTCAAGGTTTTTTCATTCTAAATCACAACACAATAATAAAACAAAAGTTAAAACTGACACACAGGTCGGAGTCGTTTCATTTCCGAGTTTCCAATTTTTGTGCAAAAGTAAGTCAAGCTCCGGCTGACATGCTGAACTTGTTGCACAGGTGTTTCCTTTGGCTTTGTACGTGAAAGGGCAGCGGGTGTCTGTTGTTTCACCTGCTCAGACTGTAACTGGAGCCGGAAAGCAAAACACCAACTTATAATGACAGAAAAACTAGCTCATATGGAAGAAGAGAAACCAAGCATGTTTACTGTTTTCATATTGTTGCATGGTGGGTCATTACAGCCTCTTTGCATAATCAGGTAAGCAATAAAGCCCCAAAACAAACCTAAACATATCCTTCATGTTCCACTACAAGTCTGACTTTATATTTTTAGCTAATTTGACATTTCTGACATTTACAAATATGCAAGTTTTGTGAGATTGATCTGCTATTTCTTTTTTTCCCACATAAACTTGGTCAATGGAAGGCTTTTATTCTGAAATATGTGCAGATTTATAGAAAAGCTTCCTTAAATTTTGAGCAGGGAAGCTGTGAGAAATACTTTAATATATGCAAATACACTTAGGCTCCATGCAGTGCATATATACAAACAGATGCGTGGCGGCCTGCGACATAAGTCCACTTCTGTGTGTGAGGATGCTGCAGTGGGATTAGGCTGAGCTAAGCTAAGACCCCACCACAGATGCTAATTGCAGGTGAAAGTAATGCAATTAACTAATAAAAAAGTGATATGTTGAAAGACAAGTCTTCCAGAATTTCTCAGAAGGTGGGTGTTTTTATCAAAAAGTTGACTTTTGATTTACCCGGTTGTGTTTTTTTCCCGACAGTTGCGTGGTTTCTCTTTGATGTATTACCTATTATTCTTGGCTGTCACTTCCTTAAATTTAAATATTCTTCTATTCCCATTGATACTGACATAAAATTCTCTTTTTCTTGTTTTCTTCTGCATAGAAATGTACTTTAAAGCAGTTAAACATAATGTAAAATGCAGTCCAGAGGCTGTTGACCTCCCCATTGTTGGTCTTGTTCGTTCACCTTCCACATCCATAATCTCTGATGTTAAAACATGACAATGCAACAACAAAACAATCAGTTATTGAAATGTCAGGACCTTTTGAGCTACGAGCTAAGAAAACCTGAGACACACGCTCACATACGCTTAGCAGGTTTTGTCCTCAGAGGTTCAATGACAGTTCACAGCAGGTCAGTCGAGCTGCCTTTTGAGGTCGGGTTGAGCTATTCTTGTACCTGCCGACGATCGGGTTTCCAGTTCAGACATACCAGGTGCTGCCGGGCTCCCCTGGACGTCCTGACGCTGTGTGGAGGATGGAGGGGGGTGAAATTAGACTGCAGAGGCTTAATGGGAGGACAGAGAGCTGGAGATTATATCCATTGTTGTACAGGTGCTCCTTGGTTGGTTTGCTGCAATCAGTCGCCTGACAACAATGAAAACATGAAGTGGATTATAGGTTTTATATGGGATGGAAACACATGGTGGAAAATGCTTTAATGCTGTTAAAGCAGGACATTAATCTTAGTATTTTACCAATTTAACCATCAATATTCTCACTATTTTACATACATTTCTCAGCCTTTAAAGTCAGGTGAAACATTTTAACGTTCCTTTTTTTATTTGATTGTTCCAAAAATGTTTTTTTCATCATCCACTTGTTATAATAAAGCCTAGGAAGGTGTTAAACTTATGGGTTATCTGCTCTGTTTCTGGTGTTGCAGCTGAATTTTCTGAATTTTAGTTCTTAATGTTGCACCACAAACTAAATTCCATTCACGTCCATTGTACTGTGGCATTTCAGAGTCAGATGTCTCAGTCCGTCTGTAGCCACGAGGGAAAAGCCAAAGCGTTTTAGCAGCCAGAGCACAGTATTAACATTTGTATTTAAATAATAGTTTAGAAAACACATTGCTATCCGTAAAGACAGACATACTTGTGTACCGACTCAACAACAGTGACTTATAGACCATGCTGACCGTCTGTCGCCTTGTTTGATTAACTCAAGTGATGATTTTCAGTTTGGTTCATTAATGCCACGACTGTAAAAAAAAAAAAAAATGGACCATTGTCTTTCTACTGATGTTAAAGCCTTCTAAAGTTAGTCAAATGTCGACCAAAGACTATATTTTTAGCAGAAAATATCGATAGAAACTTTCTGGAGCTCCAACACCATTGTAGTTTGAAATTTTTGCACGTTTTTCCAATTTCAAGGGCCAAGAATTAAAAATGTGTCCTTTGCTGGAGCCATTTGACAATCTGCTGGACACGTTTTTGTGTGTGTCCTCATCAAATTTCATGTTTGTGTGTGTTATATTCATTGAGATATTGAAGCTATAAAATGGCTTTCAGGTAAAAAGTTTTATTCAAGCCAAACAATTTTACAGAACTTATTTTTTGGTCCTAAAATACAAATATTTCCTGAATTCTATCTGAATCAACTTGGACTGACCCAACATGATCCGCCAAGAAGGAGGTAAAGATCTGAGATGATGATCTGGATATCAGGAGTTCAGCTCTGGTGGGCTGCAGTTCAATTTAACCTCTGACCAAACAAGTAAATCCATCCATCCATCATCTATACTTAATCCTCTGTGGGGTCTCAGGGGGCTGGAGTCTATCCCATTCGGGCGAAGGCAGGGGACACCCTGAACAGGTCACCAGTCTATCAAAGGTCTACACATAGAGACAGACAACCAAGCACACTCTCATTCACACCTACAGACAATTTAGAATCATCAGTTAACCTCAACATGTTTTTGGACTGTGGGAGGAAGCTGGAGTGAAAACCCACGCTGATCCCAGGCGTCCTAACCAGGACGTGAACCGGGGATCTTCTAGCTGTGAGGCGACGCTGCTTACCACCGAGCCACCGTGCAGCCCCAAAACAAGTAAATGAAAATTTCAATGCATATTTACTCAAATATTTTAACTCAAATCTTTGGAAGCTTCATGATTTTGGCTTGCACTGGCTTTACACTGCAGACATTCTTTCAGTCAGTGATGGAGACTAACAGAGTACATTTATCTTCTGTTCTCTGAAAATTAAAGCCATGTACCTTGTGATAAGTCTTTTCAATTATTTTGTTCATTTACAGACTAAATGAGCTCTGAAAAGCTTCAGCTTATAGCTAAAGTGCCTTTTTAAAATCTCAAATAGACCATTTAAGCAGCTCCAATCACATTGTGTGGTAATAATGAACCTTTTCACAGCAAACATTTTGACTTGTCGTAGTAGGAAAGGCGCAGGTGCTGCTAATAACATCAACAATGTCCATTTGAGCGTTCCAGTAAACCATGTTAGTGTCACAATACAGCAAATCTGAAACTGAAGCAGTAAAATATCTTCACTGATCATCAGAAAGTCTATTCAAGTCATGTTTATTGGCAAAACCAAAGAGCTGCTTTGTCTTATATCGGCCGAATGAATTGGGACACTTTTCCTACTATGACAAGTCATAACATTGGCCATGAAAAGGCTGATTAATTAACAGCTAAAGTCTCCTGATTCGCTCAAAATGGCAGATTTAATGCAGCCAATCATGCTGGAAGATAATTAACAAATGAAAAGCGGCAGTTTCAACTCAGTTTGGAGAAATTTAAGTAGTAGCTGATCTGTGGAAGCAGGAATGTATAACTTGGTTGGAGTTTTAAAGGGGGACTCCACCATATTTACATTTTACAGATTCAGTTTTTTCATCATGGGGAGTACCACTCAGCAAAAGTAGCTGAATAATATCATCTGTGGCGCTCGTGATTTAATCAGTCTGCACTACAAACTGTGGTTGGAGCGACTGAACATTAAATTTAAGATGGCGAAACATCCCACTAGTGGATCTTTAACTGCACAAGTCATAAAATCCCTAAAAAAGAGCCTATAATAAATCACCCCAAATAAAAGAAATGTTAAAATCATACATTTATGAAGCAAAAACATATATATAACTCTCCAGATACACATTTTTATATATCAAATCAGATAAAACAGCTTTAACTGATCAAAAATATTACAAAACAAACACACAAAAAAAATCACATTGGACTGAGTTTCATAATAGATCTAAAAATATCAGCAACAACATAACTAGCAATTAATACGCTAAAGTAGGGTTTGTTAAAAGAATATACTTGAGGAAATACTGCGAGTAATAAAACCCTCATTCAGCCTTCCATAGATTTTCATGTTAGTTTAATCCAGCAGGTGAGTTCTGACAGTAATTGATGGAAGCATGTAAATGTTTGAATAGCTGTATAAATAAAGGTTTAATGTCAGTTTGAGGAGAGGATATTTGCCGTTCACTTATAAAAAACACTACCAAGTTGCATTATGGGAAGTGTAGGATCCAGCATTTTTGGAGCTCAAGCTATATCGAAACCAAAAAATTAGTCTCGGCCTTTGTTGTTCTGTTTTCTAATGTATCTTTAGTGCATGAATAGTTAACTTATGGAAGAGCAATGTTAACCAGTTTAAGTGTGCAAACAACACATCGATGGGGCATAACATTATGACCACCTGCCTAATATTGGGTTGGTCTGTCTTATGTGCTCTAAAATGCTCTGAACCATTGGGCATGGACAAGAGGACCTCTCAGGGTGTCCTATGGGGTCTGGAACCAGGATGTTGGCACTGGATCCTTTGGGTGCTCTGGCTTGTGCAGTGGGGCCTCTGTCAATCCAACTTGTTCCACTGCATCCTGTTGATGCTTGATCACAATGGGGTGAAGGAAGTTTGGAGGTCAAATCAACATGTTGGGCCATTGTCATGTTCCTCAACATGTTCCTGATTGGTTGATGTTGTTTCCATGTGGTGGGGCGCATTTTCATCCAGTGACATTTGGGATTTCCATTAGCATGAGGGAGTGTGTTTGTTGTGGGACTTCACCTGTCAGGGGTCATAATATTTTAGCCGTGTTAAAGGTATGTCTATGTGAATAACCACCTCTGCAACAGTCAAATTTAAAGCCCATGTACGAAATTATTCAATCACCCCAACATCAAAACAATGTTTGTTCGCTGCATTGTTAATATGAAAACCTTTAAACATGGCTGGAGGGTTGTTACCGTCTCTTTCCTCAGCGACACGTTTCGGTGGAAACCCGATCTGCCCCAAACGACAACTGACCCCATTTACCGCATCAGTAATGCTTTAATTGAATCTCCCACTGGCAGGATATGAGGGGCCACAGCGTCCCCTCCTATCGGGGGGAGTCCTGCTCTGCTACATCACAACATCTCTACAGGCCGCTGGTGCCTGGGAAGTGAAAGAGGAAATGGATGCTATTATTCAATGCTAATTTGGTATTGACATGAATACTGGTGCTCAGAGGGGCTTTGGGGTCTTTTATGTTCCATTCAGTAAATTCATTTGTATTTCTGCTGGAAAATCCTTTCTCAATGTCAGCGAAATGCTTCTTTATTCCTTCCTCAGCATTTTCTCTTGTCATGCGTGAGGTCAGAATTTAAAGGGAATTTAACACCTGGACATGTTAGTTTCTTGACACAGGAGGACAGTTACTGCAGCAGTGAGTTTAAAGAATTAAAACCATTACTGATGCAATTATTTTGATATAAGGTCGGCACTTTCTACACCTTTAAAAGACGTATGTTGCAGGTCTATCTAAATTTGTGGCTAAAGTTCATGCAAATAAGTAGAAAACCAATGATTGCTACGTTTTTTGGTTACGTTCGGGCACAAAGTTATTAGGTTAACTTGTGTACCTAGACCTAAATGTATAGATTTCTAAATGTATAAGTGCTTGTAACCCTAACCTCTTCCCTCTCTCATTTGTCTTGTGAGGAATTAAGCTTCCAAAACCGCCAATCTCATCCTACATCATGCCATAATTAGCCTGGCTGCAACACTATCCAAGCCATTAACCCCATTTTAAACAGCTTTCACCACCACTTTGATTGCATTTAAACACTTCTGCCTTCTAAAGTGGTTCAAACAAACCAGTTTCTAGCTTGAACTAAGGGTCTGCAGCAGCTCTGGGAGGCTGTCCTTACTATAAAGTTCCAATAATTACTGACAGAGCAGTTCTTGAGGTAAATGCTAAACATCTAATACGCTCGCAATGACAATGTGAGGGCAATCAGGCTAAGATGCCGATGAGATTAACTGGACTAACCCTGCTGCATGCAAAAATGGTATTTTTTTTATATTGCAGCCCTCTGGACTGGGGCTTTAACACAGAGGAAAACTTGAAAAGGTGGGTAGTGTCAGCCAAAACGTCAGATCAAAACTAGAATAGAAGTCAGTATTGTTTATATCGCCTTATCCACAGACCTGTAACATCAAACTCCAGCCACAACAGACCACCTGGCCCTAAGAAAAAGGAGGAGGAGTCTGACTTGGAGCTGCGTTTACTAATATTATCCTCAATAAAAAATTTACTTGTACTACTTTGGCATTTCAACAACATATGGCTCATTGTTTTTGGCTAGACAACATGAAAACCCCAAGTAGATAAAGCAATGTGTGCTTTGCAATAATATGGCCGAGGTCTCACAAACTCGCTCATGTCATGCAGCAAACTGTTTGGCTTCAGCGTCAATCACAGCTGCAGAGAGAGTCTTCTTCCTGAAGGGGGCGTGGACTGAGGCAGCTCAGGTGCATTTAAAGCTACAGACACTGAAACAGCCGGTTAAGAGCAGGGTTAAAAGTTATACAGTCATGATGAAATTAACCATCTTTGCAGTGGTTTGAGCTGAAAAACTGAAAATAAGGACACATTCTGAGGACTTATGGGACTTTAGTTTGCTTAAAAGGGGCTTGATGTGGGACCTTTAACCACGCATGCCGCGATTGTTGTACAGACAGACACCATATACAATAGGTCCTCGGTTTACAGCGTTTCACGGTTACAAACAACTCCCATAAATTACTTAAAAAACCTACTTTCGACATTAGCGGTTTGGTTCGTAAATAATACGATACTCGGGTGAGAACTGGTTTCTGGTGCGTAGTGGCGAACGCAGTCACAGGGGTGAACACTGAGTCATGCGGCGTAACAACGAAGAAGAAATCATCACTGAGTTCGCCATTGTTGATTGCTGCGTGTTCACCCGCTCTTAGTTTTTGCTATTTTGTGTATTTTTTGCCATTTATTACAGCTCCCAAGCGTAAGGCAGACTCTTCCTATGGCAGTGCTTCAACGAGAAGCCATCACTATGGAAGTGAAGTTAGACATTGTAAAGCGCTGTGAAAAAGGAGAAACACCAACGATCATCGGCCGTGTGTTCGGCTTAAGGCTTGCAGCGTGAGTGACTCAAGGCAGTGGTTCTCAACTGGTGGGTCGGGACCCAAAAGTGGGTCGCGAAGCCATTTTTAGAGGGCCGCAGAAGTATGTCCCCCCAAAAAGTAATGGTATAAAGTCTTTTATTTTAAAGGAAGTGTTTCTTATGACACCGTTTGCTTTCAATAGCAGGATATTTAGTGGTGGTGACACCAGGAGTTGCCCACTGTTAACCTCTTGATTTGGCTCTGCCAGCTTATTGGAGAAATTATGCTAAAAACGTGCCAAAAATAAACCAAAATGTGCTCAGAATCTGTCAGAATGGGTCAAAATAGACCCCAAAACTTAGTAAAAACGTCCAAATATACCAAAAATGAGCAAAAAATAAGCCAAAATTTTCCTGTGTTGTATCAAAATGCGTTGAGACTACACCCAAATAAACCTTAATTTGTTAACAGGAACAGCAAACTTCAAAAATTTGGGTCGCGACCGTTATTAATAGAGACATAGTGGGTCCTGAGGCTGGACCAGTTGAGAGCCACTGACTTAAGGTATTAATTTAGGTATAATTTAGGCATAAAATCTGACTTACACCAAAAACCGGCTTACGAAGCATCATAGGAACGGATCTTGTTGGTAAACCGAGGACCACCTGTACTGTAATGTGATTTTTGAAGCACATGAAAACTCACAAAGTCATCAGTGGAAGCTTAAAATGAAGCAATAATAATATCCAAATTCGATTAGCTGTTATTGCAATGGTTACTGAAATGTCTGTCTTTTATCTGTCTGATTTAAAAAGTTTGTATCTCGTTGTTGCGGGACTAGCTTCATTTTTAGGGTGAGTAATGACAGCACATCAGGTGAGGGCAAAAGTTGCGGGGCACTTTTGAAATGCTAATGCAATGCTAATGCTAAACGCTGAAACAAACAGAAACCAGCGTGAGACATGGCGAGAAACCCACCACGGCGCCTTTGATGCCGCTTCTCCTGTGCTCTAATGCGACACTGTTTTCATTCTAACGTCATGTGTTGGCCCTAATGGGTTTGGCCTTTGAAGCGGGTCCGTCCTTTTCATGCTAAATACCTGTTGGTGTTTTGTTTTAATGTGTGTCAGGTGGAACGCAGGTTAGTGTGGCGCCTTTTTTCGTGATTATTGAGTGGAAAAACAGGCAAAAGGTGCAGCACGGCTCCGTCTTTGATATGCTAATCCGCTCCAAACATGTAGCGTTTCCTCCGAGGGAAAAAAAAATCAATAAACTTCTGCTGTACTTTCCTCCAGTCCGGCACCGTATATGAGCACTGTGACCAAAAGATGAATAATGTAATTTTATGTCAGGATGAGTAATGCGGATACAAATCACTTGTCTGGATGACTGGCTGGGGAGTTGATAATGGCGAGTCCTCACACTGAGTTTATATGGCAGGAGGAGAGACGGAGATTATTCATCCTCTGCCTCTGTCACTCTCCCCCTTAATGATATGCTGTAAAGGCTGCATTACATTATGAATGAAGAGCAGGCCGTGAACCCGGAATAAAGGGAACTATCTGCTGAGAAATGTTAACTTTATGACAAGGTTAATTAAAGGGTTCGTTTAGAAGCTCCGGTTCAGTTTTAACCTTGCATGTAAATGTCTTCACACACTGATAGGGCTATAATGACTGGTTCAAGTGACTCATTAATCCGTCTGTTGAAGTAAAGGGCACTTCAGGTGGTTCCAAAAGGTAGCTGTTTTTTATTTGTATCATGCAAAAATGCCGTTTTATCGACTCGTTCACTGAGAGTATCGGGGGTTTTTTTCCATTTCAGGTTGCATCCAGTTACCTGAGATAAGAATTGTGTTTGACAGGCCAAAGTCTGAGGGGCGTTTTTGGCTGCAGACAGGTAAACCAGGGTCAGTTTGCTCTCTCAGGTGTGGGCGTGATAACAGTTTAAACATGATAAAAAGCAGGTAATAGGTAAAGATGCCAGAATATAGTGAGCATTTGTTAAATCAAAGCCAAAAACAGCAAGAAAATCTGAACTACACTGTAGGTGGACTTATTATTGGAATTCTGCTGTAATTCAGTGTTGGAGATCTCAGAATTGTCTGACAGGCACCTACTAGTGAAAATGGAAACACATCATTGGTAAAATTGCAAAAAAAAGGCATCATTTTCAGCACAAAAATGTCAATAAAATCCAAAATCAGCTCCAATTTAGCCAATAAAAATTAAATATATGCTGTTTTCATCCTTTTATTCATTGATAAAAGAACACCAGTAAGCACCTCCCACACTGGAAACAGCTCACATGACATAATTTCCATGCATCTGACACAAGACAGGTACTATAGAGGTAACCGGGTCATAAAATCAGGAAAGGTTTTGTTCTTTCCTTTTTCTCAATAATGTGTGAACGCAATATAAACCGTAAAGTCTCATGCTCAGGGGGCCTAAGAGCTCAGGGACTTGAAGTAGCATTTCTTGTTGAAAAGTCAATTAAGCTACTCAAAGAGATGCAAAGCGGCTCCAAAGAAATGCAAAACAGCCCGAAAGAGATGCAAAATGACTCAAAAAAAGCACCATTATTCGACGTAAGCATGCACAAAGTGATGCAAACATGCCCCGCGGAGAAGGAAAGATTTTAAAAATGAACACAAATCGCTGCAAAACCACCTTAAAAAGGAACACTCTGTCAGTTTGGGTGTTTTCCTCCTTCATGTAGAATGGTAAGGTCCTACTATTAGCAACCTGCAGGTGATCAGAGTTGAGCATTGAGCAGTATAAATTTAACAGGAGTCTTAGATGCCAGTATTGCAGCTTGTGTAACTGTATGCATGTATAAATGGCTGTTTCCTTGCTGATATTTGTTGCTGTGCGTCTTGTCGTCTTGCTTGTTGTGGTGCAAATGCAATAATGCAGCTTTAAAGGTCCCACATTACGCACCCTTTAATGTGCATCTCCCATGTCCCCAGAATTTGCACACACGATAAATCAGCGCCTCTCTTGCACAACACTCATTTCCTGAGCAGCCACGCCGCTGATCAATACGCTCGTGTCCACTTCAGGTGATGTGAGCAGCGATAACCTGGGCCTGTTTGTTCACTCTCAGCAGAGATAATGGTGAGCAGCCGGCGTAATGAGTCACATGGGGAGAACAGGAGCGACTGATGTCATTTTGCATCACTGCGTCTTCTTTGGGGCCAGACACTCGGCGTTTGTGTCTGCGCGAGAGAGTCTGCATTAGTGCGTGGATGTGTGCAGCAGCGTGCTCTCATTGCACGCCTGTGTGGGTGTGTGTGTGTGTGGAAAGCAGCGCTCGTCCTGAGGCGCTGCCTGCTGTTCAGGCTCATACCTGGAGGCTGACCTCATTTGTTGCAACACTGCAGCTCCGGACACATGGAAGTCACATGACCAGGCCCCATCGACTCCACATGGAGCAGAAGCCTCCTGCTGCAGACCCCGCCGACCTTATTATCACAGAGGCCATTTTGAGCTTTACGCAAGGAAACTTTTACTTCCTCTAAACTTTCTGTGACTCCCAACAATGAAGCAGTGTCCATCACATGTTGGATTAACTGTTACTGACTCGGATTCTACCTCTGAGCAAATTTTGACTCAGAAATATTAGCAATATTGGAGTTCTATATATCCAGCTTTTAAACCCTATTGTCTCCCTATTTACAGGTACACCTACAAAGCTTATATAGTAACCACTTACTTTAAGGCCTGACTAAATTTCTTGTAGGCTGAATATACGACTTTAAACTGGGATTACTGCATCAATTTATGTCATTAAAACAAATAACTGACAGATACAAGGAGCTATTTTTGACCTCATGCATGGGATGTTGGTGCATTTTCAACAACATCAAGCAGCATCAAAAGCTCCTAAACTTGAAATGAATGTGAGATTTTTACCCAGAAAATCCCGTCGCAAGGTTTGACAAGCAATTTTTGTTTTCTTGACACCATTTATCAGAGCCAGAAGCTGTCTAAAAGACTAATAGATTTACAGCTTTCCAGTCGTCCTTGAATGTGTCATGTGAGACGTGTGGTTCTGTCAGGAATAAAGATAAAATCTAAGCTTGAAATTATGATATTTAAGCTTCACTCTATTCTACATCTCATTTTTTTAAATTATGAAAGACAAAGTGTTTGTATTGGATCCTGAACTCCTCTGTGCAACTTTGAAGCTGTGACCAACATTCATATGATAAAAAAAAAAGTACAGATTTTTCAGGTGAACTGCAGGCAGTGTTTACCCAGAGCAGATAAGAGACAACAAGTAGAGACCGAGGAAGCTCAAGGAATCTATTGTAAGATACATTCAGCACGGTGAAACACGTTTCTAGAGTTGACGTGTGTAGAGGTTTGGAAAAACAATAACTAGTTCGATGCCTGTAGCATGTGGAGTCAACCTCCATTTTTAATATTTGTGGCATTCTAACTGTGTCATACTGCATGGAAGACATTTCTGAGTTCTCTCTACTTCTAGTCATGGTTGTTCTGTTTCCATATACACAGTTAAAGTGTGTCAGAAGCATTGGGGTTCAGGTTCGGGTATGTTAGAGGTTAGGGAGGTTATGTTGCAATGCCTTGTAGACAGAACTGAAGGTGTTTTTGAGGGGTCACGGATAGGGTTTGGAGTTTTCAGCCTTCATTAAATAGCATCCAGTTTGCATCAAGAGTTCCTCGCTGGATTCAAATCCAGATGTTGTGGCTAAATCTTAAACTACAAGGCCGTCATAACGGTAACATCTGCTTAAAAAATAAGGAAAAATCCCAAACAAAGCCTGTGGAGAAGTTTGGGCTCTTGCTTTTTGTCGGTTGGGGCTGGACTGAATCAAGTCTGACTCATCAAATATAGACTGTGGGTATAAACCGGCCATTTCTGCTGTGAATTCAACTTCAGCTATCTGGGTGTTGCAGTTTTTAAAATCCTCTTTGCTACAGGAAACGACAGCAATGGCAAATTTTGATTAAGATTTAGATCACGCAATAAGGCAGGCCTGCTTGGTTCTTTAGTGGAATTTGCCTTTTAAGTGGCAAATGCCATTTCCTACATCACTATTTTGCAGGGCCACATTCACTGCATGCTGGGTTTAGCACCACCCAACATGGTGGTTTAAAGAAGTCCAAATAAGCCAGAGTTTTTTCCCCCTTAGGTGCAGCCAGACCATTCTCTACAGCACTGTACAGACAGGTTTGGCCATATGAGACGAGCCTAACAAGTTTCATTTCTTACCCCAGCTCTATTTTCGCACAGTTTCCCACCGTGCTGCACGAGGCCGACATCCAAACACCTCCGTGGTTCCCCTGTCTTTACTCCCACGGGATGTCTGTGTTTCTTGGCTTTCCAGTCCTACTGTAAGGTCTTAATCCAGTCCAAACGCACGACGTGTCACATCCACGAGCAAACACAAGCCACCTGTGCCAGCATCCTAATTACACCCGTGTTAGACCTTCTTTTTTTTTGCTGCAGATTCACTGGAGGAGCTTGCGTTGCCTCTGAGCATATGCGTGGGCAGATGAAATATTCTTTGCACAGGGGCATGGAAATTGTACCGAATTGAAACACCTACTACGGCAAAATGCACGCACCTCTATGAAATTTCCATGCATACAAGTGGAGATTTATGCAACAAGCAGCGCTGCAAAGGAATTATGGCTTTACAACTCCTACAGTTGAGACATCTTTACTGCTGCAGCTCTATGAATGACACGCAGCCTTCAGTATTTCCAGTCACACTTCTGAGACGCTTTAAAGGGATATTCTTGTATAAGGTGCGCTTGTATTTTGGAGTATTTGCTCGTATACTACTGATGCTGAGCACCCTTTCCCTCTCGTTTTATTCCAGGATTCGGCAAGTTAATACGATATTATTCTCAACCCATCCCCCGGGGTTACAGCAGTGATCTCACCCTGCCCCGGCCCCAGTGTATGATGGGATACAGAGCAGTGTCTGAGCAGAGGGTAAGTCATCGCTAAGACGTCCCCGTGACTCATCCCAGTCGACATTATTTAAGATGAAAGTCAGACTCGCTGCTTGTCACGCTTCCACTAATAACTGCAGGGAAAGGAAAGAGTTCAAAGAAAGGAGTGGAAATCCTCATATATTATTAATGCTGTTAGCGGTAAACAGAATTACAGTGCTGCGACTGACTTCTCCGCTGTAAACTTGCTTGTTGCAAAATGAATGAACATCACTCGTCTTCAGTTTTGCACAGATCATTCTCGTGACGTTAAAAAAAAAGCATTTGTTCCTCCTTGTGAGTAAATTACACGGCTCTTACATGAGATGTTCACGACTCAGCAGATCAAGTTTTGACAAGGATCATCAGTGGAGCTCAGAGGTAGGAGAAGCTTTCAGGTCCTTAATTAAATGAAAGTATAAATACAGTGAAGATTTACCCTCGACAGTCAGACAGACAACAACTTATGTGAGCAAAAGTATGCAAGTATTATCAGCAAAATGTGCTTAAAGTATCACAAATACTGATACTGATTGTGCAGTAAGATAGCCATTGGCAGTGTTTTACAATTATGCATGATAGCTTTGGATCAATATTACTGCTACTTAGGGTGTATGTTGCATTTTACTGCTGCAAACGTCATTCGTTTTAACTACTTTACATATTTTTTGGTAGTTTAATCTACAATAATGCATCATATTCTGGAAGATCATCATGTTTGTAGCTGTTTTGTAAAAAAAAAAAAGTTAGGATAAAAGTTTGCCTCTGTGATGGAGTGGAGTCCACTAAAAAATAAGAATTGCTGAATCATCTTCAATAAATTGCTTCATTTGCCAACACACAACTCAATTAAGTTTATCCTGACGTGTCTGAAGAACCGTGCACTGACACAGAGATCACCAACTGGGACTTCAATGTCTAGTTGAACATGTAAGACCTCTTTTAATCATTTTGGTCGTCTGTTCAGTCGTAGTTTTAAAGAGGGAGTTGTTGGGTAAGCTCGGAAATTACGGTAGGCGTAGGTGTATTTTCAATTGCAATGATAATCATTTGAATGCAGTCGCATATCCTGGTGAAATGTGGTCTAAATGAGAATCTTAATGTCCCTTTTAAACCTGTGTAACAGCGTCAGTTATACAACAATCAGGCATAACATCATGACAACCTGCCTAATATTGTGTTGGTCCCCAGCATGTGCTTAAAAATGCTCTGAACCATTGGGCATAGAAAAGAGGACCTCTCAGGGTGTCCTATGGGGTCTGGAACCAGGACGTTGGCACTGGATCCTTTGGCTACTCTGGCTTGTGCAGTGGGGCCTCTGTCAATCAAACTTGTTCCACTGCATCCTGTTGATGCTTGATCACAATGGGGTGTAGGAAGTCTGGAGGTCGAATCAACATGTTGGACCATTGTCATGTTCCTCCACATGTTCCTGATTGGTTGATGTTTTTTCCATGTGGTGGGGTGCATTTTCCCACCAGTGACATTTGGGATTTCCATTGGCATGATGGAGTGTGTTTGTTGTGGGACAATGTTTATTTGGGTGTTTAAGTCTCATCAACATGGATGTTAAAATCCAAGGTTTTCCATCAGAACACCACATAGTACCAATATGATCCATGTTATTCAGTGTATGTCAGTGATATTCAGTGTTACAGTTACACAAAATAATGTAAATATTCAGAACATAGAACGTTACACCTCCAGAGTCAAGATGTGGAACATTCTGTACCCCTACGTCTACCTTTGTGAGGACTACACCTCTACTAAAGCTATCTCCTGCCTTCACCTCTCCCAATTCGCAATTTGTTTTCCACGCGACAGGTGAGCGCTATTGTGGGCACACATATTTCCACGTTTAACGATCACATTCTGAAGTTAAACTGGTCGCATATTCATTCCCTTTGTGTAAAGGAATATTTCAGTGCTCGCAGCTGACTGGAGGATCTTGTTGTTTACCTCTTTGCAGAACAAAGCAGTATCATTGCAAAGTTATCCAGGTCCAGATTCCTCATTAACACAACACATGCTACTCCAAAACACAACCAATCACACCTGTTTTAAACACATTTTCACCAGCGATCATGTCGTTTTTTAAATGTCTTTTCAGTGCTCAAGTGTTGGACCAGCTGCTATCCACCAAGATATACCACTGTCATAGAAAAAAATAGATTATCGCCATAAATTACACATTGACAAGAGAAATAATGTAGAAAAACACACAAATTGTGCAAGACTGTTGTTTAGATTATGTACCTCTTACATTATTTAAATACACTTTGCTGCAAACAGACTAACAACAGGTGCCGTAACATTACTGTCACCCCAGCAGAGAGAGAGATCAGGTCGTTTCCATCATCTCCACTCATTAGCTCTTCATAGGTACCTGAACATTCACACAGACACACAGCTGAATTGCTGCTTTTCAGTCCACGGATACAGGTAGCACCACCTCCTCCCCTCAGCCTCAGCCCTCCATCACCCTCAGATCAGCAGAAACCATCCACCCTCCACTCCTCACTGTTTTGACACTAATTGCACTTTGTCGAGATCAAACTGCCTCGCGGCGTCTTCTCCACTCGCCCCAAAATTCCCTCTGACACTTGACAGTCACTGAAAGGGGGCTTCAAATCTCACACATCACACAGGTATGTAGTTCGATGTGATAAAAGCCAAATTTAATATTCAAACCCTTTTTCTCCGACCTGCCAGCCTCGACTTCCTCTGCTCCTCTCGACTTCAGAATTGCACTTTAATCTTTCAGGTCGTGTTCAAAGTGCAGAACCGCGGAAAGTTACTGTCTGCGCTGTTTGATGTACTCTTACTGCAGCGGCGTGTTGTGCGCGATTACTGATGAAGATTTCTTCTGCAAAGAACATATCAGGAACAAGTCTGAGAGGAAGCAGACTAAATAAAGGACGGCAGTTTCTGATTGTCAACTTTAACAGAGTTTTCTTGCTTTAAATTGTGAAAGAAGGGACATCCAGTGTTGTCATTTTAAAAGAAATCTTTAAAAGAAAAAGTACAGTTATTGGAAGTAAGTGGAAATCCCAAATGTACCCCACCACACTCTAAGTAAAAATGTGTGAAATAAGAAAGGAAAGTAAGGTTGTATAAAGATGGACATAACCAGTGATATCACCTGCATGATAAAGCAATCCAGTAACATGCAGATCACATGGTAGCCCCGAGTAAAGCAAACCCTACTTTATCGTCTATTTTACACTAAATGAGACCATAATTTACAAAACAAACATTATACTCTATTGAAGAAGACCCTAAACTAGCAATTGAAATCAAAAACTCAACAGGAAAATACTTACTGAGGTAACAAATTAAGGGAGAAGTAGGGTAATTTTCTCATAGACTTTTATTCGCAACCAAAAAAGTCACCCCCTGCTGGCCGTTGGAAAGACTGCACATTTAAAGCAGAATAATTTGGGGAAAATATCTAAATGGGATTTCCTGTCAGATACAATACAAGATACCATCAAAAGTGTGACTATTACACAAGGAGGCTGCAGGTATTTGGAAAACCACTGACACGCAGTTAAAATTGTGGCTCAGATGCACTGGAAAATGTACAAAGTGTGGCTCCTATATCTAATGAGACTCAGGTTGTGTCAGTCGAACCACAACATGCACTCATAAATCATGTAGTATTCACTGATCAATAGGCAAACTAGATCCTAAATTGCAGCTTTTGGGATTTACTAATAACATTGTTTGAAATTGCGATTTAAATTCAGAACAATAACAGAGACGTGGCAGTGAACACCGGACGCCGCTGAGGCCAGAATTTACGGTTTCATTTATAGGTACGTGTGCAGAGGAAGCCAGCGAATGTGTGAAATGATAATGAGGAGAGAGAAAGAGAGCTAAATATTTAATGGCTGATCCTTCTATGCAGAGGTGCGTGTGGTTTCACCCAACACCTCCAGTTCCTCCAGCGGCCATCTTCCACGTTTGGATCCCATCACTGCTGGATTGCAACAAACGTTGATGCGGAGTGATGTAGAAGTCGTATAAATTCTGGTTAAGATAGAGACATAAAAGTAGGCAAATGCGAATTGGAAAGATCAGATCCACATGATTTGTACTGGTCACACTGTTTTGATTTTAAAAAAACACAGATCAGAGTCACATAAGAGAAAGAAAAATCTGATATGGGTCACTTTTACCTGCAGTCTGAATGTAGCTTTAATTTTTCACATGTAAAATGGATTTTATGTACGACAAAACACGATAAAATAAACTCACTGCTTTCAGAAACACCCACATCACTCCATGCACACACACATTTATATCGCTCCTTTTCCCTCGTTCTGCGCTTCGCCTCATAAAAACCCACCGCAGCTCTTCTCCGGCTTCAATCTCGACCCGCATGTAAACAACACCAGAAGAGCAACAAACACCAGAACTGATAATTGACCCACGACCGGGCCAGCGGCTCGTCTCCCAGCCAGCAGGAAGCTCTCTCTGTGGCCACCTTAGCCAGGAGCTCTGGCAACACCTAGAACAGGGGAAGTGCATAAAGGATTAAATTATGAATGGAGATGCAGAGAGGCAGAAGAAATGGCCGTGATAATAGCATGACAGCATATTTAATTTGCAGATAATTGCACTTTGGGGGCTTTTAGGAGGCTCGTCTCACACTGGCATTTTTAATGAAATGGGCAAATCATGGCTGTTGTCACCTTAGAGCTTCTTGAAAAAAGATTTCAAAAAAAGGCAGCAACATAAAAGAAAAGTGACTGAATAGACGGTGGCAGGCATTGTAATGATTCAGGTAGTCTTTGCACTACTTTTCACTTCAGCATTATGAAAGCCAGTTTATATGTATGCAAAAGTAGAAGGCACACCTGGGCAAGCTCATTTCATTTCAAAGAAAAAGAAGTAAATACAAGCCCAGCAGCCAGCAGACATTAAAAATAGTCTTTCTTCAATGTCAATGCAACTGTTATATTTCAAGTAACTTAAATTTAAGTATAATAAAAGCATAATCCGTGTATTAATCAACAGTTACTAAACTAAACTGTGACTGCAGGATGAGCGAAGTAAAGGTGGAGATATACTGCTCTGTTGGTGCCAGCAGAGTTCTGCAGATGCTCTCCATGTTGTGGCTGTTTGCTGCCACTAGGGGGCAGTATCAAAAATGTACCAAACGACTGGAAATGCAGGCAACTCTTTGACATGTTTGTGCTGTTTTTGTAAATTTTGCTTTTGCTCCTGGCTCAAAAAAAGACACCAGAAGACTAAAGTTATGAAAAAGTAACCAATAGTAGTGGAATACCGAACTTGGAAGTTAAAATTTGTTGTTTTCTTTCTTAAATAAAATAGAAGAAAAGCAGAGAATACTTTAAGATGCCAATGTAGGGCAACAGCAGGAGTGACTCATTGTACCACAGTGTGTTTGTTCATTTTCATACCTATCACAACTGGAGCAACTCTTCCTCAAGATCAGCTCTTTCTGTGTTTACATGTCACACCTCTGCTTATAAAAGGATAAATCCTTGCAGGCCAAGTGTTGGCACTTTAATCACCCACTTCCCCCATTTCTGCAGGAATTCAGTTGTAGTTCTAACTGGTTCTAACTGGGACTCAGTTGTTAGCACCGTCGCCTCAAAGCTAGAAGGCCTGGGATCTTTCTGTGTGGAGTTTGCATGTTCTCCCTGTGCAGTGTGGGTTTTCTCCGGGTTCTCCATCTTCCTCCCACAGTCCAAAAACATGCTGAGGTTAACTAATTATTCTAAATTGCCCATAGCTGTGAATGACAGTCGGTTTGGTTGTCTGTCTCTATATGTAGCCCTGTGATAGACTGACGACCCATCCAGGGTTTCCTCTGCCTTCGCCCGAGTCAGCTGGGATAGACTCCAGCCCCCCACAACCCTACAGAGGATTAAGCGGTGTACAGATAATTGATTGATTTATAACTGGTTGTTTGATTTTTAGCAGCGTGCAGTATCATTAATTGATGTTACCAGTGTGAACATTGGGTTTGCCTACAGAGATGTTTGCCACATTGGTAAGTTAGCCAACAAGATGAAGCCAAATTTAACAGTTTTCTTTGCCTTTAATTACCTCTTTAAGCTAAGTCAATAATGTCACTTGTTTGTCTTATATCGTTATCACTTTCACTAACCAGCTGCTCTCTGAATCCTTTGAACAATTCTGCTTGTCCTTTGGTTGCTTTGCTAAGTTGGACCTGCTGGTTCTCTGTCTGTGTAGGTTAAACATCTTTTAGAGACCAGCTGGGTGGTGTCTATGGGCTCAGCCGTGTATGGGAAATAATACCATATTTTGCTTTGTGCTTTTTGGACAATCCATGGACGGTCAGCAGGTTGCCTCTTGTCTCGTCAGCATGAAGCTATAGCGTGCTTATTAGAGAACAAAACAGCAAACAGCAGTTGGCATGTCCACTATACCTGCAGGGAGTAGAAGCACAAGCCCCACTGTTCTAATCGATGCAACTCACAGGAAATACAACTTCTATTAAAATAGTTTTGCTTCTTAAGTATCAGTACTTATAAAATGGGGAATAGTGTCATTTTTTAACAGCAGGCTACTGCAATATTTCTGCAGTACTGTTATTCCATGCAACAATAGAAAGAACCTCGTTGGTTAGTTGCATCTGCAGTCACATGTTATGCTCATGTAAATGCTGCTGTGGTTGTTTGTTTTCCAGTTCAACCAGTGAACATTTAAACTATGCATAGCACCAATGCCGAGGGTTGATGCACTGTTGGCTCACTGAAGAACCTCATGCATCTCTGCAGCCTCTGCATTGGTTAAATTCCCATAATCCTTCACTCTGCATCGGCTTAGAGCTGCACAAACCGACACCAGTGCAGAAATGAAAATCTACCCAAAGACAAAACTTAGCAGCTCCTCCTGTCTGGCAGATATCACCGCTTACAAACACTGATGGAGGAATTTTCATCCACTCTTTCCTGCTGATCTTCTGGCCGACTTTCACTCACAGCATGTTTAAAATCTACTCACAGATTTTCAGTGATGTTCAGGGAGACTGTAAAAGTTTCTCCAAAAACCTCAGCAGCTTGTGTTTCTAGAAGCAGTCCATGGTCGACTCTGAGGTCTGCTTTGGATCATCGTCTTGTTGTAGAAATCAGCCTTTTTTCCCCCAGTTTTAGTTTCTTGGCCGACTGCATGACATCTGTATCCATGATATTCAGTGGAATCCATTCTTCCCTCTGTTCCTGCAGCGTTTTCCTGTGACACCGGCTGACACAGAACCCTTCAGAAGAATATTTCCACCATCATTTGGAACAGTTGGCTATTGGTTTCCATCAAATGCTGCTATTTCATTAATTCCGAACATACCTTTGATAGTTGTGGCCAAGGAGTCTTATCCAGATGTTGCTTTGTAAACTGCACATGCTCAGCTTTGTAATGAGGTTGCTGGTAAGATTTCCTTCTGATGACTCTTCCATATAGACTTTCTTTGTGCGTCAACAGTGTAGCATCATTCGTGTGCAAGATAAACCTTCCTGCAGATATATTGGAACAATACCTTCATGTCTCTTGGTTTTTCAGATCTTTACATGCACATTTACCCTTAACTTCCATTCTTAATGACGTCAGAGAGTGGAAATTGCTTTGATATCTTCTTGTAGCCTTCCCTGCTTTGTAGATACGAGGGGTGATTGATAAGTTTTGACCCTGACCAAGAAAACAAGACTTGTTAATCAACATGTTTAGTACTCTGAGAGAGCAACATGTAACAACAGTTGGAGTTCAGTTTGGACTCATTGTGTGCTTTAATGCATGTAGAATACCTGAGTCAAGTAGGGAAGGGTAGGCATTTCAAACAAAATGAACCCAGTTGGTGACTGTGCTGTGATACAGTACCTGTCCTGAAAGGGCAATATGATGCTTCCCTGGTACCACAGTTAACGTCGTGGAAAGCTCAGAAGTGGTGTCCTGTTCCACCAGGACAACACTCCAGTCCACAAGTCAGTTGTCGCCATGGCTGCAATTCATGAATGTGGTTTCAAACTCACACACCCACCCTATTCACCAGATTTGGCTCCATCCAACTTTCATCTACTGCCAAACATAAAACACGACTTCCTTCAGGAGCAAGATAAAAACTTCTATGAGACTGGTATCAAGGTACTACAGAGACGCTGGAAGAAATGTGTGGACTTGTGAGGAGGTCATGTTGAGAAATAAAGCATTGTTGAAATTTAATCTGACTTTTTTCTTGGCCAGGCTCAAAACTTACCAATCACCCCTCAGCTGACAGTTGAGAATGACACTTTTCGGTCTTTCTTAAAAGTCCTTGATGAGCCTGTTGGGTGTAACAAGCTAATGATGCTCTCAGACTTTGAATTGAAACTTTTCAAAATGTCACAATTGGAAAAAAAACTAACAGACCACTAACATCTCAAAAACTCACAAGTATTCTGGAGAAAAACAGAAAGTACTCCAATGCTGTCCTACAAACAGAAGTTACACCTTTTAAAGTCTGGCAGCCTGTCAAATCCTGTCCTACATACTGTGCTGTACAACACAGAATGTCACACTCACATTTTTAACAACGGCATCCTGAATGTGGAGCAAATCTGGCACATTTCAAGATATGTTTGGTCAAAAGCAACATGTGCAAAAGTGCAGCCAGTATGTGAACATTCGCACCGAGAGAAACAAAAATGTGTCAACACCTTCTTTTCTTTTCACAAACACGACAGTGATAGCAACCGCTCGAGTTTACAAAAATAAAACTCCCTCCACAAGAGGCTCAACAGCTTCTTTCAACTGTTCAAATATCAAAATAGAAATATCTGTGATTAGATTTACAAGTGCAAGGACCTCTAGTGGCCATGTCAGCTGGGATTTCTGTGTAATGTATCTGCAAATCCTCAGAGGGAGGAGGTCGGGGTTGATGATGGGGTCAACAAATCTTTTTCAGACTTTTTTTTACGCAGTATCTTAACCATGAAAAGTGCTTTTTAATTTTTTTTTGTGTTCTTAATAGGTCATTTTGGCAGAGTGTCTTTTTTAGAGAAGTGACAATACAGACCACAAGATGTGAGAGGAGAAAGAGGCAGTAGGTGACATGCGCTGAAAACCTGACACAAAATGGAGACCTGTGCTTCATTGTCAGTGTCTGATATAATGAAATTATTCGAAACATAGACATTTTTTCTTCAGCATCACTACGTAATTGCTGCAGCGTTTTTGACTCTATTCATTGGTCAGCTGCATTCAACGTCTTAGACAATAGCAGCAGGAGCAGAGCCTGACTTGGTTCAGTGTAAATGTTTCCAAAAACCCAAGGCTTTGAAAGTCGGGTGGGATGCCTGATACTTTAAAAGTTATCACAGAAGAAAAAAAAAGGTGGTTTATACTCTGTAGAAAGTTTTTGCATCAGACCAAAGCATCACGAGCACCTGAAGAGAAATCACAAGTATTATTTGCCACAGAAGAGCTTCTCTCCTGCTCTCTGTGCTCACATACTCTCCAGTTTATCCCAGCTGGATTCCCAATAAAGCTGCTCTCATTTACATATTTTTCTGATTCTGTAGTAAGACTACAAAACGAGTTTGAAACAGTGACTGAAAGTGGCCCGTTAAGACCTCATGCTAACCAGCAGCTTCTAATCTGAACAGCTAAAATCCTGATTTTACAACGGCAACATCATACAACAGAATCCCAACACGCAGAAGTTAAATTTGACGCCTACGTTTCAAAGCTGCCTCACAGCTAGAAGATCCCCAGTTCACGTCCCGGTTAGGACGCCTGGGATCTTTCTGTGTGGAGTTTCCATGTTCTCCCTGTGCAGCGTGGGTTCTCACCGAGGACTCTGACTTCCTCCCACAGTCCAAAAACATGCTGAGGTTTATTGATTATTCTAAATTGTCCGTAGGTGTGAATGAGAGTGTGCTTGTTTGTCTCTATGTGTAGCCCTGTGATAGACTGGAGACCTGTCCAGGGTGTCCCCTGCCTTTGCCCAAGTCGGCTCCAGCCCCCCCGCCCCGCGACCCTACAGAGGATTAAGTGGGGTATAGATGATGGATGGATGAATTTCAAAGCTACAACTAAACTCAAGAGGTGCTTTGCTTTGTGCCGCTTTGTGCTTGTAAAATCTCCACCATGTCCTTGTTGTACCTTAATTTACAGACCAATCTTTTACACTGTCTTAAGGAGTTAAATGGAAACTTGGATTGCTTTTAGGAGTTGCACCACTAACTTAAACAATAAGGCCTCTTTTGACTGACTTGATGATGCTGAAGATGCCCTACTGTTGTGCTTTTCAATACATTTTTTGTTTACATTTCATTGGGTGCTGCATTGCAATAACACACAGTTAGACAATAAAATGAACTAAAATGAAATGGTCATTTGCTTTATTGGAGGAAAACTAATAATTTACAATACACAATGGATATGTAAAATAGTCAACAAATGAATAGAGAAAAAACAGTTGTTAGTGGCCGCCCTAAAGGTCAACAAGTCATGATATTTTCCTGATTTTAAGCAGTCTTTGTGTTCAATATTAACCAAACCTTTGCTATAGCAGTGGCATATCAGAAAACAGTCGCATCAATCAGTTTTGTAACAGTCATTTTTGGCAAATACAACCTATTCATTAAACATTGTGGATGTTTATAGAATTTACCGGTGGTGAAATGATTCATGAGCTTGAGTTTTTGTTTAAATATTCCCACACGCAATGCAACAGCCACACATCTGAACAAATCCCACAGCCCGTCCAGGTTATTTCCCTCCAAGCATGTTGCAGTCTTTTGTTATATGCATCTGTTTTACGTTAGTGATTTATGTTCTCTGGCAACATTCAGTTCCAGCACAGGAAACGGTGTGATGTTCCCGCACTGTGCTTCAGTGGAAAGTAAGGAGAGGCCTGTGAGATGAACAGGTGTGTAAAACATCTGACTCTGACACTCCAGGTTTACATGATTTATCTTCTAAAGTCAGCGCCTTCTCAGTAAGTTTTCCTCCACCTTAAACCTGCAGTAATCAATCATTTTATTGGATTAACAATGTACCTATTGATGATAAGTAATGGGAAAGTTTTGTATCATATCAGTGACGAGCCTACAGACAATCCTCAGCTTAACCACAGTTCTAAAGAGCTTTGCAGCGGCTTTCTGCTAACTGTTTCTGTTCATGGTCGCAAATTAATGTTTTCTTCACCAAACTTATCAGTGTGTTTTCCAGCTGCAGGATACAGTTTTCCCTCTAACAGGCTAACTATGCTTTACCTGCCCAGCAAAATATGACAAACAGAGTCCAGCTGGTGAACACAGAGAAACATCCATCCATCATCTATACACGGCTTAATCCTCTGTAGGATCGTGGAGGGTTTGGAGCCTATCCCAGCCGACACCCTGGACAGGTCACCAGTCTATCACATCAGTCTATCTCATCAGTCTATCTCATTCACACCTACGGACAATTTAGAATCATCAGTTAACCTCAGCATGTTTTTGGACTGTGGGAGGAAGCCGGAGTACCCGGTGAGAACCGACGCTCTACAGGGAGAACATGCAAACTCCACACAGAAAGATCCCAGGCGTCCTAACCGGGACGCGAACCGGGGATCTTCTAGCTGTGAGGCGACCACCGAGCCACTGTGCAGCCTCCATAGAGAAACATTTAGCAGCTGAATAGCAGAAGATTTTCATCTGGAGGAGACCAAACTAGAGCTAAAACCTAGAGGCTCTATTAGATTTATATTTGTCACATGGACAGAAACACAACTCAGCTGCCAAGAAAATTAATAAATCCAGCTTTTACTGGATGGTTTTAATAACTTTGAGCACCTAAATCATTACTTTCAACTCTGACTCTATGCATACATGTTAATGCACGCCTTTAAAATAGGATTATTATTATCATTTTTGCGCATTTCAAGTTGTTTTCATTACATACTATGTAATCTTGCACATTCTCAGATGATTAATATGCACATTCCTGCACAATGGAAGTATCTCTATTAATGTTTGTAACCTTTAATCCCTCAATTACATTTGCATTCATTTGACTTAGAACACTTACTGTCCATTGACTTTTTCAATCTATGCGTGTGAAAACCTACTTTCCTTTCAGAGTCTGATTCTGATTTTGCCGCTACAAGAAAACATTATATTTTCCAAGGCTAAACAGTTGCACTTGAAACTCAAGTCTTGCAAGAAACCCCTGCATATCAACAGCTCAAGTTTCTTTGCCTCAAAATCATCTTAAAAGCATCAGTTAAAGGAAAACTTGCAACTTAAAACATGTCTGGCTAAGACCAGTCCGTCCATTAATCGATGAAACATCTGATTTCTTATGGAAACAGGTCAACTTGTTCACGCTAATGCTGCCTGCAAGTGATCCGCTTTTACAGACATTTTATAAATAAGTCCTGAAATAAGTTCAATAGTAGTTTTTAAATTAATATGTGTTAAATGACTTTTTATAACAAATCAAGTTAAATTCTTGATGCATGAATCCGTAACTGCTGCTGCTTATAGTTGCAGTTGGTGAGCTTTGGTCCTGCAGTGCTGCAACTGACCTGTTGGAGGCGCTTTACAGTTAATCACATGCTTGGTTTTGACATTGGTGTCATCGTTGAAAGCTACGACAGAGACGCTGACGTAGATTATGTCCGCAACTGTACTCTATAACATCATAAATGACAATAGAGCAACACTAAGAGCCCTGAAGATAGATGTATCATAATATTTCTGCATGCGATGATGAAACCCAGCACGCCTCCACCTCCTGCATCAGCTACAGCCATGGACATCTGCAGCGTCTTTCGGCTGCTGGTCAGTCGAGCACTTTGATTCATGTGGAAGTGGAAGAAAAATAAAAAAAGGTAATCTGCATCTCAGGAATAAGTGCACACGCCTGACGGATCACAAGTGTCGGGACAAACTGAGGGTGGAGATTCCTGTGTTTTAATGAGGCAATTCATGCAAATGGTTTGGTTTCTAATTAGCATCCTGTAATGAAGTGAGCTCCTCTCTGCTGCCTCCATCTCCTGCCTCAGCATCGATGTCTTACACTGGCATTTACAGGCAAATTAATACAAAGAGACAACCGTGACCTCCTGAAGTGTGTGTTCATGTGTTCATGTGTGTGTGTGTGTTCGCCAGCTGTTTCTTTCCGCCATCTGTGGTGTCAGGTGTTTCCAAGGATGCTGGAAGTTTCTCAACCTGGTGTGACGAACACAAGTGCACATTTTGAACATTATTTGGCGCTCATGCATGCAGATTATACACTCATGCACACGCATATAATATCTTCTAACTTATTGGTCGTCTCTTTCTCTGACCTTCTTGTCCTCTTTTGTATCACTTTGGCTTCACTGAATTCTGTTTTCTTGGCATGAAACTGAAGCTGTCACAGCCCAGGGTGACAGAATCAGCCGCCATAGCACAACAATTAAACAGTGAAAGTAAAACAATGTGTCACTGTGTTGTTGTAGATCTGTTCATTTACAAGAACGGCTTATTGTTAGAACAAATTGCATCCATGTACCTCGTTTTGCACATTACATTACAAGGCGAGCAACTAACAGCTTATTAATGCCGGTGTTTTATTTTAGATCTTCAGCCACCATGTCTGTCAGTTAGACACTGAACAAAAATATAAACGTAACAATTTAGTTTTTGCTCCCATTTTTCATGAGCTGAACTCAAAGATCCAAGACTTTTTCTATGTACACTAAAGGCCTATTTCTCTCAAATATTGTTCACAAATTTGTCTAAATCTGTGTTTGTGAGCACTTTTCCTTTGCCCAGATAATCCATCCACCTCACAGGTGTGGCATATCAAGATGCTGATTAGACAGCATGGTTATTGGACAGGTGTGCCTCAGGGTGGCCACAATAAAAGGCCTCTCTAAGATGTGCGTGGATTGGGGTGGGTCCGGGGGTGGGATCAGAAAACCAGTCAGTATCTGGTGTGACCAAGTGAGAATATCGCAATGCAGATAAGAGAAACACTGGCTGCTTGAGGCCTTGATGGGAGACGTCAAGTCTGTATAACAACAGGCAATGTGGTGAACATAATGAAGGACGCAGTGCTTTGGCCACAGACTGCATCTTACAGTCAGTAAGTTATTCCCAGGCTGTATTTGCTGCTGTTTCTCCATTTTAAAATATGCACTGATCAGCCACAACATTAAAAAAATAACAGGGTAAGTGCATAACATTGATCATATTGGTACTATGTGGTGTTCTGATGGAAAACCTTGGATTTTAACATCCATGTTGATGAGTTTTAGACAGATAAACATTGTCCCACAACAAACACACTCCCTCATGCTAATGGAAATCCCAATTGTCACTGCCCTACCCCTGTATGAAAATGCACCCCACCACATGGAAACAACATCAAACAATCAGGAACATGTTGAGGAACATGACAATGGCCCAACATGTTGATTTGACCTCCAAACTTCCTACAGCCCATTGTGATCAAGCATCAACAGGATGCAGTGGAACAAGTTGGATTGACAGAGGCCCCACTGCACAAGCCAGAGTACCCAAAGGATCCACTGGTTCCAGACTCCATAGGACACCCTGAGAGGTCCTCTTCAGGTCAGAGCATTTTTGAGAACATAAGATGGACCAACCCAGTATTAGGGAGGTGGTCATGATGTTATGCCTGATCGGTGTAGATTGCAGAGAAACATTTTTGCAGTATCGACCAGCCCAAGTCCGTGACGGCTGATAGACGTTGACATATAGTTCTCAGGATAGATTATGACTTGCATGAGGAGCAATGCAGGAATCACTAAAATAACTTGGCAGCCGTGAATGTCAGTGATTGTTGAGGAATCTCAGTGTGGACCAAAGCATAGCTCTCTGTTAACATGATAAGTAGTTGTTTCTGGTGTCAGATTCGATTTCTCCAACCGTCAGTGACTTTAAACCTTTTTCCCAGTCGATGCTGTGACCGCCTTTAGTCTGCTGTTCACAGAAAACACACAGCTGATGTCAGTTTCCAGTGTTCCTCTTCTACATGTGATGTCAGCGCTGCAGTTTTTCCAGGTCGAGTCTTTAGTCTTTAATTTACGACACCATGAGCCGAATCAATCGTCGCGATGGAAATACGTTCGGAAAAGTTCTGCTCTGAGCCCCGACTGCTTCAGCGACTGAGCAGCAGAGGCTGATGTTTTACTGCCATGTGGGGAACGTGGATGGATGTGAAACAGGGCGACTGTCAGAGATGAATGAAAGGTTCAAAATAAAAAACCTGCGCTGCCTCTCAGCTGGGCTCCGTCTCATCTTCTCAAAAGGGACTCCATAAAGCCAGGCTGTTTTCCTTCAGCTGATCGAGCAGATGATCAGAATGAATGCCAAGGACGCTGTGAGGAACTACAGAGCTGATGTCTGAGCGGAGAGCCGGTGAGATCCCTCCGTGTACCTGTCAGCCTGAAATGATGACTGACTTCCTGTGGGCTGGAGAAGCACTAATCGTCTCCAGCTGGACAGACAGAAATCCTTACCGAGTGTGTGTGTGTGTGCGCGTGTGTGTGTGTTTGCTTCAAACAGCAGGAAACTTTACACCTATGTTAGCTCAGAGGATGACATAAACACATGTGAATTTCCGTGTTCACCTGGTCCCGTATTTTCCTGGCCGGCCGAAAGATCGATTGAGCTCTGAGAATCAAACCGGAGGTGACTTCATGAACGCTGCATTTTCTCACACGCGGGGATTTTCTCTCCCGCCGTCAGGTGGACGATACCGTGGAAGTCTGGCGAACACGGCATCTTATTTTGTAGAAACTGCCAACGCTGTCTGCTGCCGTTACGGAGCTGGACATCGTACGTGCAAATACCGGACAGATATGTTGTGTAACGGCCAGAAGGAGCTGGCGAGAGGCTGGAAAAAGACGTGGCTGGAGGCTGAAAATGTACGAAAACAGGCAGATTTAACTGTCTTGTTAAATCTTTACTGCAAAATATTAAATAAATGTAGCACGAGCTGAGCCCCACTTAATAAACAGTCACGTAATAGCACACAGAGTCATTCCATGCCAACTCACCTAGGGCCTCCCAGGTGGGGTCAAGGATTTTCTTGACAAAAAAATCAAACAAAAAAATCTTTCATTTCCATAAATCCATACCTCCACTGATATTCACCCAGTTCCAATCAAATCTTCGTTGTGTGTAGAAACAACTTAGTTTCGTCAGATCTAAACGTGATTTGGTGCTACATCAAAAAGTGACTGACACAGGTCTTCCTAAGATCAGCTTCGGAGCTTGAAAATCCACTTTTTGGGTCATTCTGCAGAGACATCCACTTTTGGGATGGCAAGGTATCGTAATTGTTTTTTTTAACATTTAAACTAGACAGCATCGTTACATAAGTTATGAATCCACATAAATGAATGCTTAATGATTTTTTTGTACATTTAATCACGTATAAGGAAGGTAACACCAGTGACATTTTACAAAATGGCTGCTACAGAGCATGAAGACACATGTTGTCAATCATGATCCATTCACTAAATTATGTCATTTAAAACATTTGTAATCAATTTGTTTGTAATTGCCTGCCAATAAGTAGGTTCCACCAGTGACGTCAACTAAAAGCTTCATATGAAATCATGAGATAAATGTTAATATTTCTGAAAACTAAAAAGAGACAACGGTAAGACGATGGCCCTTCTTCATAGATCTTCAGGAAAGTGATCAAAGGAAGTCAAGTACTGTCAACAGTGTGACTTGTTTTTTTCAAAATAAAAGACTTTTGTCGCACCAGTGACAGGGGATGACTACTTTTTAAACATATTTTATAATACTTATTTGGCATTTAATTTTAATATGTCATTCATATCATATATTTCATTGTTATTTATACATTTTTGGCATTTTGAATGGTAGAAAACATATTTTTAAACTCAAAATGCAGCACTTCCACTCCATAAATGACTGTGGGGATGAGCACTTTTGTGGTGGTTAAGTTCATGGCTCCAAATGGTGCAATAGTTCAAATATTTTCTGTCAATAAGATATTAAAAAATGTAACAAACTATTTTGTCAGGAGTAATATTTCTCTAAAGGTTAGGGACAGAAGAATGGATGTTTCTGTAGAATGAGCCTTTTAGGACATTTTAAGAGTATTTTATTTCAGGAAGGATTGTTTTGATTTTTTTGAAACTTCTTTGAAGAGAATGTCTTCAAATCCATTGAAAACAGATTAAATATTAAAACGATTATATCACTCCTTCATTACTTAAACATTTCATGAAAATGACACCTTTTCAGCAGTTTTCAGTGGCTTTAAAATCACATTTGGTGGTTTTAACTGTCAATTTCAAGGTTTTATATGTCTCTGTGGTACCTGTTGAGCTGTTTTGTCATTAGTTCAGGAAATAAACAATTCAAGTTCCAGCTTTTTCCAGTATTTGGAGTAAAGCTGCGGGATTTTTGCAAGATTCCATGATTTAGGTAGAACGTTTTTGACACATTTTGTTCGAAAAAATCCAAGACGTCAACTGGGAGGCCCTGGGTGAGTTGGAATGACTCATATCCAAACTTCTACATGTGAAATATTAAATGTTTCTGGTTATTTAATAATGTTTTTGCAGTTTACAGTCCACATGTGGATGTTGATATTTGAAAATGTAGAACCAGTTTTGACAAATCATAAAATCAGAACTGAATCAGAAGGAGCAGGAGGAGTTTTGTACTTTGATATAATCAGCGTTAGATGTAATTCTCATTGATGTTCTGCATATTATTCCTCTTATTTAATATTTGTACCACTACTTTTTTTACTGTGCCACTTAATTCTCTGTCTAAAGTCAAACTCTACTCTTCAAGTATGTATTTATTGCTCCTTTTCTGCTATTCTTTGCATGTTTTTACTTTCTACATGCAACCTTTTTGCTTTTTAATGCCTCAGTATGCTAATCTTTCTTACTGTTTGGTATTTTCTCAGTGAATTACACTATTTTATAGGAAGGATTGAATAATATATGAGCTTCGTCTGCTGCACAGTGGGCAAAGAACTGTTTCAAACTTTAATTTTCTAAATGTCCTTTTTCATATGCACAGCTGCTCACATCTTGGTGCCCCCAAAGCCTCATATATAATGTGATTTGTCTCCTATTTAAGCTTGGAAAAAAAGGAAATCTGTTGCCAAAGCAGGTGAAAGCGCTCCTGCAATGGACTCATAAATTAATTTGTTGGATTTACAGACCCTTAATATGCAAAGTCCAGCTATTCAGAACAGGTGGAGCAAATGTTCCCTCCTGAAAAAGTTCACACTGGAAAATCTTAAGGACAAAAATGCATGAGTAAAAATACAGGACTGGGATTAAAAAATACTATACACTAAATCACACACTACACATCTTTGCAATTTGTGTACAACTTCCTAAAGACACCTCGTCCCTGTGATACGGAAGAAGGAAGCAAAGAAGACAAACATGATAAACACCTTCAGAAAGCGGTGTTGTTTATTGTGATGAATCTACAAACAAGCAACGGCATAAGTAAGATACCTAAGAAAGAGTGTAGATATCAGTAATTAGTCAGATGATCAGCGTCTTCCAGACAAAAAGCAGCTGTTTAAACTGTGAAGTCGCAAAAAGCTGCTTCCCACACGTTTCTTTTTTCTCCCCAAACAGCACAGTTCACCCTACAGCCGAACAAATACGCAAAGAAAACAACAGTCGCTGCCAGCTGACTCACCGCTATTGGCAGCGAGCAGAATGTGTGTGACAACGAGCTACGAAACTACACCTGCCTTCGGAAAAGTAGCCGGTTCGTCAAACTGAAGACGAGCAAAGAGTGCAGAATTGGTTTGTTTGTAATGTTTCCGTAGCTTCACAAACATGAGTGAACCCAGAGCTTAAGTATGCAACTAAATATCTGAGATCAGGTGCAACAAAACACTGTTATTGGTCAAACTGCTGCACTGGACAGTTAGCAGGTCAGTCGGTGTGTGATTCTAGGCTGCTCAGGTAGATAAAATCGCTCTGAATTTGACATTATTTCACTCTTTTCTAGCTAATTTGTAGTTGTACATCTTTCTGAGTGGAGACTAGAGGCTTCTCTGTGCACAGTTGCCTCATGGAGTCTAATGTGAGGCGTTTAGGGAACAACAGTAAATTGTAGCATCCTCTGATACTTAGCATGTGCGGTATTTAAGGGACACGAGTGTCTCTGTGCACTTGAATCACACTGCACCACCCACCATGACAAGTGAATCCTCAACCTGCAGGAAACACTGAGGTATAATCAAACGACCAACACTGTGCATTGCATTCATTGTAAAGAGAGATCAGAGCATTAATGATCCTGAAGCAAAACATTTTTTTAAAAAAAACACAGCATCTCCAAGTAACTGTACCGTAACAGGTGTGTGGTTGGCATAGCAGCAAAATGAGTTGATGAGGAATCTGAATTTAACATAAAATTTGCTACTGCTGCTAAAAAGGAGGCCCTTTTTACTACTGTCAAGTCTCAGATCGTGCTTATGGGAGAACAATTAGCGATATAATATGTTAAGCAGTTACCAATTTGCACGTAGCCTGGCAAAAAAGTGCTCCTAAAGTTAGGATAAAGTTGGGTGCACCAGTGTGACCAGTGTAAAAAGTTAGTCTGGAGCCCCTTTAATGTGTTTTCACTCAGTTTTATCACAGGGATCTTAACGGCTTCCTGGGCTCCAGAGTGGCCTCATGCTAATTATAATCATGTTATTGCTGATCCGGGCAGTCGGCCACCCTCCATCTCTCTGCCTTTCCTCATCCTCCTCACAGTGCTCATCACCACCATCATTAGCCTGTGGCGCTAAAGAAGGTCCTGCAGTAAATATATGAAGCTACTATACTGGTGATTTTTTGCAAGTTTGACACCATATGGCTGAAGGGCCTGTTGTTTGTTGGCCTGCAGTTTCTCCACATGTATCTTGTAACTTCACATAACTGTTTGGCAGTCGGTCTGAGGAAGGGGTGGTGCAGTGTCAATTAAAAACAACAACAACAACAACGACAAGGGCTGATCAACCCCGTTTATGGGCCAGTTTGACATAAAAAAGGTGAAAAAATGACAGTTGTTTCCACCTAAAAGTCCAGCGCTGTCCTTCACCACTAGTTTGGACACAATAGGTGTGTAGCAACCACAGTATTATAGCTTTGGCCATTTTAAATGTAATAAAGCCAATAATGTAATGACTTGCCAATAATGTAAAGATGTTTTTTAGCCATTTTGTAAATGAGTGTTCATGTTCTATGTTGTATATTGGAGTTAAGTGCCATTATAGAGCCAGTCTAGTTCTTTAAATACAGTCTGAAGTGAGGACTGAATCGTTTTCCTTGAGAAATATTTGAAAAAGGTTTTAACGAAATGTTTTCCAAGAAAAAAAATGTGGGAAGTTCATTTAACAACACAACATGCAACAGAGACACTGACATGAAATGATGAATTTACACATCTAAGCAAATGTTAGAGCTACATAGGATGTATCCTTGATGAATGAATATGACCACTATGCCATCCACTAGACCTATTTTTAATGAGCAAACTGCACAAAAACTGCAAAAAATCTTTTTATTTCCAAGAAATGCTGTCCTATTTATATTATATTGACTTTTTAATGCTAGGACATTAACATAACTTATTATGTTATTGCCCATTATTACGTTATTGGTTGCTACATCGGTTAATACTGACAAGAGCACAAAACCAACTTGTCCTGAAGGTTTAATCAAAAAAGCACCTTTGATAGTGTCTCTACTGTCTGCTTACAGTGCTTTACTGTATTGACATTTAAGATGTTGACATGTGATAGTGATTCATTTACTATCTCTTTATCTAGCAGAATGACAGTTTTCACCACTGGCCCTTTATTAAGTTGTAGCTACTGTAGGGGCTAGCATGTATGAGACAATGATAATTCTGCAAAAATACAGATTCATTTGTCAGCACATGTTCTGTCACCAAATTTATCAACAGAAAAAACAGTTGTAGGTGCTTTAATGTCAGCCGGATTGAAATGGTTTTGAAAGGAAGGAGGTCAGGCAGAGTGGCTGCTGTAAAAGTTAAATGCAGGTTGTCCACGTTATACGAGGCTAATCCGCACTCACCTGCAGGTCACTGCGACCTTTCCTTAACGGCATCGTAAACTCACAACAGTCCCTCCGACTTAGAGGCTCCTACAACCAAAGTTGTCCTCAAAGTGGCTCATCTCTGCTAGTTTTCTGTGGACATTATTACATAACAGTCTGCACGCAACAAACTGAATCACTGCACGTCAGGAAACTGCAAGTAGGACAAATGTTGGAGCTACAACACGACCGTCCCCTAGCTTGACGCACATTGGACTGTTTTGTTTTAAATAAAACAGTAAAATGCTCAAACCTCAAGTGATTTTTTTTAACTTCTTCCCCAGCTTCTTCTTCTTCTTTGACCCAGAACAATCTTTATCTCATCAAAATTTCTCTCTACTCAAGCAAGAACTTCCTCCTGTAATCCCGTCATGTATGTTTCATAGCGCCGACATCCGCTCAGTCCTGTCGTCTCTAAAAATCACAGCTCGGTTGCTTTGATCTGACTTAGGGGGGGAAAAAACTGCAGTGAGTCTCTCTGGGGAAAGAGACAAGAGGCATTTCTCACCAGTCTCTAACCCACATCCAAGAGTTTCCTAAGAAGATAAACAACCAACACCTCTAAGAACAGCTGGAAATAAGTCCTTGCATTTGTTTTAAGATGTATGTATACTCGTGAACATGCACCTTCATTGAGACTTTTGAGTTTGCAAAAACAATTGATCCCAGCTCAGATCTCCACAAGCCCAGGGAGTGAACCCATATTGAAACCATTACTGAACCTGCACGCTTTCGGCTGCATTTCTCAGCCCCTCGCAGGTAAGAGCTGCAGTCCAACCACAGCGCATACTTGAGATATCTGGCTGGAGGAATGTGCGAGTGCCACGCTGCTTTCCATCCTGAGCTGTGTTTCCAAGGTCTCCAGGCTGCACGGAGGTCCCTGCTGCACATTAAAGCCACATGTCGGTGTTTTTCTTTCCTGCAGGCATGTCGTACCTGCAGCACATGCACACCGGCGATCGTCATGATTTTACTCGACGTGAAAGATTAATTGGTTCGCGGAGGGTTTATAAACATTTCTACGTGCACGAGAGCCTTTTGAAACATGTATGATGACTCAGAGACGGAGTGAGGTAAACTGTAATTGATGGAAAGTATGATTGAATACATGTTTCATGTATTTACTGAGGAACATGCAATGAAAAACCTGGCAGGAAAAGCCTTCCCTATACTGCCAATAAAATAATTTCACAGTCATCACTGAAAATGTAAGACGGTTATACTTTAGAACTCCTGGTATGTAACAGATTTACACTAAACATACCCATTGGCTGACGTTTTTGGCCACCTGGGTGCCGCAGAAACACGCTCACCTCTTTCAAGTTGATATAGTGACGTTGTAAACAAATACATTTTACATATTTACACATCCAACAGATACAGAGCAACATTTTCATGAATTCAGACTTAAGTTTCAGGCCTTCTGATGAATATAAGTCCAATATTTATTCATTTTTTGCTCTGGTTTGGTCTCCACCAGCTCATGAAAAAGTTGCTGCTTGGTGTTCAAGAAGTTTCCAAAGGTTTTTTACCAAACAGAGCAGGTAAAATGAACCTAAAGAGTAAAGCAGCAGGTCATAAAATCAAACCAACGAGCTCAAAGCTGGAGTGGAAGGCTTTTACGTATAAACAAGTTCACAAAACGTAGGTTGATCCTGTCAACACCAGGATAATTTCTGTATATCTGAGTGTGCTTGAGGTAAAAAATCAAATATCTGTGACAACGTTCCTGCACTGGTGTCTCATATTAAACAGCAGTGATTGGTTTACCAGAGCTGAAGAAGAGAACAACCATGGCAATGAAGACTGATTAGGCTTCAGCAACTGGTGGAGGTTATGGTGAACAAAAGAAGGAGTCCAAGAAAAGTTTCTGATGCTCGAGAATAAAAAGAAATTCAGCATTTAGAGAAAGGAATATAGTCTCAAAAAGGAAGCGATCAATGATGAGGTACACCTGACACCCGCGGTGTAAGAAGGAATGCTACTGCAGGTCATTCATTCCAACTGCCATCAGACTGTTCAACACACAACACAACCTGAACATGTTGTAGCTTTTTGCACTATCTACCTACCATTTCACTGTACTGTTACCATGTGCAACATTATTTATTCAGTTTTTCTTGTTAAATATTACTTTCATATTCATAACTTCACTCATAGGTTGATTTTATTGTATATTGTTAAAATGTTTCTTTCATAGTAGATTGTTTTTGTTCTTTTCCTGTATAGGGTATATTGTGTATTTTTCTGCTTTTATCTGCTGCTGTAACAAGGAAGTTTCCCCATTAATAAAGTATAATCTAATAAAGTATAGATTAATAAAGTATAATCTAATCTAATTTAATAAATATTCATAAAAAGTGTAATTACTCTCCCTGCCAAAAGGGGGAGACAAACATTATGTCGGCTTATAGATGTTAAAGTGCTTCGTAGAGCTGAAGGGAACTACAGAAGTTAAAATCCTCTGTGGGTTCATTGCTACCTCTTCTTCATGCACATATTGATCCAATATAAAAAAGATTTCAGTGGCTTTAATTCCAACATTATATGCAGACATTACCAGCTGAAATGTACCACAAGCTCCAGGCTAAATTTCACTGATTCCCATTTGACATGAAAAAAAACATGCTTGAAGTGCAGCTTTGCAAGTACTCGCATTTTGTTTTTTGTGCACTGCAGCTAGCACGTTGCAGCTGCAAATACAACAAATGTACTTTTTAAAATTAAAATGGAAGTCAGGAACGACTGATTTTCGTGTCGTGAGTATGTCAGCTGCAAATACCTACACACAGAAACACTTTTCTAACAAAATGCATCCAAGTAAAATCAACAGGAACATGCACCAAGAGTCCTGTTCTAATGTACCAAGTACACTCAGCAGTCTGAAGATTAGAGACGCCAGTGTAATAATGTATTACAGCACAACAGCCTTGCAATAAATATTATTTCACTAACATTACTGCACTTTGTAGAGGAGCTGAATACACCACTGTAAAACTGAGCTGTGAGAAGTGGTGGAAGCACTGAAATGGAAACAGAAATTACACCAATACAACGAGCAAGAAATGTTTCCGGATATCCACTTTGTTGGATTTAAGTTAAATACATAATGTGATGACTTTTACTATGAAGAAATTGTAAGTTTGCTATGAATTTTTGAGGAATTGTGATTGAAACAATGCTTTTAAAAGGTGACAGTTCTAGTTTTTCTTATCCTGATGTTAATCCAGTGACCTGAGCGGGTTCGTTTGTCCTGTCTATGGGGCTTTTATATTATTGTACGTGTGGTCGATTCTAGAAAGAGTAGCCACAACATTAAAACCATCTGCCTGATATTGTGTAGATGCCCTCAAAGCTCCACAAGGCATCGACTCCACAGACCTCTGAATGAGTTCTATGGTTTCACACACTAAGACATGGCCAGCAGATCCTTCAAGGCCCCCACTTTGCAGCTTCTAACATATGCCACCGATGCTTGATCAGATTGAGATCTGGGGAATTTGGAGGCCCAATCAACACCTTGAGCTTCATGTCATGCATTCCTGAACAATGTTTACAGTGTGGCAGGGAGGCTTATCTTGCTGAAAGAGGCCCCTGTCATCAGGGAACATGGTGCCATGAAGGCCTTCAACAATGTTCAGATACCTGTCAAAGTGACATCCACGTGAATGCAGGACCAAAACTTTCCAGCAGTAGTGTATTCTGCTGCCGTGTCTTCCCTGAGTAAACAGTCATATAAAGTTTATTTTTTAAAGATTTATTTTTGGTGTTTTCAGCCTTTATTGAACAGGACAGTGGACAGAATTGGAAAGGGAAGAGAGAGTGGGGAAGGACGGTAAATGGCCAGGGTCGGACTCAAACCCTGCACAGCCGCTACGCCTCTGCACATGGGTCACACGATGTAACCACTATGCTATCGGGACGCCCCCGACAGTCATATAACGTTAAAGAAAGCATGATTCATCAGGCCAGACCACCTTTTACCCTGGCTTCATATCACCATGCCCATTTTAGGTGCTTTCAGTAAAGGACAGGGGTCAGCATGGACACTAAGAGCATGTTCAGACCACATGGACCAGCCTTTTCTCTCCACATGCATCAATGAGCCTTGGTCACCAGTTCACAGGTTGTCCTTCCTTGGACTGCTTTTTGCAGTCACCAACTACCGCATACTGGGAACAAGACAAGAACTCTGGCCCTTGTCAAAGTCTCTCAGATTATTAAGCTGCCCAGTTTTCCTGCTTTCAACACATCGACTCCAAGAACTGACTGTTCAGATGCTGTCCAGTACATCCCGACTCGACAGGTGCCACTGTAATGAGATAATTACGGCATTCACTTCACCTGTCAGTGGTCTTATTGCCGTCTCTGATCAATGTTTATATCGAGATCCTAATCACAGGAGTGCAGGAACAGCTCCTGATCGTACCATTTGTCACCTGTGAAACTGCATGAGGTTGAAAACTTGATGTCAAAACATTTGCTGTGTCAATCTGCCCACATGAGCTCAAGCTGTTGCTCCTGAACTTCACTCATACTTTCTGTCTTGATGCAACTTTAGGTCTGACACATTTCTAGTTACCTGAAGTCCCAGTGACAGCGAAGCTCTATAAAATGAACTTCCATGTAAAAAGACACATCTGTAAGTGCAATACGAGCAAGATTTACTGGTAACTTGGTTAGCATACGTTTATTTCTGTGTTCACACAAAGCTTTTTTCTAATCAAGTCAAGCACGAGCGGGTTTTAATCAGCACCACCCTGCCTCACTTCAATACGTATATTCACACACTCCATCATAAGAAGGCGATAGGATCTTTTACACACTCAGAGCTGGACAGGAAGGGGTCGAGTTTCACGCTTCCTGTGCTCTATTCCCCCGACTGCTCTTGATGTGAAACGTTTCCCCGCTTTCCTGCAGCTCCCAGGTGAGTGTGCAAACTGGTGTTTTTACTGGGAAATTGAAAATCTCCTGCTTTCACTTCCTTTCCTCCGGTCATTTTGTTCACCGTGTTTCTCGGCACCTCTCACAGGTAGAGGTTTGCAGATAAATGAACACATGCTGGATTGTTACGTACAAACCGGAAAGGTGCATCAATAACTAAAGTCACCATTTCTGCAAATTCACAGGTTAATTTGGGGATGAAATAAGTTGCTACAGTTCATCTTTTTCTTCTGACAGTGTCAAAAATAATCTTTTATAGCCAACAAATCAGAACTTTTTGGTTTGTGATACTTCAAAATAAAACACTTTACTCGTGATAAGTTAAATTAATTGCATTTTTCCCTTGCTTTCTCTCTTTTAAGTCCTGAAAAAGTTAAATTCCCAAGATAAAACTAAAATTAAAGAATTCAATCTGAAAATAATCTTTATGAAACATGTTTTTTCTTCATCCTTTTCCAATTAATCTTCTCACAACCTCTCAGATATACTTTCTGACCTTTAATCGAGGTCCCGGCCTCCATGTTTACTCATCTTTTTAACTTATTAGCTGATAAAACTTAATAAAACTTTTCTAAGCATAAGAAACAGCAAACCTCTGTGTTGCTTAACGAGCTGTGAGTAAAAGAACCACCATTATCCTTATTGCAGGTAAGTGTGCCATCAAAATGACTTTGCAGTTGGATTTTTAACGTAAAAAAAAGTCGCATACTGTTGCTTTAATGCTTCTGGAAGCAGAGGGAGGTTTAAGCACGCAGTAAAGGTTGTTTTTAAGTTAATGCATATTGATTTTCATACTGCAGATGCACTTAAATGGAAGCCGTAGTCTCACACTAGGAGAAGACACTCAAAGCTTCAGACTAAATGTGTTCTCTGTATGGATTTGGGTGTGGAGCTGCAGTTTGTCCATGTTTTCTCCACTAGAGCAGCTTTAATCTCGGTTTTTCTCAGTGAATTTAAAAACTGTAACGCAGTCCTTCCTTCCCCATCTCCTCCATCTCCTCCTTGTTCTCTGTGTTTCTTTAATGTTCAGTTTTAATGCTGCCGAGGTGGAGCCGGCTGCCTTTACGATGTGCTGCCTACGACGCCTCGGGGCTCGCCATCTCCGTGCTGATCCTCCACTCAAAACAGACTCAGACCTGCTTTGCTGAGCACAATATTTGATGACGGCGCTGCATTACGGCGCCGGCGATTTGCTTCAAAACACGCCGGAATAGAGCGGAATTATGAAGACAAGAAAGCGCCACGGAATAAAAGGGACACTCAGGAGTGAATGCGGGACGCCTGCAGCGAGATACCTGGAGAAGGAGATGAACAGGCTGGAAATTCAGCGACTAAACTTTATAAATCGTTCACATGGAACAACACAAAGCATTTTACAGTAACTGTGTCGGTGTTTGGCGCTGCAGCTTTTCAGGTTTGGCTGCTACTAAAACCACTAATACATCATTAATGCGCAAACTTATAATTCTACAACTGATGCTACCGTCATTACTGCCACTACTATCAGTGCTACTACTACGCCTACTAATATTAATACTTATTTTATTGTTGTCAAGTGTCTTGTAAGTCCATGTGGCCGCAAATAAGCAGATCAATCAACTGTTAAACTATGAGGGATGATCAAAAAGTTCTGGGACTGTTTGTGCTGCAAGTGCATCACAGTGATGCAACATGTGCTACTAACAGTTGGACTTCACTGTACAGCAGGTGACTAGAAGTAGTTCTGTGGCTACCACCAAGAGAAGAAACAACAGCTTTTACAGCTAAACGGTGTCAAAACCTCCAATACAAGACGCAACAGATCAGGGGAACACCGAGAACATGCTTCTTGTTTTCTCCAACATTAATATGCACTATAAAAAAATCTGGCAGCAACAGTGATTCAAACGAAAACATTAAAAATCTGAGGAATACTGTCATTTTTCAAAAAAAAGACAAATATGTTGCAAATACCTGTTAAATTTTTTTTTTAAATCTGTAATTTTAAAGTCACACATTGTGCAACAACAAATTACAGCTTGTTGATGTGAACATTGTACAGAGTTTTGATCTTTGTATCACAGTTAACATGTAAATTAATATTTTTATTTTCAGGTATTATCTCTAATAGGGGAAAATCTGTAATAAAACAGCCTAAAAAGTGATTTGCCATTTTTTCGACCCTTAATGTGCAGCTATTTCTTTCAAATAATGGCAAATATCTGTAAAATAGTTACTAACACAGTAAGAATAGAGTGTAATTTTATTCTCAAATGTTGTAAAAGAACAGATTTGACATAGACGGGTTTACAGTTTCGCAATGTTTTTTTGCAGTGTTCAGAGTAAACAAATTTTCTCTTTAATTTTGCTAGTTATCTGTAAATTATAGCTAAAAACTTTAATATATATATATATATTTTAACAAAGTGGTTGCACACCATGAATTAAGCACCTATAGGCTTCCACTGTCAGTGTCTCACAGAGAACAATCAGCACACATGGCCTGAACTGTTTTGCGATGTTGGTGCTCCAGTGGGTTTCAAGTGCTGCAGGAGGAAGAGAGAACACTGATAGGAATGGTGGCCAAATTTAAATTTAAATCAGGGACAGTTTTTGATTTGTATATGTACAATTACAAACCTTTTGTGAAACTTTTCTCAGAACTTGTACGAGTCCTTTCACCAGGACTGGACTGAGACTAAAACAAACAAACAAAAAAAGGCCGGCCTTCCCGTCCCCCTGACAGCTGTGCCACGGCCTAAAGAAAACAAAACCGTGTAATGTGTCAATGAATGTTTCAGAGCGAGAGAAAGTAGGCTTGATAAACGACAAAGTAGTGCTGAATATATTGTAAACTATGAGCCAAACTGATGCTTCTGAACTAAAAAAAGGTGAGGCCTCCTGTGTGAGCAAGAGAGCAGATACAATAAATCACTGATCAGATGCCTCCTCTTGCATTTAATCTTATATATTTTGGTACTTTTGTGCAGATGAGCTCTTGGATGAAGGCTGTTGAACAGTTCAGAGATGTGATTGGGCCATTCCTGTGTCAACTGAGGAAAAACAAATGGTAAAAAGAAGAAAAAAAAGGCAGTCGAGTCGGCCCAGAAGGCTCGCCCACCTGGAAAGTCCAGTCCAATCCTGTCTATCAACACCCCTACCACTACTACAGCTACTTCCAAGTACAAACACAAACCAGTGCAGACTTCCTGTTCACTAGTGTTCTTCACAGTCTGTTTTCTACATGCACTTCTGTGAAAAATGTATCTGCTGATCTCAGGTGGAGCTGTTGATACGATCACCTCCACAGCAGCAGAGGAAGCGACCTGCCTCCGAATACCTCACTCGGCTAAATATAGCCGGGAGATGCATGTCTGTCAGCCTCCCCCTCTCTCGCCCTTCCCTCAAGCCCTTATCTTAATTATTTCCAGACCCCTCAGTCCACGTACAAACAATCACAAACGCACACAAACACACACACACACACACACACTCAGGGCTGATAAAAAATACCAGTGTTGTGTTTACTGGCCTTCCTGCTGATCCTAAAGCCAGGCAGGGTGTGACTGTCTGTGTGTGTTTGTGCACAAACCTTTGTTTCAGTGCATGAGCTGAATTTTCTTCATCTTGTATAAGTTTCGACGTTTGACTCAGCAGTGTGAGAAAATAGAAAGACCTGGCCAGAATGTTTCCAGGGTTTTATCTCTGTAAATACAACTCCTGCATGCCCGTCATACTCAGACTTTTACCTATTGTTTCAGGCAAATTAAGCGATTCTACTTAATTTTCTTTAAAAATTAAATCAAAATACTGTTGAAATCTGCTTTAGTTGCACAACTGATACGAGTAAATAAACATATATCATTAAAAAAGAAGAAAAACATGAATTATTTGGTAAAATTATGTAAGTATTGTTAGTTTATGCTGCTTAGATGCAGCAACAAGCAGCAGCCCATCAGTGGGATGGTTATTTTTAAAATTAGTTTATTTTGTCTCCTATTCCCACTGTCCTGCTTCTACTTCCTGCTATCTGCAACCTCAAAATACATCACAAACAAACAATAAAAAAGGTTAATATCAAGACAGGGACTAATATAAACTCCTTCAAGCGTGGTCACTAATATAGCACAGCCAAGACGTATTGTTGTGCATCTCTTAAAGAGCCCATATTGTGCACATTTACAGGTTTGTCATTGTAATTTCAAGGTTTTTATTGTTCAAACAACACATTTTCTCATACTGTTAACTGCTGCAGCACCTCTTCTCACCATCTGTCAGTTATATTTTATTTTAGTGTGACAAATCAGTCGCTAGGCAGGTCTTATGCAAATGTGTTACATGATGATGTAGACAAGTAACGGGGAAAAAAGGAGGGACTTCAAACAGGGCGTTTCAAACAGGTAAGAAGTGGAACAGAATAATTCCCTTTACTGTGGACTTTTATGAGCTTGCGGATCTTTTACACGCACAAAAAAACAACACACTAAAGGGGAAAACTCAGAGCGTCATATGGGCTCTTTAAAGGCTCTCATTAGATCTCTAGTTATGTGATGCTGTTTGTTCCATTTTGATGATGCTCTGGTAATGTCTTTAAAATACAAGTAAATCACAGGGAAAATTCTGCTTTGCATTCCAGTAATTATAAAATATGTGCTTGTGGTATGGAAATCACAAAAACTAACCTGGCAGCATTATGTAGTCAGGAAAAGTAGTATTTTATGTAGTTTCTGTAGGGTTTTAATCCCCAGTATGTAAATCCTCCGGTGAAGTTACACCACAAATACCACTGTAGGGTATTAACCCCAATATTTAGACTTGTTGGGTTAATTTTGTAACGTCAATCATAACCTCTTTTTTCTTTTTTGTAAAACTGGAAAGCACGTTAGCATGACAACTGTTGATGTACTATATAAAGCACAGACTTGACTCTTATTCTGGACTAATTGAAGTCAGCGAACCACAGGACTGAACAGAAGTTAATGACATTTTTCATTACTAAGAGAGACAAAAAAAGAACATCATCCGGCAGCAACTATGTATTTTCTATATTATATCTTTTTTATATATGTGAAAGACTTTTAATTTTGACTCAGAACGGTTAGTAAAAACAATTAATGCAGCGTGCAACCAGTCATATGCTGCACTTTCCTCTGACTTGGTGCCTACATTACCCACAATGCAACCTGGCTGTTGACAGTACAGCTGCAGAATCCTGCTAATAGAAGCTAATTTGGGGTTGAGCTGCTGGTTTCGAGGAGAAATCAGTAGCGAATTACAATACTTAAAGTCATTTATCAGATTTCATGCATGTATAGCTCTGCAAAAGTGACACACTGATGTGCAGCCAAACACTGCTGAAAGGTGCACATTGTCATTTTACATTACTTTGGCGTACTTAGAGGAAATGTGCATGATTTTGAGTATCTGGAGAGCACAACTCATGCTGGTATAAACTAAAAGAAGTCACATTTTTAAACTAACCTTTCAGAAGCTCTGACAGACTTGACATAAAACTGTACACACTAAACCAGTAAAACCACTTTTATGGCCTTTTAGGCTTTTAGACAAGCTTGTGGAGAAGGGTCTGAATATCAGGAGAAGATATCTCCAGGATGTAGCTCAGCTGTTTTTACTGTGTCTGCAGGGCAACCAGACGGTGTGTAGAGATGGCTGTGTGTTAGCAGTGATTAGATTAAGCCCATCCTCTGGCCTCTCCTGTGCAGCTCCAGTGTTTGGTGCGAGATCCACTCACCGAGCCCGACTCTCCAAAACACCTGAGGAGGCTCTCGAACGTGCTCCCACATAACGACGCCGTGCAGACGCCGTTATTGCTGCCGCTGGATCCAAACCTTGAGCCTGCAATGCGGGAGAAAATCAGCCTTTAACCAAAGTGCCTTCCAGCAGCAGGGGTGCACACACAGGAGCACAATTCCATGTAATTGTCGACTCATATCTCCTGAATGCCTGTCGATTTTTGAAATTATAAAATGCATTTAAATAGCCACCATCAGCCCCACTCAGGACCGTGAGCATCTGCAACTCAAGAAATAACATGAGATGAAACTTTAATGATCTCAGTGGGGAAATTGGGTTGCAGCAGTGGCAGCAAGGAATAAAACGGCACAAGAACACAACAAAAATGGAGGTTTGATAAACATAACGTGATGAAAAATATGTTAAATTGATCTCGGGGAGCCGTTGCCTGTAATATCTGAGGCAGTGAACGCTGCAGGGTTATTATCCTCCTTACTCAGAAGTGTCTTATGGAGACAAATTCCCCGATGGCACGGATATCCACCCATCAATAATTCATCGTTTCGTTTGGCTAATTAGCTGCTCCTTTAGAAAACACCGTAAATGTCACACGCTTTCGAAACGGGCGGAAATGGTTTGTTTCTGTCGGAAAATTGATTAGTTTATGTGGACAGTAAACAAATGAAAAAAAGGCAAATTAACTGAGGTTAATTGCTGGTTATGAGTCAATCTGTGAAATCTTGCAATAAAAGCAGAAAAATCAAACAATAATTGATCCTATAAACAAAAATTGTCTGGGTAATTAATAGGGAGGAGAATTGATCAGATTTTTCCGATTCCTTTTTCGATTCCGTTTAACGATTCGGTTCTTTATTGATTCTCGTTTCCCTGCTTCGGTGAAAGGAGAAGCTAGAGGTAGAAGTGAACTGGAGCGAGTACTGCCAGCCTCTGAGCCGGTCAGACTCTGTCTCTAGTCATGGTCATCTAGATGTAACGCATGAGAAGGCATTCATTTAATGTTAACAGTTATTAGTAGGAAGGTTTACAATTAGGTAAACAGTGCTAACATGATAGGTAGCGTTAGTTAGTTACCTGCAGTATTAACAACAGAGGATGTGCTAAAGTTGCTGCTGCTGCTGGGTTGAGATTCACTCTGGAGCGGATCGAACACGTGACATTCATTCTAAGTTATCTCATGCTGTGTGAAAATGTTTCTACATGTTGGTAGTATTTCCTCCCTGTGATGAAATATCCACTTTGCAAGTATTGCAAGTCGCCCTGTTGTCATCCTTTCTCATGAAATGAAACCAAACTTTCGAGTGTTTGTGCCACTTGGGCGCCATGTTTCCTGCTGGCTGCACTGGTGAATAACGTCACCACACACACACTGCTTACACGACATATGTGGTGACGTCATTTGCGCCCATTGGAATAAAAAAGGGAATCATTCGCGAAATTGGCAAATGATTCCAAGGAATTGAAACACTGGGAACAAGAACCAGTTTTTGATTCCCATCTCTAGTAAATAATAACTTACATGATTGATATTCAGTATCTGATTTAAAATGGCTGTACCGGCTGTAGTTTGCTTCAATTGCATCGACTCACAGTAGTAGTTTATTTGGATTTAACCCCACATGCATCACCCTGCTGCAGGCAAAATATATGTATACATCTGCAAGTAAAACTAGTTCTGAATTAGTTTTATTAGTTTTATTAGGATCCCCATTAGCTGCCCATTTAATGGCCACTAGTCTTCCTGGGGTCCTTTAAAATATTTCATTTACAAAATTTACAATATAAAATGATGTAAAAATTCACAAAATTGCACAGATAACACAATACAATTAGAAAAAGTAGTAATAATTACAGCATGATGAAATTATTACATTTTGGCAATAATACAAAAAATTGCATGTCTGCAGGTTTAGTTTTCACATAACAACTAGTTCTGAATAAATCCACTATTTTCTACTGTCTGAGCAGCATTTGTTTGTCTTTTTTGTAATAAACTGATATATTCAGGAAGTGTTTCAGAAGGACTGCAGGCCACAGACCAGCCAGGTCAGACTGGAAGTTACTGAGACAGACCAGCGGTTCTTGGCTTGAGTCCGTGATGGGATTTATTGACTATAAAAGAAAATATACAGCTTATTGAACCTCTGAGTCACAAGCAGTTTCTGGGCTTTTTCCCTTTTTTGCTCTCGTCAGATTTTTACTCGCTGCAACACCACCATGGATGGAGAGACAAGTTACAGTGCAACAAATCCTAAAAAGTTGAATTATGCCGACCATCATAGAATCAACATGTACAACATTTTTCCAAGTGTCCACAGGTTTTAGCAGAAACAAGATGGCTCTACATACTACAGATGTTTTACTACTTTCCAAACATGCCTCCTATCCGCTTTGTGAGCACACAACCTGCAGTTCAACCCAGTTCGGCTGAAAAGTCCCTGAATTTTTAGCAAATGACCATTTATTGCAGCAGAATGACCAGGAACTTTTCAGTTGTGCAGAGGAGCACAGAATTTTTTGTTTTGCACAGAATCTGGTTAAAGTGAAGGATTCATTTTTGGAATTTTTAAAAAGTGAGACATGTAAAGCGACTTTAATGAAATATCACGATTTTAAGCTTAGATTTGGTTCATTTTCCCGACAGTAAAGCATGTTCCATATGAGAAGTTCACTGTCAAAACACCACAAATAAAAGTGAAATTCATTCTGTATTCAGTTTCTGCCTCTGATAAATGGTGTAATATTAGAGATTTTTCAAAGACAATGTGCCTTCCACGCCCACCGGTGAGTTTTGGGGCTCAGAGGGTTCCAATCAATTGGTTCTTCCAGGTTTCATATCTGATCAGTCTCTATGTTGATGCATTTTAGAAATCATGTCAACATTTTTTGGCTTTCTGATGACCGAGGACGACTGTGGTGACACAAAGTCAGAATCAGAGGCATCGACGCTGCAGAAACACCTTTGATGTCTGGGCTCACGGCCTGCTGCTCTCCTCCCGACTTCACTGGAACAGTTGAAAGAGGGATGACGAAGCTAAAGAACGTCTGCTAACAATAGCAGGATAACAAGCCGCCGGTCGGACGGCTGCCTGCAGGAGACAAGTTGTGCCTTTGAAGTGTTTAATATGCATAAGTCATGACTGAATATGGATGTCTGGGCAGGTTTGGACCTGAAGGAATGTGTCAGATCGCTTTATGTTTTATTGTTCCGTCTAGTTTGAAACTTCCAAGGACGAAGGTGTTTTACAGAATCAACAAACCAGGATTCTGACTGCATGGTCAGATTATCTCAGCACTTTCTGTACAATAACGTCCACATATAGGTGACAAATCAAATGAAGAACCAACATAAAGAGTCTTGGTAAGATGCTGAGTCACCACATGCTGCCAGAACTGCTTCGGTGTTTCTTGGCATTGATTCTCCAAGTCTGTGGAACTCTGCTGGATGGATGAACACCATCATTCCAAAGACAATATCTCATTTGGTGTTTTGATTGTGGTTTAAATGGTCCAAAAATCTCCCATTGGGGTCATTTCTACTCAAATCAAATCTGAGACCAGTTTCTGCCTGACCATCTTTGATTTGCTTGAAACTTTTACAGCATGAAATATGAATATTTTAGGTTATTCCTACAATTTTTAAACCGATATATCAAATGCTTTCCGTTTGCCAATTGACCCACTTTCTGCACGTTTTTTCTGACATTGAAATTTGAGGCAGTTTGACCAACAATACCTTAAAAACCCCAAATTTTCACTGTTATTTCTCATAATACAACTGATTCAGTATCTGTAATACTGGACAAGAAGATCAAATAATGTCTGATTATGGGTGAGCCGTCATAAAAAGTCCCATCTTTGAAGAAGTCAGCTGGTGATAGTTTGTAAATCATATGTAGCTGCATGTCAAAATAATATAAAACATATAGAAAACTTGATAAAATGCTGAATAAAATGTAAAAGAAAGTGTTTTTTCTTTAACTTTCATGCCTAATTGAGCAGGTGCAACAAGTTCTACCACAAAAACTAAAATTGGTAGACGGCCTCATCCAAGAACAATAGAGTCTTTCCACACCAACTCACCCAGGGCCTTTTCTTGCAGGCAAAAACCTCTACCTAAAACCATGGAATCCTGCAGAATCCCAAAGCTCTACTCCAAATACTTCTTGAGTTATGAATTTGAGAAAATCGGCCCTCTGTGTTAAATTTTAGAACTTCAGCGATTCTTTTAAAGCCTCATCTGCTGCTTATTTTTCTCAGGATTCGGTCGATTTATTTACTGAATACCCCAGAAGCCTCAAGAAAAAGTTGGAACTTGTGATCATGTCAACAGCTTGTGCAGCACATTAAATAATAAAAATCTATAATTTATCAACAAAACGATCAAAACATCTCCACCAGTAATCACTCAGTTCCAACCAAATTACTGTTGTGGGTGGAAACAGCTTAATTTTGTCATATTTAAATGCCATGTAGTGCTAAAACTGACTGCCACAGGTCTTGTTAAAATTAGCTTCAGAACTGGAAAATCCACCTTTTGGGACATTTTAACAGTATTTTATTTTCAGGAAGGATTGTTTTGATTTCTTTGAAACTTTTTGAAGGGAATGTCTTCCATTAAAAACATTTAAAATTAAAGATATCATATTAATCCTTCATTAGATTAGATTAGATTAGATTATTTGAAAGGGGACAGCGCAATTTCATAAAACACATGGTTAAAAAAGCCAGAATTAGCCAGAAGGCTATTTTTCATCTGTAGTCCCCTGGTCCTGATGTAAAAGAGCGCTAAAATACATCTACATGAAAAAAAATAAATGGTTAACACAAATGACAAAAGTCCTTCAGATAACAATTACAACATATAAACAACACGTATAACAACCTGTTAAAATTATTTATTATTTGAACATTTTATGTCTTCAGAGGCTTTAAAATCACATTTGGTGGCTCCGATTATCAGGTGAATATTTGTATTATGTTGATTTCAAGGTTTTATTTGCCTGCATGGCATCTGTTGAGCTATATGATCCAAAGTTGCTCTTGGATTCCCTCTGAGCAAACAGTCAGTGATGGTGGGAAGGAACCAAAAAAACTCCTAGGATAGGAGGAGGAAAATAAAACCTCCGACAGAACCAGGGTCAGCGAAGGCAGCCATCTGCCTCGACCGGTTGGGTTGGGAGTGGGGATGAGGGGGGAGGGATAGCAGGAGAGGTTGGGGTGGGGATGGGAGGACAGTATCCACAGTTTATGACAAGAGTTTCAAGCAAAGCAGAGATGGTCTAGCAGAAGGCCCCTGTTGATTTACAATGAAATAACCCTTCAGTGTTCAGCTGGGTTGAGACACTTTTCTCATCAAACCACTCAGTGACCCCTTATAACCTGTGGATGAGGACACCGGCAAACCACTCCCAGAGGTGATCACTCAGAATTTGCAGTGACTCTTCCCTGTAACAGGACAAATGTCAGTAAAAAGGCCCAACAGATCAACAGATCACCTTTAATGTAGGAGTCATGAGTTCCTTTAATTTATCACCCGTCTGGAGCTGGTTGTGTTTAAAGTGGTGTTTTGTCTTTGTGTGACTCCTGACAGCCACTAGAGGGCAGACAGGCAGAAAATAAGAGAATAAATTATTAAAAAATGTGGATAAGTTCCTCTCCTTTAAAGAAAAACTGTCGGAAAAAAACACCAGCGAAAGTTAATGAGACACTGAAAGCCCTCCGGTTTATGTATTTCTGTTCTGGGTTAATGACTTCGATCAATCAAATCACAAAATAAAGGATTTAATTACTCTCAGTGAAAGTGACTTAATTGCTAAAAGCTCCCCAGAGGCCCGAGAGTTTGGTTTAATGTGACTTTCCTCCAAATCTGAGGGCAAACTTTGATATCTGTGTACATGATACCACAAACTACAGCAGCTCTAAACCCAACATGAAGCCATCTGCAGTCCTTTAGGTACAGTTTATTGTTCTGTGGTGTGATTAAAGTGCTGCAGCTCAATTTTATTAATTTATTAATCTGATAACCTATGATAATAATCTATACTTTATTAGTAAGCAGTGTATAGATAATGGATGGATGGACTTTAGGCGATTCTCCCAGGAGCCTTTTTTTTACATAATTTTACTTTCTTTTACGCCTTTGTCCCTCAAAAAAATCACTCGGGTTGAACTATTCAGAGCTCCACACTATGATCAGAACTTGGAAAGAGGAGGTTGCTTCATGTTAAGGGATCATAATCTCTTAAAACACCTGATTTATTCCATATTATTTGGGTCTAGATAATCTGATTACTTGAAAATGTGACAGAAAATTGCACCAATGAAATACAAAATCTTTCCTTTGTGGTCTAATAGAGGGAATTTTAGGTTTATACTGAATAAATGGTAAATGGTCTGCACTTATATAGCGCTTTTTTCAACTTTAGTGGTACTCAAAGTGCTTTACAATGTGTTTCTCATTCACTCATTCACACACTAATGGTGACAGAGCTGCCATGCAAGGTGCTAATCTACCATTGGGAGCAGCTTCAGGTTCAATGTCTTGCCCAAGGACACTTCAGCATGCGGAGAAGCCGGGGATCGAACCGCCAACCTTGCGATCAGTAGGCAACCTGCTCTTCCACCTGAGCCACAGTTGCCTCCAGCATATTGTATATAGAGGAAATTGAGTAATTTAGAATCAAAAAACTTTATCATGTGAGCACTTTAAGGCTGCAACCACCAATTAAAGTTGGTTAAAGTAGTCTTTGATAGTGAGAAACACTAATACCATTATTCCATGAGGCCAGAGTGATGTTCAGATATTTAGTTTTGTCTGAGGAAAAGTCAAAAACCCCAAAGCTCTTGAGTTAATTGTCACGGAAAACAAAATATTCACATTTGAGGAGCTGCTGTAAGTGAGTTTTGGGCCTTTACGCCAAATCTCAGTCAAAATTATCGCCTAATAATAAGCTAATCATCTCATTTTGAGAGTGCAGTTTGGTTTCTGGGGAAATAATGAATATTAGAGACATAAAACCAGCATTAGGAGAAGAAACTGCAGGGACGACGCTCCGGAGAGACTCACCTAGAGTCGCTTTCTCTTCCTTTTTATTCGGCACTTCGTCACTCCTGGGAGACAACAAGCATCTTCCTCCGGCTCCAGGTGAGAAACTGGGCGAGCACACGCCTTGTTCAAGGACACAGCAGCTGCCAGGGGAGAGAAAACTCAAAGCATTTTCAACAAAGATTCAACTGCTTCTGATGGTTTCGTCCTAATTTGCTGAAGAACGCGAATCCCACAAGTAACATGCAAACATCTCCAGAAACTGACAGCAGTCATCGTCAGTCCTCATGTAACATAATGAAACGCTTCCCCTCGTATAGGTTTCATTATATAACCGCTCTTCCTTTTCAGTTCTTGTCTCTCGACTGTCACAAGCTCTTAAAATGAGGCCACAGTTTCATTTGAGGGTTCTCCCTTTCTCTCACACACACACTTCCATTTTAATCTGTTTTGTCTGCTGCACAGAACCCATGCTGTTATGCAGATGAAGCTTCACTTTTATCCAATTTGAGGTCGTAATTCGCAGCGATAAGACGTGAAAGAAGGGAAGACAGGAGAGACGCATGAAAGGTCACTCAAAACCTGCACACATGAAGCAGGCAGCAACGTCGGTTCGGATACAGAATCATTTTGTTACTGCCTTTGTCCCCCCCCAGATGGTACGATTTACCAGCACCCCGAAAAAGAAAGGAGAAAAAAATTAAATAGAATAAAAATAAAGAAAAAAGACAAATAAAATAAATAATAAAGGAAGAAAGAATGTAACAAAATGAAATCAAAAAAGACAAATAAAATCAAATAAATAAAATCAAATAAAACTACATTAATCATAAATAAATAAATCACTTAATAAATAAAATAAAATTCAAAAAATAGTTAATAAAATCCATCCATTCATCCATTATCTATACACAACTTAATCCTCTATAGCAGTGGTTCTCAACTGGTGGGTCGGGACCCAAAAGTAGGCCGCAAAGTGATTTTTAGAGGGTCGCAGAAGCATGCCCCCCCCAAAAGCAGTGGTATAAAGTCTTTTATTTTAAAGGACGTGTTTGTTGTGACACACTTTGCTTTCAATAGCAGGATATTTAGTGGTGGTGACACCAGTAGTTTCCCACTATTAACCTCTAGATTCGGCTCTGTCAGCTTATTGGAGAAATTTATGCTAAAACGTCCCAAAAATGAACCAAAATGTGCTCAGAATCTGTCAAAATGGGCCAAAATATGCCCAAAACTTGGCAAAAGCGTCCAAATATACTAAAATTAGCACAAAAAAAATAGGCCAAAATTTTCCTGAATTGTATCAAAATGCGTTGAGACTCCACCCAAATAAACCTTAATTTGTTAACAGGAACAGCAAACTTCAAAAATTTGGGTCACGACCGTTATTAATAGAGACATAGTGGGTCCTGAGGCTGGACCAGCTGAGAACCACTGCTCTGTAGGGTCGCGGGGGGACTGGAGTCTATCCCAGCTGACTCGTCTGAAGGCAGGGGACACCCTGGACAGGTCACCAGTCTATCACAGGGCTACTTATAGAGACAGACAACCAAGCACACTCTCATTCACACCTACAGACAATTTAGAAATCATCAATTAACCTCAGCATGTTTTTGGACTGTGGGAGGAAGCTGGAGTACCTGATGAACATGCAAACTCCACACAGAAAGATCCCAGGCGTCCTAACCGGGATGCGAACCGGGGATCTTCTAGCTGTGAGGCGACGGCGCTAACAACCGAGCCACCCTGCAGCCCGCCATTTAATAAAATGAGATGGAATGGACATTAAAATATCTGCTTTAACATTTTAACGTTAACATGGCGGTTGATTGTGGATTCTGTGCCTGAAAGCTAATTTAAAAGCCTCTCTTCCAGTCACTCCTGTATTTGTCCAAACCATAATAAGCATCCTTTATCTTTTTCTTCACAAAGATAAAGGGGTTACAAAGGGGAAAACATTACCGAGAGATATCAAAGCAGCAGCAAAATGACTGTTCAGTGAGAATTTGAAGCTACATGAAAAGTCTGATTCCGCATTGCAAACACTGCAAACAGGTCCTCAGCTGCACCAGTTACTCTGTGACGCTGCACTAAATCACAGCTCCAAGGCGCTTTGAGCTAATGCTAATGTCAACATGCTCACAGTTAATCTCGGTACGAGTAATGTTTACCGCGTTCACAGCTAATTAACATATTGAATTAAATTTGACTTTATGATGGCACTGCATTAAAAAGAGACCAGCACTACTGTTACAGGTCAGCCAGAAGAGGAATCAAATGTCCAAACGTCATGGAAGCTACACCAATATGCAAAAAACACAATATCCTGAAATTCCAGAGTCTTGAAGTCTGACAAACCTTCAAGACTATTCATTTGTAGTTCCAGTTGAATACTCACCAGCAGCTAATGGGGAGTTGTTCATACAGAGTTGCGTCCTTATTCTCCTTTTGCACAGCAGTTGGACCAGGAAGATGTCAACCTGTTACTGTCAACTGGGAATCTGAATGTGGAAAAACAGAGATAGAGGCAAAATGTTTGCAAAGTATTGTGATTTTTAAGAAGATCATGTCAGAAATATACAGTTAAATAAATGCCAAATGTGTATTTTTGCAAGCACAGGACAATTCTTAGCATCATGCAGCTCTTTTAAACTCCGTCTACTCCGTGCATCAGCTTCTTTTAAGTGTCCAAAATGCAACAGAAGAGGATGCAGGTTTGTTTAATGTCATGTGTAGAGACATTACAGTATGAAGAAGAGGATGGAAATGTTTGAGGTCTGGATTCTGTGATAAGGGAGAATAATTCGAGATGACAACGTGAAATGTCTGCAGTCACATGAGGCTTGCAAGTGGAAAACATAACTCAGCGGGTGTAATACTGGCCAGCAGGGGAACACGCAAAATAAAAGTCAGAGTGATACCTGGAGAAACTAGTCAGAGAAAACTGAATCCAAAAAAGAAACACAAAAACACAAACCAGAGGAGCACAACAGAGGAGTCGGGCCTAAACTCAGGCTGGAGAACAGGTGGCAGACAAACATGAGGTAAATAAAAAAGTGTATAGCAAAAAACTAAATGCACAAACCAGACAAAGACGAAGGGAATCAGGCTGGTAGAACATGAGGGCAGCAAACAGGATGAAGGAAAGGCAAGTTTATTTACAGGGAGACCAAGAACAGGTGAAACTAATGAAGGTAATCAACAAGGGAGGAAGTAAAGCCGCAAGTGACACACGAGTGAAGGTGATTTCAAAGTAAAACAGGAAGTAAATCAAAAGGGAGATTTACACAGATGAAAAGACAGAGACATGGGGAAGGTAAACACACAGGAAGGGATCTATTAAAAAAAACAAACCTAAAGACAATGATGCACCATGTAAAGTTTAAATCAACAGGATCTTTTTCAGGCCCTTCTTTCAGATGATGCAATCTACTGTACCTTGCAAAAAGAAAGGAGAAACAAATAGAATAAAATAAATAGTAATTTTAATAATAATAAAAAATAAAATAAAATAATAATAATAATCTAAGAAAGAGGTGCAAGAAATTAATTAAAAATGAAGAAAAAAGATAAATAATATAAATAATAAATTTAAGAAAAAATGCAACAAAATAAAAATAAAAAAGACAAACAAATTTAATAAATAAATAAAAATCGAATAGAACTAAATTAATAATAAATCAATAACTTAATTAATTAATAAAACAAATTAAATAATGAAATGAAATTAATTTTAAAAATAATTATTAATTTAAATGATCAATATAATAGAAAGGCACATGGTGGACAGGTTATTGTCCGGAAACCAAGGTTAGAAGGATTTATACTGTAACTATAGCAATGTGTTGTGAGAAAAGAGGTATTTTACCACATTTTGATTTCTAGTAAAGCCAGAAAGTGACTAGTTATGGCTCAATCAAGAAGATATCATTTTGCTTTTTCTTTAAATATTATGTATGAGATTTCTTTCATTTTTTATTGACCTGTTGTGGTGTGATTGTGCATCTAGTGAGTAACCAGCTTTATATCTTTAAACAGAGTAACCCTGTAGTTCACATCGTAAACAGAAGGTTATTCTACTTTTCTAGAATGGTTTATATTTTGCTTCACTTTTTAAGAGCAGAAAACTTGACATTGGGTTGATTTAAATCCCTTCTGGTCATATTTTCTTAGACTGGGATGTTAAAAAACTTCACCAAGAAGAAAAGCTGTGGATTTAAATTTGTGGTGTGCCACGGAGCAACCTTTTCACTTTACTTCAGCAGTTCAGCATATAACACATCTTGACTCTTCTTGAGTTATTTATCAGTCGTTGTTTTTTGTAGGACTCCAATCCTGCATGATGCATCGGGCCTTCAAACTGGACCAGCAGCACCTGTGACATTATATTTAACTGCAGCTCCACCGTGAGCCTGGATAAAGTATTACATTATCTCCCCAGAGGGCTGAAGGTGTCGCCACATGATGCAGAAAGTTTAATTGAAGCTAATTTGATGGTTGTGATCACATCTATACCAATGGATCTATCATATATCTGTCATCGTGTATTGTATGCATAAATCTACATCAGCAGACGTGACTCAGAAACTATAAATATTCACACTTTCATGCAGCTGTGGAAACCTTCACAGGACATCCAAGCTGCAGAGAATCTTCAGTGAACCTTTGCAGGTCTCGCTGGGATCGGCCTAAACGACCGAACCCGTGGGATGAACATGTAATTTTTATGCTTTTCCCAGAAACATGGACGCCTTTGATCGTCTGTTTTCAAAGGCCGGCTCACACGGTTTGTCGTCTGCGTCTTGGCGGAGGCCTGAGGAGACGCTGCCAAACACACGGGCCGCTGAACTGCCGGGGGATTTGAATAAATGTTTCTGCAATCACTGCTTCCTTGTGTCCCTGTTAAGTGAATTAAAAGGAGATGATTCGGTGGCTCTGCTTGTTTTGGAATGAAACAAGGACCAAAGACCTCAAGAGGAAAAAAAGTTGTGAGGTGCCTGGTTATGCAAATGAAAAGCTGTTGGGTCTCACTTTAGTGACCTACTTTACTCTTATGTCCATTTATCTATAAAATCAAAGGCAGCATGAGGAGACTGTCTCTCCTCTTGGGTTGCTCAAAACACATCAGCCATGAAAGATTTATGTTAGACAAAGAAAAACATCAAACTGTTTTCTCTGAGACATTTTTTTCTGGTTCATTGGGTGTAGTTTGTTTATACTTTATAGTCTGGTTAAAGGATTTTTAGACGACTTAGTAAAATATTTTGTTGTCCAACAAGAACTAAATTATTTATAGTGCAGACAGAGTTTAACAGACGGCCTTAACTACAGTTGTTTTCATGCTGAAAAGTAAAACTTAAGGTATAAGTGACCATTTATTTTAAGTACTGTGGATATTGTCTGTCATTTGTGCTGATAATAGGCCTAAATTCGCTGACGACATTACAGATATATGCTGTGTTTGTATTATTCAGACTAAAATTACCAGCAAACACAGAGTTAATGGAAAATTCTGATAATTTCTCCTGTTTGCTGCAAATAAATGCACGTGTCACCAAACCTGTGCAAAATATCTTCAAATTTTAGCACAAATACAAACAATTCAGCTTATTTGGTGGCTAACAAAGTCACAGAAATCAATTTAGAGACAAATGAAGGCCAAAAGGATGAATTACTGCAACTATATTATGTGTACATGTATTTTTTTTAGTTGTTTAGGAGACAGGGTTCGGATATAAGAGGAAGCTTTAGATCTAAATAAAGTCAAACATTAGCACTGATATAAACAATTCAGCTAATTTTGCAGCTAACAAACTCGTAGAAACTTATTTTGAAACAACTGCAAGCCTAAAGGATGAATATTGCGACTATGTTATGGGTGTTTTTAACTATTTATTTCTATGGACACATAATTTGGGAGACTGGATCAGAAGAACAGGAAGTTTTAGATCTAAGTAAAGTCAATTTTTAGCACTAATACAAACAATTAGGCTAATTTAGCGGCTAACGAACTTGTGTTAATTAATTTCTCTAACACTGCAAACACATTTTAAAGCACAAATAATTGCGACTATGATATTTTTAGGAGGCAGAGTTGGGAAAACAGTAAGTGTTCTGAATGCAGCGTTACCTGCAGGGTGTGTTTAGCTTAGCTTAGCATTAACACGCTACCATCAGGTGACTAATGACGCTAATGAATGTGTACATTTGACACATGTATGCACAGAATATTAGACTAGATGAGCTGCTATGTTAGGATTTTAAGCTGTTTATTGACCTCATATCTGCATACAGAAGTCATGTCTTTGTAGTAGATATACTGGTACTGTTTACAACAGTACTGATTATTAGTAATAAGTTCCTTTTTAAATGGACACTGAGATTTCATAGATTGCGATACCCCGATGAACCGACCCGTGCTCCATGTCTGAGCGGCTTTAATGATGCAAGCCAAACCAAAAAAGTCTTTTTAATCGCAATTAACACAGTACAAAAGATCTAAATAGTTTGTGTATAATTATCTAATCACAACCCCTGATATACTGAACTAATGGAGCCACTTGTCTCCTCACAGTCTGCAGTAAAGACAACAGATGCTGGAAACTAAAGGAGCTTGAAAGGATGAAGAAGAGGCGGCTGACGTGTGATGCATTATTGAGCAAAGTGCGGGCGATTCTTCTTAAGTTTCAGATATAAAAGAAGTGTCGCTTTCAAGAGCGAGAAGCACTCTGGGGTCTTTTTATGCCGCTGATGAGTCGCTATCTTTTGCTGCAAACAACTGCTCCAGACGCAACACAGCAGCTCAGATAGACAAATACATCTGCAGCCGATCTTGGCTCCTCTTTGTCATTAGCCTGCTGAGCTAATTACACAGTGCAGACGACATGTATGCAGCCTAATAACACACAGAGGTGACACGACGACTTTCTAATGGTCAGATCTACACAGCTGTTCTTCTCACTGCTTTCTACTCGGGATAACCAGAGATAAGGAAACACCTGGAACAGCTGGAGGCTCCAAATTAGCATTAATGTAATAAGTGAGTGATGCATTTAACCATATAACTCCTCCAACGTCTGCACTTACATCTAAACAATGACACCTCCATCATTTACAGCATTACTTCGCAGTAGTTTGTGCATATATCAGTGTCTATATCAAGTGTGGCATTTTATTTTATGTGCAATATTTAACGTTTTCATTTCTCAAGCGTAATATTTCAGTTTGATGTGTAACGTCTCATTTTAATTTGCAACATATATTTCAATATTTCACTTTCACATACAACAACTACATTGTTGTCCAGTGTAATTGACAGTGTTCTGTTCCAGTCTTATTTTATTTTTATTTTACTTGTTTTATTTCAGTATCGTATCGTACTTATATCTTACAGCTTTTCTATTGTGAGGAGCTGCGTTTTTTTTTAATGTTATGTCATTTTGTTTCTTATGAGCAAAATCTGGCACAGGAACTTCCTTTGGGATTAATAAAATTTGTTTTATCGTATCATATCTCATCTCATCTCATCTCATCTCATCTCATCGTAATGTATTGTATCGTTTCTCATCTCATTTTATCTCATCTCATCTCTTCGTAATGTATTGTATCGTTTCTCATCTCATCTTATCGTATCTTATCATGTCGTATTGTATCGTATTTCATCTCATTTTATTGTATGATATCTAATCGTATCTTATCTTATTATGTCTTATCGTATTGTATTTCATCTCAACTCATCTCATCTCATCGTAGCATGTTGTATCATATTTCATTTCATTGTATCTTATCTCATCTTTTCATATCTTATCGTATCTTATCTCATCTCATCTCATAGTAATTTATTATATCGTTTCTCATCTCATTTTATCGTACCTTATCACATATTGTATCGTATTTCATCGTATCTTATCATCTCATCTCATCTCATCTCATCTCATCTCATCGTAGCATGTCGTATCATATGTCATCTCATTGTATCATATCTCATCCCTTCATATCTTATCGTATCTTATATCATCATCTCCTGTCGTATCTTATCTCATCTCATCGTATCGTATCGTATCTTATCTTAAATTATCATCTATTGTATCATGTCATATCGTGTCGTTTCTCATCGTATTGTATCTTATCCCATCATCATATTTTATGTCATCATATCGTATCGTTTCTTGTCTTGTCTCATTGTGTCGTATCGTATCAGAGCATATCATATTGTATCATATCTCTTCTCACCTCATCTCATCTTACCTAATCTTATCTTATCTCATTGTGTCGTGTCGTATTGTATCGTATCTCTTCTCATGTTATGTTATGTTATCTTATCTTATTACAGATGCAGCCTGGAAAAATATCTTTGCCATAGTTTTGTGATTAGATGTTCAAAGGAACACTAGACTGTTGCTTATTTAAATATTATACTTTAAAATCTCTTTATTGGCTGCTTACAGTCCACTGCTGTATTGTGACTTCAAAAAATTCACAATACAGCAGAACATAGAGAGTAAGAGCTCGACGAGATGTCAGTCCCCAAATCCAGTGTGTTTAATATACTGGTGCTGCTTAATTTAACATTTCTGAAGATAAACTAAGTTCAAACAGGGCTTTACGTTGCTAAAGTACATCCATGTCTCTTTAAAAAAAAACATGCTGCAGCATCAAGGTGTCTGATTCAGTTTCCCTTTCAGCAATGCTTCCTGCTTTCTGGTCATTATTACTCATTAAAAATACATCAGCTGTAGCTTGTGTACACAAGGCGCCCGCAGCCAGGGCCACAAAAACACGGCATCGTGATGGATCGCTTGTCAGAAGCCGACCGGCACCGGTTCTCAATCAGAAAACCAAACTCCTGTACGCCTAAATGAGAAAGGTGGCAGCGCGAGGGTGTAGTTCCTTTGTTAGTGATTGCGTTGGAGCAGTGAGACTTATAATGCAGGTGTATTATTTCACCCACAGCCAGAAAAACAGCAGATGTGTTTGTGTTTTCCAGACCTCAGGTGAAAGTCAGAAGGAAAAAGAAGCGAGTTCGAGAGCTGAACTCGCGACCGGGAGTTGAAGAGTTCAGACGTGAGAGCAGCATTCATGAGCTGCCGACGCCTCATGGGATTACTAGAAGTCACTGCTTTGAGAATGAGCTACTCACATTTTAGGTTTCAGGTGACATTAAGGATACAGTTTTGGCTCTAGTTTTCAGTAGTTTTAATTGTGCAATGAAAGAAAACAGAGCAATTCAGACACTCGGCTAAAAAAAGACAACAAACGGATAAACAGGCATCGACACGGATACAGTACAATGTGCAGAAAGTCGGTAAACAACAGCAGCAAAAACAGATTTAGTCTAGAACTTTGGGTTGGAAATAACAAGCACATATTTCAGCTTTGAAGAAAAACTTAATGAAGAAAATCCACAGACGCCAGTGGAGCAGGAACGAGTTGAAAGGGCTGAACGAGATGCATGACCTCCAGAGGGAGCTCCAGGCCATTAGTCTGTTTTTTTTTTTAAGGCGTCTGTGGTGGAAATAGTCACACAAGTGGGCAAAAACAAGGCCAGTTATCATTAAACCCACTGTGACAGACTCAAAAACAGCAGCACTCTTCATTTTCCACATGGCTGAGAGCTTCATCCAAAGCAGCTTGTATTAGCGAAGATAAGAAAACGACTTTCTGATGTATTTTAGCATCTGAAACACAAACACTCCACTTTTATAGACTTGCTTTTATATGATGTCGCCTATTTTATCTGTCTATTCACCTTTACTCTTCTTTTGATACTACATTTATTTAGCCTTGATTTTATGTTTTTACCCTCCGTGTTCTTTTATTCTTCTTGCTCTGTAGCTTTAATTTAATATGGCACTGTTGCTGCTTTTATATTACATTATATTGACTTCTTTTGTAATGTTCTGCCCTGTTTATTTCTTCTTCTTCTATTGCTTTGCTGGTCTTTTTCTTTCAGTTTGTCCTGCCTGTAAAGCACTTTGTTAACTCTGTTTTTACAAGGGTGCTGTATACATAAAGGGGGTCGTTCTGCCTCAATTAAACGAACGCCCCATGCCCGACCACCTTCAGTTTGACTGATAAAGTGGTGAATACTGATTCAGTTGACCCCTGCAGTCAAAGGTAACATCTCTTTTTGAGTTAAACATTTTTTAAAGAAGGCTGGGTCATGTTGATTTTTGCATCATTTTCTTCACGCCAATTTGTGGATCAATGATTGAAAGAGTCATAACTTGAGAAATACCTGAAATTGTGCGGACTCATTGATAAGTACATACGATCTCTAATGCTACAACACTGCTTTGGTAGAATAATGCGAAACAATTATATGATGGTGCTGTGTTGTTGCAATGTTAACGTTTCTATCTACTCTGATTTTCCACCAACCATCAAACTTTTATTATTAAATGCAAAAAAAAATGCAATTTTAATAATATATTTCTCTTAAAGTATGCCTCTGACTGGCACCATACTCTACATCAGTGGTTCTCAACTGGTGGGTCGGGACCCAAAAGTGGGTCGCGAAGCCATTTTTAGAGGGTCGCAGAAGCATAGCCCCCCCAAAAAGTAGTGGTATAAAGTTGTTGGAGCCATTTCAGTGCTTGAACCAGTGAGTGGTGCTGTGACTCAGTTACCTGTGTATTTAAAGGCCACACTAATTGCCACAGGTGTGGCGCCAATCAGAGATGAATTGTTTTCGACCGTGGCGTGAGGCGGCGAAATGTTGAAAGGACTTTGCTGTTTTGTTAATTTTGATGAACTCCTGAGAGGTAAATAAATGGACGATACATTTGTGCATAATTGTGAGTTTAGACATTACCTTATTTTGAATACAGATTCTATTAGTGCATTTTAGGGGAGCAAACGTCAGAGTAGCCACAAGCCACGCCTACTTAACATAATCGAATTTGCGTCAACAATTAGTCAAAAACAATTTCTATTTTTGATCGTATCGAAACTGTACGTTTTGGATCGAGTCGGCGACAACAACGCGGTGATCCAGCTGTAATCCAGACGCTGTGGTTCGGACGACGCTGATCTTCACGGCACCGGCTCACGGCAGTGCGCAGGAGACCCGACGAGTGGAACCGCGGCTGCGCTGGGCGCAGCGACGGGCACCGGAGATCGGAACCGGGCAGTGGACCACCCATTGGCAAGGTGTGGACGTCTGGACGTGGAACACCGGCGGTGGCAGCGGACAAAGAAAGTTTTGTTTGGATCAAAGCCAAGAAAAGGAGGTACATGGTAGCGCTACCACACACATACATATGGCCATTATATAAAAATGTGCATGCAAATATCTTTTAAAATACCAATGCATTGGGTCAAACTTTATTTCAAGTCTAAGACACTACTTCAAAGGAAGAGACTTTATTTTCATGGGCAGAATCAACATTGAGTGTCTGTGTGAGCTTTTGAAAAGACAACTTTTGAACGGAAAACTGTGTGGTTGATGAACAAATGGTCAAAAAATGTCTGAAACTCAAGGTGGTTCTAAGGTTCAAACTGGTAATCAAGGTAATGATGCAGAGTTGTGTGAAAAGGTGACTGAGGCAGTAGAAGTAGCTACTGAATCTCAGACTGTTAGTGAGGCTGCAAAAAGAAAGGTAAAACGTACCACGAAAGCACTACTTTGTAAAATAGGAGATTTAGAAAGAACAAGAAAATCTAAACTGAGTAAAGCTGCTGAATTAAAAAGAACAATTCAGGAGTTGTTGTTTGAATCCAGGCATAAAACTGAAGTAGAAAGCAACTTCAACAAATATCAAGTGCTGCTGAGCGATGCGAAGGATGCACATAATGCTCTGCTCAAGCTGCTACCTGCAGAAGAAACGGAAAAAACGTGAAATATGGTTCAAAGCAAAACTTCTGGGTGTGGATGAAATATCTCAGAGTGTCACCAAATATTTGAAGTGTGCACGTGAAGGAGCTGTGGAAAGCATTGAGGATAAAATAACACCAATGGATAGTATATCAAATGTTGGATCATCAACAACTTGCTCAACTAAAAGTAGCAGCAGCACAGGATCTGCAAAATCCAACAAATCCTCAGTCGCCATGGCACGGGCACAAGCTGAGGCCAAAAGAGCTGCACTGCTGGCACGTGCAGATTCACTAAAAAAGAAACATGAATTGGAGACACAAGCAGAATTACTGCGCAAACAACTGGAGCAAGTGGACCTTGAAGCTGAGATTGAAGCCGCAGAAGTGTCTGTGTTGCAAGCATTTTCAGCAGAACAGGATGGAATGGAGTCCTGTTTTGAGAAGCATGAAATAAAGCAAACAAGTGTTCAAGGATCTGACAGAAAATAAAGGATTACACGTATCTATGTCAAGAGTAAAAGGAAGTGGAAATGAGGATGGAGCTGTTGCACATTCAGCTGATAACGGCATACTTCAGATTTTACAGAAGCAAAAACAAGTATCTGAACTACTACTACAACAACAGAGGTCAAGTCAACTTCCACCAAGGGAGATACCAGTCTTTGAAGGAGATCCTTTAAAGTTCAAGATGTTCATGCAAGCCTTTAAACATTGTGTTGAAGATAATTGTGCAACTAAAGGCGACTGCATGTACGACGTCCAAGAGAGCTGGTGCAAAGTTGTTTACACATGAGTGCAGACAGAGGCTTTGAAACGGCTAAAGCCCTCCTACAGGAACATTTTGGTAATGAAACCAGAATCACTGCAGCTTACATGGACAAAGTTCTCAACTGGCCTGCTGTTAAGGTTGACAATGTTTCAGCACTTCAAGATTATGCTTTGTTTCTGCGTGGCTGCAATAATGCAATGTCTGATTTGTTTGACATGAGAGAACCGGACATGTCTGCAAATCTTAAAATCATTATATCTAAACTTCCTTTTAAATTGAGAGAACGCTTCAGAAATATTGTATTTGAAATTAGACAAGCTCAAAACTGCACACCGAACTTTAGCGACGTTGTACAATTTGTGGAACGTCAGGTCAGACTTTTGTCTGATCCCATTTTTGGGGATATCCAAGTAAAAGAACGTGGAATGCATATCAAAAGGGATGTGTATGCAATCAAGCAGTCCATCAAACCAAAACTGAAACGAGAAAACTTTGCAACAAATGTCTGTGCAAGGGAACCAAAGAGCCCACACTGAACAACACAAAGAACTGTTCATTCTGTTCACAGGATCATGCTCTGGATGACTGTCAACAATTTTCCAGAATTACACATCGGGAAAAAATCAGCTTCTTGAAGGAAAAGGGAACCTGCTTTGGGTGTCTCAGTACTGGTCATTTGAGCAAAAATTGCAACCAACGATTAATCTGCACGATTCTGGTTTCATTACCAAAATGTTCCTGTAGGAGGTTCTTGAGGATGGACTACTTAGGGCTGGTGGTAGACTGTCCAGGACTGCCATGCCAGAAGAAAGAAAACATCCTGTCATTTTGTTAAAGGATCAACATATTTCCTCATTAATTCTTAAACACATTCATGAACAGACTGGACACAGTGGAAGAAATTACATGCTCTCAAGACTAAGAGAAAGGTACTGGATCACGCATTGCAATGCAGCTGCACGAAAGGTCCTGTCAAGCTGCATCTTTTGCAGACGTCACAAAGGCAAGTTGTGTGATCAAAAAATGGCCGACCTTCCCAAAGACAGAATAACTCCGGATTTGCCTCCATTTACCACCATAGGAGTGGATTACTTTTGGCCCATTGAGGTAAAACAAGGACGTTCCAAAATAAAACGATACAGAGTTATATTCACATGCATGGCCAGCAGGGCTATTCATTTAGAAGTGGCACATTCTCTGAACACTGATTCCTGCATCAGTGCCATACGTCGATTCATGTGCCGGAGAGGACCTGTGTCTCATTTTCGCTCTGATAATGGTACAAACTTCACTGGAGCAGAAAAGGAGCTAAAAAGAGCACTCGCAAGGATAAATAATGGATCAATTGAGAAAGCTTTGGTGTATGACAACATTAAGTGGAGTTTCAATCCACCATCAGCCTCACATCATGGCGGCGCTTGGGAAAGCATGATCAGGCTGGTTAGAAAAGTGCTGGTATCTGTGCTACATCAACAGATCTTAACTGATGAAGCCTTATTAACAGTCCTATGTGAAGCAGAAGCGATCTTAAATGACAGACCCATCACAAGGGTATCAGAGGACCCAAATGGCCTTGAACCTCTGACACCAAACCATCTGCTCACACTGAAGAGGAACCCAATACTCCCACCAGGCATATTTGATCAAAATGATCAGTATGCAAGGTGAAGATGGAAACAGTCCCAATATATCTCAGATCTATTTTGGAAAAGATGGTCAAAGGAATACCTTGCCACATTACAGGAAAGGCAAAAATGGAATAACATCCGACATAATCTCAGAGTGGGAGACGTTGTTCTGATCGCAGATGCAACTGCTCCAAGGAAGTCTTGGTTAATAGGAAGGGTGATTAAAACATTCCCTGACAAATCAGGCATAGTCAGAACAGTTCAGATTCAAACAAAAACAAATGTCATTGAAAGACCTGTAACAAAACTTTGTTTATTGGTAGAAAATGAAACAAACTGTTCGACTTCCATCAAAAAAAAGAGTAAAAAAAAAGGGGGTTCTATTTTTGTTAACACAAGGTTTATAATGAAAATGGTTTATTATGGCTCCTTAATTATTTGTTTGTAATTGTTATGTTCCTGTACGGCCATAAACAATTAGGGGCCGGTTGTGTTGGAGCCATTTCAGTGCTTGAACCAGTGAGTGGTGCTGTGACTCGGTTACCTGTGTATTTAAAGGCCACACTAATTGCCACAGGTGTGGCGCCAATCAGAAATGAATTGTTTTTGACCATGGCGTGAGGTGGCGAAATGTTGAAAGGACTTTGCTGTTTTGTTAATTTTGATGAACTCCTGAGAGGTAAATAAATGGACGATACATTTGTGCATAATTGTGAGTTTGGACATCACCTTATTTTGTATACAGATTGTATTAGTGCATTTTTGTAATTTTGGGAGCGCGATGGAGTAGGGGAGCAAACGTCAGAGTAGCCACAAGCCACGCCTACTTAACATAATCGAATTTGCATCAACATAAGTCTTTTATTTTAAAGGATGTGTTTATCATGACACAGTTTGCTTTCAATAGTAGGATATTTAGTGGTGGTGACACCAGTTATTGGCCACTGTTAACCTCTAGATTTGGCTCTGCCAGCTTATTGGGGAAATTTTTGCTAAAACGCCCCAAAAATGAACCAAAATGTGCTCAGAATCTGTCAAAATGGACCAAGATGTGCCCAAAACTTGGCAAAAGCGTCCAAATAAACCAAAATAGGCAAAAAAAAAATAGGCCAAAATTTTCCTGAATTGTATCAAAATCCATTGAGACTCCACCCAAATAAACCTTAGTTTGTTAACAGGAACAGCAAACTTCAAAAATTTGGGTGGCGACTGTTATTAATAGAGACATAGTGGGTCCTGAGGCTGGACCAGTTGAGAACCACTGCTCAACATCATTAAAGCTCCTACTGGTGCTAAACACGGGGGAAAGAAAGTCTGTCTCTAAAGGTGGAAATAAAGGTTTTAGAGTTTGTTGGTGGAATATCATAATAGAAAAAAGACATTTCTTGACTAAATTTGCTCAATCATATAATTGGTTTGTATTCTTCTATCAAAGCAGGGTTGAAGGCCATAAGTACATATCAGTGAGCCTGCAAAATTTCAGGACTCCAGCTACGTTATTTCTCAAGTTATGGCACTTCAAACATTGATCCTCAGATTGGCGCGAAAAAAAACAATGCAAAAATCAATGTGACTTCGCTCATCTTGATAAATTTTGTAGTTGAAGTTACTTGTGACCAAACATTTCACTTTAAAACATGCACAGAAGAAAAAGACACGAGGCGGTCAGGCGGGAAGTTTTTAAGTTTCTTTATTGTGTCGACGTGGTTTCTCCACAGCCTCAGAGGAGCAGTTTAATTTGAGGGGTTCCACATCAGTGCAGATTTGTCCTATCACAGCATACACTCAACACAAACCCACTTTTACTGAGGAACACATGAGCTCAAACACAACCTCAGGTTCCCGTTTCATCTCCCTCTCTCGGTGAAGGTACAGCAGGAGAACAAATAAACTCGCTGCCTTTCAAAAAGACAAGGGGCTGATGTGAGCTCTGCTGAGCCGCAATGACAGAAAGGGAGCAGTCGGATGCAGAACAAGGGAGGCAGAGAAAGAGCTTTTCAACAGTGCTCTTTTAATAAATCAAGGAGGCGGATCAAGGCTGCCTCTGCTATCTTTATGAACTCTGTGCACAGCAAGCAGGCCTCGGTAAGAACAATAACACGTTACGCATCGTCTCAAGAGTGAGCGAGGAGGAAGAGATCAGGCTGAGATAGTTACCGGTGTGTCATGTTTTGCTCCATGCCTCTCATTTCCTCTTTTACGTCTGTTTTTCCGAGGTTGCACCAACTGACTAGCTGAGTTTTATGGCGAGTCTGAACCAGAAACCTAGAAAAACTCTGTATAATAAATCTGTCAGTTGTGGTCGAGTAGAAAAGGAAATAGGAGACAAAAGTTATCTCCACATTTGGAAAACATACTCCTGGGTTAAAAGACCAGTTTAGACACTCTGTGTTAAAGATCATTGCTTTATTTCCCCAGCAAATAAGTAAAACATAGTGCAAGATGGAAATGTGACGATATTAAATCAGCCTGATTTGGTCTTGTGTTATTTTGCATCTATAACTTTATTCTATGCAGCATCGCAGCTCAGGCGAGTTCTGAGTCCTAAGTGAAGCAATGAAAAAGAGTTATGTATTCGCCTTTGTCCACTTTGACTCTGATGAAGAACAGTAGTGTAGAAACTTTAACCTGTTTGGACAGTAAAAGATTGAATTAAGCAGTGTTCTCCAGCTCCGTCTCTCATCTTAATTTACCTTTTCTTTGTCTTTCTTATCATCCTATTTGCATCTATAACTTGGTTTTTAACTGTGCAGCCTCACAGCTCAGGTGAGTTCTGAAGAACTCCTGGACCTTTTTCCACATGTGGACTTCAGCTGCTGCGTGGGACTTGGCCTCACCTCCCCACAGGAAGGTCATCCCCACAAACGGTTGGAAGCTGGAGGGGCAGTAGGGTCCATAAGGTGGCTCCAAGTTGTGTCCAGCATTGGGGTAAGACACACTCTCAAAGTTGTCCTTCCCATGACGCTTCAGTCTCTCCACCATCTGGTCCATGAAAGCCTTGCTGTCCCAGTTGAGGTCGTCCTCCGAGGCCACAAAGAGGAAACGCCCGTTTGCTCGTTCAATGGGGATCACGGTGTCCTTGTTCTCCTCTGCCCGGGGATCAAACTGAGCATATTTGCCGATGAAGGCCCCTGAATCAGTGGGAGTGATCTTTTTCAAGTCGAACATCAACCCAGAGTGGAGCAGTTTGTTCTTATAGTAGAGGGGTATCGCTGCATTGGCAGAGCAGCCGTTGATCCACACTGCAGCCTCAACACCTGGCAGGTAGGAGGCGATGGAAAGTGTAACATCTCCAGTTTTTGAAAGTGACAGCACACCAACTCCTTCACTGCCCACCTTTAAAAAAAATAAAAATCCAGGTGTAAATAAGAAGCTTTTGATTTCACGGTTCATTGTAATGTCATGCAGGTAAACAATAATCTAGAATAAGGCCGCTATGGATTGTCATATAGAGACTGGGCCCTCTACCTGAGCTCAACAGAGAACATAATTTAATTTGCATTTTTGTGCAAATTTAATGTTATTTAAACCCACTAGAGGGTTTGAAATGGTAAATGGTCTGCACTTATATAGCGCCTTTTTCTACCTTAGTGGTATCCAAAGCGTTTTGCATTCACCCATTCACACACCAATGGCAACTGAGCTGCCATGCAAGGTGCTAACCTGCCATTGGGAGCAACTTGGGGTTCAGTGTCTTGCCCAAGGACACTTCGGTATGTGGAGGGGATTGAACTGCCAACCTTGCGATCAGTGGCCAACCCGCTCTACCATCTGAGCCACAGCCGCCCCTTTTAAAAAGGCGTGTTTTATGAAGAGAACCAAAAATTGCACCATTTGTTAGAGGAAGAAACTATTAAAACAGGAAGTCATTGAACCAATAATGTGACTTTTAAATTTGGCAAAAAAAAGCATCAAATCTAAGCTTAAAATCTTCATATCTTTGGGAAAAAAAGCATTCTACACACCCAATTAAAAACTTTAAAATAAAGTATTTGCAGTAGCCATATTCTGTAAAAAGCAAAAAAAAAAATCTGCACTTAATGGAAGTGAGAAATCAAAACGGACTTGGCTGTGATCTACAGTCATGTTACAAACCTTCAGAATCTTCAGCTGAACTGCAGGCTGTGTTTCCACAGAGAAGCACTGAAACCAACTAAAATTGTCTGTAGTAAAATATGTGTAGTATGTGGTGTGGAGTTCCCCAAGGTTCAATTTTAGGCCCAATACTTTATAACCTTTATATGCTTCCACTTGGGGAAGTCATCAGGAGACATGGCATCAGCTCTCACAGCTGTGCTGATGATACGCAGCTGCACATTGCTGTGTCTGATGACACAAGGCCAATAGTCATGGATGGCAAACAACTTCCTCCAGCTCAACAAGGACAAAACGGAGGTTTTAGTTATCGGTCCTGAAGGCCAGAGAGAGACGCTTTTACCAACATTGCAGGATTTTAAGATAAACAAACACAATATATTATCATGTTTTCTCTTGTCATGATTTATGGCATTATAACCGTCATACTGCACAGAATACATTTGACTTCTCCCTGCTTCTGCCGTCTCCATAGAGGTGCAGGACTTTAGATTGCAGTGAAAAATAAACCCACAGCGAGTTGAAATGTGACAGGGGAAACAAAACACCTTGAAACTTTCTACTGAAAGGGTGGGAGTCACATCTAAAACTTCAGAGTCATAGAAACTCGCCTTATCTTGTTTCTTCAAAAACTGTATTGCTTCCTCGTAATAATCCAGGTGGACCTCTTTGATGTTCTTCGGCTGGTCATCGTAGCCGAATGCTGCAACCGTCAGGACCACAAATCCTCGACTGGCCAGCAGAGAGGCCCGTCTCCCCGACAGATGTCCTCCTAAAACGTACAGATCCAACACAGCAGGGAACGGACCTTCTCCTGGAACAGATGACGTATTATTATCACCACCAATTAAAGCCTTAAATGGACAATAATTCTGCAACCAACCTGGTGGAGTGAACAGGACCCCTCGGATGTTCCCCTCTTTGACCGGAACCCTGCTGACCCCGTCTCCAATCAGAAGACGCTCATTGGTCACCTCTGCCAGCATCCTGTCCTCTTCCTCCTCATGCACCGAGAACTTCACCACGTGGGGATTCATCGAATTGTATACAGCAAACTTCTTGTGCAACTTGTCTGCCTTCATGGACCACAGCAGACCCATGGGTTCAACCCCAACATAACTCCCACTGAGGGAGGGGTCTCTGTCCAGGTGGATCTCCCCGCTCCCATCAGCCCTGTAGGTGGCCGAGGAGCTGAACACCACTCCTTTCTCGTCCGTCGATCTGGCTCTCATGGTCACCAGCTGCTTTGACCTCAGTCCGGCCACCTTCACCTGGACAGGCTCATCAAACAAACACCTGGCACTGGGCAGCAGCCTCAGTCTGACCTGGGAAGACATCTTTGCTGAGACTCCTGCTGCGTTCTTCGTAAAATGTGATTTGAATCCGTTACTGTAAAAGGAAAAAAAGAGGCCCTTAAGGTTACTTCCAATCTCCAGCAAACTAGTGCAAGATATAGTTACTGTGTCATGGGGAGGACAAGGGGATCAGAGCCTTGGTGCAAATTGTTATTTACAAAACTAGGTGAAATACAATTCCAAACTAAACAAGGAATGAGCTAAACAAGCAAACTAAACTAAAGACAAAGTTAATCAGGGGGGAACTGAACACAAAAGTCATAGTAGAGCTACTGTGACTGACTAAAAGAGGATTACAAGAACTGATGGCATGAATAAACACAACACACCACAACTTAGCTGGTAGCAGGAAAGCAGACGGCGAGCGTAGAGTCTTGGAGGCTGGCAGAGAACAAAACCAGTCTGAGCATGTGGAGAAGCTGACAAATGAGTCAGAGTTTTATTGGAGTTTTATTGGGAGGAGCGTAGATCGGTGGCGGGTAAGGCAGCCTCTGCTCAGGTGTTTGCACTTGTTGCTGATTCAGCAGCGGCTCACTCTGGCAGGGGGAGAGGGAGGTTCATATGAAGTCATGCAAAGACAAGCAGACTACACTCCACATTCACTGTACGACCGTCACTGCACCGCTAGCGGATGACAGTCGCCTCACGATGCCAGATATGTATTTAAGTGAGATCATAAAGCTTTTAAGTGTCTTTTTCAGACTGTCAACATTAACCATGCCACCACCTAAAATAAGTGTTTTTATATTCTCAACCAGCAAAAGCTGATGGCAGAAGTTAATAATTCACATTTATGTAAATCACAAGATGATGGTTAAAAACATGTAAAACTAAACCTAAAAGTTTTTTAACATTGTTGTTTGAATAATTAAGTGTTATTTTACAGATTTTTCCAGTTTTGTTAAATTACAGATCATATCTACAAAAATCACAGGAAAAAAACAGACCAAAACTTTAAAACATGGCCCCATAAAAAAGTAGTAATTGGTTTTTATTTGTCTGACCATAAAATTACATGGTTTACTGTTTGTAAATCAGCATAATGTCAGATATTTGAAAAGAAATATATGTATATTATGGATTAAAAATGGAAAAAATGAATAAACAAAATAATAATAATAATTACAGTTATTTTACAGGTTTTCTCTGTTTTGGTAATTTACAGATAGCATCTGCTAAAATCACAAAAAAGTATTAATTTACACTTTGATGATTTTTACAGGCAAAATCTGTAAAATATGTCCCCATAAAAAAAACATTTTCACAAATAGTCATGTATTTTTATACATTTGACCGTAAAATTACATGAGCATAAAGTAAGATACTTGAAAGGAATAATATGTATATTAAGGATTGAAAAAAGGTAATATAATAATAATGATAATGATAATTACAGTTACTTTACAGAATTTCTCTGTTTTGTTGATTTACAGATAATATCTACTGAAATCATTTAAAAAGTATTAATTTACATTTTAACAACTATAAAAAAATGTCCACATTGAAAATCTGTATTTTTACAAATATTGATTTGTTCTTATACAATGTGTGAGCACAAAATTACACTGTTTTACTGTATTTAAATCGGCTATAAACACCATTATTTACTCTACAGTGAAGACACATCATGGATACTGTGTTCATGTTGTTTATGTTCATAATCAAGCACTGACACACACATGTACAAACATAGAAATGGGATCACAGAGGACTACTTCTGAGTATTTTTTGAAAGAGCAAAGACAAACGGTCTGTTTTGCATTGTTTTTTGCATTGGCTGTTGAATAATAATAGATTCAACCAGGATTTAAAGCAACACCACAGTGTCAGAAATCAGTGAGCAGAAGGGTCCAATGCAGACGCGACAGCAGGAATCACATGAGCAAAAGACTTTAATCCAAAGCTGGTTCAAAACTACAAACCACAGCAGCATATGAAGCTGGCAAGAAAAAATCCAAAAAGATAACAGCGGCATGGAAAACTGAAGCAAGATATAAAGAAATGCAAAAGGCTCAAAACTAAAAGTACCGACCAGATAAAGGAGAGCAGTGGAAGATCACTGGGAGGAAAAAAGGACAAGAAGGCACAAGATGAACTGGTGCAAACAGCACTGAGGTGAAGGTTGAGTATGTATATATAAACATGTACAACACACAACAGGAAATGCCACAATAAAACCCAGGGAATAAATGAAACATGAACTAAGAGCTGGATCGAGACGAGACAGACGGGTTGTTATCTGCTGAGAGCTCGTCCTCAAAGTCTCAAATGATGCAACAGCAGAACAAGCTCCCTCGGTAACAAGGTAGATGTAAAGGAACTGTTACAGGACACAAGATAACAAAACTAGAATCCCCTGAGTCTCACCTCTAAAGACACGTATCTGTCTGAAAGAGGCAAGAGATAACTCAGGAACTACAAATATGAAGATCTTGGAAAAGGCATTGAAGAAATTAATAAATAAGGACAGAGAAGGAGACTGCAAGCAAAGGGTTTTAGTTTAGTTCAGGAAAAAAAGGGCTGGCACTTGATTACAGAAGAGGCTCATTTCTTGCAATGGAGGAAAGTCAGAGAAGTGTCTTAACAGCAGCCAGCATTGATCCCAAATGAGTCTGGGTTTAAGTTTAGTATTTCTATCTCTATTATCTGTGCTGACATTACAGAATGTTCAGAGTGTTCTGCCAAAGAATGTGGGAGTCAAGCTTTGTCATCCCTGACGGACGATTTGGCCGATGGATGTACATTTAAGTGTTAGTGGTAGCCTCTTTCTCCATGCTCACGAACACACGTGCACAAGCACAAGTGATGCACGCATGTTTCAGACATAAGATAGCATCTGCAGGTGTGTTTTACTGTTTGTTGATTCATTTCCTAACACCACTTCACTGGACAATACTTGACGTAGCAGGGATCGACTGATTATCCACCTGGTTGATTATCAGGGCGATATTCTGCATTCTTCAGATTATGAGTGATTATTTTTTTCACCAGTTACCAATAAAATAAAGTAAATATGCAGCTTTGCCTCTGTCTGAATACACTCTGTCCTCTTAAGGAATGTCCTCCTGCCTACAGCTTTATCTGATAAACACTGAAAACTATAGACAGGAACAGATGGGCGCTGTGTTTTTAAGTTGAAGTAGCTGCTGAAGCTGCAATAAACACTGCAATCTCTTAGACAAGCCTGCCCAGTCTCTGCCCTAATAATTACCTTGTTGGGGTCAGTGCAGCAGGAACTTACACCGATCAGCCACAACATCATGACCACTGACAGGTGAAGTGAATAACATGGATCATATTGGTACTATGTGCTGTTCTGATGGAAAACCTTGGATTATAACATCCATGTTTATGAGACTTAGACACCCAAATAAACATTGACCCACAACAAACACACTCCCTCATGCAAATGGAAATCCCAAAGGTCACTAGCAGGAAAATGCACCCCACCACATGGAAACAACATCAACCAATCAGGAACATGTTGAGGAACATGACAATGTCCCAACATGTTGATTTGACCTCCAAACTTCCTACACCCCATTGTGATCAAGCATCAACAGGATGCAGTGGAACAAGTTGGATTGACAGAGGCCCCACTGCACAAGCCAGAGTAGCCAAAGGATCCAGTGCCAACATCCTGGTTCCAGACCCCATAGGACACCCTGAGAGGTCCTCTGGTCCATGCCCAATGGTTCAGAGCATTTTGGACCACATAAGGGGGACAAGCGCAATATTAGACAGGTGGCCTGATCAGTGTAGTTACTCTTGTTGGCATTGCTTGGCCCTCAGCTCTACTGAGAGGAAACTTATTTTTGATAAGGATGTCATATTGTTACAATCCCCGCTTCAGCCCCTGCCTGTTTTCCCTGTTTTCTTTTTCTTTCTCCCTTGCCCTCACTCTCTCTCACACAATCAGCCCAGCCCTGCCTGTAGACTCCCTGATTGCTGCAATTGTAGGCAGCTGTGAGAATCGGCTCACCTGTGTTCAATCATCCACCCTCTATAAAAGCTCCAGTTCATTCAGCCCACTTCTGCCAGACCACAGACATTCCAGCCCTGTTTCTCTGCTGGTCCTGTTCTGCCTTCAGCCTGCCAGCCTTTCCACGATCCCCTGCCACCTTTACCCCCCTGCCTCAGTGACTTCTCCACCATCCGGATCCTGCCCCCCCAGCCAGCCTCTATTCTGCTTGTGTTCCTACCTGTCTCCTGTCTGCTTCCCCTCAGCCCGCCTGTCCCTCTAGTTTAGTTTCTATTATATCCTGTTTGGTTTGTCTAGCTTAGTTAATTTGTATCAGTTTATCCTGTTTTGTTTGTTGGTTTAGGTCTTTGGTTTTGTAGTGTAGTTCATTTCATGCATTAACTCAGGTTGCTCCATTCTGTTTTCTTCCTCAGTCCAGTTTCCTGTTTCAGTTGTAGTTAGTTTCCTCTGTCCCCGTTTGTTAGTTTTTCGTGTACATTATCTGTTTGCCTTGGATTCCCCTCCTCAGTTGTTGGTTATAATATTACTTTGGTTTAATTTTGCCCTTTGCTATATTTAGTTGATTTGTTCCTGTTGGTTCTTCCTCTGTTGGTTTTGTTTCCACTCGTGTTTGTTTGCAGTTCAGTCCTTTCTATAATAAATCACTTTTGAAAATCTTTCGGCCTGCTCTGGTGTCTGCACATGGGCTCTCAGCCACCTCCTGTAACACATATAGATCACACGTAAAACAAGTTTCTAAGACGGCCTTCTTTCAGCTGCATAATGTTGTAAAAAATAGGGCATCTTGTCTCGGAGTGAAACTGAAATTCTAGTCCATGCATTTCTTGGTTGGATTATTATAATTGTTAATAGGATGTTCTATTAAGTCTCTTAAAACTGTGACTCTATGCGAGGTTAAAGTACACTGTGTGCCTTGCTGTTAGATCCTGCTTAATGATTTCTCCACTGTGCAGTTACTTTACAGTTTGGATGCCCAAACAGCCTCTGTCTTCATAGCAGTAAAGTTAAATTTTATGGACATTTCAGTTTGTGATGGGTGTGAAATTGTTTTGCAAAGTGAACAAGAAAGATGTTTTGTGATGTTGACACACGAACTGTGTCTTTTGCTCTTCTGTGATGTTTTTGGGCTGATATTGGAGCTGAAATGTGGAAAATCCATCAGGCAATAAGCAAGTGAAATAACCATCAGACGACTTGAAAAAGTTCATTATTAACTCAACTAAAGTACTCATCTAAAATAGTAAATCTACTTAAGGGTGTAAATGTGACAAACCACTAAAGGTGTTTTCTTACCTTAAAGAGATGCTGAGACCGATGTTTGTGCAAATAACTAAAGGTCGAATGTGACCTGAACCATAACCATTTCTGTCTTTTGAAGCTTCACCTAAACCCAAACGTCCCCTAACTTTAAGTTATGTCAGGCTGCTCTCGAAGTTTGGCTCCAAATGTTTAGCTGCCTGTTTTGCTCTGGACAACTCACTGTGGCTGCTTTGTTAACGGCCCATTAAAACCCCAAACACATCTACTGCAAGCAGCTTCTGCTTCACAAGAAAAGCCTGGAGGAGAGGGACTAGTATCAAGGTAAACGGGGCAAGATGAGTCTCTAAAAAACAAAGTCTATGTTCTTTTAAAATATACATATATATTGAATATCTATATAATATGTACAAATGTGAATGAACAAATTTAGAGAGTGATTTAATCATAACAGACTACAACTTTATTATGAAACCAGACAAGCACTCAGAGAGCACATACCTCTGCCAAGGACCTTCAGTCCACTCCCAACACAAATTCCCAGTTCACATATTTTGTATGGAACGTTACAGATACAAATTTAATTATATACAGTTCAAATTTCCTACCGACAATGCGGCCTTCACCCCATCCGACCTAATGAACAGGTGCAGCCTCTAGTGCAGCAGCTCCTAACAGCCTCCCAGCTTCTAGATAAGATAAGAATGCCAGCCCAACCATGCGTATGTCGCTCAGGAAGGAAAGAGAACTCTGTCATTGTCGCTGTCTGTTGCATGGAGACCCGAAATCTCATGTGGTCACAGGGGGGTACCCCAAAAACAAGAGTGCCCTCTGGTGGCTTTTAGAGTAAACCACATTTAATTGTCCACCTGGTTACACTTACATGAAAAAAAATTCCTGAATCCAGACGGTGATCTGGATCAGTCCAAAATTTCATCATTTCTTCCTTGTCCCATTTCACACATTTCCTGAAAATTTCATCCAAATCCGTCCATGAGTTTTTTGGTTATTTTGCACACAAACAAACAAACAAATAAATAAACAAACCAACGCCGGCCATCACATAACCTCCTTGGCAGAGGTAATTAAATGTAAAATCTTACGACTTGTGCATAAGACAGACCTTTATTTTCAGAATTTGATGTTGCTGCTAGCTTTAACTGTAAACACAGCTAACACATAGAGTTTTAGAGTTAGAGATTTTTTAAATATAATTATTATTTTTATTTGATTATGCCCATTATTTTTGCATTGACGGACCTAGGAAAAAGGTATTACTTTATTATAGCTTCATTATCATTGTTGTTTAAATCCCTGATCTAAAAATAATGTTAACCAGGGATGCTTAGCCCATAGTAACAAGGAATTTAAGCTAGCTAGCTAGTGAGTGCTACATTAAGCTAATGTGGCATAATAACATTATCAGCTTAACATAAGTCAGCTAAGTAGCCTTTTAGACTGATAATAATATAGATTGTTAGTGCTGTTTAGCTATAATGTTACTTTATGTATAATGTCGTTGAGTAAAGTAACCATAATCTAACATTAGCTAACATTAGCAAAGATAGCATATTAAAAAATCATTTAAAAAGTCATCCTTTCATATTTACATATTACAGATAAAGTATTTGTAAGTTTTTTTTGTTCAGACTAATGGATAACCCTCCATATGCCTCCAGTGTAGTCTGCACTTATATAGCGCCTTTTTCTACCTTAGTGGTACTCAAAGCACTTTATAATGTGTTTCTCATTCACCCATTCACACACCAATGGCGACAGACCTGCCATGCAAGGTGCTAGCCTGCCATTAGGAGCAACTTGGTGTCAGTGTGTTGCCCAAGGACACTTCGGCATGCGGAGGGGCCGGGGATCGAACCACCTACCTTGCGATCAGTGGAAAACCTGCTCTACCACCTGAGCCACAGCCGCCCTGATGTAATGTAAACAATAATAAAAATGTTATATAATGTCAAAATATAAAATCAACACACCTCAAAATCATTCCTTTAGATGTCCTCAGACCAGAAAAATGAATACAGTGCTATTTCAGCAAGGCCATTATCACCAAAGAAGAGAATCGATTAGCTCTATATGTCAAGGGGTTTACTAACAATCCATCCATCAAGCAGTTTTTATTGTATATTAACTGTTTTACAAAAGTATCGTCATTCTTCTTCAAAAACACCTAAGAAAACTACTAAAATTGAAGAATATTTGATATCTATTAACCTAATGCTCAAGTGACAAGTGGAATGTGAAGTGGTGCCTCTAAAACTCCCTGTTACAGTCATCATCAGGGCTGCAGTGTTTATTTAGAGGTTTAAATCGCCATCTAGTGGCTTCAGTAATAACTGACAGGCTCCTGAGAAAAAGAAGATGACAGTATGAGTTCACATCATTAAGACTGTGTAAGACAGACAAAAGTAGACAGAGAGACTTTGGTTATTCTTTAATGAAACATCCTGCAACAAATCAATGAGAACAGCTCATTCAGATACAACTGAATACTGTCTAATTCAGATTTGTAAAAATGAAGTGATTAAAATCATCAATTGAAAAAACACTTTCTGTTTCAAGCTTTTAATACATCAGGATTTGTTGCTTTTCTGATTTATATGATGCAAAAATTTAAAACCCTGTGTTTCTTTCTTACATGATATAGTGTAGACTAAACTTTAAATACAATAATTATTAATGAATATATTCCTTAAAACGATAATTGCCATAATAATCAAGACTCAAAATAATCACTGGCTGCTACCTTAGTCCAGTTAATGGTATAGTGTTTGGAATAAACACATCCTGGATGCTTGAAGAGACAAAAAAATTATTATATGCAACATCTGCAGAGAAGCAAATCTTTCACCTCCTATGTGCTAATAAAAATCAAAGGTACATCTGGAAATCAAAGTGACATCAAAGTTTTCTGAGATTAGAACCAGGTGTGAGCCTCAAGAGATTTAGAATGAGAGGTTGTGACAATCAGTGAAAATAAAAGCACTTTACATTGCATTTTAAGGTTTCCATTACACACAGCTTGTTCTGATGTGAGTCTTTTCAAGTCCCGCCACTTGCCACATTGCATTGCTTTAATTCACTAACACCAAGAGAGCATAATACTGCCACCACCATGCTTGATGGGAGGTTTGGGGCTTTTGGGGTTCTTCTTTCCTCCAAAAAGATTTCTGGTCATTGTTGACAAAGTAGCTCAATTTTTGTCTCATCTGACCACAGAACTTTCCTCCAGAAGACCCTTTCTTTGCCCATGTGGTCGGCAGCCAACTTGAGTCGAGTGTTAAGGTGGTGTTTCTAGAGGAAGGGTTTCCTTCTTGCATGGCAGGATTCCAGCCCTTGTCGATGTCAAACACATTTGACTGTGGACAGTGGCATTTGTGTTCCAGCAGCTTCTAATTCATTGCAGACCTCCTTTTTGGTGATTCTTGGTTGACTCTTGACCATCCTGACCAATTGTCTCTCAGCACCAGGTGATGGTTTGTGTTTTCTTCCTGATCGAGGCAGTGACACAACTGTGTCATGCACTTTATACTTAAAAACAACTGTTCGCACAGATGGTTTTGAGATCTCTAGCTGCTTTTAAATGGCTCCAAGTGACTCTTCTGACTTGGTCAAGTCAAGGATTTGCTTCTTAAGGTCTTTGCTGAGCTGCTTAGACTTTCTTGTTGTGTGTCGGAAGTGGTGAATAAGGGTATCAAATTGGCTCTTTTTAAATTGCATCAGAGGAGTCAGCAACTGTAGTCAATCACTTTGAGAAGTTAAGAGGTCAGGCCACTGAGAAAAAACAGCTTTCTACATCACTAAATTGGTCATTTTAAGTTGCTGTATGTATATTTTTGACCCAGTAGATTTTTATATATTTCCAGAAGACATATTTTTAAATTCTGAAAGAGCCAAAATGCATGATTGATGATTGTTTTTGCAATGAAGATGCGTGTTTCAGCCATTCATAGAAGATTTACTTATACGAGTCAGTTTTTACTGCCATGATATACATGGTCTTCACAGAGTGTGCAAACTTTTGTTTACAGCTGTATGTATTTGCCTCATGTCTTTGTTCACTTTGATTTGTCAGTTGTCTTTGATGACAATAAAAGGCGATGAAAGAAGCAGTGTGCTCCAGCCCCGTCTTGTACTCTCATCTTAATTTGCCTTTTCTTTGTCTTTCCTATCATCTTATTTGCATCTATAACTTGGGTTCGGTCTGTGAAGCTTCACAGCTCAGGTGAGTTCTGAAGAACTCCTGGACCTTTTTCCACATGTGGACTTCAGCTGCTGCGTGGGACTTGGCCTCACCCCCCCACACGACTGGCATACCCGCAACCCCATGGAAGCTGGAGGGGCAGTAGGGTCCATAAGGTGGCTCCAAGTAGTGTCCAGCTTTGGGGTAAGACACACTCTCAAAGTTGTCCTTCGCATGATGCTTCATTCTCTCCACCATCTGGTCCATGTAAGCCATGGTGTCCCAGTTGAGGTCGTCCTCTGAGGCCACAAAGAGGAAATGTCCCTTTGCTTGTTCAATAGGGATCAAGGCGGTCTTGTTCTCTTCTAAAAGGGGACTGCAGAGAACATTTTTGATATTGGCAGCCCCTGTCTCAGTCATAGTGGCATTGTTTCTGTTATGCGTTAACGCAGAGTGGAGTAGTTTGTTCTTATAGTGGAGGGGTAGTATTGCATTGGCGTTGCAGCCGTTTATCCACACTGTGGCCTCAACACCTGGCAGGTAGGAGGCGATGGAAAGGGCAATATCGCCACTTTTGGAAAGGGATATTACACCAACTCCTTTACTGCCCACCTGTGGAGAAACATCCAAATTAAAGAGCAAAAAGTTCAACTGGAACTGTTTTTAATGACGCACAAATCAGTTCTTCTGTAGATACACATCACTGGAAGTTCATTTCTTCACCTCTGTGTATTGAATGTTACCAACTTTAGCAACTCCACTGACAGTGTGAAAAATGACAGCACATAAACAAACTACCATATGTTTAGAAGACTCAGCAGATTTCTGTGTTACTCTTCAATCAACTCACCTTATCTTGTCTTTTTAGAAGCTCTATTGCTTCTTCAAAATAATCCAGATGAACCTCCTTGATGTTTTTCGGCTGGTCATCGTGGCCGTACAGCGAGACAGTCAGAACCACAAATCCTCGGCTGGCCAGCAGAGAGGCCCTTTTCTCTGACAGACCTCCACCAAAAGTGTACAGATCCAGCACAGCAGGGAACGGACCTTCTCCTGGAACAGAAGACACACTGCATGGGCAAACGAATCACATTATGGGTCAAGAGAGAGAGATGAGAGAGAAAACAACAAAGAGTGAAGACAAAATGAGGAAGAATTAGTACATTTTAATCAAGTGACCAAATAGTAGAGAATGTTTGTTGTTTCAATCAGTCCAAAACTCAAAAAACATTGAGTTTACAAAGATACACGTCAAGAAAAGGACTTATCTGATATATTTAAAACTGAAAAGCTTTTATGACACATGCAGACGGGCTGAGTTTGACTTGATGGCAAAATTGATGTAAACGTGCAATACAATGCTCTTATAAGTACAATATGTTCATATATTTGTAAGAATGTATGGATGTGTACGTATGTATAAGATAAAACTGTTTTCATATGTGGTTATATTGTATTAATGTGTGCCAATACATAAGCATTGAAGCACACTTACTGTTATTCCTCGGGCTTCTTCTTATTCTAGATTTCAACACCTAACTCCTCCTGCAGCTTTGTGAAAACCAATATAAATTAGATACCAAAATGTATGGCTAGATTGGGAATGGTGTGCTGTGTCTTTCGGTAGCAATTTGCCGCACATTTTTTACAAAATTTGCAAAAAAAAAAAAACTGTGTTGAAAATCTATATAGAAATGAATGGGAAGTTGGCCAGACAAAGGTTAAAACCAAGCCATCTCTGGAATGACGTAGCTCTGGCATATTTTACAGTGTAAACTTCATTCAAAGTTTAAACAGGTCACAAGGCTTTAAATGTTATTCCTCTAAATCCGTGTTTTTATATTTTTTACGGCTTTTACGCAGTAGAAGTTTAAGGTTACTGAAAATTTTGAAAATCCAGAATTATTCTTTATATTTGGAGTCAAAAATGAATAATTTTTTTTTGAAAACAGTGCAGTTAACCTTGTCTCCTTCTCACAATATCCACTCTGCAAGAACAATTTATACATAAAAATGAAGGCATTGTTGTCTTCTTTCACCAGGTGTGACTCTCATTACCATAGGACCTCGTTTTTTTTCACAGATTACCTCAGAGCACAGAGTGTGTCGACCAAAACTCCCATCGACTCCCATTATATTGGACTGGTGAAAATCAGAAAGGGAGGGTCTTTCTAACCTTCCACCAAATCCATATAATTCACAGTAAGACCATGAAAATGTATCAGCTTGTTCGAAACAAGATTGTGTTTCAAACAGTGAAAGATTTTTTTCAATACGACTTACAGTTTTTGACCTGTAACCATTTGTTCGAGGGTCTAATCCTCAGTCTGCCTGTCTGCTCTGCTCACTGCAGGAAACCAGTGGCTCACAGCTGATTGGCTGACTGATACTGGACTACACTTTCAAAGTAAGAGCTCAAAGATGGTAAAAGGTACTGATAAGTGTACAAGAAACATGCTGGCTTTTCAAAATAAAAATGCACTTAAATAAATTACACCTTAAGTGTAATTATAGCAGGACATATTAACCAGCATTCAAAAATGTCTTCAGAGGCTTAGTTTGTTTTATTCTCGTGTTGGCTGTAGTTGTACACAGCTGTAAAATTTACACAACTGCCCAAGGAAAATTTCTCTTCTGAGACAATAAACTATCTTATCTTACCATGCTGACCTTTGTGCATATTAACCTGTACAGCAGCCTTAACAGAAGAATTGTGCCATCCTGACCATAGAGATGTGGCTCTTTAATGTGTTTTCAATCGTGGCAAAAATCCAGCTCTGTGGCAAAAGACGTGAGCTTCGTCATGCAATACTTGTTCACATGGATGGACAGGTTTAATTACAAAAACAGATCAAATAGTGCCATCACAGTTCTCTTGATTTATGAAATGAATGACAAAAACAAAGACAAACCTGGGGGAGTAAACAGGACCCCACGGATGTTCCCCTCTTTGACGGGGACCCTGCTGACCCCGTCTCCAATCAGGAACCTCTCGTTAATCACTTCTGCCAGCATCCTGTCGTCCTCCTCCTCATGCACTGAGAATTTCACCACATGGGGGTTCAGCGAACTTATCTTGTGGAACCTTTTGTGCAAAGCTTCGGCCTTCATGGACCACAGCAGACCCATGGGTTCAACCCCAACATAACTCCCACTGAGGGAGGGGTCTCTGTCCAGGTGGATCTCCCCGCTCTCATCAGCCCTGTAGGTAGCCGAGGAGCTGAACATCACTCCTTTCTCATCAGTCGATCTGGCTCTCATGGTTACCAGCTGCTTTGACCTCAGTCCGGCCACCTTCACCTGAACAGGCTCATCAAACAAACACCTGGCACTGGGCAGCAGCCTCAGTCTGACTTGGGAGGACATCTCTGCTGGGACTCCTGCTGTTTTCTTATAAACTGAGAATTTGTGTGGTTACTGTAAAAGAAAAAAGGGACATTTAGGTTCTTACCAACTCTAGGACCTACAATGAACCAGTTTAAAATGACACAAAATGCACTGATAAGGAGTCGCCTACTTTAGGAAAAAACATTTACTACAGTAATAACCACTGTTTCTACAAATGACACATGAGATAAAAGGGTGGAAGCTGGCAGGAAAAAGTTAATCATGTGAGTTGTTATTTCACCACTCAGTGCTCTTCAACTTTGTTCATTTAATCATGACACTCAACAGAAGAATATAGGCCTGACACTGTTTGTAATGATATAACCCGTGAGCTGTATTCAGGTTGTGTGTAGGTATTTATTTATTAACTTTGTTTACAATCTGTGCTGCCTGTAATTAACCTTAAACACAAAACTCACCTTCCGCAGCGACGGCGGCTGATTTTCGTCCGAGTAGAAGCTCAAAACTGCTCCAGTGACCCGAAATGACCGAGATCCACCTTTATACACATTTGAGGATTGTCCAAGTGGAAGTAACTCAACAGCAGGCTGTGAGTCGCTTCTTCACAATAAAATTCTCAATTTAAAAAAAAGAAAAGCTGCAGAAAGCTTTAATTGTGAAGGACTGACGGGAACGTGATTTTGCAGGGGAACAGTAGGGGAAGGTTCAGGAAGTTCTTATTCTTCTGTCTTATTTTATCTTATTATTATTTTTCCATTTTATTTATTTATTTATTTGCATACCTATCCATTTTTCAGATTGTGTTTTTATGCATGTTTTGTAGTGTTTAGGTTACTGAAGCAACACTTAAATGTACCTTAAGAGACTATCTATCTATCTATCTATCTATCTATCTATCTATCTATCTATCTATCTATCTATCTATCTATCTATCTATCTATCTATCTATCTATCTATCTATCTATCTATCTATCTATCTGTATGTCTGTATGTCTGTATGTAATGTCTTCAGAGACTTTTGTTTTATTCTCGTGTTGTCTGTAGTTGTACACAGCTGTAAAATTTACACTACTGCCCAAGGAAAATTTCTCTTCTGTACTTTATCTTCTGTAAGATAAAAGTATCTCATCTTATCACGCTGACCTTTGTGCAACTGGACATTAGCCTCGACAGCAGCACTAACTGAACTACTGTGTCATCCTGACCCCAGAGATGTGGCTCTTTAATGTGTTTTCAATCGTGGCAACAGTTCAACTCTGTGGCAAAAGACGTGAGCTTCATCATGCAACACTTGTTCACATAGATGGACAGGTTTAATTACAAAAACAGATCAAATAGTGCTTAATGTTTATGTTTACGTTTATGTTTATATCGCTTTTATTTTTATTTTTCTTTAAACTTTTCTTCAGTTTTTAGTTTTTAGTTTTTTTTACCAACTACTGCTACTAGAGTTGATTCTGATTCTATCTGTTTGTCTGTCTGTCTAGCTTTGTTTTTCTCAGTCACTTTTGGTGCATTTCTCTGATCAGAATTGCAGTTTTTTTCAGTTGTTTACACACAATTACTTGTACTTGAGACACAACGACCACAACATGGAACTCATGCACCGACCCCCTGAACCAGTTCTGCTAAACTACAAGCACAATTCCTGCTTTACACTCAAATTGCAGTTCTAAAACACACTTTTTTCAAAACACTACACAAAATTCTCTGCATTTGGCTCAATTTTCATGAATAAAATCTTGTGTTTTCTCAAGGAACACACTGTCATTCAAAATTTGAAAGTTAATTACGCTACTATGCACACTGACTCGTAACATCAGCAACATCAGCAACCTGTCACACAGTTTTACAATCAGCAACCAGAGCTTTAGAATATTGTTGGGTGGCGGGTGGGCCCTTATGCCCCGTGCCCCCTGGGCTTGTCCTTGGTGCGCTGGGGTGTCGGTTGCTGCCTCCTCTTGGTCTCTGGGTCCGCGTGCTTGTTTGTGGCCCGGGTGGTCTTCTGGGTGATGCCTCCTGGTGCTCCCCTGGCCAGGGGTTTGGGGGCACTTGGCCAGCCCGGCCCTGCTGACTCGTGGTAGTCGCTCCGGGCTTCGGTGTCGATCACACATGCATGTTTGTTCAGGGCTTACCAACTCCTGTCGAGTCCCCTTGCTGAGAACTGATGGGACCCGCCAGATTGTGCGGAGTCACTCTTCAGACTTTGCACTAAACTCACGCCCTCTACACATTCTTCTCTCACTCCTGTCCTCTGGCATCCTAACCCTGTATACTGTCAGGACTTCTGGTCTCCAATTCATTTCTGTGTTGATTATTTGTCTCCAATTTTCAGATGTGGGATCGGTTGTTGGGAATGACACAGCATTTTACGGCACTCTTATAGGATTCAAATAGCACTGCCCGTCTCTACCCTCCCTGTTCGTCTTGTCTCGCCCTGTCCTTCATTTGTTTCCCCCTCAATTCACTGAGGTGCAGCACTGCCCCCTCTGGCTCATGATAGAAAAATTCAATAAAGAATGACAGCTTTGCTTCCGGGGGGGCCGGTGATGGTCACGCACACACACTAAATATTAATATATTTTTGCTGCAAGAATAAAATATGCATTAATTTCATTAAAGTTGACTCCCTTCTGTGGTGTTAAATGATGAGTATAATTCAGACAAAAAAAAAGAAAACTAAATTAACATATACAGGATATGAATAAAAAACAATCTTCAAATGGAGTGAAGTGCTGTCCCTAAAATTCACTGACACACAGTCAGTATCAGTTCTTCTGTGTTTATTTAGAGGTTTACATCGCCATCTAGTGGCTTCAGTGACAACTGACAGACTGCAGAAAGAAAGAAAATGAGTTTGGCATCACATCATTGAGATAGTGTGAGGAAGATGACGACAGACAGATAGACTTCTGATATTCCTTAATAAAACATTTCACAACAAAACAATAAGAACAGTTCCTTTACAGCACATCTCTACTGTGCAGCTTAGAGTTGTAACAATTAATTATTTGAAAAAATCAATCCTCACAGCTGGAAGGTCCTGGGTTTGAATCTCAGCCTGGGGTCTTCCTGTGTGGAGTTTGCATGTTCTTCCTGTGAGGGTTCTCAGTGGGTGCTGCGGCTTACTCCGTCCAAAGATATGCTGAGGTTAAAAGGTGATTCTGAAATGTCTGTAGGTGTGGTTGTGAGAGTGCTTGGTTGTTTGTCTCTGTGTGGCTCTGTGATGGACTGACGACCTGTCCAGGGTGTCTCCTGCCATTAGTCAGCTGGGATAGACTCCAGCCCCGACATTATGGAGGATAAAGCAATGTACAGAAAATGGAATGGACTCATTAAAGTACATTCATCTTTGTCAGAAAAATAAATGTAACATAGGTCTTCAGGAAATATGACAAAATCTGTTGGTTTAAAAATATAATGCTAATATTTGGTTAAATGTCCCTGGGAGTTTTCACCTCAGTTAGACACTTGTGGCAGCCTTCCACAAGCTTCTGGAAAGTTTCTGGTTGTATCTTTAACCGCTTCTCTTAAAAGAATTGGTGCGGCTCAACTAACCTAGTTGGCTTTCTGACGCAGACTTGTTTCCACAGGCTCTAAATGGACTTTAACTCGGGACCTTCTGGTTGATAATTTTAGGTTTTCTGGAAGAATGTGGAAGTAATCTTCCTTTGTGTAAAGCACCAGTTCCACTGGCACAAAAGGGCCCCAGAGCATAATACTGCCACCACCATGCTTGACAGTAGGCTTGGTGTTTATGGGGTTAAGGGCCTCATTTTCTCTTCTCCAAACATATTTCTGGTCACTGTCCATGTGATCAGCAGCAAACTTCAGTTGAGCTTTAAGGTGCTGTCTAGAGGAAGAGCTTCCCTCTTGTATGGACACTATGGACACTGACAGCTGTGTTCCAGCAGCTTCTAACTCATTGCAGACCTGTTTTGGTGATTCTTTGTTGACTCCTGACCAACCTGACCAAATGTCTCTCTGTGTACTAGATGGACCCCATTTAAACTGGCTCAGAGAAGTCAGCAGTCACTTACAAGGCATTAAGAGGCGTTGCCACAAAAAAATGGATTAACACAACTTTTTACATCACCAAAATAGATCATTTAAGTTGCTATATTTGTATTTTTGACCCTGCAGATTTTGACATATTTCCAGAAGAACTATTTTAACTTATGAAAAGCCTAAATGTATGACTGTTTTTTGAGAAAAAGACACGTTTCAGTCATTCATAGAAAATTGAGAGTTCTGCGAGTCAGTTTTGACTGCCATGATATACATGGTCTTTATAAGTGTTTAAAACTTTTGTTGATAACTGTATGTATTCATCTCATGTCTTTGTCCACTTTAGCTCTGAAGAAGAGACAGTACTGTCGAAACCGTAGCCTGTTTGCACTATAAAAGACTATGTATTAAGCAGTGTTGTCCACCCCATCATAACTGACCCTTTCTTTGTCTTTCCTATAATCCCGTTTGCTCTTATCTCCCTTTATTTTGTTCAGCATCATAGCTCAGGTGAGTTCTGAAGAACTACTTTGATGACAATAAAAGACAGTGAATATAGCAGTGTTCTCCAGCCCCGTCTTGTACTCTCATCATCATTTACTCCTTCTTTGTCTTTCCTATCATCATCCTATTTGCATCTATAACTTGGGTTTTGTCTGTGCAGCATCACAGCTCAGGTGAGTTCTGAAGAACTCCTGGACCTTTTTCCACATGTGGACTTCAGCTGCTGCGTGGGACTTGGCCTCACCCCCCCACACGACTGGCATACCCACAACCCCATGGAAGCTGGAGGGGCAGTAGGGTCCATAAGGTGGCTCCAAATAGTGTCCAGCTTTGGGGTAAGACACACTCTCAAAGTTGTTTTTCCCATGACGCTTCAGTGTCTCCACCATCTGGTCCAGGTAAGTCATGGTTTGCCAGTTGAGGTCGTCCTCTGAGGCCAGAAAGAGGAAATGTCCCTTGGCTCGTTCAATAGGGATCAAGGCGGTCTTGTTCTCTTCTAAAAGGGGACTGCGTTGAACATATTTGATATTGACGGCCCCTGTCTCAGTGAAAATAACTTTCTCTCTGTCATGTGTTAACACAGAGTGGAGTAGTTTGTTCTTATAGTGGAGGGGTAACACCGTATTGGCGTTGCAGCCGTTTATCCACACTGTGGCCTCAACATCTGGCAGGTGGGAGGCGATGGAAAGGGCAATATCGCCACTTTTGGAAAGGGATATTACACCAACTCCTTTACTGCCCACCTGTGGAGAAACATCCAAATTAATGAGCAAAAAGTTAATGGTGCACAAATCAGTTCTTCTGTAGATACAAATCACTGGAAGTTCATTTCTTCACCACTGTGTCGTAAACTTTTCCAACTTCAGCAACTCCACAGTGTTGAAATAGATGCTGTGTCACATAAACAAACTACCAAATGTTTAGAAGACTCAACAGATTTGTGTGTTACTCTTCAATCAACTCACCTTATCTTGTCTTTTTAGAAGCTCTATTGCTTCTTCAAAATAATCCAGATGAACCTCCTTGATGTTCTTCGGCTGGTCATCGTGGCCGTACAGCGAGACAGTCAGAACCACAAATCCTCGGCTGGCCAGCAGAGAAGCCCTTTTCTCTGACAGACCTCCACCAAAAGTGTACAGATCCAGCACAGCAGGGAACGGATCTTCTCCTAGAACAGAAGACACACTGCATGGGCAAACTAATCACATTATGGGTCAAGTGTAAAACTGATGAGAGAGAAAACAACAAAGAGTAATGACAAAGTGAAGAATATTTGTTGTTTCAATCAGTCCATATATATGTGTATGTGTATACACACACACACATAGTATAACACTGATATTAACACCATTTAATGTGTAGTTAATGCACGAGTTGTGCTGATCTGAACAGGGTGCGGCTGCTGCAGATGGATGAATTGTGTGCCAAGAGTTTTGGCCGTATCTGTGTACCAACAAAGGGAGGGCAAAGTCCAAACCACGGTTTGTTCCCACCTTGTAGCCATTCACATTTAAATATTTGAATTTAATGTTTACATTCTACAGCCAATCACACTGAACCATATTGAATAAAATGTTTGTGTTCACATGAAAACTCATCCTTTTCTGGAAGGCTTGTTCCAGACAGAAAAGGACAAGATTTTTTTGAGACACTTATATTGGAAAATAAACAGCTTAATTGGAGAGAAGTAGTTTGTCTTCTATCTCATATAAACAAACACACATTTTTCCACACAGCACATATTAACCAGCACCTGCAAAAGCACACTCAAAATTTCTTCAGACTTAGTTTGTTTTATTCTCGTGTTGTCTGTAGTCGTACACAGCTGTAAAATTTGCACTACTGCCCAATGAAAATTTCTCTTCTGAGACAATAAACTATCTTATCTTATCATGCTGACCTTTGTGCATGAATTGTGCCATCCTAACCCCAGAGATGTAGCTCTTAAATGTGTTTTCAATCGTGGCAACAATCCAGCTCTGTAGCAAAAGACGTGAGCTTCATCATGCACTACTTGTTCACATAGATGGACAGGTTTAATTATAAAAATAGATCAAATAGTGCCATCACAGTTCTCTTGATTTATGATATGAATGACAAAGACATAGACAAACCTGGGGGAGTAAACAGGACCCCACGGATGTTCCCCTCTTTGACAGGGACCCTGCTGACCCCGTCTCCAATCAGGAACCTCTCGTTAATCACTTCTGCCAGCATCCTGTCGTCCTCCTCCTCATGCACTGAGAATTTCACCACATGGGGGTTCAGCGAACTTATCTTTTGCAGCCTTTTGTGCAAAGCTTCGGCCTTCATGGACCACAGCAGACCCATGGGTTCAACCCCAACATAACTCCCACTGAGTGAGGGGTCTCTGTCCAGGTGGATCTCCCCGCTCCCATCAGCCCTGTAGGTGGCCGAGGAGCTGAACATCACTCCTTTCTCATCGGTCGTTCTGGCTCTCATGGTGACCAGCTGCTTTGACCTCAGTCCGGCCACCTTCACCTGAACAGGCTCATCAAACAAACACCTGGCACTGGGCAGCAGCCTCAGTCTGACTTGGGAGGACATCTCTGCTGGGACTCCTGCTGTTTTTTTGCAAATTTGCGCGGTTACTGTAAAAGAAAAAAGGGACATTTAGGTTCTTACCAACTCTAGGACCTACAATGAACCAGTTTAAAATGACACAAAATGCACTGATAAGGAGTCGCCTACTTCAGGGAGAAACATTTACTACAGTAATAACCACTGTTTCTACAAATGACACATGAGATAAAAGGGTGGAAGCTGGTAGGAAAAAGTTAATCATGTGAGTTGTTATTTCACCACTCAGTGCTCTTCAACTTTGTTCATCTAATCATGACACTCAACAGAAGAATATAGGTCTGACACTGCTTGTAATGAAGGATGTGTGTGAAGGATTTGACCAAATCAAAGTGAAATGATTGAATATTCTCGATGATAAATACCAACAGACTAATCAGTTGTCAAATCTGTGTTCTGTTAGCTGCAGTACGGCACACATTTTGATGCAGGGTTCCCCCCCCCCCCACCAGGCTAAGCGTCGCTTGTTTATTTATCTTAAACAGGTTTTTTTATGCACCAAAACAGTGATAGCAAAGACGGTATACAGAGTTTTTAACCGCATCTGGTGATACAGTTGAAAGCGCAATGGCCACATCTTATACGTCAATACGTGAACACATAGGGCTGAGAGGTCAGGTGTATTTTCCATCATCTGAACACCTAAAACCTCTATCTGTCTACATGCTAACAACTTCTACGTGACATGTCATGGAGAAAGGGTCAAAAAACGTTGGAGACTTTCTTTTTCCGAAGTTAGAGGAGCACTGGAGGAGACCATGAGTCCGCTCGTTCAACCCCAGGCCAAGGGGAGTTCAGCCGACCGAGCTCGATGAGGAGGCAGATCCAGTGTGAGTTAGCACGGATGGTAAACATCGAACTAGCGGATTTAATCCAAAATGGCAGATAAAGCCTGATAACGATCCTGATCATTTGAATCAGGTGTGCTGGAAGAGGAAAACATCTAAAACATGCTGGATTGCGGCCCTCGAGGACCGGAGTTTGAGACCCCTGATATAGAGGAAGGGACCACCTCTTGGGACTGCTTCTGGGCACACATAAGAATGGACCAGGACATGGTACAGACCCCAACAGTATCAGGATCTCCTGTATAACTATATCATAATGACATTGTACTATTCCAGTCACAACATACAATGCTTTTTGTTGGATTGTTTTTCTCTTTGATTGGTTGTCCTGTCTGTTTAGGTATCTTTTATCCTGTGTTTGTAATTGCCTGTTTGGCCTGTGCAATGTATCCCAGTATTCTCTAATTTTGTTTTGTTTTGTTCTTTCTATTATTATTTTCTCATTCGTAATGCATTAAAAAGTCAATAAAAACTTTAATGACAAAAAAAAAAAGAAAATGGAGTTGAGGGTTAAATGGTTTTGGCAGCAAATCAGGTCCAAACATAAAAAACATATTGATGCATTTCAACTTTAAACTGTATTGCCCCCCGAGGGAATTTTGCTTTGCAGGCAGGTAAAACCATAAAACCATGGGAACACAGTCACATAGATTCAGAACAACACTGACAAGGACAAGCAACAATAAACCATGAAGGACTATAATCACTGCATATTGTCACTATTCACTTCTCAGAATTCAAATTTAGCTGTGTGAGGGCTTGAGTTACGAGTGGATTCTTCATCCTGCTTGATTTAGCCTTTGACACTCTAAATCTCCTGCCTGAGGCGAGGAGCTCAAACTCAGTGTGGAGAGGATGATCAGGACACTGTATGATGCCCTGAGCCTTAGAGTTTACCCTCCTACAAAAGGTTGTTGACAGGTCGGATAATGTCCATCCATCCATCATCTATACACCGCTTAATCCTCTGTAGGATCGCGGGGGGGCTGGAGTCTATCCCAGTCAACTCAGGGCGAAGGCAGGGGACACCCTGGACAGGTCACCAGTCTATCACAGGGCTACATATAGAGACAAACAAGCACACTGTCATTCACACCTACGGACAATTTAGAATCATCAGTTAACCTCAGCATGTTTCTGGACTGTGGGAGGAAGCTGGAGTACCTGGTCGAGCCACCGTGCAGCCCGGTCGGATAATGTGACACCTATAATTTAGGTTATAATTTTCTGCGTCACCAACTGAATGCATGTAGGTGACATTCAGTTTAACTGCACAGCTTCATCCACTGGGATCATTGATGTACAGGTTTCCTCAGAGTGAATAATATGATCAGGAAAAGTTCTGGTGGAATCGATTTAAATCCCAAACTCTGAACAGAGCGTCATCTGGAGCAGGTCAGCTGAGCAGCATCAGTTATAGTTTAGTAAACTGAAAACTCCACATACACCTCAGTAACTCATTAATCCTGGGTAATAAACAGCCCCTCTGGCCTCTTGTGTGCTGCTCTGCTCTTTCACTACTTATAAGTATTAGTTTTAACTCTGTGGTGCTTGTTTAGTTGAATGCATGTCTGCAGTTAAATCTTATTGTTCTTTACTCCTTTTACTAACAGCTACTGGCAGCAATCACTGTAAATAATCAGAGGACGTTGACCTACATTTACTGTTATGATTCACAACAACACCAGTGCAGTATTTAAAATCCCTGCTGCACTTTAATTTAACAGCTATGAAAGCACAGAAGTTAACATTAAAGTTAGATTATTACAGAAATGAAACTGAATATGTTCGAGCACAGATGGTAACAAACATGGAAACACCTCCTGAAGTTATAACCCGTGTGCTGCATTAAGGTCGTGCATAGATGTTTATTTATTTACTTTGTTTACAGTCTGTGCTTCCTGTAATTAACGCGAAACACAAAACTCACCTTCCGCAGCGACGACAGCTGATTTTCTTCCTGACCTGAAATGACCGACACTCGCCTTTATACACACTTGAAGCTTGTCCAAGTGGAAGTAACTCAAACTACATAACAGGAAGCTGTGAGTCGCTTCTTCACAATAAAAGTCTCATTTTTAAATATTTTTTTAAAAAAGCTGCAGAAAACTTGAATTGTGAAGGGCTGACAGGAACGTGCTTTGCAGGGAAACAGCAGGGGGAAGGTTCAAGGAGTTATTTTTTTCTTATCTTTTAATGCTAGTATTATTATATTTTATTTATTCATTTATTTGCATCCCGATACATTTTTCAGACTGTGTTTTTTACATGTTTTGTAGTGTTTGAGTTACTGCAGCAACACTTAAATGTAATTTAAGAGACCAGCAAAGATCGATCTATCTATCTATCTATCTATCTATCTATCTATCTATCTATCTATCTATCTATCTATCTATCTATCTATCTATCTATCTATCTATCTATCTATCTATCTATCTATATATATCTGTATGTATGTATGTATGTCTATTACAGTTTGTCTAAGTCTCTTTGGTTCATTTCTCTGATCAGAATTAAAATTCTCATAACTTTTAGTTCAGCCTCCACAACATTTAGTCATTTGTGCACATCATAGCAGCAGCTTCTCACTCCTTCCAACAAACTGCAAATGCTTTTGGACCATCAACTGCTTTCATACAATTCTCCACTGTTTTATAACGTTATCATTTGCTCATGTCATGTCAGTCAAAATGAACTACACTTACACTGACATGAAGACTTGCTTTTGAGGAATGAACCATCCATTTAGAGCAACTGACATGCTTCAGCAGGTTATCAGCTAGGTTTTGCAGTTTGTACTAATTGTTTAGAGAAATGCACTGACTGTTGTGTAAATGTTCATAGTGATGTGAGAAATGCACTAAAGCCACTGAGAAAAACCTGTAAGGTTTTAGACTGGGCCCCACAAAGTCTGTTTTTATATCGTTAAGATTGTGTTGAAGTGCAGTCTGTCTTCAAAACAGGAATCACAGTTCTTTATCATTTAAAACATTTATACAATTTGACAGAACAGTCTTCTACTAGGCTGACTTGTATTTTGACCATTTTGTAAATACATATATTCAGTTATCTTGTGTTTAAAAGAAAACTAAATTAACATATACAGGATATGAATAAAAAACAATCTTCAAATGGAGTGAAGTGCTGTCCCTAAAATTCACTGACACACAGTCAGCATCAGTTCTTCTGTGTTTATTTAGAGGTTTACATCGCCATCTAGTGGCTTCAGTGACAACTGACAGACTCCAGAGAGAAAGATAATGAGTTTGGCATCACATCATTGAGATAGTGTGAGGAAGATGACGACAGACAGATAGACTTCTGATATTCCTTAATAAAACATTTCACAACAAAACAATAAGAACAGTTCCTTTACAGCACATCTCTACTGTGCAGCTTAGATTTGTAACAATGAATTATTTGAAATAATCAATCCTCACAGCTGGAAGGTCCTGGGTTTGAATCTCAGCCTGGGGTCTTCCTGTGTGGAGTTTGCATGTTCTTCCTGTGAGGGTTCTCAGTGGGTGCTGCGGCTTACTCCGTCCAAAGATATGCTGAGGTTAAAAGGTGATTCTGAGTTTTCTGTAGGTGTGGTTGTGAGAGTGCTTGGTTGTTTGTCTCTGTGTGGCTCTGTGATGGACTGACGACCTGTCCAGGGTGTCTCCTGCCACTAGTCAGCTGGGATAGACTCCAGCCCCGACATTATGGAGGATAAAGCAATGTATAGAAAATGGAATGGAATCATTAAAGTACATTCATCTTTGTCAGAAAAATAAATGTAACATAGGTCTTCAGGAAATATGACAAAATCTGTTGGTTTAAAAATATAATGCTAATATTTGGTTAAATGTCCCTTGGCAGTTTTCACCTCAGTTAAACACTTGTGGCAGCCTTCCACAAGCTTCTGGAAAGTTTCTGGTTGTATCTTTGACCACTTCTCTTAAAAGAATTGGAGCGGCCCCTGCCTTAGCCCGAGTTGGCTGGGATAGGCTCCAGCACCACCCTACAGAGGATTAAGCGGTGTATTGATGATGGATGGATGGATGGATGGATGGAATTGGTGCGGGTCAACAAAACTAGTTGGCTTTCTGACGCAGGCTTGTTTCCACAGGACTTTGGGGATGCAGTTCCAAAACCTTAATTCTAGCCTGATTTCAACATTTCTGTCCTACTGTCATCCTATTTGCATCTATAACTTGGGTTTTAACTGTGCAGCCTCACAGCTCAGGTGAGTTCTGAAGAACTCCTGGACCTTTTTCCACATGTGGACTTCAGCTGCTGCGTGGGACTTGGCCTCACCCCCCCAAAGGACTGGCATATGCACAACCCCATGGAGGCTGGAGGGGCAGTAGGGTCCATAAGGTGGCTCCAGTGGGTGTCCAGCTTTGGGGTAAGACACACTCTCAAAGTTGTCCTTCCCATGATGCTTCAGTCTCTCCACCATCTGGTCCATGAAAGCCATGGTGTCCCAGTTGAGGTCGTCCTCTGAGGCCACAAAGAGGAAATGTCCCTTTGCTTGTTCAATGGGGATCAGGGTGTCCTTGTTCTCCTCTGCCAGGGGATTATCAAGAACATATTTGATATTGACGGCCCCTGACTCAGTGGAAATTATTTTCTTCACATCATGCAATAATGGAGAGTGGAGTAGTTTGTTCTTATAGTAGAGGGGTACCACTGTATTGGCAGAGCAGCCATTTATCCACACTGTGGCCTCAACACCTGGCAGGTAGGAGGCGATGGAAAGGGCAACATCGCCACTTTTTGAAAGGGACATTAGACCAACTCCTTTACTGCCCACCTGTGGAGAAACATCCAAATTAAAGAGCAAAAAGTTCAACTGGAACTGTTTTTAATGACGCACAAATCAGTTCTTCTGTAGATACAAATCACTGGAAGTTCATTTCTTCACCACTGTGTCGTAAACTTTTCCAACTTCAGCAACTCCACAGTGTTGAAATAGATGCTGTGTCACATAAACAAACTACCAAATGTTTCCATGAGATGGAAGACTCTTCAATCAACTCACCTTATCTTGTCTTTTTAGAAACTCTATTGCTTCTTCAAAATAATCCAGATGAACCTCCTTGATGTTTTTCGGCTGGTCATCGTGGCCGAACAGCAAGACAGTCAGAACCACAAATCCTCGGCTGGCCAGCAGAGAGGCCCTTTTCTCTGACAGACCTCCACCAAAAGCTTTCAGATCCAGCACAGCAGGGAACGGACCTTCTCCTAGAACAGAAGACACACTGCATGGGCAAACTAATCACAAAGTAGATTAGTAAAGACAAAGTGAGGAAGAATTAGTACATTTTCATTAATGTATGCTTTTCATTCTACCATATTGTATTCTACCCAGTCTCTAAATAGAAAAGAATGGAAATAATTACATTAATCTAATTGTAAGAAGTAAAACAGACATGTTGAAAATGTTTCCAAAGCTCTAAAACGTTGAATGCACAATGTTGTGATAAAGAAAAGGGTCCAAAGTTCCAGGAAGCTGCGTTTTCTGCAGGATGGTTACTTTGTTATCTTGACTGACGAATCAATTAATTGACAAACTTGACAAAAATACAATTTGGTCACATTAAAGCTACTGTAGCACTGGTCATTTCAAACTCCATGACACAACCTCTCAGCATGTTGTAATTCAAGTGGTCTGAGAGGAAACAAAGCTTCTGTACCTCCTCTTGGCTCTGGTTTCAGGCTTTAGAAAAACAAGCCTGTGATGGGAGACTTTAGTCAGTCAGTGCTTTTCACCCATATCAGGGACAGAAAGCAACAAAGATTGCGGTGACAGTTTGATAAAAACTCTGCAGTTTTTGTAGCACAACTGGATGGACAGAGGACTTTGCCACAAATTACACTTGACCTTATTGTCTCGCAATTTATCCTTAAACAGGTTAACTGGACCAGCTCTCTGTTTCTAGGGTTAGGTTCTAAACTGCTCATAGGTATTACCTAATAAGTTCAGCAGAACAGCTTAAGCTGGTGGTGAGGGGACTCGTCCAGCTCTCACTGTCTCCATCCAGACGCCTACCCCGCTTACTCTGACCGACAACTAAACTAAGTAGCCTCGATAGCCGAGCCTTCACATCAGTCGCGTCTGTCTTGACAACCTTTAACTTGAATACATTTGAAGAGCAAGCTTTGAATAGAGAAGACAGTGAAAGGCAGCTGTGTGTTCTCAAATTCTGGTCTTTCCAGGTTTCTGCCTTCTGCAGCTGCAGGAGATTATTCGTGGTTTAAAGGTTCTCCTAAGAGATGAAAGATGTTTTTGACCATTGAGGCAGTGTGTTGCTTCAGTTACTGTTAGATAAAGGACAAATGTTCAGCTGAAAGTTTTGCCTCAGATTCATCAGCCTCTTTTTAAAGGAATACAGAAGATAATTACAGATTGGGCTGGAGCACCATGTCACAGTTTGTCTCAGTGGCTTTGGTGCATTTCTCACATCACTATGAACATCTGCACAACAGTTTGTGCATTTCTCTAAACAATTAGTACAAACTGCAAACCCTAGCTGATGACCTGCTGAAGCATGTCACTTGCTCTAAATGGATGGTTCATTCCTCAAAAGCAAGTCTTCATGTCAGTGAAAGTGTCACCTAGATGAAAAGTCCTGACACCAGTGTTTATGAACAAGACAGTCAAATGTCTTTGTCATGTTTTCATCATGACAGTTTACTCTGGAAGTGTTTTCAAATGCAAGAAAGTCAGATCTTGGTGACTCTACCTGAAAATGCTCCAGACAGCTCTATACACTGTTTGAACAGCCATTTGAAAACTACAGTAAAGTTACTCATTAATGTGTTTAGTGAGGCAACTGAGTACAAGACACTGAATACGTATGTTTCACATTTTACTACATCTGATCTTTGCACTTCTAATCTGTTCACAGCATTGTGCAAAAGAAAAATAAAGACTTATTTACAACAAACACTAGAAACACTCTTTGTGTAGAGCTGTACTCAACTGTAAACAACATTACAGTACATATTGGTGCTGAACGTACAACATACACAGTACTGTCAATCATTCATCCAGATGTTCCTGTGTGTCTGGACACATATTTTCATCTCCATCACAGTGAATATCTTCCCTCGCAATGCAGCAAAGAGGAGCTTGACAGATTTTGACAACTAGTTCAGCATTTTTGTTTGTAATGACTCAAGCAATGAAATGAGGATTACTAGTTTTACAGGGAATGACTATTCGTCATCCATAAGTGTAGTTCATTTTGACTGACATGACATGAGCAAATGATAATGTTATAAAACAGTGGAGAATTGTATGAAAGCAGTTGATGGATGTCCAAAAGCATTTGCAATCTGTTGGAAGGAGAGAGAAACTGCTGCTATGATGTGCACAAATGACTAAATGCTGTGGAGGTTGAACTAAAAGTTATGAAAATTTTAATTCAGATCAGAGAAATGAACCAAAGAGACTGAAAAAAACTGTAACATGAATTATTCACCATGTCAGTGTCAATTATTATTATATTTATTATTATTAGTAGTAGTAGTAATACTTGATATTAATGGACTGAAGATTGTTAATAATAATAATAATAATAATAATAATAATAATAATAATAATAGATAATTGATAATTATTAATAATTATTATCAATTATTCACCTTCAGCTGACAAAATGTTCAGCTAAAAGTTTTGCCTCAGGTTCATCAGCATTTTTTTTTAAAGGGATACAGAAGGTAATTACAGACTGGGCTGGAGCACCATGTTAACATCAATTATTCACCATGTCAGGGTCAGTTATTCCCAGAGGATTTCGAACTTCCTCCTGTGTTTGGCCGCCATCGATGGAAGGCATGTACAAATCAGTCCGACAGTCAACTACGTCAATTATAACTCCCCAAAAGATGGAAGCGTCTCACAATAATGCAGCCTTTTTGGTGAAAATAACACTTTTAAAAAGGTATTTCTAGGAGACTGGGCTAGTTTGGACTGAACCAAGCAGCTGTTTCCTTTTGTTTCCAGGCTTTATGCTAAGCTAAGCTAACCTGATGCAGGTTTAGTACATCTGAATGTTTGATGGCTGTGATTTTTCTGCAGCAAGACTATGATTTATGGCACTTGTGACTCATCTGCTTATGCCAAAGGCTCGTGAAGGAGCTTCATCTGCATGACATTTACTGTTTTAGTTTGAACATTGTTGGTATTGTTGGTTGGTATCTAAGATGAATTCTAACTAGCTTACTCTCATCTTGCCCTTTTTATCCTGATACTGACATAACTAAGGGACGGACTGTTAGGCAGAATGAAATGTTTGATTGTGTAAATAGAAATGCACACATTTGTATTTTTTAAACTGCCTGTTTGTTTGTCCGCTGCACTCATTCATTAAATTTAATAAAAGCGCCAGCTAAATTTGCGCTACTGCCTAAGGAAAATAAAGTATCTCATCTTATCATGTGTGCCCTTGTGCGTCTGGAAAGCATGAACTGGCCTTCAGCCTCTACAGTTAACTGAAGGACTGGATCACTCTGAACCCAAAAATGTGGCTCTTCTACATGTTTTCAATCGTGGCAACAATGTAGCTCTGTGGCACAAGACATGAGCTTCATGAGATTTGAATGACAAAAACAAAGACGAACCTGGGGGAGTAAACAGGACCCCATGGATGTTCCCCTCTTTGACAGGGACCCTGCTGACCCCGTCTCCTATCAGGAACCTCTCGTTAATCACTTCTGCCAGCATCCTGTCGTTCTCCTCCTCATGCACTGAGAATTTCACCACATGGGGGTTCAGCGAACTTATCTTGTGGAACCTTTTGTGCAAAGCGTCTGCCTTCATGGACCACAGCAGACCCATGGGTTCAACCCCAACATAACTCCCACTGAGTGAGGGGTCTCTGTCCAGGTGGATCTCCCCGCTCCCATCAGCCCTGTAGGTGGCCGAGGAGCTGAACATCACTCCTTTCTCATCGGTCGATCTGGCTCTCATGGTGACCAGCTGCTTTGACCTCAGTCCGGCCACCTTCACCTGGACAGGCTCATCAAACAAACACCTGGCACTGGGCAGCAGCCTCAGTCTGACTTGGGAAGACATCTCTGTTGAAACAGGAAAAACCCTTTTCTGACTGTGCCCTGTCATCAGGTGAACAAAAACATGATCATGTTCCTCTTGGTACTTCAGCCGTGCAAAATGCACTGATAAGGAGTTGACTTTATTTAAGAGAAGCAAGTTGTTCTATTGGAGAGAAACATTTACTCCAGTAAAAAAAAAACCTGTTTCTACTCATGATACAAGAGAGGACAGCTGGTAGAAAAAGTTAATTGTCTAAGTTACATTTATTTCAACCCTCAGTGACTTTCAATGCATCCACTTGTTTCTAATGTGTGATACAGTTGTATCTTAGCTGGAATGCTATTTTCAGGCTAAATCACCTGCTTATTCCTGCAGTGACCACTTTCACTGTGCTGATCTCTGTGTTCAGACGCTCTTACAGCATAAATAAATCTACAGACCAAATATCTTTGGATGCAGAGAACACAGTTTGTGTCATTCACACTTGTTTGTATTTATGTTTTTGACCTGCAGGCCTACATTTTTGATTTTAAAATCCAACACAATCACAATTCTTCTGTTTATTCACATGGTTTTTTGTCTTTGAATTCAACTGTACTTAAATTGTGAGGCTGAAACAGATCACTTACTAAAACACAGTTAATGTTAGACAGCTTGTCAACAGTACAGTATTGATAGTGTGAAGACAACTAACGTCAGCTGTTAAAGTGATATTTACACACTGCACATTAAAGTACAGCTCATCACCAGCAGTTACTAATGTTGCCATTTTCCTGCTATTTTCTAACAGTGATTTTATCAGACCTTGTTCGATTCCTGAAGTACTGTCTCCTCCTCCTTGATGGGATTCAGGTGAAGTTGTTGATCTTAAATGCACACAGATGCATAAAATCCACCACTTCATACAGCCTTTATAACATGACCAGCAGGAGGTCACCATGCCCTGCTGACTGCTGCCCTTTACTCCATCCTCCCACTCCACCACAATTTGTTCATTTACCTGCAGTCACACTCGCAGCTGTAGAGTGTCTTTTAATTCGTGAATACCAGGCCTCTGTTTAACACACATACCTGTGTGTTTATTTAGCTGTTCATGTTTCCATCCTTTCTGTGACTGATCAACGGCTATGAGCTTCTCAGGGTCACTGTCCGCAGGTTCTTTTTGCCCCCTACATAGTGTGAGTGGAAACAGAATCAATGACCCCTAAAAAACATTGTGTTCTGCCTGTATAAACCTTACGCAAACTGTTTTGTTCAGTAAATGTCTAACATCAGTCAGGAATGGGTTTACATGGCTGCAACAAAATATGTTCTTACGTCACATATGCGACCTGTGTTTACATTCGGAAACAGTATGGATGCCCTCACAAGGTTTCTGGCGCCGTTTCTTGTACAGGCGCTTTTTTCCTGCTTGTTTTTACAAGCCCAGATGCTGCTTCACATTCAACAACTCAGGCCAAGGACAACCTAGGAGAGTCTTGCAGATGTGCATCGGTGAGGCGTGTTCTGCGTTTGTTTGATGAAGTTCATGTGAGAAAAGGCTGATTCACAGAGATGAGTTGAACGTAAAAGGTGGCCAACTTTCAGAGCTGCTGTGCACACGCCAATGTTTTGGGGAGTCTGGGTCACCTCTGCATCGCTACAAGTTGGTTAGTTCGCGTGGAAACTTTCGTGACAGGTCAAGTAGTGTCTCTTCGTGTTGTGCCGCTTCCGGTTTCACTGACAGAACAACAGTGACTCACCTTTACAAACATTTGAAACCAGGATGGTCCCAGTGGAAGCTGGTGTTTCACAATAAAAGTCTCAACAACAACAAAAAACGATCTACAGAAAGCTTTATTTGTAAAACTGACAAGAATGTGATTTTGGACTGATGACAATTTAACCTCTGGGAAACATGTGGTAACACAGTTCAGTACCAGGAAACAACAGCAGGGGAGAAGGTGCAATACGTAAATGAAATAAAAACAATAAAAATGACTGATGTATTCGCCTTATGTCTTCTTACACTTTGACTCTGATGAAGTCACAGTAGTGTAGAAGCCTTAGCCTGTATGGACAAGAAAAGACAGTGAATATAGCAGTATTCTCCAGCCCCGTCTTTTACTCTCATCATCATTTATCCCTTCTCTGTCTTTCCTATCATCCTATCTGCATCTATGTCTTGGGTTTTGTCTGTGCAGCCTCACAGTTCAGGTGAGTTTTGAAGAACTCCTGGACCTTTTTCCACATCACCAGACCTTGTTCGATTCCTGAAGTGCTGTCTTCTCCCCGTTCATTGGGTTCAGATGCACTTGTCGACCCTGAATGTGCACAGATGCATAAAATCCACCACTTCATGCAGCCTTTATAACGCGACCAGCAGCAGGTCGCCATGCCCTGCTGACTGCTGCCCTGTACTCCATCACGGTTTGTTTATTCACCTAACGCTAACCCTATCCACCAGCTGTAGAGTGTTTCTTAATTAATGAATAGCAGGCCTCTGTTAAACCAAATCCTCACTGACTCCAAGACAGTCCTCTTTTAATTTTATTTTCCTGTGACACATTTAGTGACGTGGCCAAGGGACCGATCAGGTCATGTGATCACTTCCTTTAAAGCCACGACTGAGTCAGGTATGCATAAACATTACGGTCAGAGCCGCCTTTTTTTTCCCAGAACAAGATACATCAAAGTCTACAGAATCACACTGCAGATATTTTATTAGGGTGGTTTGGAGTGGAGCTGGAGGATGCAGAGGAAACTACCCAGTATTAGCATGATACACTGGCGTCACATCAGATCAGCTTCAGCCTGAGAGGTGAAGCACGGAGGGCAGGAGGACTTATCTGCCATCAGACTGTTGAACTCCTCCTTCTGCAGGAAGAACAGCCGCAACCACAGAGCAACAATATCAACAGCATTTGCAACATTACTTTCTCAGTTGTACGCCAGTTTCAGGATTGTGTGCAACATTTTGATTTCACGAGTGTGAAGGACTGAGAAAAAAATCACAAAGTAACAAAGCAAATAATACATTCTGGGCCCTTAAAAGACGTCAAACGGACAGAACTTAACCAAGGCTGCAGCGACAAAACAACACAGCGAGCCAAATGCACCGATCAAGCAAAACTCATAACTGGCCTGACAAAACAAAAGGGGACATATCAGTCAGCAGTCATGGAAAAAATAATTACACCACCCTTGTTTTCTTCGATTTCTTGTTCATTTTAATGCCTGGTACAACTAAAGGTGCATTTGTTTGGACAAATACAATGATAACAAAAATAGCTCACAAGAGTTTAATTGAAGAGCTGATATTTAGCTATTTTCCATGGTTTTCTTGATAATAACCAAAATCACTTAAGGTCTGACATCGATAGTAAGTCTGTTTTAGTCACATGACACACACAGGAGTTAGGCATGTGTCTTGGCATGCTCTCCCACAAGCTACGACTAATTCACAACACTGCAGCCAGGATCCTACTCAGAACACATCGCCCCAGTACTTCGCACACTTTACTGGCTTCACATCACTGCCAGAATAAATTACAAAGTCGCTCTCATCACCCATCAAAGCATTTATGGAAACGCCCCACCATACTTTAAAGAGCTCCTCACCCAGCAAACCCCAACCTGGAGTAGACGCTCTGCACATCAAGACCTCCTCCACACTCCCAGAACCAAGCTCTGGACCATGGGAGACCATTCTGCACTGCTGCACCACGTCTGTGGAACTCCCTGCCCAGTCACCTCAGGACCCCACAGACCAAGGATGCTTTTAAAAAACACTTAAAGACCTTTCTCTCTGAAGAGGCTTTTAATTTCCTTTAAGTACTCTTTTTAATTGTTTATGTTTTTACTGTTATTTTTTAATGTTTGCTGTAGCACTTTCAGATTTCAGAAGTGCGTTTTAAATAAAATGTATCATTATTATTATTATTATTATTATTAGAACGGTTGATTCCTGTTGTACAAATTCAGACAAATGTGTTTCATTTTTGTGCTTCTCCATTTTGCATTCGATGATTTTCCACAGGTTTTCCATTGGATTTAGATCTGGTGATTGAGCAGGCCCAGGCATGGCTCCAATGTTCTGGTTCTCCATCCAGGCTTTAACTGACCTTGCTGTGTGGCAAGGGACACTTTTTCTTGTTGGAAAATCCAGTCATTCGAGGCAGGAAAGAGTTTTCCAGCTGATGGAAGAAGACTGTTTTCAAGAGTAGCCCTGTACATGACCTGTTCCACCCACAACCCCAGATCGTCACTGATCCACCCCCATGTTTTACTGTAGGGGCAAGACAGTCTGGTTTCTAGGCTTCTCCAGGCTTCCTCCAGACCAGTAAGTTGACTGGAGTGGGCGTCGACTGAAAACTGGATTAATCACTAAAGAGAACCTTTGCCCAATCATCAACAGTCCGATCCTTGTGATCCCCAGCAAAGAGTAACTGGGCTTTTTTCTGCCTTCCGTCGATGAAGGGCTTCTTCTGTGCCCCGTGTGACCTCAGACCAGCTCCAAGAAGTCGGTTTTGAACTGTCCTTGCCGAACAAGTCACATTTCTCGACAGTGCCCACTCATTTTTAAGGTCCCTGGAGGTCTGACGACGCTTCCTGACCCATTGACGGATGAGTGCTTGGTCATCCCATGGTGGTAGAAAGACGTTTCCCGCCGCAACCCGCTAGCAAGTTGGTAGTACCATGTTCGGCTTGTTTTTTCTTGGCGTAATGAACGGTTGTCTTGGAGATCTTCACTCATGCCAGTTTCCAGCAGTGCCAAGATGGCTGCCTTTGCGGCTTCACATAATTCTTTTGTTTGAGGCATTATGTGAGAGCTGACAACTTCTGAGTTGTGCCACAGCTTGAATGTAAACAGGAAACCACTCTAGGCCTTCGCATGTACTGCTTGTGACATGAAATGGCCTCTTATATACCCTGGGACTACAATTAAGCTTAAGCAAGTCAAATAGCACTTAAAGTATTGTGTAATCAGCTGCGTTTTTTGTTGTGTTCATTGTTTTCTTCAGGTAATATACCTTTAGTGGTCCCAGGCATTAAAAGGAACAAGAAACCAAAGAAAACAAGGGTGGTCTAATAATTGTTTCCATGACTGTACATATACTGGCTGATCAGACCGAAAGAAAAGATTAGTACAACTTAAAAAACATGATATTGGGCATACAAAAGTTAACTGTATGTGTGCGAAATAGAACTTCAGGACTTCAACAAATGCTAAATAAGGCATGAATGTGCAGTTTGAAATGATAAATGATGTGTTATTTGTGTTTTTGTATGTGCAATACGTGGGTGTCAGAAAGAGTTTCACCTTAAACTAAAGGGTTTTGTGGTGTTACTGACTTTTATGGTTGGATGGCTGCAAGTGCGGCCATCCCAGTGTGCAATATAACTTTATCGACTGACTGCCACTGCCAGTTTATTGCTTCTTGTCTCACAGCAAAGAGTTAAAGACTCAAATGCAGACACCAAGGACAGGTATTAAAGGAAGAAAAAAAATAACATTAAAAAGAAAACAGATTTTACAATTAACAAGATGAATCAGAAGCACGGGCAGCTGGCAAAAAAAATTAACGGATAAAAATAATAAAATTAAAAGTAAGAGAAACACAACATAAAAAGAAGCAACAAGCTGAAAACCCCTGACCTGACAAGACAAAGGTTAATCTAATCAGGGTAATCAAAAGGTAGGGGAAAAGAGGGACAGTGGGCGGAAGTAAATTCTCAAGCGACACGCAAGGAACGGCGACTTCAAAATAAAACAGGAAGTCAGTGAAAGGGGACACGAAACCTACAGATAGACAGACACCGAAACACAGAGAAGCAAAACACAGGAATCAGCATTAGTGGACACCACAACCCTGTCAGTCCTTTACAATGAAGCTCTTTTTAAATTGCGGCTTTTATTGTGAAGCCCCGGCTCGGAGCTTCCTGCCATATACGTGTATTTACTTCCACCGGGACTTAAAATGTATTTAAAAGCGGGGTTTGGTAGTTTTCTATCGGTGAGCAAGTTTTGAAATTCAGAGTTTCACTTTGGACGAAGAAAATCAGCCGTCGTCGCTGCGGAAGGTGAGTTTTGTGTTTCGCGTTAATTACAGGCAGCACAGACGGTAAACAAAGTAAATAAATAAACATCTATGCACGACCTTAATGCAGCACACAGGTTATAACTTCAGGAGGTGTTTCCATGTTTGTTACCATCTGTGCTCGAACATATTCAGTTTCTTTTCTGTAATAATCTAACTTTAATGTTAACTTCTGTGCTTTCATAGCTGCAAGTTAAAGTGCAGCAGGGATTTTAAATACTGCACTGGTGTTGTTGTGAATCATAACAGTAAATGTAGGTCAACGTCCTCTGATTATTTACAGTGATTGCTGCCAGTAGCTGTTAGCTGTGAACAATAAGATTTAAATGCATTTGTTGTTAATTGTGTAGCAATGAAGTGAAGATGATAAAGAAATTCTCCCTTGATATTGTTTTGTTCATATATATACATATATTAAAAAAAGGTACAGCATCTTCAGACACCACGGCCTGCCTGGGTGAGATTCACAGCCAAACAGAATCGGCAGAAAGGGTAGCCCTTCTTTCTACGGGCTTATGTAGGGGGTTGTTGTCATGAAACAAAGACAGACAGGGCAAAGGACACACATCAAATGTTTACGTTGACCTTTGACTTATGCATACCAAAGGTTTGAAACCCCTGCAGGACATCAGACACCACACGTTCAGCTAGACGAGCAAACCAGCACCACAGAGCTAAAACTAACACTTATAAGAAGTGAAAGAGCAGAGCAGCACACAAGAGGCCAGAGGGGCTGTTTATTACCCAGGATTAATGAGTTATTGAGGTGTATGTGGACTTTTCAGTTTACTAAACTATAACTGATGCTGCTCAGCTGACCTGCTCCAGATGAGGCTCTGTTCAGAGTTTGGGATTTAAATCGATTCCACCAGAACTTTTCCTGATCATATTATTCACTCTGAGGAAACCTGTACATTAATGATCCCTATGTTTGGTCCCGATTTCAAAGTCTGTTTGACACTGCTGTTACTGCAGCTAAGATCAGATCAATCAGTCGCTATAGCCCCTTGACGCCTGAATTTATTTATAATTATATATAAAAACAATAATTTTATGTGTTTTTGATTTCAAGTTGATGTTAAATTAAGTGGAGATTGTTAATTTGTCTATAGCACATATAGTAAAGGTGTGATGCAACAGGCATTAATGGTAAAATTTTTATTGATGCCGCAAATGCCGTTCAAACTGGTCCTAAGAGAAACCAGTGCTTGCAAAAGGTTCCTAGGTATGTACTGAATACGCATGAACCAGCACTGGGGGAAGGCATACGCTACCTCGGCTGCAACATGGGAAATTTGCGACAACCGGCGTTAAGGGGTTAAGTTTGTAAAGAGCTGTAATGTAAAGCTGTCCCGTTAGAAACAAGCAGCTGCGTTAGAGTGAACTGAGCTGCATGTGGTCGGTAACATGTGACACAGATAAGGAAGAAGCTGAGCAGCAGAGTTTAACACTGCTGGTGCTGCAGCTAACAGAGCACAGATTGTACAGTTGATTAGCCTGTTGGTGGTAATCGCTGAGAATATTCAATCATTTCACTTGGATTTGGTGAGAGCGAAGCCTGCTTCATTGGGGGACAGTGTCAGACCGAATTCAAACGCAGCTACGTCTTTAAAATGGTAAATGCATTTTAGAGAGGAAAGAAAGGTCAGAATCTCAGGGCATCAGCGTAAAGTCGTCGATAATATTCTCAACTAGAAAAGCCCTCAGAGAGCTCAGACCTCCACCAAGGAGCTTCAGTCCACCCCCAACACAATCTCCCAATTCACATATTTTGTATAGATCGTTACAGATACAAATGTAATTACATACAGTTCAAATGTCCTACCGACAATGCGGCATGTCTCTTGTCTTGTGTCTGTGAGCTTTGTATGCATAAACAATAAGGAGTTATTATATTATTTTATGATTTGTTATGTTTTTCCTTGATTCTACCATGATTGGATTTGCTGTATTATTTACTCAGTTTGATCATCATTCGTCTAACCTTATGTGGCGTTGGGGTCATAGACTGTCTGCACTCATTATCTTTGTTGCTATGAAAATGGGAATAGCTGCACTCCCAGTTTCCGTCTTATCCAGTTCCAATGGACAGTTCGCCATTGTTATAAAAAAGCTGAATGAAAAGGGAGTAGGGTGCTCGCAGTTCCTGTCTTATCTGTACTCAGTAGTTTCTGTGTTCAGCTAAGTTCTGCATGAGAGTGGCAAAATAGATGCACGCCTTAAAGACAACACACACACACTTGTTTTAGCACATTTCAGTAAATCCACGTGAACAGTGGTTGGCGAGTTCACGCCAGAGATAACTGGCCAATGAGACTCGGTTGCGTCTAAGTCCAACCTGTGTACGGGGCAGGCCCAGCCCAAGGAGATAAATGTGAATAATACCCGTATATCGGGGCTCACTCTGATGAAGTTCCTGCGAGAGCTTTGTCATTTTGAGACCAGCGCTGCCGTACTTTACCTGTGACCTAATTAAATTGTACATCTGTGAACTGAAAATTTCTCTAGTTTGTTCTTGGGCTTCCAACAAAAGAACCTGGTTTAACACAGTTGTGTGTATTATTTAATTTGAGGATATGGATTACAAATGCTGATGAACTGAAGGCCAAGAATGAACAGAAAAGTGGTGAAAGAAACCAAAAAACTTCCAAACAAACCCTTTAATGAAATAAAATCCCCGAAGCTGCACTTTAAAAAAAACCTTTAACTTATTCAAAATTATATGAAATCCCTGTGAAAGTATTTTAAATTATTTAACCCACCCAATGAATTTTTAACCCCTATGAATGAAAATATTCTACGTTTTATTAAACCCCGGTCCCCCACGTTACAGTCCCCAATACAGTCCCTTATATGAATTAAAGCCCTTTAAACCTTATTTTAAACCCCTTAACATTAGGTTTAACCCCAGAAATCAAATCCCCCCCGTTTGTAAGCCCAGCCTATGCTAACTACATGATTTTTAACCCTGGTAATGAAATAAAAATCCCTCAAAAAAATGAATGCTCCGCTACACTAATGTACGGCAGAAAACACCAAGAAAAACCCAAAAAACACCCCGCAAATGAAACGACAACTCAAGGCAGAAGCCCCCCACCCTAAGGAAACGTAAAGAAACCAAAAAGCAAGGCTAAAGGAACAGAAAACCTCAAAACCTCCCCAAAAAGCAGCTGAACGCTAGCGATTTAGTGCTAGCGGCGGAGCTAGCAGCACCACAAGGTCCCTCCAAAGGGACAAATAAACCCCACGCTGGTGAAACGTCCACTCTGAAATAGTGAACAATGTGAGCCAAGCAACGTCTGGACCCCACAGTGGGTCTTCATCAGGCCACGGCACACAGTAAGGTCTGCTAACAGTGAGCTAACACTGGAGCTTTCAGACACAAGATCCTTCCTCATCAGAAGTCAGACGGGTCATGGAGCCAAAACCAACAGGAAGTAGAGAAATAAGTTTTCCACGGGTGTATTTTAATTTCAATTTCCATTTACAAACACATCTAATTAAATCAACAAAATCTCATGTGGTCTCAGGGGGCTACCCCAGAAACAAGAGTGCCCTCTGGTGGCTTTTAGAGTAAACTGCATTTAATTGTCTAGCCGGTTACAGTTACTTTTTTAAAAAAACAATCCTGGATGGAGACGGTGATCCAGATCAGTCCCAAAATGTCATCATTTCTTCCTTGTCCCATTTCACACGTTTCCTGAAAATATCATCCAAGTCTGTCCATTACTTTTCGAGTTATTTTCTACTCCTGGTAGGCGCAGACAGTGGTATTCCACATGTGCAATCATTACTATACATCAGAAAAATGTAGTATTGTAGTAGAAATGCCAGCATGTTCACTGGATGCCCTCCAAAGCAAATTCTTACCACAGAAACCAAAGTCTCTGATAAATCAACCTCGACAAGGCTGCAATGTGAAACCAAGGACGATGACCAGCTGAGTGTTGCGTAAAGTACAAACAGAACAGTTGACCTTTCGTAAATTCAGGTTTCAGAGTGAAATGGGTTCATACTCAAGGCTGTAAAAAATATACTACAATCAGCAGTTGGCTGACTTTTTGTCAAAAATTAAAAAAAACATAAGTATTATCAACAAAATCTATATTTAATTACATTTTTTGACATTAGGTAGGTCTTATATAAGCATCAACAGACTAAAATGAAGCCTATATGTAGTCTACTCAGAAAACAATCAAATGAAAATGTTTAAACTAGGTGTCCAGCAGTCACAAGAAATAATGTTTACAAAGTGTTCAAGCTTTCAGCCACTGAAGACACACTTTCTGAAAATGCACTCAGGCTACTGGAGGCTTGCTAGGACTATGTCAAATGAGGATAAATTAAACCTGTCTCACAAATTGAGTTTTCATTTGTCAGAATGATGTTACAGACCTGCGTTCACATTATTAATTTACAGGAGGCTGCAGTAAACGCTGATTCTTGTTTTTGGCTCCAAAAAATTCAATTAAATTCAGTTTCATTTGCATAGCGCATATTTACAACACATGTCATCACATAGCTCTTTACATAGCAGAAAGAACAGAAAACAGAAAACCCAACAATCCAAAGTTGCTTTTGGATTCCCTCTGAGCGACAGTGGGCAGGAACCAAAAAAAACCCTAGGATAGGGAAGGGGGAAAAAAACCTCCGACAGAACCAGGCTCAGGGAAGACAGCCATCTGACTCGACTGGTTGGGTTAGGATAGCAGAAGAGGTTGGGGTGGGGATGGCAGGACAGCAGGTGGTGAGGCCAGCGGCTGCAGATCAGGGACGTGGAGGTCCAGATCCAGAGACAAAAGCATCAGATTTTACAGGATTTAACCGTATTTTGGAAAAACGATACAATATTGTTCGAATTTTGTCCCATTTTTACAGTAATTTATTACAGAGAATGTGTTCCGCTCTGCTTTGTAGTGCAGCGTCTTGCTAACTCATTTATAATCAAAATATAAGTCTGTTTATTAATTATTTTATAGGTTTCCTTCAAAATGTACCTCACATTTATCTGTTGTTCACCCATGAAGCTCAAATAGCTTAAAATAAAAAGGGAAAATATCTGCTTTGGAAGTTTGTGAGAAGTTTCTGAGCGCACACAGAGTAAAGTCAACATTTTCTACAATAAACTGCTTTTATTCTGAAACAAAAAAGGAACGTGTTTTTCCTGTTTCAGCAGAGATGTCCTCCCAAGTCAGACTGAGGCTGCTGCCCAGTGCCAGGTGTTTGTTTGATGAGCCTGTCCAGGTGAAGGTGGCCGGACTGAGGTCGAAGCAGCTGGTCACCATGAGAGCCAGATCGACCGATGAGAAAGGAGTGATGTTCAGCTCCTCGGCCACATACAGGGCTGATGGGAGCGGGGAGATCCACCTGGACAGAGACCCCTCCCTCAGTGGGAGTTATGTTGGGGTTGAACCCATGGGTCTGCTGTGGTCCATGAAGGCCGAAGCTTTGCACAAAAGGTTTATAAAGATGAATTCGCTTAACCCCCATGTGGTGAAATTCTCAGTGCATGAGGAGGAGGACGACAGGATGCTGGCAGAAGTGATTAACGAGAGGTTCCTGATTGGAGACGGGGTCAGCAGGGTCCTCGTCAAAGAGGGGAACATCCGTGGAGTCCTGTTCACTCCCCCAGGTTCGTCTTTGTTTTTATCATTCATTTTGTAAATCGAGAGAACAGCAACAGCTCTATTTGATCTGTTTTCGTAAATAAATGTTTCCATCCATCCAAAGAAGTATTGCATGATGAAGCTCACGTCTTTTTTGCCACAGAGCTGAACTGTTGCCACCATTGAAAACACATAGAAGAGCAACGTCTTTGGATTCAGGATGATGCAATTCTTCAGTTAATGCTGCTGTAGAGGTTAATGTCCCATGAAGTTTATGCTTTCCAGGCTCACAAGGGTCAGCGTGATAAGATGAGATACTTTATTGTCTCTGAAAGAAAATTTTTCTTGGGCAGTTGTGCAATTTTTACAGCTCTGTACAACAACAGAGCTGGAAAATAAAAAAGTCAGCTAGTTACAGAATAATACAATATACACATAAAACCACATATGAAAACATTCGATCTGAAACATACAGTCGTGAACTATAGTTTACATGGTCTTGCAAAGACTATGTATATCATGGAAGTCTTGAGTTACCAGTGACTCCTATAACTCCTATAACACACTTGTCAAAAAACAATCATTCATTTTGTGTCTTTCATAGATTTATTATAGGTCTTTTGGGAATATGACACAATCTTTTTCAAATTCTAACTAATTTTAGCTTTATTTAGTTATTTATCTACCACTTCTGATGTGTGTTTGGGGTCATTGTCTTGTTGAAACACCCAACTGCATCCAAGACCCAAACATTTGGCTGATGATTTTAGGTTTTACTGAAGAACGTGGAGGTAATCCTCCTCCTTCATTGTTTCATTTGCTTTGTGTAAAGCTCCAGCTCCACTGGCACAAAAGTGCCCCAGAGCATAATACTGCTACCACCATGCTTAACGGCAGGTTTGGTGTTGGATTAAAAGCCTCACTTTCTTTCCTCCAATCATATTTCTGGCCATATAATTGTCATTCTTTACTTTTGTGACACGAAGCAGAATAAAGTGTGGTCCAATGAGATGCATGCATCAGTATTAATGTATTTGACTTTCCTGCCTTTGTAATTACGGTTTTGTGTTTTCATTTTAATGACTTTGATGTGTTGTGGATCAGGAAGCCACAACTTGTAGTTCTTCAGTCCAGGTTCTAAGTTCAAATTCTCTCATTTGTATGAGTGCTCAAAAATAGCAGTTGCCAGCGGTTCACCAATAGAGGCAGAAAGGAGTCCAGAGAGTCAGTCTTCAGATTCAAAGAAAGAGTATTTATTCTGCAAAAATACAGGATCAACACACTGAGAGGTACCCGGGGTAAACTCTGACAGTCGCTCCTGCTGTTCTGACTTTATACTGTTTGGTGCTGGGGGGTTTCCACGCCCCCAGCCCATCCTTCTTTTAAGATAATGGGTAAATTTCCACCATTTTGATTCTAATAGTGTCTGGAAGGTCCAGTACTTTATTAAAAATAATTATGGATGGATAGGCAGTGATACCAGGAGGCGTTACTCCCCCTCCTAGCCTCACTCCCCAACCCAGTCAAAACACTTTATTCTCTTTGAACTCATACATCAGGGCATCCTTGACCATTACACCACAGCAAACAGTTTCTCGTGCGATCTACATCATGATAGACTGTTGCTTATGCGAGCAAAACAGATGCACTCAGCCTGCCTTTGATACCATTACTGGGAGTGTTTGGACCTTTTTAATTAAAAATACTATCTGTTTCTAAAAATACCTTCTGTTTCTGAACATCAGCCACTACAGACGCTTCACCAATAGTGTGATTCGTTTGCCCATGCAGTGTGTCTTCTGTTCCAGGAGAAGGTCCGTTCCCTGCTGTGCTGGATCTGTACACTTTTGGTGGAGGTCTGTCAGAGAAAAGGGCCTCTCTGCTGGCCAGCCGAGGATTTGTGGTTCTGACTGTATCGCTGTACGGCCACGATGACCAGCCGAAAAACATCAAGGAGGTTCATCTGGATTATTTTGAAGAAGCAATAGAGCTTCTAAAAAGACAAGATAAGGTGAGTTGATTGAAGAGTAACACACAAATCTGTTGAGTCTTCTAAACATTTGGTAGTTTGTTTACGTGACACAGCATCTATTTCCACACTGGGAGTGGAGTTGCTAAAATTGGAAAAGTTTACGACACAGTGGTGAAGAAATTAGTTTGTACGGATGTGTATTCTGAAATTGCGTGTTCGTATATTTGAGATAGAAGACAAACTACTTCTCTCCAATTAAGCTGTTTATTTTCTAATATCAGGTCTCAAAAAGATTGTATAAGGAGCTTTTCTGTTTGGAACAACCTGTGAGGAAAATGTTATGATTATCAGTGCAAAATAAACATGGGGGAGCAGTTTCAGGACAATTAGTCGTTACTTTGTAAGGAAATAGGAGCATACTGTGAGGCAAAGCAAAACCAAGCTATGTACTGGTATCAGTATATAGCTAGGGTGTGTGTGTGTGTGTGTGTGTGTGTGTGTGTATGTGTATGTGTAAGCAGCTGTATCCCTTCAGCTTGACCTGACCATGATCTTCATCTGTTTAGTCCTTCAGAGCCTGGGACTGATGCTTGATTCCTCTTTTTTTAATTTTGTTTAGATTAGCACATCTCATGCATTGATTGCACATTAAATGCTGTTAATATAGCTCTTTAATTTGGATGTTTCTCCACAGGTGGGCAGTAAAGGAGTTGGTGTAATATCTCTTTCAAAAAGTGGAGATCTTGCCCTTTCCATCGCCTCCTACCTGCCAGGTGTTGAGGCCGCAGTGTGGATAAATGGCTGTTCTGCCAATACAGTGTTACCCCTCCACTATAAGAACAAACTAATCCACCCTCCGTTATTGCTTGATGTGAAGAAAATAATTTCCACTGAGTCAGGGGCCGTCAATGGTAAATATGCTCTTCATAATCCAATGGCAGAGGAGAACAAGGACACCCTGATCCCCATTGAACAAGCAAAGGGACATTTCCTCTTTGTGGCCTCAGAAGACGACCTCAACTGGGACAGCAAGGCTTTCATGGACCAGATGGTGGAGAGAATGAAGAGTCACAGGAAGGACAACTTTGAGAGTGTGTCTTACCCCAAAGCTGGACACTATTTGGAGCCACCTTATGGACCCTACTGCCCCTCCAGCTTCCATGGGGTTGCGGGTATGCCAGTCGTGTGGGGGGGTGAGGCCAAGTCCCACGCAGCAGCTGAAGTCCACATGTGGAAAAAGGTCCAGGAGTTCTTCAGAACTCACCTGAACTGTGAGGCTGCACAGACCCAACCCAAGTTATAGATGCAAATAGGATGATAGGAAAGACAAAGAAGGGGTAAATGATGATGAGAGTACAAGACGGGGCTGGAGAACACTGCTTAATTCACTGTCTTTTATTGTCCAAATAGGCTAAGGCTTCTGCACTACTGTGTCTTCTTCAGAGTCAAAGTGGACAAAGAAGACATAAGGCGAATACATCAGTCATTTTTATTGTTTTTATTTCATTTACGTATTGCACCTTCTCCCCTGCTGTTGTTTCCTGGTACTGAACTGTGTTACCAAATGTTTCCCAGAGGTCAAATTGTCATCAGTCCAAAATCACATTCTTGTCAGTTTTACAAATAAAGCTTTCTGTAGATCGTTTTTTGTTGTTGTTGAGACTTTTATTGTGAAACACCAGCTTCCACCGGGACCATCCTGATTTCAAATGTTTGTAAAGGTGAGTCACTGTTGTTCTGTCAGTGAAACCGGAAGTGGCACAACGCGAAGAGACACTACTTGACCTGTCACGAAAGTTTCCACGCGAACTAACCAACTTGTAGCGATGCAGAGGTGACCCAGACTCCCCAAAACATTGGCGTGTGCACAGCAGCTCTGAAAGTTACCCACCTTTTACGTTCAACTCATCTCTGTGAATCAGCCTTTTCTCACATGAACTTCATCAAACAAACGCAGAACACGCCTCACCGATGCACATCTGCAAGACTCTCCTAGGTTGTCCTTGGCCTGAGTTGTTGAATGTGAAGCAGCATCTGGGCTTGTAAAAACAAGCAGGAAAAAAGCGCCTGTACAAGAAACGGCGCCAGAAACCTTGTGAGGGCATCCATACTGTTTCCGAATGTAAACACAGGTCGCATATGTGACGTAAGAACATATTTTGTCCGAGACATTGACGTTTCGAAACGCAAAACTCCGGTTACTGATGTCCACATACAGACACATAAACGGAGAATTCACAAATCTTCACTTTGGTTGGAGGTTTTTAAAAGAATCATTTTTAATGTCGTAAATCTGCGTTTTCGTGTGGATGACAAACAAATCATAGAAAAATATCTTGGTTCTGTGAGATACCCGGCTACGTGTGGACAAGGCCTTAGTCTCCACTCTAATTCATCCCAAAGGTGTTCTATCAGGTTGAGGTCAGGACTCTGTGCAGGCCAGTCAAGGTCCTCCACACCAAACTGGCTCATCCATGTCTTTATTGACCTTTGTGCACTGGTGGGCAGTCATGTTGGAACAGGAAGAGGCCATCCCCAAACTGTTCCCACAAAGTTGGGAGCATGAAATTGTCCAAAATCTCTTGGTCTGCTGAAGCATTAAGAGTTCCTTTCACTGGAACTAAGGGGCCAAACCCAACCCCTGAAAAACACCCCACACTATAACCCTCCCTCCACCAAACTTTACACTTGACACAATGCAGTCAGACAAGTACCGTTCTCCTGGCAACATCCAAACCCAGACTGGTCCATCAGATTGCTTGATAGAGAGTGTGATTGGTCTCCTTAGAGAACATGTCTCCACTGCTGTAGAGTCCAGTGGCAGTGTGCTTTACACCACTGCATTTGACGCTTTGCATTGCACTTGGTGATGTAAGGCTTGGATGCAGCTCCTCAGCCATGGAAACCCATTCCTGACTGATATTAGGAATTTACTGAACAAAACAGTTTGTGTAAGGATTATGCAGGTAGAAAACAATGTTTTTTAAGGGTCGCTGATTCTGTTTCCACTCGCACTATGTAGGGGGCAAAATGAACCTGCAGACAGTGACCCCGAGAAGTTCATAGTCTTTAATCAGTCATAGAAAGGATGAAAACATGAACAGTCGAAGATTTATGTGGTTTAAACTGCGGCCTGGAAGATTATGCTTCACTAAATGTGCCACAAGAAAATAATCACACAGGGATGTGTGTTTAACAGAGGCCTGGTATTCACAAATTAAGAGACACTCTACAGCTGCGAGTGTGACTGCAGGTAAATGAACAAACTGTGATGGAGTGGGAGGATGGAGTAAAGGGCAGCAGTCAGCAGGGCATGATGATCTGTCTGCCATCATCTTTTCAGGTCTCAATGATGTGAACTTGTTCTGTCATTTTCTTTCTCTCAGGTGCTTGTTGGTTATTACTGAAGCCACTAGATGGCGATGTAAACATCTAAATAAAGTGTGTGAGGAACTGATACTGACTGTGTAACAGTGAATTTTAGGGACACCACTTTACTGTCCATTTGAACATTATATTTCTTCATATCTTACAAATTTTGTTTTTGTTTTCTTTTTAGCACAACATAATTGAAAATATGTATTGACAAAATGGTCAAAATACAAATCAGCTAAGTACAAGACTGTTCTGTCAAATTGTGTAAATGGATAGTTGAATGTTTTGACTATTAAAGAAGTGTGATTACTGTCTTCACACTTCAACACAAAGTTGTTTGTATAAAAACATATATGAAAAGATCTGTGGCTCACCCAAGACCAACTGTTGAACCTCAAACAAGAAAGCCAAGCTGACACAGACGTGTTGAACATGGTGAAGAACAGACTGAAGCAAGTCCACAACTTAGTACTGCACTGCCAGGCAGAGCACTACAACCAAGACGAACTGCATCACTGATCTAAAGCCAGATGCCTGGTGCTGAAACAGAAGCTGACCAGTGCAAAAACTGGCCCCAAACATCAACACTTCACACCCACTTTTAATCCCCCGTCAGGGGACCATGACATCCACCTTTATCTACGGGACACTGACTTTCACCAACAAAAGCTGGACCAGGCAACTAGCCACGATGTTCTTTTAATCATGATAACTTCCTGCCCTGAGGTCCACAGCTTCCTCGACTGCCAGCTGGACAAGGTCAAGGCCAACTTCAAGCTGCTCCGTTGAACACTGTCAAAGAGCATGGTCTGATTGTCGCACTGAACATCAAGCAGGGCACAAAGAAACCCTTTAACACAACAGTTGCAAACCCTAGTTCGGACCCAGAAATTACCCAAAGATGGAAGACGACAAGGACTTTAAGACAACTTCAAGACAATGAGCAATCAAGTTTTTAACAAGAACACTGGAGAAACCGACATTACTCTGAAAGACTGAAGCCCAAGCATCAATGAGACCCCAACAAGGGCTTCAAGGATGATCAACCATAAAAAACTGTTGTTTCTTTTTGTTGTTGTTGTAAGGATTAACATCCTATACTCAGATTGAAATCAACCACACCTCACACTAGGTAGACAAGGTGTATAGGCACATAGAGCTAAAATCCTTAGCAAAACTTTACTCTTACGTAAAGTCAAACAGCAAGTGAATACCGAACTGGTTTCATTAAAATTAAAACAAGCTCTGAGGGCGATTGCCTAAAATCACCTAAAAAAGAGGGGAATTGTAGCGTAATAAGGGGCAAAACATCAGCTTATTGCCGGGCACTTTCCACAGCTGTACATTTGGTAAGAGACCATTTCAGAAGACAGCGAAACCAAAAATTTCACCCAAATTTAACATGCAAGTCAGATGTTTACTCATTCACACTGCCTTCTTCAGCTGTGCTCAGTACAGTGTTGATATTCTGCTTTGTCCTTTTGTTTTACTTGCTACAAACCTTTTTGAAACATTTGTATTATGTGGATGTGAGATGAGAGTCAGATCGACTGATGATAAAGGAGTCATGTTCAGCTTCTCGGCCACCTACAGGGCTGATGGGAGCGGGGAAATCCACCTGGACAGAGACCCCTCACTCAATGGAATTATGTTGGGGTTGAACCCATGGACCCAAAGTCCAGGTGCACAGACTGGTGTTCCAAAGCACTGAGTGAAGGGTATTACCATGTTTCTGCTGCCAGCATGATCTGGTGGTGAAGTCACTTTCTGCTCCGACATCAATCGTAACAAAGTCCACAAAACAGCAAGACAATCCATACAGTTCATCTGTGATACTCAGATGAACTGTATGAATTGTCTCGCTGTAAGAAAAGGTTGACTTCAAATGTTTGCAAAGTTGGGTCTCTGTCATTCTGTCAGTGGATCAGTTTTGAAATTCACCAGTCATCGTTGCTGCGAAGGTAAGTCTTGTGTTTAACATTAATTACAGGCAGCACAGACTGTATACAGAATAGACAAATATATCATATATACACACATGAATGAAAACTTGTTCCACTCAGACTGTCATGCCCTCCACCTCCACCACAGGAGCGCTGCCACCTGTGCAGAGGCAGCTGCATGTGGTCCACGTTTGAGTCTCTGACTCACTCCATAACAGTGTGGTCCGGCCAACATGAGTTTAGCGGACGGCAGAGCCGGCGCTGACATGGCGTCATCAGCTGAGATTAGTCACCATGCTCGAGCTAATCTGGGCACTCGTTTAGATCAACATGAGGAATTATTACAAAGTTTGGTTAAAAGTAACAACATTCTGCTACAAGTTTCCCAGTTAGTTGGATTAGGTTCATTTTTGTTGTTTGTTATATATAGTAGCGTTAGTTCTTTTATCCGACAACTCAGTAGAGAAAAGATGTATTACCTTGTTGATATGTTTCGACCGCTTCTGCTGTCTTCATCAGAATGTCATCCGACGTTTGGTGACGTGTCCTTTTTATCACGTGACCGGCTTGACAGATCTGTCAGAATCTGTCAAACCGGCCACGCCCCCCGCCGGCCGGAAGATGGGACACGTCATCCCCATGTGCCCATGTGCCCAGCAAAAGGACCGGCTCACCCGTAACAGGGGGAATATTGGTGAGCTGAACAGCTATCCCTGACAGACTTCAAATTCCTGCCTCCTTGCGTGTCCAGGCCCAGGCCACACTCGTCACTGTCCTTGTCGACTCTGGAGCGGAGGGAAATCTTATGGACAGTAACCGAGCTCAGCAAATGCAGATTCTGTTGGTTCCTCTAGCTGTCACCCTGGAGGCCCGGGCCCCGAACAAACTCCATCTCACGCGGGTCGACAAGAGGACGATTCCTGTCTACCTGGCCGGCAACCACCAAGAATCCATCACTTTCCATGTCATCGACCATTCCAACCCGCCAGTAGTTCTAGGTTACCCCTGGCTGCAGAAACAAAACCTACACATCGACTGGAAGAAGGAGGAAGTTGTGTCTTGGAGGTGTGGTTGCCATGCTCTCTGTCTCCATTCAGCCCTGACCCCTGCTGCTCAAGGATTGTCTCCTCCACCTGAAACCATCAACCTCTTTCAAGTTCTTCTGGAGTAACATGACCTGGCCCCTATATTTAGAAAGGACCATGCTCTTTCCCTGCCACCACATCAACCCTATGACTGCACAATAGACCTGCTCGCTGGGTCGTCACTCTCCAGCAGCTACCTCTACAACGTCTCCAAGCCGGAGCACACTGCCATGGACAGTTACATCTGGGATTCCCTGGCTGCGGGAATCATCAGACCCTCATCATCACTGCTGGGCGCAGGATCTTTCCTTGTGAACAAGAAGGACGGATCAATATGCCCCTGCATCGACTTCTGTGAACGACATCACTGTTAAGAACTGTTACCCATTACCCTTGATCAACTCTGCCTTCACCCCCCTACACAGCGCTACTTTCAGCGTGTCAGCTCGAAGGTCGAGTTTGGTGAAGACACCCTGACCCAGGGATGTCAAACTCCAGTCCTCGAGGGACATTATCCTAAATGTTTTAGATGTTTCCCTCTTCTGACACACTTTCCTTTACCTTCACATGATCAGGATCGTTATCAGCCTTCTGCAGAGCTTGATGATGAGCTGGTCATTGGAATCAGGTGTGTTGGAAGAAGGAAACGTCTAAAACATGCTGGATAGTGGCCCTTGAGGACCGGAGTTTGACACCCCTGCCCTGACCGATAGACCAGGGGCCTCATTTATCAAGCGTGCGTACGCACAGATGTGTGCGTAATGAGTGCGTACGAGCATTTCCACGCAAAGTATGGGATTTATCAACTTGTACTTGTGCGTAGAAACATGCGCAAATTTAAGCACAACTCTGACCATGCGTACACACAAAACCTAGTGGTAGAACAGTGAAACTACAAACAGAATGCACTTAGAGAATCAAAGTGTTCAATAGCAAGCTGAAACTAAACAAGAATTTCACGCCATCGCCAGATTCCCAAACATAAATGAAGCCATAGGTTGCAGCCGCATCTCAGTCAAAGCACCATCACACAATGAATTCAGATCCATGAACATGAAAGGATTTCATTCAATCAATACAAAAATAATTTCTGATCCACATCTGTCTCTGTTAAACGTTGTTGCCCGGTGGCCTGGACGAACACACGACTTATTAATTCTGCAGAACGACTTAGTGGGTGTTTACCTTTACCTCCAAGCAGGAGCTGTTGAGGATGGCTGGCTAATTTGTGAGTGTTAGAGCATTTCAGAATTATTTTCTGGGCTTCGTATGGTTTATTGTAACATCTCCATAGGAGATCGGGTAAATCCACTGAAGCAGTGGCTAATGACCCCGCCTGTCCCACCCTCTAATGTCGCTGCCATTCAAACGAGAGGATCATACAGAGATTTTAGGTAAATCTGCATGTTTCAGATTCAGAGTGTGTGTGGGAAAATAATCTCATCATTCAACATTTTTAAAGTTTATTTATTTAACATTTGCGATGGGCATGCAGCAATCTGTGCCAGTGACTCGTTGATTTGCAGTAAAGTATTGGCGATGTTGGTCAGCTGATCGCTTATTTCATTTATGGATTTGGTGGTGTCGTGTTGATTCTACAGCACTGCCACCGTCAGCACCCTCGGAATAATGCCACATAGTGCCGTGTCCCCGATGACGCTGGCAATACGGGCGTCCATGGGTCCTCTCAGCCTTGAAGGACTGGCCCCAACCTGAAACATGCAAACAACTGCAAAGGTTCCTGGGGTTCGCCAATTTCTACCGCAGGTTCATCTGCTCGTTCATCCGCTACAGTCGGGTCACTGCACCTCTGACTGCCCTGACCTCCACTACCAGACCTCAGCAGCGTCCAATGCATTCCAGGATCTCAAGCAGCATTTCGTGTCTGCACCCATCCTCATCCAGCCTGACCCAAGCATCCGATTCATCATGCAGGTGGACAACGGGCTAGAGGCTGTTCTTTCTCAATGTGCACCCTCCAACAACAAGTCTCCTGGTGCCTGTCCCCAGCCCAGCGCAACTATGACATCGGCAACCAGGAGCTATTGGCGGTGAAACTAGCACTGGAGGATTGGAGACATTGGTTGGAGGGGGCAGAGCAACCATTCCTAGTCTGGACTGACCACAAGAACTTGGAGAATGTCAAGCCCGCCCAGATGTGGAACTCTCGCCAAGCCTGCTGAACCCTATTAATCAACAGATTCCACTTCACCCTGACCTATAGACAGGGTTCCATTAACATCAAGACAGATGCACTCTCTACACAGTTTGCCGGAGAGGACGCCTAAAGGGAAGCTGTTGCCATCATGTCTAAGACTGCCTGGTGGCTTCCCTCACCTGGGAGTGGAAGCCCAACTCCGTCAAGCCCAGTTCCAGCAACCCGATCCAGGTAACAGCCCTCTCAACTCCTTGTTTGTGCCTGACTCTGCCCATGCCCACGTCCTGCAGTGGACCAAATTCTGATGAGCTACCATGGACCGAGATACCCGGGAGTTCATCGCTGCTTGTGCAGTCTGTGCCCGAAATAAAACGTCGACCCACCCCAGCTCCGGCCTCCGGACAGACTGCATTTTCATTCAAAGCACAATGATGTTACTGGAAAATAATTTGTTCAAAAAGTGTTAGGATTTGTTAGAAATGCTACAAATTTGTTGATTAGTACTAATGTAACAGGATTCATTTTAAAATGTGAAAGAGTTGGAGATTTTTTTAATCAAACATAACTAATCATTTTTACAAACACTGGACAGACTTCCTGAATTGTTCAGAAATGTTAAAAAGGGAGTGGTTAATACAAGCAAAGCATGATTTGAAGAAACGACGGCTAATGATTTCATTAAAAAATGTTAGAAGCGATAATTTGTACAAAAATATAGCAGGTGTGATTCTGAAAAAAATGCTACAGATGTACTTATTCATAAAAAAAACTGTCAAAGTCATTTACAGAAATTTCTGATTTTCAAATGTTGGAACAGATCATCAGAAATAAATAATGTTGCTCGTTTACATACATATATATCTGTGTTCTCTACCACTGTTGTTGTGGAAACCATTGTTAATAATTACTGCAAGGAAAAAATTAACAAACGTGATCAGACAGCGTCTTTACACATTATTGCTATTGCTGTTATTAAAAGGTGATCTGCGCAAGTTTGTTATTCACAAAGTTTGCATCAAATAAGTAGCCCTTCCTACGACTCAGTACCCTTGAAGTAGCTCTCAGTTTCAAAAAGGTTGGTGACCTCTGCGCTAGACACATCCTGTCAGGTTGCCACTGGCAGCATGTTAGTGTGATAGTGGCCATGAAACTCTTCAAAAGGCTAACTGGTATTAGAAATTTACTGGACGAAACAGTTTGCGTAAGGTTTATACAGGTAGAACACGATGTTTCTTTAGGGGTCATTGATTCTGTGTCCACTCGCACTATGTAGGGGGCAAAATTAACCTGCGGACAGTGACCCTGAGAAGCTCATAGCCGTTGATCAGTCATAGAAAGGATGAAAACATGAACGGCTAAAGATTTATGTGGTTTAGAACAGAAGTACTTTATTAATCCCCGAGGGGAAATTTGGCAAACAGAGGCCTGGGAGAATAATTGAGAGACACTCCACAGCTGTGAGTGTGACTGCAGATGAATCAACAAACTGTGATGGAGTGGGAGGATGGAGTAAAGGGCAGCAGTCAGCTGGGTGTGGTGATCTGCTGCTGATCATGTTATAAGGCTGCACAACATTGTGGATTTCATGCATCTGTGTGCATTCAGGCTCAACAAGTTCCCCTGAATCCCGTCAAGGAGGAGACAGTACTTCAGGAAACAAACAAGGTCTGATAAAATCACTGTTAGAAAATAGCAAGAAAAATAAGAAAGCTGTAACATTAATAACTGCTGGTGATGAGCTGTACTTTAATGCACAGTATGTAAATATCACTTTAACAACTGACGTTGGTTGTCTTCACACTGTCAATATTGTACTATTGACAAGCTGTATAACATTGTTTTAGTAAGTGATCTGTTTCAGCCTTACAATTTTAATACAGTTGACTTCAAAGACAAAAAAACATGTGCATAAACAGAAGAATTGTGCTTGTGTTGGATTTTAAAATCAGAAATGTAGGCCTGCAGTTCAAAAATATAAATATAATTGAGTGTGAATGATACAAACTGTGTTCTCTGCATCCAAAGATATTTGGTCTGTAGCTATTTTTATGCTGTAAGAGCGTCTGAACACAGAGATCAGCACAGTGAAAGTGGTCATTGCAGGAATAAGCAGGTGATTTAGCCTTAAAATGGCATTCCAGCTAAGATACAAATATATGACATTTTCAAAATTAAGGAAGAATATTTTACAGAACTTAGTTTGACTCCCAAACGTTAAACATTAGTATCGTGCTGCTGTGACAAAGTGCCCTTTTTCTCTGGAACAGATGAACATGTTTCATTTGGTCTAAACTTTAAAGTTGTAAAGAAAGTGCTTGTTTGTTTTTTTCTTTCTGGAGAGTTGTCCTCTCAAGTCAGACTGATGCTGCTGCCGTGTGGCAGGTGTTTGTTTGAGGATCCTGTTTAGGTCACAAAGGTACAGCTGACTTGCTCCAGATGTTGCTCTGTTTCGAGTTTTTCCAAGAAGTGTCTCCGCTCCACCTGTACATTTTCTAACAGATTCTCAGCGGAAGAAACACGTTTTCAAACCTGTTGATCTCTAAGTTACTTAATGAAGCCGTGTAGTAAATGAACACTGCTTCTATTGCAGCTAACAGAACACAGATTTGACAATGATTAGTCTGTTGTTCTACCAGCTTCCCCTCTTTTATCTCATGTGTCATTTGTAGAAACAGCGGTTATTATTGTAGTAAATGGTAAATGGGTAACAGGCTAATCACTTGTAGAATATGTCTTCTGTTAGCTGCAGTACCAGCAGCATTAAATGGTTTTGGCAGCAAATCAGGACCAAACATAAGAAACATATTTATGCATTTTATGCGTCACCAACTGAATACATGTAGGTGGCCACGAAATTTGGTACGCATGTACAGTAGCCAAAGACAAAAACATTCCTACTTTTGAAATTTCAAAAATGCTCCACGGTGCCCCCGAGAAAACGTAGTGTGCAGGACTTGGAATTTAACGAACTCCTCTCAGGACTTTTGTCCCATCCATCCATCCATCCATCCATCCATTATCTTCCGCTTATCCGGGGCCGGGTCGCGGAGGCAGCAGTCTAAGCAGAGAGGCCCAGACTTCCCTCGCCCCAGACACCTCCTCCAGTTCTTCCGGTGGGACCCCGAGGTGTTCCCAGGCCAGCCGAGACACATAGTCCCTCCAGCGTGTCCTAGGTCTACCCCGAGGCCTCCTCCCCGTGGGACATGCCCGGAACACCTCCCCAGGGAGGCGTCCCAAAGGCATCCGGAACAGATGTCCAAGCCACAACTGACCCCTCTCGATGTGGAGAAGTAGCGGCTCTACTCCGAGCTCCTCCCTGGTGACTGAGCTCCTCACCCGATCTCGAAGGGTGCGCCCAGCCACCCTACGGAGGAAACTCATTTCAGCCACTTGTAGCCGGGACTTCGTTCTTTCGGTCATGACCCAAAGCTCATGACCATAGGTGAGAGTAGGAACGTAGATTGACCGGTAAATACAGAGCCTCGCCTTTTGGCTTAGCTCCTTCTTCACCACGACGGACCGGTACAGCGACCACATGACTGCGGACGCTGCGCCGATCTGTCTGTCAATCTCACGCTCCATCCTCCCCTCACTCGTGAACAAGACCCTGAGATACTTAAACTCCTCCACTTGGGGTAGGATCTCTCCACCGACCCGGAGAGGGCAAACCACCTTTTTCCGGTCGAGAACCATGGACACATCCTGTCAGGTTGCCACTGGCAGCATGTTAGTGTGATAGTGGCCATGAAACTCTTCAAAAGGCTAACTGGTATTAGAAATTCCGAATACGGAGGAAACTCATTTCAGCCACTTGTAGCCGGGACCTCGTTCCTTCGGTCATGACCCAAAGCTCATGACCATAGGTGAGAGTAGGAACGTAGATTGACCGGTAAATACAGAGCCTCGCCTTTTGGCTTAGCTCCTTCTTCACCACGACGGACCGGTACAGCGACCACATGACTGCGGACGCTGCGCCGATCCGTCTGTCAATCTCACGCTCCATCCTCCCCTCACTCGTGAACAAGACCCCGAGATACTTAAACTCCTCCACTTGTGGTAGGATCTCTCCACCGACCCGGAGAGGGCAAACCACCTTTTTCCGGTCGAGAACCATGGCCTCGGATTTGGAGGTGCTAATCCTCATCCCAGTCGCTTCATCCCAGACTTTTGTCCCATCTTCACCAAATTCACTGTGTGGCATCTAGACCCCTCCAGGATGAAAAGTTTTTAAAATCTCGTGGCTGCGTCACACGGTGTGGGCGTGGCAAGGCGGCCATTTTGAGCCTGTGACCATGAACTGTCAAATGCTCATTACTTGACTGTACATGATCAGATGTAAATGAAACATGATATGCTTGATGACAGGCGATCCCTCATCATAGCGATCAGTGTCAAACACTGAACGCTGCCCTTGCATTGCAATGTAAGGGCCCTATTGTTCCTGCTTTGTTTCTTTCTTTGTTTCTTTGTTTTTTTCTTCCTTTTTTACAACTCTTTGAACCCCAATTTGACCCCCTAAACATGCTCAAAAACTCCCCAAATTTGGCACACACATCAGGACTGGCAAAAAATTTGATATTTGGGGGAATAACACATATGAATGGCAAAATGACTCAATAGCGCCACCATGAAAATTGGGCTTTAGTGGAGTTAAGGCGGCTAGTTTGATGTACATCTATTAAATTTGGTACACAGGTGCAGTAGCCCAAGGCAAAAACATTCCTGCTTTTGAAATTTCAAAAAAGCTCCATTGCGCCCCCGAGAAGACGTAGTGCGCAGGCATTGGAATTTAACGAACTCCTCTCAGGATTTTTGTCCGATCTTCACCAAATTCGCTGTGTGGCATCTCGATCCATCCAGGATGAAAAGTTTTTAAAATCTCGTGGCTGCGTCACACGGTGTGGGCATGCCAGGGTGGCCATTTTAGACAAATTCGCCATGTGGAACGAAATGGGTTTTGGAGGTGAAGGGATCCACATAAAATCACCAAATCCACACAAATGCACACAAATCTCAAAAGCTAATGTTTGATATACAATTCAGGAATGGGTGTGGTCAAACGGCTCCACAGCGCCCCCTACAAATATTGAAATACTCATATAAAATCACAGTTTTATCCTACAAAAAATCCGTTCCACAGCGCCCTCTGCAGAAGTTTGTGTGGAGGCATTGGAATTTAACAGGCTCCTCGCAGGATTTTTACACGATCTTCACCAAATTCACTGTGTGGTATCTAGACCCCTCCAGGATGAAAAGTTATTAAAATCTTGTGGCTGCATCACACGGTGTGGGCGTGGCAAGCCGGCCATTTTGAACAAATTTGCCATTTGGAACGAAATGGGTTTTGGAGGTGAAGGGATCCACGTAATATCACCAAATCCACACAAATCCTCATTAAACCTCAAACTCCTCAAACTCTAACGTTTGATGTACCATTCAGAAATGGGTGTGGTCAAACGGCTCCACAGCGCCCAATTTTCATGGTGGTGCTATTGAGCCATTTTGCCATTCATATGTGCTATTCCCCCAAAATATCATTTTTTTTGCCAGTCCTGATGTTTGTGCCAAATTTGGGGAGTTTTGCAGCATGTTTAGGGGGTCAAATTAGGGCTAAAAGTGGAAAAAAGAAAGAAAGAAAGAAACATAGCAGGAACAATAGGGTCCTCGCACTGTAGTGCAGGACAGCGTTCAGTGTTTCACACTGACCACTTTTCCTTGCACTTTCGTGCTCGGGCCCTAATAAAGAAAGAAACAAAGCAGGAACAATAGGGCCTTTGCACTTCAGTGCAAAGGCAGCGTTCAGTGTTTCACACTGATCGCTGCCCTTTGCCCTTTTGTGCTCGGATCCTAACGAGTTCATTGAAGGTCCGAGAGTTGGTCAGAAGCAAAATGCACTTTTTTTCTTTTACAGTAACCGCGCAAATTCTCAATTTATAGGAAAACAGCAGGAGTCCAAGCAGAGATGTCCTCCCAAGTCAGACTGAGGCTGCTGCCCAGTGCCAGGTGTTTGTTTGATGAGCCTGTCCAGGTGAAGGTGACCGGACTGAGGTCGAAGCAGCTGGTCACCATGAGAGCCAGAACGACTGATGAGAAAGGAGTGATGTTCAGCTCCTCGGCCACCTACGGGGCTGATGGGAGCGGGGAGATCCACCTGGACAGAGACCCCTCACTCAGTGGGAGTTATGTTGGGGTTGAACCCATGGGTCTGCTGTGGTCCATGAAGGCAAATGCTTTGCACAAAATATTTGAAAAGACAAATTCGTTGATCCCCAGTGTGGTGAAATTGTCAGTGCATGAGGAGGACGACCACAGGATGCTGGCAGATGTGACCAATGAGCGGTTTCTGATTGGAAATGGGGTCAGCAGGGTCCCCATCAAAGAGGGAAATATTTGTGGAGTCCTGTTTACTCCCCCAGGTTAGTGGCTCTCTGCTTTCTTTCTTCTTTCTATTTCAGTTAAAACCAATTGGTTTACAAGAATCTTTATTCTCTACAATGTCTTGCCCTCTGTACCTGGATCAGTGCTTTTAGGGCCCGAGCATGAAAATGCAAAGGGCCAGCGATCAGTGTGAAACACTGAACGTTGCCTTTGCATTGCAATGCAAGGGCCCTATTGTTCCTGCTTGGTTTCTTTAGGGCCCGAGCATGAAAGCGCAAGGAAAAGTGGTCAGTGTGTAACACTGAACGCTGTCCTGCACTACAGTGAGAGGACCCTATTGTTCCCCTAGTGCATAGGTGTCAAACTCGGTCTCCCGGGCCAAATTTGGCCCGCAGTGTAATTATATTTGGCCCGCGAGGTAATACCAGATGACTACTAAAGCTGGCCCGCCGGTATTATACAGTGGATGTATCGCTAATACTACAAATCCCAGAATGCTCTGCTCTGTTTTGGTGCATCAATCAGGACAGGACCCATAAACACTCTCTCCTCTGTTGACAGTAGTCATAGCAACCGCACGCTACTACTGACCCAACCACCCCCACCCCCACCCCTCCGCCTGGCTGAGCATCTGCACCAGCAGCACGCCAGGACACTGCTACTGTGCCACGACCAGCAGGAGATATCCACGCTAATGCCGTCGGACTCCGACGAACACACTTCCCCTTCGCCCTTGCCCTCACCCTGCCCTCGCCCTCGCCCTCGCCGCCACCCCCGGCCACCGCGGCCGCAAGACCCAAATATTCGGATATTTGTCAGTAACTGGACCAGAATATCCGGAGCTCACCTATTGCTATTCAGACCAGCCCCGTCTAGTATGTGGAGCCAACGTGGCGATAACCACGGAGTACAACATTAGACGACACTATGAAACACCAGGACAAGTACAAGGACCTGGACATGACTCAAAGGCGCCAGAAAGTAGATGAAAAGAAGTTTGGTTTCACAACAGACTATGTTCAAAAAGCCATATCACAAAGTGAAACTGCTGTAAAGGCTCGTTCTATTGATATATATATATATATGTGTGTTGTGTGTGTGTGTGTGTGTGTATATATATATATATATATATATATATATACACACACACACACACAACACACACATATATATATATATATATATATATATATATATATATATACATACACACACACACACACACACATATGTCTGTATATACATATACACACGCATATATGTGTGTATACACACACACACACATATATATATATATATATCAATGTTGGCCCCTGACTTTGTCCAGGTTTTCAAATTTGGCCCACTGTGTGTTTGAGTTTGACACCTCTGCCCTAGTGTTTCTTTCTTTCTTTCTTTGGCGGTTTCTTTTTCTTATAACTCTTTGAACCCCAATTTGACCTCCTAAACATGCTCAAAAACTCCCCAAATTTGGCACACACATCAGGACTGGCAAAAAATTTGATATTTGGAGGGAATTACATCTATGAATGGCAAAATGACTGAATAGCGCCACTTTGAAAATTGGACTTTAGTGGAGTTAATACAGCTAGTTTGACGTACAGCTATGAAATTTGGTACACAGGTTCAGTAACCCGAGACAAAAACATTCCTGCTTTTGAAATTTCAAAAAAGCTCCACGGCGCCCCCTAGAAGACGCTGTGCACGCCGCATTGGAATTTAACGAACTCCTCCCAGGATTTTAGCCCAATCTTTGCCAAATTCAGTGTGTGGCATCTAGACCCCTCCAGAATGAAAAGTTATTAAAATCTTGTGGCTGTGTCACACGGTGTTGGCGTGGCAAGGCGGCCATTTTGAGCAAATTCACCATGTGGAATGAAATGGAATTTGGCGGTGAAGGCATTTATGTAATATCACCAAATCCACACAAATCCTCACAAATCTCAAAAATTAATGTTTGTCAGAAAGAAACTCAGAGAGAAGATGCTGGTATGAGTCCCCTGTTGCGAGTATGTTAGTGAGAAGCGGCCCTGCCCTCCCCAGGGTACATAGGTAGGAATCAAAAGACACAGCGTCAATCAAACCCCTGTTAGATACATCCACTGACAGTCCGTAAGCACATAAAAAATCTGCGCCTAGGATTGGCACTGAAACTGATCATCCTGGTATCAAACCACAGGTAAAAATGAGACCTTTCATATGCTTAAACTTGTTTTGAGCGACCACTTGTCCCACACATTGTTGTGACCTTAAAACATTAACTCAAAACTGGAACTTTTTTGTCTTTTTTCCTTGTGAAATATCACTAAATGTAACACATTCATGTATGTTTTTTCCTTTCTATGTGTTTCCTCTGTTTGTTTGTCTGCAGGTTTTACGTGCTTTTTCATGTCCTTCCAGTTTATTTTAAATTGTCTTTTCCTGTGTGTCACTTGTATTTTTACTTCTGTCTTCACGTGAGCTCACATAAAAAACAAAACAAAAAAAAAACACCAAAAGATTACAAACATAGGTAGGACTTGAAATAACCCACTACTGATATTAACTTGTGTGTAATATTCTAGGTGAAGGTCCGTTTCCTGCTGTGTTGGATCTGAGCAGCGAAAGATCTGAGAAAAGAGCCTGTCTGCTGGCCAACAAAGGATTTGTGGTTTTCAGCGCAACTGTGTTCAGTGGCAAACAGTGGAAAGTCGAAGCGATCCATCTGGACCATCTCGAAGAAGCAGTTGATTTCTTAAAACGACAATCTAAAGTGAGCTTCCTACCATTATGTATCCTCTTGTTTAACTGGATCTCCATAGAGACAAAAACACATCCATTCTGAAGTACACAGGCATTAAAGATAGCTCTTTTACTTTTGATTGACTTTACTGATTTGCATGGTTTGGTTTTCTTTACAGGTGGGCAGTAAAGGAATTGGTGTAATATCGAGATCAAAGGGAGGAGATATTGCACTTTCACTTGCTGCTTATGTGCCAGGTGTTGAAGCCGTAGTGTGTATCAATGGCTGCAACGCCAGTGCAGCTTTTCCTCTCTACTACAAGAAACACCAGATCCTCTCAGCATTAAACTTCGACTTCAAGAGGATTATTCCCACTGAGTCAGGGGCCTTCAATGGCGAGTATGTTCTTGACAATCCCCTGGCAGAGGAGAACAAGGACAGCCTGGTCCCCATTGAACAAGCCAAGGGACATTTTCTCTTTGTGGCCTCAGAGGACGACCTCCACTGGGACAGCAAGGCTTTCATGGACCAGATGGTGGAGAGACTGAGGCATCATGGGAAGGACAACTTTGAGAGTGTGTCTTACCCTGGAGCTGGACACGTACTGGAGCCACCTTATGGACCCTACTGCCCCTCCAGCTTCCACAGAATTGCAGGTGTGCCGGTCCTGTGGGGTGGTGAGGCCAGGGCCCATGCAGCAGCCGAAGCCCATCTGTGGCAAAAGGTCCAGGAGTTCTTCAGAACTCACCTGAGCTGTGAGGCTGCACAGTTAAAAACCAAGTTATAAGCTGACCAGGTAACAAATAACAAAACCATGACATCATGGCTGACACTTAACCTACAATAATTGTGTGTTATGGTATGCGTCCACAGGATCTGTCACTAATGGTTACCATTCACTGTCCATGTAAGATGCCCTGCATTGCATTTTGGTAGTGTTGTGTGGGATTTCGAGCGACAGGGCGTCGCATTGTCCACTGGCCGCCTGCACCTCATTTGCATGAAGTTGAGGTCTCAGCTACTTTATTCTAATTAGGCAAGTCGAGCAGAGGTCCATCACCTCATGAAACTTTCGTAAAACATCTAAACTAGACATTCTCAAACTAAAATGAGGACAGATTCAGCAACAGCATAGCTGATTTTGCACCTTAAGTGTTTTCTGAAATAGTTTTCGCTAAACTGTTTTCACAATAAAAGAGAGTCTGTGAGCAAGCCGCCATGTTGGTCCAATGTGTTGACAGAACTAGTTTCTAGTGAAGGTAAGCGCCTGTCATTACACCATCTAGTGGCCTGCAAGTAACACACCTATCCACAGTGTGATATTGGGAAGCAGCGCATTGGCTCACATGTAAAAACGCCCCTGTGGACACGTACCTCTCAGATAAATGTTTTGTAGTAGGGCTGGGCACTAAATTGATTTTATCGATTAATTCAAATTTGTACTTCATGTCGATTTGTTTCAGTGAAAATCAATTTTCTCATCAAAATCCGCCATCGACACCTGCCTGCTGGGCTCCCGTAGTTCAGAGAGCAGAAAGTGCGTGCCCCCCTCCCCCCCACGCTTCATACACAAACAGCGGTGCAGATCTCACTCTGAAGAAAGGAAGTGTATCTTTAGTTATTTGGAGTTGGTTCGGGTTTGTGGCATCAGATACAGAACAAACAGCACCTTGCTGCAAAGCATGTTTAAAGACTGTTGCTACCAAAGGTAGCAGTACGACCAATCTACTGCAGCACCTCAAACAGAGGCATGCTGCCAAGTGGCAGAGGTGTTGCTCCCTACGAAACAAACAAGACCGCGGCACCCCAAGCACCGCCACCAAAAAACAACCTACTGTCTTGGAAACACTGACAAACTGTATCCCGTATGAAAAGAAAGGAGCCTGGTGGAAAGCTGTCACGGATGTAGTCGCGATGTACATGTATATTACAAGAGATATGGTGCTCGTATACACCGTGGAAAAGCCGGGGTTTATTCACCTGCTACAAGTTTTGGACCCCAGGTACATGCTACAAGGCCTGTGTGATTTTTGTATGATTTTAGGGAGGGTGTGAAAAAAAATCGATTTAAATCGTGAATCGGGATTCTTCGTGAAAAAATCAAAGGTTTTTTTTTAGGCCATATCGCCCAGACATATTTTGTAGTTATTGATCATTTCCCATATTATAATATTATGACAAACCACAGCCTGGTACAAAAAATTAGGTTTTCACATTTAACAGGGAAAATGTTTAAAACTGTGTGTTTAGCGTTTGTAGTTTCTATTTGTGGTGCAGAGTGTGTTAGATCAAGCTTGCAATAGGTGTAACACGAAAAATAAATGATTAAAATGAAAATCTTTGTCCAAGTCTTGTCATTTTCTCACTCTAACATCAAGAGAATATTAAACATTGCACATAAACCAACAGCAACAACTTAATTTCATTGTAATTTTATCAGCTGCAACTTGATTCACATAAGCTGAAGTGATTTTTCACTATAGGGCATCCGTGTACATCGACAATACCCTGCTAATGTAAGAGTACCTGATTTTTTCTAGTGTCCTGCTATATACCCAACTGTCACAGTTCGCTAATTGTCCACTACTTTGTAAAGATAATTGTTGATTCTGAAGGCCTTCATCTTTAACTTCACATCTGTGCAAAGCTTCTACAGCGTTCTTAATGATTTATCCCTAACAAAGTGATAAAAGAAAAACCTAAAAACCCTGGGACTTATATTTGTTGTTTGTTATGCATTGGAAAGGACACATTTACAGAAGTGGTCAAAATCCTCAGCCAGTTTCCATGCATAATTTCAATGTTACAGTAATACATTTCAGTTCAATACATATCTTTAGATCTTATTTTGTTGTTTGAATCAATACTTTGGCAGGAATAACAACTGAACCTTTCAGAAATAATAAGAAGTCAGAAGGTACCAAGTAAAGGTAAAGCTGGTCAGAGTTCTTCACTATAACAAGCACTGTGAGTCTCCAAAAAGCAGCATGTAATATTTTATTCAATCCTAACCACTCGGTTTAATATACAGTGTATAGTACTGATTGGTTTTTGCAAGAAGTGTCTCCTCTCCGCCTGTACATTTTCTAGCAGATTCTCAGCTGAAGAAACACGTTTTCAAACCTGTTGAGCTCTAAGTTACTCAATGAAGCTGTGTAGTAAATTTAACACTGCTTCTAACAGAACACAGATTTGACAGTTGATTAGTCTGTTGGTATTTATCATCAAGAATATTCAAATATTTGGCTTTGATTAGGCCAAAAACTAACTTCTACATTTCCTTCATTAGGGAACAGTGTCAGACCTAAATGAACTTGTTGTGTATCATGTTTAAATAAATAAAGTTCAGGAGCTCTAATGTGCAGCTGTCACATTAGAAACAAGTGGCTGCATTGAAAGTCACTGAGGGTTGAAATAAATATAATAACTTACAGAATGAACTTTTTCTACCAGCTTTGCTCTCTTGTATCAAGAGTAGAAACAGGTTGTTTTTATGGCTGTAAATGTCTCCCTCCAATAGAACAACTTGTTCCTCTTAAATAAAGGCGACTCCTTATCAGTGCATTTTGCACGGACAAAGTGCCAAGAGGAACATGATCTTGTTTTTGTTCACCTGACTACAGGGCAAAGTCAGAAAGGGTTTTTTCTTTCAGCTCCTCAGCCACTGACAGGGCTGGTGGAAATAGGGAGATCCACCTGGACCCCTCACTCAGTGGGAGTTATGTTGGGGTTGAACCCATGGGTCTACTGTGGTCCATGAAGGTAGACACTTTAAGGACGACGACATGATGCTGGCAGAAGTGATAAACCAGAGGTTTGTGATAGGAGACGGGGTCAGCAGGGGCCCTGTCAAAGAGGGGAACATCCGTGGGGTCCTGTTTACTCCCCCAGGTTTGTCTGTGTCTTAGTCATTCACTTTTGTCGTCATTAGTAGCACAGATTTTCCAGCCCTGTACAACACGATCATAAAATGAAAAATAACTAGGTAGGCACTGAATATAACCACATATGAAAACAATCCAACCTGAAACATACATATAAATCCACACCTTTCTATTTAGAGAGTGGGTAGAATACAATACGGTACAATGAAAAGCTCACGCTACAGTCAGAACTGACTGTGGCTTCGTGGCATGTTTTTCGGCCACGATGACCAGCCGATAAACATCAAGGTGGTTCATCTGGATTATTTTGAAGAAGCAATAGAGCTTCTAAAAAGACAAGATAAGGTGAGTTGATTGAAGAGTAACACACAAATCTGTTGAGTCTTCCATCTCATGGAAACATCTGGTAGTTTGTTTACGTGACACAGCATCTATTTCCATACTGTGGAGTTGCTGAAGATGGAAAAGTTTACGACACAGTGATGAAGAAATGAACTTCCAGTGATTTGTATTGAAAGAACTTTTTGCTCTTTAATTTGGATGTTTCTCCACAGGTGGGCAGTAAAGGACTTGGTGTAATATCCCTTTCAAAAAGTGGCGATATTGCCCTTTCCATTGCCTCCTACCTGCCAGGTGTTGAGGCCACAGTGTGGATCAATGGCTGCAATGCCAATACAGTGATACCCCTCCAAGTCGCACGCAGCAGCTGAAGTCCACATGTGGAAGAAAGTCCTGGAGTTCTTCAAAACTCACCTGAGCTGTGAGGCTGCACAGAACCAACCCAAGTGATAGATGCAAATCGGATGATAGGAAAGACAAAGAAGGGGTAAATGATGATGAGAGTACAAGACGGGGCTGGAGAACACTGCTTAATTCACTATCTCTTTTTGTGCAAACAGGCTAAGGCTTCTACACTACTGTGTCTTCTTCAGAGTCAAAGTGGACAAAGACTCTTCATCCTTTATCAACATTGTAACACTGAAAAAATCTCCGCTGACTGAAAATCGACCAAAATGACGAATAACTGAAGGAAATTACACAATGATAAATAATAAGATGTTGACCTCCGATTATCCGATTATATGATATCTAATGTTTAGACGTATGTCTCAATCTAATGTAACCCAGTAGAATGATATAAGCTACAAATACAGTTAACGGTACAACTGCAACAAATCTAATTTATTGATGAGTTTAATCAGTTCATTGCTACAAATCTAAAGTGGACAGTATAGAGTTCTACTCTAAACGAGCTCTTGGTGTATTATTGTTGAGAAAAAAAAGCTTCATTAAAAATATCACAAGTCTATCTGTCTGCCATCATCTTAATCAGTCTCAACGATGTGAACTCGTTCTGTCATTTTCTTTCTCTCAGGTGCCTGTTGGTTATTACTGAAGCCACTAGATGGCGATGTAAATGTCTAAATAAGTGTGTGAGGAACTGATACTGACTGTGTAACAGTGAATTTTAGGGACACCACTTCACTGTCCATTTGAACATTATATTTATATGTTGATTTTGTTTTCTTTTTAGCACAACATAATTGAAAATGTGTATTGGCAAAAAAGTAAAAATACAAATCAGCTAAGAACAAGACTGTTCTGTCAAATTGTGTAAATGAATAGTTGAATGTTTTGACTATTAAAGAAGTGTGATTACTGTCTTCACACTTCAACACAAAGTTGTTCGTATAAAAACATATATGAAAAGATCTGAGGCTCACCCAAGACCAACTGTTGAACCTCAAACAAGAAAGCCAAGCTGACACGGACGTGTTGAACATGGTGAAGAACAGACTGAAGCAAGTCCACGACTTAGTACTGCACTGCCAGGCAGAGTCACCACCACCAAGACGAACTGCATCACTGATCCAAAGCCAGATGCCTGGTGCTGAAACAGAAGCTGACCAGTGCAAAAACTGGCCCCAAACATCAACACTTGACACCCACCCAGAAATTACCCAAAGATGGAAGACGACAAGGACTTTAAGACAACTTCAAGACAATGAGCCATCAAGTTTTTAACAAGAACACTGGAGAAACCAACATTACTCTGAAAGACTGAAGCCCAAGCATCAATGAGACCCCAACAAGGGCTTCAAGGAAAAAAACTGTTGTTTCTTTTTGTTGTTGTTCTAAGGATTAACATCCCATACTCAGATCGAAATCAACCACACCTCACACTAAGTAGATGAAAATACATACAGCACAGGAATGAAGACAGTACTCACAAGCTCAGGTCTTTGACTTGCGCACAAGGAGAGAACAGACACTACAGCTCTGCAGTATGCATCACTACAGCATTCCAGCCCTCTGCCAGTCTTTGTCCTTGGCTCTTTTTATTTGGTAAACAATCAGTACAAGAGTCGGCATAAGATAAGTGTTACTTACACAATCTTAATTGGTCAGTTCTCTGTGTTCTTTACTGTGAGTACATACAGCTTGGAATGTTTTATGGTGATTCATGGTTGCTGACATGTAGACTTTAAAGTCCTGACAGTCACTCAATGATTACCTAATAAGAATAATTCTTAACATAGGCACAATTCTTCTAACAGTAGACAAGGTGTATAGGCACATCGAGCTAAAGTCCTTAGCAAAACTTTACTTTAATGTAACGTTAAACCGCAAGTGAATACAGAACTGGTTTCATTCAAATTTAAATACACACCCAGGCTACACGACCTACACCGCCCCATGTCTACTCTGATCCCTGTTGTCTATTTTGATTATATAACCCATGTTAGCCTGTCAAAAGTGTTGTGCTTTGTCTTTGGGCAAAAATACAACAGACGTGTTTTTGAACAAAATGCGACAGATGTTCTTATTCATACAAAACTATTAAAGATATTTACAAAAAGTTCTGACTTTCAAATGTTGGAACAGATCATCAGAAATAAATAATGTTGCATGTGTACATATATATCTGTTTCCTACCATCGATGTTGTGGAAATAATTGTTAATAATTACTGTAAGGAAAAACTAACAAACATGACCAGACAGCGTCTTTACACATTATTGCTACTGCTGTTTTTAAAAGGTGATCTGTGCAAGTTTGTTATTCACAAAGTTTGCATCAGACAAGTAGCCCTTCCTACGACTCAGTACCCTTGAAGTAGCTCTCAGTTTCAAAAAGGTTGGTGACCTCTGCGCTAGACACATCCTGTCAGGTTGCCACTGGCAGCATGTTAGTGTGATAGTGGCCAGGAAACTCTTCAAAAGGCTAACTGGTATTAGAAATTTACTGGACGAAACAGTTTGTGTAAGGTTTATACTGGTAGAAAAAAATGTTGTTTTTTAGGGGTCATTGATTCTGTTTCCACTCACACTATCTAGGGGGCAAAATTAACCTGCAGACAGTGACCCTGAGAAGCTTGTTGTCTTTGATCAGTCATAGAAAAGATAAAAACATGAACAGCTAAAGATTTGTGTGGTTTAACACACAATTTGGTAAACAGTGGCTTGGGAGAATAACTGAGAGACACTCACACAGGTGAATCAACAAACCGTGGTGGAGTGGGAGGATGGAGTAAAGGGCAGCAGTCAGCAGGGCATGATGACCTGCTGCTGGTCATGTTTTAAAGGCTGCACAACATTGTAGATTTTATGCATCTGTGTGCATTCAGGCTCAACAACTTCACCTGAATCCCGTCAAGGAGGAGGAGACAGTACTTCAGGAAACAAACAAGGTCTGAAAAAATCACTGTTAGATTATAGCAAGAAAAATAAGAAAGTTGTAGCATTAGTAACTGCTGTTGATGAGCTGTACTGAAAAAAATGTTTTTAATTTGCAGCATGTACAGCGGTGGAAAAAAGTTTTGGGACACCCCATGCACTTGTGAAATATTGCATTAAGAATCACTCTTAGGTTTGCAAGTGCAATTTCTTTTACTACAGTCACAGCCAAAGTACTAAACAAATCCCAAAAAAGCCTCTAAAAACTTAAAATTGATTGGCTCCATAAAAACGCATGAGAAATTCTGATTATTGGGTCATTTTGGTTCCAGTGATCCACTAATGAAGACCGTGTTTTTTATTATAAGACATCATTTTTGTTTCCATGCTTTGTGTCTACATAAAGTCAGCATATTTGAAAGTTCTTCAGAGACCAAAATGGCTAAAACAAGGAACCTAACGCAGGAAACACAGATTCTCAGCCAGGAAGGGTACAGCTGCCGCCAGATAGCCAGGAAGTGCAGATGCAGTCCTTCAGCAGTTGGATACACTCCACAGAAAAACAGACGAACCAACAGTTTGGAAGACAAACCAAGATCTGGGCATCCAAGGGTTTCTTCAGCAAGACATGATTGCATCCTGATCCACGTGTGCAGAGACAACCACCAAATGACATCACAGGAGCTTCAGCAGCAGTGGTCAAAACAAACTGGTGTCCAGTGTTCCACCTGTGCTGTACGTGGCCGACTTTTAGATCATGGCTTAAGGTCCTACAAGGCTGTAAAGAAGCCCCTGATCAATGAGAGGAAGAGGCCAGCCGAGCGTTGTTGGGTCCAAGCACACAAGAACTGGACAGCCAGGAACTGGAAGAAGATTCTGAGGTCAGATGAGTCCAGTTTCCAGCTTTATCTTCCTCCTGCTAATGTGAGGGTAGGCAGAAGGCCAGGCCAAGCATTATCTCTGGCATGTACAGTACCTACTGTCAAGCATGGTGGAGGCAGCATCATGGTTTGGGGATGCATGAGTGCTGCTGGTGTGGGTCATCTCACTGTCTGTGATGGCTCATTGAACTCTGCCAAGTATTGTGCCATTCTCCAAACCCACATGCTCCCCTCTGCACACGCTCTGTTCCATCGAGGTCAAAACTGGATGTTTCAACAAGATAATGCCCCTTGCCACACATCCAGGGCCGGTAGAACGTGGCTGCAGGAGCACAGAATCCAGGTCAATCCCTGGACATGAGCCCCGTTGAAATTCTGTTGTGGATTATCAAAAGGTCTGCTTCAAAGCGTAAACCAAAGAATTTACAAGAATTAAAAGCTGTAATTCAAAAAGAATGAGACAAGATCACCCCTCAACAGTGTGAAAGACTCATGGGAAACATGCCAGCCAGGATTAGAGCTCTGCTGCCAATGGCAGGACAACTAAATATTAACTTGATGATGTGATGGTTTACTTATTTTTTGTTCAGTGTTGAACACATTCTCTGTTATTTGTTGACTTTGACACCAACAATGTTGAGAAATGACATATTGAAACTGTCAAGAATTTAGTTTTGCTAGTTCTTCTTGTAAACAATAAACCAAAAAATATCATTAGTATTTGTTTGTGTTTGTCTTATGCAGCCACACCTTTTGAAACACAAAAACATTTTTCTACAAATATTTCATGATAAAAATTTGAGATTGTGTAAAATTTTAAGGGTGTCTGAAAATTTTTTCCACCACTCTAAATATCACTTTAACAACTGACTAGTTGTCTTCACACTGTCAATATTGTACTGTAGACAAGCTGTCTAACATTAACTGTGTTTTAGTAAGTGATCTGTTTCAGCCTCACAATTTTAACATAGTTGAATTCAAAGACAACAAAAACCATGTGCATAAACAGAAGAATTGTGAATGTGTTTGATTTTAAAATCAAAAACGTAGGCCTGCAGTTAAAAAATATGAATACAAACAAGTGTGAATGATACAAACTGTGTTCTCTGCACCCAAAGATATTTGGTCTGTAGATTTATGTATGCACTAAGAGTGTCTGGACACAGAGATCAGCACAGTGAAAGTGGTCACTGCAGGAATAAGCAGGTGGTTTAGCCTGAAAATAGCATCATGGGAAGGACAACTTTGAGAGTGTGTCTTACCCTGGAGCTGGACACCTACTGGAGCCACCTTATGAACCCTACTGCAAATCCAGCTTTCATTATGCAATTGGCAAACCAGTCCTGTGGGGGGGTGAGGCCAGGACCCACACAGCAGCTGAAGTCCACATGTGGAAAAAGGTCCAGGAGTTTTTCAGAATTCATCTCAGCTGTGAGGCTGCACAGCTAAAAACCAAGTCATAGGTGCAAATAGGCTGACCAAGTAACAAAATCATTACATCATGGCTGCCTTTGAACCTAAAATAACTATATTTTACAGTTGAAAGTTTCATATTACTTGATCATTTACCATTTTCAAAGGTGATGAAGACCTGGCATAAGTGATGAGGGCTTTTACATTTAACAGGGAAATTATTAACATCTATATGGGCATTTGTAGCGCCTCCTGTGGTGTACAGTTAATGAAATTGTGCTTTTGCTTGGGTTTACCATAACAAAGTATTAAAATTAAAAGTTTCCAAAACTTGTTTTTACATTTTGTTAATAAATTCAAACAAATTCAAATACTTACACCAAAAGACATGCATTAATCTGTCTCTCAGCATGGTGTGACTCCTTTAATCTGACTGTGGCACTCAGCCTCAAGCTCAGGGTCACACTGAACATATAATCATTTCTATTTTTCAATAAAAAAATAAATGTAAATTTCACACTGATCGCTGGCCTTTGCCCTTTCGTGCTCGGAAAGGGCATAAATAGATACATAAATGAGGAAGCACTCTCAATCAGCTGATGAGGCGCACCTGGGTGGAATCAACAGCGGCACCTACTCTGCCAGCAGATTTAAACCTCATTCAGACCTGGATGCGCTGTTGGACTGCATCTGTTAGTTCCAGCTTCAGTTCAGGCTGACTCCACTCGCTTTATGTAATATCATAACACCTGCTTTCTGTGTTCTCAGTGTTCTCTCTCATCTGCTTCTGCCAGCTTCATTCATCTGCCCCAGCAATAACCCGGTTCATTGCTCTCCGGATCACTCTGCCTGCCTTCCCTACCTACACTGCTGGATTGTTGGAAAACCCTCTCCATGGATTACAGACTCCCTCATCACACCATCCGCCATCACAACCACCTGTCTGCCGCCATCACGACATCACCGCTGCTCACCGACATCACCGCTGCTCACCGACATCACCGCTGCTCACCGACATCACCGCTGCCTGGTTCAGTTCCTGCTCCTCTCTCTGCTGGTTCCCAGTTGAATACAGTGTTAGCTCTAGTTACCTCCGCCGAGGAGGTTATGTGATGGCCGGTGTTTGTTTGTTTGTGTGCAAAATAACTCAAAGTAATAGACGGATTTGGATGAAATTGTTAGGAAATGTGTGAAATGGGACAAGGAAGAAATGATGAAATTTTGGGACTGATCCGGATCACCGTCTGGATCCAGGATTTTTTTTAAAATGTAAGTGTAACCAGGTGGACAATTAAATGTGGTTTACTCTAAAAGCCACCAGAGGGCACTCTTTTTTTGGGGTACCCCCCTGTGACCACATGAGATTTTGGGTCTCCACGCGACAGACAGCAACAAAGACGGAGTTCTCTTTCCTTCCTGAGCGACATACGCACGGTTGGGCCGGCATTCTTATCTCTTGTCTAAGAAGCTGGGAGGCTGTGAGGAGCTGCTGCGCCAGACACTCCTGTTCATTAATCAATCAATCAATCAATCAAACTTTATTTATATAGCACCTTTCATACAATAAAAGCAATTCAAAGTGCTTCACATCAGTTAAATCAGTCATTAGGTCGGATGGGGTGAACGCCACATTGTCGGTAGGAAATTTCAACTGTATTTAATTACATTTGTATCTGTAACGTTCCATACAAAATATGTGAATTGGGAGATTGGGTTGGGGGTGGACTGAAGCTCCTTGGCAGAGGTATACGCCCTCTGAGTGCTCATCTAGTTACAAGTGTGTTAGTTTTTTCTAGCATTATTCTGTTTGTTAGTTTGTGCATAATTTCCCGGTTAGTCTGAATGTCATTAGTCTGAAAAGTTAAAGTGCTTTTGTGGTATTTAGTCAGTCAGTTCCTGTTTTTATAGTTTTGTGTTTATTTCTAGCTCAGTGTGAGCTTTGTCAGAGTCTTCTAGTTTAGAGTATAGATAAAATATTTTGGGTTTGACTTCAGTTCAGTTTCCTAGCTCGGTGGTACCTAGTCCTGGTTAGAGTTTTTGCATATCTGATTTGTTTTAAATAGTTCAAATATCATTAAAGGAACCCTGGTTCTTCCAAGTCTGTTGTTGCGTAATGTTACCGTGAACTTGAGTCTCTGAACTGTTTGTAACACAAAGGGTGCCTCCGAGATAGTGGGACAAAAGACAGCTAATGCTAACCTCTTCCCACAGTATCACAAAAAACAAAAACTGACACAAACCAAAGGGGATGTGTCCAAAAGTCTACCAGAGAGATCTCTGTGAACAGAGCACCAAGACGGTAACCTTCACCTTCTGGACGGCACCAAACAACCAATGCTGTCAATGGCTGCTACGCCAACTACACAGCTTTTGCTCTCTACTACAAGAGTCGCCAGATCCTCTTGGCATTACTGTTTGACTCAAAGAGGCTTATTCCCACTGAGTCAGGGGCCCTCAATGGCAAGTATGTTTTTGACAGTCCTCTGGCAAATGGGGAACAAGGGCAGCCTGATCCCCACTGAACAAGTCAAGGGGGCATTGCCTCTTTGTGGCCCCAGAGGACAACCTCCACTGTAACAGCAAGGCTTTCATGGACCAGATGGTGGAGAGACTGAAACGTCATGGGAAGGACAACTTTGAGAGTGTGTCTTACCCTGGAGCTGGACACCTACTGGAGCCACCTTATGGACCCTACTGCATCTCCAGCTTCCACTGGATTGTGCATATGCCAGTTGTGGGGGGTGGTGAGGCCAGGGCCCACGCAGCAGCTGAAGTCCACCTGTAGAAAAAGATCCAGAAGGTCAGAACTCACCTGAGCTGTGAGGCTGCACAGTTAAAAACCAAGTTATATGCTGATCAAGTAACAAATAACAAAACCATGACATCATGGCTGACACTTAACCTACAATAACTGTGTGTTATGGTATGCGTCCACAGGATCTGTCACTAATGGTTACCATTCACTGTCTATGTAAGATGCCCTGCATTGCATTTTGGTAGTGTTGTGTGGGATTTCGAGTGACACGATGTCGCATTGTCCGTTGGTCGCCTGCACCTCATTTGCACAAAGTTGAGGTCTCAGCTACTTTATTCTAATGAGGCAAGTCGAGCAGAGGTCCATCACCTAATGAAACTTTTGTAAAACATCTAAACTAGACATTGTCAAACTAAAATGAGGACAGATTCAGCAACAGCATAGCTGATTTTGCACCTTAAGTGTTTTCTGAAATAGTTTCGCTAAACTGTTTTCATTTCAAAGAGTCTGTGAGCAAGCCGCCATGTTGGTCCAATGTGTTGACAGAACTAGTTTCTAGTGAAGGTAAGCGCCTGTCATTACATCATCTAGTGGCCTGCAAGTAACACACCTATCCACACTGTGATATTGGGAAGCAACGCGTTGGCTCACATGTAAAAATGCCCCTATGGACACGTACCTCTCAGATAAATGTTTTGTAGTTATCACTTCACAAATTGTAATATTATGACAAACCACAGCCTGGTACAAGAAATTAGGTTTTCACATTTAACAGAGAAAATGTTTAAAATTGTGTGTTTAGCATTTGTAGTTTCTATTTGTGGTGCAGAGTGTGTTAGATCAAGCTAAATAATAATAAATGGTTAAAATGAAAATCTTTGTCCAACTCTTGTCATTTTCTCACTCAAACATCAAGAGAATATTAAACACTGTACATAAACCAACAGCAACAACTTAATTTAATTGTTGAGGGATATTTTATCAGCTGCAACTTGATTCACATAAGCTGAAGTGATTTTTCACTATAGGGCTTTTGCGTAGTAAATTTAACACTGCTTCTAACAGAACACAGATTTGACAGTTGATTAGTCTGTTGATGCTAATCATTGAGAATATTCAATTATTTGGCTTTGATTTGGCCAAAAACTAACTTCTACATTTCCTTCATTAGGGAACAGTGTCAGACCTAAATGAACTTTTTGTGTATCATGTTTAAATAAATAAAGTTCAGGAGCTCTAATGTGCAGCTGTCACATTAGAAACAAGTGGCTGCATTGAAAGTCACTGAGGGTTGAAATAAATATAATAACTTACACAATGAACTTTTTCTACCAGCTTTTATCTCATATTACGAGTAGAAACAGGTTGGTTTTACGGCTGTAAATGTCTCCCTCCAATAGAACAACTTGTACCTCTTAAGTAAAGGTGACTCCTTATCAGTGCATTTTGCACGGACAAAGTGCCAAGATCTTGTACATGATCTTGTCTTTGTTCACCTGACTACAGGGCACAGTCAGAAAGGGTTTTTTTCGTTCAGCTCCTCAGCCACCTGGAAATAGGGAGATCCACCTGGACCCCTCACTCAGTGGGAGTTATGTTGGGGTTGAACCCATGGGTCTGCTTTGGTCCATGAAGGCCGACACTTTTAAAAAAAAGGATTATAAAGATAAATCTATTAATCCCTCACACAGGAACACTTTCTGTGCATAAGAACGACGACAGGATGCTGGCAGAAGTGACCAATGAGAGGCTTCTGACTAGAGATGGGGTCAGCAGCACCCCCATTAAAGAGGGGAATATTTGTGGAGACCTGTTAACTCCCCCAGGTTCGTGTGTCTCTGCTTTTTGTCTTCTTCATACTTTCATTACTGCCCAATGGTTGAAATGTTCTGCAATGCCTTGACTTCTGTCACTGTAACAGCTTTGGTCTGGACTGTTACTGTTACTAAATATTGACGCCATCAGAAACTAATCTCCTGACTGGATATTGAAGGTTCACAGTAGAATGTATTTCCATTCTCTCCATGTACAAAATCCACAAGGAGGGAAAGTGTTTATTCAGCATTGTGGCTTCAAGAATAAAACAAAATACATAAATGAAATGATGAAAGGCCGAAAATAAAGAGATTAAAAAATTAAAAAGAGACAAAAGTCCAGGTGCACAGACTGGTGTTCCAACGCACTGAGTGAAGGGTATTACCATGTTTCTGCTGCCAGCATGATCTGGTGGTGAAGTCACTTTCTGCTCCGACATCAATCGTAACAAAGTCCATAAAACAGCAAGACAATCCATACAGTTCATCTGTGATACTCATATGAACTGTATGGATTGTATAAATCCCCGAGGGGAAATTTGGGAAACAGTTGCCTGGGAGATTATGCTTCATTAAATGTGCCACAAGAAAATAAACACAGAGGAATGTGTGTTTAACAGAGGCCTGGTATTCTGTGAATTTGACTGCAGGTGAATTAACAAACCGTGATGGAGTGGGAGGATGGAGGAAAGGGCAGCAGTCAGCAGGGTGTGGTGATCTGCTGCTGGTCATGTTATAAGGCTGTGGATTTCATGCATCTGTATGCATTCAGGTTCAACAAGTGCATCTGAATCCCGTCAAGGAGGAGAAGACAGCACTTCAGGAATCGAACAAGGTCTGATAAATCACTTTTAAATTATAGCAAGAAAATGACAACATTAGTAACTGCTGGGGATGAGCTGTGCTTTAATTTGCAGTATGTAAATATCACTTTAACAACTAACGTTAGTTGTCTTCACACTATCAATATTGTACTGTTGACCAGCTGTCTAACATTAACTGTGCTTTAGTAAGTGATCTGTTTTAGCCTCACAATTTTAATACATTTGAAATTAAGGACAACAAAAACCATGTGCATAAACAGAAGAATTGTGATTGTGTTCAATTTTAAAATCAGAAATGTAGTCCTGCAGGTCAAACATATAAATATAATTGAGTGTGAATGACACAAACTGTGTTCTCTGCATCCAAAGATATTTGGTCTGTAGATTTATTTATGCTGTAAGAGTGTCTGAACACAGAGATCAGCACAGTGAAAGTGGTCATTGCAGCAGGTGATTGACCATATGTCACATTAGAAACAAGTGGCTGCATTGAGTCACTGAGGGTTGAAATAAATGTAACTTAGACAATTAACTTTTTCTACCAGCTGTCCTCTCTTGTATCATGAGCAGAACAGGGTTTTTTTTACTGGAGTAAATGTTTCTCTCCAATAGAACAACTTGCTTCTCTTAAATAAAGTCGACTCCTTATCAGTGCATTTTGCACGGCTGAAGTACCAAGAGGAACATGATCATGTTTTTGTTCACCTGATGACAGGGCAAAGTCAGAAAAGGGTTTTTCCTGTTTCAACAGAGATGTCCTCCCAAGTCAGACTGAGGCTGCTGCCCAGTGCCAGGTGTTTGTTTGATGAGCCTGTCCAGGTGAAGGTGGCCAGACTGAGGTCAAAGCAGCTGGTCACCATGAGAGCCAGAACGACCGATGAGAAAGGAGTGATGTTCAGCTCCTCGGCCACATACAGGGCTGATGAGAGCGGGGAGATCCACCTGGACAGAGACCCCTCACTCAGTGGGAGTTATGTTGGGGTTGAACCCATGGGTCTGCTGTGGTCCATGAATGCAGACACTTTGCACAAAAGGTTCCAAAAGACAAAGTCATTAAGCCCCAGTGTGGTCAAATTCTCAGTGCATGAGAAGGACGACGACATGATGCTGGCAGAAGTGATAAACCAGAGGTTTGTGATAGGAGACGGGGTCAGCAGGGTCCCTGTCAAAGAGGGGAACATCCGTGGGGTCCTGTTTACTCCCCCAGGTTTGTCTGTGTCTTCGTCATTCACTTTTGTCTTGATCATAGCGCAGATTTTCCAGCTCTTTACAACACGATCATAAAATGAAAAATAACCAGGTCGGCACTGAATATAACCACATATGAAAACAACCCAACCTGAAACATACATATAAATCCACACCTTTCTATTTAGAGAGTGGGTAGAATACAATACAGTACAATGAAAAGCATACATTGATGAAAATGTACTAATTCTTCCTCACTTTGTCATCACTCTTTGTTGTTTTCTCTCTCATCAGTTTTACACTTGACCAATAATGTGATTCGTTTGCCCATGCAGTGTGTCTTCTGTTCTAGGAGAAGGTCCGTTCCCTGCTGTGCTGGATCTGTACACTTTTGGTGGAGGTCTGTCAGAGAAAAGGGCCTCTCTGCTGGCCAGCCGAGGATTTGTGGTTCTGACTGTATCGCTGTACGGCCACGATGACCAGCCGAAAAACATCAAGGAGGTTCATCTGGATTATTTTGAAGAAGCAATAGAGCTTCTAAAAAGACAAGATAAGGTGAGTTGATTGAAGAGTCTTCCATCTCATGGAAACATCTGGTAGTTTGTTTATGTGACACAGTATCTATTTCCACACTGTGGAGTTGCTGAAGTTGGAAAAGTTTACGACACAGTGGTGAAGAAATGAACTTCCAGTGATTTGTATCGAAAGAAGAACTGATTTGTGCGTCATTAAAAACAGTTCCAGTTGAACTTTTTGCTCTTTAATTTGGATGTTTCTCCACAGGTGGGCAGTAAAGGAGTTGGTGTAATATCCCTTTCAAAAAGTGGCGATGTTGCCCTTTCCATCGCCTCCTACCTGCCAGGTGTTGAGGCCACAGTGTGGATAAATGGTTGCTGTGCCAATACAGTGATACCCCTCTACTATAAGAAAAAACTAATCCACTCTGTGTTAACGTATGATTTGGAGAAATTATTTCCTACTGAGTCAGGGGCCCTCAATGGCAAGTATGTTCTTGATAATCCCCTGGCAGAGGAGAACAAGGACACCCTGATCCCCATTGAACAAGCAAAGGGACATTTCCTCTTTGTGGCCTCAGAGGACGACCTCCACTGGAACAGCAAGGCTTTCATGGACCAAATGGTGGAGAGACTGAAGCGTCATGGGAAGGACAACTTTGAGAGTGTGTCTTACCCCAAAGCTGGACACTACTTGGAGCCACCTTATGGACCCTACTGCCCCTCCAGCCTCCATGGGTTTGTGCATATGCCAGTCCTTTGGGGGGGTGAGGCCAAGTACCACGCAGCAGCTGAAGTCCACATGTGGAAGAAAGTCCTGGAGTTCTTCAAAACTCACCTGAACTGTGAGGCTGCACAGAACCAACCTAAGTGATAGCTGCAAATAGGATGATAGGAAAGACAAAGAAGGGGTAAATGATGATGAGAGTACAAGACGGGGCTGGAGAATACTGCTATATTCACTGTCTTTTCTTGTGCAAACAGGCTAAGACTTCTACACTACTGTGACTTCTTCAGAGTCAAAGTGGACAAAGACTCTTCATCCTTTATCAACATTGTAACAATGAAAAAATCTCCGCTGACTGAAAATCAACCAAAATGACGAATAACTGAAGGAAATTACACAATAAAAAATAATAAGATGCTGACCTCCGATTATCCGACTATATGATATCTAATGTTTAGACATATGTCTCAATCTAATGTAACCCAATAGAATGATATAAGCGACAAATACAGTTAGCGGTACAACTGCAACAAATCTAATGAATCTAAGAAATGCAGCGTGTTAAGAGGAGAGACTTGAATAGACTCACATCAGAAAAAGCCATCTGTAATGGAAATATTTTTGCTGAATGTCAATCACTAATTCTCTGTCTCCTAAGGATTACACCTGGTTCTAAACTCAGAAAACTGAAATGTGGTTTGATGTGTTTTTTAAGGGTGCAACATAATGTTGTTGTGACTTTCATTTCCAGACCTTTGCTACATAACAGCACATAAACAGTGAAGGATTTGCTTCTCTGCAGATGTTTCAGGTCTACCTTCTTGTCTCCGTAAGCACCTAGGACATGTTCACTCCAAAAACTGTACCTTTGGCTGGATAGAGATTGGAAACTAGTGATTATCTTCAGCATTGATTCATTTAGCAGTTATTGTTTGATGAATCGTTAGGCTGACAAGTTAGTAGTACTTAGTCTACACTATGACATGTCAGATAATAGTCTAAATGTGACTAATAAGATTCCAGAGTCCAAAGAAACATTTTTAAATAGTTTTCTCTGACCAACAATCCAAAAACACACATTTCATCATTGTTTATCATTTAAATCGGAAAAGCAGCAAATCCTGACACGTTAAAACCTTGAAACAGAAAATGTTTTACCAGTTTTACTTGATTGATGAGTTTAATCAGTTCATTGCTACAAATCTAAAGTGGACAGTATAGAGTTCTACTCTAAATGAGCTGTTGTCGTAGTTTTGTTGAGAAAAAAGCTTCATTAAAAATATCACAAGTCTGTCTGTCTGCCATCATCTTAATCAGTCTCAACGATGTGAACTCGTTCTGTCATTTTCTTTCTCTCAGGTGCCTGTTGGTTATTACTGAAGCCACTAGATAGTGATGTAAACGTCTAAATAAAGTGTGTGAGGAACTGATACTGACTGTGTAACAGTGAATTTTAGGGACACCACTTTACTGTCCATTTGAACATTATATTTATTCATATCATACGACTCTTGATTTTGTTTTCTTTTAAGCACAACATAATTGAAAATGTGTATTGACAAAATGGTCAGAATACAAATCAGCTAAGTACAAGACTGTTCTGTCAAATTGTGTAAATATATATAGTTGATTGCTTGCTCATAGGGAATCGAAAAGCATCTTTGGATGGTTGGGTTTTCTGTTTCCTGTTTTTCTGTTTTCTGTTCTTGTTACAATGTTTAGTGCTATGTGACGACTTATGTTGTAAATATGCGCTATATAAATAAAATTGAATTGAATTGAATGTTTTGACTACTAAAGAAGTGTGATTAATGTCTTCACACTTCAACACAAAGTTGTTTGTATAAAAACATATATGAAAAGATCTGAGGCAACTGTTGAACCTCAAGCAAGAAAGCCAAGCTGACACAGACGTGTTGAACATAGTGAAGAACAGACTGAAGCAAGTCCACGACTTAGTACTGCACTGCCAGGCAGAGTCACCACCACCAAGCCGAACTGCATCACTGATCCAAAGCCAGATGCCTGGTGCTGAAACAGAAGCTGACCAGTGCAAAAACTGGCCCCATACATCAACACTTTACACCCACTTTTAATCCCCCATCAGGGGACCATGACATCCACCTTTATCTACGGGACACTGACTTCCACCAACAAAAGCTGGACCAGGCAACTAGCCACGATGTTCTTTTAATCATGATAACTTCCTGCCCTGAGGTCCACAGCTTCCTCGACTGCCAGCTGGACAAGGTCGAGGCTAACTTCAAGCTACTCCGTGAAACACTGTCAAAGAGCATTGTCTGATTGTCGCACTGAACATCAAGCAGGGCATAAAGAAACCCTTTAACACAACAGTTGCAAACCCTAGTTCGGACCTAGAAATTACCCAAAGATGGAAGACGACCAGGACTTTAAGACAACTTCAAGACAATGAGCAATCAAGTTTTTAACAAGAAAACTGGAGAAACCGACATTACTCTGAAAGACTGAAGCCCAAGCATCAATGAGACCACAACAAGGGCTTCAAGGATGATCAACCATAAAAAACTGTTGTTTCTTTTTGTTGTTGTTGTAAGGATTAACATCCTATACTCAGATTGAAATCAACCACACCTCACACTAGGTAGACAAGGTGTAAAGGCACATAGAGCTAAAATCCTTAGCAAAACTTTACTCTTATGTTAAGTCAAACAGCAAGTGAATACCGAACTGGTTTCATTAAAATTAAAACAAGCTCTGAGGGCGATCGCCTAAAATCACCTAAAAAAGGGGAATTGTAGCGTAATAAGGGGCAAAACATCAGCTTATTGCCAGGCACTTTCCACAGCTGTACATTTGGTGAGAGACCATTTAGGAAGACAGCGAAACCAAAAATTTCACCCAAATTTAACATGCAAGTCAGATGTTTACTCATTCACACTGCCTTCTTCAGCTGTGTTCAGTACAGTGTTGATATTCTGCTTTGTCCTTTTGTTTTACTTGCTACAAACCTTTTAGAAACATTTGTATTATGTGGATGTGACAAACTGTTTTCTTTCTGAAGCAAATTAGAAAAGTCATCTGGAGTCTTTTTGACTATTTTAATTTGTTTCAAAGTTCAAAATTGTAAAGAAAGATTTTTTCTCTTCAGCAGAGATGTCCTTGCAAGTCAGACTGAGGCTGCCGCCCATTGCCAAGTGTTTGTTTGATGAGCCTGTCCAGGTGAAGGTGGCCGGACCGAGGTCAAAGCAGCTGGTCACCATATGAGAGTCAGATCGACTGATGATAAAGGAGTGATGTTCAGCTCCTCGGCCACCTACAGGGCTGATGGGAGCGGGGAGATCCACCTGGACAGAGACCCCTCACTCAGTGGGAGTTATGTTGGGGTTGAACCCATGGGTCTGCTGTGGTCCATGAAAGCAGACATACAACTGTATGAATTGTCTCGCTGTAAGAAAAAGTTGACTTCAAATGTTTGCAAAGTTGGGTCTCTGTCGTTTTGTCAGTGGATCAGTTTTGAAATTCACCAGTCATCGTTGCTGCGAAGGTAAGTCTTGTGTTTAACATTAATTACAGGCAGCACAGACTGTATACAGAATAGACAAATATATCATATATACACACATGAATGAAAACTTGTTCCACTCAGACTGTCATGCCCTCCACCTCCACCACAGGAGCGCTGCCACCTGTGCAGAGGCAGCGCTCCTGGTTTTCCCCCTTTCCCTTCTTTCTCCCTTCTCCTCAGGTAGGCGTGAGTGTGTGGCATGTGTGAACCATCAGATTATCATCTGATTGAACACACCGGCGGCGGGGAGTGGTGATTCTTGCCATTCATCAACCTGCTCCATAAAAGCCAGACACTCACCACTACATGATGTCGGACCATCGTACAGCAACCCTTGCTCTCGCTCTGTTCATATTTTGCTTTAGTTATGCTTTGAGCTAACATCTGTTCTCTTCTGGCTACAGTTCGTGACCATCCCCGCCTGCTTCCAGCCGTGTGCACTGCAGCCGCCAGTTTCCAATTCCCAGATCTCTCCTACTAATCCTCCGTCTGGCCCTGTCTGGATTCCACCTGATAAAACTCACCTGGACCTGCACCTGTCCACACAGCATTCCGACCACGCCACACACCTCGGCCTGCCTTCCTCTCTCCCTCATTCACGCAAGCCATTAGCTAACTTTCTCGTCAGTGATTTGTTCAGGCTGAATGTGTTTAGTGTGTTACATTGTTAACAATCAATTTTCCGCCCTGTGTAGTCTTCTGGTCTGTGTTGCACCACAAGCGTACAGTTCCTGTAATGTTCCTAACTTGAATGTTACCAAGTCCTGGTTCGTTCCCACTCGTGTTGATATCTCCGCTTTGTATATTTTGGGTAATTTAGGTCCTATTCTGCATGGTTGTAGTTTTGCAAATAGTTAGCATTTCAGTAGTAATTTAGTCATCTGTCCTGTCGTCCTCTCCTAGTGTCTCTTCGTTCTTTGTGTTACTCATTGCGTTCTGAGTATTCCCTGTATATAGTCTTGTTGTAAATATTGTAAATAAATTATTGTAATTTATATTCTGTCTGAATGGTTTCTGTGGTCCACGTTTGAGTCTCTGACTCACTCCATAACAGTGTGGTCCGGCCAACATGAGTTTAGCGGACGGCAGAGCCGGCGCTGACATGGCGTCATCAGCTGAGATTAGTCACCATGCTCGAGCTAATCTGGGCACTCGTTTAGATCAACATGAGGGATTATTACAAAGTTTGGTTAAAAGTAACAACATTCTGCTACAACAAGTTTCCCAGTTGACTGGGGAAGTTTCGAAGTTGTCATCTCAGCTCCCGTATGTGTCTACCAGAGCCTCAGCTCTGCCTACTTCCTTCCCTAGTTCGTCTACTGCTAGCTCTAGCCTTCCAATTGCTAATCCCATTTGGGAGCCTTTTGTTCTGGTTCTGGAGAGATATGCCGGGGACCTGGGTTCTTGTCAGTGGTTTGTCACACATCTTGTTAGTGTTCGAGATGCAAGCCCAGTTGTACTGTTCTGAGTGTTTTATGGACAGTAACCGAGCTCAGCAAATGCAGATTCTGTTGGTTCCTCTAGCTGTCACCCTGGAGGCCCGGGCCCTGAACAAACTCCATCTCGCGCAGGTCGACAAGAGGACGATTCCTGTCTATCTGGCCGGCAACCACCAAGAATCCATCACTTTCCATGTCATCGACCATTCCAACCCACCAGTAGTTCTAGGTTACCCCTGGCTGCAGAAACAAAACCTACACATCGACTGGAAGAAGGAGGAAGTTGTGTCTTGGAGGTGTGGTTGCCATGCTCTCTGTCTCCATTCAGCCCTGACCCCTGCTGCTCAAGGATTGTCTCCTCCACCTGAAACCATCAACCTCTTTCAAGTTCCTCTGGAGTAACATGACCTGGCCCCTATATTTAGAAAGGACCATGCTCTTTCCCTCCCACCACATCAACCCTATGACTGCACAAAAGACCTTCTCGCTGGGTCGTCACTACCCAGCAGCTACCTCTACAACGTCTCCAAGCCGGAGCACACTGCCATGGACAGTTACATCTGGGATTCCCTGGCTGCGGGAATCATCAGACCCTCATCATCACTGCTGGGCGCAGGATCTTTCTTTGTGAACAAGAAGGACGGATCAATACGCCCCTGCATCGACTTCTGTGAACGACATCACTGTTAAGAACTGTTACCCATTACCCTTGATCAGCTCTGCCTTCACCCCCCTACACAGCGCTACTTTCAGCGTGTCAGCTCGAAGGTCGAGTTTGGTGAAGACACCCTGACCCAGGGATGTCAAACTCCAGTCCTCGAGGGACATTATCCTAAATGTTTTAGATGTTTCCCTCTTCTGACACACTTTCCTTTACCTTCACATGATCAAGATCGTTATCAGCCTTCTGCAGAGCTTGATGATGAGCTGGTCATTGGAATCAGGTGTGTTGGAAGAAGGAAACGTCTAAAACATGCTGGATAGTGGCCCTTGAGGGCCGGAGTTTGACACCTCTGCCCTGACCGATAGACCAGGTTCCTGTCCATCCACATTCGTGAGGGGGATGAGTGGAAGATGACGTTCAACACACCTCTCTGCCATTTCAAATACCTAGTCATGCCTTTTGGCTTCACTAACGCACCAGCCGTGTTCCAGAACCTCATCAATGATGTTCTCCTTGATATGATCAACCGGTTTGTCTTCGTTTACCTCGACGATATCCTCATCTACTCTACAGCACCAAACATGTTCGCCTGTAACCTGAAATGCTTACTGAAGAATGGACTATCCGTGAAGGCTGAAAAGTGTGAGCTCCACATATCATTCCTTGGCTACATCATTTCTCGTGGGGAGGTTCAGATGGACCCCAGCCTTGAAGGACTGGCCCCAACCTGAAACATGCAAACAACTGCAAAGGTTCCTGGGGTTCACCAATTTCTACCGCAGGTTCATCTGCTCGTTCATCCGCTACAGTCGGGTCACTGTACCTCTGACTGCCCTGACCTCCACTACCAGACCTCGGCAGCGTCCAATGCATTCCAGGATCTCAAGCAGCATTTCGTGTCTGCACCCATCCTCATCCAGCCTGACCCAAGCATCCGATTCATCATGCAGGTGGACAACGGGCTAGAGGCTGTTCTTTCTCAATGTGCACCCTCCAACAACAAGTCTCCTGGTGCCTGTCCCCAGCCCAGCGCAACTATGACATCGGCAACCAGGAGCTATTGGCGGTGAAACTAGCACTGGAGGATTGGAGACATTGGTTGGAGGGGGCAGAGTAACCATTCCTAGTCTGGACTGACCACAAGAACTTGGAGAATGTCAAGTCCGCCCAGATGTGGAACTCTCGCCAAGCCTGCTGAACCCTATTAATCAACAGATTCCACTTCACCCTGACCTATAGACAGGGTTCCATTAACATCAAGACAGACGCACTCTCTACACAGTTTGCCGGAGAGGACGCCTAAAGGGAAGCTGTTGCCATCATGTCTAAGACTGCCTGGTGGCTTCCCTCACCTGGGAGGTGGAAGCCCAACTCCATCAAGCCCAGTTCCAGCAACCCGATCCAGGTAACAGCCCTCTCAACTCCTTGTTTGTGCCTGACTCTGCCCATGCCCATGTCCTGCAGTGGGCCAAATTCTGGTGAGCTACCATGGACCGAGATACCCGGGAGTTCATCGCTGCTTGTGCAGTCTGTGCCCGAAATAAAACGTCGACCCACCCCAGCTCCGGCCTCCGGACAGACTGCGTTTTCATTCAAAGCACCATGATGTTACTGGAAAATAATTTGTTCAAAAAGTGTTAGGATTTGTTAGAAATGCTACAGATTTGTTGATTACTACTAATGTAACAGGATTCATTTTAAAATGTGAAAGAGTTGGAGATTTTTTTTAATCATACATAACTAATCATTTTTACAAACACTGGACAGACTTCCTGAATTGTTCAGAAATGTTAAAAAGGGAGTGGTCAGTATAAGCGAAGCAGGATTTGAAGAAACAACGGTTAATGATTTCATTAAAAAATGTAAGAAGTGATAATTTGTACAAAAATATAGCAGGTGTGATTCTGAAAAAAATGCTACAGATGTACTTATCCATAAAAAAAACTGTCAAAGTCATTTACAGAAATTTCTGATTTTCAAATGTTGGAACAGATCATCAGAAATAAATAATGTTGCTCGTTTACATACATATATATCTGTGTTTTCTACCACTGTTGTTGTACAGGTAGAACACAATGTTTCTTTAGGGGTCATTGATTCTGTGTCCACTCGCACTATGTAGGGGGCTAAATTAACCTGCGGACAGTGACCCTGAGAAGCTCATAGCCGTTGATCAGTCATAGAAAGGATGAAAACATGAACGGCTAAAGATTTATGTGGTTTAGAACAGAAGTACTTTATTAATCCCTGAGGGGAAATTTGGTAAACAGAGGCCTGGGAGAATAATTGAGAGACACTCCACAGCTGCGAGTGTGACTGCAGATGAATCAACAAACTGTGATGGAGTGGGAGGATGGAGTAAAGGGCAGCAGTCAGCTGGGTGTGGTGATCTGCTGCTGGTCATGTTATAAAGGCTGCACAACATTGTGGATTTCATGCATCTGTGTGCATTCAGGCTCAACAAGTTCCCCTGAATCCCGTCAAGGAGGAGACAGTACTTCAGGAAACAAACAAGGTCTGATAAAATCACTGTTAGAAAATAGCAAGAAAAATAAGAAAGCTGTAACATTAATAACTGCTGGTGATGAGCTGTACTTTAATGCACAGTATGTAAATATCACTTTAACAACTGACGTTGGTTGTCTTCACACTGTCAATATTGTACTATTGACAAGCTGTATAACATTGTTTTAGTAAGTGATCTGTTTCAGCCTTACAATTTTAATACAGTTGACTTCAAAGACAAAAAAACGTGCATAAACAGAAGAATTGTGCTTGTGTTGGATTTTAAAATCAGAAATGTAGGCCTGCAGTTCAAAAATATAAATATAATTGAGTGTGAATGATACAAACTGTGTTCTCTGCATCCAAAGATATTTGGTCTGTAGCTATTTTTATGCTGTAAGAGCGTCTGAACACAGAGATCAGCACAGTGAAAGTGGTCATTGCAGGAATAAGCAGGTGATTTAGCCTTAAAATGGCATTCCAGCTAAGATACAAATATATGACATTTTCAAAATTAAGGAAGAATATTTTACAGAACTTAGTTTGACTCCCAAACGTTAAACATTAGTATCGTGCTGCTGTGACAAAGTGCCCTTTTTCTCTGGAACAGATGAACAAGTTTCATTTGGTCTAAACTTTAAAGTTGTAAAGAAAGTGCTTGTTTGTTTTTTTCTTTCTGGAGAGTTGTCCTCTCAAGTCAGACTGATGCTGCTGCCGTGTGGCAGGTGTTTGTTTGAGGATCCTGTTTAGGTCACAAAGGTACAGCTGACCTGCTCCAGATGTTCTGTTTCGAGTTTTTCAAAGAAGTGTTTCCGCTCAACCTGTACATTTTCTAACAGATTCTCAGCTGAAGAATCACGTTTTCAAACCTGTTGATCTCTAAGTTACTTAATGAAGCCGTGTAGTAAATGAACACTGCTTCTATTGCAGCTAACAGAACACAGATTTGACAATGATTAGTCTGTTGTTCTACCAGCTTCCCCCCTTTTTATCTCATGTGTCATTTGTAGAAACAGCGGTTGTTATTGTAGTAAATGTTTCTCCCTGAATATGTGTTTTTGTTTTGGTGAACAAAAAGGGTTTTACAAAACAATTCAGAAAGTTTACACCAGTAACTTTGTTTAAATTACAATATTATTGACAACTTTACGCTGATGCCCTGAGATTCTGACCTTTTTTTCTCTCAAATGCGTTTAATTTGCCACCATTTTTAAGACAAAGCTGCATTTGAATTATGTCTGACACTGTTTGCCAATGAAGGAGACTTCTTTTTCACCAAATCAAAGTGAAATAATTGAATATTCTCGGTAGCAGACACCAACAGGCTAATCACTTGTAGAATATGTCTTCTGTTAGCTGCAGTACCAGCAGCATTAAATGGTTTTGGCAGCAAATCAGGACCAAACATAAGAAACATATTTATGTATTTTCTGCGTCACCAACTGAATACATGTAGGTGACATTCAGTTTACCTGCTGTAACTACACAGCTTCATCCACTGGGATCATTAATGTACAGATTTCCTCAGCTGAGAGTCTGAATCGCTCAGAGTGAATAATATGATCAGGAAAAGTTCTGGTGGAATCGATTTAAATCCCAAACTCTGAACAGAGCCTCATCTGGAGCAGGTCAGCTGAGAAGCATCAGTTATAGTTTAGTGAAACTGAAAAGTCCACATACACCTCAATAACGAGCATTATTAAATGGTTTTGGCAGCAAATCAGGACCAAACATAAGAAACATATTTATGTATTTTCTGCGTCACCAACTGAATACATGTAGGTGGCCACGAAATTTGGTACGCATGTACAGTAGCCAAAGACAAAAACATTCCTACTTTTGAAATTTCAAAAAAGCTCCACAGCGCCCCCGAGAAGACGTAGTGTGCAGGACTTGGAATTTAACAAACTCCTCTCAGGACTTTTGTCCCATCTTCACCAAATTCACTGTGTGGCATCTAGACCCCTCCAGGATGAAAAGTTTTTAAAATCTCGTGGCTGCGTCACACGGTGTGGGCATGGCAGGGCGGCCATTTTGAGCCTGTGACCATGAACTGTCAAATGCTCATTACTTGACTGTACATGATCAGATGTAAATGAAACTTGATATGCTTGATGACAGGCGATCCCTCATCACAGCGATCAGTGTCAAACACTGAACGCTGCCCTTGCATTGCAATGTAAGGGCCCTATTGTTCCTGCTTTGTTTCTTTCTTTGTTTCTTTGTTTTTTTCTTTCTTTTTCTTATAACTCTTTGAACCCCAATTTGACCCCCTAAACATGCTCAAAAACTCCCCAAATTTGGCACACACATCAGGACTGGCAAAAAATTTGATATTTGGGGGGATTACACATGTGAATGGCAAAATGACTCAATAGCGCCACCATGAAAATTGGGCTTTAGTGGAGTTAATATGGCTAGTTTGACGTACAGCTATTAAATTTAGTACACAGGTACAGTAGCCCGAGACAAAAACATTCCTGCTTTTGAAATTTCAAAAAAGCTCCATAGCGCCCCCTAGAAAACGTAGTGCGCAGGCATTGGAATTTAACGAACTCCTCTCAGGATTTTTGTCTAATCTTTATCAAATTCACTGTGTGGCATCTAGACTCATCCGGGATGAAAAGTTTTTAAAATCTCGTGGCTGCGTCACACGGTGTGGGCATGGAAGGGCGGCCATTTTAGACAAATTCGCCATGTGGAACGAAATGGGTTTAGGAGGTGAAGGGATCCACATAAAATCACCAAATCCACACAAATGCACACAAATCTCAAAAGCTAATGTTTGATATACAATTCAGGAATGGGTGTGGTCAAACGGCTCCACAGCGCCCCCTACAAAAATTGAAATACTCATATAAAATCACTGTTTTATCCTACAAAAAATCCGCTCCACAGCGCCCTCTGCAGAAGTTTGTGTGGAGGCATTGGAATTTAACAGGCTCCTCGCAGGATTTTTACACGATCTTCACCAAATTCACTGTGTGGTATCTAGACCCCTCCAGGATGAAAAGTTATTAAAATCTCGTGGCTGCATCACACGGTGTGGGCGTGGCAAGCCGGCCATTTTGAACAAATTTGCCATTTGGAACAAAATGGGTTTTGGAGGTGAAGGGATCCACGTAATATCACCAAATCCACACAAATCCTCATTAAACCTCAAACTCCTCAAACTGTAACGTTTGATGTACCATTCAGAAATGGGCCTGGTCAAACGGCTCCACAGCGCCCAATTTTCATTGTGGTGCTATTGAGTCATTTTGCCATTCATATGTGTTATTACCCCAAACTATCATTTTTTTTGCCAGTCCTGATGTTTGTGCCAAATTTGGGGAGTTTTTCAGCATGTTTAGGGGGTCAAACTAGGGCTCAAAGTGGCGTAAGAAAAAGAAACCGCCAAAGAAAGAAAGAAAGAAAGAAACATAGCAGGAACAATAGGGTCCTCGCACTGTAGTGCAGGACAGCCCTAACGAGTTCATTGAAGGTCCGAGAGTTGGTCAGAAGCAAAATGCACTTTTTTTCTTTTACAGTAACCGCGCAAATTCTCAATTTATAGGAAAACAGCAGGAGTCCAAGCAGAGATGTCCTCCCAAGTCAGACTGACGCTGCTGCCCAGTGCCAGGTGTTTGCATGATGAGCCTGTCCAGGTGAAGGTGACCGGACTGAGGTCGAAACAGCTGGTCACCATGAGAGCCAGATTTACCGATGAGAGAGGAGTGATGTTCAGCTCCTGGGCCAAATACAGGGCTGATGGGAGCGGGGAGATCCACCTGGACAGAGACCCCTCACTCAGTGGGAGTTATGTTGGGGTTGAACCCATGGGTCTGCTGTGGTCCATGAAGGCAAACGCTTTGCACAAAATATTTGAAAAGAGAAATTTGTTAATCCCCAGCGTGGTGAAATTGTCAGTGCATGAGGAAGACGACCACAGGATGCTTGCAGAGGTGACCAATGAGCGTTTTATGATTGGAGATGGGGTCAGCAGGGCCCCCATCAAAGAGGGAAATATTTGTGGAGTCCTGTTTACTCCCCCAGGTTAGTGGCTCTCTGCTTTCTGTCTTCTTTATATTTCAGTTAAAACCAATTGGTTTCCAAGAATCTTTATTCTCTACAATGCCTTGCCCTCTGTACCTGGATCAGTGTTTTTAGGGCCCGAGCATGAAAATGCAAAGGGCTACCGATCAGTGTTACACACTGAACGTTGCCTTTGCATTGCAATGCAAGGGCCCTATTGTTCCTGCTTGGTTTCTTTAGGGCCGGAGCACGAAAGTGCAAGGAAACGTGGTCAGTGTGTAACACTGAACGCTGTCCTGCACTACAGTGCGAGGACCCTATTGTTCCCCTAGTGCATAGGTGTCAAACTCGGTCCCGCGGGCCAAATTTGGCCCGCAGTGTAATTATATTTGGCCCGCGAGGTAATACCAGATGACTACTAAAGCTGGCCCGCCGGTATTATACAGCGGATTTATCGCTAATACTACAAATCCCAGAATGCTCTGCTCTGTGTGGTGCATCAATCAGGACAGGACCCATAAACATTCTCTCCTCTGTTGACAGTAGTCATAGCAACCGCACGCTACTACTGACTCAACCACCCCTACCCCTCCGCCGCCGCCTGGCTGAGCATCTGCACCAGCGGCACGCCAGGACACTGCTACTGTGCCACGGCCAGCAGGAGATATCCATGCTAATGCCGTCGGACTCCGACGAACACTTCCCCTTCGCCCTCGCCGCCACCCCCGGCCCCGGCCACCGTGGCCGCACGACCCAAATATTCGAATATTTGTCAGTAACTGGACTAGAATATCCGGAGCTCACCTATTGCTAATCAGACCAGCCCCGTCTAGAATGTGGAGCCAACGTGGCGATAACCACGGAGTACAACATTAGACGACACTATGAAATGAAACACCAGGACAAGTACAAGGACCTGGACATGACTCAAAGGCGCCAGAAAGTAGATGAAAAGAAGTTTGGTTTCACAACAGACTATGTTCAAAAAAGCCATATCACAAAGTGAAACTGCTGTAAAGGCTAATTCTATTGGTATATATATATGTGTTGTGTGTGTGTGTGTGTATATATATATATATATATATATATATATATATGTATATATACATACACACACACGTCTGTATATACACATACACACGCATATATGTGTGTATACACACACACACACACACACACACACACACATATATATATATATATATATATATATATATCAATGTTGGCCCCCGACTTTGTCCAGGTTTTCAAATTTGGCCCACTGTGTGTTTGAGTTTGACACCCCTGCCTTAGTGTTTCTTTTTCTTTCTTTCTTTGGGGTTTCTTTTTCTTACGCTACTTTGAGCCCTAATTTGACCCCCTAAACATACTCAAAAACTCCCCAAATTTGGCACACACATCAGGACTGGCAAAAAATTTGATATTTGGGGGGAATTACATCTATGAATGGCAAAATGACTGAATAGCGAAAATTGGACTTTAGTGGAGTTAAGGCGGCTAGTTTGACGTACAGCTATGACATTTGGTACACAGGTTCAGTAACCCGAGACAAAAACATTCCTGCTTTTGAAATTTCAAAAAAGCTCCACCGCGTCCCCTAGAAAACGCTGTGCACGCCGCATTGGAATTTAACGAACTCCTCCCAGGATTTTTGTCCGATCTTAACCAAATTCACTGTGTGGCATCTAGACCCATCCAGGATGAAAACGTATTAAAATCTGATGGCTGCGTCACACGGTGTGGGCGTGGCAGGGTGGCCATTTTGAGCAAATTTCCTATGTGGAACGAAATGGGTTTTGGAGACGAAGGGATCCACGTAATATCACCAAATCCACACAAATCCTCACAAATCTCAAAAACAAACGTTTGATATACAATTCAGAAATGGGCATGGTCAAACGGCTCCACAGCGCCCCCTACAAATATTGAAATACTCATATAAAACCACTGTTTTACCCTAGACACATGAAATTTGGTACACAGATACAGTATCCCGAGACAAAAACAATCCTGCTTTTGAAATTTCAAAAGCGCTCCATGGCGCCCCCAAGAAAACGTGGTGCGCAGGCATTGGAATTTAACAAACTCCTCCCAGGATTTTAGCCCAATCTTTGCCAAATTCAGTGTGTGGCATCTAGACCCCTCCAGAATGAAAAGTTATTAAAATCTTGTGGCTGTGTCACACGGTGTTGGCGTGGCAGGGCGGCCATTTTGAGCAAATTCACCATGTGGAATGAAATGGAATTTGGCGGTGAAGGGATTTATGTAATATCACCAAATCCACACAAATCCTCACAAATCTCAAAAAATAATGTCTGTCAGTAAAAAACTCAGAGAGAAGATGCTGGTATGAGTCCCCTGTTGCGAGTATGTTAGTGAGAAGTGGCCCTGCCCTCCCCAGGGTACATAGGTAGGAATCAAAAGACACAGCGTCAATCAAACCCCTGTTAGATACATCCACTGACAGTCCGTAAGCACATAAAAAATCTGCGCCTAGGATTGGCACTGAAACTGCAGCAGCTACAAAGTCCAAGCTAAACTCTCGGCCCTTAAAACACACAGTCATGAACCTGGTGCCAAAGGTGTGGATGGGAGAGCCGTTTGCTGTGTCCAGAGGGGGTCCATGTACATGTCCCAAAATGTCAACAGAGGAAGCAGGCACGATACTCTGCTGTGCCCCCCGAATCCACGAGAAAATGTTGCCCTGTCCTCAATGAAAAGCAGCTTATTGTTGTCGCCGTTACAAACAGCTGCTAGCGAGCGCGCGCCCTCTCGTTTCTCGGCTGCTGGAAAGAACATGGCGGGACACAACGTCGGGCGTTCACTCCAAAGTGGCAGTGGTAGAAACACAGGCTGGTCTCCTTCCTCCAGCGCTCCATGACAGCAGCCACATCCATCGAGTCACCATCAGGTACACAAGGTGACCAGGCATGCACGGAAAACTGGCAGGACGCCAGCAAAAGTCTGTCTGCTTCTTCAGTCAAACCCCTGTAATCTTTGGTGCGGATTAGGGGAGAGCTGGCCAGGGCGGTGCGCACCTGAAGCAGGAGCTGGCGCAGGAACAGGTGAGTGTAAAGGAAAGAAGCGTCACCGGATCCCAGAAGCGCCAGCATATTCTCCATCAGCTCAGAAGGTTTGCTATCTCCTAAACCAGTCAGAGACAACATGCGATCGGTCCGCTCTATATCGGAGAGCTGGTACAGCTGAAGTAATGCCGTCTTCAGTGCTGCATGCTTGCTGGCACCAGGCGGGTCTCGGAGCAGTCCCACTAACCTGCATGTAGTGGCTGAATTCAGGTGGCACTGGGCCCTGACATGGTGAGACCAAGGCTCCGGGTCGTCCTGCCAAATGTCCAGGAGTTTTACTGTTGCCGCGAAAACAGTCGGTGCGGTAGCAACTACAGCAGCGGCAGAAGAGGGGCTCTCAACCGACATAGTTCTCACGTCAGGGTCACCAGTGTGGAAGTTGAAGACAAAGAGACAAAAATATATTTGAGTCTGAAATTATATTTGGCCTCCACTCAACAGCCATAACTTGTCAACGGCAGCACCACATCAAAACAAAAACATCCGCTCCTCACAGGAAACTCTCCTTTCAGAATAAAACTGCAACTTTGTGTGTGAAACCTAGAAAATAGTGTCGCCACAACTCAAGACTTCTGGGATACATGTGGTCTTTACAAGTGTGTGTAAAGTTTTGTTTTACAACTGTATATTACAAGATCTTCCTGGTATCAAAACACAGGTAAAAATGAGACCTTTCATTTGCTAAAACTTGTTTTGAGCGACCACTTGTCCCACAAATTGCTGTGACCTCAAAACATTAACTGAAAACTGGATTTTTTTTGTCTTTTTTCCTTGTGAAATATCACTAAATGTAACACATTCGTGTATGTTTTTTCCTTTCTATGTGTTTCCTCTGTTTGTTTGTCTGCAGGTTTTACGTACTTTTTCATGTCCTTCCAGTTTATTTTAAATTGTCTTTTCCTGTGTGTCACTTGTATTTTTACTTCTGTCTTCACATGAGCTTACATAAAAAAATAAACAAAAAAACACCAAAAAATTACAAACATAGGTAGGACTTGAAATAACCCACTACTGATATTAACTTGTGTGTAATATTCCAGGTGAAGGTCCGTTTCCTGCTGTGTTGGATCTGAGCACCGAAAGATCTGAGAAAAGAGCCTGTCTGCTGGCCAACAAAGGATTTGTGGTTTTCAGTGCAACTCTGTTCAATAGCAAAGAGAGGAAAGTCGAAGCGTTCCATCTGGACCATCTAGCAGAATCAGTTGATTTCTTAAAACGACATTCTAAAGTGAGTTGTGTGACAGGTCGTTTTAAAATGGTTGTTTGATTTATTCAAATTGTCAAAGCTTCCTACCACTATGTATCCTCTTGTTTAACTGGATCTCCATAGAGACAAAAACACATCCATTCTGAAGTACACAGGCATTAAGGATGGCTCTTTCACTTTTGATTGACTTTACTGATTTGCATGGTTTGGTTTTCTTTACAGGTGGGCAGTAAAGGAATTGGTGTAATATCGAGATCAAAGGGAGGAGATATTGCACTTTCACTTGCTGCTTATGTGCCAGGTGTTGAAGCCGTAGTGTGGATCAACGGCTGCAACGCCAGTGCAGCTTTTCCTCTCTACTACAAGAAACACCAGATCCTCTCAGCATTAAACTTCGACTTAAAGAGGCTTATTCCCACTGAGTCAGGGGCCTTCAATTGCAAGTATGTTCTTGACAATTCCCTGGCAGAGGAGAACGAGGACAGCCTGGTCCCCATTGAACAAGCCAAGGGACATTTTCTCTTTGTGGCCTCAGAGGACGACCTCAACTGGGACAGCAAGGCTTTCATGGACCAGATGGTGGAGAGACTGAAGCATCATGGGAAGGACAACTTTGAGTGTGTGTCTTACCCTGGAGCTGGACACGTACTGGAGCCACCTTATGGACCCTACTGCCCCTCCAGCGTCCATAGAGTTGTAGGTGGGCCGGTCCTGTGGGGTGGTGAGGCCAGGGCCCACGCAGCAGCCGAAGTCCATCTGTGGCAAAAGGTCCAGGAGTTCTTCAAAACTCACCTGAGCTGTGAGGCTGCACAGTTAAAAACCAAGTTATAGGCTGACCAAGTAACAAATAACAAAACCATGACATCATGGCTGACACTTAACCTACAATAACTGTGTGTTATGGTATGCGTCCACAGGAAGTGGTCAAAATCCTCAGCCAGTTTCCACGCATAATTTCAATGTTACAGTAATACATTTCAGTTCAATACATATCTTTAGATCTTATTTTGTTGTTTGAATCAATACTTGGCAGGAATAACAACTGAACCTTTCAGAAATAATAAGAAGTCAGAAGGTACCAAGTAAAGGTAAAGCTGGTCAGAGTTCTTCACTATAACAAGCACTGTGAGTCTCCAAAAAGCAGCATGTAATATTTTATTCAATCCTAACCACTCGGTTTAATATACAGTGTATAGTACTGGTTGGTTTTTGCAAGAAGTGTCTCCTCTCCACCTGTACATTTTCTAACAGATTCTCAGCTGAAGAAACACGTTTTCAAACCTGTTGAGCTCTAAGTTACTCAATGAAGCTGTGTAGTAAATTTAACAGTGCTTCTAACAGAACACAGATTTGATAGTTGATTAGTCTGTTGGTATTTATCATCAAGAATATTCAAATATTTGGCTTTGATTTGGCCAAAAACTAACTTCTACATTTCCTTCATCAGGGAACAGTGTCAGACCTAAATGAACTTGTTGTGTATCATGTTTAAATAAATGAAGTTCAGGAGCTCTAATGTGCAGCTGTCACATTAGAAACAAGTGGCTGCATTGAAAGTCACTGAGGGTTGAAATAAATATAATAACTTACAAAATGAATTTTTTCTACCAGCTTTCCTCTCTTGTATCATGACTAGAAACAGGTTGTTTTTACGGCTGTAAATGTCTCCCTCCAATAGAACAACTTGTTCCTCTTAAATAAAGGCGACTCCTTATCAGTGCGTTTTGCACGGACAAAGTGCCAAGAGGAACACAATCTTGTTTTTGTTCACCTGACTACAGGGCACAGTCAGAAAGGGTTTTTTCTTTCAGCTCCTCAGCCACTGACAGGGCTGATGGAAATAGGGAGATCCACCTGGACCCCTCACTCAGTGGGAGTTATGTTGGGGTTGAACACATGGGTCTGCTGTGGTCCATTAAGTGATGTGACCACAGCTGCGCGCAACACGTTTTATCCATAATATTTTGACGATATTGCTACTTTTACCAATACTGCTTATCACTCTGGCACTCTAATTGGTACTAAATAAAATCTGATTTATTGATTGAAAAATATGACATACAAAATAAACATAAATAAAAAAATATTATCTAAAAATATAAACATAAGTAGAAAAATATGTCCTAAAAATATAAACATAAGTAAATGTCAACTCCTCTTTCATTTGTCACTTTTGAGTATGAAATTAATGCAGGACTTTGATTTATTATTGTTATTTTCACTGTGTGATTTAATGGTTAATTGAACAAGTTTTAGGTTTAAGTAGTTCTTCTGCCTCTAACACCAGCAGTCAGTTGGAGAAACAGTGAACATAAAGCAACACAGAGTTTGTCTGCAGTCTCCAAATCTCTCAGTCCTGCTGCTCTGCTGAAATTCTGATCAACAGGTTGGATTTATTCTAAATAAAGTGAGTCTTGTTCATCATTTTCAATTTTCAGTTCAGTTCTTGCTCAATAAAACTCAGACTCCGAGCGTCCCTTTGCTCCAGACTGTTCATATAAACACCAGTTAATCAGCACGGCCTTGCTTGGTTAGTTATTTGCTTTATCATGTTCCTGTTCACATGAATGCCTCATCATCTTTTATCACTTTTTATGTCATTTTCAGCCAGAAGAAACCTATTAGTCACATAAAAAATCACTATAAATCTATGAATATTTTAGGGTTTAACTGCATATATGATGAGGTTATTAGCGATGCAGTAAACATGGAAGATTCAGTTATAATTGATGATATTTGTGTGATGAGTCTGTGTGCATCAATTGTAGCCTCAATAGACCAGCATGCAATGCAGCAGCAAGAATTAGGAGAGTCACAGCTGCTGCCTGGTTTATGTCGCCATCTGGTGGCCAAATGGAGCAACAACAGGCTCCAGAAAGAAGCTGACATTCCTGCAAAGTCCTACAAATATGAGCAAAAGTATGCGGACACCAAACCCAGGAGATGTACACCGATCAGTCACAACATTATGACCACTGACAGGTGAAGTGAATAACTTTGGTCATATTGGTACTATGTGGTGTTCTGATGGAAAACCTTGGATTTAACATCCGTGTTGATGAGACTTAGACACCCAAATACACATTGTCCTACAACAAACACACTCCCTCATGCAAATGGAAATCCCAAATGTCACTGGTCTACCCCCACAGGAAAATTCACCTCACCACATGGAAACAACATCCAACAATCAGGAACATGTTGAGGAACATGACAATTTCCCAACATGTTGATTTGACCTCCAAACTTCCTACAGCCCATTCTGATCAAGCATCAACAGGATGCAGTGGAACAAGTTGGATTGACAGAGGCCCCACTGCACAAGCCAGAGTACCCAAAGGATCCAGTGCCAACGTCCTGGTTCCAGACCCCATAGGACACCCTGAGAGGTCCTCTGGTCCATGTCCAATGGTTCAGAGCATTTCTGACCAACACAATATTAGGCAGGTGGTCATAATGTTATGCCTGATCGGTGTAATCATTAAGCCTCGCTCACAGTTTAGGTTTTTTATTCATCCCGGAAGTGCTAGAAATATCTGGAGCTGAAAAGAGTCAAAACATGCATCTACACCCAGAAGCACTTTCTTAGAAAACCTGTGCAATTCAATGTGCATTCATGGTTTTAGTTTGAAGTTCATAATATTTTGCATTTTATTGGAGTGAACACCGCAGTGCAACATCACCACCCACTACTACCTCAGAAATGAAGTAGAACTATCACCTCACTGACAACACCAACAAAACCTGAACGCGTATTCTTCGATGAAATCGAACCAAATTAAGGTCAAATTAGTCACAAACTGTATGTGGTTGTTGGGATCAGTAGGATCCATTTTAAGCATGTGTAAAAAAATATCTGCAGGTATTATAAGTGTAGCACACATTTAGTCCGGACCAGCACAAGTGACAGGACGCTATGATCTAGCTAGGCTTGAGGAGTGGTATGCTTTGTGCATGATTCACGATAGGAAAGATTTTTACACTGTTAAAAAAATGTAAAAAGCTTTGTCAAATGATGTCATAATAACTGCAATCTGATTTTTCTCCTTGGCTTTTGCACATTAGTTAAGCTTTATCTGAAGTGATAACACTCAAAGTTGCCGTTTCAGGAAGGGCGGATGCCTTAAGCAACCTCCCTTTCCATCTTTACTATGGAAATTGTAATCACATTTCTATCACTGTCTTTACTGCGTGGGTCGTGCCGTACAGTAAAGAACCTTGTACAAGCTTTTGAGACTCTGATATTCACATTAAATCAACTAAAAAGAGAGAAGTTGTTTGTCTTCTATCCCAAATAAACCAACACGCATCTCAACAAATTTGTCTTGTGGCACTGCTCTCCACTTGACACCTTCACATCAACAGAGGTGGCAGTGCAGCCAAGGTGAGTGACACACAATGAATGGAGCACCAAGATCAGACCCTGCTTTCATGTACAACAAATAATAGTAAAAAAGATAATAAAATAAATGAATAATAAGCAAGATTAGGAAGCATACAAAATTAAATAAAAACTAAAGAACTAAAAAATAGTAACTTTAAAAACCAAATACACTGGTTAAAAAGAGAGTACATATAAAATAAACCCGCCATGATACAGAAAAAAGCAATAAAGAATTTAAACTTCTGAATTCCTTTAACTGGACACTTGAGAAAATGTCAGTCCTTCCTTTGTGGAGTGAGGCCATTATTACTGTCATCCCAAAAGAGGGAAAGAATCAAATGCTCAGTCAACGTGAAAAAGACCAAGGAGATGATTGTGGATTTCAGGAAGGGCAGACACATCCACACCCTCCCTCCCCTGCACATCGAAGGAGCAGCTGTGGAAGTGGTCTCCAGCCTTGGGTAACTGGGCGTACACCTCACCTGGAGCTGCAACACTTCCTGCCTGGTCAGGAAGGCCCACCAATGCCTCTACTTCCTTGGAAGCTCAGTCCTGACCGGTTTCTACAGATGTGTGGTGGAGAGCGTCCTCTGCTCCTGCATTACTGTGTGGCACAGCAGCTGCTCTGCTGCGGAGAGGAAAGCTCTGCAGAGGGTGGTGAAGGCTGCATCGAGGATTGTGGGGAGCAGCCTACCCACCACCACAGATGTGTACCTCAGTAAATGCAGGAAGATGGCCGTCCGCATCATGAAGGACTCCACCCACCCTGCACACTCACTCTTTGCCCCTCTCCCCTCAGGCAGGAGGCTGCGGAGCATCCAGAGCAGGAACACCAGACTGAGGAACAGCTTCTTTCTAGAAGCTGATAGACTGTTGGACTCTAGTGGCGCTCTGTAGCGTAACAGCTATCACCCACCTACCTGCAGCTACAAACACTTTTCTTAATCTACCTCACAGCACAGTTTTGCACACATGCATATTTATCTTTTTACCACTGGTAAACACTTGTATATATTGTTTTTATTGCTTGTAATTTTGCTTATCTTTCTTTATTTGTCTTATTTCTATATATTCATTATTATTTTTGGACTTCTAACTGGGACCAGAGAGCCAGTTTTGTGCCATCTCATGTTAACATGTGTGCTAGTATGACAATAAAGAACCTTGAATCCTAAAAAGCAGCTCCTTCTTGGCTTTTGGGAATGACAAGATGTAAATGTATTTGCAATCTAAAGGTGAGAATTGGATTTGCAAACTGGAGCTGTAGTGTTGCAGTTTACAGTGACTATGGATAAAGGGTGATGACATCAGGGGTCTGACAATGATAATCGTGATGAGATCAAGGAGTGACAACAGAAGTAGGAGAGTGTCTGAATATAATCCATTTACTAAAGTCACATGCAGACGCTCACCTCTGGATAAGACAGCAAAATGATGTGCTTTTCTTCATCAAGAATGGCCATTGAACAAAAAAGGATAATTTATTAGTGAATTGAATTATAAGTATATATATACCCTATCTTATCATGATATATACATTGATCTGCTTGTCTATTTGGTGAAGTAGGAGGGTGGAGGGTTTGGATGAGGAAAGAGCTATAAATGCTGCACGAAGCTGTGGACTTTACAGTGCCCTGGAATCACTCAAGAAGGAGTCAGCAGTGCATGGTGACCTGCTGCTGGTTGATGGTATAGCGGCTGCACAAAGATTTGGAGTGCATTTGCATCAGGCCAAGAAGAAGGAGACAGCGCTTCCCGATCGGAACAAGGTCAGATATAATTACTGTTAAAATATAACAAGAAAAATAAGGCATGTAAGAGAACTGATCCTTATAATAGTTACTGCTGGCTGGTGACAAGTTAACTTAAAACACATTTATAATTGGAAGCATATTAATTCCATTTTCACAACTAACAGTCTTACTAGAGACACAAGCCTATTGAAAGTTGCCAAGTGACTTTGTCAGGGGTAATCTGTTTTGGTTGCACAGTTTCAACTTTGTGAGAATTAGAATTAGAATTATACGGAAGCCCGAAGCAGCCATGGTCCAACTTCATTTTTTTCGCTCCTTTTTTTCGAGAAAATGAGATAATTTTGTCGTTATAACGAGAAAACAAAATCCGTTATCTCGTGATTACGACAAAATTATCTCGTTTTCTTGAGAAAACAAAATCTTTTTCTCGTTATAACAACTTCATTTTCCGGTGAGGTACAAAGCGAAACCAACCCTCCAGACCAGAAGGAGCTCTGCCACCGCTGCACACTACCGACTGAGAGTTTGTTAAAGTTGGAAAGATATTCACAGATTCGGACTTCCAGCGTCAATAACTCATTAGTGACACGTTGTCAAAACATAAACAACTGTAGTTTCAGTTGATGTCTGCAGTGATTCTGGTGACACTACAGTAAAATAGAGTGAAGTTATTGAATATTTGTGTCGTGTTTCTCTTTGCTGCTGCAGCGGTTTTGAAATTTGCAGACGGTCCCTGGACACTCGTCACACAGCCGGCTGCTCATAGACACCAGTGTTATTTGTGCAGCTTGAAAGACAGCTACTGTTGATAAAACTGGGCTTGTAGCACATTGTCTACCTGACAACGATGGAAAGAGGCATCGATTATGATTTGACAACGTGTCACTAATGAGTTATTGACGCTGGAAGTCCGAATCTGTGAATATCTTTCCAACTTTAACGAACTCTCAGTCGGTAGTGTGCAGCGGGGGCAGAGCTCCTTCTGGTCTGGAGGGTTGGTTTCACTTTGTACCTCACCGGAAAATTAAGTCGTTATAACAAGAAAACGATTTTGTTTTCTCGAGATAACGACAAAATTATGTCATTATAACGAGAAAACAGAGCGAAAAAATTAAGTTCGACAATGGCCGTTTAGGGCTTCCGTAGAATTAGAAGCCTTTATTGTCATTGCACATGTTTCAGAGCAACGAAATAAGTTTAGTTACATCCCGTCCAAGAAAGATAAAAAAGACAGTAACTAACAGGAGCCTAGTTTGGGAGTTACTTTTTGCCTTTTTCACCTAAAGTAGGACGGGGCGCCGCTCTTGTGGCGACCTACAGTTCTCCCGCTCCTGTCCTCCCCCTGTTATGAGGGGGGCACAGTGTGGGACTGGGGAAAAAAACACCTCAGAATACAGCAACATAAAACTGGAAGACTTGCACTTGTGGGTTAGGGGAGGGTGTTGGGGAGGGGAGGTTTCGCAGCACAAACACAGGGGCGCGCACGCAGCCCTCGGGCGCAACGCATCACCCTCCATGCTGCACTGTGAAGGGAGCGATGGGGTAAGGGGGCCAAGAAAGCGTTAGTTGTAAGGGGTGTGTATGGGGTAAGGTTACTGGCAAAAGATTTGTGCGTGTACACATAGAAATCGTGCTCGTATTAAAAATGTGTGTGTGTTAGTCTGTAGTTGTGCATAAATAAAAAATTTGTAAACTCTTGTTTAGGTCAAATCACACATAGATTATGCAGTGTATAAATCATCTGTGAGAATGCAACTCATAAAGTTACAACTTTACTAAATTACAAATACGGATTGCAGTTTACATACGGACGCTTTCTTCAGAATGAATACGAATCTGACAAGCGTGAAATAACTGTCAAAACTACGTCATGAGGTCACAGGCATTATATCGAGTGGAAGATAACATCGATTCTACAAACTGCGTATGCTTGAAAGATGGCGGATGCGAGGGATGTGGCCGTTTCTCAATACCAAGAACGCTGAGTACGGATTTGCGCACTTGGCAGTACGGACTCGCAAGTACGAGCTTGGAAGTACTTGGAAGGCCTCCTTTTGACGAGTTGAATTTAGTATATTGTTTAAATTTGTAAGGAAATTGTTTTTCTTTTTGCAGAGATGTCCCCTCAAGTCAGACTGAGGCTGCTGCCCAGTGCCAGGTGTTTGTTTGATGAGCCTGTCCAGGTGAAGGTGGCCGGACTGAGGTCAAAGCAGCTGGTAACCATGAGAGCCAGAACGACCGATGAGAAAGGAGTGATGTTCAGCTCCTCGGCCACCTACAGGGCCGATGGGAGCGGGGAGATCCACCTGGACAGAGACCCCTCCCTCAGTGGGAGTTATGTTGGAGTGGAACCCATGGGTCTGCTGTGGTCCATGAAGGCAGACACTTTGCACAGCTACTTTTATAAGAACAGAACACTGGACTCAGTGATGGTTATGTTCTCTGTGCATGAGGAGGAGGACGGCAAAATGCTGGCTGAAGTTACCAATGAAAGGATTCTGATTGGAGACGGGGTCAGCAGGGTCACTGTCGAAGAGGGAAATGTGTCTGGAGTCCTGTTTACTCCCCCAGGTCAGTGGTTCTCTGCTTTCTGTAAGACTTTCCTGAGGTTCACACTAAAATTCATTGACATTTTCTCCATCCATTCATCCATCCATACATTATCTATACACCGCTTAATCCTCTGAAGGGCCGCGGGGGGGCTGGAGTCTATTCCAGCTGACTTGGGCGAAGGCAGGGGGCATCCTGGACAGGTCGTCAGTCTGTCACAGGGCTACATATAGAGACAGACAACCAAGCACACTCTCATTCACATCTACGGGCAATTTAGAATAATCAAATAACCTCAGCATGTTTTTGGGCTGTGGGAGGAAGCTTGAGTTCACAGAGTGAAAACCCATGCTGCACAGGGAGAACATGCAAACTCCACACAGAAAGATCCCAGGCGTCCTAACCAGGACACGAACCAGGGATCTTCTAGCTGTGAAGCGACGCTGCTAACCACCGAGCCACTGTGCAGCCCGCCATTTTCTCCATATACAATAATTACAAGACATGAGAGAAATTCTTGTTTCTTACTACTATGGCTTTAAGAAAAAAAATACAAAGAAAGAAAAGTGCAAGCAGCAATACTGTGAGTAAATATCTCATCTGTCGGAGGGACTGCCATGAAACTGTGAACCGATTTCATAAGGAAAAGCTCCAAACAAGCGTTAGCTGAGAAGCTTCATGGAAACCACGTTATCTATTCCAACATGTGGTTTCCATGAAGCTTCTCAACAAGGTGTGAACAGACACGCTGGAGCAAAGTCTGAACTGTTGCTTCAAAGCATTGAGAGAAAGGCGTCACCATGTGACCGCTGGCAACATGACCTGGTGCTAAAGCCATTATCTGCTAAGCCACCGAGCAGCAAGACAATCCATACAGTTTATCTGATGCAGGGAAAAGCCCAAAGATCAAACCACAACAATGACAGCTTGAATTTTTTGACTTTACATAACCTACTGATATTAACTTGTGTGTAATATTCCAGGTGAAGGTCCGTTTCCTGCTGTGTTGGATCTGAGCAGCAGTAGAGCTGAGAAAAGAGCCTGTCTGCTGGCCAACAAAGGATTTGTGGTTCTCAGCATAACTCTGTTCAGTGACAAACAGGGGAAAGTCGAAGCGATCCATCTGGACCATCTTGAAGAAGCAGTTGATTTCTTAAAACAACATTCTAAAGTGAGTTGTGTGACAGGTCGTTTTAAATGGTTGTTCTGTCTCCACAGAGACAAGGCATTTAATTTTTTCAGTAAACAGCTAAAAATGATGGCTCTTTTACTTTTGATTGACTTTACTGATTTGCATGGTTTGGATTTCTTTACAGGTGGGCAGTAAAGGAATTGGTGTAATATCGAGATCAAAGGGAGGAGATATTGCACTTTCACTTGCTGCTTATGTGCCAGGTGTTGAAGCCGTAGTGTGGATCAACGGCTGCAACGCCAACGCAGCTTTTCCTCTCTACTACAAGAAACACCAGATCCTCTCAGCATTAAACTTCGACTTAAAGAGGCTTATTTCCACTGAGTCAGGGGCCTTCAATGGCAAGTATGTTCTTGACAATCCCCTGGCAGAGGAGAAAAAGGACAGCCTGGTCCCCATTGAACAAGCCAAGGGACATTTTCTCTTTGTGGCCTCAGAGGACGACCTCAACTGGGACAGCAAGGCTTTCATGGACCAGATGGTGGAGAGACTGAAGCATCATGGGAAGGACAACTTTGAGAGTGTGTCTTACCCTGGAGCTGGACACGTACTGGAGCCACCTTATGGACCCTACTGCCCCTCCAGCTTCCACAGAGTTGTAGGTGGGCCGGTCCTGTGGGGTGGTGAGGCTAGGGCCCACGCAGCAGCCGAAGTCCATCTGTGGCAAAAGGTCCAGGAGTTCTTCAAAACTCACCTGAGCTGTGAGGCTGCACAGTTAAAAACCAAGTTATATGCTGACCAAGTAACAAATAACAAAACCATGACATCATGGCTGACACTTAACCTACAATAACTGTGTGTTATGGTATGCGTCCACAGGATCTGTCACTAATGGTTACCATTCACTGTCCATGTAAGATGCCCTGCATTGCATTTTGGTAGTGTTGTGTGGGATTTCAAGTGACACGATGTCGCATTGTCCACTGGCCGCCTGCACCTCATTTGCACAAAGTTGAGGTCTCAGCTACTTTATTCTAATTAGGCAAGTCGAGCAGAAGTCCATCACCTAATGAAACTTTTGTAAAACATCTAAACTAGACATTCTCAAACTAAAATGAGGACAGATTCAGCAACAGCATAGCTGATTTTGCACCTTAAGTGTTTTCTGAAATAGTTTTCGCTAAACTGTTTTCATAATAAAAGAGAGTCTGTGAGCAAGCCGCCATGTTGGTCCAATGTGTTGACAGAACTAGTTTCTAGTGAAGGTAAGCGCCTGTCATTACATCATCTAGTGGCCTGCAAGTAACACACCTATCCACAGTGTGATATTGGGAAGCAGCCCCTGTGGACACGTACCTCTCAGATAAATGTTTTGTAGTAGGGCTGGGCACTAAATCGATTTTATCGATTAATTCAAATTTGTACTTCATGTCGATTTGTTTCAATGAAAATCAATTTTCTCATCAAAATCCGCCATCGACACCTGCCTGCTGGGCTCCCGTAGTTCAGAGAGCAGAAAGTGCGTGCCCCCCTCCCCCCCGCACTTCATACACAAACAGCGGTGCAGATCTCACTCTGAAGAAAGGAAGTGTATCTTTAGTTATTTGGAGTTGGTTTGGGTTTATGGCGTCAGATACAGAACAAACAGCACCTTGCTGCAAAGCATGTTTAAAGACTGTTGCTACCAAAGGTAGCAGTACGACCAATCTACTGCAGCACCTCAAACAGAGGCATGCTGCCAAGTGGCAGAGGTGTTGCTCCCTACGAAACAAACAAGACCGCGGCACCCCAAGCACCGCCACCAAAAAACAACCTACTGTCTTGGAAACACTGACAAACTGTATCCCGTATGAAAAGAAAGGAGCCTGGTGGAAAGCTGTCACGGATGTAGTCGCGATGTACATGTATATTACAAGAGATATGGTGCTCGTATACACCGTGGAAAAGCCGGGGTTTATTCACCTGCTACAAGTTTTGGACCCCAGGTACATGCTACAAGGCCTGTGTGATTTTTGTATGATTTTAGGGAGGGGGTGAAAAAAAATCGATTTAAATCGTGAATCGGGATTCTTTGTGAAAAAATCAAAGATGTTTTTTTAGGCCATATCGCCCAGACATATTTTGTAGTTATTGATCTTTTCCCATATTGTAATATTATGACAAACCACAACCTGGTACAAAAAATTAGGTTTTCACATTTAACAGGGAAAATGTTTAAAACTGTGTGTTTAGCGTTTGTAGTTTCTATTTGTGGTGCAGAGTGTGTTAGATCAAGCTTGCAATAGGTGTAACACGAAAAATAAATGATTAAAATGAAAATCTTTGTCTAACTCTTGTCATTTTCTCACTCAAACATAAAGACCAGTACATTATTAAACACTGCACATAAACCAACAGCAACAACTTAATTTCATTGTAATTTTATCAGCTGCAACTTGATTCACATAAGCTGAAGTGATTTTTCACTATAGGACATCTGTGTACATCGACAACCTCCTGCTAATGTAAGAGTACCTGATTTTTTCTAGTGTCCTGCTATATACCCAACTGTCACAGTTCGCTAATTGTCCACTACTTTGTAAAGATAATTGTTGATTCTGAAGGCCTTCATCTTTAACTTCACATCAGTGCAAAGCTTCTACAGCGTTCTTAATTATTTATCCCTAACAAAGTGATAAAAGAAAAACCTAATAACCCTGGGACTTATATTTGTTGTTTGTTATGCATTGGAAAGGACACATTTACAGAAGTGGTCAAAATCCTCAGCCAGTTTCCACGCATAATTTCAATGTTACAGTAATACATTTCAGTTCAATACATATCTTTAGATCTTATTTTGTTGTTTGAATCAATACTTTTGCAGGAATAACAACTGAACCTTTCAGAAATAATAAGAAGTCAGAAGGTACCAAGTAAAGGTAAAGCTGGTCAGAGTTCTTCACTATAACAAGCACTGTGAGTCTCCAAAAAGCAGCATGTAATATTTTATTCAATCCTAACCACTCAGTTTAATATACAGTGTATAGTACTGGTTGGTTTTTGCAAGAAGTGTCTCCTCTCCGCCTGTACATTTTCTAACAGATTCTCAGCTGAAGAAACACGTTTTCAAACCTGTTGAGCTCTAAGTTACTCAATGAAGCTGTGTAGTAAATTTAACACTGCTTCTAACAGAACACAGATTTGATAGTTGATTAGTCTGTTGGTATTTATCATCAAGAATATTCAAATATGTGGCTTTGATTTGGCCAAAAACTAACTTCTACATTTCCTTCATTAGGGAACAGTGTCAGACCTAAATGAACTTGTTGTGTATCATGTTTAAATAAATGAAATTCAGGAGCTCTAATGTGCAGCTGTCACATTAGAAACAAGTGGCTGCATTGAAAGTCACTGAGGGTTGAAATAAATATAATAACTTACAAAATGAACTTTTTCTACCAGCTTTCCTCTCTTGTATCATGACTAGAAACAGGTTGGTTTTACGGCTGTAAATGTCTCCCTCCAATAGAACAACTTGTTCCTCTTAAATAAAGGCGACTCCTTATCAGTGCGTTTTGCACGGACAAAGTGCCAAGAGGAACACGATCTTGTTTTTGTTCACCTGACTACAGGGCACAGTCAGAAAGGGTTTTTTCTTTCAGCTCCTCAGCCACTGACAGGGCTGATGGAAATAGGGAGATCCACCTGGACCCCTCACTCAGTGGGAGTTATGTTGGGGTTGAACACATGGGTCTGCTGTGGTCCATTAAGTGATGTGACCACAGCTGCGCGCAACACGTTGTATCCATAATATTTTGACGATATTGCTACTTTTACCAATACTGCTTATCACTCTGGCACTCTAATTGGTACTAAATAAAATCTGATTTATTGATTGAAAAATATGTGTAAAGGAAAGAAGCGTCACCGGATCCCAGAAGCGCCAGCATATTCTCCATCAGCTTAGAAGGTTTGCTATCTCCTAAACCAGTCAGAGACAACATGCGATCGGTCCGCTGTATATCGGAGAGCTGGTACAGCTGAAGTAATGCCGTCTTCAGTGCTGCATGCTTGCTGGCACCAGGCGGGTCTCGGAGCAGTCCCACTAACCTGCATGTAGTGGCTGAATTCAGGTGGCACTGGACCCTGACATGGTGAGACCAAGGCTCCGGGTCGTCCTGCCAAATGTCCAGGAGTTTTACTGTTGCCGCGAAAACAGTCGAACACCGCAGTGCAACATCACCACCCACTACTACCTCAGAAATGAAGTAGAACTATCACCTCACTGACAACACCAACAAAACCTGAACGCGTATTCTTCAATGAAATCGAACCAAATTAAGGTCAAATTAGTCACAAACTGTATGTGGTTGTTGGGATCAGTAGGATCCATTTTAAGCATGTGTAAAAAAATATCTGCAGGTATTATAAGTGTAGCACACATTTAGTCCGGACCAGCACAAGTGACAGGACGCTATGATCTAGCTAGGCTTGAGGAGTGGTATGCTTTGTGCATGATTCACGATAGGAAAGATTTTTACACTGTTAAAAAAATTTTAAAAGCTTTGTCAAATGATGTCATAATAACTGCAATCTGATTTTTCTCCTTGGCTTTTGCACATTAGTTAAGCTTTATCTGAAGTGATAACACTCAAAGTTGCCGTTTCAGGAAGGGCGGATGCCTTAAGCAACCTCCCTTTCCATCTTTACTATGGAAATTGTAATCACATTTCTATCACTGTCTTTACTGCGTGGGTCGTGCCGTAGAGTAAAGAACCTTGTACAAGCTTTTGAGACTCTGATATTCAGATTAAATCAACTAAAAAGAGAGAAGTTGTTTGTCTTCTATCCCAAATAAACCAACACGCATCTCAACAAATTTGTCTTGTGGCACTGCTCTCCACTTGACACCTTCACATCAACAGAGGTGGCAGTGCAGCCAAGGTGAGTGACACACAATGAATGGAGCACCAAGATCAGACCCTGCTTTCATGTACAACAAATAATAGTAAAAAAGATAATAAAATAAATGAATAATAAGCAAGATTAGGAAGCATACAAAATTAAATAAAAACTAAAGAACTAAAAAATAGTAACTTTAAAAACCAAATACACTGGTTAAAAAGAGAGTACATATAAAATAAACCCGCCATGATACAGAAAAAAGCAATAAAGAATTTAAACTTCTGAATTCCTTTAACTGGACACTTGAGAAAATGTCAGTCCTTCCTTTGTGGAGTGAGGCCATTATTACTGTCATCCCAAAAGAGGGAAAGAATCAAATGCTCAGTCAACGTGAAAAAGACCAAGGAGATGATTGTGGATTTCAGGAAGTGGCGCTCTGTAGCGTAACAGCTATCACCCACCTACCTGCAGCTACAAACACTTTTTTTAATCTACCTCACAGCACAGATTTGCACACATGCATATTTATCTTTTTACCACTGGTAGACACTTGTATATATTGTTTTTATTGCTTGTAATTTTGCTTATCTTTCTTTATTTGTCTTATTTCTATATATTCATTATTATTTTTGGACTTCTAACCGGGACCAGAGAGCCAGTTTTGTGCCATCTCATGTTAAGATGTGTGCTAGTATGACAATAAAGAACCTTGAATCCTAAAAAGCAGCTCCTTCTTGGCTTTTGGGAATGACAAGATGTAAATGTATTTGCAATCTAAAGGTGAGAATTGGATTTGCAAACTGGAGCTGTAGTGTTGCAGTTTACAGTGACTATGGATAAAGGGTGATGACATCAGGGGTCTGACAATGATAATCGTGATGAGATCAAGGAGCGACAATAGAAGTAGGAGAGTGTCTGAATATAATCCATTTACTGAAGTCACATGCAGACGCTCACCTCTGGATAAGACAGCAAAATGATGTGCTTTTCTTCATCAAGAATGGCCATTGAACAAAAAAGGATAATTTATATTTTGCACTCTTGGTCAATATATGACTCATTCAGAATATTTGTCACGTCATTTTTTATAGGAGTTTAGTGAGCCACGACTCTTTTCTACTTCACCACGTGTTAAATCTACGACATCTGATATATACATTGATCTGCTTGTCTATTTGGTGAAGTAGGAGGGTGGAGGGTTTGGATGAGGAAAGAGCTATAAATGGTGCACGAAGCTGTGGACTACAGTGCCCTGGAATCACTCAAGAAGGAGTAGGCAGTGCATGGTGACCTGCTGCTGGTTGATGGTATAGAGGCTGCACAAAGATTTGGAGTGCATTTGCATCAGGCCAAGAAGAAGGAGACAGCGCTTCCCGATCGGAACAAGGTCAGATATAATTACTGTTAAAATATAACAAGAAAAATAAGGCATGTAAGAGAACTGATCCTTATAATAGTTACTGCTGGCTGGTGACAAGTTAACTTAAAACACATTTATAATTGGAAGCATATTAATTCCATTTTCACAACTAACAGTCTTACTAGAGACACAAGCCTATTGAAAGTTGCCAAGTGACTTTGTCAGGGGGAATTAGAATTAGAATTATACGGAAGCCCGAAGCAGCCATGGTCCAACTTCATTTTTTTCGCTCCGTTTTCTCGAGAAAATGAGATAATTTTGTCGTTATAACGAGAAAACAAAATCCGTTATCTCGTGATTACGACAAAATTATCTTGTTTTCTTGAGAAAACAAAATCTTTTTCTCGTTATAACAACTTCATTTTCCGGTGAGGTACAAAGCGAAACCAACCCTCCAGACCAGAAGGAGCTCTGCCACCGCTGCACACTACCGACTGAGAGTTTGTTAAAGTTGGAAAGATATTCACAGATTCGGACTTCCAGCGTCAATAACTCATTAGTAACACATTGTCAAAACATAAACAACTGTAGTTTCAGTTGATGGCTGCAGTGATTTTGGGGACACTACAACAGCAGCAGCACAAACACAGGGGCGCGCACGCAGCCCTTGGGCTCAACGCATCACCCTCCATGCTGCACTGTGAAGGGAGCGATGGGGTAAGGGGGCCAAGAAAGCGTTGAGTTGTGAGGGGTGTGTATGGGGTAAGGTTACTGGCAAAAGATTTGTGCGTGTACACATAGAAATCGTGCACGTATTAAAAATGTGTGTGTGTTAGTCTGTAGTTGTGCATAAATAAAAAATTTGTAAACTCTTGTTTAGGTCAAATCACACAAAATTATGCAGTGTATAAATCATCTGTGAGAATGCAACTCATGAAGTTACAACTTTACTAAATTACAAATACGGATTGCAGTTTACGGACCTATGCTTTCTTCAGAATGAATACGAATCTGACAAGCGTGAAATAACTGTCAAAACTACGTCATGAGGTCACAGGCATTATATCGAGTGGAAGATAACATTGACTCTACAAACTGCGCATGCCTGAAAGATGGCGGATGCGAGGGATGTGGCCGGGCAAGTACGGGCTTGGAAGTACTTGGAAGGCCTAATTTTGACGAGTTGAATTTAGTATGTTGTTTAAATTTGTAAGGAAATTGTTTTTCTTTTTGCAGAGATGTCCCCTCAAGTCAGACTGAGGCTGCTGCCCAGTGCCAGGTGTTTGTTTGATGAGCCTGTCCAGGTGAAGGTGGCCGGACTGAGGTCAAAGCAGCTGGTCACCATGAGAGCCAGATCGACCGATGAAAGAGGAGTGATGTTCAGCTCCTCGGCCACCTACAGGGCTGATGGCAGCGGGGAGATCCACCTGGACAGAGACCCCTCCCTCAGTGGGAGTTATGTTGGGGTGGAACCCATGGGTCTGCTGTGGTCCATGAAGGCAGACACTTTGCACAGCTACTTTTATAAGAACAGAACACTGGACTCAGTGATGGTTATGTTCTCTGTGCATGAGGAGGAGGACGGCAAAATGCTGGCTGAAGTTACCAATGAAAGGATTCTGATTGGAGACGGGGTCAGCAGGGTCGCTGTCGAAGAGGGAAATGTGTCTGGAGTCCTGTTTACTCCCCCAGGTCAGTGGTTCTCTGCTTTCTGTAAGACTTTCCTGAGGTTCACACTAAAATTCATTGACATTTTCTCCATCCATTCATCCATCCATACATTATCTATACACCGCTTAATCCTCTGAAGGGTCGCGGGGGGGCTGGAGTCTATTCCAGCTGACTTGGGCGAAGGCAGGGGACACCCTGGACAGGTCGTCAGTCTGTCACAGGGCTACATATAGAGACAGACAACCAAGCACACTCTCATTCACATCTACGGGCAATTTAGAATTATCAAATAACCTCAGCATGTTTTTGGGCTGTGGGAGGAAGCTTGAGTTCACAGAGTGAAAACCCATGCTCTACAGCAGGGGTCTCAAACTCCGGTCCTCGAAGGCCGCAATCCAGCATGTTTTAGATGTTTCCCTCTTCCAGCACACCTGATTCAAATGATCAGGATCGTTATCAGGCTTCTGCAGAGCTTCAGGATGAGCTGATCATTTGAATCTGGTGTGTGGGAAGAGGGAAACATCTAAAACATGCTGGATTGCAGCCCTCCAGGACCGGAGTTTGAGACCCCTGCTCTACAGGGAGAACATGCAAACTCCACACAGAAAGATCCCAGGCGTCCTAACCAGGACACGAACCAGGGATCTTCTAGCTGAGAAGCGACGCTGCTAACCACCGAGCCACTGTGCAGCCCGCCATTTTCTCCATATACAATAATTACGAGACATGAGAGAAATTCTTGTTTCTTACTACTATGGCTTTAAGAAAAAAAAAATACAAAGAAATAAAAGTGCAAGCAGCAATACTGTGAGTAAATGTCTCATCTGTCGAAGGGATTGCCATGGAATTCTGAACAGATTTCATCAGGAAAAGCTCCAAACAAGCGTTAGCTGAGAAGCTTCATAGAAACCACATGTTGGAATAGACCAACAAGGTGTGAACAGACACGGTGGAGCAAAGTCTGAACTGTTGCTTCAAAGCATTGAGAGAAAGGCGTCACCATGTGACCGCTGGCAACATGACCTGGTGCTAAAGCCATTATCTGCTAAGCCACCGAGCAGCAAGACAATCCATACAGTTTATCTGATGCAGGGAAAAGCCCAAAGATCAAACCACAACAATGACAGCTTGAATTTTTGGACTTTACATAACCTACTGATATTAACTTGTGTGTAATATTCTAGGTGAAGGTCCGTTTCCTGCTGTGTTGGATCTGAGCAGCAGTAGAGCTGAGAAAAGAGCCTGTCTGCTGGCCAACAAAGGATTTGTGGTTCTCAACATAACTCTGTTCAGTGACAAACAGGGGAAAGTCGAAGAGATCCATCTGGACCATCTTGAAGAAGCAGTTGATTTCTTAAAACGACATTCTAAAGTGAGTTGTGTGACAGGTCGTTTTGCAATGGTTGTTCTGTCTCCACAGAGACAACGCATTTAGTTTTTTCAGTACACAGTAAAAATGATGGCTCTTTCACTTTTGATTGACTTTACTGATTTGCATGGTTTGGATTTCTTTACAGGTGGGCAGTAAAGGAATTGGTGTAATATCGAGATCAAAGGGAGGAGATATTGCACTTTCACTTGCTGCTTATGTGCCAGGTGTTGAAGCCGTAGTGTGGATCAATGGCTGCAACGCCAACGCAGCTTTTCCTCTCTACTACAAGAAACACCAGATCCTCTCAGCATTAAACTTCGACTTAAAGAGGATTATTCCCACTGAATCAGGGGCCTTCAATGGCAAGTATGTTCTTGACAATCCCCTGGCAGAGGAGAACAAGGACAGCCTGGTCCCCATTGAACAAGCCAAGGGACATTTCCTCTTTGTGGCCTCAGAGGACGACCTCAACTGGGACAGCAAGGCTTTCATGGACCAGATGGTGGAGAGACTGAAGCATCATGGAAAGGACAACTTTGAGAGTGTGTCTTACCCTGGAGCTGGACACCTACTGGAGCCACTTTATGGACCCTACTGCAAATCCTGCTTTCATTACTTCATTGGCAAACCAGTCCTGTGGGGGGGTGAGGCCAGGACCCACGCAGCAGCTGAAGTCCACATGTGGAAAAAGGTCCAGGAGTTTTTCAGAACTCATCTCAGCTGTGAGGCTGCACAGTTAAAAACCAAGTCATAGGTGCAAATAGGCTGACCAAGTAACAAAATCATGGCATCATGGCTGCCTTTGTACCTAAAAAATTACATTTTACAGTTGAATGTTTCATATTATTTGATCATTTACCATTTTCAAAGGTTATGAAGACCTGGTATAAGTGATGAGGGTTTTTACATCTAACAAGGAAATTATGAACATCTATGTGGGCATTATAAATACTTACACCAAAAGACATGCATTAATCTGTCTCTCAACATGGTGTGACTCTTTTAATCTGACTGTGGCACTCAGCCTCAAGTTCAGGGTCCCACTGAACATATAATCATTTCCATTTTTCAAAAACAAAATAAATGTTAAATGGTAATTTTTTTTTCAGCTGTAGGCACATAAAAAACTCAAACAAAAAAGCCATAATTTCAAATTTGCTATCAAGGCTTGAGGAGTGGTATGCTTTGTGTGTGATTCACGATAGCAATTAAGGTTGGGTTGAACAGTTAATTCTTATTGCCTTTCAGCAATGCAAATGTAATTGTAATTGTGTAATACAGCCCATACATGTGCAAGTGGTTCTGTCATGTCCCAAATAAAATTATGAAACAAAAAAGGTCTCTCCTACAAACAGTACAGGACAGTAAATTACTCAGCTCATTTTCTGCTTCTATCATCAGATCTCACCAACATCTTTTATGTATTTGAAACACTTCAGAATCTATAACCAGTCACAACAGACACGCTTTGTCATTCGCTCAATTACATCAATTTGTGAAAATAATCACTATTTTTATATAATTAAGTAAATTAATTGTCATGATTTATTGAGTATTGCAACAGAATGTGCTATAACATTGGAAAATGCTAATATTTTTGCCTGTTATGCATAAATTAATTTAGCATCAACAAGAACTGAACACTACCCACTGGTGTACATGTGTATTACAACCCAAATCATTCTATATGTAATGAGTTTGTACTACTACATAGGTTTCATGCCAACAAGTGAGCTGCCTTTTAATGCTTTAGCAGGTTAGCAACCGTCGCGCTAGCCGCGTTAGCTCGACGATTAGCGTTAGCTAGTTATTAATTTTAGTTCTAGCTTTGAACCGTTGGTACAGTGATAGGTTCTAAAGCACACAGAAACATTAGATATCATTTTTATGACTCTGAATTTTTCAACAAGTACCTGAACATGAACAGAGAGCATATTTCCCCGTCTTTCCCCATCATAGCTACCTTAAGCTAACAGCCGTTAAGCTAACTAGCCCAACGGCTGCTTCCACTCACCGAAGTTTTAGCGGCTCTATCTCGATAGAAGATGCCTCATCATCTTTTAACACTTTTTATGTCATTTTCAGCCAGACGAAACCTATTAGTCACATAAAAAGTCACTATAAATCTATAAATAATTTAGGGTTTAACTGCATATATGATGTGGTTATTAGCGATGCAGTAAACATGGAAGATTCGGTTATAATTGATGATATCTGCGTGATGAGTCATTGTGCATCAATTACAGCCTCAATAGACCAGCATGCAATGCAGCAGCAAGAATTAGGAGAGTCACTGCTGCTGTTATTTTTCATCAGGATATGTCGGTCAACTTACATATAAAACAAGTCTTTCATCTACGTAATATTGTAAAAAATCAGGAATAACCAGTCCATGCATTTGTAACTTCTAGGCTGGACTATTGTAATTCCTTATTATCAGGATGTTCCAATAACTCTCTAAAAAACCTCCAGCTGATACAAAAAGCTGCATCCAGACAGACATCATATTTCTCCTGTATTAGCTTCTCTTCATTGGTTCCCTGTAAAATCCAGGATAAAATTTTAAATCCTTATTCTAACATATAAAACTGTTAATGACCAAGCTTCATCGTATCTTAAAGACCTTATTGTACCTTATCATCCCGACAGAGCCCTTCGCTCTCAGACTGCAGGTTTATTTGTGGTTCCCAGAGTTTCCAGAAGTAGAATGGGAGGCAGAACCTTCAGTTATCAGGCTCCTCTGTTGTGGAATCAGCTCCCAGTCTGGGTTCAGGAGGCAGACACCCTCTCTACTTTATAAAACTTTCTTATTTGATAAAGCTTATAGTTAGGGCTGTTCATGATCACCTGAGCTGTCCCTTAGTTATGCTGCTATAAGTGTAGACTACTAGGGGCTTCCCATGATGCACTGGGCTCCTCTCCTCTCTCTCTCTCTGGATCTGGAGCTCCACATCCCTGATCTGCAGCCGCTGGCCTCACCACCTGCTGTCCTGCCATCCCCACCTCATCCTCTCCTGCTCCCTCCCCGACTCCCAACCCAACCGGTCGAGGCAGACGGCCGCCTTCCCTGGGCCTGGTTCTGTCGGAGGTTTCTCCCCCCATGACATGTGTTGTAAATATGTGCTATATAAATCAGGGGTCTCAAACTCCAGTCCTCGAGGGCCACTATCCTGCATGTTTTAGATGTTTCCTTCTTCCGACACAGATTCAAATGATCAAGACTGTTATCAGGCTTCTGCAGCGTAGACATATATACATAGACGCTGCATTGACTGTGGAGGGACGTGCCTAAAGCTCCGCCATCTTGGTACAGGGCTAGCAGAGGGGGGAGTGAATGTAAGTCTATGGAGGTAAGAGGTACTCCACAATCTTAAAGTGGAATTATTCACTGAATTTTCGACCGATTTCCAAACGGTTTGATTTGTTAAAACGTCACACATGTAGCTATGACACAGGATGCTTTTTGTTCTATTTATGTCTGCCTGTCCGTCCTCCATGTCTGACGTTTGTAACAAACAATATATGTTGACAACTGACGGATTTATGATCACTTTTATAGTGCAGACATGTCATTCCTCTATAGACGTAATGCACTGTAGGGGCGAGTGGCACTGTACCAAGATGGCCGCCGCGTAGGCACGTCGGCTCCAATCGGCAGTGGCAGTCAACGCGGCGTCTACGTATATATGTCTATGGTCTGCAGAGCTTGATGATGAGCTGATCATTTGAATCAGGTGTGTTGGAAGAGGGAAACATCTAAAACATGCAGGATAGTTTGACACCCCTGATATAAATAAAACTGAATGAACTGAATGTTAGTTTAAATTTCACCCCATGTTCACCTGAAACAGAGGGTTAGACATTGTTTTCTTGCACGTTGATGAAGTTTTAAAGTGTACTTTGGATGAAACAAGCAAGATCGATATCTGTCAATCATTTCCACTAATTATAAGACTTATAGTTGCAGCCCGAGGATCTTAATTCAGTGCTTTAATGTACCAGGTGCAGCAAAAAACAACAACAAACACACTTTGTATCTGAGTAGAGCATTATTGTGATTTAATTCACTATGTCTTATATCACAAAGAAAGTCTTAAAAATGCAGACTAGAATTTCTGTATATAAACTGTACACAAAAAGCAAGGCACTATACATTCAGATTCATCACGCTGCTGCTTCTCTTCTCGTTAGAGTCAAACCCTTAGATTACAAATCTCCTCCCGGGCGCTTCAGCAGTTTCCAAACGCAGTCGAGCAACACGAGTTTCGGACACTCGACGACATCTGACGCGACGGGATTCTTTTAATTTTGTTTTTACATAGATACAGAGTCACAAACGCACCTACGCACACATTTCCACGAATGAACGTTTACGCGCACGTACAGACATTATATACACGGCCGCAGCACGGCAGCGAGTGCTTTCTCCCACGAGTCCATGAGCGGCAACTTCAGAAGGGATTTCAGACACACAGACACCAACGTACGGACCAAAGCGAGGCGTTTTTACCTGCCGTTAAACCGCTTGAATTTAATCCTGTTAAGTAATGACAAAGTTGAGAAGTAAAACATGACTAGAAAGCGAGGCGAGTGCAGCTCCGGTTTTGTCCTCTGACGTCGTTTTTCTTAAGATTCAGGCGCACATCTGCGACCTCCTCCTGCTTCTCACTGTCCCCCGTTTTTTTTTCTCTACCGCTTCACGTGCCGTTCTTCCGTTAAAACAGTCCTTTGGCCTTCTTCAGGTTCACTTGCTTCCACCCTGGCAGACGTTCGTATTCCTCTCTATTCATTTCCAAAGCTTTCTGCGGACAGAAGAGAGACACACTCACTCAGCAACCAGTAACGTAACACCATTCTGAAAATAATAATGACCTGGCATTTAAAAAGTCCTTTGATAATGTAATAACTCATAAGCAGGGCTGCATTTCTTGGAAACAACAGATTTGTTTTGCAGTTTCTCTGCAGCTTACTCATCATAAACAGGTCTAGCGGATGGCGTAGTGGTCATAATCACCAAGGATACGTCCCATGTAGCTCTCACCCTCCTTAATTATGGTGGTAAGAGCCAATCTGGGAATTATTAGTCGTACAAAATCTTTATTTAGAATTATTTTCAATTGCCAAATGAATTTGTCACATTGCTCGATGAAAAACGATTCTCTTCCTTGAGCTTTGCTTTTTGGTTTCCTTACGTTTCCTTAGGGTGGGAGGCTTCTGCCTTGAGTTGTCATTTCATTTGCGGGGTGTTTTTTGGGGTTTTGTTGGTGTTTTCTGCCGTACATTAGTGTAGCGGAGCATTCGTTTTATTTCATTTCCAGGGTTAAAAATCATTTAGTTAGCATAGGCTGGGCTTACAAACAGGGGGGATTTGATTTCTGGGGTTAAACTTAATGTTAAGGGGTTTAAAATAAGATTTAAAGGGCTTTAATTGATATAAGGGACTGTATTGGGGACTGTAACGTGGGGGACCGGGGTTCAATAAAACGTATAATATTTTCATTTCATCGGGGTCAGAAATTCATTGGGTGGGTTTAATAATTTAAAATACTTTCACATACATTTCATATAATTCTGAATAAGTTAAAGATTTTTAAACAGATGAAATTAATCTTTACCTCCAAGAATAAGATAAATGCTTTTCAAACATGCCTATTAAAATAAATTTTAAAAGAAAACAAGGATTACAGCAAAGATCTTCCAGCTACACTCTTTATTTTTTTCATTTTACCTTCAGATATTGATTTATATTCATCTCGGTTTAAAAAAAGACTAATTTATCTTATTTTCATACTTCAAAGCATCAATTGTTCATTGAGTTTAAAGGTCCTCGGCTGGAGAATTCATCATTTCTAATTTAACCTTGAAATTTATGGCTCTTACGCAACATTTTTTTGTTATTTAAGTTTTGTTTGTCTGTTGTTTCGCTTGTTCCACTCATTTTTTGTCATTATTCATTCAAGGGCAGGACTCTGAATAAGCTTTTTCTCTTTCTTTGTCTCCCCACATTGTGCAAACTCTTCTACTTTATGCATTTTTAACTGAGAAATTGAATAAGACGACAAAACTAAACCAATTAAGTTGTATTTAGAGGTGCAATGGATGAAACACTGACTGTAAAATGACCATAAAAAGGGTCAGAGGACTGAACCACCTTAAAAAAACGTGATCACACTCATCGAGCAACAAACTAATACAGATTCTGCTTCATGTCGACGTGATTGCAGCTCATCAGTCCTGCTAGATTCAAACCTGTTGACTTGGGAAACCTCTAAAGCCCACCGAACTCATGAAGCCAGTTTAATGACGCCTATCTCCTCAGAACAGATTCTGTCCAGTGAAGTTGTTTTCATGCCTTCATTTTCGTGCTCCACAGACAGACGGTGAGTCAGACTGCAGTGTAGCTGCCGGTGAATCACTCAAGTGCTTTTATTTGCACTGAGAGGAGGGGAAAAAAGAGGGCTTCAGGTGGAAGGACTGAGTGCGTAAAGAGAAGAGCTGCAGCGGCAGAAGAGTGAAGCAGGAGTGACGCGAGGTCGAGGAGACGAGCCGCGGCTGCACAAATACACCTGACAAATCATCGCAGCAGTATAAATCAGATAATTTACGAGCCCATTCCTGCCAGGACAAAAGATATATGGTCATTTTAGATGCAACTAATGATTATTTACACTAATGATTAATCTTGCTTGATTGTTTTGTCTATAAAATGTTGATAAGAAGTGAAAAATGAGCCCAAAATGATGCAACCAAGCATAAAAACCACAAAATGTTTAATTTGCTATAATATAAAACAGAGAAAAGTAGCAAATCCTCGACTTAATTGGTTCAGCTTTGAGATAATATGTCAAACTTACAATATGATGATACATTAACACAACTTCTGTGCATAAAAACATACTTAAAGTTGTTTAACTGACTCATTTGCAACTTTTTCCTGCAGGAATGGGCTCCAAATGAAGCTCACGTGTCACTTCCTGTTTGTTATCTGCTCTGTAATAAACTGTCTGACAGACTTCTGGTCTTTCAGGAGGATGTTTTCAGACGTAACTGTGCAGCCGAGCGCGAGCGTTTCTCCTCAACCGCGATCCACACAAAGAAGGGAAACACAGTGCTGACGTGCTCGAGAGAAGGACAGCTCCCCAGTGCCGATGAGTCACACCCGTCTTACCTGAATCCACCTACAAGCTGGTCTGAAAAGGGAGAGTTGGATGGAGTTAGATGGGTTTAATGGCTGAGGATGTGCAGTGGTCTAGGAATATATCAGATTTAAAGGGAGAATCTATCTTTGATTATCACTTGTCTAACATTATATACTCTAAACACGCTGCTGTCATGTTCACTTTATATCCGTCTGTGCTGAGGTTTTAAATCACTCTTCCTGCTCTTAAACTCCTGGAAATATCTTGATGTGACATTAAATTGTAAATGTCGGTTATAATCTATGAAATACTTCAACGTGCACACTTCACATGTTTGTAACAGCGTTAAAATATCTTCGGGTAGATTGTTTTGTCTTGAAAGCATTAACAAAACTGACGAAAAAACCTTTATTTTGAGCTTTAATTGAAATCATTAATTGAATAGATCTTTAGATCCTTGTTGCTATTGTTAAACAAGAACAATAAAAGGCAGTTTAGCAGCTCAGCAATCGCTACAACAACTAAAGTAATTACAAAAAATATATACAATAAACATAAAATAAAAAAAATAAAATGAGAGTGTACTGTGTAAACACAAAAATAAAGTTAAAATTGCGCTGTCTATAGCAAAATAAAAGAGCAGTCCTAAGCCTTTTCTTGGTTTGTTGCTTGTAAAATACATCGATCAGGCATAACATTATGACCACCTGCCTAATATTGTGTTGGTCCCCTTATGTGCTCAAAAATGCTCTGAACCATTGGGCATGGACCAGAGGACCTCTCAGGGGGTCCTATGGGGTCTGGAACCAGGACGTTGGCACTGGATCCTTTGGGTGCTCTGGCTTGTGCAGTGGGGCCTCTGTCAATCCAACTTGTTCCACTGCATCCTGTTGATGCTTGATCAGAATGGGCTGTAGGAAGTTTGGAGGTCAGATCAACATGTTGGGCCATTGTCATGTTCCTCAACATGTTCCTGATTGGTTGATGTTGTTTCCATGTGGTGGGGTGTATTTTCATCCAGTGACATTTGGGATTTCCATTTGCATGAGGGAGTGTGTTTGTTGTGGGACAATGTTTATTTAGGTGTCTAAGTCTCATCAACATGGATGTTAAAATCCAAGGTTTTCCATCAGAACACCACATAGTACCAATATGATCAATGTTATTCACTTCACCTGTCAGTGGTCATGATGTTGTGGCTGATCGGTGTATGTCTTCAATCTTCTGCTTTTACTGTGTTCATAATAAGTCGCAATGCACACAGCAGAACATAACAAATAAGTAGATATCTCAGTAAGATGTGATTTGAAAGTTAATTAAAATAAGGATCAGATCTTCTCCTGTGTTGAGTTTTATTTGAGTAACCATTGTGCCAAAAAGGAAAAGTCCTTTTAAAATGACCTAAAATACTGTTCCTATTTGTTTTTATCTTGTCTAAAACCATGAGAAAAACTATAAAAACATGAAGCTCTGTGCGGCGGTTTCTGTTACTGACCTCGAAGTCCTGGTCGGACAGGTAGATCTCCAGGCGCAGCGGGTCGACTCCCTCTGGAAGCGGCCGGGCCTGAAGCTGAGCCAGAGGGAAGGTGTTCTGGCAGAGTCGGGCCAACACGTCCTCCACCAGGATGATCTGGTTACACACCTCGGCCTCCTGCAGCCACGACAAGGTGTAGGGAGCGAAAGTTTGTGTGAAAAAATACAAGATCATGTAAACATCAAAGGTACTTGTCTGTGTTTCCAAACTTAGTGTTTCCACTTGGTTTGAGGATCACGTAGAAAAGGAGGGAGATCAGGTTTGTGTCGCATTTTATTTTGCTTTTGAACCCTGGCTGTGGGTTTGAAAGGCATGTTATCGTTTTGTTCTTTCCAGAAGCTGTTAGACTGTTGAACTCTGGTGGTGCTCTGTAGCTTTACAGCTATCACCCACCTACCTGCAACTACAGACACTCTTTAATCTACACTAAACAAAAATATAAACGCCCCATGTGAAATACTGATGCCAGATGAAATGCACCACCCAAAGTGAGCGTATACTGTCTGGTACTTGTACAAAATGGATATTTCTCTTGATTAGTGTCCCAAATTTGAGTCCACCACTGCCTGTGAGCATTTGTTCAGTGATGCATTAATTCCATTCAGTCCATTGGTGTGGCATATCCAGACGCTGCTCCAACACAATGAGCAGTACTCAGACACTCCTTATACTGGGGACAATAAAAGGCCACCCCAAAATGTCAAATTCTGACAAAAGCAGCAACGCCTCAGATGACTCCGGTCATGAGGGAACCTGTCATTGGCATGTTGTTGTGATGCGTCTGTTGTCAGACCAAAGGTTTCATCTGCTGTCGCCGGTCTGAGACCATCCCACAAGTGAACAAGCCGGATGTGTCCATCCTGTGCTGGGGTGGTCACATGTGGCTGATGTGGATGAGGTTGATTTGCAGTACTGCCCGTCTGTTGGAAACCAACTCTCAAACGTCCTATCGTCCAGTAGTGAACATCCAGTTGCACAGTGACCGCTCTGGTGGACATTCCTGCTTCCAACATGCCAATGACACGTTCCCTCATGACCGGAGTCATCTGAGGCATTGCTGCTTTTGTCAAAATTTGACATTTTGGGGTTGCCTTTTATTGTCCCCAGTATAAGGAGTGTCTGGGTACTGCTCATTGTGTTGGAGCAGCGTCTGGATATGCCACACCCATGTACTGAATGGAATTAATGCATCACTGAACAAATGCTCACAGGCAGTGGTGGACTCAAATTTGGGACACTAATCAAGAGAAATATCCATTTTGTACAAGTACAAGACAGTATACGCTCACTTTGGGTGGCGCACTTCATGTGGCATCAGTATTTCACATGGGGCCTTTATATTTTGTTCAGTGTACCTCACAGCACAGCTTTGCACACATGCATATTTATCTGTTTACCACTGGTAAACACTTGCTTGTAATTTCACTTCCTTCTTTATTTTTATATATTTATTATAATTTCTGGACTTATAACTGGGACCTGAGTGCCAATTTCGTGCCATTTAATGTGAACATGTGTGCTGGTTTGACAATAAAGATCCCTGAATCCTTGAAAATGAGCCAAATCTAAGCTTAAAATTGTGATATTTCATCTAAATTAGTTTATGCTACATATATCTTTTAACAATTTACACAGAATGAATGTATTAGTCAGATTCTTTAAAAACAAAAACTTCAGCACTCTTCAGCACAACTGAAAAACCATTAGCGGCTCAGCTGTGACCGACAGTCACATGATAAAAAATCAGTAGTAATTCAAAAATGTAAGTAGTAAATATATGTATTATGTAGAGTCCCTGTTTGTTTCCAGCATTAGAGACACGTGTGGTCACTTGGAAAAATGTTGTACATCTTGATTCAAGACTTTTCACATTTTGTAAAATAAATAATCAAAGAAATTCAACTTTGGGTTTTTCTTTTTTATGACTTATGTAATTTAAACTGTGTCAAATTGCACATACATACATATATTTTTGAGTTTTCTCTACTTCTATCCATGGTTGTGCAGTTTTCTATAGACGTGCAGGACTTTGTATTGTTGTATCATGGAGGGGCTCAATTCTACTGACCCTCTCTGTGATCTCAGCCACGTCCTCTCTGTGCTCCCAGCTGGGAAACATGTTGGTGAAGGTGAGCGGCTCCAGACCGGCGTGGATCAGGTACGACTTCTGAGGCTTCTTCTCGTTTTTCTCTGCAGGGACAGAGTCAACAGAATAATTACAACCTGACGTGAAGAGCAAAACTAAAAATACTACCATCTAATTTTAGCAGGCTTGACTGAAAATAAGGGAATATGTATCGTTTACTAAAGTTATCATCATCGTGTCAATTCAAAATGTTCTCAAGAAAACAATTTACATTCATCCGTTAATTACCCCAAACTCAGGCTATCATATACGATGACATAATACAGTAACATACAGTTTACACATTCAAAATGATTGGAAAACAGCGGCAACAAGATATATTAGGGCAGTGGTTCTCAATTGGTGGGTCGGGACCCAAAAGTGGGTCGCGAAGCCATTTTTAGAGGGTCGCAGAAGCAAAAAGTAGTGGTATAAAGTCTTTTATTTTAAAGGACGTGTTTCTTATGACACCGTTTGCTTTCAATAGCAGGATATTTAGTGGTGGTGACACCAGTAGTAGCCCACTATTAACCTCTAGATTTGGCTCTGCCAGCTTATTGGAGAAATGATGCTTAAAAACGTGCCCAAAATAAACCAAAATATGTTCCGAATCTGTCAAAATTGGCCAAAATAGACCCAAAAACTTAGTAAAAACGTCCAAATATACCAAAATGAGCCAAAATTTTCCTAAGTTGTATCAAAATGTGTTGAGACTACACCCAAATAAACCTTAATTTGTTTACAGGAACAGCAAACTTCAAAAATTTGGGTCGGGACTGATATTAATAGAGACATAGTGGGTCCTGAGGCTGGACCAGTTGAGAACCACTGTATTCGGGCATCTTGGGGTGGTCAGTAAATTGCCTTGAGAAATTCCCTGTGGCTGTGTGTTTATTTAGCTTAAGATTAAGCTGAAAAATCTCAAATTATGGAAGCAAAACAGTAACAAAACTGCTGCTCTACTATTAGCATGAAGCTTTCATTGCCTCTAGTCACATATTTCTACACCCAGTAAATGTTTTCTTCTCTTAAAGGTGTTTAAAAATAAATCTTCACAACTATTTTGGTCCAGATAGCTGAATGAAGGTGTTGCTGCATCTCCTACTGATCATTCTCCTCCTGCTCACCTTTGCAGTACTGCAGCACCGTCTCCATCGCACACTTCCTGTCTGCGTCCCAGCGGATCCGAGCCGAGCCGGTGCTCTCGCTGTCCTGAGGCCACCAGCCCTGCCACAGGTAAACCTCGTGGAAGTTGTCCACCAGGAACAAAGCTGTGCGGGAGAGAGAAAGCTTTTAAAATACATGTGAGTGTAACCTGATGACTTGACTCTGCATTTGTACTTCATGAATGTTTTTTTTTCTTTTTTTTGTCTGCATTTATACTCATCACCTAACACCACAGAAGGGGGTCAACTTTAATGAGATTAATGCATATTTTAGTCTTGCAGCAAAATATATTAATATTTAGTGTGTGTGCGTGACCATCACCGGCCCCCCTGGAGGCTAAGGTGTCATTCTTTATTGAGTTTTCCTATCATGAGTCAGAGGGGGCAGAGCAGCACCTCAGTGAATTGAGGGGGAAACAAATGAAGGACAGGGCAAGACAAGACGAACAGGGAGGGTACAGACGGGCAGTGCTATTTGAATCCTATAAGAGTGCTGTAAAATGCTGTGTCATTCCCAACAACCGATCCCACATCTGAAATTTGGGAACAAATAATCAACACAGAAATGAATTGGAGACCAGAAGTCCTGACAGTACACAGAGTTAGGACGCCAGAGGACAGGAGTGAGAGAGAAATGTATGAAGGGCGTGAGTTTAGTGCAAAGTCTGAAGAGTGACTCCGCACAATCAGGCGGGTCCCATCAGCTCTCAGAAAGGGGACTGGGCAGGAGTTGGTAAGCCCTGAACAAACCTGCCTGAACTAACTATAGTCCCTTCATGAATGTTTTTGAGGGTTCTTTCTTCCCAAATGATCGACTGAGTCTGTTTGAGCGTAAAGAAGTTGATTTCATTTGGCTAAAAAGTCGTCCTCCTAGAGTCGTAGCAAAGAGACGCGAGAATGGAGGAGTGTTATTTACCAAATGGGGATGAGTAGTTTAGTTTAGTTTCCTGTTTTATTTTGAAAAGATCCCCGTTCATGTGTGTACGCTAACGGGAGAGAAAAACGGTTAACTTTTTTTGGAAAGACTAAAACTAGAGTCAGTCTGATTTTATTTCAGGCTTCAGAAAATGAATCATAACTGCATTTCTGTGGCTACGTAGCCTTTTAGCATATGAAGTTAAGACGCAGCAAATGTTTTAAAGACTGCACATTCAATATTATGTGTTTAATGAATAAACCTGAATAACATCAGAGCTCCTCCTTGTGTCTGTCTCTGCATAGATTTTGCCTACAGATTCAAAACTCCTGCAGTGCTGTTGCATTAATGCTGTTTATGCTCCTGACATGACACCTGATGGTAGAAGACATGGCATAGAGAGAGAGTTATATAAGGCAGAGGTTCTCAACTGGTGGGTCGGGACCCAAAAGTGGGTCGCGAAGCCATTTTTAGAGGGTCGCAGAAGCATGCCCCCCCAAAAAGTAGTGGTATAAAGTCTTTTATTTTAAAGGATGTGTTTCTTATGACACAGTTTGCTTTCAGTAGCAGGATATTTAGTGGTGGTGACACCAGTAGTTGCCCACTATTAACCTCTGGATTTGGCTCTGCCACGTTATTGGAGAAATTATGCTAAGAATGTGCCAAAAATAAACCAAAATATGTTCTGAATCTGTCAAAATTGGCCAAAATAGACCCAAAAACTTAGTAAAAATGTCCAAATGTACCAAAATGAGCAAAAAAATAAGCCAAAATTTTCCTGTGTTGTATCAAAATGCATTGAGACTACACCCAAATAAACCTTAATTTGTTAACAGGAACAGCAAACTTCAACAATTTGGGTCATGACTGATATTAATAGAGACATAGTGGGTCCTGAGGCTGGACCAGTTGAGAACCACTGATAGAAGGTACACCTGTGTTTTCTCACTAAATCAGCAGAATGAAGCGTCAGTGTTCGGGCCTCACCAGGCTGCGGTGCGTTGTACAGGTCTTCCTGCAGGAAGGGCAGCGAGCTGACCAGGTCTGGAGCTCTGGACACGTGGAAAAACTCAGACGCCACAAAATCTCCAGATGTGCTGCTCAGCTGGAAGAGCCGCGGGGTGAAGTTGAATTTTCCTGGATCTGACAACGAATAACAAAAACAATCAAATGACAATGTGACATCTGCTTGTGTCTTGGTCTTGTTCTTTTATTTACTGTTCATAAATCAATGGATATTTGGTCACTTTTGCTGTTACTTTTATACAAAACAGTTTTTTGGAAAAGTTTTTGTCCTTTTATTGTAACTCTCTGAACTCCTAAACACATTTAATACAGCCAGACACTGTAAAAACAGAGAGAATAATTGAATACTCAGCTTTTCAAGGGCCTGCAAACATAACATCTGTGACACGCTGCCAGAAAATGTGACCAAATCTTAGCTTAAAATGACGATATTTCATCAAAATCACTTCATTCTCTCTGATCTCTTTCAAAAATTTGCCAAAATTTTACCTTTTACAGTGAACACATTCTGCAAAAAACTGAAAATTCTGCACTCCTCCTTGCAAATTTTGTGACTTTTCAGCTGAACTGCAGGCAGTGTTTGCACAGGAGAGATATCAGGCAAGCATGGAAATGAAATGAAAATGTAAGTAGTAAAATATCCATCGAATGTCGAGTCCACATTTTTGCAGTGTTGGTTACACCTGTGGGCATTTGGATGTTGTACATGTTGATTCCATGGCTTTTATAAAATAAATACGAAAGAAAGAATTAGAATTTCCTGTTTTTTCTTTTTAATATAATTCATTGCATTATAACTGTGTCATTCTGCATAGAGGTGCAGGACTTTATATTGCAGTGAAAAATGAACCCACAGTGAGTAAAAATGTGACGGTTCAGAGAGTTGAACAGTGATGGAGGGATTTTGGCTTTTACTGTTAAATTTGAAAACAATACTGTTGATGTCTGTAAGGATTATTGTATAAGACTGTTCATCTATACTGAGGGCCTTTCACAAGGTTGACCTTAATGACTTTACTTAGTCTTATTTAAATGTCAAAATAACTGCACTAGCTGTTCCTAAGGTGAAGCACGATGCATGACTGAAACAGACAGTAAATTAACAGCTACTTCACCTTGCAGCATGCAGTCGTACGCCTTCCTGTCTTTTCTCCCCAGAGCCTCCCAGAAGCCCGGAGGCTCGACTCCCTCATCACACTCATGGATGGTCACTTTGCTGCTGCTGTGGAGGCCTGCTTCCAGAGGACACCTGAAAGCAGCAAGAGGGAGGCTAAATTTAATGCACATGCAAGAATATGTGATGTCTGAACGCCACAATCCCCACAGCTGGCCGAAGCTCCCTCCTTTTGGACACTCACTGTTCTTTGATCTTGAGTGCGGCGGTGTTTCCGACACTGCGAGTGTGAAGCTGCGTCTTGCAGCCGTACCACAGGTACATGATGGCCTTGTTGATGTTGAGCAGGATCATGGAGGCTCTGGAGCGCAGGCTGCTGCAGTGACACGCCACCTCCAGCAGGTGGCCCTCCACCGGCACCTCGCCACGCACACAGTACAGACGCCACTCACCTGCAAACAGAAGAGCAGGCGAATGTGATCAGTGGAGCCACAGGAAATGTCTCACTACTCAGCCAGCACTACAAAATGTTAATTACAACAAATGATGACAATAAAATAACATAATAACATCATAAAACTGATCATTTATGTCATTTACTGTCATGACATTAAAGATTTTGCAAGGAAAAGGCAACATTTTGATCATTTCATTTTGAAAAATGTCTTCAAATCTTAATTTTTAAATGTCAAGATAAAACAAAATCAACACAGAACTAAGAATCATGAATTGCCACTTTAAATATTTTGGTACACAGGGAAAAAGACGACATTTGCAGCGACTTTAAAAAAAAAATAAGATCTGTAAGCATATTTCCAGCATGGTTTTCTAACTTCATTGAGGCACTGAGAAGCTGCTGTGTCGTATTTACAAAAATATCAAGGACATCACTTGGAAATCAGGACTGGAAATCGATAAATAGCTATAAAAAAAAAGCAGAAATGTGTTTACTCTGATTGTTCTCCTCCTCTTCCTCCCTCTTTCCGGCGTGGACGATCATCCCTCCATTGAAACACTGCAGGAAACATGGCGGCTCCTTTCCTTGCTGCACTTGAACCTGGAACACACAGAAGTCAAAGTCAGTGGGATATTTCTGTAGGTGACACTGGTTACAAAATATTAAACATTTAAAAAAGATAAAACTTTGCAAATAGTATGCATGTGTTTGTAGTCTTCAGTCATGGTGTTCATGAACTAGATAATAGACAGAAATCCATCTAGTCTGTTCATACAAGCCAACATAAACACATCACTTAAAAAATCAGATTATGTTCTCCAGACTGTGAACAAGCCTCGTCTCTTGTACCTGTGCTCCTCTCTCCTCGTCCAGCTCCACCGTCATCAGTGCTGACGTTCCCTTCTCGCTGACGGTGGAGTGTCGACCCTGCCAGAAGAAATAGCAGCATTTCTCCTTCCCCGGCCCGGTGCTCCTCGCCTCGGGGTTCTGCCTGCGACCAACTGGGGCACACAAGAACCAACAGACTACTATAATTGATCAGCACTTTAAACATCATTAAGTATGAACACTCCTTGCATGTACTTTTTACTGTTACATTCAGATGCAAGACAATTAATTTTAATTATGTATGCATCTCCATCTGTGACTTCTCTGTGCCCTCAACACGACCTAAACTGTCTAGATGTGAAAAATCTCATCCACCTGCTATTCTGAGGGCGATAAAGCACAAAAAAACAATCTATATGGGACTTTGTGACTCAGCCAACACACTTCATTAGTTTTTGCAGTAAGTTCTGAAATTTATTCTGAGGAATGTTACACAAAGTGCCAGTTCTCACAGCATAAAAACTTTCCAAAAACATATTCAAAACCTGAAGCGTTGTTTTTCAAATCCTGTAACCTTTTTACTCAGTGTAGGCTTATCTTTCACTGCAATATAAAGTCATGCACCTCTATGGAAACAGAACAACCATCACTAGAGGTAGAGGGTATTCAAATGTCTTTTGTGCAGTATGACACAGTAATATTGCCACAAAACATGTAACACAGCCCACAGTTTAGCCCAGTTAAGCTGAAAAGTCCTGGATTTTTTTCGTCATGTAACTGCTGGTCGCAAATGGCTTTGCTGTTGCACTATGGAGTACAGGATATTTTGTTTTTTACAGAATTTGGTTAGAGAAAACAGTTAATTTTGGGTATTTTTTTTAAAATAAGACATGTAGAATGAAGCAATTTTTAAAAAAATATTATACATTGATCAGGCATAACATTATGACTACCTGCCTAATACTGTGTTGGTCCCCCTTATGTTATCAAAAATGCTCTGAACCATTGGACATGGACCAGAGGACCTCTCAGGGTGTCCTATGTGGTCTGGAACCAGGACGTTGCCACTGGATCCTTTGGGTACTCTGGCTTGTACAGTGGGGCCTCTGTCAATCAAACTTGTTCCACTGCATCCTGTTGATGCTTGATCAGAATGGGGTGTAGGAAGTTTGGAGGTCAAATCAACATGTTGGACCATTGTCATGTTCCTCAACATGTTCCTGATTGGTTGATGTTTTTTCCATGTGGTGGGGTGCATTTTCCTGCAGGGGTAGGCCAGTGACATTTGGGATTTCCATTTGCATGAGGGAGTGTGTTTGTTGTGGGACAACGTTTATTTGGGTGTCTAAGTCTCATCAACATGGATGTTAAAATCCAAGGTTTTCCATCAGAACACCACATAGTACCAATATGATCAATGCTATTCACTTCACCTGTCAGGGGTCAGGATGTTGTGGCTGATCTCTAAGCTTAGATTTTGTTTATTTTCCCAACCAAACTGCACATTACAGACGAATAGTTCAAGGACTATCAGAAAGTTCAACAACCAACAGCTTTTCACTTTAATAAATGGTGTAATTTTGGAGATCTATTAAAGATAACATGCCTTTAAAACCCTCTAGCAGATTTGGGGGTGATAACTTTGCAGAAAATTATTTCATATCAAAGTAATGGGGTTTAAAGGGTTACCATGTGAAGTATGACTTCTCCACGGTGACTAACCTGAAGTGCTGACCATGTACTTCCATTTGACCACGTAGGCGTCTCCCTCGTGGAACTGCCCGATGCTCTGGCGAGGCAGACGGCTGTAGTCGAACTCCAGGATGTGCCAAACGTCCACGGACACTGTGCTTATCTCCTGAGTCCTCATGTGGTCCTCCGTCTCCACCGGGCCGTAGCCGCGACCGACGTTCACCCCGTCCAGAATGGTGGCGATGGACGACTGGAGGACAGGCAGCATCAAGGTGGCATCGTACGGCCGGCACTCTCGCCCTGGAGCCTCCTGGGAGAAAGATCATAAATAGGATTCATTATAAAAGTAAATGAGGCACTCTGATGCACGAATGCTTCTCTATGATGCTTCGTACAGCATCCACCCAAAGGCATACGCTCTCTAATTCTAGTTTTGGTCCCAGTGTGTAACAAACTGTTCCTGGCAACATTAACTGAGACTGCATGTGGCGGTCCAACAAATAAACAGATGGGGAGAAACAAAAGACATATGAAGCCTCTGCGATGGATGTGACCTGCATAATTAATTTATGTATCCTCACAAAACAAGAGCAGGATTCACACCTTCGGCTCAGGTACAAGCTCGCAGCCTTCCTTTGGTGTCGGCGACTTTGCTTCAGTCCAGTCCATGAACTTCTCCTTGAACAGGATTGTCTCGTTGTGCTCCGTCAGCCGGCCGAATATCGCCCAATCAGGACGACCCTGACCCTTCCTGTTGGGGGGAAACAAGTCAAAGATGTCAAGATTGAACTCGGATGGTTCGCTTACGGCTGCAATGGAGTGGATATAATGTAATTCAATGACCTCACACGTGAAACAAAAACAAGTTTGTGTGTTCTCGCCTGGGTATGAGTGTGTTGCAGCCTCCGGGGTCCAGCGGGTTGACGTCACAGCAGGTGTAGTCAAACGTCCCGTTCCACAGGTGTTTGGCGAGCTGGAAGGCCACCTTCCTCTGGGGCAGAGTCACCTCTTTACCGTGCCAAACGTACACCTCGCTGCCAAAGTCAAACACCAACACCTGCAGCACACACAGCACAACAAACACAGTCCTGTTAACTAAAGCCGTGCGGCTGTTTAGTGTGTAATTAATGCCACACAAGCTGCATATGGAAAAAGTTCATTCACAAGCAGGTCTGGACTAGTTTTTAAAGGAAGGTCCATCTATTCTACATGACCTACCATCAGGAGTTTAAGTATAAAATCAAGTTTACATGATTAAAAATTGACTGTCTTTATGCAGCTTGTATTGTATAAGTAGGAAAACATAAAAGACACAAAATAAACCTGAGAAACAACTACTAGAAGAATATTACGCAATACTTACCACAACATGCAGAGAGAGTTTAAACAACTAAATCATTTCTACACAGAGAAGCGATACTTCATGTTAAAAATAAGCAGCGTAACTGCAGTGTGCTTTTTGGTCGTCACCCCAGAGTCCTGAACCTAATTCATTTTTCAGCAGCAGCAGAGCACAGATGGACGTAGGAGGTGCTCATCACGACACCTGCTGTTGCTAAGCAACAAATTAAAACCAGCTCGAGGCACAGAGGACCCTGTGAAAAAAAAAAAAACCTAAAGTGTTTTTTATATTCAGAGCTTGGTGGCTTGATTGAAAAGGCCACTGTCAGACGCTCTTTTTTAGAGATTACTATGAAATGTTGTAATACAATGACAAGTTGCTGTTTTGCATTCTGGTTTAAGGAGGCTACAGAAATGCTGCAAAGTGGCTTCTTCACATGCAACCAAAATACTTCTAATGACATGTGAAAGCGAGCCAGCAAAGACGTGTTTATGGAGAGACATGAGCCCTTTTCAGACATAGATTTGCATCACTGTTGGCTTCATCAGTCTATTAAAATGACGGCATTCGGTCTCTCTGACATGAGTACCTTTTCTATTGATATTCCTCAGACAAACCCACCACAGGGACAGTCATATGTGTGAGACTGGACAAGACATGAGGGTTCAAGGAGCTGACTAAGCCTAAATTAATAGTAAACTTATCAACGTGGAGAAAAGGCTTGGTCAGGATCTAACAGTAAATGATGTATTGGGTCAAGTCCTGAGCTCCATCAATGCTGTCAGGACATTATTCTACTGTAAAATATGATCTGTTTACTATGGTTGAAATAAACAAGACAGCCATCATGTCCATTCTGACGTCCTCTTTCCTTGTTTGTCACTTGTGTTTTTGCTCTTCCCCTTCGTGTGTTTTCCCTCCGTTTTGGGATTAACTCCATTTGTTTCAGCTGTATCTTGTACGTCACCCGTGTCTTGTCTCCCTAATCACTTCTCTATGTCTGTGTAGCTCCTTGTCTTTCCCTGTCCTTTCCCAGTTTGCATGCCTCATGTTGGCCTCCTCGTTATCTGTCTGGTTTTCCTGTTTGTCTCCTGGTTCCTCAGCCTGTCTGCCACCTGCTTTCCCTACCAGCATCCATTGTCTTCAGGCTAAGTTTACCTTGGATTTGTTTTCTTTCTTATGGGTTTATTATTCCCGGATCACCAGCCGCCTTTTCTTTTTTTACATCTGTTATCTTCCAGTAAGTTTCTTTATTAAAGTTCTTTTTTTTTATTATCACAGCCTGTCTTCCTTGTGTTTGCACTTAGTTATTTTTCCTGATAACCCTGTGACAATATCAAGATTTCAGTCTCACAGTGCTATCTATACTTGCACTACTGGCCTAATTAACCATTAATCTGTAGAAATCTACCCGCCTGTTAACGCGACAGCACGCAGATCAGAATTGAAAATGTACATGCTGCTCGTTCCGACCCAGTAAGATTGCTGCTGGGAGTGTAACAGACCACCGACCAGGGCGCTCATTTAGACAGGAAGCTGACGTGTTCAGATGCTATTTGATTAATGGAGAAGAGTCTAAAAGGGGATATAAAGTCTGATTCACCTCCTTGGATTCCAGCAGGGAGCTGCGAGGGACCTTCCCCCACTCGTCATCATCGGGAACCAGTTTATCGTCCAGCAGTCTGAAGATGCAGTTGGTTTCCACAATGGCATTCTCAAAGTGCTCATCCTCCTCTGGTGGACCCGAGGCTGCACACCAATTGGACACCATAATATAATAAGATATATGTCAACTTAAGCGGTATGAAAGCACAAACAGAAAACACAGTCGGTGTTTGCACTAGTTGAAACAGTTAAGAGTTGATGTCTTACGTTGGTAGGACATCTGTCCGCCCAGGACCGTCCAGAACTGCTGGGTGTCTGGACCCTGTGGGTTAACTCCTTCCTCGATGGTCTGCACCTGGTTCGCCCTGCAGCCCATGTCCTTCTTTGTCTGGATGTAGGTGGCCAAATCGATTGCCTACAGACAAGAAACAAAGATCTACTTGTCAGCCTTTAATGGTGACGGAATAAGAAGCGCTCAGTGTCTCATATTCTCATGATGATGTTCACACAAACGACAAGGAAATTAAACTTTTTGTGATTAATACAGGAACAGTGAAATTACCTCTCAAGCTAATTTAATGAGGAGGTGCGACTTAACCACTGAGTCACACACTGAAGACAAAACGAGGTTACTGTAAAGCTGACTGTTGCTGAGCTTTTTGCGCACAAAGTCATAATGAAAATGAGTAAACAGCGCAGAACAAGGAGGCGGAGAAGAAAAACAAGTGTTTATTAGAAAGTGTCTAGACAGACCTCCGTTGGGGAAATGGAAGAGGCGGATAGCATGTGTCTGACGAGGAGCACAGATGGGTATATGTGCCCGTGTGTGTAGAGAATGAAAATCAGAGGCAGAATCATCAATGAATCATCTTCGTTCGGACGCTGATATTGCGGCGGCAGCTTCGAACACACCAGATGGAGTGAGAATAATCACCTTAGCTTTCTCGATGACATTGGAAAACTCTCCAATCCAAACAAAGCAGTGCTCCGGAGTGACCAACAGGAAAGAGTCTCCGCTGTTCAGAGAGGACGCTCTGGGCTCCACTAGTCTGGTCTGAACGTGGCGACGACCTGCACGAGAAACAGTCACTTTTACTGATCTGCGATTATCTTATGAGTTCTTCCTGTCCTGCCCATGTCAAATCATCAGTTTAGAGCAAGCAAATATTTTTACAGGAGAGATTTAAGGAGACATGCTTATTTCTGAAGCAGGGCTCGAATTTCTCTGTTTAGCTTATTACAGTGGCTGTAAACAAGAGGAAACAGCTTGCCTGAATGTGATCAAAGTTAACCACATCCCACCTAATGTATCTGTTATATCTTGTTTGTTTTATCCATACTTAAAGCTGTGTTAAAGCATCAATTTGCTGTTTTCTGGACAGGTATGGGTCAGACTATTACTTGGCTGGAAGCAGTAATTTCTTTAAATCTCCACTGGTTGCCTGGCAACTGCTCCTAGTCAGGAAATAGTCTCTAAATATAGAACTATTCCTTTATATCCTATAGCTCCATCCATCTTTCACGAAAAATAAGAAATAAATGCTGTTTAATGTTATATAGAATGTGGTTGGTCTAAATTTGGGTCCTAAATAGGGATAAAATCCTTAAAATAAAGAAAGTGGCAGGTAAGGAGCTGCAGAAGATATCAGGCAGGTAAAGTCAGCCACACAATACAGCTCAGGAAAGAGTTTTTACCTTTGATCTGCATCATCATGAGGTTCTTGTACGGCACGGCGCTGTTGTTGGACATCTGCTCTGAGATGTTGACGCTGCGCAGACTCACGCTGCTGAAGTTTTCTTTACTGGCCAGACCTGCCAGGGCAGCCTCGGAGTACTCTGAGGTTTTATTTACTGGAATAACAAAGATTACACACTTTATAAACACACACACCTGCCGGGGGGGAGGAGGAAAATAACATAAATGCTTCATTAAACTTTAAAATAACAAGATCCCTGCAGGAAACTCTGCAACAAAAGTGGGTCATGTGAGGCGGCATGCTAATTTGTAGTGTTTACACAATAAACAAAGAGGCTGCAAACGTTTCCAGTGTTTTCTAATTTTTGACGACACGCACAACATGACAGAGACGGCAGCTCTTCCTACACAGCTACTACTCACCCTTTTCAGCCTTCATCCTTTTGCTCTCCACCTGGGCCACATTCAGCCTCTGCTCCGTGTACTCGTGTCGGATGTCCTCTCTGGCCGCCAGCATCTTCAGAGGGTTTTTGGATGACTGGACGTTCCTGGATGGACGAACCGACCGCTTGTGCTGCACCATGGCCGAAGTCAACCTGGGAAGGGAGAAAAGAGACGTACGGGCATGATGAAAGATTCAGAAATAATGTTCAGGAGGCTCGCTGCCGCCTGCTGCAACAAGGCAAAGCTTTCAGTATTTCCTTACTTGGGACCCTGAGAACCGAAGATGGTGTCAAAGTCTTCGCTGATCTCGATCCTGGTGGGCATACGTGGAAACTCAGCGACGCGCCTGTAGAACTTGGAGAAGATTTCATCATCCAGCTTCATCACTTCCTTCACTGCTTTCTCAGTCACTGTTATGGTGGTTTCCTGCAAACCTGCCACTGAATAAAACAAAGTTGAAAAGCGGAGATGAGATTAGGCTTCAGTGTATTTATAAAAATGACACCTGAAGCTTTTCCAAAAGAGAAGTGATCGACAGGATGATGGGAACATTTTTAAAATCTTTGAAAATGTGTGTGTCAGATATGAATACGGGCTGCTGCATGCTCAGTAAACTTCACCATATGAATAAAAGCTATAATTTTACGGATTCTTTGAAGATTTACTGAAGTTGAAGGTGGCAGAGCATGCAAGCTGTAAAGTGATGCAGAGTTGGGTGCTGAATTTATTGGGACTGGCACTAATAGTAATGCTTGCTGTACATACACCGATCAGGCTTAACATTATGACCACCTGTCTAATATTGTGTTGGTCCCCTTATGTGCTCTAAAATGCTCTGAACCATTGGACATGGACAAGAGGACCTCTCAGGGTGTCCTATGGGGTCTGGAACCAGGATGTTGCCACTGGATCCTTTGGGTACTCTGGCTTGTGCAGTGGGGCCTCTGTCAATCAAACTTGTTCCACTGCATCCTGTTGATGCTTGATCAGAATGGGGTGTAGGAAGTTTGGAGGTCAAATCAACATGTTGGGCCATTGTCATGTTCCTCAACATGTTCCTGATTGTTTGATGTTTTTTCCATGTGGTGGGGTGCATTTTCCTGCGGGGGTAGGCCAGTGACATTTGGGATTTCCATTTGCATGAGGGAGTGTGTTTGTTGTGGGACAATGTTTATTTGGGTGTCTAAGTCTGATCAACATGGATGTTAAAATCCAAGGTTTTCCATCAGAACACCACATAGTACCAATATGATCAATGCTATTCACTTCACCTGTCAGTGGTCATGATGTTGTGGCTGATCAGTGTATCTCTTAATGGAAGTTGCAGTCTGTATAGAAGCACGTACCTTTGCTATTCAGACGTCCCAGGAAGCTCTCCAGCTTGTCTAGTTTCTTATCAGATTCCATGTCTGGCCGGGCCTCAATTTCTGGAGATGACACAATAATTCAATTTTAAAAATCAATAAGGACGTTTAAAACTAAATCATATTAAATTAACCAAACGAAAAACACCATTTGGTCCAGCTATTGTTTGTGCTCAGTCAGGTATAAAGATTGTTGTTAAGTCTCTGTTATTTTTATGTTTCATTCTGCAAGTAATAAGCTTAAAAGTGACAGCACTTCTGTCTTGATTTTAAGGTCAATTTGTATGATTGCGCTTCTGTTTACAGAGCAACCACAAAAGTATCTTTAATTTTATTAAAATCTTTATTCTTCCCCTTGGGGAAATTCAGCTTCTGCATTTAACCCATCCCATTAGGTAATGGGAGCAGAGGGCTGACGCAGAGCAGCGTCCGGGGAGCAGTCAGGGGTTAAGGGCCTTGTTTAGGGGCCCAACAGTGGCCACAGTGGGGGTTCGAACCACCGACCTTCTGATCGGCAGCCCAGGGCTTAACCCTCTGTGCCACCACTGCCCCCCCACCTTGTTTTTAAATCCAACTATTCAACCGTAAACCAGTTTGTACAACTAACTCCAACAGGGATTTCTTTCGCCAAGGTGGCAGTGCTGACATGGCACTCGCCAGTCCGTCTCACCCTCTTGTGGTTTGGTGACGGCCGGCGTGTTGCTCTTGAGTTTGGTTGATACCGGTGACAGGATCGGGCTGATAACTGAGGAGGAGGCTGCCAGACCTGCGGACACACAGACAGAAACATGTTCAACTGTGGAGACATAAACTGCTGTCTGTAGCAGTGGACTACAGTTAGTATTTATGTTTGCCATTCTTTACAATCAAAACATCCCAAATCCATCACTTATTCTCACAATTCCTAAAAACAAAACACAATTTTGCTTAAATGTTGTGCTACAGTCAAGTTCTAATTTATGTGCTTGTTTTATTTAGATCCCCATTAGCCCCATTAACAGTAGCTCCTCTTTCTAGGGTACACATCAATACCTTAGCAATACTTTAATGTGAGAAACACATCAACATACACCCACAACGATTAAGAAACACTTTAAACCCAGGCCAGCTCAAAACCTGGTCTCATACATACAAAAGCTCCAAATTGCAATTTCATCTCTTAAATAATTGATCAATGAAATCACTTTACAACCCGTTGATTGCAACCAAAATCCAAATAGATAGCTCTACGTCCTACTTCTGCATGTACACAAAGAAAAAACATCCATCTGTTCACTTCACACGTTAGTAAAGTGTGGAAACTTGTATCCTCTAATCATGCAAAGTGACCTAAACCTCTGTTTCTTAGGTCCTGTTCACACTTGGCATTAACACTACTTGGTGAACCGATCACAACTGAACAGCTCTAACTGCAGGTGTGAATGTTCTAATTAGGACATGTTGATATACAGTTCAGAGGTGGTTATGGGGGTCTTTGGCCATATTAAAGGACCACCTATTCAACTGGCGTCTTCTGCACAAGCGGAAGTGCGTCCGACTTCGTGCACCAATGACACCATGTTAAAGTGCGACAACATGCAACAAAAACAGAAACAGTAATTTCTTTGTCTCTTAATTTACTTGGCACAGAAGGTGCATTGCTGCCTCCTGCTGGTCAAAAACAACAGTGCATCTGGCCTTTGCAAACGGAAATGGAGTACGTGTCTTTTTACTAATAGAGCGATCAGCCAGGATCCATGTTTATACCAGGTATGAACATGGTTGTAGCAGCTGGTGGATGTGGAGAAGATGTTATTTCTAAAATATTTCTGTGGTGCAGCTACATGAAAAGAAACAGGGGACACTTTCGAACTTCAATCTAAAGTTTCGACTCAAACTGAGGAGATCTGGGATGGAAACTAGAATCCCCTGCTGTAGCCAGACTTTCATCATATGTATTTTTTGTATGAAAGTCTTGCCTCGCAGCATTTTCAAACTGCAAGCTTGTGCACTGACCTTTCTTGACCATCCGTGCAGCCACTGTGTACTGGGTGGAGTCATTAGCGGCTCCTTTGCCCTTCGTCTTCCAGGCGTCCTCACGAGTTGAAATCATCTGTTTCCTCTCCTCGATGGTCATCTGGGCCTCGATTTCCTCTCCCATCTTCTGCACAGACACACGGCGAAATTCAAATTACGAAAGATTATTGAGTTAAAGTGCCAGGTCTTGCATGCAAAGCAATATTTTGCACAGTGAGGCTCGCTGCCAGCTTTCATTTTATAACATCAAAACATAAAACAAGACCAAGGAGCCAAATCAAATGCTTCCATACAAGCCTGCATCTACTGAGAACTACATCAGCTCTCACACAGCTTCACAAAGACTTAATGTCACCGCTTTATTCCCTCATGAGCAATTATTCATGTCGTAACAGTATCAAACCAAGGGGATGTAGAAAAATTGGATGCATTCAAGCATGCTAAGTGCACGGCTATATCATCGACTCCAGTCCTCAGAGGAGGCGACGGCTGCACACTGCAATGTACTCGTGTTGCAAATAAAAGCGTCCTTCACACGGGTGGCTGCAAACCAAGCAAGAAAGCTACAACTCCAGTACATGCTGCCCATTGGAGCGTGCTCGGTGCGTGTCCTTACCTGACTATGATGCTCAATATACTGACACTTTTGGCCAAGGGAGATAGTGGGAGAAAAGGTGGAGGAGAAGACGGGTTCCTGAGGATGTAGAAGTGGATGGAAAAGTGAAGAGAGAGAGAGAGGAAGGGACAGGAAGAGGAAATGGAAGGAAAAACAATGAAAATGCAGACGGAGGAAGACAAGAGATGGATGCAGAAGGAGAGAAACCCAAGGCCAGAAACTGGGACTGGATATAAGCTAATCCAAACACTAAATCTAAGTTAATTCTGTTTTTAAAACATACATGCACAATGTAAATATCCAACTGTGAACTTTAGGAAATTAGCAAAGCCTTACAAATGTTAATTACACTGCTGGGAAAGACATAAGACCATCAAACAAGTACATTTTTACTGTTAATAAAGCAGCAAAGTGCAAAAGCCATTTTCCGATTGGTACTTTACAAGTTGAAACACGCACAGAAAGCCATAAGCCATAAGCTAAAGGTGCATTTAGCAATTGTTAGTTTTAAAAAATATCTATATCTAAAGCAAATTTTACCAACATTTTGGACTCCTGACTCTTTTAAACAGCATAAAGTTGACTCACACTCCCTCAGTTAAAGGCTACGTATTGTTTTTCTTTGAGTTAGTTATTTTACGCTCCCAGATTGCTTAGTTAAACTCACTTTAGGGGTCTAAAAAGGTTAAATAATCCAATATTTGACGAGAAAAAGGCAAGATATATGTGCTGAAAACATAAATGTAATATTATGTCATCTTTTGTTGTTCCACTGCTTCAGAGAGCAGCGTTAAAGGCTGAAACTGAAGAGCATCCAGACAGCAGCAGATTCAGGAGAAGCAACAAACAGCCAATCAGACAAAACTGTGATTGGACAACGCAGGTCCCACGCAAAGCTGACTGGTTGGGGGCTGCCATCGGGTCTTACCCACAGCTGCTCAGACACAGACACAGCAGAGTAGTCCTGAGCGACCACCCCTTCCTCCTGAGGGGTTAAACACAGGGGAAGTACTCGGTCAGAGAGAGAGAGAGGGAGAGAAGGGGGTGACGGCCATTGTTGTTAATGGATTTAGGGGTGAGACGGCCTGGAGGATTACCATCCAGGGTTGAAGCAGGCAGTTTCACCCCTCAGAATACTAATGGGAAGTAGATGAGCTGCAGAAAAGAACTCCTTTAAAGTGCCTCGGCGCTAAAACCTTAAATTAGATCCTTTGAGCTCATAAATTCATCTCAAGCTGCCGTTTAATCCAGCAAAGATGCATATAAATACACATGAGAGATTCCTGAAATATTTCTCACCGTCGAATAAGCTTTCAAAGTTTTTATCTCCCGGGGGTTTAAGTGAAATTTAGCCCGAAGCTTCCTCAAATCTGATCTCGCAAAAGAGGGAGAATTTATTCCCAGTACCCCACCCCGACTGCTAATTCTGCAAGCAGACGATTTTGTGTTTACAGTCGGCGAGGGGCTGGATGCTGCACTGATCTGGACCACTGGGCTCAAACAACAGATGGACCAAAGGGAATGAAATGAAAGAAGCACTTAACTAAAGGAGAGAGGGGGACCAGGGGCAGGCATTGTGACGATGAAGGACAGGGGGTGAAATGTGGCACTGCTGTTTTCTCTGTTCAGCTATAAAACCCACAAGTGTAATATGTTTGAGGAAAAATCTACATTTCCATTCAGGGGCATACGTCGAGATCAACACACAGCTGTGGCAGGTGAACAGTGAGAGGGGGAACATCAAAATTCAAGGAGAAATTCAGTTCTATCTTCACCTTGGATTGATTTTTATCTCCATTGATTTGGCCATTACTCATATTGATCATGACTCACCAGCAGGACTGCAGAGGTTTCAGAAAACTGTATTTTTACAGCAGCTTCCACTGCAATACAAACGAGCAACTTATCAACATGTCCTGGAAGTTCAGTCCATGAGGATAAAGACCTATGAGGCATATTCACAAGGACACGTTGCTTTGTTTAGAAACCAAAATAGCTTTTATGGAGAGACAGGTGGTACTGCAGAGTCTGTACATACAGTACAAATGTTAATTTAACAATACGACAACAACACAGCTGATATGACGTAAAAGTATGATGAAAAGGTAAATCAGGCACAGTCAGGTGTAGTTTGCGGGTCTGACTCAGATGTAATTAAAGTTAAATAAGTGGGAGTACATTTTATTTTGCTGTTGGAAAGAAAGAGTTAAAGTTGGAGTTTGAGATTCCAATAATTCTACTTTTTGATAAATTTAAAGAATATCTCTGCCTGGTCGGCTAGCTCTCTGTAAACTGGAAACAAAGGGGCTTGGACAGATCCATATAACCCTATTCCACCGAGCACTCTGCATGCTTGGCGAAGGGAAGGTGGAAGGAAGTATCTGGTATCTGGAAGCGAAAGAGATTGTATAATCGGGCACATATAGAACAATAAGTTCTATCTCATCTCATCTTTTATTATCTTATGTTACCGCAAATTATCTTATGTTATCTCAAGTTATCTTTGGTTACATTATCTTAGGTTATCTTATGTTATCTCGGATTATCTTATCTTATGTTATCTCAAGTTATCTTATGCTATCTTAAGTTGTCTTATCTTATGTTACCTAAAGCAATCTTATTTTATCTCAAGTTATCTCATCTTATGTTATCTAAAGTAATCTTATGTTATCTCAAGTTATCTTATGCTACGTCGAGTTATCTAATGTTATCTCAAGTTATCTTATCTTATGTTATCTCTAGTTATCTTATGCTATCTCAAGTTATCTTATGTTATCTTACGTTATGTTATCTCAAGTTATCTTGTGCTACGTCAAGTTATCTTATGTTATCTCAAGTTGTTTTATGTTATCTCAAGTAATTTTATGTCATCTCAAGTCATCCAATCTCATCTCACCTCATGCTAACTGCAGGGAAACTTGAAGAAAACGGAAGCGAAAGCAATGGGATAATCTGACACATATAGAACAATAAGTTCTATCTTATCTTATCTAATGTTATTTCACGTTATCTCAAGTTATGTTGTGTTATCTCAAGTCATTTTATGTTATCTTAACTTATGTTATCTCAAGTTATCTTATGCCATCTCAAGTTATCTTATCTTATGTCAAGTCATGTTATCTTGATTTATATTATCTCAAGTTATCTTATCTCATCTTGTTCTATCTCAAGTTATCTTATGTTATCTTATTTCATCTTGCGTTATCTCAAGTTATCTTATATTATCCCAAGCTATCTTATTTCACCTTGTGTTATCTCTAGTTATCTTATGCTATCTCAAGTTATCTTATGTTATCTTACGTTATGTTATCTCAAGTTATCTTGTGCTACGTCAAGTTATCTTATGTTATCTCAAGTTGTTTTATGTTATCTCAAGTAATTTTATGTCATCTCAAGTCATCCAATCTCATCTCACCTCATGCTAACTGCAGGGAAACTTGAAGAAAACGGAAGCGAAAGCAATGGGATAATCTGACACATATAGAACAGTAAGTTCTATCTTATCTTATCTAATGTTATTTCACGTTATCTCAAGTTATCTTGTGTTATCTCAAGTCATTTTATGTTATCTTAACTTATGTTATCTCAAGTTATCTTATGCCATCTCAAGTTATCTTATCTTATGTCAAGTCATGTTATCTTGATTTATGTTATCTCAAGTTATCTTATCTCATCTTGTTCTATCTCAAGTTATCTTATGTTATCTTATTTCATCTTGCGTTATCTCAAGTTATCTTATATTATCCCAAGCTATCTTATTTCACCTTGTGTTATCTCAAGTTATCTTATATTATCTCAAATTATCTTATGTTATCTCAAGCCATTTTACATTATCTCAAGTCATCTAATCTCATCTCATGCTAACTACAGGTAAACTGGAGGTAAATGGAGGCGAAAACAATGGTACAGTCTGGCACTTATAGAACAATAAGTTCTGTCTTATCTAATGTTATCTCATGATATCTCAAATTGTCTTATGTCGTCTTATGTTATCTTATCTCATCTTATGTTATCAAAAGTTATCTTATGTTATCTCAAGTTATACTATGTTATCTCAAGTCATCTCATCTCATTGTATGATAACTGCAGATGACAAATTAATGGAGAAAACCAACATAAAGTGTCTCAGGAAGGTGTTGGACCACCTTGTGCTACCAGGCCACTTTAAATGGTCCTTGGAATTGATTGTCTACATCTCTGGAACTCTACTAGAGGGATGGAACACCATTTTTTTTTAAAGATACTCCTTTATTTAGTGTTTTTTGATGGTGGTAGGTGCTCAATTGGGTTGAGATCTTGTGACTGTGAAGGCCACAGCATACGATTCGTATAATTTTCATCAATCTATCGGTCGATACTGTGGATGTTGGCATTGTCATCACGTAAGAGACTACTCCCATCATGATAGAAATGCTTCATCATAGGATAAAGTTGATCACTCAGAACAACTTTCTAGAAATTGGCAGTGGCCCTTCCCTCATTGTGGACCCCCTACAGAACAAAAGAGTCACCGCAGAGGCCGAGAGTTCAGGTTTTTCCTTTAATTTGTCACCCATGTCTATGTAAATGTGCAAACTGGATAAATCTCAACAATATCCCAGAATCACAGACTCTACCTTTGATACGTATGCCAACAGATGTTGCTTTAAATTAAGCATTTGGAGTAAAAATCTGAGGTAAGATGGGATGCAAAGTAACAGACTTGTGGTGACACCAGGGGTAGGAAAATGACTGTAATGTGAGTTTTCCATTGTTTTAAGTAAAAACTAACCTTCTTCTGGGAGGTCTGCTCCGTCTCCCATAGCTGAGCCTGCTGCTCGGTGGATGCCACTTTAACCACCTCCTGCTTCTTGTTGATCCTGTTCCTCCAGTCCTCCTCGCCACTCTTCTTAAGCAGTGCCACTCTGACAAAAGAAATCATTTTTACAGCTGAAATACACGATAAATCTCCACTATAATCATGTTTTTGATTCCAGATTTCACGTCACTGCAGCGTTTTTAACAACCAAATGCAGTTCTGTCTCATTATTCCCTGACCAAGCACTCCACATCTAGATAAATTAAAGTATTGTACACGAGCTGAGTATTTTTTTCCATTCAAACCCGAATCTTTCACTGAAACTGATTCAAGTCACGTCTGGTTCAAGGACAAAGCTTTAGATCTTTGAAGCTTGTGCCTTTTTTCACTACGGGAGCTAATTTTAGACTCACTGGTGACAGTTGCTGTGATGTACTATCAGAAAATCTAAAAATAAATGGAGACAAAGCTGCTGAAATGATGAAGATTTTTTTTTCATGTGTTAGCATTTCCATTATTATCATCCATTATCTCAAGGGTGAAAAACCAGGTCAGACATTTCTGCTCCTCGGCCAGCAAACGTGCTTGTAATAAAAGGCCTCCGAAGACAGCGAGAGGATTGTGATAAGTGATGGCTGAGGGGTAAAAGAAAGTATGTCATCGTCTCAGCTGCCTGAGCGTGGACAGGGCAGAAATGAGGGCATCGGGAGGAATCTGTGAGTCTCAGAGGATACCGTCGGTCCACACAGCTCTCCCGATGCTAAAAATGAATCTCTCCCACCTCTGAAGAGTTAAACGAACCTATATACCGTGAGGGAGGACAGACAGCGACTTACACCTGATTCTGTCAAACGCTGCAAATTTATTAGACAGATGCTTTTGACTCAGCCAGTAAAAAAATAAATAAACACATGTCAGTGTTTGATCTTTGCTGACGTCTCAGTTTTGACTTTGTTACAGGTTGAGCTCAGACTAAACCCTGAATACTGTGAATGAAATCCAGGTTTAGTAACATCTGTAGGTTTGCAGGTTTAGAGTCACATGAATGCTTTTCTTTCTGGCCTTTATTGTCACATGTTTTTATTCCACTTAAAATCGGCGAAATTGACTTGAAAAATTTAAAGTTGACTAAAAAAGTCATTCTTATCTCGTCTAAACTCTCTTGTAACTTTGAAATACTAATAAACTCATGCTGATGGCAGCAGATTTGCAGATTACTTTACTTTTTGATCGCTTTAGGGATAGTACTTTTTTTTCTCTATTTTATTATTATTATTATTATTATTATTATTATTATTCTTTTTATCTTTATTCTGTTTACTCTATTACTTTATTTTACATCTTACTAGTGCTGTCCTTTTTCTCTTTTATTACTGTTCTGAGCTACTGTGACAACAAAATTTCCCTTGTGGATGAATAAAGTCTGTCTAAGTCTAAGTCTAAGATTACATGAATGGTTTTCTTTATGACCTCTATTTTTATGTATTTGTTTTCTGACTATGACAGAAATTACCTGCGGATAATTTACGCTTGCCTAAAAGGTCATTGTTATCCTTTTAGAGTGTTTTTGGGAGCAGATGTTGCTGTTAGTGTTTCATCTTTGCTGACTTCTTAGTTTTCGGCTTGTAAAGGGCCAAGTCGAGACCCTGATTGTTGTAAATTAAATCCAGGTGTTAAAGTTTTAAGGAACACCTTTTCAAAGACTTGTATTGGAGATGAAGCATTATTTCAATTTTTACTTCATTTTGCTGATTATTTTTAGATGCTCTGCAGTAATTTGGCTTTTATTTGACAGTAAATTAGGGAGAGTCATAGTGATTATTATAATGGAAGTATATGAAAAGTAGCACATGCCAGACACCATAAAGACATGGGGGACTTCAGTGTGAGGACTACATGATCTGATCTGCCTTTTTTCGTTGCATAGGAACATTTTGTACTTTCCTTTTGCCACTAACTACTGCCACCTTGATGTTTTAGAGTTGGTTTAGGACCTTGATAATAATTTCAAGCTCCACAACCTTGTCCAACCTAATAGAGTCACCCTCTAAACCCATCGGCAGATTTTGAAAGGCGTGTTATATTTTAAAAATCACCAAACTGACACCATTATTTAGCTTGAACAGAAAAGATGGTTGGATTTTCAACTTCCCAGTGGTCTCCAGCTAATCATGTGTATTGTGCAGTTCTTCTAGTTAAAAATAAGCTTAAAATCAGGTTACCTCATCAAAATTTTGCCAAAAACAGTAACGAGATTCTGTAAAAACTACAAATACTGCACTCCTCATCAGCACAATTTAAATGACATGACTGATTCGGCTGTGACCAGCAGTCATGTGGTCACAAAAAATTCAGGGACTTTTTCAGCCGAACCGCCGGCTACGCTTAACCAAAGCAGAGAGGAGACAAGTCTGGAAACAAATTCAAATTGGAAGTAGTAAAATAGCATGTAGAGACAATGGTTTTCCCCCCCACCCAGTGTTGGTAATACCTGTGGCCACTTGGAAAAATGTTGTAAAATAACTCAACAAAATTCGCCTGTAATCACACGTTTTTGAGTTCCTTCTACCTCTTGCCTTGGTTGTGCTGTTTCAACAGAGGTACATGACTTTAAATTGCAGTGAAAAATGAGCCCACAGTGAGGGAAACAGCAGCACAGAAATGCCCAGAAACTGGTTGGGGTTCAGAGGGTTAACCTCACTTTCAATTAACAAACTTGCTGTCATCTTGTCATTTTTCTTTGCCTACACTGTCACACCTCATGCAATGACAAATAAACCAAATACAGATAATAACAATGGAATAATGAAGGAGTTATGTAAATAAATAGTGGTTTATAATAGTATACATAGATGTTTATGTAATGAGCACTCTTGCTGCCACTCACCTCTCCTTGATAGACATCTGTTTGGAGGACATGCCGTCGGACAGTTGTTCTCCGGACTCCGTTGGGGACAGCAGATCTCCAGAATGAACACTGTGCCTGCTGAAGTCCTCGCTGTGGTCCAGAGGCAGGGACTGAGACTTGACCAGCGCCTGGGGGAAGGACTGAGGTTTGGGGGGCGTCTGTGGAGGCACCTGGGGCTTGGGTGGAGGCTGGGGGCCTGTCTGGGGGTAAGGCTTAGGGAGGGGCTGGATGAATCCCTGAGGTTTGGGCTGGGTCTGCGGCGAGTGGGTGAAAGGTTTGGGATACGTTGGTGGCGGTGGTTGGGAGTAGGGCTGGATGTGTGACGGAGGTTTGGGTTGGGTTGGAGGAGGCTGCTGGGTGAAGGGTTTGGGAAGAGTCTGAGGAGGCTGGATGACGGTTTGCTGCTGCTGCTGTTGGCCGCTTGAAACGTGGGACACCGTCCTGGACGATACCTTAGCGATGAGCGGCCTCAGTGGGGCTGGATGATCCGGCAAGTCTGAAAGTAAAAGGCCATCACAAGCATGTATTTACAATGTCTGAGATGAAGATTTCTGACACATATATGATCAACCCGCCGCAAAATCCAGTGTTTCAAAGCAACAGAACTCAATATTTCCAAATCTTTCCACCGTTTTCTATAAAAGTGAAACTGCCCTTGATGAAAACAACATTATTTTGACAGTCTTGCTTAATACACAATGGGGATTCAGTGGATTTCATGCCGGGGAAGTTCTGTTTTAACATCTAACAGCTGAGTAAAATTACAGATATCAACAACATCTCTTTGACTCGTCATGGTGACACTGTGTCGAGCCAGAATTTCTATTCTAGATATCCTTAACGTTATTCTGACGGGTAAAAATGACAGTTAGAAATGCCTGTAATCCAGTTTTGATTCATCCAAACAACAGTTACAGATATCTCAAATGTCATTATGACTAGTCTGAATTTGTCGTGCTTCTCATTGGATACCGTGCCAGAAAAGTATTAAAACAGTGCAAGCAGCAGCGACGGCGACAACTGTGGTGTTAGAAAATGCTGTGAAACAGGAAGAGCTCATCAGGGAAGAGTTCGTCAGGAACGAGAGCTTCGTTCTTTTGAGACTTTACTAGAACTTCCGCTTCAGGCTGGTTTGAAATGCAAGCCGCCTCCGCCTCCCACTTGTTGGAGCTTCTGGCGTAACCACAGATATCAGCGACGTCATTTTGCTGAGTCAAAAACTCTAATCAAAGACATCTATAATTACATTTGAGTAGCGATAGTTCCAGTTTAGGATGTGTTCAACTTCATTATTCACTTGTCTTCCATTGAGGGGAATTAACACTATCTTGAACTAGAATTAGGATTATTCATAATTTAATTTAAGATATCAGAAACTTTAATTAATACTGCAGCTGAATTGTATCTGTGATGAGAAACCCCCATACATGTGAGTGGTAGAACTGGGGTTATTTGTCATAAGAAGAAGACTGTGGATATCTGAAGTGTTCGGAAGAGTTGATTTACGGATGTCTGCATTACGTATCTTATCTAGCTATTAAATATTAAAACGGCATGTCATAGTGTTCTGTTGATTCTGCTAAAGTTTTAACAGCTTTGTGTGTTTTGAGTTGTTTTTTCAGTTTAAAGCTGCTGTGCTAAGAGTTTCTGCTGAGGTCAAACCTTAAATGTGTAAGTCATCCAGTCTTCAAAGTTAAAGCCAACAAGTGTGTCGAAGAAAGTTTTTTTAAATGCGTGGCTGCAGAAAGAAACTGTACTTTTATCTTATGCTAGCACATTCAAGGATGCTCAATTTGTAAATTAACAGTTGGAGGCAGCAAAAATGATGGAACTATTCTTTCCGTGGCATCCATTTTAACTCATGGTTTGTCTTTTAATTGACTTTCCTGACAACATGCAGTAGTTTGTCACTGCAATACCTTTAAGAAACTGTCATGTGTTATATGTACCAACCCAGAGAACCAATCCTGAAACACTTCTTGGCAGACAGAAAAAGTTTTTGTACACACTGATAATTTCAGATCTTGCAAAATAACATGTTAACAACTACAGACTGATTATCCCGATGATTATAACGTATGGAATGTCTGGAGGTTTAAATATGCATCAGTTAATGCACACACACATTAGACTGCCATAAATCCCCCTGTGTAATCAGTGCTCATCTCTAAAACACATGTATGCACATGCACATATGTAGAAGGTTTTGTGAGGAAGAGATGTGATTAGTTCTAGTCTGCAGAAGGTGTATCTGTGTTAAATACACTGTCTGGTCCCCATTAGGAAGACTTGTCTCATGTTAAGGTCAGTTTAAGGGCTGTCAGGCATGTAGTGTTAAGTCCCCTGAGAACTGGAACAAGTCAGTGAAAGTCCTTCTAGACTCATGATAAGACAGTATAATGGGCTGTACTTTAGTGGAGATTTACCCATGCAGAACTAAAGAGGAATATAGCCTGCAGACAAGGCTTCCTTTGTGTCCTTCCTGTCCTCTACCTGCTTCATTTAAGTGCCGGACAATTGTCCTGCACACTCTGAGTGCTTTCATCTCTCCGACACTGTTTTTGTGCATGCATGGGAAAAGACCACCCCTGGACACGGCCTGCATTAGCACATAAAAACAGGTCAGGCCCATTTCTCTGTAGTATGTGCACAGCTCAGCCACAGGCGTAATGTGCTGCAAAGGGACCACAGCCCCTTTTATAGGCCACGACAGTGAACACACACACAGAGCTCCATCTAAAAACCTTTTGCTGTCTGTTTGGCTGACAAACAGCATGTCAGGAAAGGGCTTCCTCTTTCTAGACAAAGGGAGCCACGAGGTAAATTCATGGAAAAATATGCTAATTAGATGCAGCCTCAGACGCCTCTCTCTCTCTCTCTCTCTCTCTCTCTCTCTCCTTGACGCTCACTGTCTCTCTCTCTCTCTTGCTTTCTGTATCAGCCAAATCAAATACCCCCAGCTGGGACAAGTGTGTGTGTGCAGCCGGCAAAAAGCAATCATGCGTGGGAGCATGCTGCATAAGACAATGAGGATGATGAGAGCAGCCCCTTCCCCAGACATTTCATTTTTTGTCCTTTTGTCACTTCTTTCTTTCTTTCTCTCTTTCCATTTCATTTCTCCTCCTCCACCACTCCCCCCTCCATCTCTTTATTAATCTACTCTTTTATCTCTCTTGAAGTCGCCAGAGAAGCCTCCTACCTGAGATGCCAGCCTGGTTCCAGCCACTGCTCCTCTCCTGCTCCTGTGTGGAGGCACTGTGAGCTGCTGCAGCCTCTCTCAGGTATCCTCCTCTTCCTCGTCCACCTCCCTCTGCTCTCTCCTGGGAGTCTCTCCAGCTGGGCAGCGGCTCAGACTCGCCCCTCCACGATGAGGGCTCGGCGGAGTGCTGAGGCTGGTGATGCTGCTGCTGCCTGTCGTCTGAGTGCGGCTTCCCCTTAATGCTGCCGCCTTGGCTGTCTTCTCTGGCTCCTCCCTGCTGTCTCCCCCTAACCTCCTCCTCTGCCGCCGCCGCCTCCCCCTGCTGCCTGTGACCGGCGGAGGAGGTGGGAGCAGGAGGGGCCCCCGCTCTCTCTCGGCTCTCAATGAGTAGAGGGGAGGAGTTGGGCTCGGGCTCGGGGTGGCCTGGGTCGCCGCTCTGGGTCATGGAGAAATACCTCAGCGCCCTCTCCTGGTGGAAGCCGGCGCTGCTGGACGCCTGTTGTTGGGCAGGGATGTAGGGGGCGGCGGTGGACTTCCCTAGACGGAGACCATCACCGTCGCCACCGCCGCCTCCGCTGCTGCCAGGCGCCACGGTTACTGTGGTGACGGAGGCCTGGGAGGTGACGGCTGCAACGGATCGAACCAGGGAGGCTGACAGGGGCTCCAGCTTGATCTCGCCTCCATTTTTCAGCTGCAAGAACAGCAGGAGTCGTGTCAGAAAGTTAGGAGGGAGAGAATGACAACATAGGAGCTGCAGGGATGGATTAAATATAACCGAGGGAGGGAAGTTAGACATTAATAAAGGGATGTGGGGGTGTTAAAGAAGGTATGCAATGTTTAACAGATGGATGGAAGAAAGAATGAAGAGGGAGGACAAAGGGGCAGGACAGATGGATGAGGAAGAAACAGCAGCAAACAAAGCATGAAGCCACAGCTGGACATCAAAACTCTGCCATTTATAAACACGTTAATCACACTGGGATTCATCTTACCTGGATGTTAATCAGTAACTTCCTTTTAATTGTGGTCATATTGCTCGTCATTCAACCTCACATTATTTTTTTTGTCAGTTCATCTAAGATACAGCAGTGATGTCTGGATAATAAAAGTGAATAAACAATCCCTATTAGCTTGATTAACTGCTGGATATGATAAACTAGGTGGTACTTAAAGCCACGCAATAAATACAACTGTATTGAAAATGTAAAAATAAAAACGAAGCCGAGATTTGATGAAAATGATTAAACAGTGATGCGATTTCCTAGAAAGAGAAGGAAATCAGTCATGTCTTTATCTTGGTAAAGCACACTGAGTCATCTATTATTCATTTATCTGAACTGAAAAGATCAAACTAGTGAAGAAATTATTTTATGTACATGTAAAACAGCTTTAAAGGTCAGAAAAATATTAACCCTCTGAATCCCAAGCAGCATTTTTTTTTTGTTCCTGTCACATTTTTTGCTAATTTTTCACTGCAATATAACGTTTTGCAGCTTTATAGACACATGAAAACCTTGGCTGGAGGTAGAGAGAACTCGAAAATGTCCTTTGAGCAGTGTGACAAAGTTAAAATGCCACTACTGCTTACATTTTAACATTTTCATTTCCATGCTTGTCGCCTATCTGCTTTGCACACAGCCTGCAGTTCATCCCAGTTCAGAAACAACGTCCCTAATTTTTGTCACGTGACCGTTAGTCGCAGGTGAGACACTAATACATTCTCAGTTGCGCCGAGGAACATAGAATTTTTTGATTTTTTTCGCAACCTGTTTGGTTCAAAAGGCATTTTTTGCTGAATTTTTAAACAAATTTTTCACGCTTTTCTGTACATCAACTCTAGAGGGATATTTAACCATGCTGAATGTATCCAACGACTTGCTCTACTGTAAACCACTTGTAAACCATGCTGAATTTGTTTTATTACTCAGGTTTATTTTATTTACCTATCTATCTATTTAGTTTCCATACTTGCCCCCTCTTTGCTCGATGTAAACACTGCCTGCAGTTCAGCTGAGAAGTCCCTGAATCTTTGTCGCGGGACTGTCGGCTGCAGACGAAACTGTTTAGTGCAAATGAGGTATTTTAAGACTAGATCTGGTTAATGTCCAGACAGAACTGCAAGTCACAAATGATTAATTCAAGGACTGAAAGTTGAAAATCCAAGAATTCTTTCTTTTTCTACAGTTTCCGGGTCTGATAAATGCCATAATTTTGGTCATTTTTTAAAAAGATAACAGCTGTTTCAAACTCCCAGCTAGGTTTTGGGGTTCAGAGGGTTGAAGCTGTATCAGTATTATAATCGATATTAGTGCACTGTCGATGTGGCCCTTCTCTCCCTCCACCTGCTCCAGCAGAGTTGGTTTATGCTGTTTGTTTTTTTGCAATTTGCTGCCATCTGCAAGGTGCTCAAACTCCACGCCAGACGACCACAAACTGATTCTGGTTGCAGTTCAAGGCCTGGTTATTGACCCTCACACAGTTCTGCACACAGTCAATATCAAGGCCAGTTCCACCCACATACTCATTCCCATGATAAACTTCTTCTTTGCTAGTTTATTCAGGCTGGAAGCAGGCCTGAATAAACCAACGAGCACTGTTTGCTTGCGTTCGGGTGTCCCATGCTTGTCGTGCAACAAACAAGCATGTCACAGAAGCAGCTACCAACAAAACTGAGCCACGGAAAACGATCAAGGCACGGTAAGCTTCTCCTTACATGCTGCATCACAAAGCATACACTGAGCACAACAATATTCATTTATAACCATTAGACTCAGCATTAAAAGCAACTACCATATCAAGACACCAGTCACTGACAGGACCAATCAATAGTGGGATCAATGCAACCAATCATAAGCTCCATTTATGCAGCCTGGGTCTTACATGTTCTCCCTGATTGGCCTCTAAGTCACCGTTACACACCGCGGAAGTTGCTGCCAGCTCAGCCTCCTGTGTGGACAACAGTTATTGGCTCAGAACATGGCGGAGATGAAGTCAGTCTATTGAGAAACATCTTTGTACCTCACTTCTGTAGAGACATAGCTATATGGAACTACTGAACAAAGATGTAATTCCACATTGGGTGAAGGTTTGACCGTACACATCTGAAACACTTCCAACTAAATAACGCCAAAGGATAAAAATCTGCATTCCTTGGAGCCAAATTGGTTTCTTGCCTTCCATATGTAATCTGTCGGCCACTTGTGATGACATCTAGAGGTTATACGTTGCAAGCAAAATAAACTCTGTGACCTGTAAGAGTCATCCTGCTGCACAGAGATCCATGTCATCCACCCACAAAGCACCATGGGAAACTGGTGCGCTACAAAATACATCCCTGTGAAGGGTGTAAGTGACCTGGAAGTGAGTTGTCTGTAGCTGCGGGGTTCTTCAAGACGGTCTGACAATCGAGTAACACTACATGCTACGCTGTCAGATTCAATTATTTTACACTACCCTCTGCACATCTGTCCTTTTGAATTACCCTGTTTGTAAAGGCTCACTTGAGAATGAGACATGTTGCTTTAATTTATTTGGTTTTACATTGATATCTGTGTCCCTGACATGTAACCATTCCTGCAATTTACTCTCTTTGAGTTGTTTTCATATTCATTCTTTCGGCTGCACTGTTAGTAAAGATGCCACTAAGGTTGTTAAGTGTGTTTTGGATGGATAAAAGCAGGGAAATAAGCTGATCTCTGCTTATGCTATGAATTTTGACTGACTTTCCAGTATTATGTGGTTTCTTTTTACTAATCTGAGTATTTTCTTGGCTTCGTTCGACATTTATTTCTATGCAATTGTTCACAGAGTGCCATAACTTTCTTCCAGAGAAACGGTAAATAAGGTAAAATCAGTGTACCTGCTCCACTTCTCCCTGGGTGATTGGTTGAGTCTGAAACCGGGCGTTGGCTCGGCGCTGGCGGGTGTCGCCTCGAGCCCCCTCGGCTGTTTTGCCCGTGGTGTGGGCGAGGCGGTTGAACAGGGCCATCTTCTCAGACAAACTGAGCGTGGAAAGGTCGGGTTCGTCCAAGACAAGCCCCTGGCAGTCTAACTCTGCCCCGGAGCTCGAAGCGTGAGCCGGTCTCTGGTGCTCCTGAGCCTCCTTCTCCTGATCCTGGACTGCTGAGCCTGGCTGAGAGGAGGCCTGAATGCTGGGGAGTGAGTGATAGATGTTAAATTATTATAAATTTTTATCATGGTCTGTGGTTTTGGTTAGTTCTATTTCCAGTTTTATCTTTCCTGGCGTGTCGCATGTGTTTTTACTTTCTCCCTTTGTCTGGTTTCCCTCCTTTTTAAAAATTACTCGCATTAGTTTCACCTGCTTCTCATGTTTTACCTGTGTCTTGTCTCTCCAGCCATAAATAGTCTTGTCTTTCCCTCTCTCTTGGCCTGTTAAATCTTCCAAAATAACCGTTTCCCACCTGTTTTCTATTCTCGTATTCACCTGTCTGTTACCGGCCTGGTTTTCCTCATGTTCCTCTCCGGCTTTTGGTTTATACATTTATATTTTAATTCAAACCCCTTTGTGTCACTTTGCTTTGAGCCTAGTTTGTTCATGCACCTTTGCTACTTTATTGGATCTTTGCCAGCTCCCTATGCTTTTGATTTATTTTTGGATTCTTTTTGATTAAACTCGCCTTTTCTTTTTTTAATATCGTCCTCTGGTGTCTGCATTTGGGTTCTATTCTAAACAACCCCAATGATATTTTTATGTCTTAGCATCACAATGAAAAGCCGAGGATATTTTACGTATAGCCATTAGAACAGGGTTTGCTGTCATATGAAGGTAGAAACTTGAGGTTTTTTTTATTATTATGTAGGACTTAAATATCTAAGTTGTACTATAGTAACTGCAACCTATTCAAACAAAACATGTAAGTCATATGACAATATGACAATAAATTAACGTGCATGCAAATAATCTATAGGTAAATAACTGTGGCAACTGTGTCCAATTACAGGCACAGCAACAGAGACATAAGTAGATCAGTGCACATATGCCAGATAATCATATAATGCACTTGGATGTTTGCAGGGGTTATAGTGATCTACCCACAGTGAGCCGAGTTCAACCTTGGCTGGCAAACAAACTGCAGGACACGTGAACTGAGACTGCAGGAGGCTTTAACTGGCTCAACCTCTGACCTTTCCGTAAGATATTTAATCTTTTTCTTCACTCATATTCAAGACCTGCATGTGAGAAACGCTGCAAGAAGAAATGCTTGGGAACCGGACATGGAGTGTACTGAATGAGTAATTGTGTAAACAGCAGCTTCTTTGCCCTATAAGGTGCACACAGCTAAGGAGCAGCACATGAAGGGGCAGAAATAACATGGAAAGGTGATCTGGAGAAGCACATCAGAGCTGCAACCAGGAGAGGGAGATGGAGGTTTGTTCACCACAAACATCACAACACATTAAATTTATGGAGGGAGACAGGTGCACTTCTTGTCACAAACTGCCTGTAGCACTGAATTTCAGTTGGTTTCAACAACAATGCAGATGCATCTTAGTGAGAAGCTCTAATCATAATCACAATTCTAGATGCCATACAAGGTATAGTTTTGTTTACAACAACTGCAAAGTAATTTCTGGGGAAAAAGCAATGAATCCAATAAATAAAATACTTCAGTTCAATAAGTTTAGGACTGAAGATTCTTTCTCTCAGAATCCTTTATCGCTTCATGTTCTAATAAAAAATATGAGGATGCACAAAAGAAAAGGATTTTGATTCATTAAGTGGATTCAAAACTAAACTAGAAAAGCACTCAGAGAGCGCATACCTCAGCCAAGGAGCTTCAGTCCACCCACAACACAATCTCCCAGTTCACATATTTTGTACGGAACATTACAGATACAAATGTAATTACATACAGTTCAAACTTCCTTCCAACAACGCGGCCTTCACCCCATCCGACCTAATGAACAGGCGCAGCCTCTAGCACGGCAGCTCCTAACAGCCTCCCAGCTTCTTAGACAACCAGAGGTAAGAATATCGGCCCAACTGTGCGTATGTCACTCAGGAAGGAAAGGAACTCCATCATTTGTCATGTGGAGCCCCAGAATCTCATGTGGTCAGAGGGGGTTACCCCAAAAACAAGAGCGCCCTCTGGTGGCTTTTAGAGTAAACCACATTTAATTGTCCACCCAGTTACACTTACATCAAAAAAAAATCCTGGATACAGACGGTGATCTGGATCACTCCCAAAATTTCATCATTTATTCCTTGTCCCATTTTACATATTTCCTGAAAATTTCATCCAAATCTGTCCATAACTTTTTGAGTTACCAACGCCGGCAAAGACATAACCTCCTTGGCGGAGGTAATTAATTATAACTGTCCTGAACCTCATCCAAATCTTCAGAAGTCAATCTACTGTTTGAGATTGAAAGATTCATTGAATCTTGGATAGTTTTCATGCACATTCTATGGGTTAAAGTATAAAACAGCTACATGCACTGATCAGCTACAACATGAAAACCACATTCCCCCACTGTGCTGCTAAAACATCTCTGAACTGTTGATGCCTGGACTCAGAGCTCTAAAGGTGTCCTGTTTTATCAGCCACCAAAACAGTAGCAGCAGATGTTTTAAGTCCTGCAAATTGTGGTGTGGGTCCCATATAGATCACAAAGATGCTCAATCAGATCGAAATCTGGGGAATTTGAAGGCCAAGTCAGTCTCTTAGACTCTTTTATACCATTCCATTCCATTCGTGTCGTGGCAGGGCGCACTATCCTGCTAAAAGAGGCTAGTCCTGTCAAAGAGTGCTGCTGCCATAAAGTATGTGATCTGCAGCTCGTAGGTAGGTGGTGCTTGTCAAAGTAGCGTCCACATAGATACCAAGACCTAAGGTTTCCCAGCAGAACACCGACCAGAGCATCACAGTACTTCCACTTCCTACTTCCTTCTTTCCACGGTGCGTCCTGCTGCCATCTCTTCCCCATGCAGGTAAATATCCACATGATGTAAAAGAAAACATGATTCATCAGGACAAGCCACCTTCTTTCTTTGCTCAGTGGACCAATTCTGATGTTCACATGCCCATTTGGTGGTGGACAGGGCTCGGCATGGACACTCTGACCAAGCTGTGATGCTCTGATTCCTTTTTTAGAATTTACCATTTAGATTTTTAGCCATTTGTGTTACAGTGTCTTTTCTGTGGGATCAGACCACAGGGGCTTCACTCCATTTACACATCAATAAGCCTTGGGTGCACATGACCTTGCCTTAAGTTCACTGGTTGTCTTTCTTTGGACCATTTTTGGTTGCTACTAACCATTGCATCCCATGAACGCCCCACAACAACTGTCATATTTTAAGATCTCTTACCCACTTGTCTAGGCATTCACAGCCTTACATTTGCCTATTTTTCTTGCTTCCAACACACTGAGTTCAAGAGCTGACAGTCCACTTTCTTCCTTGACATGTGCCACTGTTACGAGATAATCAGTGTTATTCACTTCCCCTGTCAGTGGTTCAATGTTGTAGCTGATCAGTGTACATTCTACAGGGGTGCAAAGAGCATATAAACTGTGTGTCTGTTATTTAAGTACATTAACAACACATGCACACATGACAAACCAGCACAGCCCACCTGATGCTAGTCACACTGGTGCTGGCTACTGCGGGGCTATTATTGAGGACCCCCACAGGTTGGGACGATGTGGCAGGATCACTTAAAAGTGGAGAAAAGAAGGTATAGAAGGAAAAAGTGCGAAGTCGATAAAGCTTAGCCAAGAAAAACTGTCAAAAACTGAAAGAGATGGGAGAGGAGATGGCAGCAAGTAAAAATGACAGAGGTGTCTTAAGGTGTGAGAAGGAAGAGACAGAGGGAGAAGACAGGAGGAACAGAAAATTACAGAGAATAAAACAACTAAGGCTGTAGAAGCAAAGTCCAAGAACTACCTTGAAGCGTTGACCACCTCCCTGTTGGTGACGGGTTGTGTGTGTGCTCGGTCCTGGACTCTTCTAAGACGTCTTTCAACGGCGGCATTTCTTGAGCGTGGTTTGGGAACGCCTCCGTCTGATGTCCTTTCCAGCTCCTGGAAGAAAATATTTGTAAAACTATTATCTATTAGCTCCCCGTTTACTTGGATGTATAAAATCTGGCACCTGAAATTACCCAAACATCGCTGTCTAATCTAACCATAATGAGTTTAAAACAGCAGGCATTTAAAGTACACAACATTGTAAATGACTGAAATGTACACAAAGCAGTAAATATACCCTGAAGAGAGATCTCTTTGCAGCCACACTCATCTTCGCTCTCTCGTCCAGTTTTTCCTCATCTGCTGACGACAAGAGAGAACTACATTATGTGACATCTATGTATTTAAACTTCAGGAAAACATCCCTGAAATGTCTTTAAATTCTAACGAAACATTTACATATGTTGTACATGCAAGCAGTAGACCCTGCTTACCCTCTGGATCCTGTAGTTGTGACGGGCTCAGACGGGACCTGCAGAAAAGAATATACATCAAGCATTAGCGTGTAGCCAACATTATTCAAATTGAGGAACCACTGGATATCATCATGATCTGAAAACCAGTGAAGAACCATGCTCTGCCACCCTCTTCCATGTGTTAGTCTTTGTAAATAAAATCGTTTTGAAGAGCTCCTGCAGATCGCTGCAGAGAGCCGATCCTGTACCTATCAGACTCCAAACGCTCTGCAGAGGTGATGGGCTGGGTCCTAAACCGCTCCGACATGCGACTGTCTCCTGGAGTGATGTAGCGCCGAGGCCTTCGAGTGCCCCTGTCCCGGTCGCCGCTGCTAGCTGGATCTACCTCCATAGCTGAGAGATCTACCTTAGTAGTCTCACTTTTATGGTGATTGGTTTGGAAAGATTGACGTGGACAACAAATAGGGAAAAATAAAATAATATTAAAAATGGTTGGTTTAAAAGTTGTTTAAGTAGTTTAACATTTAACAGGAACAGCACTCAGATTAAAAAGACACGACGCTGAGCACAACTTAACTGCCACCCAACTGTGAGGAGCAATTACTGTATGTTAACATGCAACAGCAGCAGAGTGTAACTTGCAAGAACTGATGCAGACTTGCACACTTGCACAAACAAATTAAGTTCAGACACTACAATAAACAATCCACCTCGACACATTTCATGCCACAGAATTACATGAAACATTATCTTCTTGGGTCATAACTGGATTATCTATTCGCAACAGCTTACTAATGCATTGTTAGACAGTTATTTAGCGATGCAACACAGAGCCCATGCCAGTGGACCTACAACTCAGGCTTCCGGTTGGCATTCTCCAGATAAGAGTGTCGCAGCTGTGCTACTGACACCCTTGTGTCCAGGGCTCCCATCTCCCCGTTAGCCACCCCTGGTGGAGCGACGGTCCTGGACGCCTCTCTGCTGGCTGCTGCCCTCTCCATACGATACATGGTAGAGTGCTGGCTCACACCGATATCTGACATGGACCTGGTTCGTATCTTTGGCTTTGGCCCTCCGCTCATCTCCAGGCTTCTGTGTTTGGCCTGAGGCATAGAGGAGACCTTCTGGAGGTAGACGGCTGAGTCAAACCTCTGATGCCCAGATTCAGGCTGCTGCTGCTTCTGAACCTGAAACTCTTCATCGGGTTGGGGCTGCTGTTGTTTTCTCTGGGACTCTTGCTGCTGACCTTGATGCTCTTGTCTTTGCCGCTCATACTCCTGCTGTCTTTGAGACTGCTGCTGTCTCTGACTCTCCTGAGGCTGTCTCGAGTGCTCGTACTGATGCTGCCTTGGAGGATCTTGCTGTTGAATCTGAGCAGCATGCTGTCTCCTTCTGGGTTCATACTGTTGTTGTGCCGAGGGCTCTGGCAGCTGAATCTGTGGCTCCTGATGGTGCATGGGCTCTGAGGACTGATGTGGCCTCTGTTGCTGGCGTACAGAGGCATGGGATGGTTGCATAGATCTAAATATCCTCTCCTCTTGGCTATCATGGCTGGAGAGATGCTCTTGACCCCTTTCTCTGATCCTCTCAACATTTCTTTCCCTCCCTCTTTCCCTTGGCCTCTCCCGATCATAGTCTTCCTCGCTTCTACTCGTTCTTCTTCGCTCTGGGCTGTTGCTCTGCCAGTCCATGTCCTCATGCCGGCCCCTGTGAATATCATCTACACTTTTTTCTCTTTTGCGAATCTCTGAGGGCAACACAGCTTTTCTGCTCTTTAGCAGGCCTTCTGTATGAGCCTCTTCCTTCAGGGCCTGCCTGGCCTCCAATCTCGCCTCCCTGTGGGAAGCATAGATTTGGTCGGCACTCACCCTCCTTCTTGGTTGTACCTCAGGAGGTCCAGAGAGTTTGGCACTTGGGGCCGTCATAGCCAAGTAGGGCTGAGAGTCCACAGCGGGGCCAGAGGTGGAAGGATGGTAGACTGTTTGCCCATAGGCAGGATGGTGGCCTGAGCTGGGCTGAGGCTGGGGAACAGTCCTTTGTTGGGTAGGCTCTGAATGTTGTGATGTATACTGAGCATTGCTCCCCTGAGTACGATGTCTGTTAGCCTGGTGCCTGTCTGGACTCCAGTCAGGGGGCCTCTGGGCAGTTTCATCCCTGGACGATCGTTCTCTTACACGGATTCTTGGGGAGAGGAATGCATAAGGGACACTGAGATTCCAGTCCAATGAAAGAGCTACAACCTTTGAAATCAAGACTTAACTCTTACGAAAGGTGATCTAGAGGTCATGAACTAAGATTTCTTTTCCAAAAGCAGCCATAGTTCTACAATCCAACTTAATCTTTAGGAGCGGACTGTAGTAGTATCCAAACATTAGAGAGAGCAGACAACCTCAACACCCACAGCTCAAATCTACATTAAGTATTGGATTTTCATTTTTGTGGAAACTTAATTTAAATCCCACTAAATCCAACTGCACGTTGTGAAACATATAGAGCAAAAGCTGAAACCTTAAGACTATCATGGGACCAACTTCAGAACCCAAATCCTTCACTAGTATGGCAAGGTCAAGTATCAGCAAGCCCTAGCTTTAAATTTGAGCCCAACCTTCCCTCTCTCCTTCTCTCTCTCTCTCTCTCTCTGATGTCTTCATGCCAAAAAAAGTAAGTCAAACTATTTTCATCCCCAACCTCCTGACCTTTGGTAGCCAAAGGTTGCACTAATCTCATTGTGGGCCACTAAGCCAGACATAATTGATGGGCCTCTTCTTTATCTGACATGGCATGAAGGACTTAAACGGTGCTTGTGCTACATGAGTACGCACTAATACTAGCAGCTGATAAGGCCACAAAGGAAGTCGGAGCCAGTGCCAGACACCGGACTTTTAGCTCAAAAGTGATCAGAATGTCCCCTTAAGACATAAATACAGCACAGCACAGTACAGAGGTAGCATGTTGGTTTTATTTTTGTCTGTCTGATTAAGTTTTGAATTTCACCTGTGCATTCACCTCAAAGGCTGGTCCTCCTTTCGAAGGGGATCAGCAAGCTACTAGGCCACTTATCTGGGCTACTTCCCAAGGACTTTAAAGTTTAATGGCAGCACAACTCGGATAAAATCAAAGACTTCTTGTAATAAGCTTCCTCCTGATATCCTTCTACCACAAAACCACATCAGGAGATTAAAAGACATTTGTGCAAAAGCTCTCATGGGGTAATGAATGCCTCATGCAACAACATTGTCAAAGTCACTGACACGGTACAAGATATAACTCACAGAGGTTAAAAGGCCAGAATTTGAGGAGGGGGCATTTGAGTGCAGTGTTGCTGACAAGTGCTGAGTCAGTAGGTCTGAAACTGACTGGGTCAGGGTCTGCAGCTGACTAATGTTGTCACCCCATCAGCTCCGGTTCACTAACACCACTCAACTGCACATGAAACCAGGCCACACACAGCCACACTGCTTTAACAAGAAAGTAGGTGTAGGGGGTGGTGTTGTACTCGGGGAAAATGGCCACTTTTACAGAGTTCTGGATGTGTTTAGAGACTTGTGTGACAGAAGAGGTGTCAAGTAACTCAAGTTTCCTGTTGCTGTATTCTTTTAATGCAGACGTGTGGCATCGTTTAGAGACTAAGCCAGTAATTTATTAAGAGTATACAACAAATGAGTGTCACTATAGCAAACTGTATTAACACTGTTTATCTATGAAAAAAGGAAACTTATAAAATAAAAACTGATGAAAATTAGTTTTAATGTGTGGTAAATCTTTAAATGGAAAAATGTTAAGTTGTGTGACTAAGTTAGAAATGAATGTTTGTCAGTTGAAAAGTGAAAACACCAAACAACTGTTAAATCGGACACTAATTAATAAGGGAAGAATTGTTATGCAGTTGGTCTACAGGAAAGAGTTATCTGCTTGTCCACCAGGAAGATGTTTCTAGAAGTTCTCACTTTGCTGTCTTCCCGTCAGAGTTAAATATAGTATACAAATTTTAAATATTCACGTTCTACAACATTGTATTTTAGATATTTTAAGCTCATTTTTCACATTTAATGCTCAAAGAAAAATAGAACAACGCACAAAAAGCTAAGTTTTTCCTTGAAATCAGGAATAGTGACCAGCAGTTCAGTGAGTGTCTGAACACTGCCAGTTAAAAACACATGCACCCGGTGGACAGCGGGTGTTTGGGGGGGTCTTCACGCTCATGACATCCTGAGTGGACGGTACCTGGAGGGCCAGCTGAAGACTGTCTGAGTGTCACCCTCTGAGTCTGTGTTGAGAGACCAGTCGCTCTTTGACAGGGCGGCCAGGCTACAGGATGATGCGGTGACAGCGTCAAACCTCGAGGGAAGCTTCTGATCATCTCAGTTACCGAGCTGCACTGAGCAGCTGGATCATTTACCACAATCACAGCTACTTTTGGTGCTTGTGAGTCACGGATTTAAAAATGGTTGTGCTGTGCAACTTGATGTGTTGATGTGACATAAAAACATTTTCAATTGCTGCAGAGTTACATCACAACTTTCATTAATATAGCTTCAGCTCATAGTAATATCTCTAATTCATCTTCATTTACTTTACTTAAAGTATTGCGACTCTCATTCCTTTTGTGTTTGCATCTTCAGGTTTATATTAGAAAGTGACAAGCTCTTAACTAATGAACCAAGCTGCTGTTAAATCGCATTTACTTCTTGGGACAAGCAGGGAAATCATATCCACTCCAAAAGCCAACCCGGCGACCTCCCCCACAACCCCACAACCTTTCCCTGATGAGCTCCCCAGAGCTCCTTTCTATGTGAAACTGGAGCAGGATGACGGAGCTGGATCCACAGTCTAGAAAGATCCATGCACTGGCAGAGTGGAAGAACTAGCAGGCTAGCTATCTCAGCGACCAGGGGACGGTCCACACTGGACAGACTCATGAATTTTAACACTTTAACTTTGTTTATTAACCGTCTGAACCCCAAAAACCACTGGCAGGTTTGAGAGGCCTGTCACCTTTGAAAAAAACTGTAACATTACACCATTAATTAGAGCCAGAAACTGTGAGAACAGAAAAAAATCGGTGGATATTCAACGTCTGTGAGGCGGTGCTCCATCAGTAAACTTCACCAAATCTAAGCTTAAAATTGTGGCATTTCATTAAAATCATGTTATTCTATATGACTCACCAGAAATTAAACATTTGCTCAATCTGGATTCTGTAAAAATCAAAAAAATATTAAACTCCTTTGCACACCCAAAAAGCTTTTAGTGACTCAGCTGGTCCCAACAGTCTTTTTAAAAATATTTATGGTATTAAGTTCAGTTCTCTCCTCTCACTTCTAGCCATGGCTGTGCTGTTTCCAGTGAGGGGCAGGATTTTATATTGCTTAAAAAAATGAGCCAACAGTGAATAAAAATTGTGACAGGAGCCAAAAATGTCTAGAAACTACACTACTAAATACATCTGACTTTTCATTCTAAGATCTTCTGATGCATGATGGGAAATATCTGCAGGTAAATACACTAAACCCGAGTCAAAATAGGAAAATTATTAATAAAATACTAAAATAGATACATGTTTATGTGCAGTATTTCATTGCTTTGACAAGACAAAAGTATATGTAAAGTTTGAATCACACCAAAACAACCAGTTACCCAAAAGTGTCAGGAGATAAAGTTGTATTTAAGTTTTTATTCTTATAATGGCTAAAATATCATTTCTTGTAACGTATTTGTACTCTACTGTGGAATAATCAGTATGCATTAATCCAATAATATACCACTACTCACTATATGTCATTAGGTTTGTCATATGTTTAGTGTTTATGTCTTGATTTTATCTTTATTTTGCCCTTGAAGCTCTTGATGAAGACCTGCGATCTGACTTCATGTATTGTATGATTGTTGTCACTAGGTTTTATTAACTTACCCCTGCCTGTTGAGGATGCTCTGGGCCTGCTGCTCGATGAATAAATCCCCAGGTGAGATGCCGTAGCGAGTGGAGGGCAGGGACGCTCTGCGGGCGGTGCGAGGAGAGCTGGGCACCGCTGCGATGCTGTAGTCCCTGGTGGAGGCTGGACTGGGCTCCTTGTGGGCGGCGTCCTGGTGGTGCTGTTGTTGTTGCTGTTGGGGCTGTGGTGGATGCTGCTCCTGGGTCCTGCTTCTAGAGGCGACCGATCGCTCTTGAGCTCCACCACGCCGGTAGTTCTCCATGTTCATCGCTCTTTCCCGCTCGGAGAATCTGCTTGGTCTTTCGTGAGTAGGGGGAGGGGCTTGGTTTGAGTGGGCGGGGCCTGATGTGCTATCAGGTGCAGGATCTTGGTGAGTCCTCATGTAAACCCTGCCCACTCCAGAGCGGTACGGCACCCTGGGCTCCCGTCCTGGTGCCTCTACCTCCGGCCTGTCTCGCCTGGCAGCGGTTTGTTGGTCAGAGGCGTCCGGATCACGCCTGGAACGGTATCGGGGCGTGTAATCGATGTCCGCTTCCTGATCCAGGAGGATGCCATAACGCTCTGACAGCTGACGGCGGCGCTCGGCTTTGTAGCGGGCGATGCGTTCGGCCTTCGAGCTGAGGCTGGTGGATTCTGAGGGGCCAGATGTTGGTGTCGACGAGGTGGTTAACGTTACTGGGTCAACGTACACCAACACTGGCTCTGCACGGCCGCCGCTAACACCACCTTTGCCCTGAGATGACCTGTCTGGAGACGACACCTGCTTCTGTGGTGCCTCCAGCTCCTCTCGACTGTAGCGCCTCACTGTGGTAAACAGGGAAACACTTCATTACTTATCACCAGCATTCCTTGACCACCAAGAATTATGCTTCCTTCACGTCAACCTGTAAGTCACGATTACAACTGGACAGTGTTCAAAAGCTCCAAAATATCTGACTTGGCACGAAATACATTAAAAGTGCAAGAAAAAGCAAACAAATATGGATGCACACGACACAAATGTGACATTATTCTAAACCAAACACATCACTGGCATTCAAATGACTCTTCCCTTTATGCAAAATGCAACAACATGCAACAACTTGCAGCTCCACTGGACAAACCTTTGGTGCTAAAGTGCTCAAAAGCATGTTGGTATAACAGTAACAGTGAAACAATGAAAGGTTCACAAATACTTAATGAAAAATATAAGTTAATGGTTCTAATGGCAGTCCAAGTCCTCAGAAGCCAGCGTCACATATCTTCTGCAAGCATCGTGCCATGCTTACCCATCACACAAGGCTCACAGGGGTCTGAGGCGCGGGTGTACCGCGGAGGATCCTCCTCCAGCATCCTGTTGGCGACTAAACCACCGGGCACCAGCGCCGGTGGTGCATCACTTTCCATTCCCTCCAGACGTCGGGCTATCCTCTCCTTTCTGGAAGGTAAAGGTCAGAATCGGGTGAGCCAAGTGAGCCTTTATGAAGAAGTTTGGACGTATTTATATCAACATTATATGATACGATGACCCCTAAAGATACCTGTTCATTCCTGAATCCTTCTTGACAGCTCCTTCAAAGTATTTCTTCAACTCTGAAACTAAAAGGATGAATAGAAATTGAAACAATTCGTGACAAAAATGGTAAAATTAGCTGTTTATTTGTTTTATTCTGTGTCTTTGTTAGAGCTTAGAACTGACGCGCACCCTTAGGAAGGACGACCAGGAGTTTGGCATCTGTATCTGAAACACTCTTGACCAAGGTGGTCTTGTCATTCAAGGAGAAGTCACTCTGAAAACTGAATGAAGACAGAATCACAACCTGTGATCAACATGATATTTACTACATTGTGATCTATTCATAGGGCTGTAACGTCCAGGTTAATAGGTTGACTGGTTGGCCTATATGGTATCATTTTAACCAATTTCCACTGGTCATCGGTGTTACTTTCGTAGTGAAAAGTGCCACACCAACAGCCTTTCAGAATTACCACCTCAAGTTTTGACAAAGTTAAGCTTTATGTCCGTAAATTCGTATAATATACGGACTACGCCCCCTGGTGTTCAACACAAAGACATGCATCTCATTATGGATGCATGGAAACTTCATGGCTGCCATACAACAGAGGCTAAACAAAGGCTATCAGTTTTTACTGTCCAGTGTAATGGATAATGTGCATGGAGTGTTATTACCACTAAAACAGGGCCAATAATACATGGAGAAAATATAAGGAAGGAGATTATCCTCCACAGGTGGAGCCAGTTTGGTGAAATATTTTGTTATAAGACTGTTATACTGCTACAGTATGTATGCCATCTGTATGTTACATAGTTAGCAGGTGTTAAATTTGACATACAGATTTATTTCATAATTTCACATTTACACGATTTGATTGTCAACACAGCCAAACAACTGAATGGCTGTTAGCTAATTCATTTTTCTAATTTTCTGGTACTCAATCTTGTCTCTCTGCTATCTACTGCAGAAGTTCACATTTTTCAACGTACTGGAGGTAAATTTCGGATAAGAAAAAACAGGAGAAAGGAGGAATTTTGGAGATCATAGATGCTCTTACAGGAATAAATGGAGTTCCAGTGGATTCGTATCCAAACACAGAACTATTTGCAAACAATGGGTGATACATTACTTTTGGCAGACCATTTGTAAACACCCCCACATTTCCACAACTTTAAACTCGTACAACCTGAAGGAGATCGCTAGGTCTAACTTGTTTGACGTTTAATAAACTTCTACTCAGAGTTTGCTCCAAACTAATCAATACCGTGTCAAAGAAGTCATTGGTGTGGTTACATAAATTCAAACATCTAGCCAAAAAATCAAGTGCAGCAGTCTGCATATCACAGTGCAACACCCAATACAGTAGATTATTCCAAAAATGACTGACTTATCTGCATTATAGCCTTCAATAATTCATGTGTTGGGATCAGAAAGCTTTTGGAAAACTTACATTAATAAGGAAGGAGCACACCGGTCTGTTCTGAGTCTGTTGTTCATCGTCATTTCAGTATAAATAAACCAGGTCAAAATGATTTATTGTGCTGCAAATTCTAGCGTTTTATGTTTATCTTTAATTCATGTAGGCTAATAAGAACAGGAGGTAGAGTGAACTCAGTGTACTGTGGCTGATTTAGTGAATCTCAACAACACATGCAGATTTTTTCAGCCATGGCGAATTGACTGGTTGAAGAGGAGGTACAATTTCAGTCAACTAACATTTTCTTTGGTAGAGCCCTGTTTATCACAAGGATGGACTATATCTCAGAAAAAATGCATTCTCATAAACAAATATTAATTACAGGAGCATTATATTTTAATTTGTTCAGTGATGAAAGTGGTGACACTAAAAGCACAGAACGGAAAACGTAAATCTCATGCAGACAGCCAAGAAGATCTTAACAACTCTGCCGTAATTGACTTCTCTTAAAGAGGTTGAGGCAGGTAAAGGTAACGAATCAGCTGGTGTCACCTTCATTAAGATCTAACTTAAGAACTGGGTCATCAGATCCTGACTGTCCTCGAACTGACCATCGAGGTCACTCTTTCTACAGGCTTCCCGAACTATTGAAGTCATTGTTTAAACAACAGCAACTATTTTTTCATTCAAAGTTCTTCCTAATATTCATTATCTCTCTTTATATTGTAAATCAATTATGTACATATACGATATAAAAATGTCTAAAGGGAGGCAAGTTAAGGTGAGTGTTGACCTTCATGCCACTATACTGTTGAGGGTCTCTGTATCTAGTATCAATCAGATTCTGATTATCTGATCGGATTTTTGTTGGTTGAATACCCTTATGTTAATCCTATACTATCCATAAATGCGATATTATTACTACTCTTTTCCAGCTTTAAGGCTCTAATGCTAAAACAACCCCATGAAATCTTGTAAACTAATGCAAAATGGGGCTTGGTGCACAGTGGTCCTGAGGGAGGTATTACGGCTTTAATGCCATGTGAACAAAAAAGTGTCTTAGCATAAGCTGTTCCAGGCATCTCCAGCTTTTAATGCTTACTAAGCATGATAAGCTAATGCCCTCTTGTAAATCTGTATGCTTAGTATATGTGTATCTTGATGACAAAGCAAAATGAGGGGAATGTAAATGCTTCATGTCACTTCCGTAGCTCCACTTCGTGTCTGGTGCCTGGTGAGACAGGATTAAATGTGTATCTCTACCATTTGATCCATGTCTACGTGCACTGACTGCAAAAAAAAACAAAAAAACAAAGAGACCATTTTTTTCTTGCTCACCTTAAGGCGTCTGTTGGCAACGAGGTTGAGCTGCAAAGTTTTGTGGCAGCTTTAGATCCAAATCCTGAGAATAGAGACAAAACAAAACTTAAATAATACAGAAATTCACATTGCACCTGTTTAGATTAAGTATCTTTTATCTCTGGTGTCTCTGTGCTGACAATTTGAGTGTGTTATCCTTTTCAAAATAAAAGCAATATAGCTCTTGATATTGTCATTTTCTGTTCTTCTTCCAAACATCAATTACATAACTGAACATAATACAGCTGTAATGACAGAACTCAATCCTGTGTTTAACAGCACATTATGCACCACAATAAACCTTTTCTGGAGAAGCCTTAATTTGATCTTTTGTACAGTACATGAGTAGCCACTTTCAGAACATTAGCATTAAAAGTGCAGTCCCCTGTACATTTTTCTTTTTTTTTGCCAAAACCCAGTGTGATGCCATCCAACATGTCACTATGATGGTCAACCACATACACTATATTGACAAAAGTATTGGGACACCCCTCCAAACAATTAAATTCAGGTGTTCCAATCACTTCCATGGCCACAGGTGTATATATTGGTGGAGAGGGGGTTATGGTGTGGGGTTGTTCTTCAGGGGTTGGGCTTGGTCCCTTAGTTCCACTGAAAGGAACTCTTAATGCTTCAGCAGACCAAGACATTTTGGATAATTTCATGCTCCCAATTTTGTGGGAACAGTTTGGGGATGGCCCCTTCCTGTTACAATATAGCTGCACACCAGTGTACAAAGCAAGATCAATGAAGACATGGATGAGCCAGTTTGGTGTGGAGGAACTTGACTGGCCTGCAAAGAGTCCTGACCTCAACCCAACAGAACACCTTTGGGATGAATTAGAGCAGAGACTGAGAGCCAGGCCTTCTGGTCCAACATCAGTATCTGATCTCACAAATGCTCTTCTGGAAGATGGTCAAAGATCCCCATAAACACACTCCTAAACCTTGTGGAAAGCCTTCCCAGAAGAGTTGAGTCTGTTATAGCTGCAAAGGGTGGACCAACTCCATATTAAACCCTACAGATTAAGAATAGGATGTCATTAAAGTTCATGTGCGTGTAAAAGCAGACGTCCCAATACTTTTGGCAGTATAGTGTACGTGCAAACAAGCATTTCTGGTGCACTATATTATTATGTGCATGATGTAACTGAACTGTTTGGTTTCCAAATTGTCAGGTTAGAATGTTACATAACTGACAGCATTCCTGGGAAGTAGAAGCCTGTCTATACATTCTTTCTGTGGTTACTGATTTAACTACGAAAAACTAATCTCTTTGAATCAAAGTTACATATTTTTCCTGCTAAAAATTAGCTTTGATGTAACTTCTACACTGTTGTTTCCTCTAAAACAGGGGCAGACAACCCTGGTCACTCAAGAGCCACAATCCAGCATGTTTTAGACGTTTCCTTCTTCCAGCACACCTGATTCAAATGATCAGCTCATCTTCAAGCTCTGCAGAAGCCTGATAACGGTCCTGATCATTTGAATCAGGTGTGTCGGAAGAGGGAAACATCTACATCATGCTGGACTGTGACTCTCGAGGACCAGGGTTGTCCACCCCTGCTCTAAAATATGCAGACCGATCCATGAAGTCCCCACGTCTTTTCCCACTCTGACTTCCCAACTCGCTGCAACTCAGCACACCAGCTCACCTCGACTTTGCTTGAACGCTGTAAAACTACTCTACACTCCACGGTAGCAAGCAGCAACAGAAGAATACTGATACAGAAAGCCCCACCCTGCAATGAGACAGGATTAGCTGTAACAACAATCCGCAACTTTAAGGCCATTTTGTCAGTTATTTAAATAAACACAGAATGGCCGAACCGCAATGTTAACAGTGTAATGTTACCATAACAGCAGCATGCAACAAGGTCTTTGTACATGAAGAAACATTTAGAAAAAAATCACGAACAAAACATTTTCTGTGTCTTGATAACTCTAATAGCTTGTATACTGTTGTCTGTTGCTGCAGTCTCAACAAAGAGCTACTGGCTGCTTCATAACCGTTCAAATTTTCAGTTTTTGCTATCATTATTTTACATTATAACATGGTAATAAACACAAAACTGATTCAAATAAAGGTTTATAATAAGAAGGCATTCAACAGAAGCTACCTTATTCCCTCATAGTAAACACCAACGATGCGTAGTTCAGTTCTCACAGGAAATTTCCAACCTCCCTACATGTCACCTGTCAGAAACTCAGAAAGTTCACATCCAGCTTCCAGTTGAGAGCTGACCTCCTCACTCTCTTGTCACAGCGACGGCAGCCTGTTGTAAAGTTGTATCCCAGTATAGGAGACAGATCATGTTGCTGGTCCAGACGCCTCCAGAACACCTCGGACTTATTTTGGCCTCCAGCGACTGTGTGGCAACACTGGGGAGGCTTTAGCACGACACAAAGTGTGGATGTGAAAAGGTGTGATGGTGGTCGGGTTCAAGGTCTTCTCACGAGCTTGTGATGAAACTCAGGGACATGTTTTGACCTCAGACAGAACACAAGTCAGAGCTAGAAACTAGAGAGGCTGGAAATCTGGGGTGGATTTCATAAGTACAGCTGAAATGTCTCCATCATATATTCTCCTCTGGATATAAAACACTGATATGGGATTAAAAATGACAACTTTGACACTCCATTTTCCGTCAACAAATGCCACAACCTCTGGCATTATTTCCTCTTAAAACCACAAACATTCAACGTATTCACAGCCGCTGGGAATCTTGTGGAGCTGTATGTGTACGTCTGCTCATCTTTCCGTCTATGACTTCACAAACAAGACTTCCTCCGGTGGAAAGCCCCCTGCACTGATGTCAGTCTGTCTTTCCTTGGAAACGCCTGCAGGTTGTCAACAAAACAAGCAGCACAAGGCTCAAACCTGGCAGTGCCAGAGAGCAGCTTAGGCTGCTGACGGTCCCAAAGTGAGCGTGGTGAGGAGACGGATTTTCTATAAATATTCCGAGGAGCAAAATAGACTCCCTGACTGAGCTGGGCCTTTGCTTTCCACACAATCCAGTGATACACCTTGTGATGTTTGCATATCAAGAAGAGTGCATTTATGAAGCAAAACATCAGGAGGGTGGAAAAGACTCAGGAGATAACACAGCACCTGTGGAATATTAAGTGCTAAAGGACGAAACCACATACTGAATTCAATGAAAGCAGTTTGCATGCTAACATTACACATGTAAACCTTCTGTTCCTGTTTATAGCATCCAAAAAAGGGGATGAGTGACTCTTACACGTCATGAATCTTCATTTCATTCGACCAAACCGCGCAGAAAGAAGCAAAAATAAGGATTCAACCACGAAAAGCTGAATCCTCCTGTTTGCTGCATCACTGACAGCCACCATACAAGTGAGAAACTGCATTCCAAGTCCTCCAAACTAATCTAGCGGCCATAAAACCAGACCAGGCTCTCGTCTTCCACAGGCCTTACCTTGGCCACAGGTTGGCTGCACATGGTTCACATGGTAACTAGAGATCCATGGGTTTCGAAACATGTTTAGGAAGCAGAACAGAAGGAGGCCCTGCTGCTAGACTGCCCTCTGGTCGCAGTGATGGTGGTGATGATGGTGGTGGACAGCAGGAGAGGAAGCGGTGGAGACCCTGGCGAGCCGACCGGCAGGGATGGAGGTGGTTTCACGACCACACACACACACAACAAGACACACAGCTCCAGCAGAGCCCCGGCCACAAAGCGAGCCACAGCCGACACAGACTGGCAGTCGTACAGTAAGTGTGTGTTGGTGTGTATGACAGTGTGTGTGTGTGCAATAGAGCTGAGAGAGAGAGAGAGAGAGAGAGAGAGAGAGAGAGACAGCACAGCAGGGTGCTAAAGCAGCTCAGAGCCCTAATCAGATTACAGGCAGAAATTAGCCTTGATGATAAAAACTCTGGAACAGGATTGGTGGACGGTGCCAGCAGGACTGCAGGGGGTGGTAAGGGGTCCAGGGTTGCTGGAAGTCAGATGGTGGCTTAACACAGGCACACATCAGGCCAAGATGGCCGGTTGCCATCAAACTTCCCTAAACTAATGCCAAATAGTGCATTAATACTAATATCATTGTCAGCTTGTCAGATGGCTTAGCTGTGAAATGTTCCTCATTCATGCAGTAAAAGTCTACCCCATTGTAAAATTCAAAGTATCATTGAGATGATGATTCATTGTGGTTGTAAGGCTTTTACTGACACCGCCGCCAGTCCTGCTAAAAACTTTATTAGGCTGTCACATGTAAAGCAGTGCAGCAGTATTAATGATTTCCTGACATAATATTTTCTCATTAAATGCAACTCCACCAGCACTGATATTAAAATGTGGGCATTTAAAGAGACTTTACGTTTTTCAAAGCTATGTTTCCTGTTACAAAGACTAATCCTAATTGATATACACTGTTTCTGCTGTGCACTGTCTCACTGTCTTCCTCTTGCCTTACAACTCACATAAGCTCAGTGAAACTCTGCCAGAAGATAGCCTGAAGTGCAGACACAATCTCATCTAAGAAATGACAAAAGCCACTTGTGTAAGTCATCACATCATCATATCAGTGAGATGAGTGAAGGAGGCAGAGGTTGGATTACCCGGACGGTCAGATGACGCAACTTTGACGAAAGCCATAACTGCTCCAGAAGCTCTGCAACCAGCCACTTCTAGCAAAATAACTCATCTAAACACGTCATGGGAAAGAAGCATTTACAATATTATAGGTTTGAAGCAGCTGGCCAGTTAATTCTGCAAACCTCTAACTTTGTCTCTCTTTTACCCATGTCAGTGGACACTTTAAAGACCGAGGCTGGTGAAAATAAAAGTTTTATCTTGTCAACATGTCCATATACTGTATTTTTTATATTCCAGATGACATATCGTGGCTTTCTGTATCATTATTCTTCTCCAGAATCTATCTCCAGTTTGAACATGTTTGCCTGAACAACTCCAATATTACAACTTGCCATTGTAGAGTTGTTGTACAGTGTTCGAGCTAAGCTGCAGGTGAGCTGGTGTGCTTGTGCTGCAGCAAAAGGGGAAGAGTGGGTGGAGAGGGAGGCAGGGACTTCACAAATGTACACATTTTAGAGAAACAAACTGTACTGTAATCTTACATCTATGCCATTTAAAGACAAAAAAAGTGATTATTTTCATTTTAAAAAATCCTATAAATGTAACTCCAATAAACAAAGATGAGTGACCAGAGAGGGACTTTAACTGTTTATAAAAATAAAAGTAGAGTAACTCCAGCTGCAGCAGGACAATGTACAGATTTGCATGAATTCACTCACATCACCTACCAACTCTTGCATCAAAAATGATGAGAGAAAACTCATATATTGACAGATTGCCTGCGATAATGCACCATTTTCTGTGCTTATTTGTCCACCTCATCATACAAATGCAATGGACACATACTTTTTTATAACATGCAGGCAGCTGTAGCAGTACACAGACTTCAAATCATACTTTGTTGAACACTCGTGACATCCTGTGGCTCTGCAATAAATGTGGCCATGTGATGCTCTGCGTAGATTCTGCTGTAATAAACCATCTGTCTTTGCTGTAACATATAGGACTGTTGCAAAAGCGCCATTTGCATTATACACAGACGTAGAAAATCACTCATAGTTTCTGCAGCCCTTGAAAGAAGCATGCAGGGTGAACTGTTTCCTGAGAAGACAGAAATGCATCATAGTTTTTTTTAATGCTCCATACTTGTTTTTATTTAGACGGCAACCAGACGAAAAAAAAACAACAGCTCTTCACTCCTGTCACACAGCCTTGTAGTCTGTCTTGGTCTTGCTCGCTTGTGTACTCACTCGCCTCCTCCGTGTGATGCTTTTTCTCACCCTTTCACATACAAACTCCCCCCCTCACCTTCCCCAGCCTGCCTGTGCTCCCTGTAGACGCCCCTAATAAGGCAACATGTGTTGTGAGTGGCTGCCTGGGAGAGAGGTCACCCTGTCAGCCAGCCGGCTTGTGTTTATCAGGGGACCGTCTCCACGCCTGCTCGCTGCTCTGCCTTGTTTTCTTTCCCAGTCCTTCTCCCTTTTCATTCCCCAGATTTGTCATCCTCGCCATCCATCTCACACTCTCCTCTGACCACTCCCACCCGTTCCCTGCAACTCATTCCTCGCTCTTCTCCTCTTTCTTGCATTTATTTATCTGTTGTCCTTCTCATCTGTTCGCATCTTAACCCCTCTCTAATTCACTTTTTACCTCCCCTTTCAGTGCAACAGCAACAACCGGGACACAGCTCAGTCGCTAACTGTCTATTGCATGCAAATTTATCATTTCAAAACAGACCACACGCCACTCATGAGGCTTTTCTTAGAAGTAAACCACACTGGCATACGACATAAAGCCTTCCAAGTAACTAAATTAAGATGGATCGTGGGTGGGGAGGCTGATGACAACATGGGAACTTGTGTCAGACATCGTGTCCAGTACACAAGTTTAAGATCCTCCTTTGTCATCAAAGTTGTTGGTAAATAGATGACAGATGATCTCTAACTTTAGGGTGGAAGATGTGTATCGTACTTGCACAATCTCTGCTGTTTTTGTGCTTTTTGTCATTGAACGCCGAAAATATTGATGATCCTGGCACTAAAATCAGCTTTTCACATTCTCCTACAGGAATATTTCGAATTAAAAAAAAACACCACTGCTTTACTTTTCAAATTGAGATCTTCTGGCAAGAGTTTATCTGCAAGAAAGTCATAACTAAAATGCCTGCAGCTTGTTATCAAGCACCACCACAGCTGTCAGGCCTGTAACTTTGTCAAACAAAGCCTTGTTTTGCCGTCAGCTACACACACGAACACACACAAACACCTGTGCAACCACTTGCTGTAACTTTAACTGTGTCTCAGTTCGTTGCGTCTAAGTCAAAATGTGAAGCTTTGCTGAACATTTTCAAGCTGGAGCACGGGATGTACGAAGCGGTCATGCACCCATCAATAAAACTCAACACCCAGGACATCATGTAAACACCACAAGGCGACGGATCTTAACAAACGCCTGCGTGACTCAACATCAAAGCATTTCCCTGCTAATCAAACTGGTGCTGAGAAGCTCTGCGGCACGCTGGATATGCATACTTTCTGCTAAGTTTGACGTTTTTTCTACGGACACCAAAGCCATAGGTTTATTTGTTTCAATCTGTCTTTATACATGATTTAGATGATGGCATTACGGCTGACCTGAATTGAGCACGAACATCTGTTTTAGCCTTTCATACTGAAGACAAGACAAAAATATGTAAACAAATCCCCTGCAAAGGTCATTTTTGGTGCAGCAGATGTGAGCATGCTGTCACTTCTGGGAACAAAAGGAAGAATATGTTATGTTATTCACCAAGAATGTGCTTGTAGGAAAAATAAAAGACATCTGCCTCAATTAAGTGCAATAGCTACGATTAACCACAACAAGACAACAGATAAATCACTTCATCAGACTTAGCAAACCTAATTGACAAATGTTGTAGATGTGACAGTTTATTTCATCAAAAAAGGGATTAACAACATTCTCAGCATCAAAAACCTGCAGGTGATTTGATCTACATCGATCAGCCACAACATTAAAACTACCGACAGCTGAGGTGACTGACACTGATCGTCTCATCACGATGCAACTTTCTGCAGGGAAACTGTGGAACCTGTCATTCATGTGGATGTTACTCAGACACGTACCACCCACCTAAATAATGTTGAAGACCAACAACTTGGCAACGACACTCAAGCGGCCTCCCCCAGCAGGTCAACACAGCCTGCAACTCCTTGAAAACTGCTCAGGAATGGCTTGAGGAACGTGACAAAGAGACCAAAACACTGACCCGGCCTCCAAACTTTAATCAAGCACCCACAGGATTTGATCAATCAATGGAGGCCCCATCCCACAACCAACAGGACCTACAGGACCCACCACAAACATCCAAGTGCCAAACACCACAGGACACCTTCGGAAGTCTTGTGTCCATGCCGTGACAACACAAGGGCAACCTATACTACATCAACCATTTCACTGCTTTAATAGATGCATTTGTATGGATGTATTGGATTTTTCTACTAGATTTGTGCATTTTATATTTGCATCTTTCTCACTGTACTTCAAAAAAGGTCTGATTTTGTAAAAGCAATGACAGGATTGCTGCTTAATTTCACTGACAATAGAGGAATTCTGTTCTATTCTATTAAGACGGCGGTTTTAACGTTGTCGATCGGTGTATAACTGAAATAGCCTTGAGACTTGGTATTGCTTAACATGTTTCTGCATTGAATCCACAAGTTGATCCAGAAACAGTTTTACTGTTAAACATCGTCATATTGAAGGAGTAGTCAGCATTCGTTCGTTCAATCATGTGTCCCAGTTGAGGTCTTAAAAACTGGCCTTGTTCTTTAGGGAAAATGAGTGTACTCCAAATTACACTGGTGTTTTAATGTGGAAAATCAAGTGTGTATATGTAAGATCCTCTCTTCTACTCTCTTCATAATTCTAGTAGTAATTATTTCATTAACAATAAAGGTCGTTTTTCTGATCATTTGTCGATGGTACTTTGTTTTCAGGGCATTGGTGGCGCAACGGTTAAGTCTCTGGGCTCCTGATCAGAAGGTCAGAGGATCGAACCCTAATGCAGCCACTGTTGGGCCTTTGAGCAAGACCCTTAACCCTTCCTGCTCCAGGGGCGTCGTACCATAGCTGACCCTGCGCTCTGACTCCAACTGGGATATGCGAAAATGTGACAATGAAGGTTTCTTCTCGTTCTTCTGTCTCTAAGCCAAACAATACAGCTGCTGTCTATGATTTCTTGGAATCTTCCCAGGATAGTGGCCCCTGATGCTCAGAGTAGATGCTTGTAAGTACTTAACTAAATGCACTTCTTTTTGATTCTTACAGATATCTTCTAAAACCCAACAGAAGTCCAGCTGCATTCTACTTGAAACCCTTTGGATTAGCACACCTGGATGATTGACAATCTGCACAGACAAATAGCAAAGTGGTTTTAAGTTCATCATGCAAATGCTGGACCTTGTGCTCCAAGTCAGCCTCACTTGATTAGGAGAAACTATCTCTATTTAGCTTTGCATGCCCAACTGCACTGATGTATACTGTCACATATTCGCTCTCATGTACAAGGAGTTCAATATCCACACCAGCACAAATACACAGGTCAAATGTGAGCCCGAGGCGGCCCAGCTGGGACCTTCATCCTCCCTCCTTCCTTCAAACATTTACTCTGGCATTCCCTCCCTAGATCCAGCTCCGCGTTCCTCTGTGCTGCCTTGCATCAACTCGGCCTGACAGTCAGCACAGAAATCTGCCCGCTCTGCTCTTATATGGGTATCGATGAGCACGGAGGCCGGTGCTGAGGAGAGACTCTCGAGTTCTACGACTCTTAGACAGAGCAGGAGGGAGGCGGGGAAAGGAAAGACAGAGTGAGAGTGAAGGAGGAGGAAGAGGATGGTTTCATGCCAGAAATGGTTACTGGAGGATTTGACTGTCTTGTCTTAAAGGTACATCGTCCAGGAACATCCTCACATTATGTAACATTATGAGGCAACTGAGGGTAACTCAAGAGCAGACATTCGTGTTCAGTTTGATAGAATGTGTAGAGAGTTGTTGGTTAGTAAGCAACATTTCTGCAGCTTTTTCACTTTTGGACACACGCTAAGCTAGGACTGAAGAGACAGGATGATATGCAACACGTGCCACGGCTCTTATTATAGCTCATGTTACAGTATGTACCTTAACACTCTGAGGCATTTGGATCCACCACTACAAGCCAAAAGGCCGCTGAATCATCATTAATCAGTAAATCCACCCTTGTTTCTTCCCCAGTTGCCCAAAACAAACAGCAAAAACACCTATTTCTCAGATGCGCATCTACAAATCTGCATTGGCATGGCATTTTCATTTTACACAACTGACTGCACATTTGTTATATTCAAACTGTTCATCACATTTCCTTCCAATTCAGCTCTCTAAAGATGCATGGATAGACCAAACCCTGCATTTAACGTTACCAAACAGTTGTTTGTATACCATATTAATACTCAACCTTGTAGAAACCAAGAGGAGAACCAAGAGAGGAAGTTTTTTTAGAAGGGTACATGAACTGACTGGATTTTATTGGTATGAAAATATCCCAAATACACCACAGTGCCCAGTTCTATTAACTACTTTACGATGCCAACATGACAGTTTCCATAACTTAACTAAAGAAACATTACAATTAGTTATGGATGGTTCATAAGTGTCTGTGAGCATCCTGGGTTAAAGGACACATTTGTGAGCACGTATGTAAGCCAATATCAGAGATTCATGTCACATGTAACCCAGACAGCAACAATACAATGAGAGAGAGTTCTGTGGACAGCGCTCGGCCTTCTGATGCACAATCTGAAGGGGAAACTGGCCAACAGGTCGCACACCTTGATCCACCTCGTGAGCTGGAGCCAGTTTGGTCGTGAATCAGTACTACAAGCTTATAACGTGGACTGACCAGAAGATTCGGAAAAGCTTTGAACAGGGAAACATGTTTGAATCTAAGCACATCCAGGACTCTGATCGCTCCTACACCAATAATCCTGGACCTACGGTGGTGTCTGACACATCGGGTATGCTGCATGCTGGTCAGTCTTTGCAGATATTCAAGAAATGGGTTAAATATGGAAGATAAATGGATCCAAACAATTCAAATATTAAACTCTTGCCAGGCGATATGACACCTGGACACCTGAGAAATCACTTGCCCTTTGTTTATAAAAAAAAGTCAACCTTCTAACTATGACAATCTGCTGCTGCAACCACTAACACTGCTGGTACACTTATCCTGCAAACACCACAGAAGACAATAAGAGAGTAAAGGGAAGACCTGTGTCCAAAGTAGATTTAAAAGTGCAGCCAAGAAATACCGCAAAGCAAAATCTATACATAATCTGTCTATATTCTACATATCTTAACCTATTAATTAACACAGAAATGGTTGTTTCACAGCTGGGTGAAAATAAACACCTACGTCCCCAGCAGTTGGAGGTTTGCGACAGCCTGTATTCTCATATGTGGATGAACAGAGTCCAGTGGCAGCGGGTCAAGCATGGGGCCAGTCAGTAAACCTGTCTGTTCACGCTGATGAGTGCAGCAGGTGCAAGCAACAGCCTTACGGCATCACACGCTCGCACACACACACTATAAAAACACAACTGGGGAGAAATGACGCCCGGCCAGTGCTGGAACAACACACCAGCCCAACACATACCCGTCAGATCAGCTGCACACACATACCGCCATACAGCTATAATCTGGAGCTTGGAATGCTAATACCCGTGTGGTTACTTGAGACATGTGCGCAAAGTAACCAGAGGGAGACTCGGCTGGGGGGCGTCACATTCAGTCCTACGGGGGAGGAAATTTAAACTAGACGACACCCGAATACTGCTGAGTTTTGGTTATGGAGGCGAAGTCTGCTACTGGGTAGTTTGGCAAAAAAAAAAAAAAATTCATGACTTTCTGAATTTTTAAGACACTTCAAACTTCAAAAGCCACCAAGAACTCTGACAGGTGCAGGAGAAAATACTGCATGCTGTCACACTCTAATATGCAAGTTGTATATCAAAGTACAACAGTATTTTCCCCATATACAAGCTGTATATCAGAGTTTTTAAACATAAAAATTAAGGAAATTCCTTTTGGTGACTGCACATAATGCCAAGTTTATGAGATGAGAGGCAAGTTCTTGTTATCTTATGGTCATGTTGCCCTATATATGTACATCAGAGGTCTCACAAAAGTAAATTAATTTTAATTAGTGCTGTCAAAAATATCGCGTTATTAACGCGTTAACGCAAATCAATTTTAACGGCGTCAATTTTGTTATCGCGAGATTAACGCGGGCGGGGGTGGGTGGTGCGGGGGCATGGTTGGCGAGGGCGAAGGCGAGGTGTTCGCCGTCGGAGTCTGACAGGATCTCCTGCTGGCTGCTGTACAGCAGCAGTCTCGTCGCTCACCATGCTTTTCCGTCACCTCCTTTTCTGCGTCCCGAACCGTGTGCCGCTGATCCAGATGCTCCGCCAGGTGACGGCGGCCTGGGGTGAACATGACGGTTGACAAGACCAGAGTTATCTGTGTGTGTTGTCAGAGTTAACCGAGTTCTCATCGTAGCACATCCAATCTGTAATACCACGTGATGGCCAAACACAGCTGACGCGAATTCTCCGCCTCCTCCTCGTATAAAATGATAATTCAAGAGACATTTAGAATAGATAAAAAATGTGCGATTAATTTGCGATTAATCGCGAGTTAACTATGACATTCATGCAATTAATCGCGATTAAAAATTTTAATCGATTGACAGCACTAATTTTAATCTACCTGTCAGATGAAGAAATTTATGCTTATTGCTATATTCTAACTTAATACATGCATGAGATTTAACCAGCAAAGAGAAAAGATACTTACAATTCACTTGGACTGAGAAAAGTGCTTCACAGTCCATTTATCCTGATGGGAGAGAAGTGAAATCGCCAAACACCTAGTTCCTTCTTCAGAGTAAGGCTGATGCTGAGGAGGCTGGAGGTGCAGGTGTGAGCAGGTAAAACCCGAACGGAGGATCCTAAGTCATCTACCATGAAACAGGTCCAACCTCAGCAGCCGACAAATATAGCCTGGTGCTTTCCCTCCAGCCCTGCTGCACAGGGCCAAATAAATCAGTCCGGGAAGAGCCAAGCAAAGAAAGAGAAGAAGGGAGAGGCAATGAGAGGGAGTGGGGTATGCGGGAGAGGGGTGAAGGAGAGAGGCAAGGACTGAGGTGAAAAGAGGGATGAAGCTGAGAGAAAAAAGGACACGAGAGGGGTGTCCAAGTGGTTCTTCAAACTACTCCAAAAGTCAAGGCAGTGGTTCGTAAAACGTCCATTCTTGTGGACCAGGTTTGGGATCCTGGTCCGATAGAGTTCAGACTGACGGTGAAGAGGTGACACAACAGTGTTTCCAAAGGGTTTGGGGAGTGCGGGCCAAAATCGGTGTGGTAACCTCATCCCACAGCAACCATGTATGGACTGAAGAGAGCAGGCTCGATAGAGGGGCATCTGCCATAAATAGCCAGGAAGCGTCGGGCTCCCAGCGCAGGGGGATCGAATCAGCTGTTAAAACTACAATCCAGCAGCACAGTGCGATCCAGGCTCTGCAGAGACTCCTGCACGGCAGCACTGCAACAGCACAGAGACCAGGCTTCAAATTAAAGCTTTCAGCAGTGAATGGCTGCATTGAAGTTACACTTACACTGAGTTCATACAGTTAGCTCACCAGCTTGTTCAACTTAAAATGCATGACATTCACACGTTTCAAACACAGATTTGAGCTTCAGCATGCACAGTCTGCACCCACATTTAATGAATTATGATCTTTGCCAAAGTCGTACAGAGCAGCTATGAGAGACACAAAACAGGATCTCTTCTTCACTATTCAGTTGTTCACCTACACAAACACACATACACAGTGCAGCATTTACAAAAAGTTATGCAACTGTTCTCTGGAAACTGGAAATGCAAGGACAGAACACACGCTCTGTTTGAACTTTATGTGCTGCTGCAAGGGGCAGTTAAATCGGCAAAACCCTCGTCATGCACCAAGCAAACTGAATAAAAACTCAGCTTCTTCAACAGCAAATCGACAGCATGCACCAACTTTTAAGTTGCTAGAGTCAAATGTTCTCCTGAGTTAGTATAACTGCAAGGGCATTGAAATCAGTATTAAAATTGGCTGTTTATGGGGTTAACTGTCACACTTTAAATATATGCATGCATCTGGTGCCTTAATGTATCACTTTGCATCCTCAGATCCTCTGGCAAAAGAGAGGGAATAGATGAATTAAGAAATTTGATTCCTATTTCTGTTCATCTGTTGTTTGTCTCCATCTTGTGGTGTTACACTAAAACAGCAGGACAGTTCATTACATCTGTCTCACTTTCAAATAAAAGGCAAAAAGACTGAGAAGAAAACAAAGGTACTGTGTCATGAATACATAAATTGTAGCAACTGCAGTAATTTGTGCGCTTTAACATTCAATTGAATTAACACCTAATTTAGATGAAGATGCATTTTGATTACAAAATTGACTGAATTGCATTATTTTTAACTTATTTTTGTAAAACATGTAAATTTACTGCCACATTTCCCTGCTCATTTCATTGTTTAAATGTTCCATGCCACACCCTACATGAATTTAAAGTCTTTAATGCACCATATTTATGTACTTCATCTAACTGTCAGCTCCTTTATTGCTATATTTTATTGGTTCCAGGTGTGTTTACATTATTTTAGGTATTGTACTACTCTTAAGCTGCTCTAGCCCATTCGGCACACATCAGGATCTTTACATTTTGACCTTCATGATCCCTTTTGGGGTGCGGTACAGTCGAGAATGCAGTGTATGTACAGTGGCTGAATATTGGAGGAGAAGGAGGACAACTGTCACTGTGGCATTAATGGAGCTACTTATTCCCCGAGCTGCAGAGGCGAGCTGGCCTGACAGGTGTACAGTAATGACAGATATGTGGTTTACTTACCGAGGACCGACTCGGAGACTGAGGCAGCTGTGATGGAGGGACAGCTGGAGATGGATGGCAGTGAGGTCTGCAGAACAGAGGCTCCACATATGTACAATGGGGGAAAAAAAGGTGTGATATACTATTATATACAGTGGCAAGGAAAAGTGTGTGAACCTTGACCTGGTATTCTGCATTAAATGGTCATAAAATATAACCTGATCTTCTTTTAAGTCACACGTATATTAGGAAACAATATATTTAAGATAAAACCACTCAAATATTTATAATATATTTTGTAATTTCTTTTAAACAGCCCCAGTACTGGTGGACAAAAGCATTTTTCCACTCTGACAAGCAGTTATGGCAGCTGTGGTTGAGACCTAAACAACATCCAGTGGTGGTTTTGGACAATTCTTCTACTAAAGCTTCAGCTCAGCCATATATTTGCTGTGTCTGGCTTCTTGGTGTTGTTCTTTTGGGTCTGTAGTACACTCATATCAGTATTTAGGATCATGTTGTGTCACTCAGCTGGACAGCCACCCTGACTTTACTCTGCAATATACCTCCACAAAGTTCCTCGATCATCACTCCTACTGATCTTGAGCTGTGCAGAAGAGCAGCTCCAAATCCTGATGATGCTGCCTCCACCGTGCTTTACCCTTGGCTTGATGTTTTCATGTTGGCATGCACTCCCCTCTTTAAAGCGTACATGGTTCATTCCAAACATTTCCTCAGTAGCGTTGTGAAGAATGCTTTTGAGGCCACCTAAGCTGTTTGCACACCAGTAGGGAAAGCAGTCACAGTAGTTAATCATCACCATTTAAGTTAAATTAAGATTTGGATTTCTATAAAGTAGGAAAAGAAAAATACCTGGGAGGCAAAACAGGAGATGTAAACAGGTAGGTGAAGCATAGCATGGCAATCAAAAGGAAGGGAAACAGACAGAGGCACACAGGGGCAGGGCATAACAAAATAAAAGCGGGAATAAACAGCACAAAAAGCAAAGCAACAACAACAACAATATGTATAAAAATGTGCAAAAGCAACTTGTAAATCAAATTTAATTAATTTGTTAACTGTTGATACTAATTAGCTTTTGTTGATGCCATTAGTCTTGTGGGTTTCCATACTTTTTCCAGCTTACACTGTAAATGCTGATATGACTACATTTTATACATGCCAAATTATACATATATATGTAGTTATAATTCCAAACGATACTGGATAACATTGTAATTGTCTCGTGTCCTATTAAGAAGACGAACAGGCAAAACAGAGGTTGTTAGAGTAGTACATCATGTGTATATAGCAGACATTTGTCACTAATTGAAGCTGCAGTATATTATAAGGTCTAGCAACAGTTCAACAACAAGATGCTTACACAAGTTTGAACATTTAAGTATAAATGCAAGTAGCATATGTTCACATTTTTTACACATTTAAGTAAAAAATCTAAATATGTTAAAAATGGTGACATCACTCACTAATTGAAGCTACAGTATATTATATAGTCTAAAAACAGTTAAACAATAAGATATTTGCACAAATTTGAACATATAAGTTTAAATACATGGGACATATGTTCAAATTTTAAAAATTTATAGAGTGTAAGTGTGTTAAAACAATAAAATGGAAGAGTTTAATCCTGTAATTCTCGACATTTACCTGAAGCAAAGTTTTTTTTTTATTTTTTTTATTTATTTTTTTTACCTGAAGCAAAGTTTACCAACGGTAACGGGAGCAGCCATTTTGAAGGTTAACTTTAACAGACTAATCTCCTCTTAGCCATTTTAGCTTACTAGCTAAGGAGCCAACTAACAAACTAATATCCGATTTTAAGGAATTGTGTTCTGACTTATAGTTAACAACGAAGGTAAGGACTCAGAGACTCTATATAAACAAACAATAGTTGGACAACAACAGAAAATTCCCTGCAAATAAATAACAGTGAAATGACAAAAAGCTAACTGTTAGCTAAAGTAGCTTAGCGTGCTAGCTAACGTTAGGTGTAGCCGTTAGCTAGCATGGAAGTAACAACTTACCTTTAAGGATTTACAAACTGGCTAAATTAAAGCTTGTTAAGTGGTTCTCTGTTTTTCTTTATCTACTATACTATTGATGTTGGTGGACTGGCAGCTCTACATAATTGCATTAGTGTTATTTGAAGTGCATTGTAAGCAGCTGACACCAGAGACTGATAATGCAGTAAGTCTAGCTAACTATGAAACGGTTAAATTTCACCTTTTCACTTTAAATTGAAATGAGCTTTAAGAAATTGTATAAAGTTATATGCTTTAGTACTTAATTAGCTGTTAAGCATCACAGCTAATATGCATTTACTGTCTCATTAGTGTTCATTAACTTTAATGTGATCCAGAGGTGTGTGTAATCAGTTAAAATGACATTAAGTGAAGACAGATTGTTGATATCGAGCAAACTGTTACGTTTCCACACACATTTATGCTCAGGTATTTGTCATTATAATTGAGCTCTATTTTAAGGCTGTATTGTGCGTGTACTCATTCATTCATTCCAGCCTTTTGAGCTAAATATTGCACCTTAAATATGTTCACTATCAGTGACAGAAGCTGCACCTACATTATATAACCCTCAGTATTTCCACCTGCCGTCTCAAGCGCCTGCCAAAATGCCCACGAGCAAAAACACTCAGAGTGAAGTGAAAAGACCGTTCGCCTATATAGGGATCAATAAAGTATCATATAAGAGGAAGTACTAATCTGGCTTCTCCCTCTGCTTTTAGAAGAAGATGGCACATGGAGGAATTTGAAGAGAATGGATGCCCTCCAAGCCTCAGAGAGCATGCTGGGAGGTTTTTACAAGGTTCAGCTCAAGTATTGTCTTTGCCAACGCTTTGATCCAGCAAGTGGAGCGCAGTGTGACAGTCTGGCAGGGTAATTGGGCTGAAATTACCAGTACACAAGTGTGCATGCCTGAAAACACACACATACTTAAGCACATGCACTCGCTTCCTGTCGCATTAACATTACTCAAAGAACAGAAGTCAACTTTTGAAAATGAAATATCTGTGCTTTGAAAAACATGTAAGCAATTATGACAGCATTCTTGCTGAACTTGCAGTTTACGAGTGTTTTTGTTTGTCTTGCTTCTTTGTGTCGTAATAATATTAAACATTTTAGATGGAGGATGTTCTGCATTTCTAAAATGTTCAATAGGAAACAGCACAGAGCAAAATTCATACATGAAGTATATGAAACAGCAATTGATCACAAACACGTTTTTCATGCAAAGAGTTTATTTATGAATCAGACTGCAGTATCATACAACAGCAGCACAATCATATGACTATGGATTATGCTCATATTTATAGATACAAAGATAAAGGCATGTCTTAAAGGAAAAAAATGAATGAGTTCTCTTTTGATTTACTCTAAAAATAGCTTTTAAATACTTGGCATAGTTTTGTAAATTAAATTATGAAACATAATGTTTTGCCCACTGGTTTTACTATTGGAGTACCAAATGCAAATATATTTTATGAAAAACATTTTTTTTCCTCCTCTCTCTTGCATTTCATGCAAGGAAGAAAAAAAGATGTCAGTGAGTACAAAAAGCACTTAAATCTCATATGAAAATAGAAAATATTACAAGTGTGCATAATTACTTCATGTTGCACGTAACCTGCAGTACAAAAAGTCAAATGACACTACGTTCAAGTGTACCTGACATGCCAATTATTGGGGGGGCGTATGTACTGAAATAGCTATTTAAATGTCGTCAGGGGCAGTTTACTCACAAGACCGAGGCGAGGCCTTTCAGTCTTCAAAATGAATTGAAAATGAGATGTGTTAGTAATTATGGGCGTGCCAGCTTGTCCTCCCTGTGATGCTGACTATGGGCTTGCCTTGAAACACTGAATCTCATCCTGTACTTTTTATAATTATGCAGGGGGGGTTTTGTGTGTGTGTAACTTGAAGTTCACAGTTTTGATTCAATGTTCCTACAGATAAACAGCATGAAGAGCAGAAACTATCCACAATGCTACTGTACCTCTCCAGCCAGAGGGATGGCAGAACAGTAAGTTGTTTGTAAAAACCTAAGGTATGAAACAGTGCTTAGTACGTTAATATTTGGCATTTCCTGGAATAAATGTAATGCACACGTAATAAGGCGACATGATTCTTCCAAATTTACAAATGTCTGAAATACCAAGACAGAGTTCTGAGTTGATAAAATGCTACAACTGTAAAATGCTACATAACAATTAAGTGATACTGAATGAATGATTTAACAGTGATGGAGTCCTTCAGATCCTTTGTTGATACGTTACACCAATGCAACAGTGCTTTTGTGGGAAAACCACGTAGCTGCAAACTTGTTTTAATTGGAGATATGCATTAAAAACATCTGCATTATTTTTAATCTGCTTGTGATGTTTTGCAGATATGTGGTTTTTAGCCTAAAATAGCATACTGCATTGCTTCCTTTAGTACAATATGTGTTGGTGACAGCAGAACAATTTACACAAAATGAACACGCCGTGGAATGAAAGAAACAGAGAAAGAAAAGAGGGACGTCAGGAGGAAGAGGGAAAGAAGGAAGGGTGGTAGGAAGGAAAAGAAAAAAATTCCCAATTTTATTTCTAAACATGTTTCGAGGAACCAACAACAGAACGATACATGGTCTGAATTGGAAGACATACAAAAGACAGAAATAAGACACAGGTCATGTGTGACCACCAACATAGGAAATACAGGGGAGATGGACTGATGCGTCAAATATCACAAGGAGCGTCCAACATTGACTCTGTTAGCGTATGAAAAAGCACTATCAAATAGGAAATCATGGCACAATCAAAAAGTTTCCATCGTGTCAACTCTCAAAGTGATGGGCCCTATCGCTCACCGAAACCGAATCGTGTGATCAAGGCACACCGCAGGGCCATCCCTTCCTTATATCGCTCTGTTAAGATTTTAAAGCACTAGAAAATTATGTATACTCTCAATATGATACTATACACACATATGATACCTTCAGCTTGATATAAGTGTGGAGAAATAAAACTTCATGGTTAAATACAAAATTTCTCTTAAAATATTTAAAATATACTTTATTTTGTACATTATGCAAACTGATTAACAATTCGATGATAACAAAAATAAATATTCCGTGAAATGTTGTCTCTTTGCGATACAGATGTATGAACATAGATATATATCATGAAATAAAGCACCCGCCCCCCGTTAAGCGCCCACATACCCTGACACGATTCCATTTCCCTGTAATATGATCTGAATGACATGTTCACATTAAGACTCCTGACAATGGTTCCTACAGGTAGCTCCACTACACCACTGAGCTGTTTGTACAACAATATTGCTCTACGTATCTTTTTTCCCCCCTATATCCCTATATCCATCTGTAACGTTTATCAAAGTTGCCGACCTCTACTTAAACTCAATCTGTGCCTTTATTGCTTCCTGAAATTACCTGGAAATGGGAGCTATACATTGGATTGATCAGGGGACTATTTAGAGACTTCACCTGATCTGACCAGGAATTACGCGTCTGGTTAAAAAAGGCAACTCTCCCGCTCCAGCGTAGAACCAGTGTATCTTATAGTATAGTAGCTGATCTATCATGTCATGTGGTATAGAGTCACTCTTCATTGAAGAGCTCTGTGGGTTATGGTTGCAGTGTGTACAAAAGCAATGAGAGAGGGCACGATGTTGTGTCAATTTTAAAAAAAGAAAGGCTGATTTATCTCATCTGAAAATCAAAACAGTTCTTTAGCCAAAGACAGTGATGTCCAGTTCTAAAACAGCTGTCGCCTCACCACAATCAGATACGCAGTTTATTTTGGTGTAGTTTAAATGCAACAGAACAGGTTTGTGACAGTAACCCTTCTATGACTACGTTAGGTTAAACATAAACACTTACATTCATATCCTTAACAGCTCTGCCCTTTAACAAACAGATTCGTTCAGTGTGCGGAAAAGTGTATTTCGCCAGGGACGTTCTCGAAGTCCTAGTATGCACGACAGAATTGCATAATGTCTGCCAATGAGAAAAGCATAGGGAGGATAGAATAGAAAGGACAAGCCGCTACAAGAAGACTAACTAGTAGAAACCCTATAAGAGGATGGGGCTGGGCATGGAGGACAGATGGGGTAGTGGGGGGTCAGTTTGGGAAGGCTGGGGAGGGGTTTCGGGGTGGAAGTTGCCCCCCCACAAGTTAAAAGGGGGCACCTCCCTTTGGCAGTGGAACAGCACTCTTAGTAGTCAACGCAGCGCCGAGGGTGAGGGTGTACACAATGCTCTTGTCGGACAAGAAGGCCATTTCAGTGTCAAGATGAGATGAAGGCATTCTAGTAGGCAGCCAGGTCACAGTGTTGGAGCTAAAAACCTCAGATGGAGATGATGGACGCAGTCTTTCTACACTGTCTTCCCTCGGCTGGGATCATGGGGTTCTGGGATGTGAAGAAGAAAAATATTCATTCACAAAAGTGTACTTTTTCAAATCTGATATTGTCATATATTATACATCTAAATGATCTAATCAGACAACAAAAAAACAGGTGCAATATCTATCACAGTCAAAAATAACTCACTTATAACAGGACAGTCGTAAATGAGACATACACATAAATGATATTTTAATGGGTTGTAATTTCCAGAGGGTACAAACCTTCCACTGTTTTTGGGCAGTGACACCATCTTGTGGAGATGTTTTAAACAACAAGACCCGCTAACAACTTCTTCAGCTCTGGTACTTTGTGTTAATGCATTTACAGAATGTAATGCTCTCTTGTGCTCCCATGTTTACATGAGACAACAGCCTAAAGTGTTCTAAATTTGGAATTTTAAGATTGGTGATGAACATGAAAAAAAAAAATCAATAAATTAGTATTAGATTCAGCCATCTCTCCTAAACAGTTTTAATGTCTCAATAATTTTGATCAAAATAACTAATTTAGCATAATAATGGCTGTTTTCTAAATAGCAGTATGCTTCACATTTTAAATGGACGCCTTGCTTTCTTATACATCTTTCAGCATTTAAATAAAATTATCATGCACTCTTGTGGTTTAGTCTGCAGTCGTCCTGAAGCATGCATAATAAATCAGTGGATAGCAACAGGGAAACTGCACATTGCACTGAACAAATATTTTAAGTGGCTGTGTTGATATTTTCCTTTTCTTTTAAATATGGTCTTCCAAATCTGTGTGGGCCAGGAACCACGTGGGAAATACATGTATTACTTTTAATATTACCCTGGATAATTTTGAAATGTGGGTACGTTTGTAAAGCTGTACAGTTAGTCCTTTAAATTTGACACATTTTTCAACTATCCTTGAAGTTTAATATCCTAATTTTCTTTATCTTACCTGAGAGAGATGACTCCTCCTCATCTTGCAACACTGTCTCCTCAGAGACCTGCTGTGAATGGGTGACCTCTTGATTGTTCTCTTTGTCTCCCTGAGGAGCGGGGTGGAGCTCCTCCACTTGTTCTTCCTTGCCCTCCCCCTTTGCCTCCCCCTCTGCCTCCACCTCTCCCTCCCCCTCTGCCTCTGCCTCCCCCTCCCCAGAGTCAGTGCTCCTGATGCTCAGGCGCCTCATACGGTACATAACATCCACCTCCCTCATCCGGGCCATTCGCTCAACTGCCACCCGACCTGGAGAAATCGCCAGCTTGTTCTGCAACGCCTCGATTCGGTGGGAGGGGCCCCTGCTCCTCCTCTCCCCCTCCAAGCTAAGAGATAGTCTACGGTCTAGGTTTGGGGGAACTGAAAGTGGCAGTCTGTCTGGCGGAAATTCTGGTAACCCTGGGTGGTCTCGCCCCAGATGAGTCCGTAGACCAAGTCTATGCTCTGGGACAGCAAATGGCTTCTTCTCTTGCTCCTGCTTGTCATTAGGCGTTGTGTTATCTAGTCCCTCACTTTTCACTTCAGCTGTCTGTTTGTCTACACTGCCTTCAGGTGTTTCTCCTGTAATGGCTTCCTTCTCTTCTAATTCTACTTCCTTCGCTACTGTTTCATTAACACTCTGTTCCTCTGTGACTTGGGGGTCTGTAGGCAGATCAGTTGCTAATATTGTGGATGCAGAGGCGAGATCCTCTGTAGCTCCATTCGCTGGTATGCTCTCGGCAGGATTAACTGTGCATGAACTGTCCAAGTTTTCTGCCTGAGCATTGTCTGCTTTTTCACCCTCACCCACGTTTTCCTGTGTCAGTGAATGCTGCTCCCTTGTTTCAGCACACAGTTCAGACCCTGGCTGATTCAAACGCGACTCAGTCGGCTCCTCTGTTTTTGTATCTTCAGCTGGACTTTCCAATGCTGTGCATTGTGGTGGACTGCCATTTTGATTGGTCGAGCTGTCTGAGCTGTTCTCCTCATGAAGTGGAGGCAATGGACCCTGTCTCATCTGATTCTCAAGTTCTCTTTTACAAATAGGGCACTCCTCCTCTGATTCCACACCGTTATCTTGAAGACTCTCTGCGTCATTCGGTCTGCCAGCGGACGCTTTATTGGCATCCGCCGGGTCTCTTGACTGACGCAAAGTCTGGCAAATGTCCTCATAATCGGGAGGACTAGTGAGCGTAGAAGCATCCTGCATGGGCTGTCGATCCGCCCACGGCACCTCAGCTGCTGTGGTGTGCGTTGTCGGACTGAAGTCACAAAGTGGTGTCTCGATGGGCTCATCTGGCAGGTCTAGTTTCACTGTCCTGCCATCGTTGCTCCTTCTACGCGAAAGATGCGCCATAACCCTGTATTCTCTGAAGCCTGTCTCCCGAGGTGGGACCGGGAGCTCCTCTCTAAGCTGCTTGCTGAAGGTTACCGATTTTGTTGCAGGCCTGGAGAAGGCGCTCTTCACTTCCCTGTATTCTGGGTCAACAGACCAGCTTACTGCACTGCGCCTAAGGCTGCTGGGCTTGTTGAGAGGTTCTGATGTCAATCGGATTTTGATTCGCTCAGGGATTTGAACAGAACCATTTGGGACTTTATTGCTGGCAGTGCCTAGCTCCAAGATGTCTTTGTAGGCCTCGTTGAGATCCTCTATGCACTTGTCAACACTGGGCTGTTTGCTGCTCTGCTGCTGCTGCTGCTGCTGCTGCTGATCCTGGACTTCTTTTTTGATGGTTTCCAGCTCTTTGACAGCATCCCATGGTCGCTGGCAGATCGGCTTCAGTAGGAACTGTTCAAATGCCTCCTGCCCGCTGTTTGCTGCTGGTTTGGTCTCCTCCACATTTCCTGAGGGTGGTACTGCTGGCTGCTGAGCTGTGCTCTTGTTCAGCTGGTTGGAGAAGGTGGAGGTCAGGGAGAAGGCGCTGTTGCTTGACAATTTCAGGCTCTTCACTCCCTTTATAGGAAAACTGAAGGCAGTGCCCACTACACCGCTGTTATCAGGAGCAACTTCAGTGGCAGGAGGAACAGGGTCTTGTTGTGCTTCCTTGTCTTCAGGGGCAGGTTTTCGGGCCTCCGGGCTGGTTTGTGTCTCCTGGTCTCGATACTGGTTTGCAGGCCAGGATCCCGACAGCTTCAGCTCCTTGTAATGATTTATCTTAGGGGGTCTGCAGGGTAGTTTTTTAAACATTTTGCTGCTCGCTCTACTGCTTGTTTTGCTGCTCGCTATGCTACCAGTCAGTGCTTGCAGCTCAGCTTCAGCTGAAGATGTGCTTTGGAGACTTTGGTTTGTTAAATGGCCAGTTTTGTTGTCACTAGGACTGTCCGCTGGGTCTGGTGACTTCTCGTTATTATTATTCTGATCACGGATTGTCCCAGTGAGCTGCGGAGTAACAGGGACTGACACCAAACAAAAAATTGTTTCACTAAGTCTCTTTTTTAGATTCTTGGATTTGTCTTTCTCTGGTGGTTCAGGTTGTTCCACCTTTTTCACCTCTGTCACAGTTTCAGAGACACCCTGGTCAGCCGGCTTACATGGGGGTGGTGGTGGTTTACCCAGAATAGATGAAGGAAAAAATTGAGCACGATTTTGTTCAGGACCTACACTGTCACTTTTTCTGGTTAATCCCCTGTTGCACCATCGATTACTGCTTTCGTTGTCATTGAGAGCTGTTTTGCGTGTTTCAGTATTGAGAGCTGGCCCCTGTTGGGGAGGAAAGGCACTATCATGTGTAGATTGTCCTAAAATCTTAGCGGATGGAATCTCTTTGTTGATGTTACGGATCTTGTCTGAGTCAGTGAGAGAATTCCCGCTAGGCCCTCCTGAGATTTGCTTCACTCTTGGGTCTTCAGTGGGTAATTGACGGGTATGACCTGGTTGTTCTTCAAGTCCAGAATGTACCTGTTTTCGATAGGATGCAGCACGTTCTCCATAATGTTCCAGCCAGGAGCAACTCGCCTGTCTGGAAAGCCACCTTCCAGGATCTGAGGTGGGCATCTGCAAAGCTTCTGCCCTCCATCTAAAGTTTGCCATTTCATTACGATTGATTGATACTGCTCTTGGGGGTGGGATTCTTCTATAAGACGGGGGTGGGATGTAGCCAGGGGGCTCCATTCCAGAGATGGCAGAGTGTTGTGCGAAATAGTCTTGTCTCAGCTCCCCACCCCTTGGATAAAAGAGGGACCTGTCTTTTTGTTTGGCACCCTGGTCTATCGCAAGCATTTCTGCGCTACCCCTAGTCTGCTGGTGAATCTCATATGACGGAGGCTTTAAAGGCCTACTAAACCTGGGCTTTGGTAAAAGTGCAACATGGCTGCTTGGCCCGATATTCCTACCCCACCGGTCCCTGCCACCACCATAGATGTACCTACTGTAGGGCCCAGAGAAGACGGTGCTGCTTAGCCGCTGTTGTCTATCGGGTAGGCTCGGCCTTGATGGAATAAGCTCTCTGCCGTCACTTCTATCAGGTGACAAAACTCTGGGGAGAGACTGAGACTTTGCTTTAGTTCTAGGGTGAAAAAACCCTTCAGGTGTCCTCAGGCGGTACTGTTCCAGAGCCCACCTTTCCCCGTCCCCATCCGACAGCTGCCTCCCCAGGCCCACAGCAGGCCTCCACTCCTCTGTACCAAGGCTTTGGCACTTCCTCTCCCCAGTCACCCTTAGTTGACCGGGGCCTGCATCCGGGTCCCTTAACCAGGAAATGTCCTCCCATAGCTGCTGCGCTTGTCTCTCTGCCCTGTATTCCTCTGCTGTGATCAGGGCTTGTGGCCTCCATGCTCCAGCAGAGGCCCTCAGTTCCCTGCCATCAGCATAGTCCAGAAGGATGCTGAAGTCCTGGCCTCGCCTCCGCCAGTAGGAAACATCCCTCTCATCATGGCTCAGTGGCTCTGAGTAAGTCAAACTAGGAACATCGTAGAACCTAAAAGATGAAAAGATTAGTGTTAATAAGGCAGTCACAGTGTTACAGAAAGACGGTTAGGTGGACTAAATCTACATTGACTCATACAAACATTTTGACTTTTATTACAGAGGATGCAAGATGAGTAACATTCAACACGCAGCTATTAGGTTTAAACACACAAAAACTATCTGCAATAAAAACAAAATATATCACAACTAGTATTATCTCATTTTCTATTAAAGTATAATGAACCAATGGCATCCTTTTGGGATTTGGTCGTTGTTAAACACTAAAAGTTGCATGTCCACCCCACTCCCAAGCATGTGTTTTGGCTTTGGCAGTATTGGCTTTCCAACACAACTTAATCAAGGAGAGCCAGCACATATGAGACAGAAGTGCTTAAGTCAGCGGCTCCAAAGTCCCTTGAAGACACCATGAAATTGTGATGCTACTGCAATATGATCTGCATATTAAATTGTGCTGACCTTATCTTGGAAGCTGGTCATCTGGACAGCAACTGTGGCTGTCTAAGCAGAGAAAGTCTAAGCAAAACATTCCATTGCCTGGGATGTGCTTCTTTCCCACGTTTATTTCATCACACACTTCAATTAGCACGATCAAACTGTGCACTTTTAGTAAATACAACATGGCAATACAAATTAAACAACACATGCAATAAAGAATAAACTTTTATTCAGATTAACTGTGTCTCAGCAAAAAGCAGTTCAAGAGGAAAAACAGAAGAGGAGTGTTGCTAGGGCAAAAATGTAATATCAAACGCAATCCTGTGATTTTTAAAGTGCTTGATGAATCTAATATAAAATGGCAACTGTGTGACGAGCTATTGTTGGCAGGTTCACTACAGTGGTTCCACTACAGCGTGATAAAGCAGTACTGCCTGGAGATAATTTTAGTTATGGTTCCATATTTACCTCTTACATTCAATATAGGGTTTTAATGCATGTTGAAAATGCCAAAACAATTATTTTAAATATAGCATACTAAAGAGTAGCAGTTTTAAAAAACAGAGCTTCACTTCTTTGTGCTCACGAGGGTCATTTTGTCCAATTACACTGTAATTTTTATATTTCTGATTTTCTAAAGCAGCCCTGATAATTTTCTTGCTGTGGTGGAGCAGAGGAAACACTGTGATTTCCATGAATATCCCCAGGTCATCAGTCACATCCAAGCACGTTTTAAGCCACCCCGATGACAGTCGAGTATAATGAGAGAGGGAGTGTGGGTTTGAAATGCTTGTTGAAATTCAAATATAACCATCAAATTTTTCAGATAAAATAAATCAGTGATTGCATTTTTTCCCAGTGTGGTTGATTCACATTATAAAACAGCCTCAGTGATTTGCAATTCCATTAAAAAAGACATAAAAATATAAATACATATTACAATGTAAGTTTCTAAAATGTGCAGTCTAATAACTGAAAAAAGACAACTGGAAAAATATTGAATTACAAGTGCCCTTTTGAAGAGCTCCATCTAACATCCGCACTGCACTAAATCACTGTTAGTCATTGTACTCATTCATTTAAGCAGCAAAGTCAATGGATCATCCTCAGCAGCATATGCTACTGTATGGTTGAGGGGAGCCGCGCTGTGCACACTTGCCCAGCAACATGCTTACATCACAGAGCACGTGCTGGGCGTGATTCAGTGTGCCAGTGTTTACAGTGGAGTGATTACGCGCCTGTCTTGAGGCATGTTCAGTCCTCCTCAGTTTGCTCACTGTCTAGTGCTGCTGTTTACATCTGCCTGCCTGGTCGAAGCTGTGGAGACGATACCGGTGCATGGGTGGGCTCCACAGAGACACAAGCCATGTCTCCATGCAGGCATGTAAACAACTCAAACGAGCGCAAAGCCACCTTTCATAATTCCTCATATCCCAGCATAAGATATGTCAGGAGTGCTGCTGCAGCCACAGTGTTCTGCAGCTCTGGAAGGAGGGGAAGGGAAGAGGAGGAAAAAAAAAAACCCTGCGCAGTGCAGACTCACTTTTGCATGCAATACTGAAGGGCCCCAGTGAGAAGAGGGGAGAGGAAAAAAATGGAAGGTAAAGGGTGTGGGGGATCGCAAAAGAGAGGGAAAAAAACACTCACCCACTATCTGTGGCAAGAGAATCACCCAAGGGCTGAGCGTCACCTAGGATACCGATGCCGGCTTCCTTTCTCCTTTGGTTCCTTTCCCCGCATTCGTTGTCTGTGGTGGGGTAGCCCTTCACCAGCGCCTGCCTGCTGCTGTAGATGCCTGTGATAGATGCCCCCCGGTCCGCCTCATACCCGTTCAGTGTCCCCCGGCCAGCCCTGTTGTCCACGAGTTCACGCTGGCAATCAGCAGGGCGCTTGTCATAAGGCGTGGCAGACGGAGGGCCGCTCTTGGGCAATTTATATCCGTGCGAAATGAGGAGGTCCTCCACACTGTACATGGTGGTGTCTCTCTCACTTCTGGGCAGGAGGGCAAAGGTGGGTGTGTTGCCTTATGCGCAGTGCTGCTGGTGGAAGCTGGAGCACGGTTGCTCAGCAGAGGCCATCACTAAGGAGAGGACAGGGGAGGGAAGAGGTAACACATTATTTCTGCATGCACCTAAATCAAGGATGTGAAAATATCAAAGCTGATCTCAGTAAACAATCTCAGTTTGTGTTCCTTTTCAGTGTGCTACTTACTCAGCACGTGCTATGTGTTAAATTAAACATGAACATGTGCTAAACATAACACCGTCTTTTGTGCAGACATAATTGTGCAACTCTGGTGCACACAGCTAAAGTTATAAAGGTGCAGAGTTTATTTGTATTCTGTAGCGCAGTCCAGTTTAATTGTCTGAACATTGGACAAATCGCTCCCAAGTCTAGAAATCAGAAAATGTGTGTTATTAGCCACACCCTTTGTTCCAACCAAAGACGTTTTATCATCTTTCCGAAGTGTCTAAAGCCATTGTCTAATAAAAGAATTGCTAGATTGGGAGTTGCTCTTATCCTGTTAAGCCACTGCCTACATAATGATTTCTCTACCCTTTGTCAGACAGCAGCACGGTGGAAAATGTGATTCAACCTCAACACTGGCAGGTTCTAGGTGGAACATTCGTCATCAGTCATGACAATCACATATTGTTCTCCGGACACACAGATTCACTTATCTGTGCATGTGGACATGAAATGCTGCTCTTTTCTCTGGCAGGTAGTTGTACATATGGTCAGAGAAATTGCAAGAAATCCTGCTGTATTCAGTAAAAATAGGAGATACAACACCTCAACATACACAGCCTGTATCAGATATGGTTAAGCAATCCTTAGCACTATAGGTGCATCATTTTTCTGCCTTTTTCCCAGTTTAATACACCTGCAAACAACCAGTCTGTGGACAAACGCAGGAAAAAGGGACTATTCTATACTTTACATAATGTGCACCTCTCTTCTTTGTGCTATGTCAGTGCATGTTAGATTTAAGTGCACAGGTTTGCCCGTATTTCTTATGTCGTAATGACGTTAGAAAAAAAATATGGTACATTTATTACTTGTAATTAAAGTGATTCAGCTCCCGGTTCATAAAATCTATGTTCAAAGTTGACGTCTGACTTGCAAAGTTAACAGAAAGCTACAATGGACATTAAATTTAGACGTGAAAAGAACCAAAAGGAAAAGCTTGTTTGTTTTTATCTACAGCTAAGATTTCACGTGATAATGCAACACAATACCAACTTCACAATTTTCTACATTCACCATTTTATTACATATTTCTGAAAATATTTTTTTAAAAGAGGCAAAACCAACCTAACCAAAACATTCCAGGGCACCGCAGAAGGCAACTATTTTTAATGTTTTCAGCAACTCTGACTGTAGTGAATGTTTCTTTATTAAATGGTACAGACTAGAAACTCCAATTGATAATCACTGACAGTTACCCTTATGATTCTTGTCTTAGTTATAGTCAAATATGTCACACTTTCATCACTCACTTACTAGTTTGTAGTCTTAAACTTAAAAATACTACATTTACATTTCATAAAACAAGAAAAAAACAGCAAATCCTCACAATTTACAAGTGGAAACTGGTGCATTTTTCTACATAGCAACTCCTTAACAACTAATCCAATATCATAATAGTTTCTGATTAGTTTTCTGTGGACTTATTTACTGATGATTAATGGATTCATCTCGTAATGAACTCTTCATTTCAGCTCTAAAGATACAGCAACAAGTAGCTTAACAAAAAGAAGGCTGTTGTTTTATGACTACTTGAGCTAAATTTTAATGTCTACTCTGCTAAATTCGACTTGCTAGTGTGCTCATTTGTTTGCGTGTGCATGGGCCTTCCTGTCTGATGTATTAATTAGAGGCTATAACAGTCCGTCCTGCCTGGAGATGACGGTGCATGGCTTATAAAACAGTAACGCAGTGATCAAAGGCTTTGCACACATTAGCATTTTGGCTAATCATGTTTGGACTTGAATAGTGGCTTGCTTTTCATTTTCTATTGTCAAGGTGTCACTTAAAGGACAAGTACAGTGTTGAATCAAAGACTTTAGTGTTAAAATAGACTCACATACCTCCACTCACTTAAAGTTTTGGGCGAGACTTTGTCAGATTTGATCAAAGCAAACAGTTTTATTTCTTTCTTTACCTGAAACTACATCTGCTACAAGTCCATGGTTGTATAGGAACACATGAATTATGTACACAGGTCATGTGACAAAACTTAGAAGTAACTGAATGTGATCCAAAGATTTGCAGACAGGACTGAAAATGTTTTTTAAAGCCACATATAGTGTCTCTCTGCAAGTTATGAGGACAGAGTACCTGTTGTCATGGTGTGCATGAACAAAATGCACTGTTTTCATACTGATGATAAATCAATACATTCAAATAAGCTCATATGAGACTTTGTGTTGCCCTTTTGGTTATTAGTGACGGGCATTGGCTTATCTCAAAAGCTATTAAAATGAATTTATAGTTCTTTTTGGTACTATACATTATTATTATTGCTTTGATATGATAATAAAATTCAATTACAGTTGATTTAGAAGTTATATTAATCCCTGTTTTTGTTGATTCTGTCCATTATTTGTTGATGTGATCATTTAAAAATGACTGCATTATGCAAAGTCTGTACATCAGATGGCATTGAATTAAACATACAGCTTAATAACGGTTAATACTTACAGAGATTGACAGCATTCAGACTTCAGTTAACAAATATTTTCAATATCAATTGATCTGTGTGATTATTTCCTTGATTAATGGATTCATCATCCATAAATCAATAAGCCTACATTGCTTGTTTTAATCCACCAACAGTCCAAAGCCTAAACATATTTAATTAGCAATGATAGCTAATTAAAACTAGCTGAAAGTCCTTCAGTATAAGAGGTTGAAACCAGCAAACACTTTGCTTTAGATTGCCTCAAACAATGAATCCCTAATAACAATAGTTTACAGATGTTTTTTTCTCAATCAACTATAAGACCAAACTACACAGTCACAAAAAGTTTCCCTGCACATCTATTCACAGCATGTATTATATAAAGGATCATTGCATTCGAATGATTTGGAAAAGTCTGTCTTCTCCTCTTGACCTTAAGGTGACCTTAACATTTCTCCCTCCATAACTTTGTCCACTTTGCCGTTAGGAGTTGCCCCCGGTGTGGGAGCTTATTTTACACAGTATGATTCACTGGAACACTTCAGACCAGCCTATAGCCTGCAGATAATTAATACTGTCCACATGTATGAAGCTCAGCAGAAAATCTCCACTTCAAGTCCACGCTGCGTGTGTCAGAGACCATATTTTCAAGGACAACACATGTGAAAAACAGACGAGCCGATTTATTAACGTCACTGTAACTTCACTGACTGGACGAGGCGGCGAGCGGAGCCTAAAATAACATTAAAAATCAGCCTGCTGGAATCAGGGCTTCTGATGTATAAGTCCTCCAACTATTCCTGGCTCTTCAAGTGGAGCGAATAGGTAGTGTGGTAAATGCAGCAAAAAAAAAAAAAAAATCAACTCAAGGGCTTCTTGAATTAGCCAAATCCAGGAACAGCCGCTCTCAGTGAGGACGTGTGGAAGAGTAGCTTCCTTTAACACTGAATTTCATCTGGGAGAACCACAGCGAACCATACAGTGGCTCCTCTTTCTTTCTTTTTGACAAGGTCACAGCTTCAAATGATTGCAGTGGAAATATGGCACATGAGCCCCCCTTTTTTTTTTTTTTTTTTTGCATAGCAACAACAAAACTACCATCAATAACTACAACGCAGCCGTACCCTCGCGTGCACATCACCCACACGCCGCCGCATGTGGCGTCTTTATGCGCGAGGAGGACGAACAATAAGGTCAGCTGGTGGAAAAAGTTGCTGCTGAGGCCATTCATTAGCTGGTGATGCTGGAGAGTTGACTCATTTTCACTCAGTTTTTTTTCATGTGCTTCCATTGATAACTTTCCTGCACAGCCTTAAACACACAGCTCGGAGTGTAAATTTGCTTTCAACTTTATTAACAAAAAAAGTAGTTTCATTGAGCACCCCGAGAAGCACCCTCCCGGAGCTGGAGGGAAGAGGGAGCCGCCCCCCCCCCCCACCACCCCCACCCCAAACCAAAAGATGTACAGCCAGGCCAAGACTGCATGCACAGGTAGTGGCCACTGTAACACATCAGCACTAGCAGGCAGCACCACCCTAACTGCTAAGGGAGTGTACCTACATCTTACCTAGTGACAGGGAAAAACAGAGCAGCCACAGATCAGGCTAATCATGGGAGAAAAAAAACTCAGTCAAAGCACAAGTTCAGCAGCAAAAAAACCATCTTTCCCCTCCTGATCATACTAACTGTATGAATGAATAATGATTTGAAATAGATCCCTGCTATCATAACACCACACTTATCAATAAAATATCACTGTTGTGATAGGTGGATACATTATACATACACAGCTATGACCTATTATAGCCCCCTTGCTGCAGCGTTATATGGCACAGCCTACATAAAAATTGACTGCTATGAAATGATTTTTTTTTTTCTTCCAAATCAGCTCCAGGTATCTGCTTCTTCACCCAATGCCGCAAGTCCAGCGCCTACCAGGGGGATTTTAAAAAATAAAATAAAAAATAAATAAATAAAAACCTCTACCTGCACGCACTGCAAGTTGAAAATACAGTCATTGGATCAGATCAGAAGCCCTTCGGTGCGTTAAAAAATGAAAATGCAGGAGAAATGCACGCAGTGAGCGCACATCATCATCCTCCTCCCCGCCTCGCCGCCGCCACCAGCAGCAGCAGCAGCAGCGGCAGCAGCGGCGGCGGCGCGGATCTTGTCGAAGGGCGAACATTTTGAGGTGTGTGCAAGTTGACGCGAGGTTTTTTTTTTGCAGATGCGTCTTCGCTGACTGTTTACCAAGACCCGCTGTCCTCCTGCGCTACCACGAAATGCTACGTGAAACATACACAAGAATAACATATATATATGTGCATGTAGAGAGACGCACACACACAGCAACCCCTCCCTAGAAATCAGCCAGTGTCGGCAGAGCGGGAAACAGCATGCAGCAAGAAGGATGCCGTAACATTGCAAATGAAAATAAAACAGAAACCCCGAATAAGGGCGTAGCGACGGGAGAGACGCATACCTGGGAAGATGCTTGGCGCGGCCGTCGCAGTTCCCCTGCGCCCAGCTTCGGCTGCTGAGACTGAGAGCACTGCACAGAGCCTGAGCCGAGCATGCCTATTGGTAGGCAGAGACGCGCTGGTTGCTGGCTGCCTGGACTGGGCTCTCCTCACTACAGCTGAGGTGGGGTGGGCTCCTCACATGCAGCCAGCTACAGAAGCAGGGATGTCAGAATGGTTTCTTCCAAACTGTTTCTCCCAACTTTCCCTTTTTTTCATAGCAACAGTCATCCCCCCCACCCCCCCATTCAGTCTTGCATATTGACTTGAATGATAACTACACACATGTGGGGCACTTATGCATCCCCATAATCTCTGCTACTTCAAACCTACATAGAAAAGCGCCTCACGCACCGCTTCCGCTCATTTTTGCTGCATTACTTTTGCAATCAAAACTCCCATCTTCTGTTAAGTTTTGGATGTGCAGTACGGCAGTGGAGCAGCACCGCACCCTTTGGTGATGTTGATGACTCGTCACTGTGTGTGTCCCCCCCTCCCATCCAATGCCAAGACAGCTTGGCTAATTAAATGTGCTGGGCTCAGGCCTTCCTGTGCCAACTGTGACATGCTGCACTCTGAGGGATCCCTCGTTCGGAGGAGTGACGGGACGACGTGCCCGTCCCAGAGATCCACTCGCTCCTGATGAAGCGTTCAGGGGGTCACTGGATGTTGGTCAGTCGCTGGTTTTGTTTTTAATGTGGGAGCTGCCCAGTACAACCAGTGCAAGGTGGCCAGTGACCCCCAGCAAGAAATTGAAGACGGTACATGTGTGTATGTTTTAGGGATAGACCGATTATCGACCTCGCTGATTATTGTCGTCGATATTTGGCATTTTTCCGATTATCTGTGTCTGTATTTTTTAATTTATGGACCGATTATTGATAAATGCGCTACTTCAGGTCTGATGCAGCCACCTCTCGCTGTCTGTAGTCGCAGTTCTACAGTGTCATTTAGCCCATGGATCACCACTGATTGTGACTACAGAACATCAGTGGACAAGACATCACCATTACGCTAAGAAAGAAAACAAATGCAGCTGGTTTACTCCCTCTGACTGCAGCTGTTATTACATTTATTACTGTGACATATTCATTTCTACAACACTGACTACATGCAGTGATAGTCTGATAACAAACTAGGGACAGACCGATTAATGTGGCCGATATTTGGCTTTTTTCGGTTATTGTATTGGTATTTTTATTGGCCGATTATTGATACGCTAAATGTGCAACTTCAGGTCAGATGCAGCCTCCTCTCTCCATCTGTCGTCACTCTGTGGACTCAAAAATGTCTCCCAACAGGCAAAAACTGAACAAGGAACACAAACCAGGAAGTTAGCTCCTCTCACAGTGGTTAGGGCAATGCTAACGGCTAACGGCTAAGTTAGAAGGCAGCCACAGATTAACCTTAAACAGAGTCTGGAACACAATAACTAGTAATGCTTTAAGATATGGACCTTAGTGAGGAAAAAAGTGATAGAATAGCGAAATATTAAGAAAATAGAAGAACTACAGACTTTATATATTCACTTAGAGTCACCCTTATTAATGAAGAAGTCTAGTTATGAAGGACAGGTTCTCTGCTACGACATGCTGTTAAATATCACATTTAATATAAATCGGTTCCAAATATCAACCTTCCTTGATTACCAGTAATTGGCCATCAGCCCTGGAAAGCCCATAATGGTCGATCCCTAGTATATTTGTGAGCTAGAATACTACAAAACACACAAAACAGACAACCCATACACAAATGATGTTTGGTTCAGTCTGTCCTCCTTAATAACACAAATGAAGTCTATTCAGAACAGAGTCAGCGCAGTTCAAGTGATCCCCAGCAGCCAAAATGCCTTGACCCAATACAGGCCTTATTCTAGGACACCTGGTTGTCACAGTGATGATAAATGACGCACCTGGCTGACACTGGCTCAAAGCTAACCTGAGTGCCGCTAACTGCAGCTGATGTTCATCCCAGATTTGTCCGGGGCCACGTCTTAAACACACAGTTGAATGTGGAATCCACACATGGGCCCGAGCCAGCTCATATTTTGCTCCGGTGCCAAGACACGTCCGAGTCGGCTGACGCTCTGCTAAAACCGGCCTCAGTCGGCTGCACTGTGCTCGGAAGGCATTTCACACCGGGTTCGTGCGTTAAAAGCACAGCAGCACACGTGCAACCAGCGTGATTTTAGGTGCTTTTCTATTCCGGAGCGTTGGACAAAACGCTGGAAGTTGTAGATTTCATGCGTTTGAGTTTCCAGTTGATCCAGGGAACTAATGACCTTCACATTGTCAGTCTGCCTCTTCAAGGCCTCTGTCCAAACCACCTGACACTAAGACATAAATATGGAGCCGGAAAATGTGTGTGTTGTGTGTTAAAGTTCAGTTTGCGTGTATAAAATAACACATTGAAGAAACAGGATCACGGGATAATGTTTTTTCAACATCTTCAGCTTGCACTATTTCCAAAATCCTTTTTATGAATTTAATATCAACCATTTCTCTTTTCAATGTTTTAAATGTTCTTCTTTTTATTATTTTTTTCATTTTATGCTGCGTCCACCTTCAGCACCATCTATACTTTCACTACCCCCGACCCGAACCAGGGTCTGTATCCCTGCCCTGCTTTTATTGGTGCAGTTGCTGAGAGGCTGAGTCTTTGTTTTCTTTTTAATGGTCTAAATGTTCTTTTGTGCAGTGTTGGGGTGGTAAAACTGTATTTTTACTGTATTTTTCAATGTTTTAAGTGTTCTAACTTGTAAAATTGTGAATTTTTCTGTAAAGCACCTTGAGCTGCAAACTTTGTATAAAAGGCGCTCTACAAATATGTGTTATTATAAGTATTATTATAGGTATAAAGTGAAGCAGACTTCTTCTTTTCTTTTTCTAATAAGCGTTGTACTGTAATGTGACAATTGTGTTTTATAGCCTTGGACATGGGATACTAGTTAGCAGCCATTTTTGATCAATACTGCAGAGAAACTTCCTTAACTGTGTGACAAAATCTCCACTCAGTAGCCTTTTTTCTGGCTGTTATTGATAAATTTTGTCGAGGAACAGGACTAAATGCCACTGAAAGCTGAGAAAAAACTAGCGCATGCACTTCCACTTAGAGTTAACAGCAAATTCTCACGTCACTGGGAGGCTGACATTATACCCAGTCAGCACCACATGTTAGAACCGATGCGAGGTGTTAAGAACATAAATAAATCAGAGAGGTTTCACTGAATTATCAGTCTTTATAATCATCTGCATTCTTAGGAAGACTCATTCAACAGCACAAACCTACTTCGAGATCATATCGGCTTCACAAAACTCATTTATCCTCTTCAACTGATTCCTGGTAGCGGCAGATAAATGCAAAAATGTAAAGTAGCCTGCAACCTGCCCGTTCATTCTCATTTTCCAAAGGGCAACAAAGTAGCTCTGGATGCAATTAGACAGCCCTAAAACCACAAAAACATGTGAGTCAAGTACAAAAGGGCCTGCACAGTTTTTGACTCCAACCCTCCCCACATTAGATAAACGGCTGTGATTGGCCCAGCAGGAACAAGGCCGGGTTGGAAATCTGTTTGAATGGGAGGGCGGCCAAATGCATCCTGCAAGAGCAAATGAAACATGAGCTTTCAGAATCATCTGGTTCCAAGGCTGGAAGGCTGGTGTCCTCCACGATCATAATCCAGCAGCTTCTCAACTGGAAACTTAAAGATCATGCAGTAACCAACCCATATTAATGAAATCGCACCACTTTACAGATATACGTGATAAAACCTGCTTGAGCTGTGAGTTTGATCATTACACTTGCTGTATCTTTAATTTGATGCTGATGCTGCATTGATTATAGTAAAAGAAAGTGTGTTGCTTCATATTTAGATTCTTCTTTAAACACATAAATAAAAAATAAATATAAAAAAGATCTCACAATTTCGATTCATATTGAAAAATTATGTTGTTCTTTGGGTTTACGAACCTCCTTAAACCTGATGTTACATATGAGCTAATAATGTGAAGCCAGTACAGATGTTTGAGAGATTATTTTTGTCCAGTTCAGCTGCATTACATAACACATGTTATGATACGTGCAGTCATATAATAACCCTTTGGAATTAACGTTTCATTCTGTCTGCCTAATATCTACCTCTACTAATCACACTGTTTGCGATACAGCAAGTACAGAGCTTTAGAATACCCACCACTTCACTAAACCTGCACTGGTTAGTTGATTTAAAAAGTAACTGCCGACAAAATGTGCGGTTATGTGTTCATAAATCAACCAATTTTCCACATCTTACATGAAAGTAAGTCTAATATTTTTAAGATTTAGACTATTTAACATTATTTTGGCTCTGGTAAATCATGATGTAAATGTTTCACTGTCATCTGAGCTAATCAGTGTAAATTAACTGGCATAATAATAATACAAATACTGGTTAGTTAGAGCCCTACACTCAATATTTGACATTTTACCATCACTGTATTTATGGTGGATGTTTGTTGAACACATGACCTCCACTTCCTGTCGTGCTGTCAAGACTTCAAGCTCTTTGGTAGCATACTGTTCAGTAACACGTGTAATTTAGACTTGAGTATGCTTCTTTCTTTTTTGTGAAAGCCTTAACTCTGCTCTGGACACAGGACAAGTCACTAGTGGTCGAGTATCTTAAATGAGAGCAGTTTTGAGGGTTGAGTCCATTTTCAGTTTCAAGAATCAAGATGTTCAGTCCTCTGATCTTTGCCAGAAATGGATGTGGTCTTAAGTTTATGGTTATTTATGGTTAAAAACTACAAATATGGACCCTTTTGTTAATGTTTGCTAATCTCATTTTCTTCCCATGAGTGTAAGGGATTTCGTCTTTGCCATGCTAGTAATGTAGCAACCCTCAGTTTAAATGGACAGATACCAAATGTCTATGCATGATAACCCTGGCTGTGGTAAACGTCTGAGCTGCTTTGTCTTTCTTCAACTTAAAACCAGCAATTAAGCTCACTTCAGCATCCATTTAGTAGCTGTTCTCGGACTAATATATGATTATCCTCAGCAGCAGATGACATTTTCTTTTCATTCACAATTTCTAGATGCTCAAATTCACATTTTTCTCTGAGCTTTAATGGTTGAAAAAAACGAAAATCAAAATGAAGGTTTTTGTCGGCAGCTGCGTGTCGCCTTGTTCTGAGTCTTGAGTCGCTTTGCTCTGCTCGCAACCTGACTCTGTTCGCTCTTAGAGCTGCTCTAGACCCAGACGTGACTGAACGAGGTCTTCAGATTTGCTTAAAAAATAGTCTGCAGTCGGTAAGTGATGTAGAATCGTGTCATTTAGCAGAAGGGAAACGACTTTGCCATTTCCGTAGCTCGTCTCAGAGCCTGCAGCATGCAACAGTGGGTGGTCTAACTCTCATATCAGCTCTGCTCTACTTCACAGGGCAGGCTGACTTTAACTGGGCGCAGGCCTCTTTCGCTAACTGCTTTTAAAATAATCAACTAAAGGCCTCAGAGATGTGTCACCGAAGACAACTCCTAAAGTGAGGAGGCCTTTTTTTGTATCAGAAGCTTCGTCTGAATGCTGTTAAAGACTATTTGCACCTCTGGGAAGTATAAGGTCTGAGATTTTGTCACCCGGGGGCGTTTATGCTTCGCTTTATTCCATACGTTGGCTGAATGTTGTGCTTTGATTGTCCTTATTCTGAGAGCAGCTGTTGCCAGGATGCGAATGTCTCACTTTTGATTGAAGTCATTACACTTTCGGAAGGTGTTGCTGCATGTTTTTCCCATCAGCGGGTTCAGCTGGAAGAAAGATTTTTGAAGTTTTTTTTTTTTTTTTGTTGCTCGATGAAGGTTGGTGGCTTTTGAGTGTTATAGTGGAGCCTTGTGGTTCGTTAATACGGAAAAAGCAGCAGGAAAAATAATCAGACCAGTGCCATGAACTTCAAATGATTTTTGCTACTACGGAAGTCTGGTTCAGGAGGTAATTTCTATACCTGAAAACAATTCTCAGTGATCATTTACGTCTGGCGTTTCCAAGCGCAGGCTTTACTGTATTACCAAACACTTGCAAATCACAGACATGCTCTATTGTTTTGAAAATCAACGCTGTGGTTGTCCAGGCTTCTTTGCACTGTTTCCTGTATTTCTTACGAGGTTTGAATTCTCCGTTGATTCAGGAGGCATTTTTGCACAGTGGGTTGTTGTCGCTGGTCTTTCTGTAAAGCACATAAAACGTTGGACTGCTTTTGGTATTCTACGTTAAACAAGCAGCTTCCATTCTTGCTAAAACCAACTGAACACCACAGTATTATAGCTGAGATATGCAATTTTTTAAATGCAACCACAACACTCAGGAAAGTCTTAGAGGCTCACTGTCCAAACCTTATGGAAACTGCTGTTATACGGGAAGCAAAAACAGACATAAACCTGCAGTAAAGATCTATTTGAATGTTCAACAAGGAAGATTCAAAGTCTGTCCTATTCACTTCATTGTGGCTGATCTTTGACATTTTAGCTTTACATGACAGTCTGAATGTCTGTCTGTTCCTGCACATGCCGGAAAACCTGAACCTTAAACCTGCATTAACGCTCCAAACTCAAAAAACCAACTGGCTGGTTTGAAAGCATGCTGTCTTTAAAATATCACCAAAATTCCACTGTTTATGAGATTCAGAAAGTGTCAAAACAGAAAAAAATCATTGGATTTTCAACTTTCTAACAGTCCTTGAACTCGTCTGTGACGTTAACTGGAGAAAATCAACCAATCCAAGCTTAAAATTGTGACATTTCACCAAAGCACTTCATTCGACACGTCAAAAAACAAATAGTTTGCATTAACCACATTCTGTAAAAACCAAAAAATTCTCTGCTTCTTGCTGTAATTGGGACACTATTACTGGCTCAACTGCGACCAACAGTCACGTGACAAAAATGTAGGGATTTTTTGGTTGAACTGAGATGAACTGCAGGCTGTGTTTACACAGAAGGGAGTATGCCTATGTTCCCACAGCCCTATATTCCCACAGCACTATGATCCCACAGTCCTATATTCCCACAGCCCTATGTTCCCACAGCCCTATGTTCCCACAGCTCTATGTTCCCACAGCCCTATGTTCCCACAGCCCTATATTCCCATAGCCCTATGTTCCCACAGCCCTATGTACCCACAGCCCTATGTCCCCACAGCCCTATATTCCCATAGCACTATGTTCCCACAGCCCTATGTACCCACAGCCCTATGTACCCACAGCCCTATGTACCCACAGTCCTATGTCCCCACAGCCCTATATTCCCATAGCCCTATGTTCTCACCGCCGTATGTTCCCACAGCCCGATGTCCCCACAGCCCTATGTTCCTACATCTCTATGTTCCCACAGCCCTATGTTTCCACCGCCCTATGTTCCTACATCCCTATGTTCCCACAGCCGTATATTCCCACGGCCGTATATTCCCACGGCCCTATGTTCCCACATCTCTATGTTCCCACAGCCCTATGTTCCCACATCTCTATGTTCCCACAGCCCTATGTTCCCACAGTCCTATGTCCCCACAGCCCTATATTCCCACAGCCCTATGTTCCCACATTCCTGAAAAATAGCGATTTCCCCCTTCTTCATTTGTGAAAATAATTCGTTTCACACCAATGATTAAAACAGCCGGGGAAGGGTGTCACGAACACTTCGACCAAACAGGTGGCCAATCAGAAGCTCCAAACAAACGATAGACCGACATGTCACAATGCAAAAACGATGGTTTCCCTATTTACATGCAATCACTAAACCGAAGTTTTCCAAAATCTCCACTTTGGCCAGAGTTTTTAGAAATAATAGTTTTCTCTAAGATAAAATTGGGGTTTTCGTGTAAATGAGAGGCCAAACCATGTGGAAATATCTGCGATTCCCTTCGTATAAACGGGGTCTTAGAAATGTGAGACATGGGAACATAGGGCTGTGGGACCATAGGGATGTGGGAACATAGGGATGTGGGGCCATTGGGTTGTGGGAACATTGGGCTGACCCCATGCAGAGCAGGTAGGAGACAAGTATGGAAACAAATTCAAAATGTAACCATTCATCAGAATCGACAGTTTGTTGTTTCAATCCCCTTTTTTTCCAGCATTGTTACCACCCGTGAGCATTTGTTGTAGATATTGATTCCAAGTTTTTTTCTATTCTAGTAAAAGAAATATTCAAAGAAACGTAGTACTTGTTTTTTTTTCTTTTTTATGATTTATGGCTTTATAATTTTCTCATACAGAAGACAATCTTAGTTATTGAAGTGAAAAATGAGACCACATTGAGTAAAAATGTAAATGAAAAACACCCAGAAACTGCTTGGAGTTCAGAGGGTTAACTGTGCTTTTAGCCACTTGGGGGCAGCACAACAAACCAACTGGCATATTATTACTTTGATGCAGTGAATGGGTTTGCAAACAGTAGCAGACACGACAATATCATCATTTATATGGAGTCGCTTTCTGGCTGCCTTGCGAATCATCCAATATTCACTCTCTTTTTAGCTCTGAGGGAAGTATCTGACTGTTTAGGTGCTAAATGCTCCACTGTGTTCACCAGATATAGGTGGGGGACGAATTAAAGGAAAAACTAACATAGAGTGTCTTAGCAAGATGTTGGGCCCCCTTTTGCCGCCAGAATAGCGTCAGTGCTCCTTGGTATCGAGTCTCCAAGTCTCTGAACCCTACTGGAGGATAGGTGCAGCAATATTTTCAAAAAAACATGGGTCCAAAATCTCCCATAGTTGTGCAACTGGGTTGAGATTTGGTGACCGCAAAGGCCATAGCATCTGATTCACATAATCCTCATTAAACCACTTAGTGATCCCTCGTGCCCTATGGATGAGGATATTAGGGGGACAAGTGGACCCAAAACATACCGACAAGATGCCCCCACAGCAACAAAGCCATCACATCCCCTCACTGAAGGGATCAAGGGTGAAGGTTTTTCCTTCAATTTGAGACTTACCTGCTGTTGCTAACTTCGCCTGTCTGCTGTTTTTGTGCGCATCAGACAGTGTAAAGTTTGAATTTTCAGACATTTTTAACCAGAAAAAACACTTTGAGAGCAGTGAGAATGAACCAAAACAAGATGTAAATCGTAAAGAGCTAGCTTGTTGCAAGGAGGGGTGGAGGTAGCCTTGTGAGGACCAACATCAGGCTGGCATAAAAAAATGTCCTTGAAAATCAGAAGCTGCTTATTTGCAGTTTTTAAACAAACAGCACACCTCCAAGGGGAAGAAAACAAAACAAAAACAGCAAGAGAAAAGAAAAACTTACATGAAAACTTTCACAAAGTGCCTCCAGCAGTTAGCAGTCCTGCATTATGCTGCTTCTTTTTGAACAAACCATTCCCTCGCTCCTCTCCCAGTACACCCATACATGTGGGGAAGGGGGCTTGCCTTCCCAGTTTAAACTGCCCAATCAGGACACATCTATTATCCAATCATATTTAAGACCCCACCTACTCAGTGAACCAATTAAGTACCTGCTTTTGAGGCGTGCCCCCACTTTTTTTAACCTCCAGCACAAAATGGTCTCTGCAAGGAAGAAGCTCAGGTGATGACTTCTATGAACCTAATGTCTTTTTTTAAACAGGCTTTTTGTTTTAATCAGACGTGTAAACTTCACTTTAAAAGGTACAAATTTCTCTGTAGGCACTAAATCACATAAACAGAAAAATAAAATGGTGTGATTTACGTCCACCTTTCTACAAAATGGTTTGCATGTGGTCAGGTAGGGAGCTTGAGCTTCCTAACGTAGCTGAGGGTTGCTAAAATGCTCTGTAGAGCTAAAGGAAACTGCTCATTCAGGTGATAATTTGTTGCGGGAGAACTTTCACAATACAGATTTATTGATTATGCTCAGTCAAATACTGAATAAATTGGCTTTGACTAAACAAATATAAAGCACATCACAGCTATCATCACTTACTTTTAGGCTTTAATGTTTATTTTAATCAGGAATGTAAAATCACTGCACAGTTAGCAATGATTGATCCAGGATTTTTGACACTGTATATCCTACTGTTAATGCATTGGATTCTGCATTTACATTTTATTATAAATAGAGAACCTCCAGTATTTGCCTTAAGAATCAATCTCATATCAAGTGTTCAGTTTGTGTGAGGACTCTTTGTGAATACCAAGCAGTACTGTAGGAGACTAATTTTGCAAAACTTTTCCAATTGACTTGTAGAAGCTGGAGGTCAGAGATAATATTGATAACATTTTTACTTCTACTATTTTTAAAGTTTGCCTCTCCTCCTTTCTTTTCCCACCTCGGCTGAAAACACGACAGTCAGGACTTCCTTCCATCAAGCGAAACATTGATTTCGGCTCAGCGGGGATCATGCAAAACAGCCTCTCATTAAAATCATAATTAGAACTTGGAAATGGCACATGGGGTTCAACTGTGGGGCGAACAGAAAATCACTGGAAACTATTAAACTCGCACTTAGCCTTTTGCTCCGAAACGAGACGTGTCTGATCCCGCTTGTGGCCTGTCATACAAAGTGGGGTGAAAATGTCACGTCGCGTTTTCAGGCTTACGTCTTCAGCTGCTCCTGTTTTCGAGGAGCTTATTTAGGTGCTCCAGCTTGTGCCTCCGTGTGACATTCAAGTTAAATTGTGACAGGAAAACACAGAAACCAGTGGATGTCCTTCATGACTTAGTTTTCAATGTCAAGGGCATTCAGTCTTTTCCATCTGAAGGTCACTGCTGAACATCTGCAGCATCTGTTCTCGCACAAATATTTGACTGTAACGTCACTTGGGCTCTGACAGCCCTCATAAACTCCCCCATCAGTTGTGACAGTCCACCTCAAACACGCATTAACACACACTCGCATGCGTACGAACGCACACAAACACACACACACACACACTCTGCCCTCTCCCTGTCCCCAGCCCCGGTTGCCTAGGAGACAGCTGAGACGGGGACCCCATCTCATTACACGCCAATAGGGCTGCGCGACTGGCTGCAGGAGAGGATGTGTGGGATCTTTATCGCCATCTAGCAGCCGAAACAGGGAAAGACATCCTCAGGTTTTTTTTCCTTTTTTTTTTTTGAAAGCCAACGTTCTGCCTAGTAACACAATATGCTGACTTCTGCCGGTGCCGACGGCCCTGAATTTCTAATGAGCCACGTCGCACTGTGAAGCTTTACAGGGGACAGAGGGGAAAAGTTTAATGTGGACCATTAGGGAAACAGAAGCTTTCTAGATAATCAGCGAGTGAATGCGAAATGTGAGCAAAAAATGCAGTAATTAAATGGGGCAAGGCTTAAGCTGATAACACTTTATACAGAAGGAAATTCTCAGAGGATGACAGTAACTAAGAACAAGTACTGTACACTTCTTAGGTACTTATACTATACATGAATATTTCATATTTATGTTACGTATTTTTACTCCACCACATAAAATAGTTACTTTTAGTATCAGGTTTTGCATGTAGCTTATAAAATCACCCATATTTAACACTGTAATCAATTAAAGTACACAGTTATATGTAAAAGCTCCAACATTTAAGTCATGTTTTTATGTAAATGCAACATTTTCTACTATCCAATAACGGGGAAATTAAATGAAATTGAAAAATCAGTTATTTTTCATTTGTTTGCTTCAGTAAAATTCCCAATCCAGGAGTTTTACTTGCACTAGAATATGCTTCTGCTTTGTGATTGCTGCTTTTACTTTACTAAATGTCTTCTGCCACTGCCCCTCATTTATGCCGTTTACAGCAAAGCAAATCTTAATGAGCTCAACAGGACAATCGTTTAGGTTTCCATTAATGGGGTTACATGGGTTGAGGCTAATCTTTTTTGAGGGTCCTTGAAGAAAGAAATGAAATAATTGGAAGCCCTGCGCTGGAAATCAGTCAAATGAGAATACTAATGATGAGAATGACAATAAGCGTAGTAACTTAGGGTGGAATACCAACAGTAGCAGGTGCAAGAAGTACCAGAAAGTAGAGATTTTTCAATGTAAAAATATTCCGTAACTAGTAAAAGCCCAAAAGCCTTGTAGGTTTATTATAATGCACGCTATTTAATTATTATTACTGTCTGAGCAGCATTTTAACATCGCTGGTGAATGTGGAGCTAATTACATCTGCTTTATATGCTCATTTTTTCATGAAGATGGTGTATGTTTTGTGTTTAAACTCTTAATTTGAAAAGTAACCAGTCACTATGTATAGTAGAGTGTCATTGCATTGATCTTATGTCTCTATTCGAAGCACTTTGGTTCAACGTTGGTTGTTTTAAAAGTGATATATAAATAACGACGACTTGACTGCAGCTTTTAGATAAATGAAAAGGAGTGGAAACTTCATTATTTATGTATGAAAAGTAGTGGAATAAAAGTATAATGTGGCTCAAAATAGAAATACTAAAGCAAAGTTTAGCAATCTTAAAACTGCACTTACTGTAATTGATTAAATGTACTCTCTCTATATATATATATTCTACTGTTATATCTGCACAGTACATCTCTGAATACTCTCTCCTTCACCCTGATACATGTGTCAGATCAGATTTTTCTAACTAAACATTCAATTTTATTTGAATTTTGTGCGTTTATGTACATTTATAACGCTCCTCCTCAGGACAACACACAACCCGAGACAAGTGCTCTGGAATATACTGTCGTTTATTAATTCTAATTGATGTGTTATTATATTAAATATTAAAAACATCAAGTAAAAACGGCAACATATATACACAGCAGCAGAAGCAGGAGTTTGGGCTGAACTGAGCAGGACACTGTTGTGCTTTTAGTTTCTACTTGGCTGGGGACAAACGATACGTACAACCCTTGTGCTACACACGCCTTACGTGAAACGAAGCCACAAACACGCTCGAGTGTTCACCTGTCTCTAGATTAAAGGTTTCAGGTACTCTATTCACCATAATGTGTTGAGTGCAGGTAGGAATGTCAGGGGATTTCTATCAGCGTTAATAACAAACATAATACTTTGTGCCTCCTGAATATAGGAAAGTGTTTACTTTCAGGGCAGGGATCCAGCTGTGAAGTCCACAAATTTCGGCAGCCAAATGGGTTTCCAGTAGGGGTGTAACGGTACACAAAAATCACGTTTCGGTACGTACCACGTTTCGGAAGTCACGGTTCGGTTCGGTACGGAACCCTGTGGATTTGACGGATGCGCCGGTGCGTCAAAATAACATGACTGATTTAAGATGACGTAGCAGCAAGACGCCTCGCTGAGTCTCCGTTTCAACTTGTGTCAAAAGTGCAGATTTCTAACTATCTACCAGTTTTTTAATTGTGTTGATCGGCCAAGTAAAACCAGAGTTATGACCAATAATAAACATCATACTTTCTCCACGTTTGGAGCTCCTTACGGCTTTGGTCTGGTCCACTTGTTTTACTTCTTTTTCATACTTTACCAGGAAACCCAAGTGATCCTAAACGGGTGATTTTAATGATGGCGGAGCGTCTTCCAGCTGTTAGCATTAGCCATCCCATTAGCTAGCCATACATCACAGAAGTGCTGGCAGAAAAAAAAACGATCCGTCACATCCTATGTTCCACTGGTAACTCCTACTTGTTTTTAGTTCCGCAATACTGTGCAACTGTGAGACAGAGAAGGTCCACCACAACTGTGGAAACTACAAGGTTTGTATTTAAAACAATTCTGTACATTGGCCATTCTTAATAGTCTTTAAATTTTCGTACTGCGGTACACCTCTGTACCGAACCGAACGTGCCTCTACTGAACGGTTCGTTTCGGTGTATTGTTACACCCCTAGTTTCCAGATGTTTTTTCTAGCACCAAATGATGTCTTGTTGCCAAATGAAATTTCTTACAGAGCAGACAAATATACCAGCAGCAGTGGGCTGGATGAGTACAATAAAACTGAAAACAATCTTTGCATCTAAAGATATTCAAGGTTATACATCTGTGTAGACTCTCAGTCATCCAGCTCATGTCAGTCCTAGTGAAAAAGCAGCTGGATTTCTCTTTGAGGTTTGTGAAACATAAAAGAAAAGTCCTGCTGCTTAGAAATCCAAGGTTACTACCGTTTCAGTCCATGCTCCATTATTCATCATCTAGTAGTGTGCAGGTGAAAACAAACTATCTAAGGGCTCTACCTATTTTGAACTGGAAAAATCCATATGCTTCACTCTGCACACACAACCACCTCGTCGTCTGTTTGCCCAACAAGACAAATGGCCTTCACCTGTTCGACATTCTGCATTGGTCCACAGGATATACGGCTGTTGACCCCAACGAAAGCATAGTATTATCATTTAAATGTAGATATAGGCAAGGGTGATAGCTAACACAACATATCGAAAAGAGATAGCACACATACAGTACACTCGGAACGAAGATAAACATACAAAGAAAAGACGGTATACCAAGAAATAAACTCTCGTATGGCAACGTAAGATGTGGCGTATACTGCAAAACTGAGCCTAGTGGAACTACTCATTTGCTTGGAAAGAAAAAGGTCTGCTAACGGTGACTGTGATGTGGTGGTGATATACTGAAGGTCTTTGTAAACATTCTCTGTTCTAGGCCTCTGATTCGGATTGGTCGGTGGCGACGCTGCCGTTCAGCTCGCCCAGTCCTGATTGCTCCTGGATGTCGGTCATCTCCCCGACGATGAAGGTCGGCTCCCCCGCTTTGCTGCTGGCCGAGCCGCTGTCCGGCTGCTTGGCCGCCTGGTTGGCCAACGTGGGCTCTTCGTCCAGCCGGCTGGATATGGACCAGTAGAGGTGAGCGTCGAGTCTGGCTGCAGCCAATGAGAGCTCTCGAGCTGAGCAGGAGGGCGTGTCCACCTGGAGGGAGTAGAAACATGACAGGCTGATCAGATCACCAAATAATACACCTGTAACCTGCATAGAAATGCACGGCCACTAAAGGGTGAACTCCCTCACGTCGGCTCTGATTGGTGTTCTGCGCAGCTATTCTGAGCAGACGTTGCTGCAGCGCGCGCAGAATGAAAGAGAGAAGAGAGAGGAGAAGCAGAAGCTCGGCAACGGAGAAAGAAGAACAGAAAAATAGATATATACCAGCTAGATTAGCTGTGAGATTGAGTGTGAGAGGCGATAAAAACCCACCGGTTCAGTTTACCGTCAACGGCACCATCTTACGGTGGTAAATGAGTCAAGTGGTGTTTTCATCTGTCAGCGCTCCGGTGAGTTAAGTAGTTAACGGTCCTAATAGCGCAGCAAACCGTTAGTTTGGGTACCGTAGCCGTTTAACGTTCATGTATATAGAGGTAAAATCAGTTAGAACCAGTTGGAGTGATTTTTGAAGAAGTTAACTATTTTGTAATATTGTGTTTAAATGTATTTGTATAAGGTTAATTTATGATAAATGTATGTATATAAGGTTAAAATCATTTAATTCTTGAGAAATGTTTTTTTCTTGCCATTGTTAAATATGATATTTTAATGAATCTGTGAATTTAATATGTAGAACGAAATGGTTTTTGAGTGAAATACTCTTAAAAGTGCACTGACGGGCCTTAAATATGATAGGGTTGAATAACAGTGTAAAAAATAGCTAAAAACATAGATTTTGGATTTGATGAGATTTCATTTATTCAGTTTGATATGGAATGGAAGCATTTTTTTGATTAATTATATTGATTTTTCTGTACTGTATGTACAGACTGGTTTTTTTGACTAGTTCAGACACCTGGATACAGTTTCTGATGTATGTGATGGCGAGCCAGACCCAGCGAGGACTACTTCTGATGGATGTTTGAGGCAGTGTGGCCAGCTGTTTCGGGCGTCGTTGGAAGGAGCAACTCTTTGCCTTAAAGGATTTCCAGCTAAGGAACCCACACATTAAAATACAATTATCCTACCCGGGTAGAGTATATATATAGAGAGAGAAAACATTAAAGAGAAAACAGGAAAGGACGGATTGAAGAAGTCTCAAAGAGAGACACTCTGGACATTTTGTTTTTTTTTATTTTGCTACTTTGTCTTCTTTTATGCAGAGAGACTATTTTATTTTGGGGTTTTTCTAGAATTTTATTTTGAACTGTTTTTACCATTGTTTTTTGTGTGTGTGTGTGTTAAATTGTAATAAACCTGCCGGCTGTTATAAATTGCAAAAATCTCAGTTTTTAACCAACTCCTCCAGAACCTAGTAACTCACCTAGCTTTGCAATTGGCCCACCTTTAAGCAAGTGCTACACACCTGATAAAGATAGTACCTTTGCCAAAATGTCAAGAAGAAGACTTATTTTGGCTCTAGAAATGGTAATATCAGTTGGCTGGTTCACCACTTTGGTTACTGAATGGATCATCTCGGTATTTAATACAATCCTAATGATTTTCCCACGAGTTTGGTAAAATATCTCAACAACTATTGATTGGATTATCATAATATTTGGTATCCACATGCATGTGTCTCTTAGGATGAATTCGGCTAACTTTCTTTTAACTTTTCATAAAACCCCGTTATCTGCCTAACATTTCTAATTTCTTAATACTGTAGTTTATAATCCAGTGTTTGAAAAAGCCAATGGCATTTTCATCAGCCTCAGCTGTACTTTGCGTCTTGTTCCAATAAGTAACTATTAGCATGCTAGGATAATTAGCATATTAACATCACGCTTACTAAAAATCAGCATGTCATTACGTTAGCTTAGCATAGCTTGACTGATACTGGATTGTTTGGGTCAATGTCGACACCATTTTTCAGGAAGTAAAATACTCCAATATATAAGCAGATAATCTTTATATATACAGTACACAAATGTTTGTACACATGCAGCATGTTAGGGTTATATCAAAAAAGGTAAACAATGTGGTCAAGTTTATTAGCTTTTAGGCAATGTATTTCTCAAACTAGTTAGCGATTTAACAAGAAGTCACTGTTTGACTCCGTACCACTATCTGCTCAGCTACATGTGCTGCAGACAGGGCTGAAAATATTGTAAACAACAGAGTCAGATCTGCTTAGCTGGAAAAGTTATGTAATGACACCATTTGTAAATGTCCTCAAGCATCTTTTTTGCATTAAGTTCTGTAAATAAGCACTAAAAAATACTCATATTGGCCAAATGTCTACCCAAGCGTCACTTGGAGCCACTAGCCTAACTGTAAATGATTAATTCTGCCTAATTAAATTTTGTAATGTACTTTGTCGGTGTGATCTGCCTCTTTCACTTCGATTTTTCTCTGTTTAGGGGATCGATATGTGAAAATCACCTATAGAATTAAAGATGTGACGTGGATGTTATTACTGTAAACTCAGGATGAAATGGCTCACAACATTTTTTCTTACCTTTATGCTGCATTATAATTTGAGCTGTTCACTTTTGCATGTGTTTACCTGCTGACTTCTGTTGTTGTCTATAAAAGGCCTACCTGGGGATCAGCACTGCAAACTAGCTGCGGCTGTAAAAGCTCTGGTTCGTGGCTCCGGTCCAACCAACGTACAGCACTCATCCTCACAAAAACAACCCTGAAATAAATATTTAGCCAGCGCTCCTACATTTCCCAGCATGCCTCTCAACGACCCCAAGAGAATGTGAGAATTGAGCTTTTGGTTACACATGTAGGTGGAGACAGGAATAGGGATAACAGACGAAGAGTTGTTCCAGCTTTTCTTCCTCAAAAAACTCTTGTAGCTACAGAGCAGTTTCATGTGCTGCTGGTGAAAGAACAGATATTATTGTCTCTTTAGATAAAAGCCAGAAAAATGCTCTTGTTCTTTCATTCCGAGAGAAGTTTTGAGTTGACGTTTACATTTTTTTATAACTCCATTCTGACTGCTTTGCTGTTATTTAAACATAATGTCATGCACTCCTTGTTTGCCTACTTATTAATTCAGCAAACTAACCCTGAAAGCCAAGTTACACTCCCAACAGCATACATAATACCTGCAGGTGTTGTCTTATTTATAATCTGTTATACTTGTAAGTCTGTGTTGGTTTATAAGGTATTCTAAGGTATTTGTTGTCTTCTAATACAAAATTTGGATTAATTATACCGTATGTTTCAGGCTGTGATCTGAATCGGTTTCTACATGTTGGACTAAGTTATGTATATAAAGGTGACCAGAGAGCAACCAAGCTTTACTGCACTGTAAAATCTGAACCGTTAACAACTGAAATCTTTATAGTAATTCACTGTTATTATACAGATTTTTCTGAATGGTAATTTGTTTATTTACAATGTTCAGACTTATTTAAACTCTGACAATTTGTCTCATATTGTCTCTCGTTTTGTGTTGCATCTTGCATGTGGTGTTTTATTTATTTATTTGCTATTTTGTGTCTCTTTGTGACAGCTTTGTTTTCTTTCTGTCTTTTTTTGTCGTTTTGTAAAAGAAAAAATGGAAAATCCTTCTTTAAACTGTCATTTTACAGATTTTCCCTGGTTTGTTAAACTACAGATATCAAGAAAAATCACAGATAAATGGTATTAATTTACATCTTGATTGCAAAAAACAAGCATCTCAATTGTTTGGGGTTTTTTTGTAATCAATATGTAAATTAATACTTAATTAAAACATGGAAAATCTTTAATTTTTTTTCTTCTCTTTCAATCTTTCAATAATTTAAATATCTGTAAAATAACTGTATTTTTTCCTAGTTTAGCAGAAACTCTTTGTTAAATTAGCAACAAAAATTAAACATCGAAAATATGTAAAATTACATTTTAAAAAGTAATTTTGTCTCTTTTCCTTCAGTACTGGCAAATATCAGTGAAATAACTATATTTTATCCTAGTTTAACCAGTTCAGCAGAAAACCTGACTCTTGTATTGGAGCTCTTGGTTAAATTACAGATAATATCAGGTAAAATCATAGAAAAATAGTATTAATTTACATCTTGACTGCAAGAAATAAACATCTTGATTGTTTGTTTTTTGTTATCAAGATGTAAATTAGTAATTCAAACATGGAAAATTTGTAAAATGACAGTTTTAAAAATTATTTTCCCTTTTTTCTTTATCTAGTAAAATCAAACAATGTTTTTACATTTTGACTGCAAAAAACAAACAATTGAGATGTTTGTTTCTTGATTTTACTTGATATTATCTGTAATTTAACAAAGAGTTCCAGTCCAAGAGTTAGATTTTCTGCTAAACTAGGAAAAAATATAGTTATTCTACAGATATTTACCATTATTGAAAGAAAAGAAGGAAAAGGAAAAAATGGAAAATGAAAAGAATTCCAATCTAAGAGTTAGACTTTCTGCTGAACTAGTTCACAATAACAACCATTTTTAATTCACAGCCTCAGGCCTGATGTTCACCTGTAGGAGGATTTCAAGAAGTACAAACAAGCAGCCGGAGAATATTAGAATTATTATCACGTATTAACTGTTTGTCTTTACTTTGCCTCCAGAGACGTTACCTCGAACGTGTGGTGAAAGGCTCCGTAGTCGACGTCGAAGAATCCCTCCGCCAGCGACATCATGGGGCTGAACCTGTGGCCCCACAACACCTCCTCGGCCAGGTAGGAGCTCCTGGCCTGGCACGTCATCCCTGCACAACACACAAACAAACAAGCTGACGGCTGCAAAAGAAATCACAGTAAACCCTCTCAACACTCATCCATGTGATAAACGAGCAGCAGAAGAGCCGGAGCACTTATAACTCTGATGCCGACATATTTAATTTACCCATTTAGTCGCAAACACTTTAACAGGCGAGCTGTCGCTGGGTGAGTATTCTGAGCTGAGTTATGAGCGTCTCTGTAACGCAGCACTCTGACTAAAGGGATCGATATTTGGAGTAGGCAGACAGGCCACCTTTACCTCGTCATGAACAGCTCCGGTGCGCTTAATTCTTCCCAAACAGTTCGCTATGTGATCCTCACTGAGTGATTCTGACATATGAGCAGGGGATGAAGAAGCAGCAGCAGCAGTTCGTCTAAATCCGTCCAGAAAGCTTCTCCTACCAGACTCTGTTTAAACCTGCTCAGGTTTTTGTAGCTGTCAGACAGTCAGAGGTGCAAGTCAATGCAGCAGCGACATAAGACGCAACCATAAATATAACATAAACTGCTTCTACATATATAGAATCTAAAACATGCTGCCCAGCTGGAGAGAATGATTTTCCCCTGCACTGTAGCGCAAAGCCAGACTTCTTAAAGGTCTGACAGTCTGTTCGTCTCTTTCTGTGTCTCGTTTTCTGTTGCATCCTGCTTGTGTTGTTTTAATTTTCCACCATTTAGTGTCTTATTTTGTCGTCTTTCTGCTGTTTTTTCTTCATTTTTGCGCCTATTTGCGCCCGGTTTCTGCCGTTTTGTGTCTTGTTGGTCATTTTTTGTCAGTCTGTGTCACCTTTGTCTCATTCTGTCTCAGGTTATGTTGTTTCGTTTCCTGTTTTCTGTTGCATCTCGTTTTTCGTCTGTGTCTCCTTGGTTATGTTTGTGTCTTGTTTGGCAGTCTTGTCCCTTTTCTGTCTTCTTGTGTTGCGTTTGTCTCGTCTCGTGTCTCATTTTGTGTCTCGTTGTCCTTTGATGTCTTGTTTTCTGTTGTATCTCGCTTGTGTAGTTTTGTCCCCTGTCATTTTGTCTCATTTGTGTTGTTTGTGTCTCGTTTTCCACCACTTTGCGTCTCTTTGTGACGGTTTGTCTTTCCGTTGTTTTTGTTTCTCGTTTGTGTCGTTTTGTGACATCTTTGTTTCACTTTGTGTCTCCTTTTGTGTCTCTTTTTGGCCTTTTATATGTCTTATTTTCTATTGTATCTCACTTGTGTAGTTTTGTTTCCTTTTCTTCATTTTTTTGTGTTATTTTGTGTCATATTTGTCTCATTTAGTGTCTCGTTTTTGTCTGGTTTTATTCTGTGTTACGTTTTATGTTAAGTTTTATGTTATATCTTGTTTGTGTTGTTTTAATTTTTTACGATCTTGTGTCTTTTTGTGACAGTTTAGTTGCCTTTTTGTTGTTTTGTGACATTTTGTCTTGTTTGTGTCTTTCTGTGGCTAGTTTTTTGTTGTTTGTTGTCTCATTTGTCATATTTTGTCTTGTTTCTGACATTTTTTTTGGCATTTTGTGTCACGTTTGTCTCATTTTGTGTCTTATTTTCTGTTGTATCTCGCTTGTGTAGTTTTGTGTCCTGTCATTTTCTCTTATTTGTGTTGTTTATGTCTCGTTTTCTGTTGCATCTTGCTTGTATTGTTTTCAATTTTTACCATTTTCGTCTCTTTGTGACAGTTTTGTCTTCTTTCTGTTGTTTTTTGCTTCATTTTTGTGTCATTTTGTGTCACTTTTTGTCATTTTGTGTAAAGTCTGTCTCATTTTGGGTTGTCCACTGATCGCAAGGTTGGCGGTTCGATCCCCAGTCCCCCGGCATGCCGAAGTGTCCTTGGGCAAGACACTGAACCCCAAGTTGCTCCTAATGGCAGGTCAGCACCTTGCATGGAAGCTCTGTTGCCATTGGTGAATGAGAAACACATTGTAAAGCGCTTTGGATGCCACTAAGGTAGATAGGCACTATATAAGTACAGACCATTTACCGTTCATTTAGTGTCTGGTTTTATGTTGTGTTCTGTCTCATTTTCTGATGTATGTTGCTTGTGTTGTTTTTACCATCTTGTGTCTCTTTATGATAGTTTTGTCGTCTTTTTGTCGTTTTGTGCTTCATTTTTGTGACATTTGGTCTTGTTTGTGCCTTTCTGTGTCTAGTTGCTGTCGTTAGTTGTCTCATTTGTCATATTGTGTCTTGTTTCTGTCTTTTTTTGGTCATTTTGTGTTTTCTGTTGTGTCTCGCGTAACTAGTCTTGTCTCATTTTTTGCCGTTTTGTGTCTTGCTTGTGTTGTTTTTTCTCTCATTTTTCTTTTGTGTGTCCTTTGTCATTTTGTGTCTCTTCTTTTCTGTCTTATTTCCTGTTGCATCTCACTTGTACAGTTGTGTCTCCTGTCTGTCGTTTTGTGTCTCATTTGTGTTGTTTGTGTCTCGTTTTGTGGTTTTGTGTCTTATTTTCTGTTGTTTATATTTGTTTAAAGCAGCTCTTGAGAGTTGGGAAGCTTCAGAAATTGCATATAAGCAACAAATTCTCATTTTATGCTTTTAAATGCTGATTTATCGAGACTCAGTGAGCACAGAAGAGTCTGTGTTTTGCCCAGTAGATGAGTCTCCAGTTATACTCCCATTTAAAAAACAAAGTAACCCATATTTTACAGTTTGTATGTATATTTTCTCCACATAATCAACACAGCTACAAGAAAGTACTGAGAAAACAAGGAGAGCTCTCAGACAAAAACTAAACTCAGACATCCTGGAAGAGGAATCTCATTGTCTGATGGATTTTTGTGGAGGGCTTTTCTTTCTGTAAAACATTGATGGTATTGGTGTAATGTCAGACCGCTGTGTGCATCTACAAGATTAATCTGCTAATGCTCATTTCTAGTTGTCGCAGCCAAACATGCATTTACAATATAGAGGCCACCAGAACTTTACAGTCAAATTAAATTGCACAGTATTATTCCCCCTTACAATGCAAGGCTGCTAAGTTGCTATTTTTTATAGCATGTTTATCATTTTGAAGCAGGAAAACTCTGACAATAAGTCACATAAAAGCCATGAGTGGAAAAATATTGCTAACGGTGTGATTTGTTTAGCCTGCACCTTCATACATTTTAAATGTTAATTATCATCGCATGAATAAACATTTATATTTGTCACTATTTCCCAGTGAGTAATGTCGTAGTAATGTATTCATTCACTGCACGTTGGGTTTTAGCAGAACACCATCACCCACATCGTCATTTCATATGCAAACAAGATGCTGTATTCTTGCATTTTGTGACACACTACGTTGTGCAAAAAAGCTACCAGACTATAGGTTTTTGTTATCTCACTTTTTAAACAATATGAGTCACGCAAGAGGCACTGGGGGAAGTCGAAGCAGCACAGACAGATTTAGGTGCTTTAACCCGTTTCTCACCGGTCGCCTCCACCATCCCCTCCAGGATGACCACGATCTCAAAGTCCTCCTTCTCCAGCTGGGCCTGCGACATGTCCCAGAAGGCCGAGCGAAGGTCGATCTCGTGGGAGATCACCAGCGGCGAGACCAGGAAGAGGCGATCGTCGCCCGTCTCGAAGCCCACGCTGATGTCTGTCTGGTCCAGAGGGATGAACTCACCTGGAGGAGGGAAAGAAACACAGGAGGTGAGCTGAGGAGAGGGAGCTTTAAAGGACAGTCCTCCACATAATACCAATCCACAGGCACCTAAATACAAAATCAGCCGATGGGAATATCAAATTATTGATTCTGTAACGTACTGTAGAGAGATTAGGATTAAGTTTGCACTCTTGGCGGTTTCAGCAGAGATACCTGTCGTAGTATCAGCAGCCAAAGTGGCAAAAGTTGTAGAAATCTTCATATTAATGTTGGTAGTGAGTCAAAAAGGCTTCTCACCCTCCTGAGTCTGCTTGGACTTGATGAGCTTGGCCCTCATGTTGGCCCCAACGATGTGGGAGCTCCGGAGGTCGCCCACCCTGAACATCAGGCAGAGCTTGTCGTCTCGCAGGGAGATGACGGCGTGTTTGGAGAACACCAGCGTCTCGGCTCGCTTGTTGGGCTGCGAGATCTTCACGAACATGCAGCCGACCTGGACCGAGAAGAAGGTAAAACGAGGTGAAACTCAGACTCAAATATTTGCACTAACTGGAAAATCAGAGGATTATTTAAAATATGAATAACATGATTAAAACAGCGCAATGATGCTGATGCCGACTGTGCAGCTGGAACACATTCATTAGGAATAAACAGATTATCGTGGCCGATATTTGGCCTTTTTCTAATTACTGGTATCTGTATTTTTTATTATTGATAAAGCAAATGCGCTACTTCAGGTCTCATGCAGCCTCCTCTCTCTGTCTGTCGTCAGTCTGTGAACTTAGAACTTTCTCTCAAGCAGAAACTGAACACAAGTCACAAACCAGGAAATTAGCTGCTCTCAGAGTGGCTAAGGCTATGCTAACAGCTAGCGGCTAAGTTAGAAGGCAGCCTGAAACAATGTCTGGAAAACAGTAATTAATACTTTAAGATCTGGACCTTAGCGGACAATAAAAGTGATGGGACAGAAACAAACCTCAATCTTAATTTATTAACCCTTATTTCTATTTCACATATTCAGTTATAGTCACTTTTATTTTTAAAAAAGCCTAGTTACGAATGACATGTTCTCTGCTACAACATGCTGTTAAAACATTACATTTAATGCATATCAGTTCCACATATCGATCATCTGTCTTTCTGGATCACCAATAATCGGCATTGGTCTAATCCCTAAAACAAACCCAGTATCGGTCGATCCCTAACATTCATTCTAGCTGCTGAATACAAACTAAGCTTCTTCGTTTCTCAATCGAGTTTGCTATTTACAGTCTTTAAAACGCTTGAGCTGACCTCACACACGGCCGTTTTTAATATGCGTAGTAAAACCAGCCCACATGTCCATCAGTTGCGAATGTGGCAGGGTTCCAGCTTGCAAACATGCATAAACATGATTCAGGCCGGACGTCGGTGTGTGATTCCATCCTCATCAGAGGAGTGCTTACATTGTGCAATAAACTCAGCCTCATCAGCACTTTCAAAGTAAATATTCTTCCTCAGGAAGAATACCATCTGCACAACACTGGAGTCATTTCATCCGTACGGTATTCATGCATCCACTCCCCTCCCTAAGCTAAAAAAAGCCTGTATATTTTTCATTTAATTCAGCTGAACTGACTGGAGGCCTCCTTTTAATCACACAGACTGAGGCTGAACGGTAATTACATGCACTTTTCTATTTGCAAAAAGAAATTAGATGAATTTGACTCAGACGCTCAAAGGGTATTTTAATTTTTTTCCTTGACCTGACCTCCTGATGCGCTCGAGCACGTTTGGAAATGTCTTTATTTAAAAACCCAGATATGCAAACAGAACTAATCTACAATAAGTATTGTGTAAATGAGCACAGAGGTCAGCAATAATTCAGTGTAAGGACGGCTAACATCCAGGTTTATTATTAATAATAGAAGATTCTTGGATATAAACATTACAGAGAATGCAGACTTCAGCATTACAGGAATCGTTTCTTGTCTCATTTTCTGTTGTGTTGTGCTTGTGTTGTTTTAATTTTTTACTATATCGTTGTCTTTTTGCCGTTTTGTGCCTTGTTGGTGTTGCTTTTTGTCTCATTTTCCTTTTGTCTCTCCTTTGTGATGTTTTGTTTGTCTTGTTTGTGACAGCTTTATCTCAGTTCTGTCATACTGTGTCTTGTTTGTCATTTTGTGCCACGTTTGTCTCATTTAGTGTCTCTTTTTGTCGTTTTAAGTCTCATTTTCTTTGTTTCGTGTCTCATTTTCTGTTGTATCTTGCTTCTGTTGTTTTAAGTTTTTACCATTTGTGTCTCTTTGTGACAGTTTTGTCGTCTTTTTGTTGTTTTGTGCTTCATTTTTGTGACATTTTGTCTTGTTTGTGCCTTTTTGTGTCCAGTTTCTCTCGTTTTGTTTCTTGTTTGTGTCATTTTTGTGATAAAACATCAACTAAATGAAATATAAGTAAGATAAATGTGGAAATAAGTCTACAAATCATCATATTTGTAGTTTTAGGTCTCATTTGCAGAATAGTGCAACATTTTCTTCCCTCTAAATGTGGAATTCTCGTAGATATTAATGTCCAATCACCAGATTTATCACAGTCCTGTATCTATCCGAATCTGAAGTGTAGCTCTCAGTTTTCTCACCATGAAGGCGTTGACCATTGATCCCAGTATAGCTTGCAGCAGCAGCAGCATGGTGCCCACTGGACACTGGTCGGTGATGACGCGGTGGCCGTAGCCAATCGTGGTCTCCGTCTCGATGGAGAAGAGGAAGGCCGAGATGAAACCGTTGACATTGTTGACGCACGGCGTCCACGTCGTATCCTCCAGATGGTCCAGATCTCCCCTATGGGAAGAAAAAGGAGGAGAACGTGTGAGAAATGGAGGGAGGGGAGGTGACAAAGTGAGTGTCAAAATAGACAAGAGAGCGAGAAGATTTATATTTTTAGCCCCGAGGTGCAGAAATATATAGATGACGGCTCCATTTAAATTTGCCACCATCTTTCAGCTAATTCCTGTGATGAATTGTAGTGATCCCGGTCATCAGCTTTAACCGTGGCGATTAACGAAACATTTATACTGTCGGTTTTCCCCCATGCAGCAAAAACCCCCTCATATATCATCACACACAACATCCCCGCAGCGTCTCCTGGACTTTATGTCAGTCCTGTATCACTAAGAGTCTGCAGAATCTCCTTTCTAACACACACTACACAGGCTAATGCCCCTGATTAACACAGCTCCAGCCAGAGAGGGAGAGCTAATTAATGAAAGTGGTGTTAAGTAATTTATATAATCTATGAGTTTTATTGACCTGTGTTGGTGACCAAGGAATTGATGCAACGCCGACAGCTCTCTGGCACACCTTAGGATGGCCCGTAATTGATATAAAGAGGTCGCGATTTTACGAGACGAATACGTTAGCTAATTAGAGCGGCGATCCAGCAGACACATCTAGCGAGGAGGCAACACATCATGATGAAATACACTGTAATATTAATACTGCTTTGTCATCTGCTTTTCTTTTTTTGGCTGAAAAATGGGGCTTTTTTAGCTTCCGTTGCAAAAATGTCTAAAAGGTGGTGCTGCCTCGGGATGATTTCATTACAGGAATAGTTCGGGACATGTGCTTATTTGCTTTAGTTTGACGAGAAGATCGATACCACTCTCATAACTGTTAAATATGATGCTGCAACAAGCGGACAATTAGCTTAGCTTAGCACAAAGAAAATAAAGGAAAAGTGAAACTAAATCCACCTATCAGCACTTCTGCATTTGACATTTTATTTTGTATGTTCCACCTTAGTTTTTGCAGGGGTTAAATAAAGCTAAAACAACCCCTCTCCTGGTTGTAGCGTCATATTACAGATATAAAAGTTCTTTCTTTTCTTCTGTCTCGAGACAAGAGCAGTAAATAAGAGTATCTCCCAAGACATCAAACTGTTCCTTTAAGTTGTAAGGATGAAAAGGAGGAAGGAAGAAAGCACACAGCTCAGGAAAGTCCTGTTTTGATCTCACAAATACAATCTTAACATTTGAAGCCTATTTTTTAATTCAGATAATTACTGTTTTCTAATTGGAGGGGAATTTCCGTGGGTCAAAGGGTCACTCTGACTCCATCAATGGCCTTCTACATGAGTTTCCAAAGGCCACAAACAAGCCATTTAGACACAAACACCATCTGTTCCTCATGTGATACAGCCAAGGCCATTGAGATACTGTATGTGGAGCCTATCTGCTGTTATGTTACGTGTAAAGAATAACCTTTGTCGGGTATGTGATGAGCTCTGTCAGTAGTAAAATGCACCTTTTTGACAGGGGGAGATTTCAAAATGTCCTGATTCTCCTCAATCAAGCTTCTGATCAGTTCAACATTTCTGCTTTTTACTACATTCCTTGGATCACTTGAGTCTTCTTGGCTCGAGTCACTTTCATCCACCTGCTTCTAAATGCTAACAAGGAGTTTATAAGGCATAAGAAGTGTTCAGTTGCAATGACAATCTGCAGACTCCTCGTACTTGCTCATCAATTCAGTTTTATTCATATAGTGCCAATTCCCAACATGTCATCTCACAGTGCTTCACATATTTTAAACAAAGAACAGGAACCCCAACAATCCGAAGTTGCCTTTGGATTCCCTATGAGCAAGAAGTCGGCGACGGTGGGAAGGAACCAAAAAAAAAACCTCCGACAGAACCAGGCTCAGGGAAGGCGGCCGGCTGCCTCAACCAGTTGGGGTGAGAGAGGGGATGAGGGGAAAGGAGGATAGCAGGATAGCAAACCTTACCTACAGTAGGCTATGAGGTACCAGATGGCGCCAAAGAAGAGCCATGTGACGGCGTAGGCCATGACAAAGACGAAGAGCGAGCAGCGCCAGTTGAGGTCGACCAGTGTGGTGAAGATGTCGGTCAAGTAGCGGTACGTCTCCCGCATGTTGCCGTGCTGCACGTTGCAGCGACCGTTTTTCTCCACATAGCGTTGCCTCTTACGCCGAGTCCGTGCTGGGACAGAAAAGAAAAGATGGGATCTGATTACAGAAGTCTGAGAAACTGGAGATCGTGTTGTTGTGGGAAAGCGCAGCCTCCTCGAAACAAGACAATTCTGTGCAAGTGTTTCTGTTTCATAACCCCATTTCCAGGAAACCCCTTCTAAAAACCTTTAGAAAACACATGCAAAGCGGCCTTTTTAAATTTCAGAAAAGTCTTCCCCTGTTTGAAGTCAAAACTCAGAGGATGAGGAGTTGAATGAAGACATGCACAGCGATTGTAGGATAAACACTTGGAGGTGCCGAGGGACAAAAGCTACTTAGAGAGATGCAGCGAGGCTCAGAGGAAAGTCAGGCTGGTGAAGAAGGGAAAACTGAAATGAAAACAGACAGGTGAGGAGACAAGAGCAGATGAAGTGCGACGGGACAACATCATCAAACACTCGGAGAAGAAAAGCTACAATGTTGGACTTTAGTTACTGTACGAGCCTGAAGGCAGTCGAGGATTTTTTCTTTTTGTGTGTTTTGTCTTTTTAACTGTGGGTACATGCAGCCAGAACTGAGATTGTGACACAATCATGACACAAATCTGTTGCATTTTTTGGTCACATTAACAGGCAACACTGCATGTCAATGAGTGTGTGTCCTATTCAACCTATGGAGTTGTATTGTGACCGATAACATCAATCTTTAGCATTTCTAGGACACATTTCATAGCCATATTTTGGTTGCAACTTTTGATTCTTAAAAGAGTGTGTGCTCACTTTGAGAAAGTGGCATCAGAATCAGAAATACTTTATTGATACCCTGGAGTAAATTGCTTACGTTACAGTTGCTCCCATTCAAAGTCTCAGAAATGTAAAAAGTCCAAAATATATAGATAAACACACAGAAAAAAAAAAAAGTGCCCTAAAGATATTGCACGAGTAGAAAAATGAGTCCTGAAGATATCAACACGAGCAGAAGAATGTGCCCTAAAGATATCAACACAAGTATAAAAATGCGCCCTAAAGATATCATCACGAGTAGAGAAATGCGCCCTAAAGATACAAACACGAGTAAAAGAATGCGCCCTAAAGATATCAACATGAGAGGAAAAATGCACACTAAAGATATCAACGGAAGTAGAAAAATGCGCCCTAAATATATCAACACGATAAGCTCTAAAGATATCAACACGATGCGTCCTAAAGATACAAACACGAGTAAAAGAATGCGCCCTAAAGATATCAACATGAGAGGAAAAATGCACACTAAAGATATCAACAGAAGTAGAAAAATGCGCCCTAAAGATATCAACACAATGCATCCTAAAGATACAAACACAAGTAGAACAATGTGCCCTAAAGATATCAACACACAGGGAAAAATGCGCCCTAAAGATATCAACATGAGTAGAGAAATGTGCCCTAAAGATATCAACAAGATGCACCCTAAAGATATCAACACAATGCATCCTAAACACAAGTAGAAGAATGCGCCCTAAAGATATTAACACAATGCATCCTAAAAATACAAACACAAGTGAAAAAATGCGCCCTAAAGATTTCAACACAATGCGTCCTACAGATTTAAACACAAACACAAGTAGAAGAATGCACCCTAAAGATATCAGCACAAGTACAAAAATGCGCCCTAAAGATATCAACACGATGCGGCCTAAAGATACAAACACAAGTAGAAAAATGCGCCCTAAAGAGATCATCACGAGTAGAGAAATGTGCCGTAAAGATACAAACATGAGTAAAAGAATGCGCCCTAAAGATAACAACATGAGAGGAAAATTGCACACTAAAGATATCAACAGAAGTAGAAAAATGCGCCCTAAAGATATCAACACAATGCATCCTAAAGATACAAACACAAGTAGAACAATGTGCCCTAAAGATATCAACACACGGGGAAAATTGTGCCCTAAAGATATCAACATGAGTAGAGAAATGCGCCCTAAAGATATTAACACAAGGGGAAAACTGTCCCCTAAAGATATCAACATGAGTAGAGAATTGTGCCCTAAAGATATTAACACGATGCATCCTAAAGATACAAACACAAGTAAAAGAATGCGCCCTAAAGATATCAACATGAGAGGAAAAATGCACACTAAAGATATCAACAGAAGTAAAAAATGCGCCCTAAAGATATCAACACAATGCGTCCTAAAGATACAAACACAAGTAGAAGAATGTGCCCTAAAGATATCAACATGAGTAGAGAAATGCGCCCTAAAGATATCAACACGATGCACCCTAAAGATATCAACACGATGCATCCTAAAGACACAAACACAAGTAGAAAAATGCGCCCTAAAGATATCAACATGAGTAGAGAAATGCGCCCTAAAGATATCAACACGATGCACCCTAAAGATATCAACACGATGCACCCTAAAGATATCAACACGATGCATCCTAAAGACACAAACACAAGTAGAAAAATGCGCCCTAAAGATATCAACACAAGTGGAAAAATGCACCCTAAAGATATCAACACAAGTGGAAAAATGTGCCCTAAAGATATAAAAATAAGTAGAAACAGTAGAAACAATAATGTGGAATGTGTATTGTTATTGCACAGAGATACGTAGTTATTGCACATGGGCTGTTAACTGATGTGATGTAGACAAACATTTTCCAAAGCCATGAAGCCGTTTCCACACAAAAGACACCAGATATCGCATAAATCATAAGTGTCCCACATTCTTTTATCAACAGTGTTTTTAGGTCCCAGGCTGTTTTTTTTGCCTTCTATTGAGTAAAGTTTAGCGCAAACAGAGAGGCTAATGAAAAAAAACAAAAAACATGTGCAAGACTGTCAGAATCGCTGAGGGGTGAAGCGCTGCTGCAAATTAGTGGAGATGCTACAGCAAGACAGGAGGACGAGGAGGAGAAGGAGGTGAAGTCGATGCACAGTGTGTGAATGCAGAGTGAGTTAAACACACAGGCCTGAACTGAGGCTCAAGAAATCAGCTCACTCCATCCTAAATTCAATATGTTGAAATGTGGCTCGCTCAGGATCACTCACCCCAGCCGAAGCGCCCCCTCTCCTTCTCCGTCCCCTGGGTCTTCTTCCGGTGCTGATTGGCGTTGGCCTCTCGCTCGGCCAGCTTGGACTGGAATGACCTGTTGACCTTCGTCGAGGGAGGAGGGGACGGCGTCGTCTCCGTGGTGACGACGTGGCCCAGCTCCTCGGACACGTTGAAGACCCCCGTGTGGGCCTCGGCGGCCACCTCCACCTCCTCCCCTTCCCCCTTCTCCTCCACCGGCAGCGAGAGGGAGTCCGGACGGAAGGGGAAGACTGAGTTCTCCAGCGCCATGGCCTATATTTATATATATATTTATATATGTATGTGTGTGTGTGTGTGTGTGTGTGTGTGTGTGTGTATGGAGCGTATTAGTGTGTTATTGATATCCTCCCTAAGGCAGACTCTGTCCAGTGGCTATTGATTGGACCATTTGTTTGCTTGACTGAAGTCTGGAATAAAGAAGAGCACAAGGATGAAATCATAGAATCGATTAGCTGTTTTCTCACCACAGTAATTCACCTGCAAACTATTTTATTTTTAAAAGAAACACCACCTTCTTGCTGGAGATTCTTATGTCTCTTTACTCTTACATATATATTTGTTCATATTTGTCCATCTTCTAGTTACAAGGTCACTTTCCCCCCTTCGTAATTTGACAACTTCTTTAAAATCGTAGGGTTTGGTGTTGATCTTACACAGTTTTTAAAGTCTTATTTAAACACAAGGAGGGAGAGTAAATCCCCTTTTTCTTTGAAACCCAGCCTAATCCTGGAGCGCAGTGTGGCATATGCACATTTGAGCCAATTTAACTGTTCTGCATGTTTCATAAAACGCCTTGGGGAAGGTGTGTGTGTGTGTGTGGTCCATGCATAACTGTGTGTGTGTTGTGTAATGTGGATTTACACATGCACTACACAGGGCTGCTGAGATTTTCTTACATAAATCCCCACATAAGAGTTAAACATGTAGCCGGACAGTGATGCATGTCTCTGGCATATCTGCACAGTAAAATGGAGTCCTGTGCAAGATGATGTGCGTCCATTTGGACAGCTGGCGGACTGGACGCAAGAGGAGACTGATGGTGACAGTCAAGATGACGCACTACGCCTGATGGATGGATCAGAAATAGCCTCTATTAAAGGGTGTCTCTGAGGCAGCCAGTGGGCTCCAGAAAGCAGAGCTAAGCCTGTGGATCCATGTCAGACAGCTGAGAATGAACAATAAAATCCTACCTGCTCAGTGTAGCAACTTGTAGATGGATGATGCTCAATCATAAGAGGAATCTGGTCCAAGAACGAGCCGGGATTGGCAACCTCGGTTCAAAGACACCCATTTCTGGTGTTTACCCTCGACGCAGCATCAGTCCACTCCTGCTCGCTTCTCTCTCTCTCTCTTTTCCCTTCTTCTTCCAGGAAAAACAAAGACCACCTCGATCCGACCACTCAGCGCTCAGTAAATAAAAGACGCATCCACTGAATCATCCGGCACAAAAAAATAAAAATGAAAACAGTCCACTGATCACGCCGAGGCTCTGGATGAACATGTGTCGGTCAGTGGACGTGGCGAAATGGTGGCAACAGGAGAACCCGGCAGCGCGGAGGAGAGCTCCATCATCATCATCAACCGGCCGTCTGATGGAGTCGGTCAGGTGTGGAGCCTCTGAGCGGCGGAGGATGCTGTCATCAGCCCAGCCCCTGCCGACCCTTCCCCGCCTCAGACGCTCCTCATTTCCACAACAGAGGGGACGGTCGTCTCCCTCCTCTCTGCCAGACCCTCCGCAGCTGCACGGTTCAGGGATGAGGAAATAATGCACAGGCCTTTAGTGAGACGCTTATAATCACCAATCTCGTCATGGAAAACCCCCAGACCACAACGCAATTTATTTAATTTCTTTAAAAAATATATAATTTTATTTTAACGCAGATCCGTTCATTTTTGGCTTCCCTGCAAGAAAATTATTGTGTAAATCCAATTGAAATTTAATGAAAATCATTAACATAGCCTTCATTCATTCATTTAACACTTTCATTAATACACACTGACACAGTCTTTCCTGTTGTCAAAGAGATTAATGAATTGATTATAATTAGCGTCATTTCAAATGACCGCTATCCGGCCTCCGGCCTCCAGGTGGCGCTACATGTGTTCGCTGCAGCCGGTGATCTGTCCTCCTTTTCCAAGATGTCGGTGTTCGGGCCAGTGGTGAAAATTCACCCCGTCGTTCTCGCTTCTATCTGCGACTCGTACGAGCGGAGAAATGAGGGAGCGAGTCGTGTGATCGGGACCCTTCTGGGTGAGTTAAAGCTGGACGTGTTGGTCTTCCGTCCGGCGGACAGACTTTTAGTGAAACGGGTGATGGATAGCGGGCTAATGTCAGCTTCGCCGCTAACGCATGCCGTACTAGCTTAGTCTGGTAGCTAGCATACATCTGGGTAACGTTAGCTATCGTTAGCTAGCCAAACAGCTAGCAGCACCACCCGCAACAGCTGGTTGCCCATCTAAATGTACACATAAATGAAAACTGTGACTATCTGTTAGATCATCTTTCTTTCTGTGACGATGTTTGTACTTTAATGACATGTTGTAATCTAAAATGTTCGTCATTAGCGTTGATGTTAGCGTTTCGTCATGATTTTAGCCTCTAGCTGTTAGCTAACAACGCAAAGGCGGCTAACTCACAGCTAGTGCTTCATTTTTGTAACGTTTGTTCCTCTCAGGTACCATCGACAAACACTCTATTGAGGTGACCAACTGCTTCTCAGTCCCTCACAATGAGTCTGAAGATGAGGTAAGTTTTCAAACTTGTTAACTTTCAGTATTTTAACATTTTGAGGAAGGAGAGTTAGAGTTACTCTGTTGAACATCTTCAATACTGCAGCACCCAGGACACATTAGTCACCAAACAACCCAATGTAGACAATAGTAGGTTGACGAGAACAGAAAATAATAAAACTTCAGTATCTGAAGTCTTAAACAATGACTGTAGTCACTTAAATACAACAAAAGCAGATCCATGTACTTAAGGTTGTAGCTTATGGTTGTTTTCTTTGTCAGTTATTTTTCCATTGCTCAGTTTGGTGTTTTGTCTATAAAGGGGAAGACGACTTATTTTGAAGTTTATCAGTATTTTTTTAAAGCCTAAGATTTTAAACCCAATGATACTGGTTTTACTGGCACAGAGGAGTGAAGATGCTAGAAATCATAGTTGTCCTCTCTTAAAGAATTACTAAAACCATTTAATTGATTATCAGAATAGTTGGCGACTAATTTAATTCTAGATATCTAGTTTAATGGTTGCAGCTCCACTGTGGATTCTTTATTTTAATATCATATAATGTTATGGCAACACCCTTCATCTTGGATTGCATTGAATTGCGCAGCTGACTTACAGACATGACTAATGTTCTGCAGAAGTGCAACATCTTAAAAGATTAACCAAATTAGAGCTGCAATGATTAAATGTCAGCTGTTAAGTTAATCTGCTACGATTTTGATTATCAGTTTGACTATTTTTATTTCCTTGAATATATTCTGGTTTCTTTACCACTCTATGATGGTAAATTCAATTTGACTTAAGGACTAAACAAGATATTTCAGAACGCAAAGCACTGATTGACATTTTTCAACATTTTCTGACATTTTACAGAGAAAATAACCAATCAATTAATCGACGGGGCAAGTTATCATTAGTTGTAGTCCTAAACCTAAGTGTTGCACACTGTACTACAAACTGACAGCGAATTTTAAAACTGAAACCTGTAAGGTAAAGAAAAGAGAACATTGGTTCTAATTTTAATGAGAAAATAAAGTAACCACTAGAAACAGGTAGATGACTACTTCTGCATGCTATAAAAGAGATGGTGTTTTGTGAAGTTGGGGCCATGTGTCAAAGGTATTCTCTCTGACAACAGGTCGCTGTGGACATGGAGTTTGCCAAGAACATGTATGAGCTTCACAAGCGGGTGTCTCCCACTGAGGTCATCATCGGATGGTGCGTCAGTTGGTCGTATTTGCCGTTTAAAAGATTATATTGGGAGAATAAATAATAACCTTTAGAACATGTTTCCCCGACAGGTACGCCACAGGCTTTGACATCACAGAACACTCAGTGCTCATTCATGAGTACTACAGCCGCGAGGCCTCCAACCCCATTCACCTGACCGTGGATTCGGCACTGCAGAGCGGCAAAATGAACATCCGCGCCTACGTCAGGTTGGCTGGTCTTTCTGTCAGTGACTCTTTGTTTGTGTGATGAGCTGCAGACTGAAAGTGCCTTTCTGAATGTGTTTGTGTGTCTTCTACACAGTGCGCAGATGGGTGTGCCAGGAAAGACAGTTGGTGTGATGTTCACCCCACTGAGTGTCAAGTACGTCTACTATGACACAGAAAGGATAGGCGGTAAGAATACAAACAATAAATGAAGACAACTGTTTGGTAACAAACACTTTGTGACTGAAATCTGTGAATCTCAAATTTGTCATGGTGAAAAAATATTTCAATCCCTGTGTCACTGAGAGGGACAGTAAACTCCAGGGAATAAGATATATTTTATCTGCAAACACTCCATCTCTGTGTTTCAGTGGATCTTCTCCAGAGGACACGTGTGACTCCCAGTCGTACCAAGGGGTTGACCTCTGATCTGTCCCAGGTGGCTGGTTCTGCAGCCAGGGTGCAGGACATGCTGACCACCGTGCTGGCTTACATCGAGGATGTGCTGGTGGGTATCAAAACTGGGATTAAGCAAACTGTTCCCATATATAATTAAAAGGGACTGATTAATTATCAGGTGGGTTGATTATGAGGGACAACATTCTGCATTTTTACAATTGTTAGGATTGTTACTATCGTGAAGCAATTATCGATAAAATACATTAAATACGCTACTTTGGCTGTGATGCAGCTCCCTTTGTGTCTCTGTAGTCACTCTGTGGTCTCAAGCATTGTCCTACCTGAAGCTCTATCTGATTGGCTGCCACAAGTATTAGTCAATCATCATCATAAGCTATCGTTTACAGACAGGGAGTGACAATCTTATTTTCAGAGCGAAGCTGTGTACCAACGACGAGTTTCGATAGAACACATTCAGTGCGCTACTTTGGCTCTGATGCAGCTGCCTCTTTTTTTCTGTGTTGTCACTCTGTGGTGTCAAGGAATGTCCCACCTAAAGCTTTATCTGATTGGCTGTTACATGCTGCAAGTAGTAGTCAATCAATAATAAAGGTTACTGTTTACAGACAGGGACCGACAAGTGTGTGAATCTGTGTTTCCAAGGTGAGGTAGAAGATATAAGATGTAATAAACACTGAAGTCTTCCACAAGCAAGCCCAGTTCCCCCGTTAGACTGAAAATGTCAGAATAATTCACTTGTTGGTGTCAGCGCCACCGGAGTGTACTTTGCTGATGTTGCTAAGACAAGAGGTTTGCCGTGCCTATTAGCCTGCGGTTAACGCTTTTCTGTCTTCATTAACTAATAAGGAGGCCAGTGGTGGATTGAACCCCCACTGTGGCCACTGTTGGGCCCTTGAGCAAGGTTTTTAACACCTGGGCGCTGCACTGTGGCAATCCCCTGCTCCCAGTACCCAGTTTGTGTGGGATGGGTTAAATGCAGAATTTAATTTCCCTAAAGGGATTAATAAAGGTTAAATTATTATTACGATTCATTTTAACATCCTGCTCTAACTGTGAGATACGTCCCTCTAGCAGAAACACAACCTGCAAAAACTAAACAAGAAGCACAGCCAATGCTACAAATCAGGAAATTAGATACTCTCATAGTGGCCAGGGCTATGCTTACAGCTAGCAGCTAAGTTAGGAGGCGACGACAGATTACCCTGACAAGGTGTCTTGAAAACAATAACTGATGATGCTTTAAGATTTGGACCTTGGTGGGCATTAAAAGTGACAGAACAGTGAAAGGTTAAGACAGCAAAGAAGAACAGCAGATTTAACTGCAGGAGACAAACTGTTGAATCAATCGATCGAACTCCAAACAGAGGAAAGTGTTCTAGCATCATGTAGCACTCAAACGTCATCACTCCTATTTTTAGTAATCAATATTAATGAAGTAACCTAGTTATGAGAGGCAGATCCCCTGCTATCACATGCTGTTAATACATACATTTACACCGTTCCCAAATATCTTTTATCTGTCTTTTAGTACCAGCAGTCAGTTTCTGCATTGCCCTGGGGGAAAAGAAACATAGGTTGATCTGAAATACTTAACAACAGATGAATGTCCCTCACTATTTAGCTCCCTGTCCATCAGCTGTCTCTCTAGAGAACATCTGAGAAGTAATTAGGTTTAGCATTGACAGAGGCCATAAAACTAATGCTGTTCGATCCGTCTCAGTCTGGCAAAGTGACAGCAGATAACAGCGTGGGCCGCTTCCTGATGGATCTGGTCAACAAGGTGCCCACCATCTCCGCCGAGGACTTTGAGAACATGCTCAACTCCAACATCAACGTAAGTGTCTGTGCACATCATCTACAGGAGGCTGTAGTACACTCACATTGTCTGGCCTCCTCTTATCTCGTACTGTATTACTTATAACTTGTACTTTAAGTCAGTGTTTTTGATTTTGAATGCAGTATTAAAACATAAACGCTCTGTTTCGTTGTTGCAGGACCTGTTGATGGTGACCTACCTGTCCAACCTCACCCAAGCACAGATCGCTCTGAACGAGAAGCTGGTGCTGCTCTGAGGAGGATTTCTTTCAAGTGATATTTAATTTTTGTATAACCCTCTTTTTTTTTTTTTTTTTGGCTGAGATGAATAAAAGTGTTAAACAGTCACGCAGCGTTCGTCCCCCTTCGGGTTCCCTTCACCGTCCTGAGTCAAACTGTAATTACAGATAATGCAATTTGGTTTCTCAGGAACGGATAATGAGTGTAGCAGGAAGAATTATATCGCTAATGTAAGGTCTGGCTTTTTGAATTCATGTTCCCGAGCCAAATGTTAGACAGCCAGCGTTGGCTGCTGTTCACTCCTTGTGGTGCAGCTTGACATGAAACTTAGATGTGAAATAACGAGCGATTTCCCTCAGCTGATCGTGTTTGGTGGTTAAAAAGCCAGGAAATGTTTGATCAGGAGTCCAAAACACTGAGATATGCTGAGAAATTCTCATTTCTTTTGATCCGTGTCGCAGCTTCTTATGATACTTAGAATATTTGATTTTGGGGCGACAGTTTTTCTTAGTATGAATGAAATAACCAGCAATTTTCTCAGCTGATCAAGTCTTACAAAGTCAGAAAATGTCTAATCAAGAGTCCAAAACACTGATATTCTGAAAAAAAAAGTCTTTTTTTGATCCATTGTGCAGCTTGACATTATACTCAGAATAATGTTTGATTTTTGGGCAACAGTTTTTGTTAGTTTGTATGAAATAAGCATTTTTTTCCGCTCTTGAAGTGTTAAAAACCCCCCAAAAAATGTCTCGTCAAGAGTCCAAAACACTGATATTCTGAGAAATTTTGTAATTTTTCATTCACAGTGCAGCTAGACATGATACTTTGGGTAATATTTGGGTTTTGGGTGAACAGTTTATATAAGTATTAATTTTAAAAAGCGATTTTTACCAACTTTATGGTGATTGAAAAGTCAGAAAATGTCTCATCAAGAGTCCAAAACACAGATATTCTAAGAGATGTTGTCATTTTTTGTCTACAGATTGTTAAATAACTGTCAAAATACTTGCAGATTATTCTTTCTTTTTATAATTTTCTCCTGTATGGTCGATTTCTGTTAATCCTAATTAACATGTGGCATATTTGACAGTGTCCAACACACAGATTTAAGGTGATGAAACCTGATTTTAATTGTAAGACACGTTGATTTATCTCTACATAAATATACATTCAAATCAAAGCAGAAGGTACAATCATCGATCCTGTGACAGGCCATGCCCGGCCTGAGTTTACATGTGAAGCTTAGTGCAAAGAGTGGGCATGAAGTCACACAGCCAACAGTCCAGGTAGCTCAAGTCGATCTACAGTATCGGGATTAAAGCTGCTGTTGGGTGTCTTATTGCTGAGTTGCTCCGGAGCCTCGCTGCCTCCATCACGGTTTGCTCTCCGGCTCCTTCTCGGCTTTGCTCTGCGGGTTCAGCATCTTCTCCACCGCGGCGTAGCTCTGCACCGCGCGGTCGTACACGGAGTCTCCGGTGGACTTGGCGATGCCGGCCGCCTGCTCCGGGTAGTAGAGGGAGGTGCTGACGGTCATCAGGCCCGCCGGGTAGAGGAGCCGCTTCACCCTGGAGCGTCTGGCCAGAAGCAGCCCCAGCACCCCGGTGAAGCCGATCACTCCCGCCCGTGGGTAGAAGTCCTTCGGCGGGTCCTTCAAGTAGGCGTAAGTGTCGCTCCCGAACCGGACCACACTCTGGACTCTGGGTTTGATTCTGCCGTACGTGTCCTGACACCAGGCGGCGTACGGCTCCACCAACTTCCTGATGGTGGCGACACTCTCCTCCAGCTGACCCGCTTCGGGCTCCGTATAGCGGGACTGCTGTGGAGGAGCCGCGTACAGAGACAGGTCGTCCCGGTTCAGCAGGGCCGGGGCCTCCTGCTCCGCCTCACCGGCGTCAGCGGAGACGGCGATCGGCAAGAAACTCAGGGCTCCCGCCATGGCACTACCTGTCACCTTCAGCATGATCCCAGCCGGCCATGCAGGACTACGGTGTCCGCGGAGGGACACGACGGACGACTCCGCCTCTCTGATGTTTGACTGGTGATTTTATGGCGCCTTAAGGCTCGTTAACAAGGACAAGAGAATTTAAAAGAGCTCTGAGCAAGAGGTGTTTACAAGAGGTGGATCATCTGTTAACAAACATGAAGGCATTACACTTGCTTTATGGAACTGCGTTTATTTAGCCGTAAATAAATTAAAAATGAATAGATTAATAAATAAATATTCCTATTAAATAAATATATATAACATTATAAAATAAAAGTCACCTGAAATAAATGAAAGCAGTAATTTTGAAAAAATATTTTTAAAGTGATTTTTAAAAAATCAGTAAATGAATAAATTAACAAATAAATAAATTATTACATAAATATTCCTATTAAATAAATATATGTGGCATTAGGAAATAAAAGTTAACTGAAATAAATAACAACAGTAATTTTGAAAATATTTTTATGTGATTTTTTTTAACCCTCAGTGAATGGGTAAATTAACAAGTAAAAAGATGAATGAATAAAGGTTTCTATGTAATAAATAAAAATTGCACTAAGATACAGTCACTTGAAGTAAATAATAAAAAATAAAAAATGTTGTTTTAAAAATAAAAACCTAAATATTTAATTTTTATATATATTTATTGCTTTTTAATTTTTTTTAATCAGAATCCATTTCATAAAATTGTTTACTATTTTTATGAGGATATTTGTATATTTATTCGATATCGACTGAAACGGTGTTCTACATTATTTAGTTTTTACTTTAGAGATTTTGAATAACTGCATATGTTCCATGTTTTATTTATTTCTTTATTTATGTAAAGCACTACAGCGATGTGCTCTATATGGTGATAAATAAATAAACTTGCTTGCTTGCTGTTACTGTATTAATCATTTGTATTATGATAATAATTTATTAATAATGTATTATGATAATAATACACCACTGGTTATCTGTTAGATTGTTATTTTGGTGGACTATTCTCAGTATAAACAGCTGTAAACATAACGCACTGAGCTCCCAGCTGCTTTAAAACGCTCATTCATTGTTCATTTGCTCGACGTCACCGGTTGCCATGGCAGCCTGAAAGCCTGCTCGTCTCCAGGGAAACGGCAAAGCGTCCCAGTTAGCAGCAGCTGCTAACTTCTAGGCTAACGCTAGTTTTAACTTAATCGTCCAGCAGTGTGGTTATAAATAGACTGTGGCTTCTCTTTCGTAGCTGCTGCGGTTTGACGGTGACTGTAGTTGTTGCTTTTTAGGGGAGCTTTAGAATAAATACACCGTAAATTAGTGGTTTTCTGAATGGAGTGTTGTGGAGTAGCATCCGTCCAGAACTTACAGGATCTGTCTGCCCTGTTGTCCACTCAGCAGGAGGAAGAGGAGGATGAAGACTGTAGAGTAAGATCTGCACACATGGAAGTATGATAACAAAGGAAAACCACCGCAAATAGGACAAACAAGATTAATAGGGAAGCTTCAGTAATTTAAATAATTCTAATAATAGTAGACCCATTAGACCTAACAGATTTAGGTCTAATGGGTCTACTACTATCTATTATATTATATACATATAATAGATAGAGTGTATTTGGAGGTTAACTGCAAAATCCCCACTCTGCTCTGGAGTAAATTTTTCCTTTTTACTTTCATTTTAAACTATCCTGTGTGTTATTTGCATTATAAGCATGTATTAAATACAAGTAAGTCAGATTTACAGCACCTATCCAGATTTTGTCTGTATATGCAACATGTCAAATAATGTTGAATGTCCAGAATTTAAACGACAGCTTTAAAAAATGAAGCCTAATAGTTTGTTTATAACGGTTGCTGATGGCCTAATAATGATGTTAAATCCATGTGTTGTTGCCACCAGTGTGCATTTGTGTAATAAGTAAGTATGTCTCATGAAAGTTGTTGGTTTTTTTGGACATAGTACAGTTAAATGTGACATGATTAAACAGTTTTCCCAGGAAAAATTTTTTTTTCAATGATTTATTGATTAAAAGAATCACTTAAAGCATCACTAGATGTAATATTCTTTTGTGGAAGGAAGTACACCTTGAACTACACCTTGTCATCAGCAGTTCCTTTTCGCAGAATCAGCATCAACCTGCTGAAATGCTCGACCCCTCTTTCGGGCAAAGTTTCTGCATTTTGGCACCGATAGTTGCAAGAGTTGCGTCTTCTTGGCTCTTCTTGGGTTGAATTTGCTTTCTGTAGACAGTCCCAGACGTACTGGAAGTCCTCTAAATGCTTTGTAAATTATTTTAAATACAATATACTTAATATTCCCCTGTGGCTGATTTGTTTTTTATTTATTCAAATCATGAAAATGACTATAACTTGGTGGTTTTATGAGTCAGTAAGTGAGTACATCTGATTTATTAATAGGCACAGTTTCAAGTGAATCAAACTATTGTTCGCATGACTTTGTTTAAAACACAATAAACAGTTGAAGCACTTTTTCTTCTTTTAAATAACATCAGTTTATTTCAACAGAATGCAGCAGCGTGTGCACAGCTGGGTCCGGGACACATCGGCCCCCCACCCAAGAAAGATAAGGAAGGTAGTCTTTGTGCTTCTTCAGCCTAACTTCCCCAAAAAATACCACCAGAAAGGTACAAACTGATTCTGCGTGTGTTGCTGTTCATTTAGCGTCAACTGCCTACATGAAGAAGAACAGCAAAGACATCTGGAGCGAGGAAGAGGTGGCTGACGGCTCCCAGTATGATGATCTGACTGATCCACGGCCACAACCTGAGTGAGAAACACAAACATGAATTCAGGGGTTCAAAAAGCAGGAATTTATCCATTTAGTTTGCACCTTCCACTGAGGTTAAAAGAAGCTGTCGTCCTTCTTAACTTCTCACACTTGTCTCATTAAGTGTTTATTTCACTTTGTTTAACTGTGAGAGGTATAATTATTACAAACACTTACTATAATGATCCTTTCGCTACCATATACTTCTACCTGCTCTATTTGTTTACTGTGATTCCATTTGATGTGATTTTGAAGAATTTTGATGAAGTCAAGACTGTTTAGTGAGCAGTGGTGGGAAGTAATAGAGTGCATTTACTTAGGTAATGTACTTAAATACAAATGTGAGATACTTGTGCTTGAGTATTTTTATTTTATGCTGCTTTATTCTTCCACTTGACTACATTTCAAAGGAAAATATTGCCCTTTTTACTCTTCTACATTTATCTGACAGCTTAAGTTACTTATAAGGGTAAAGATTTTACACCGTGTATAAAGCAAGAAGAAGTTTTTAAAATACAACACATTGTTTAGGATTAAACTTTTTTTTAGCTTCTGACATTATAAAAAGCAAAACTAACTTTTCAGAAGTCTATGAGATGTAAACAGCTCCACCAAATAGTGATTTTTCTCTTTAATATTCTCACATCGATCCAATATTTCACCAAAAATCAAAGATCAGAGAAAAACCGAGGACAGATTTGTAGTTCATTGGCAACATCTCTGAAGTATCTGCTGTCTCAGTATATGAAACTGTATTTAAAGTATTTTTTAAAGTTCATTTTAAGGTTAAAAACTGCATTTAAAGGAGTTTAAACCAACCCCACCTGCAGCAGCTACAACAATAACCTGCTGCTGACACGCTGCTTGTAGTGACCCCCTTCTGCCAATCGATCAAGGGCACCTGGTTGCTGATGGTGAGGATATTTTGACGGGTGTAAATGACGTGTCCACCCCACGGCTTTGATCCCAATAATCAAGGTGCTGTTTATTGTTCACATTCTTCAGATCCAGTTTCCAACACGAGCCAGACTTTTACCAGTAACTGTCCTCTTACCAATACAGATGTAGACTCAAAAACAAACACCATTTAACCAACACGCCGCGCCATACGGTGTAAAACCGTATGCTGCAGCCACACCTGAGGGCCTCACCTGGCTGATTATATGACCTCACGGTTCACAGCAGGGATGCCCCAAGTGGTGGGAAGCTCACAGCAAAACAAAAATAAAAATGAAACACACGCACAGAAATGGCTCTTACAATGCTGATGCTTCACTATTAACAATCTACTGACGTCCTATATAACACTGCATCAATCAGAGACTATAATACTTTACATTTTCCTATTAATATCTGTGCACTTGTACTTTTTCATGCAGGACTTTCACTTGTAATGGAGCATTTTTACATTGCTGTATTGGTACTTTTACTTTCTGATAGTTTTCTCTGTGTAGCTTGTGTGTGTTATTTCTAACCTCTGTGTTGCAGGTATGAAATAATCCTGAAGCAGAATGTGGGGACGGAGGATCTGTTCCTGGGCTTGAGCGGAAAGGACCCGTCCTCCATGTGTTGTGAAGCCATGCTGGTAACTTACTGAGTGCCATGAGATTTTTAGGTTTCATTTAATGTGCTTTATGACACTGTAAAATGTAAATGCACAAGGATGTAATCAGGGATGGTAAGACACAAAATCAAGGTCCTATTTTCAGTCATTGTAGACTCAATAAAGATAATAAAAGTATTAAGGAGCACAGATGAGGCAGGTGGTTTTCCAGGAAGGAGATAGTTTTTCAGAATCTTTTTCAAACCCTGAATTGCAAGTGAACCAGTGAGAAAGTGACATAAAACAATAAAAGCAGAAAATCTGTTTCCTTTTTCAACACGAAGATCAAAACGTGCACCTGGTACAATATTAAAGATTCTGACTTCTTCCCACTCGTAGGTGAAAATCAAACTACCCGACACTAAAGCGACAGAGGTGGTCCTGGATGTGAAAGAGAAGTTCCTTGATCTACGGACGCCAAAATAGTAAGAGACGCTTTGAAAACGCTCCCTTTCATTTTGTAATCCCCTCGTGACTGAGCGGCAGCAGTTCAGACCCGAAGCTTCCCCTTTCCAGACGTTTCCCTTTAATCAGAGGTTCACTCCGACATCTGAGGTCTGACTGCTGTTCCGCACGTCTCCTAGCATCTCCCCCTGTCATCCATCAGCCTCCCCGGTGCCCTCTCTGTTTCTTTAACCCGTCTCTCCCACCTCTCTTCAGCAAACTCGGCCTCCATCTCCCTCATCCGGTCCACAGCCAGGAGGGTAGAGCTCAGTTCTTCAGCGAGAGGGAGGAGCTGGAGGCGACTCTGCTAATGAAGCGGCCCCTGGACTTCATCAACCTGCAGTAAGGAAAGGATGAAACTACACCAAGAGTGTCCAGAAGAGACAGAAGAGATGCAAGACCAGTAAACTGTTGAGATTATCCACACTGCCTTATCCACAAAACAGGACAGAGAGGTGATCGGCATGAACCCTGTGTGTTTCTATGAATAGTAAATGAGCCATTGTTACACGTGTCACCGTTGAATTTATTAAAGCTGTGATTTCCAACAAATATTTAACTTCTTATGTGACTTCCTTGTGATTAAACAACCAGCAAGCACCTGCTCAGGTTAATCCATGAGGCAGCCACGACCCCAGGTTGTCTTTTCCGTGATTTGATCCTTCACCAAATGAATTCAGGAATGTGCACCACACAGCTTAAGTACAATATCTGCTCAAATAATCAATATATTTTGGTTCCACATTTATCAGCTGAAATTAAATTTGATTTCCAAGTGGAATAATCCGATCCATCTCTGTGTCCGTCTCTCATTTAACAAACAAATCTGTGTAAAATTACAAAACCAATACTTCTTCTTCTGTCTCTGTGTCTAATTTTAAAAGTATATTTACAGTATTAATCCTGAATTCAGCAGCTTCATGTATTAAATAAAAAGGAAATATCTGTGAAATTATTAGAGATTTGTGAATGAGTTTCAACTGTCCTTTAAAGTAAAAATAAAAAATAATAAATAAAAATCTCATGGTTATGTTTAAGTTGCAGGTTTCTTATTTTACATTTGTAAATGCACATTATTTTGTAATTTTACTGATATTTGCATGCACTTCTAAAGCACAAAATAAATCTGCAAATAAAAACCTGGAACAATCAGGTAAAATTACAGCTTTTTAATTTTTATTTTTACATAGCGTTACTAAGAAAGAAATAAGTAAACAACTAGAGGATGAGTACAAAGTTTTATATGAATGTTACATTTTAAAATAGGGAGCAACTTCCTGTACTCATTACTGCTTTTAAGCTATAGTAGTTTAAAAATGAGTCACGTTTTGTCCATAACCTAGATGTTGATTTTTTTTAGCAATAAGTGGCACAAGAATGTCATTTGCAGTGTTGCAATATTTCATTTTAATGTTCAATATTTATTATCATATGTAATATTACTTTTCTAACTCAGAATCATTACGTTATGCTTTTCAGTCCACACTTAATTTTATTTTTTTAGTCATAGTATTAGGCAGTACATTTATTTTTAAATCATGTATCTTTTCTGAGCAATATGTGGCACAAGAATTTGCTTCAGGAGTGTTATTATTATTGTAATTAATTAATAATAAATAATATAATTAAACTTAAAGTAGCTTAATTGAGTAATAAGTGTTTTCCAGCTACTAGCTTTAAAAGGTTATTTACCATCCTACAGTATTTCAGTGGAACACAGTGTAATTTCCATCTAATTTAAATTAGCATCTATTCCTCCGGGGCCTCCGTGGAGCCTCCCCGGTGTGCGCTGCCACACCCCCCGGGCATCGTTACCGCAGCAGCAGCGGTGGTGTGATCATGTGACGCCTGCATTTCCGACACAACAATACAACACCGTATCGGTCTGCAATCTCGCTCCCACTCTCCCACCTCTCCTCCCCCCTCCAGCGCCTCGCTCTCTCGGTATGGCGGACGGCGAGAGGTCCCCGTTACTATCGGATCTGGGAGATGGTGCTCTGGGCAGCGGCAACGGCGGGGTGTCTCCCGGCGCGGCGCCCTACAGCGTGCCCAACAAACCACCGGGTGGGTATCCATGGAGCTCTCTCCTCCACCCTGCCTCTGTTAGCCTAGCGTAGCGTTAGCATCCACTGACAGGGCATTCCGGTTAGCCTGCTGGCTCAGCTGTGGTAGTGACATAACAGTCGTCCTGTTGTCTCTGTGTTTGTGCTGAATATAATATAAGCTTACATGATATTTACTCATGAGCATCTTTTTAAAATATATATTTTACTATAAAGTCGTGAAAGGTATCCCCGTTATGCTAGCTGGCTAACCTGGAAACCGTTATGTTAGCTTGGTTGCTAGCTCCCACTTAGCACCGGCAAACCATCCTCAAAGCTTCAAATTTGCAGCTCATTCATGTTATTATCAAACTGTATTTTATTTGTAGTTTCCAGCACACATTTTTGCACGTATTTCAGCAGTTGTATGATGCCCGCTGTATTTGCAAGTTAGGTAACTGTACCGCTTAGCTAGCTAGCATCCGAGGAACACCTGATTTGATTGACGTGTGAGGAAGCCACTACGGAGGCTGCTGAGGGATGCTGCGAGACAGGGATGCCACCAATGGCCGTGCTCATACAGTAATGGAAAGGGCACGAGTCCCTGCTCTTAATTGTGTTTTGCAGCTAAAATGTGCTGTTGCATAAGATCTGTAGATGAAACTACCCCATTTACTCCCACATTCTGATCCTTAGCTCTCACTCACAGCCAGACTCTCATTTGTTCAAACTAACCCCGCTCAGCATTCCAGGAGTGTTTTTCTCCCAAATCTCCTTTCAGTTGAACTCGAGACCAAATCTTATTAGCCTATTTATTGTAAGACGCTACTTGTCATGGGAATTTAGGGTTTTTTTTCCCCACTCCACTGTGCAACTCCTGTGACCGTGCTCCTTCAACAATCCTTCATTTGTCACTGCTGCTCTTACAACTTTTGCATTGGTCCCTTGTGCAGGCTTACCGCCGTTCCCCGGCCCCACTCAGCCCTCGGTGCTCCTCGGGGAGGACCCTCCGCCATACTCCCCTCTCACCTCCCCGGAGAGCGGCAGTGCCCCTCTTATCAGCTGCAGGGTGTGTCAGAGCATGATCTCGGTGGAGGGCAAGATCCACCAGCACGTGGTGAAGTGTTCGATTTGCAATGAAGCTACGGTAGGTTTAATGGGGAAGATGGACACCCAAATGTAACACACACACAAACAGCCTGCTTATGTACTATATCAGGGTTTTTTCTATCTCAGAAAGGGCCTTTGTGGGATGGCTATGCTCTTATTTGGCAGAAATTGAGTCACTTTCCTTGTATTTCTAAAACTATGATAGCCAGAAATGTCTGTTCCGCTTGAATAAATGAAACCCCATTTAACACCAAATGTTATTGCTACTCTCAATTCTAATAATTTCCCTTTGGGGCTGGCTACAAACTCACCGAAAGTTCCTTGAAGTAGGAAAAGCCCTGTATCTCAGCTGCAACTCACGTACACAAACGAGCATCTTTATCAAAGAGTCGTTTGACACAGATTACAAAACGTTTTTCCTCACAGACGTCTAGTGGCATCTGCACACATGGATGCTTTTATTTTATCTCTGAGATATCCGTCTCCACCCCAGTGTCATGGAGGCAAATGCGATTTAACTTTTCACGCAACAAGGCAATGAAAATTCAGCAGCGTCTCTTTTTAGAGTCGTCACTCTGGATAATCCCCAGAGTTTGCTCAGAGGTCACTAATAGTCCCTTTAATCCCCGTGAAAAGGCTGGAATGAAACCGTTATTTCCCTCCAACCATGTAAACATAGCGTGTGCAGTGTTCATCCACCAGGATACATCTATGAATTCCATTATGAGCAGATATCGATCTACATTGATCATAGTCCATCAAGTAGGATATGTGAGAAATCAACTAGTTGGTCTCATTGTGTAAAATAGAAAGCTGTTTTTTAGTGTGATTTGGTTCATCCAAAACTTACAGAATCCACCTTGTTGATTTGGTTCAGTGAGCACAGTGATGTTTCGATCCATCAGGCATCATCATTGATATATTTTTTTAAAAAGTTTGATCGGTGGTTTCTACAGAGGCCGATCAGACGACGCGAAACTCACGAGACGATTGATTAATTTGCAGTTTGCATGGTGTGTTTCTGAGGAAATCCCTCGTGGAGGAAAGCAACCGGAGCATTTCAGCAGCATAAACCTCGTCAAACATTTGATGTGAAGGAATGTGGTGAGGTCTTAAAGGAAGCCAACAGTGAGGCAGAGAGGGGGAGAGGCTGTTTAGCATCTTAATTGCCACTCACTGAACTGTCAGTATTTATTTTTAGTTTCTTGCATCTTGCTGTGCATGTAGAGAAAAAAATGAGGGTTGACTGACTCGAAACAATATTTTGGTTATAGCCTATTTTTTGCTTTTTTATAGTATACAACTGGAGTGAACTGATTAGAGCCCTGTGTTTTGTGGCCTCAGTATCATTTTATTGGTCTAACTTGGTGTGTTGTGCCCATTTAGCTTTTATTCTACTTTTATTTAATAAAACATGTTTATTTAATTTCACAGGAAAGCTTTATTTTGAAGCTCTAAACTGTTCCCAGTAACCAAACGCAGACTGCTGTGCTTGAAGTGGTGTCTCTAAAGGCCAGCTCATGCTTTCTGTTTATCTGTCAGGTTACGTTTTTCATCATTCAACCAAGTCTGCAGGGGTCCATCTAAAATTTGCCACTGCATGGACTGCCCTCACTGCGTTCGTGCACCAGGAAAACAAACGGTGCTTAATACAAATGCAGAGACTGTACAAGGAGATTCTCGATCATCCGCACCTTTTTAATCCATCATTAAAACAGTTGTAATTGAAGTAGTCTCCTGCCAGACTTTGAAGGAGCTTTGATTTAAACATTCTTTTGATGTTGCCCAAGCACAGTGCGACACGAAGTTCTCCAGAAGTCCTGCGCCGTTTCCGCCCACCCCACTGTGCTCGACACACCTCAGGAATAATCACGTTGACGAGGCGCCGCAGTCCAGTAGCAGCTGTGTCCTGTCAAAATGCAAAGTCACAGCCAGCATTTCAGAAACATCCACGGGAGCCCCACATGAACTTCTGTGTTCAGTATGAGCTGCAATGCAACCGTCTGCCTACCAGACTGTAGTGTACCTGTTGTGGTATAAATAGGACCGCATCCATTGTCCCCATTATTCACACAGCAACCATGATTTGACCTTAAGAGTGGGTTTCTGAGAGAGAGGAAGTGGAATATGTAGCTTTATATTGAAGTGAATAATGCTACAGTCTCAGTGAGGCTTCTTATAAAGGTAGTGTAGGTTCTCCTTACAAATTTAAATTATTGATTTAATTAAATAATAATAATGCCTTTTTCATAGCATAACTTAAGAGTGAAGGACTGATGTAAAAGTGAGGAGGGTCACTCAAACAAACAATCCAAATGCAGTGAAACGCTCACAGAGACGAGACTAGAAACACCTGATGGAGCCGAGCGTTATTTAGAAGATGGGCTCATGATAATTACACTGTAATGACACAGGCATCACAAATCATCTGACAATGCTATACTGAAAATTTGAATTTACTGACTCTAAAGACTAGCCAGGTGTGGCAAGACGCAACGAGAAGATGCTCGAATTCGACTTTAATTACCAAGTTTAAAAAAACCAAACAGCCCTGATGATGAGGACAGTTTGACAGTTGTACTGACTGATGATAAGACAGCTTGTAATTTCAACCGCCAGACTCGCAGGTTGATGGGTCTCCACGAGGAGTGCATCACTAACTATGCAAATCAGTGCGCAGATGGAAGCAGAAATATGAAATGTGTCCAGATGTACTAATGGGCAGCGTGAGAGTCCTTTACAGATGGAGCCGGCGCATGTAGACGTACAGAAATATGTCCGGAGTGTGTAGACTGTTGGCCGAAGCCTTATAAAACATACAGCCACATTTACGCTGAAATTAAAGTGTGAAAACGTGCATCATTTGTAATACTAATGAAAATTGCACGATACATGAAGTGAAGATTTGTGAAAGAACGTGGACAGGAGGCCAAGTCCCCTACTGCAATATCTGTGGGACATCAGTTATTTGCTTTGAATGAATATGTGGGATTCACAGCATCTTTATTAGTGTTGATTATTAGCCTTTATTAGTGTTAATTGGCCGGATAAATTATTCATATGGCGTCGTAATAATTTTGTCTGGCCCGGCTTTAATTTGACAGCAGGAGCGGGAATCGGCAATCAGCACACAAGTAATTGCAAGTAAACAATATTAATTGTTGCTTCGCCGCCACGGATTTGTGTTGCAAAACCGGTGTTTATCGCAGACGATGGGCTGTAATCACGACGCAGCCTCTCAGCAGCGGTGACACAGCAGAGACAGCGGAGGAAATGATTATATATGGAGGTGTCATATGCAAAGTTGCGTGACTTATTTACTCGTAAGGAGCGTCATTTATACCGTGGAGAAGGTTGGTTTCCTGGAGCTGTGTGCTGTTTTGATGAATTTTATATAGAATGAGGCTGATTAATAGAAACACCTGTCAGTATTATGCAACACAAATAACCATATAGATCAAACTTTGAAGAATACATATCAACACTGTAAGGATTTAATGTGCTTTTCCATCAGGCTGCAGTAGAAGAAATACAAATGCCTACATGTATTACCTTTAAACTCCAGTGCAGAATGTTTGTCTCCCCCTTCTGGCGGTGAGAGTAATTACACAAACACCGTGACCGCGTTTCTGTTTTGTCTGGAGCTTCGGAGATCTTCCTTGGATGCTTTCTGTTTTTTTTTTTCTGGCATTTAATAGTGGTTGCTGCTGCAGCCGCCTCCTCCTTCTCTGTCTGTATAGCTGCTCCCCTTATTCAGCTCTGGAGCGCCGGTCGTTGCTCATTAACGTAAAATGCAGTGCTGCCGGTGCACCAGATGTCAAAACTCTGTAGAAACAGAGAGAGATTCCTGTTGCTGATGGGCTTAATCAGGGCTGTGTGAATCCGTTTTGGCAGCACTTGACTGTAAAAGACATTAATTTATATGTAAAAGTCCCACATTCCACCTTTTAATAACTAAGTCTGAGCGAAACTGGACAATCCGCTGCATAAAGATCACTCCTGATATTAGTTTTCCCTCCCCGTTATTAGCGCCTTCCCTTCAGTGTGGGTATAAACTTCACTCCCACACACATGGTGAGTAAAACTGATGATGGAATAAGAGAGACACGGTGTGATCTGGTTAGTCAGAGTTTAATGATGCAGTGGAGAGAACGGTCAGGATGTTATCTTTATACCAGACACAGGGATGATACTTGTGTAAAGACAGATTCAAGTTTCCACTCAGATGAAGCAAACTTAGCTGCACTGACTACATATATGTGGGTGTAGAATTCATGCACTTTATGTGTTTTAAAGCACATCCACCTTCATTAAATACATTTATTCATCTGTATTTTACTTTCTTTGCTTGTTTTTTATCCTATGGAAGTATTTTTGTGGATCCTTCATTTTCATAGTTGCTTATAATACATATTAAGGTGATATTTGTTTCTATAAGCCTTGAGGGTTTCTCTCAAATCTCACATTCACAAATTGTTTTTGTTGTGATGTTTATGCTGCTTTGTTTTTTTTTAATCGTAAGAATGGACACGGGGCATTCCAGCTGCTGTAAGACTCATGCAGTTATTAAATATAGGTCCACAGAGTAACACAAATCTTAAAAATCTGATATTAAACTGACGTTGAGGAAAGTTTCGTGTCAAATTTTAGCAAGCTGGATAAGCCTTGTGCTTGACAGAAGGCCTTTAGCAGACCTTTAGTGTGTTTCTGACTGCACAGAGTGAATGTAAGATGCTTAAAGCTTCAGTTTAAATCATAAACGTCTTATTAACATTACACAAGCTGTATAATTATGTCATTTGAACTCTTGTTTTTGTCGGGGAAAAGACACACAGGATGTTATCTTCATACCAGATGAAGACATGTGGCTTATAGTGATGTTAAAACTGTAACACAGATAAAAGTTTCCACTCAAACTAACTCTAGCTGTGGCCTTAATGACTGATTCTGGCCTTGCGGTATTTTAGGAAAGCAAAGTTGGCCTCCTCAGTACATAGACCTGCTTTCAAAATGCTTGTGCTTGTACATTATGCAGGTCCATAGAGTAACAAAATCTTTAAACACAGGACGGTTTGTCATCATTTTTGCCTGATATCTTACCTGATATTAAGAGTTATATAAGTTTGCTGCTTCGTAGAAGGCATGTATCAGGCCTTTTGTATGTTTCTGACGACACAGAGTGAATATATGACGCCTTAAGTTTCAGTTCAAGCCACAACTCTCTTATTAGCATTACTGGAGCTGCATAATTATGTCTTTTATGTTGTTTGAACTGTTGTTTCTGTTGGGGAAAAGACACACAAGACACTGTCTTTACTCCAAGCAGAGACATCTAACTTGTGTAATGGTGTTAAAATGTAATTTAGATCAAATTATCCACTTAAATGAACTCAAACAGTGGCCTTAATGACTGATTTTGGCCGTGTGGTGTTTTGGCTGCTCCAACAATACACACACCTGGTTGCAAAATGCACACGCTTATAGAGTATGCATTTTAAATTAATACACTTGGATGACTGGGCATGAGGCAGGCCTGCTGTTTGAGGAACATGTGATTTGTGAATACAGGTCCGTAGAGCAGCAAAAATCTTGAAATATAGGACTTTTTGGGAAAGTTTCCTATCAGATTCTTCTGATGTCTTTACTGATATTAAGAGTTATATAAGTTTGCAGCTTCGTAGAAGGCCTAAAGTATGTTTCTAACTGCACAGAGTGAATGTATGACTCCTGAAGTTTCAGTTCAAGCCATAACTTTCTTATTAACATTGCAGGAGCTGTATAATACGCTGTATAATTATGTCTTTTATGTCGTTTGAACTGTTGGGGACAATAAATCACCCTAACCTGCGATTTCTGTGCAGTCACTTCCAATATCTCCTGGAGTACCTTGCTCTCCCTCATGTAGTACTGGTTAATTCTCGTCCATCAAGAATAATTGGCTTGTTATCTGCTCCCATTCTAATCCGTTGTTCTGCTGCCTCCTATCTCTTCCTCCTGTGTGTTTCTGTCTCCCTCTGCAGCCCATTAAGAACGCCCCAGCAGGGAAGAAGTACGTTCGCTGCCCCTGCAACTGTCTGCTCATCTGCAAAGTCACTTCCCAGAGGATCGCCTGTCCCCGACCATATTGGTGAGAAACTATTTGTGTCTGTGGCTATATGTGTGTGTGTGTTCGTGTTCGCGTGTGTGTGTGTGCACCACTGTGAGACTGCAGGAACATTGCGTGTCTCTGTGAGGAAGCAGAGGAAACAAGGTGCAATGGGAGCAGCAGTCCCGTAATTAAGGCTGCGCTCCCAGCACAGTTTACATGCAGTGCTCAGCGAGCCGGATGAGGAAATAACAGCCTCATTAGAACAGCCACATCATGCGTTTCACTTCTGCATGTCATCAGTATTATGAGAGGTGCGCTACAGTACTGTATGTATTATATGTGAGTCTGGTCCGTATCTTATTCATGGATTCAGGGATCATGTTGAGATTTAATTTTCAATCTGGACCCCGCTAGATACTAAAAAGAATCCCAAAATTCATTCAGCAAGTAGCTGCTTTTAATTATGTATTAAATTCCTGCAGAGGAGCAGCCATCCAAGTGGACACAGACTCTTTCATATTCTAATATCAGGGGGCAGAATGAGCACAAAAGCCTCTGGAAGCTAAATAGAAAAGTTCAGGTAAATGTCACTGCTATGTATGTTATGTTTTTTGGGATATAAAGTAATCATGACAGGGTTTCTGGAAGTTAGAATACAGTTTACGGAAAGAAAACTTAAAATCCATCAGCAAAACAAAAATCCACAACACTTTTTATAGTTTGTGATTTTTATAGTAAAGAAAAAGAACAGTCAGTCAGTGCAGATGCTCAGCTTTGGCAGCTCATCTGAACATCATGCTGTCAGCAGCCCAGTGTAATTGGTAAGAGAGATAAGATTCTTTGTTTATGCTCGAGGCACAAAATGTGCAAGAGCAACATTTTTAGCCTCCTTTTTTGAATGTTTAAATCTGTGCGGCTATGTAAATATGTTTAATTTTAACCTGAGCATCACGAAATCTCTTGTCATGAAGATCTGAAACCCGTAAATTCCATCTGTCACCTCAAAATGCCGATCCTGAAGTTGGGCTCAAGGCTAAAGGGTCCGCATGTTTGAATATTCTGCAGCTGGTGGTGAGCGTGATTGAAAGCGAAAAATATTAACAGACTCGAACAATTTAAACATCATTTGCTTTGAAATTGATGCCGCAGATGTCCTGTTTTGTGTTTTCCCTTCCTATAAAATTGCTGTCTTTAAACGGTGACGTTTAGATCAGCCTCCACAAACAAACATCCACATTAACGGTGTACGAGTGATGATAAAGGGCTGTATATGCACATTCCTCTTAGGCAGCTTTTAATGCGTTAAATTGCTCTCAGGAGTTTACCTCCACTGTCACTGTTTTGCATTCAAACCAGACGCGCTGACTAAACCAGACACATCTCAGTGCCGCTGTCTGATCAGTGATTCTGAGCTACTGTAGGTGTCTGAGGAGCTGATTGTACAAAAGCAGCCGTACGTAATGAGAGGATTGGCGACTGATGGATTCCATAGCGCAAAGCCGCAGTCAGCCTTTGAGACGACCGCTCACAACATCAGGCTTTATTATCTCGCCCTTACACCGAATAATATCTTGAGTAAACTTGCGGCGCGAGTGCTGACTTTGTGTGTCTGTCTCCTTCCAGTAAGAGGATAATAAATCTGGGTCCAGTTCATCCCGGTCCAGCCAGTCCCGACCCCCAGCCAGCTGGAGCTCGCGTCTCCTGTGGACACTGCAGCAACACCTTCCTGGTACCAGCTCTCTCTCTCTCTGTGCTTTGAAGAACATTTAATTGGAGTTAAACTTTCTGAGCAAATACCCACAGGATTTGGAATCGCGACACTCTTTCCTTTTATTAGATTCACAGTCAGAGGAACAGTTTAGCCGATTTGATTTCTTGTTAGATGAGGGGATTGATACCACTTTCAACTGTGCCTGTCGAATTTAAGCAGCAGCCGGTTAGTGTAGCTCAGCATAAAGACTGAAAAGAAGAAGACAAAACCGGTCTTCCAGCAGCGTTTAAAGCTAATTAGTCCACATGTTGTATCTTAATTCCCCTCCTGTTATACCACAATGTGTATTTTTATGCACAGACTTGAAACCAACGTAGATTTTCTTGTGTAATCTTGACAGAGGAAGGGAATAAACAATCCGCAAATACGTAAAATGTCAAGATATGGATTGCAAACTAAATAGTCTTTCGAGTTTCCATCACATCTCATTCTCTTCATTCATTCCAAAGTAAAAACTAAACCCTGGCCTTTGGGGAAGCTCAATTTTTGCATTCTTCTTGGTCAGAATACAAAATCTATAGAACACTTAATATAGCTTTTATGCGGCGTTACCCCTATTAATAACAGCATGAATAAGGAAACTGATGAAAAGGAGCCGCTGCCCTGCATCTATCAGCAGAAAAAAAGCAGAAATGCGTGGAAGAAGTGGAATATTATTTTAGAGACCCTCTTAAAAATAGCTGAAATCATACAAAGTTCCACACTTAAAGAGGATTCCTGCTCTTTTTGAGCTGCACGTCTGATGTTCAGGTGCCTTTGTAACACCCACAGACACGCTTTCCGACAATACAGTCTCTGCGTCGACCTTATCTGTAACCAGACGTTGCGCTCGTCTTATTAGCTCCCTTTTTCTCATTTGCTACTCGGCTATTTGCGGCGCTTTAATGTGCACGACCCGAAGCAACCCCATCACCGTCTCCCCGGAGAGGCTGTCTGCAAATGTGCGTCATTATCCCCGTTTCTAGACGAAATCAGCCCCCACCCCCCTTCTCCTTTTGCTCCGACGGCCGAGTTTCTTCACCTCATCTTCCCGCGGAGCTGTTTAGAACAACTAAAGGCGCTTTTGATTTCCATCATGGTCGCATAACACGTCTTAACAAGTAGTTCTGAGAGACCGTAACCCTGCCCTCGGGTCAGGTATTGACGCCTGAGCCGGCCAGAGCTCCAAAAGCCCCTCAGTAGACTTTCCATTAAATTCTCTGTTTACTTGGGTCTGTGCACAAACTCCTGCCAGGAGTTTTTAAGATATATAGCAACTGGCATAATGAATTCAAATTATTAGCAGTGATGTCAGTGGTATTGGTTTTATTCAGAAAACATGAATTGATTGTACTTCTTAGCCTCTGAGGCAGTGAGTAAGAATTGCAACGTCAGTACAAACACCATTTATTAAGTTTCTGGCACGGGTCCCCACCCGGCCCGCCTCTTTGAATGGCACAAACCCGAAAAATACATAACCAATAAAATCACACTGGCTATAGAGAGCCAGGATCCAATAAACATGTTTCGAAGAGAGAGCGCATTACTATGCAGAATAACTGAATAATAATAAAAACCGCTTTGGCATTTACTCTTTTTGGCTTTTTCCAGTAACGCTTTTATCATCTGCAGCCCAAGTGTCGTGCGACAGTTCCAGCAGGCCTGCAAGCTTCTTTTTTGTTGTGAAATGTACTGTAGCAAGTGAATTATTGAAAAGCCAAAACATCCAAGCTCCGGGCCGAGTAAATGTTGAGTTATCGGTGCAGATCAATAACCCTATCAACTCCCTGCTGATGTATTATGGTCATTTTGTGCTAAGGGTGAAGTAAAATTTCTCTTCTAACAATCAGTGCGACAGGTAAAGATGTTTTGGATATATGGCGAAGGAGACGGTCGCAAAAAGAGGAGAACAGAGGTGTAAAATAAGGTTAGATGGATGGTGCAGGGTGTCGGGAAGTCAGCCGGACCTTTCCCACCTGCTGTAAGACCCGGTGACTGAAGGAAAATACAAATCTGCGCCCCGGGTGGCCTCGCAGTGAATCTTGTGCCGCAGATGCGCCTGATAACGTTCGTGTTTTCTTTCTCAACAAGAAGAATGTACAGCAGTGGATTCCGCTCTGCAGGGTTTTACAAATGTATCACGCCCCAACTTGAGGGAGAGAATATACATGGCCTGTGCAGTGAAAGAAAACCATTCCTCTTTGTCATTTTCTTGTGCAGCACAACGCACCTGTTGCCAGGAATTCGGATGTTTGTATTAAATTTCCTCGAAGGTGTCAGCAGGCCTATGTAAAAACAGGTCTTCTGTAATTTATAGAGGAATCCATCTTTTAATTCATGACTTGTACCTGGCGACAGGGTTTTTCCAGACCTTTGATCGGTATTTATTAGGGCTGGACCTGAATTAATCGGTGGTGTTGGTGGTATCCGGATAGTAATTGCCGCCTCCTCCTCCTCCATGGCTCTACTCTGCTGTCATGAAGCGTTGGTATATCTCAGTCACTTACTGTGTTAATAAATCAAGAAACAAATAATTTTATTTTAAGTCATTAACACCCCCCAACACCGCCACACAAGCCAAATATTCATATATTCGTCATTAATTGAATCCGAATATCCGGAGCACAGAAATTGCTATTCGGACCAGCCCCTAGTATTTATGCTTTTTCCTGTTATTTCTCACTAGTTCACAAACAAAAACATGTGTTATGCTTGAGAAAATGGAACCTTAAGGCTGCCACACATGACAGGATTCTTCAAACCTTCACAGATTCAGAGACCACACACCTGAAGATAACAAAAGACAGATCGCATAAGATCTCTCTCTCTTCTGATCTTATAGTGTGGTGTTAGCTAACCACACACTAACCCATTCTTCAGCAGACTATCAGGTTCTTCACGCTCAATATTCCAAATCTCGCGTTGTCAAACGTGACTTCAGTGTAAACAAACACGATGGGAATAACGGCGCTATAAATAACGACGTTACTAACGGCGTTCCTTTTTTCAGTAACCAGTAATCTAATTGATTACTCTTCCCATCCTTATAACGCCGTTGCTGCCAAAAATGTGTCTCGTTACTAGAATTGAAGCTGTTTTTTCATCAGACCATCCAGATCTCTGAGCCGAGGGGCAGAGATTTTTTAGGGCTGTCAGAATTTAATGCAGATTAATCCATCATCATGATTAATCTGATTAAAATTTTAACTCTACTTGTTTGTTTTTAACTTCCTCTTCCATTAGTCAGCTCAGTCAGCTCGCGTTCTGATTGGCTTAAATCTGGTACACATGACATCACACACTGAGCGTGCTCGGCTCCTCTCGGAGGAAACCCCCACACACTACAGGGTTTATAGTCGCAAATATTAAACATGTTCATTGTCTACGATCTCTCCTTCCGAGACCTTCCGAGTGGATTGGAGCGGACAAAATCACTCTTAACACCCCACACCACAGGAACATCAGACACCATGTCGTTTGCAAACATCCGACAATCGGGCCTTTGCTGGCTTCGATCATAAGGAGGAGATCGGGACAAAAATCGGCCCAATTATCCTGTAATGTGTAGCGGCCTTTAATGAGCAAAACTGGTTAAAAAAACATATATTTCTTATTCTCAGTTGTTGCTGCTGCTGATTTTCATTCTCCAAGTTGTTTTCAGTGGCACGTTCATGTAGGAAAAACCCAATCAGGGTTTCTGCAGACTCATTGCAGATTCATTTTACATGAATCAGATCTCTAAGCAGTTGATAATTTAAATGATTTATCTTTAACCTGACCAACATTACCAGTAATAGCTTCCCAAAGAAGAGGATTTATATAATGGTGAATTCAATATCTTTGTGATTTGGGTTGTTTTTCAGCAAAAAGAACAATTTTGTTGAGAGTTTGCAGACGATTAATCCATAAACATGTTGTTTTAGTGCCATAATCAGTTACATGAAAAGCACTTTACACCCGCCCCATGACTCACTCCAACTCCTCCGATCTGGCCACTAATAGAAAAACCTCCTGACCAGGGCGAACTCATTCATTCTGACTTCCATTAATCCATTATAAACAACCAGTGAAGGACTTCTCACTCTTAACACCTGCTCACATTCGCTTTTCTATTTCCCGTGCAGCCATATTTACCTTATTTATTTTTTGCCTGGTACATTTTAACTCCATGTGTGTGTGTGTGTTGTTGTTTTTTTAATGTGAGCAATGTTAAATATATGAACCCCAGAAACACTGATCTGTACGTTAGAATGAAGATCAAAGAGAATCACAGCGAATGCAGCGCTCGGGACCGTTGTCATCACCGTAACTGATAACTTGGCGAATGTGCAGCTCAGTTTTTTTGGCTGAATATGGAAGCTTTCATCTTTCTCTTTGTAAATTTCAGTGGACAGAGTTCACAGATCGGACGCTGGCCAGGTGCCCACACTGCAGGAAAGTGTAAGTAGCTATAAGCAAATCATCCATTACACTCCTCTGCTCTCTCTGTACTTTTTGCTTTCATATCTTTTGGCATTCACTCAGAGACACCGAACAAAGGAGGCGAAGGTTTTGCCTTCATTGAAAGTGTTTTTCTTTCCCCTTCTGCAAATCAAACCTGTTACGTTCTGTTTACGCGACTTTAACCTCACACGGTGCGGCGCGTTTTGCCCACCGGCCTCGGAGCGTTTGCGTCTCGTAACGTCATGAGGTTTTTCTAATCTGTGGGAGCTTTACTTCACGTATGTACATTCCTTTATCAGTGGCTCCTTAAGCTCCTTAACAGCAAAGGTCAGTGAGAAAGTAGAAGGATAACCAGATGTGACGCAGTAGGAATTCTTGAGATGCCGATTCGCAGTGAGACAAATCTGTAACGTTACGGCTTCATATGACCGTCTCAGTGGTTTCCTTTCACTCTTGTAATCGTGAACATGTGCAGAAAAGTTGATTATAGGTCAAAAAATTGTAAAAAAAAAAAAAGAAAGCAGGGACTTTCCAGGCAAAGCAAGCTACATTTGTGAACAGATGAATTAGTTGTGTTCCTGCAATAAACAGGTTCCAATACAGTCTCCGAGGACAGTTTCAGTCCTGAGCTTTCGGTTTGTCGAATCCGAAACGGCCCCAAAACCTAAACTGAATCTGGAGAGTTGAATTTCTGCAGGTGTAGCATCATCTTTCATGTGTTATTTCAGCTCTGTGCTTTCAGAGAGAGTTTACTTCCATTGGTTTTAGTAAAAAAAAAAACAACACAATCTATTAATTCCCAAAACTGAAATAGGATAAAAGATACCAAATTAATTGTAACCACTGTTTTGTTATGTAATGAACCTTTTGCTTCTAAATGCAGTTTGACTACAGCACGGGTGTAAATAATGCATTTAATGACGGCCGAATTCCATTTAGCTGCTCCAGCTTCAAGGTAATGACTCACGCTGTCATTAATGTGAGCAGGTAGGCTTTTCCTGCTATGAACAAACCTGGACGGTTGAATTTCTACAGGTGTAGCATCATCCTTCATGCGTTGTTTCAGCTCTGTGCTTTCACAGAGAGTTTACTTGCTTTGATTTGAGTTATAAAACAATATATGCACTCGCAAAACTAAAATCATTGGACCTTTTGTGCTGAAAAGACATCAAATTAGCTGTAGCAACCATCCCTGTTATTTGATAAACCTTTTGCTTTTAAATATACTCTGGCTGTAGGAAAAACACAAGTGTAAATGATGCAATTAAAGGCGGCTGAATTCCATTTAGCTGCTCCACTTTCAAGGTAATGACGTTGCAGGTGACTCACACTGTCATTAATATTAGCAGGTAGGCTTTTCCTGCACTGAGCGAATCTGGACAGTTGAATTTCTGCAGGCGTAGCGTCATGCGTCATGTCTGGTTTCAACTCCGTGCTTCGAGAGAGTTTACTTGCATTGGTTCCAGTTAAAAAATACAATATATTCTTACCAAATTAATTGCATTAGTTACAAACCTTTTGCTTCTAAATATATTCTGGCTGTAGGAAAAGCACAGGTGTGTGTCTGTTTTGTGTTTGTCTTTCTGTGTGGACCCCAGGGAGACTAGCTAGTTCCACTTTGGTGACAGCTAATGGGGATCCTTTTAAACATTAAACATTAAATAATGCAATAAGTGACGGCTGAATTCCATTTAGCTGCTCCGGTTCAAAGGTGATGGCATTGTACGTGACTAACTCACTGATTCATTGGTTTGCGTAATAAAACAATATATATACACTCCCTAAAAATTTAAATTATTGGACATTTTTGCTCTTAAAAGATAACAAATTAATTGTAGCAACCATCTGTGCTATTTAATAGAAGAGCGTAGGTGTAAATAATGCAGTGGATGACGGCTGAATTCCATTTAGCTGCTCCAGTTTCAAGGTAATGACTCACGCTGTCGTTAATATTAGCAGCTGGGCTTTTCCTGCAATGAGTCAAAAAGTATGAAAGTAAAAGGCTGTTGTGTTGTGATTCATTTAATCGCCCAATAAAATTATAATTATGTCACTCTTCTCCTCCGCAGCTCCTCCATTGGTCAGAGGTATCCCCGGAGGCGGAGCTTGTGGTGTTTTCTACTCTGCTTGCTATTCAGCATTTCCACCGCCGGTCTGATGGTGAGTGGACGCCACGCTGACATCCAGATAAGACAAGAGACTCCTTGTTCAGTAAAAGAAATCGATTTTAAATAGCCGCCTGGCAGGCATTAAGCTTTTTTCTTTTCTTTTCACGTCTTCCCTTTTTTTTTTTTTATTCTATCATTTGAAAACCTGACAATTGCAGATAAAACGAAGGCGTTTGGAGGAAGGAATGCGATTGCAATCTCCACTTTTGTTGTCACTTGTTTTACACGGAGGGTGTCGCACCTCGCGGCGGCTCTCCAGACACAGCGTGACAGGCTTTTATTTATCAGGAAGATACAGCGCAGCCTGCTTCGACTGTAACTGCAGCTCCAACACCCACAGAATAGCAGAACTGAACGTTTCTGCTGAGCTTTGACCTTCTGCTTCGTCTTCTTTTCTGCCGTCAAGGCTCACAGGGCTTTATATACTTTCTGTTTTCAGTTGTCGCTTCGGATTTAATGGCGTAAATGTCCAATACTGTGAGTTATATTGCAGATCACGTTTTTACAGGCAGTGACGGCTGCAAAAGTCTAACACTGACACACAGACGGAGCCAGACGGTCGGTATATTCTGCTTCATGAACAGCAGAGGGTGCAAGATGAGCAGCAAACAGTGAAAATGTGAAGGGAGGCGTACAGTAAGCAAAGTGCACGCATTAAATATGCCGTATTGGAAGCGTTGCATAATGCCGTTGTAGTGGCAATAAAAGCCACAACAGCGACTCGGGATATGTTTTATTGAAAGACGCCGTTATTTATGCGAGTGGTGCGAGAGCAGGGGGCTTCGACAGTTTAATCTTCGGAGTTGCATCAGGAACCTGTTGGAAGCGAGGAGTAAGAGATCAAACCGCATTTTCCAGACTGCTCTCAATAATAAATACGAGAGCAGAGATTTTAAATGAAGATTCGTCAGCGTAACGGCTTCAACATCGTTGCGGGTCCCCAAATCGTAAGCCGGGAGGTGCCAGTTAAATTGTTATGACCCCTGAGAGCGTCTTGAACCATCAAAACTTCACAGATCATTTACAGAAGAAGGGAAGCATATTGATAGTTTGCTATGATTACCTCTGTGTGATTTCTGTTTGGAGAACACACAAAACCTGATCTGGATGTCTACTTCTGTGATGTTTTGATTCTGACGAGAGCAGGGAGCTAAAACAGACGCTCCTTAAATCAGATTTTATCATTGCTAGACTTTCTATGCCCCACATGAGCTTCGCTCTGGTGTTGTGACTTTGAAACAGACACTCATATTTCCATATTCTCAGACTATCCCTGTGGGTTCTCTCAAAGTCACTTTTGCCATCTTCATTAAATAATTTTCTTCGGAGCAGCTGCACGCTTAATACTTGATGAGGAAGCTATTTTCTGTCGTATCCCCCAGTCACTCTTAAGTGTCGAATGTGAGCTCCACGAGACGGAAAAATCAGCGTCACCGCATCAATCTGGTGCAGGTGGATTAATCACCGAGACTGGATGCACAAACTGAACTTAATGTTTTCTCTTTGTGTGGGATTTAGAGCTGCACTAATTAGTCAATTTGTCACTTGAAATGCCAAAAAAAATGTGATGGTTTCTGCTTCTCGCATGAATATTTAGGCTGATAGATGAACTAAAAAAGCACTTGGACCGGAAGTTTTCCTGTGGTTTTATAGAAAAGTATACATCGATTAAGCCTTTAAACCCCAGATTCCCACTTGAGAGGTTAAACACATATAGTTTACCAAAGATATGTTAAAATCACACCACTTATCAGAGGCAGAAATGGTAAAAACTGAAGAAAAACATCATATTTTCAACTTTCCAGCGTCTGTGACGGGCTGTTTAGTCGGAAAACTCAACCAGACCTAAGCCTCAAACCATGATACAGCAATCCCTCATCTGTCGCTGGGGTTAGGTCCCAGAATCCCTCCATGATAAACGAAATCCACAAAGTAGCGACTTTATATTTATTTTATTATTTATATATAGTTTAAGGCTTTATAAACCCTCCCCACACTGTTATTAACCTTTCCCACACTCTTATAAACCCTTCCTACACTCTTAAACCTTCCATCTAGAGGAGCTTCTACAGTCGTGTCCGATAATGGAACTAGCGACGCAGCGATCCACTTGAAACGCCCGCTTGGGAAAAACTCTACCGTGTTTTAAACACACCGACACCGAGGACGTCCGGCTGCCTGAAACTGATGATGGTGTTACGGTAATCCTACAGACTGTCACCGGTTCTCTGACGGTCATTTCCAGTAAACTCTCACCGTGTGGGACCAAAGGTTCTGGCTGGCTTCCATCACCGCAGATCAATCAGAGACCGACTAGCTCAAGAGGAAGCGGCTGTAGCTGAGTTTTCCATACGTGCGTCTACTCATCTGCTGTATGCTACATACTTTATATACAATTTAAAAATCCACGAGAAGTGTACCGCGATATGGCGAGGGACTACTATGCGTCACCAAAATCACTTTATTCTTTATGTCGCGATTAAAAATTACCCTATTTGTAATCAGATTCTGTAAAGGAGAAAAATATCTGCATTTCTCAGCACAGCTGGGAAGTAATTTGTGACTCAGCTGCTCCCGAGAGTCTCGTCACAAAAATTCAGGATGTTTTCAGATGAACTGCAGGCTGTGTACACGCAGAGCAGAGAAAAGTAAATCCAAGTCGTAAAATATCTACAGTGCGTTGGGTCGCCATTTCCCCCCCCAGTATTGGTAACACATTTGGGCACTTACTGAAAGAAATTCAACTTTAGCTTTCTTACATTTCTATTATTTGTGGCGTAATAACATTTTTAAGTCGCCTCTACTTCTACCAATGGTTGCTCTGTTTCCTCAGAGGTGCAGGACTTTACAGTGCAGTGGAAAATGCGTCCACAGTGAGTAAAAATGTGACAAAAACAAACAAAACAGCCGGAAACTGCTTGGAGTTCGTCACCAGGATAGTTAACAGTGGGAGTTACTGGATGCTTGTCTGGAACGTTGTGCAGATTAAAGCAACACGAACGAGTCAAATAATAAACACGGAAAACATTTTCAAACATAATTATGCCGTTAGCTCGCTGTTTGTTTGTTTGTTTTGTTTACATTCCGCCTGATTGGACTTTAGCAGGCTCGTTAAAAATCCCCACGAGAGCTCAGAGCGCACCTCCTGAAAACCTTCTCGACCGTTTTCTCTCTCCAGGCTGGGACGTGGGTGAAGGCTCAGACCTACCAGGGGATCTACGCCTCGTGGGCCGTGCTGCTGCTCCTGGTTCTCGTCACCCTGGCTCGGGCCTTCTACTGGGCCTGCATGAGGGTCAGCCAGCCCCTCCAGAACTTCACATAGAGGCCCTGCCACCCCCTCCTCCTCCTCCTCCTCCTCCACACCTCTCCTCTCAACCCGCCGGGCAGGAGGAAAGATGGCTTTAAATACGATATATTAAAAAAAACACACACACACACGATATTTATTTAAATCCAACCCCAGAAAGGAAATGTTCTCCTCCTCCCGTCCCTTCCCTTTTAGTCAAACGTGTTTCTCAAACTGGACGGCTGCGACTGCTATATATCTATCGGTAAATATGACGACGCGTATAGCCTAATGTACTGTTTATCTATTCTAATCTCGTGGCCAGTGTGGGGTTCATTTTAACATTTTTAACACTTTACTCTTCGATCACTTCCTCCCCCCTCCCCTCCTGCGCTGTTTATACTTTCTGGCTTTAGTCTGTGGCACATCTGTTGCGTTTCTTTCGCAACATCTAGGGCTTAAAGTCTTAGACGTGAATATCGTCCCTGTTATGTGTTTTTTTTTTTTCTTTTGGAGGGGAAGGACTCTCCTTTTTCCAGTCTTTGACATTAGTATTTAAGCATTTTTAAACAGAAGTCGGATGAAGCTAACTCATCGATGCCAGTAGAGGACGAGCAGCCGGAGAGCCTCCTCTTTTTTTTTTTGCTGTTTTTTTTTTTGTGAATCAAAAGATCCAGTTAAAAAAAAAACGTGTCGGGGAAAAACTCAATTGAGCGGTATGCGAAGGTAGGCTATGATGTTTTCTGAACGCAGTGTTTATGCTGAATTATCCCCTGGGACTGACTTTGATCCAAAGCAGCTTGAAAGCCTTAAAAAAAGGAGGTGCGATAGAAGGATTCAACACACACACACACTCACACAAGCATACATACATACATGCAGACAGCCACATGGATTCACGCCGTTACGCAACAAAAGCAAGACACTCTGGAAAAAGCACGGTTTGTCAAAAAGCATCCCAGCCTCCGTGTTCAAAGGCAAAACCTGCAGACAGATTTTCTCCACGCTGTTGTTCTTGTTTCAGTCCGGGAAGTGTGGATGTTTTGCTGCTCCACATCTATATCTTACAGCCTTTTTTTTTTTTTTTATTTCAGATTGTCTCACTTCTTTCACATGTCTCCAGTCAGCATATCACGAGCAGCAAAAAAAACCCTTCCTGCTATTTATTCCGAGACGCACTCCTCACTTTGGGCTCTCCAGAAGAACACAACACAATCTGACGGTGGAGGCTTTTTCAAAAAATCAACGATACCTGCCTCCTTATTTCCTCGAAAGCCTCCTAGTGCATGTGAAGTGTTTCGGAATTGCCTTTTTTTTGTTTTTGTTTTCGCTCGTACGTTTTCCAGACTCGACAAGCTGCGCTGCTTAAATGCAAAACTCCAGCAGCCCCGACGTTTCGACGAGTGCGTCTAAAAGGCGTCGCAATCCGAGCGACAAACCGCAATTTACATGAAAGCTCCAGTTCTGTTAGTGTTTTGGGATCATTAGTGGTGAAAATGTGAAGACGGAGGCTGGTGGAGAATAAAACTAAAGAGTAGGTCAGTAACACACACTACATGTGCATTCAGTGTAGGTCCCATACCCGTGTCTGTGGTTCTGAATGTGGTTTCTTTTTATGATTTCCATGTTATTACTTCCTGTTTCTGTTTGATTGTAAATATATTCGTGTACAACGGAAGCGGCTAAGCGGATTTACGTTGCACTCCGAGCTCGACACTACTGCTGTGATCGCCGCGGGAAGTTTTATTTGTTCGTTTTTAAGAGGGTTATGGGTTTTTTTTGCAGCTCCTCACCTGTTTAATGATTTGATTAACTACTAACCTAATGAGCCTCTGGACGCGCGTCCAAACAACAACGATACACACATCGACGACAAGACCGTGATCGCCTTCCCGGGGCGGTGACGTTCCTCACACACACAGACACACCCAGCACCTTATACAGTGGCGACAAACACTGCACACACCGAGTAAGAGGAGACGAAGCTAGACTGACTGAACCGAGCTCGCAGACAGTTGGTATGGATGTCATGTTATTTATTATACACGCTGCAAAACAGGATCGCCTGAACAATTCGCTCTCACAGTCTTACAATCTCACACCTTGTGGAAAATGTCTGCTGCGGAGTGAGGTGATTTCATTTTCCCGCTCCGACGCTGCTCCGGGGCATTTACTTTATTTCCCTCCTTTCAACACAACAATCTGCCGGTTTCAAGCTCTGCTCCGTGCATTAATTTTTAAAACGCCGAGATTGTGGGACAGAATTGAAAGAGGACACGACTTGTTTAAGAAGATCTTCTTTTGCAGTGCGGTGACCATGTTTTATCCATGACTGCAAAAGACATTAATCATGTTAACGCCAATAATCAAGAACCTGGCTGAGGCTCTTCTCAGAGTTTGTTTACACTCGAATAAAGACATGATGATGTACAAAACACGAGACCGGAGTCCTTGTTTTTTATCTGTACAACTAATCATCAACTAACCTGCCCACCACCTCTCTTCTTTTTTTATTTTTATGCTGTCTTGGGTCGGATGTTTGCGCCAATATTTCATTTTCTCACAGCAGCATTCATCCAGTACTTTCACCCACTTATTAAAACTGTTCATCCATCACTGTTACCCATTTATTATTATGACTGCATTAATCCTGGCTGATTAATGCAGTCATTTAATCTGTAGTTAGCTGTAGCCTGTAGTTATGCTAACTGTTACTTTAAGCTAACAATTTCAACTATCTAGCTAATTAGTTTTAGCTAGTGGTTCGAGCCATTTGCCGTAATTATTTCAGCAGTTTATTACTTCTACTTTTAGCAAAAATATTTCAACTGCTTAATAAACTTCATCAACGCCAACTATTTCAGCCATTTCTGCTTTTGCTAAGTAACGTTGCATTACTTTTAACTGTTTCAATGGATGATGTTTTAATATTAAATATGTAAATATGACTGAAATAAATCCTGAAATAACATAATTTGACAATATGAAGTAAAAATCCCTTGAAATAAGGGTTATAAAGGAGTCCTTGAGAAGGGGTCCCTTTTTAGACAAACATCTATTTGATTATTGTATTTATTTATATGCTAATTGCTTGATTTATTAATTTCGGAATTCATTGAATAAATAATAATCTAACCTTTATTGATCCCCTTGAAGAAATTCCTTCTCTGCATGTGACCCATCCTATTCATAGTTAACCTTGACTATACATACAGTGGGCAGTGGGCTCCCACAGTGCAGTGCCCGAGTAAAGGGCCTTGCTCAAGGGCCCACAGTGGTGGGGACTGGGACAAGCCGTCCCTCTCACTGTCCCACCTCAACCTCTTGCCAGTCCTGGGGACTCGAACCGGCGACCCACCGGTTACAAGTTTGCTTGACAAGCGACTAGGCCACCACTATCCCAAAACCCTTTTTTCCGCAGGTATGTTACTTAAAAATCAACTAAAGGACTTTTTATATAGTTCACCTTTTTATCCATTACTTTAGGCTAAAGATTTAAACACTTCATATAATTTTTATTCTTGTAGCTGTTTTTACACATTGATTTACAGCTATCAGCTAACTGTTTCAAATGCTGAGTTCAAATGAATAAAGAAAATAGAAAGTGGATATCTTTTTAATTAAATCATAGTTCGTTCAAAAAAATGGTGGATTGCTGTAATATTCAAAAACTGTAAAAACTGTGAAAATACCAGGAAATATCCGTAAAGTCGTGATATTTTTATCCAATTTAACACTGATTTTACTGTCATACATTGTGAAAGAATAAGTTGCTATTTGTAAAAATAATGTACAGTTGTCAGAATGTACACCAATCAATCACAACAATATGACCACCTGTCTAATAATGTGTTGGTCCCCTTATGTGCTCAAAAATGCTCTGAACCATTGGACATGGACCAGAGGACCTCTCAGGGTGTCCTATGGGGTCTGGAACCAGGACGTTGGCACTGGATCCTTTGGGTACTCTGGGTTGTGCAGTGGGGCCTCTGTCAATCCAACTTGTTCCACTGCATCCTGTTGATGCTTGATCACAATGGGGTGTAGGAAGTTTGGAGGTCAAATCAACATGTTGGACCATTGTCATGTTCCTCAACATGTTCCTGATTGGTTGATGTTGTTTCCATGTGGTGGGGTGTATTTTCCTCCAGTGACATTTGGGATTTCCATTTGCATGAGGACGTGTGTTTGTTGTGGGACAATGTTTATTTGGGTGTCTAAGTCTGATCAACATGGATGTTAAAATCCAACGTTTTCCATCAGAACACCACATAGTACCAATATGATCAATGTTATTCACTTCACCTGTCAGTGGTTTTAATGTTGTGGCTGATCGGTGTATATTATCTGTAATTTTAAAAAACAAGAAAAAGTCTGTTTAAAAAAATAAAATTAAAATCTAATGATGATTGACCATTTTTTAGCCCTTAAAATACACATTTTGTTCTTTGAAATAATGGCAAATATTTCTATTTTTCAGATTTAAATACATTAGGAAATACTTGCATTGAATGGCCAAATGTTGTTAAAGAAAGAAAGTACCATTTGGTAAAAGTACACATATTTGATGTGGATGTTATTTACAGTTTTGGCCTGTTTTCAAAGGTCAGCATGTAAATTACTACTTTCTTTCTGTGATTTTACAGGTAATTAAACACAACTATGAAAATCTGTAAAATAACAGGAAGCTACAGTTAAAAATGGTTATAAATGTTCATTTTTTACAGTGTAGTCTGTTGAGCTGCCCTCTAATCTCCACAAATCCTCCATTGTGGTTTACATTTGCAGTTACTGATGCATCTAAAGTCCAAATCCTCCTTTTCACACATCTCAGGTACATTTGTTGATTTTATAACTACAGCCGTCTCCAGACTGGGTTTGGATAATGTTGTTAGAGGAAACCTATGATTAAAGCCGCCGTCCTATCTCTTAATTTGTGTGAAATCAAACCATTCCTCTTTTTTGCTGAACCCGAAGGACTCCAATTTTAGAACCGCTAATTTAAAAGCTTTGTGCTGCTCTTCAAAAAGAAGCCAAATTATTTTTTATCTGCTTCTTCTTCTTCTTTCTTTTCCTTAATTCCCGCAAAATTCCGGAAAAGAAGCTCATCTTTTTCTCACACGACTCGGCCCCTGTCGGCCTCTTGAGTTTCATGCGGATGTATTTTTTGCCTGGACACAAAGAGATGGAGGGATTAAGGACATCGAGAAACCTTTCAGAAACCGCAGCTCCCCGGAGAGCCGCCTCGAACCAGGGGAGGCTGAGGGAGAGAGTGGAGGAGGAGGAGGAGAGGGGGGGGAAGGAGTCAAGAAGACAATTGAGAGGCCATTAGCCGCCTTTCATTCTGTCGCACAACAGCTCAGCCGCCCTCTCACACGAACACAGACGTGCTTCTGGGCCTTTTTTATTGTAATTTTATTGACTTAATTTTTCATTCACCAAATTATCCCGCCTCACCTCCGTCGGGAGCGTCGCCGTCTCTCTCCGCTCCCCACTTTTGTTCTCCTCTTCGCCGCCTTGGTCGTTTTCCCTCGTGGGACACTTCAGCGGCAGTTCAGCTGATGTGGGACTCATAAAACGACACAAGGCGGGAAGGAGAGGAGAGGAGAGGAGAGGAAATCTCATGTGGTGTAAATCGTCGTCTTCTTATTTGCTCCTCTCCTGAGTTATGAGGGCCAGTGCACGTCCTGGAGTGCAGTCTGATATTTGTTTTACTATAGCAGGCGGTGCTTTTTGCACAGCAGTTAATGGGGAAAAACTGCTCCTTTTAAACGAGAATTATATTTCAATTTTTAAATGTTGCAATACAATAAATCCCGCGTTTGAATGCTAATGGCTTCCGGATCATCCACATTTAGCAGAGCTGTCTTTTGTTTTTTGGACGCCGGCTGTTATTTTTCCGCCAAAATTCACAGAGAATTTGGTACGAAGAGAAAACGCAGCCAAAGCGTCTGACTGGGCACGGCGGCTGAAATTAATATGAATATTATGGGGTGTTTTTTTTTTTTTTGCGCTCTGCTATTTTGTTTAATTAAAAAGTCACACGCGCTGTGGAAACGCACCACTGCAAGCGAGCCGTGCATTAAAAATGTAAGTGGGGAGGATGGAATTGTCAGCGCTAATGTACTTAAAGTATCAAAACTAAAATTACACTTTACACAGCAGAATGGCCCCTGGGCTGTAATGCAACCCAAAGAAAGATCAAACGGAATCCGCGCACTGAAACTCTGCTCACATCTTTATCAGATTGCAAATTACACCATTTTCGACTTTAAATTAATCCTACTGAGATTATTACATGTGCTATAGTTTAAATGCATGTAATCGAGCCACGCCTGAAGCAGTCTGAGCGTTGCTGGCCCGAAGTGCTTTATTTTAAATCCTAATTTCCAAAGATAACACGTGTTGGGGAGGGGGAAAGTACACATATAGTGATGTGTAAGACAGGTGGAATATGTGAGTGGAGCAGCATATAAACAAGACTAGAGTCTCCGGTGTGAATATCTTAGTTGTCAGTATTCATACGCTGTTTTAACACCGATTGATTTCTGTCTTTAATTTACGAAACAACACAGAAAAAATGAATTAAAGAAACCAGTGAATGCACAGTGGATGTGGCCCAAAGTTTTGAGAATGACACAAACATTAATTTTCGCAAAGTCTGCTGCCTCAGTTTCTCCGATGGTAATTTGCGTATTCTCCAGAATGTTACTAAGAGCGGTCAGATTAATTGCAAGTCATTGCAAAGTCCCGCGTTGCCATGAAAATGAACTTAATCCCACAAAAAACCATTTCCATTCCATTTCGGCGCTGCCACAACAGGACCAGCTGACGTCAGTGACAAGGCTGGAGATCACTCCGTCATGCTGATTGAGTTGGAATAACAGACTGGGAGCTTTAAAAGGAGGGTGGTGCTTGAAATCACTGTTCTTCCTCATGGTTACCTGCAAGGCAACACGTGCAGTCATCATTGCTTTGCACAAAAACGGGGCGCTGTTTAGTTAAGGCGATACCACATGAGCTCGGTCCTTTAGCAGCGGTCATGAGTTCGAGTCCGGCTCAAGACCTTTTGCTGCATGTCGCTCTCCTGTCTCCCCAACTTTCTCTCTGTCTGTCCAATAAAAAGGAAAAACTCTCCCCCAAAAATAAATTTAAAAGGGCTGCTCAGGCGAGGATACTGCTGCTAGTAAGACTGCACCTAAGTCAACCATTTATCAGATCATCAAGAACTTCCATCCATCCATCCATCCATTATCTATACACCGCTTAATCCTCTGTAGGGTCGTGGGGGGGCTGGAGTCTATCCCAGTCGACTCAGGGCGAAGGCAGGGGACACCCTGGACAGGTCGCCAGTATCACAGGGCTACATATAGGGACAAACAAGCACACTCTCATTCACACCTACAGACACTTTAGAATCATCAATTAACCTCAGCATGTTTTTGGACTGTGGGAGGAAGCTGGAGAACCTGGTGAGAACAAGCAAACTCCACACAGAAAGATCCCAGGCATCCTAACCAGGGCGCAAACCGGGGATCTTCTAGCTGTGAGGCGACGCTGCTAACCACCGAGCCACTGTGCAGCCCCATCAAGAACTACCAAGGAGAAAAGTTCGATTGTCATGAAGAAGGCTTCAGGGCGCCCAAGAAAGTCCAGCAAGCGCCAGGACCATCTCTTAAAGCTGATTCAGGGCACCACCAGGAATGGCAGCAGGCAGGTGTGAGTACATTTCCACACACAATTAGGCGAAGACCTTTGAAGAATGACCTGGTTTCAAGAAGGGCAGCAAAGAAGCCACGTCTCTCCAGGAAAAACCTCAGGGACAGACTGATATTCTGTAAACTGGACTGCTGGGGACTGGGGTGAAGTCATTTTCTCTGATGAATCCCCTCTCCGATAGTTTGGGGCTTCCGGAAAAAAAACTTGCCCGGAGAGGAAAAGGATGGCGCTTCCCTGATGGCTCTCCTGTGTCATGCCAACAGTGAAGCATGCTGAGACCATTCCTGTGTGGGGTTGCTTCTCAGTCAAGGGAGTGGACTCTTTCACGGTTTTGCCTAAGAGCACAGCCATGAACGAAGAATGGTACCAAAGCCTCCTCCGAGAGCAACAGTTTGGTGACGAGCAGTGCCTTTTCCAGTATGACCTTGCCATGAGATAAAAGTGATAACTGAGTGGCTCGGGGAAGTAAATGTTAACATTTTGGGCCCTTGGCGAGGAAACTCCCCAGACCTTAATCCCATTGAGAACTGGTGGTCAACCCACAAATTCTGACAAACTCCAAGTACTGACTATGCAGGAATGGGCAGCCATCGGTCAGGATGTGGCCCAGAAGTTGATTGAAAGCACGCCAGGGCGAATTGCAGAGGAGAAAACCAATACTTGTGTCATTCTCAGAACTTTTGGCCACGGCATATAATTTTCAGATGTAATAACTGCATGAACATGGTTATAAGATGAGCTATAAACACCGGAACTTCCTCCGCTTTGGACCTTCCTCCGCATGCCTACATCATGGCTCCACATGCAAAAAGATTTGCCCAAGAAACTGCAAAAATTTGACTTTGAGACTTTACAAAGATGGAAAAAAATAAGAATCAGTTGAAACACAGCTCCAACTGCAATCAGGAAGTATAGGACGAGGACTAGTACCACTAATCAGAGCTGCAGTGGTCGTCCTCAAAGTGATGCTACAAACAATTCTATGCAGTCTACCCCTGAAAAAAACAGATGAACAAGAGACTGGAGGTTATCAGAAGGAGTTTCTATAACAGCTCAGACAGTGTAAAGTACACGGCATAACGTTATCCTCTACTTTGTGGCGGCTGTGGCTCAGGTGGCAGAGCGGGTTGTCCACTAATCGCAAGGTTGGCGGTTCGATCCCTGGCCTCTCCGCATGCCGAAGTGTCCTTGGGCAAGACACTGAACCCGAAGTTGCTCCCAATGGTAGATTAACGCCTTGCATGGCAGCTCTGTCGCCATTGGAGTGTGAATGTGTGAATGAGAAACACATTGTAAAGTGCTTTAGATACCACTAAGGTAGAGAAAAAGCGCTATATAAGTGCTTTTTTCCGCATTTATTTATGGACAGTATCCAAAAACTCCCGTGTTTGCTGTTTTGGTACAAAATAAACAAGATGAAAGTTTGCTCAAGGACATGAAAAAAGTTTGATGATTGTTCTTTGGTGAGATGAGATCAAGATAAACTTGTTTATCTCAGATAAGAACAAGCATGTTCAGTGTGAACCTGGAGAGGACTGCCACAGTGAATGCACAGTCCTGACAGTGAAGCACACAGATTGAAGTGTGATGATTCGGGCCTGCGTGAGCGAAAAAGCTGTTGGAGAGACGACATTTATCGACAGAACCATGAATACCTGCGACTAAATCAAAACGCCGGCTGACAAGACGACTCCCAGTCTGCAGGAGCTTGACAGAAGAGGAATATTCCAGCATGATAATGATCCAAAACCCACAGCCAAAATCACACAAGAGTTTCTGAAGAAGAAAAAAGGGGAAAACTATGATGGATGTTGCCTGACTTGAATCCAATAGAACACCCTTTGGTATTTTAAAGAGGAAGGCAGAGCAACACAAGCCCTCCAGCAAAAAAAAACAGCTAAAAAAAAACAGTCTCTGAAGAATGACAGAACATATCTGCAGAAAGTTAGTATTCTCTGTGCTGAGGAGGATTGAGTCTGTCATCAGAAAGAAAGGTGGATGTGTGAAATACTAAAAAAAGGAAGATCTGAATCTGAGCAGTGAGGGTGTACTGAGTTTTCTTACATTTAGTTTCTACTGTGAGGCCTGTATAGCTGAGTACATCTAACCTGTTAATTTTTAATGTTACACAAGAGCAAATACTCTACTGTTCAACTTAGAAGTAATGCACTTGTTGAGAGGTGATGTAGTTTTGAATCATTTGACATCAAGGTGACTCTTGCAGCGATCAGCCACAGCATTAACAGGCGAAGTGTGTGACATGGATTGTCTCTTTGCAGCAGTGTTGTGCTGGGAAACCTGTCATTCTTATGGATGTTACTTTGACATCTTCCACCTACCTAAAGACTGCTGCAGACCAAATATGATGCACTGAAAAACTGCTCAGGAACGGCTCGAGGAACCTGACAAAGAGCTCATAGCTTCCTCCAAGGCAGAACCCAAAGAATCCACTGCCTTGATGATACTTACAAACATGGTACAACTCACATCAAAAATTCAAGACCTTTACATTTACATATCGTTTTTTTGGTATATATACACCGATCAGCCACAACATCATGACCATTGACAGGTGAAGTGAATAACATCAATCATATTGCTACTATGTGGTGTTCTGATGGAAAACCTTGGATTTTAACATCCATGTTTATCAGACTTATACACCCAAATAAACATTGTCCCAGAACAAACACACTCCCTCATGCAAATGGAAATCCCAAATGTCACTGGAGGAAAATGCACCCCACCACATGGAAACAACATCAACCAATCAGGAACATGTTGAGGAACATGACAATGGTCCAACATGTTGATTTGACCTCCAAACTTCCTACACCCCATTGTGATCAAGCATCAACAGGATGCAGTGGAACAAGTTTGATTGACAGAGGCCCCACTGCACAAGACAGAGTACCCAAAGGATCCAGTGTCAACGTCCTGGTTCCAGACCCCATAGGACACCCTGAGAGGTCCTCTGGTCCAATGGTTCAGAGCATTTTTGACTACATAAGGGGGGCCAACACAATATTAGACAGGTGGTCATGATGTTATGCCTGATTGGTGTATTTTAATGCACAGTTACTTCATTACTGTAGCATGTAAATAATTTTTCACATCATTTTTTATTGTGACTTTGCTTTTAAAGTATTGCACTGAAGAAGCTGCTGCACCCAGTAGAAAGAGTCTGTTGCATTATATTAAGTGATTAAACATTAAGGGATATTTATTCATCAAACCATCAAATACTATGAGGAAAAGAAAAAGGCATTGTGATTAAGGCTGCTCGCATTAAGACTGTGAAGACAGTGCAAAACACAAATCAATCTGATTAAATGATTCAGTGATACAGTTTAAAACACATTTATATTTATTTCTAAAACTTTTTTTGAAAGATTATTATGCTAACTTATTCACTATTGATACTATTATTATCATTTTTGATTCATTCATTCTATTATTTTGTCTGATGTTGCTGTGCTAATTTATTTTGAGAGTCTTTTATGATGTTTGAACTGACCGGCCTTCTGCTGTCTGTCCTCGTCCATCTGCTGTCTGTCTGTACAGCACTTTGTAAACCCCGCTTCTATATAAATAAAGTTATTATTATTATCATTGTTATAAATTGACATGAAACCATACATTTTTTCAATGGATGTAATGAATTTCGGACTCAACAATCTGTAAAATACAGTTTTGTTACCAGACAATGAACAGTGCCACATAGAAGAAATAGTTTACTTTGAAATACAGTTAATTATTTGAACTTTCCATGGAAGTCACCCTCCTACGTTCTGATACCAGATGCTACAGAACACCTGTAGGGGTTCCGTTCATGCCCCAGTGGGACAACCTGCACCACATTAGGCGGCTCATCAGCTGAACACACAGTATAAAGCTGAAGTCATATAAAGTACCCAGAGGCTTAAACAAAAGCTGGGAAACGCTGATACATGAAATAAATGAAATCCAGTCAGACAGAGTGGAATAACGTGATTTTATCCTTACGGGGGAAACAAAAGGGGAAACCTTTGTCACGAGGCCTTTATCTGCCGATTCTTCTGCCCAGTCTGTCATCTTCTCCTCCCGCCTACCTCTGTTCTATTTATCATGTGTAACTCAGCTCCGACCGAATCAGACTAAGCGCTTCTAAGCTTTTCCACAAACAGACACACACTATTTGGAGGCTTCCACACACACACACACACACTCACCCTGCTCCTCTTGCACACTCCCAGTGAATATTGCAGCAGTGACAAAAAGAAAAAAGAAAAAAAAAGAAACAGCACTAAAGCCTTGATCCCTCTTACTTCTAACAGGATTTGACCCTTAAGACTCGGAGCATGACCCTCATCTGCTGCAATACCATCATCCTGTTTAACATACACTCTCCCCATTGTCCTCCGCGCACACACACACACACACACACACACACACACATTCGGAGGCCGCGTAAGCTGGAAACTTCGACACATGCGTGGACACATTTCCAGGGCCTCAAACCATCGCCGTCCTCCCACGTGCACATGCACCCACAGCGCCGCATGATGTAACAGCGCTTAATTTTACGCATAACACACAACCTGATGGATCCGGTTAAATGTGAATCGCAAGCAAGCAGCGCTCCTGGCAGTGCGAAGGAGAAGAAGAGGAGAAAAAGAGAGGAAAAATGAGGGAGATGACGAGGGTGGTGGCGGCGGCGGTGGTGGGGTTAACTCGCTGTGAGAGGATGATACGATTGAATGAAGGAGGGGGAGAAAGAGAGAGAGGGAGGATGATGATGAGAGGATGCAGGGAGATGAAGGAGAGGAGAGACTGAGCAGCCGGCTAAGCACCAGATTAAACTCTGGGGTCGTCAGCTGTAAAACAAACAGTCCTTTTAGCGGGGATCAAATCCAGACTTAACCCCCACCTCCGCCACCGCCACCACCTTCATCCTCCTCATCCTCCGTCCGCACACACAGGAGATAATGCAGCTGAGGGAGGGAAAAAAAAGAAGAGGATCTCAGTGGAAAGAAAATTCCCGTCTTTTTTGCGTGCTGCTCGGGAAATTGCCCCTTAGGAGAATGTGAAGTCTTATTATACACAGAGGCCGGCAGAAGTCCTTCATTATATTTGTTGTTTTTTTTGACTTCATCCCTCTGCACACGGCCTCTGTTGGTGATAGACTGGGCTAATATCCGGCACGGAGAGTAAGTAAGGCAGAGGAGAAGGGGGCTCTGTGTTTATATTGCATCTTTACAGTAATATTCCCCCGACAACGCCGCTTGCCTCAGTATTCGGCCCGTTTGTTTAAATCTCGCCTTCTGTCATCTGGTTCTGGATGCTGCCTGGGCGGCTCCATCAGTCCGAAGGCTCAATTTCCAAACTGTCAGCTTTTATACTCAGTGTGAGGCCTCTTCCTTTGTTGTGTGTGTGTGTTTGAGTGTGTGTGTGTAAAATATATGTCTGTTTAAATCCAACAGTGTTCATCCTCTTGTTCTTCTGTCTTTGTTAGGACCAGTGTGGGCTCTTTTGCTGCTTGAGAGTGGGGACATTTTCTCCGGGCTTCACTGCATCATCGGGCTGTTTCAGGGTTGAAGTACCTTTAAAGCTGTTGGCAAAACAATCTCCACACAAGGGCCCGGCTTCTTGAGGGCACGCCGACGCGTTCTGGAGCTTTCAGCCGTATCACACAGCCTTCTTCTTCATTGCTCGGCTGTCGCGGAGATGTAGATTGACAAAGTTTTTATTCTTCTCATTCATCCGTGTTGGTTTGAAAGATGAGCCTGACAGTAACTGAACTCGCTTTACTATCTTACAAGATGAAGACTGCATGATCCAGTTGAAAGCTCAAAGTTTAGAAACGAAAAAGTGAAAAATGGTCTCAACTCCAAAGACTATACACACCGATCAGTCACAACATCATGACTACTGACAGGTGAAGTGAATAACATGGATCATATTGGTACTATGTGGTGTTCTGATGGAAAACCTTGGATTTTAACATCCGTGTTGATCAGACTCAGACACCCAAATAAACATTGTCCCACAACAAACACACTCCCTCATGCAAATGGAAATACCAAATGTCACTGGTCTACCCCTGCAGGTCATAGAAGGATTACAAGTGTCACTGAGTGTTGCCATGGGAACATATCCTAGTATATTTGCTCAAAGTTAGCTCGGGTTAGCCTTATTTTTGTATAAATCTACAACTTACATTGGACTTCCCCAAGTCAGTCTTTTTGAAACCAACATAATGCTGAAAAGCTGTGTTTTGCCTCCTTTTACCTCCATCAAGGAGATTATGTGATGGTCGGCGTTGGTTTGTTGGTTTGTTTGTTTGTTTGTTTGTGTGCAAAATAACTGGAAAACTCATGGACGGATTTGGGTGAAATGTTCAGGAAATGTGTGAAATGGGACAAGGAAGAAATGATGAAATTTTGGGACTGATCCGGATCACCGTCTACATCCAGGATTTTATTTTAATGTAAGTGTAACCAGGTGGACAATTAAATGCGGTTTACTCTAAAAGCCACCAGAGGGCGCTCTTGTTTTTGGGGTAACCCCCTCTGACCACATGAGATTTTGGGGCTCCATGCAACAGACAGTGACAATGACGGAGTTCCTTTCCTTCCTGAGCGACATACGCACGGTTGGGCCGGCATTCTTATCTCCGGTTGTCTAAGAAGCTGGGAGGCTGTTAGGAGCTGCTGCGCTAGAGGCCGCGTCTGTTCATTAGGTCGGATGGGGTGAAGGCCGCATTGTCGGTAGGAAATTTGAACTGTATGTAATTACATTTTTATCTGTAACGTTCCATAGAAAATATGTGAATTGGGAGATTGTGTTGGGGGTGGACTGAAGCTTCTTGGTGGAGGTATGTGCTCTCTGAGTGCTTTTCTAGTTTATCTTCTGTTTTCATCTGTTTCACCTCAAATTTCACTTGGAATTAGATGTGGTTCAACCCTGTTTGCTAGAAATTATATTCACATGCAGCTAAGTTGTTTCCCCAGTTGCATTTAGGAGCAAAACAATTGGAACGTGAATGATATGCAACATTTATGAATTGAATCAGAGTCAGGAAGAGGTGGTTGGGGTTGATGGAGGGTCTATAAAGCACATGATTCTCCCATCAGAGAATTAAACATGTTGTGTCGCTGTGGATTTTTTGTTCTGTACTAAACCACAGAATCAGAATTGGTTTTATTGCCACGTAGGTTTTGACATATGAGGAATCTAATGAGGTTGTTTGGTCACAGAGGTGTTTTAATTCAAGTAAAAAGCAAAAGGAGCAAATCCAAGGAATTTTAAGTGATCAGAAGTAGTAGAAATGCACAGAAATATGCAAATTTACGTAATACATGGACGATGATCTGGCTTTTTAACGACATATATTTGCTGTTGGTGCCTAATGATAATGTTACTCAACCATCTTTCCTCATTGGATTTAAATAAAACATAAAACAGCTGAAAGTTTTGTGTCTGTGACCAAGAGTGAAGTCATGAGACCCTGGATTATATTTGTACATCACTGCTGCGAGGTGAGAAGTTAAACTTCTACAGGCGTTAAAAACAACACAGTTTATTTTAAATGTGTGTTTTCTTACAAGTTTTGATTACTTTCCAAAGAATAAGAAGAATATTTATAGTTGCAGCGTCATGAAACACAGCATTCACTTTTATATGTCTTCCCTCAAATTACCCTCATTGTTTCATGAGTGTAGTTTAAAGTCAACTGGATTTACCTCTACAAAACACTTTCTGACTTGGACTAAACAACGTCTCGCTATGTTTATGTGAAATGACAAATCAGTGGCTGCCTCAAGCATGAAAACGCCGCAACAAGCAAAACAATCATGAATAATATAAAGCGTCCTTAATGTGCTGTAAAGAGTCTTAAACATGCTAAATCTCTGTTTTTGAGGTTAAAGCCAGGGGAGAGGGGAATGAATGAGGGTCCTCACAAATATATTAGTGCGATTATCTGTGTGTGTGTGAGTGTGTGTTTGGTTTGGTTTCAGGCTTCTTGCATGTGACCCAGGGTCCCCCGGCCTGCTAAAAGCACAACATTCAACTCAATTAGTGGCATGCATAATTGATAGCTGTCTGGGAGAGTATTTGTATTTACACTGGAATTAAAAGCCTCCGGTGTCAGCTATCACATCTGAGGGACGGTAAGTGTACGTGAGTGTGTGTGTGTGTGTGTGTGTGAGTGTGTTGTAGGAGGTGGAAGGTATAGGGATGCATGTATATCACATCTAAGTGGATTTCTGCCGCCAGCTTCTCCCTGTGCGTCTCTTCTGCTGCAGAGACAAACTAAATCACAGCTAATCCACCTACGAAACGCAGCAGCACAACACTTTGGGTAAAGTAGTGCCGGATTAACCCAGTTCTCACCGACACACAGATTTAGATTCCATTAATGGACGTGTTATTGTTCTCAAAAGAAGCAGAAGTTCTCAGATGTCACAGGGATACTTTCATATTTTGGGGAATTTTGCCAGGAGTTGGAGATAGAGGTGTGGAGCAGCCAATAACGTAATAACATCTTGCCAATAATGTAGTAAGTTATTATGTTAATGGCCTAGCATTAAAAAAGATCCTTTGAAAATGTAAAACTGCAGCCGATAATGTACTAATACATAAACAGGATTGCATTTCTTCTCCTTTTTGCAGTTTTTGTGCAGTTTGCTCATCAAAAAATAGGTCTAGTGGACGTCATAGTCGTCATATTTTTCATCATGACTATGATGTAGCTCTCACTCTCCTTAATTATGGTTGATAGAGCCCATTAGAGAATTAATTGTGGTGCAAAATCTTTATTTAGAGTATTGTTTATTTGCTAGGACGAGTAAATTCATCATTTCATGCCAGTGTCTTTGTTGGATGTTGCACTGTGAAATGAATTTACCACATTTTTTTCTTGGAAAGCATTTTGTTAAAACTTTTTTCAAACATCTCTCAAGGAAAAACGATTCAGTCCTCACTTCAAACTGTATTTAAATAACTGGACTGGCTCTATAATGGCACTTAACTCCAATATACAACTTAGAACATGACCACTCATTTACAAATGTCAAAACAGACAACTGAAGAGTATGATGTACGTTAGTGGCTCAAAATCTTTATTACATTATTGGCTGCATTATGTCTAAAAATGGTCAAAATTATTACGTTATTGGTTGATACAAGGTGTGTTAGCATAATTAGCTTTTAGCATTTTTCGGTTGCCGGGCAACAAGCTGGCAAGACACCAGGACGTCACGGCCCTCGGTCAAGACCAGCCTGGCATGAAACTGTCCTGCAGAACTGCAACTTGTCGTCTCGTTTCTGTGCAGATTTGAGCGGCGGAGCATGAAGCTGTGGGGGATTTTAGCCGACTGTTTTTGTAAACTTCGAGCAGAGCCACGGTTTCCGACTGTCTTTGCGCTAAGCTAACCGGCTGCTGACTCGAGGCACAAAGTGACTCTTCTTCTGGCGTTTTGTAACAACATCCCGACTGTTTCTGTATCACATGCACTGCCTGCTGAAATGAAATCCTGGCAGATGAGGATGCGAGAGCTGATATGCACTAATTAAACATGATGAACGAGCGGAGAGGAAAAGTAATGAGGGAGTAGAAGGGAGAGTGAAGGCGAGGAGGGAATCACCAGGAGAGGAATCTGTCAGGTTTGGAGCCTGCAGAGGTTTTGTTGTAGACTTCTAGTGCTGCACAACAATGACAAGTAGTAATGTGAGCACATGGGAAATAGAACAAAGAAGAGTTTGTTATGTTGGCTGTATGTTGAACATTTTCAATCCTACAACTTGACAAAGACATTAACAATGCAGAAAAGCTGTCCTTGCTGTCGAACCTATGTGCTTTGAGATGCATACAGCAGCTTTTCGAGGCTGTTGGTGAGTGCAGGGGCTTGTTTCTGTCCTGAAATAGGTTCTAAGGGGGCAATTTTTAAAGTTAAAACCCACAAAGCTGCAGCTAATACTGTCTGCAAGTTCCAGCAAATGAACACATGAGACATGAGAGTTGATATTCTAGTCCAACTTTTTGCAAGAAATCTAATAATCAGGTTCGCCTCACTGTCAAATCAAAAATATATTGTCTAGCACAAGCAGTTTTTAACTTTGCCTTTATAAAAAATAGCTTTATAACCTGCAACATTTTGATTTAAACCATAAACTGTCTAATAAAAGACGGTCTTCAATCATTAATAACCTACTATAAACGGATTTCTAGGGATGAGAATCAAAAACCGGTTCTTTTTTGGGGGGGGGAGGTCAAATTTTATTGATAGAGTGAAAGGAGAGAAGAGAGAGACATGCAGCAAAGGGTCATGAGCCGGACTCGAACTCACGACCACTGCTGGTAACTTGCACCCATGTGGTAACGCCTTAACTCAGTGAGCTATATGGCTGCCCCAAGAGCAGGTTCTTGTTGAGAACCGGTTACCACTGTTTCAGTTCCTTGGAATCATTTGCCAGTTTTGCAAACGATTCCCTTATCGATTCCAGTGGGCGTGATTTACGTCACCATGCACGTTGTGTAGCGTATGCATGCAATGCAGTGTATATGGCGATGTCATTCACCAGTGCAGCCAGCAGGAAACATGGCGCCTAAGCAACACAAACGCTCAAAAGTTTGGTTTCATTTGACGAGAAAGGATGACAACAGGGCAAATTGCAATACTTGCAAAGGGAGGAAATACTACCGATATGCAGAAACATTTACACACAGGATGAGATAACTGTCAATGAATGTCGAGTTTTCGCTCTGCTCAACCCAGCAGCAGCGACAACGTTAGCACATCCTCTGCTGTTAATACTGCAGGTAACTAACTAACTAACACTGCCTGTCGTGTTAGCAATATTTACCTCATTGTTCTTCCAAATGAGAATCGATAAAGAACCGAATCGTTAAGCAGAATCGAAAATGGAATCGTAAAAATCTTATCAGCGCCCATCTCTACTGATTTCTGGTGCCAAAAAAAGTATAACTCATGCTGTCAAGTAAAGCTAAATAAATCAGAAGGAGTCAAATTATCTCACACTCGTCTTTTATAATTGTATTTTAATTTAATTGATTGTGTGGTTAGTTTTAGAAATAAATTAAGCTTTATGTAACGCCTAATTATTACTTTTACTTGTAGTATTTTGCACCTTTCTTGCATAATAAGTGATGTGTTCATGGAAAAAAAACAACTGCTTTTTAATGTGAGATTACATTTTTTGGAATGTTAAGTTGTTTGAATGCTCATTTCAAGCTAAAGTTACTATATAATAGTGAGAAATATGGGAAATTAAAGGTATTTAGTAGCTCACACATATTAAATTTAAGAAAAAATTAGGAAAATAAGTTAAAAAATCATGCTGGTAGAAAAAAAACAGATGGTGCTGCTACAATAATTAAAATAAAATAATAAATAATATTAATAATAAATAATAAAACAATTAAAAAAGACATTAAAAGTAGAAGTACAGTTTAACTATAACAATCTAAATGATAAAAAAGGAAGAAATCTAAGAAAATAAGATTAAATTATATCTAATATTAGCTTAAATGACCATCAGAGACTGAAAAATGTAGCTTTAATGACTTAAATTTCATGTCATATCTGCACATATCCACATGTAAATTCACTATGCCGTGCACATTGTCTTTATTATACCTTTATCATGTCCTTATATGTAGTTTATTGTGCTTTTGTATGTCTTACTCTGCTTCTTCCATGGTTCATCTGTATCTTGCTGCTGTAACATGTAAAGTTCTGCAGCGAGGGATCAATACATTTAATCGTATTGTAAATATTTAGAAGGCAGATCTATTTCTAAGTCCTGTATTGTTGTTGCAGTGCAGCAGACACCCTCACATCCACCAAAGTGAGACGAGTGCCGGAGGCTGCAGTGCTTGAGGGACCACTTGCAGGACGCTAAGCTCGAGCAGAGCCGTGTCACCGCCGCCTCCACCTCCACCGGCCTCCCGAGCTCCGCGTGGCGCAGCGCTGAACGGCCCGTTGACCTTGGCCAAAGTCACCGCCGTCAAGTGAAAAGCAGCTGTAGTGGAGGGGAAGAGAGGCTCCAGTATATTGAGTTCATCACCCGCTCGATTCAGCGAGTAGAAAAACCTGCAGTCACCTTCACTCGGCTCAATCATATCTCCTCCCCGAGCTCAGTCTAATACGCTCCGGGTCCTGACGTCGAGGAAAAGTGCCTCCATCTATTTCCTCGCAGCTTATTTTCAGGGGTTTTTTTGTGCCTCCTTGTGCTTTTTTTGCAGCTCTCACCCTTCACGATCTCACTTGAGATGATGGTAATCTCAGCTTATTTTGCTGCTTTTGACTCTGGGAAATACATAGCAGCTGTTGACCTCAACGACTGCCTGTATTAACTCTCAGTTAGTCTAAAAATGACTGTTGCTGTCTGACAAAATGCCTTAAAACTAACATTTTAAACTTGAATAAACTCCCACAATATTCCATTTAAATGATACAAAGTGAAGAAGAGAAGCAGACTATCACATTCAAAGCTCCTTTTCGCTCAATCTTTGACGAAATAGTTGATTATTGAAGTGAAAGAAGACTCAAGCAAAAAAAAAAAAACTTAACAAAGAAATAGTGCAAAAATCCATCTGGTAGAAGAACCAAGTTAAGATGCAAGAAAAAAAGCAAACAGATTGTGTCGGTACAATTTTAAAAAGCAGTTCCTAGAGTTACCATGACCTGGTTGACTGAGAATATACACAACTATTTCTTTTCTAAAATGAGGAATATAAAGATGTTTTTCTCTGTTTTTGAGCCTTTTTTTTCACACAATAATACACTGATTAAGAGATAAAACAAGCATTAATTGCCCCAGAATGAATCTATTATCTATTAAAAGTTACATTTCTGTGTTTGTTTCATCACAACTTCCAATGAAGCTGTAAATTTTGGGAGCATTTATGGCTTTTTTCTCAAATAAATCACCACAAGATCTTACAGATTTTTCCTGTTTTGTTAAATTAAAGATAAGTTAAATAACAGAAAAATATTAATTTACATGTTAACTCCAGACTCCATATGTCTACAATGAAAATCTATATGCTTTTAAAAGGTTATTTGCTATTTTACATTATATACTATTTACTATTATATACTATAAAATTACACTATTTTCTGCTGTATTATTATCAATAAAAATGTCAGGATTTTACAGATATTTGCCTCTATTTGAAAGAAAAATGGAGGAAATGGTCAATCATTAACTGTTGTTTTATGGATTGTTCATGTTTGGTGAAATTACAGATATTTATGGAAAAAATTACAGAAAAAAAATATTAATTTACATGCCAAGTCTAAAGAAAATAGAGAGAAACTAACGTCCACATCAAAAATCTGCATTTTTATAAACACACAACAATATTTTCTTTTACGTTTGACCTTAAAATGACACTATTTTTACCATATTTCAAAAATAATTGTTATTTTTTGCTATTTGAAAGTATAATTATGCAAATTAAGGACTGAGAAAAATGGTAAACCTTTGTTTCAAACTGTTATTTTGCTGATTTTGCCAGTTGTCTTAAATTACACAGATTAATAATTCAAAATATGGAACATAAATGCAAATGTTTACAGGCATTTTCTTCTATTTTTGAGCATTTTACACACAGTAACTCACAGATTTATAGATAAAACAAGCACTAGTTGCCCAAAAGTGAATATATTATCTGTTAAAAGTTATATTTCTGTGTTTCTGCAGTTTTTTAGCCTCAAAACAAATCGTCCTAAGATCTGTTGACCTCGTCTTCCTAATTCTGGGGTAAGGGAGGGAGGCAGCAGTGTTGTGGGAGAGTAAAGGCGGGGGGGAGGTGGGAGTGAGAGTGTGGTCAGGGGTGAGATGAGATAGAAGGTTTAAGATTCGGTCCATCCATCCTTCAGTCCTCCCAGACTTAAAGTGGGCCGGCGGACGAGCTGATCACTGCACTGAAGAGTTTTCCACTGCTGCTGCTGCGATCAAGGTAACGGGGTCAATTGAATTATTCTAACTCTTAAACAGGAGCCTCTCATTAGCTCTGCAAATGAAGTGAGTTAATTTAGACCCGGGAATCATCTACATTTAAAAAAAAAACTCCCTCTGTTGACTTTTTGCGCCCAAGATTTCAACATTTTATTCCTGATTTGTTTAATTCTGATTGACGCTGGAATTAGATCTGCTCCTATGCATTAAAACAACCTTTAACTTGCAGTTAACCGCAAAAAAGAGGAAGTGTAAATGTCAACTGAACTGAATTGCATTATTTGTCTGTCTGTGGCTGCATTTCTGTTTGGAGTTTTTTTTTTTTGTTTATGGGTGTCTACAATTGGCTTGGATCTCCTGGTTACCTGATAATGTCCCCGTGACCCCGCAGGGCTGCATGAGGAAGAAGAGGAAATAAAATAAGAGCTACGAGGGCACACATCAGGGGTTTTTGTGTTGTTGCTCCGAGATAAGAGGATATTACAGCTTGCGGGAGAGGGCTCATAGGAGAGGAGACATCCTTCAGAGGAGGAGGGTGGGGGGGGAAGAAATGGGTGATGTGAAGAAGCACTTTCTTGAAGAGATGAGTTTCCAGCCTTGCAGGGAAGATGGTGGGCGTCTGTGTTGTTGGAAATCGGCCCCGAGAAGGTCACCGTGTCTGTGGGCGGACAAAGTGTGTGTTCATGGGATGAAATTATAGAACAATACAGCGGAAACCAAACAGTCTCTGCGGGGAAAAAACGACGCTTTTGCATATTTAAGTCGCTTTGAACGTCTGATTTGGTTTAATCACAACAGATAAACCCTTTTTTATTCATTTCTAATTACATTGATATTGATGTAATATACAGTCGGCAGATTGGATTTGCTCCTGGGTTCAGACTTGCCATTAAATTAAAACGTGTGCAGATGATTTAATCTCATAAGTGATACTGAAGCTGCTGCAATCGGCGCTTTGCTGCTAATTTAACACCCCCCGACAGATAATTAATATTTATTTCTAAGCCACTGTTTCATTATTTTCCTCTCTTTCCTGTGACAGTGAAGATGCTGAATAGTTTCATGTGCTTTGTGGCAGATGCAGTGCAGCTGCAGCTCTGCAGTCGGACACCTCTCGTCACCCTACTGGAGCAGAAGTAAGACTGTGTGTCTGTTTGCGTTGATGTTTGTGCGTTTGCTGTCTCTCTTATTTACATGTGTGTGGGGTGGCATCCGTGTGGGAGAGCATTCGTATTTACGTAAGAGTTATTATGCATTCATTCTCTGCAGAGCTCGATAAGAATAGATAAAATGGTGAAAAGCAAAGAAACAATAAACATCACAAACAAACGATGCAGCTCTGAGGCCTTTCTTAACCAGTCAGCAACCTATAACATGAGTTATTCTACTTTGGCTGTAATTTTAGCATCTCCTTTAGCTTAATTGCAGAAATATGTCTTTATTTTTATTTAAATATGTTCAACATATTACATGCTGACGTGTCTTCCGGTGAATTTCATTTCTTCTAATCTATCTCTAAGTGCAAAAACAAAAACAAATGGACTTGCTTGAGCTTTGTTGAAGACATTTCACTTCTACAGTCATTGATCTGACCCTTAAAAACCCACCTCTGTGGCTCACGGTTAAATATTTAGAAGCTCTTTTAGAAACTAAGCTTTTCCTGCCTTAGAATGACGGTAACCCACCACTGCACTGTGAAAAATAAGCATTTTTTCATGGGAACTTACTGTTACGCTACATATTTTTCCTGGTAAAATCTAGTGAAATCACAGAAAAAAAGAAATAATCTACATGTTAAAATGTTGACGACAGGCCAAAACGCATCAAAAATCTGTATTTTATATTTAATCTTTTACAGTATGTGGCTGTAAAATTACACTTATTCTACTATATTTAAATTTATTTATTTATTTTATGTTTTATTTGATTTTAATTCAAATTATTAAATTCATTAAAATGTATTTTTTTGTTTTGTTTTTTGTTGTTTTGTTTTGCTTATTTTATTTTATGTGAAGCACTTGGTGCATTTCCTTTATTGTAAAGCACTTTGAGTTGCATCTCTTGTACGAAAGGTGCTATATAAATAAAGTTTGATTTGTTTTGATTTGAATTGGGGGAAAAAATCATTATTTTATATTTGTATATAGATATTTCCTATCATTTAAAAAGAAAACCTATGTATATTAAGATGTGAAAAATTTGATAAGCATTTTTAAGCCGTTAATGAATGGATTTTTTCCCGTTTTGTAAAAATACAGGTAATAATTAGTAAAATCCTTGAAAAAAAACACTAATTGACGCGTTCACTCTAAAAAAACAGACTAAAACTCAATAAAAATCTGTATTTTACAAATTGTAATTCGTTCTTTTGCAATGTTTGATGGTAAAATTAAGTCATTTTTTCAATATTTAAATCAGCAAAAGTCGTTACTGTTGTATGGATATGTTTTGTTAAGTCACAGGTAATACTTTATTCACAGTTTTTCATTTGAACTTTACAATATTCCTCCACTTTTTAACTCTTGCTCTTTCTGGCGCTCTTCCTGCCACGTTTTACACTTTTTTATTACTATTATCATTATTTTTTTTACTTTTTTTACCCACCTAACCTAAAGAAGCAACATCTGAGGTCTTTTTTTTGCAATCTACTTTCAATGAAGAACTTACAGATAGCTGGTGAGGTGTCAGAAACCTTTGCGACCAATAATCCCACAGGATCTGATATGATGAGAATTGGAGCACACGGTTCCATCGGGAGCTGCTTTAATAAGGTGCAGCCACGGTTGCTTCAACAGGAAACATGCCTTCCTCACAGTAAACTTTGTGTATGTTTGGTTTACTCCGGCTGAGACGTGCTTCGTGACGAATCAGCGGAGATTTTGTTGGACGAAGTCAATCTCTGTATGTCAACACAAGCTTTGACACAGGTTTGACACTGCAAAAGAAAAACATCGACAAGAAGTGGCAAGAATCTCTTTCCTAATAGGAGTCACATTAAAACTAGCTGAAAACAAGATATTCTACCTTTGTTACATGATATAAAATGCCCCAAAAGTGCTTAATATTTTAGAAAATTCACATTGTTGTTTCTTGTTGAGAGTTAGCTGAGAGAATTATTCTGATGTCTGAACAGTACATTGACCAATCCGGCATCAAATCCAACAAACTACACATTGTTTAGAAAAGCACAAAGCCTCCTGATTCAGTGGAAACAATTTAAAGATACCAAAATACCACAGCAATATTAGTTGCCTACTTTGTAATAGCACAGCAAATGAGTGGTATCTTACTTTTTCTGTCTTCCACAGAGGCACATAGCTGTTAAATCACCATCAAATCAGGCTCGAACAAGTTTTTCCCCCATAAAGTCCAATGAAAAAAATCTTCCAAGCTGTTCTGTTCCAGAATAAAAGGGGGAATGTTAAGGAGTTAACATAAAGACTGGAAACAGAGCAATAATGTTTCTTCTTTTGCGTTGTTTAACCCTAAAATCACACTATTTAAGTCTTTACAGGGACACAGGTAGAATAGGTGTTTACAAGGACACAAGGAGTATACAGGGGCTCATAGAGCAGTGGTTCTCAACTGGTGGGTCGGGACCCAAAAGTGGGTCGCAAAGCCATTTTTAGAGGGTCGCAGAAGCATGCCCCCCCAAGTAGTGGTATTAAGTCTTGTATTTTAAAGGACGTGTTTCTTATGAACCAGTTGGTTTTCAATAGCAGGATATTCAGTGGTGGTGCCAGCTTAGAAATTTATGCTAAAACGTCTCAAAAATGAACCAAAATGTGCTCAGAATCTGTCGAAATGGGCAAAAACATGCCCAAAACTTGGCAGAAGCGTCCAAAAATACCAAAATTAGCAAAAAATAAACCAAAAAATTTTCCTAAATTGTATCAAAATGCGTTGAGACTCCACCCAAATGAACCTTAATTTGTTAACAGGAACAGCAAACATCAAAAATTTGGGTCGCGACTGTTATTAATAGAGACATAGTGGGTCCTGAGGCTGGACCAGTTGAGAACCACTGTCATAGAGGACAGGTGTTTACAAGGACACAAGTAGGACAGATGTTTACAGGGATACAGGGATGACAGGGATTTACAAGGACATAGAGGGGACAGGTGTTTAAGGAGACACAGGGTGGACAGGGGTTTACAGGGACACAGAAAGGACGAGTGTTTACAGGAAGACAAGTAGGACAGGTGTTTACAGGGACCAGGTGTTTAAAAGGAACACAAAGAGGACAAGTGTTTACAGGGACACAGGGTGGACAGGGGTTTACAGGGACATAGAGGCGACAGGTGTTTAAGGAGACACAGGTAGGGCAGGTGTTTACAGGGATACAGGTAGGGCAGGTGTTTACAGGGATACAGGTAGGGCAGGTGTTTACAGGGACTCAAAGAGGACAGGTCTTTACAAGGACATCGGTAGGACAGATGTTTACAGGGGCACAGGGAGGACAGGTGTTTAAGGGGACTCAGGGAGGACAGGTGTTTAAGGGGACACAGGGAGGACAGGTATTTACAGGAACTCAAAGAAGACAGGTAGGTCATAGGTAGGTCAGACGTTTGCAGGGACACAGGGAAAACAAAAGTTTAAAAGGGACACAGGTAGGATAAGTGTTTACAGGGATTCAAGAGGACAGATGTTTACAGGGACACAGAAAGGACAAGTGTTTAAAAACACACAGACAGGACAGGTGTTTACAGGGACACAAAGAAGACGGATGATTACAGGGACACAGAAAGGACAAGTTTTTGAAGGGAGATGGGTAGGACAAGCATTTACAGGTGGGTGTTTAAAGAAACACAAAGAGGACAGGTGTCTACAGGGACACAGGGAGGACAGTGGATTACAGGGACACAGGGTGGACAGGTGTTTACAGGGACAAAGGTAGAATAAGTGTTTACAGGTAGAACAGGTGTTTGAAGGGATATGGGTAGGACAAGGTTTTAAAGACACACAGGTAGGATGGGTGTTTAAAGGGACACAGGTAGAAAAGGTGTTTACGGGGACTCAGGGAGGACAGGGGTTTACAGGGACACAGGTAGAACAGATGTTTAAAGACACACAGGTAGGACGGATGTTTATAGAGACACAAAGAAGAAAGATGTTTACAGGGACACAAGGAGGACGGGTGTTTAAAGGGACACAGGTAGAACAGATGTCTAAGACACACATATAGGATGGGTGTTTGCAGGGCCACAGGTAGGACGGGTGTTTAAAGACACACAGGTAGGATGGGTGCTTAAAGGGACACAGGTAGAAAAGGTGTTTACAGGGACTCAGAGAGGACAGGGGTTTACAGGGACACAGGTAGAACAGATGTCTAAAGACACACAGGTAGGACGGGTGTTTATAGGGACACAACGAGGACAGGTGTTTACAGGGACACAGGTAGGACAGGTGTTGAAAGGGACACTGGTAGAACAGGTGTCTAAAGATAACAGGTAGGACTGGTGTTCATAGGGACACAACGAGGACAGGTGTAAGAAAGATGTTTACAGGGACACAAGGAGGACAGGTGTTTACAGGGACACAGGTAGGTGTTTGTGTCCCTGCAAACACCTGCCTCCCCCTGAGACATGCTGCCTTGACTCTCTGTGATGACCAAGTGAGCGGTGCTTCTTCAGGAGGTGGAGTTTGCTAAATGTGAACCTGAACTTACCTTGCTGGCGACTCAAACCTCTTCCTGTCTGCTCTTTCCCCTCCAGCAGTGCTGTTTCCTGACTGGGCCTACAAACCGGCCTGGTCGCCCGGATCCAGGCAGGTCCAGCTGTGGCACTTCCTGCTGGAGCTGCTGGGCCGAGGCGAGGGCGGCGCCATCGGCTGGGGCGGGGAGTGGGGCGAGTTCGTCATCCGGGACCCCGAGAGGCTGGCCAGGCTGTGGGGGGAGAGGAAGGGCAAACCACACATGAACTACGACAAACTCAGCAGGGCGCTCAGGTAATGCAAAATGCAGGAGGAGGAGGAGCTTCATACATCAGCCGTGGGTGTGCGGCTTCTCCCTCCGGCTGTAAATAAAATGAACTCCTCGCCGGCGCGTGTTGTCAAATTAAAGTTTAAAATCCGAAACGCCCGCAGATGCGACACATGCCATCTGGGAATATGTAAAAGAAGCCTAGAGGAGCGTGAGTGCAGCGTATAGGCAGTCTGACACGGAAAACATCTCACTTCCAGATACTACTACAACAAACGCATCCTGCACAAGACCAAAGGGAAAAGATTCACCTACAAGTTCAACTTCAGCAAACTCATCCTGGTCAACTATCCAGGCTACCCTCCACCTCCACCTCCACCTCCATCACATCAGGTCAACACCACGTCTTCACTGCGACTTAAAGGGCTTCACTGTGTGGGAAAACTGGCTCCGTGTTTGCATCACCTTTGATATTAAACTGCAAAACCTAAATTCAGCATCTAAACTGCAATTCTACCAGTTTCCCCAAAACACCAGTGAAGCCCTTTAAGAAGAGTTTTATTCCACAACACTGGGAGAAAAATAATTACCTCAACTGTATCCTTTAATATTTCAAAAACGAACCAGCTCCAGTAGAAACAATTAGCTCCACTTTATCACGTAATATGAATTCGGCCGACTTGAATAAAAAAAAATCATTACGGAAACTTTATCATTTAATATAAAACCAACCGAATGACTGATCCTCTGAAGTAGAGGGGAGTCAGTGTGTTAAAGCGAGGGCTTGAGTTACCCCCTGACGCTCTATAAAGGCGCCAGACTTTGTTTAATTATATGATAAATTCCGTAAGAGGACGGATTAGTCGGGAGGCTCTTTGTCTGCTAAAGGTAGAAAAGAAAGCACTGTAGGAAAGCAGCCTATTTAAAATTGTACTTTTTGCAAATAAAAGGAAATCCCAGTTTGGAATTAAACTCTTCACATCATAAATTCTAATTACGGTTTCTGAGATATGTGTGCAAAATATCGGGAACACCTCCCCGCTACTTTTAAAGTCTTCGTCATCTGGAGTGCTTCATGTATTTGAATCCAAAGCTCCTCCCGGTGGTCTCGATGTTTTGTGCTGCTGTATACTCAAAGATTCCCATTTCAACCATCCCTCCTTCCATCTCGTCCTCCATCCGTCCAGCTGGTCCAGAGCGGCCATCTTTCCTTCCCTCTCCTCCCCGCTGACGGCAGCCTTCCTCTGTGCGGAGGTTCAGGCTCGGTGATGGACAGAGGTAAGAGAACTCAGTGATTCCCCTGATTTAAAGCATCTGCCGCGTCCAGCTGTTCGGACTCACCGTGTGCCTGTTGCAGTCGTCAAACGTGTAAATTTAATGTTCGAAATTCAGTTTAAGGGAGATTTGTGACTCCTATATGCAAGATATTACTTGTTAACTAAGATTTACTACAAACACCAATGAGCCACAGCATTAAAACTACCTGCTGACTACAACATCTCTGACCTGTCCTTGGCTCTTGGTCGTGTTCCTCTAGCAGTTTTTGCAGTGTGGAGGAATGCATAATCCTGCTTTGTCTTAAGTTTTTGAACAATTCAGTGTTAAAAATCACAGAAAAAAGTACAAATTCAGACTTCAAACCGTAAAAAACAATCAAAAAATGGCCAAAATCGTAAATAAAATCTGTTTATTGCAGCTCTTTCTTCTACAACATTTGACTGTAAATGTACACGCATTTCAAAATCATGAAAAACATAACATTGTTTTACAGATATTTTCAATTATTTGAAAGACATTATGAGTATTTAAGATTTATCAAATGATGAATGACTTTTTAAACTGTTACTTTACAGATGTTCCTTGTTTTGTTAAATCACACATAATGAGTCAAATCACAGAATGCAGTGTTAATATACATGTTGAGAGGAAAGAGGCCAAAACTGTAAATAATCCATATCAAATATCTGCATTTATGAAAAGGTAATTTGTTCTTTTGAGACATTTGACAATAAAATCACACAGGTTAGCAAAAAACATTGTATTTTGAAATGATATTGGCGGTTATATGAAAGAGCAGTTACATATATTAAGAACTGAAAAAATTGTAAATCATTGCTTCACTGTTATTTTGCAGATTTTCTTTGTTTTGTTTTAAAATTACAGATAATATCTAGTAAAATCAATAAAAGATAATAATAATTTACATGTCGAAGAAAAAAAACAGACCTAAACTTTATATATTCTGCAAAATAGTAAATACTAGATGACCATGTGTGTCCATAAAAACAGTTTTCAAATATTTAAGGTTTAAAAAATCATTATTTTACAGATATTTGCTGCTGTATGAAAGAAAAATATGTATATTAAGAAGTAAAAAAGCTGTACATATTTTGTAAACTGTTGTTTTACTTTTTTAAACAGTTTTTTGTTGTTAAATTACAGATAATAACTAGTAAAATCATAAAAAGTACTCATTTACATGTTGACAGAAGCGTGGCGGAAGCTGTAAATAATATCCACATCAAAATCTGTATTTTTGCAGTTAATATTTTTTTAGTTAACAATGTGTAATCATATAATGGCACCATATTTTTAATAAACTAAAAATGTAATTATTTTACAAAATATCTGGTAGAATCTTCTCCAGTTTTGAAGTTTTTTAAAATAATTTTTACAGATTTTTTTACAGTGTAGTTTTTTTTTAAACAGGAGTAAATAGCTGTTTTTATGGATTAATAATAATAATAATAATGCATTGGTTTTACATAGCGCTTTTCACTCACAGACTCTTTACATTGTATTATTCATCCACTCCATACTCCATGGTGGTAAGCTATGTATATAGCCACAGCTGTCCTGGGGTAGACTGATGGAGGCCAGTCTGCTCCATCGGCCCCTCCGACCACCACCAACCACTCACTCTCACACTGCATCCACCCAGGCTTCCTGCTGTTCCCTCACAGTCTCCCATCCAGGTACTGACCAGGCCCAACCCTGCTTAGCTTCCTAGTTCTGACAGGATCAGACATCCACAAGACGGTATGGCCATAATACGAGTTTGCAGCAGCAGGACGGTGTGTTTTCAGTTCACGGTGAAGAGGGAACATGTCATGTGGTTCAATAATTCCTTCTCAGTAGTTTCAGGACAACAACAGAGCCCAGTGCTGCAGAGGAATAAGATGCTCTCCTGCATAAGAGGCGTCACTGTTCGTTAGATTTACCGAGAACTCTCCACTTGACTCAGTAATCAATAAAAGCAGTGATTGCAGTGTTTGCTGGACTCATGTCGGAACGCTTTTCACCTTAAGATGAAAGGGGGAAACCCTCCAAACAATCGCTTTTCCACTTTCCTCATATTCAGACCTCGCTGACATCACATTACTCACCCTCCAAGGCTGCTATGCTAAAGCTCATTTTAGTTCAAGTTACAAGGAAACAGCATTTCGATGGCGGCCCTCTTCTATAATTTAATGCATTTCGAGGGGAATAAGGAGCGACTGTGCTGGGAAGTAACGCAAGGACGGAGCTCAGTCTTGACCTTGAAGACTGTATTTTCAGAGAGAATAAATTCAGGCAGCTCAGACTCGGCGCGTCTCGGGGAAAGAGAGTAAATGTTAAAAAATGCACCTTAAAAATAGAAGGTCTATTGGCTGGAATCGCTGTTAATGTAGTAGGTGTGTAGTTATGCTGTTTTACACTTTAGAAGGCGATAATTAATTCTGACACAAGCGTCTTTATTCAGTGTCAAGCTTTGAAGGGCCTCGTCTGACTGTGAGGCCGTTTAAAGATCAGATAATCCCAAAGGAAACTCTTCTTCCAGATATTGCTCAGGAAAAAACCAACAAAAAACAGTGCCTAAAAAGTAGAGAAGCTATTTATTTATTTATTTAGCGAATGCAAAGTCCTTACACTGTAAAAAATGCCCCTCCCAAAACAAGAAAAAAAACTTACTTCAAGGCACTTTTACTTTGAAATAAGTGTAAAAATCTGCCAATAGAACAAGTGAAAATTTACTTGGTGAGATTTCTTGAAATAAGACATGATATTTAGAATATTGAGGTCTTAAAATTAGCAGGGAAAACTTATTTTAAGCTATATTTTACCAGCATTGTCAAGCTGAGGTGTCTTAGAATAAACCAGACATGCTAAAGAATTAAATAGATTTTTGCTTTAATAAGTTTAATGTCTTAATTTGAGATGTATTCAACTTATTTTAGTTGTATTATCGTGGCTCTTCTCTAGATTTAAGACCATCTTGTACTTGAAATAAGATCACACAGGTTAATTGAAGCATTCTGAGATATAATGTCTTCTCACAGTTGGCTAGAAATCCTAATATTTAGTGGTGTTTGACAGCATTTGAAGGTGTTGTGTTTTAGGTGAAGCCAGCTACGCCCAAAAAGAGGTGTTTTAACTCAAAAGCAGACATTTGCTGTGTTTTAAACATATTTTACACATGCAGCTGTTTTCTGATATGAATTGGTGATTTTCCAATAAAATGCATTTCCTTTATTTCTTAAATCCAGATTATTTATCTGATACAAACAACAGCTCAGCTTGAAACATGTATGGAATGAAATGAACCTTGTTTCTTGTCAAATACGACTCAGAACAAGGTAATTTCAAGATTGTTTGACTTAACAAGATATTTAAGATGCGTCGTCTTAAAACACGTCCCTCCATGTTGTTGAAATGTTACTTGTAAAGTGAATTTATCTTAAATCAAGTGGGTTGAGACATTTTGACTAAAAATAAGACGAATAAACTTGGTGAGATGTTGAGTTTTTGCAGTGTAAGCCGTTGCCTCCTGGCCTGCTGTATGGAGGGTCACTCATCCTCCTTTCAGTCTTAGGAGAGGACAAACTTCTACGATGTGCTCCTTGGTTTGCTCCTCTCCACAAGCACACAGCAGGCTTGGGCTACTGAACCATTAGTGAAGGCTGGCCAAGCATGGGGGGCCACGTCCAGTCCTGAAACGACTGAGCGTAGACCTCTGTCTCCTTGGGAGGTTGGTGCCAGGGACCTGATGGTTGGGGGTCTGACTCCTGATGATTGTTCGGGACCTCCTTGGACTCCCATTCCCTTTTCCAAGCTGACTGGATGGTGGAGTCAGCTGGTGGGATGTTCTTCCAAATTGGTCATCAGTGGGTCGCAGAAGCATGTCCCCCCCAAAAAAGTAGTGGTATAAAGTCTTTTATTTTGAAGGACGTGTTTCTTATGACACCGTTTGCTTTCAGTAGCAGGATATTTAGTGGTGGTGACACCAGTAGTTGCTCAATATTAACCTCTAGATCTGTCTCTGCCAGCTTATTGGAGAAATTTATGCTAAAACGTCCCAAAAATGAACCAAAATGTGCTCAGAATCTGTCCAAATATGCCCCAAACTTTGCGAAAGCATCCAAAAATACCAAAAATAAGCCAAAATTTTCACAAGTTGTATCAAAATGCGTCGAGACTCCACCCAAATAAACCTTAATTTGTTAACAGGAACAGCAAACTTCAAAAATTTGGGTCGTGACTGATATTAATAGAGACATAGTGGGTCCTGAGGCTGGACCAGCTGAGAACCACTGGTCTAGATGGAAGTTGAGCAGTGGGTGGGTTGAAGATGTCTGCGTGGATTGAAGTATCCTTTGAGTGACTGCTGCTCGTCGGATGTGTGGAGGGGCAGCGGACTAAATCCTAAGAACCGTAGTCGCAGCTCCAAAGCCGAAAGCAGACAGTAAAGCAATCAGATATAAAGTCCTGAACACAAGTTTACATACTCTATAAAGACCATGTATGTCATAGCAGTCTTGAGGTTCCGTTGATTCCTATAACTCTGAATTTGCTCTGGTGGATTCAGTGAAACACATGCGTCTTTGCCACAAAACACAGTGATGCATTTTGGTTCTTTCGTAGTCTAAAACCTTAACTGTAGCCTGTTTATCAGTTTATTTACCACTTCTGATGTGCGTTTGGGGCCACTGTCTTGCTTTAACGCCCAAACGCATCCAAGAACCAGCCTTTGATTTTACGTTTTCCTGAAGAACGTGTGGAGGTATTTCTCCGTTTTCATCATTAAGTTTGCTTCCACATTTAGCAAAACAGCCCCAGAGCATGATGCTGCCACCACCGTGCTTCAGTGTTCATGGATTTAATTCCTCAGCTTCTCCCCTTCAAATGATTTCTGGTCATTGCTGCCAAATAGCAAAGCTTCAGACAGAACTTTCTCTCCAGAAGTAATTTTCTTTGTCCTTGTGATCAAACTTCAGTCGAGCCTCCCAGCCAACGCTTGACTGTGAGCTCTGACGCCTGTGATCCAGCAGCTTCTGGTTCATTCAGACCTGCTTTTTGGTGGTTCTTGGTTGACTCTTGACCATCTTGACCACTCGTCTCTCAGCAGCAGGTGATAGTTTGCGTTTTCTTCCTGATTGTGGCAGCGACACAGCCGTTTAATGCACTTTATACTTACAAATAATTGTTCGCACAGATGATTTTAAGGATCTGAAGCTGCTTTGAAGTGGCTCCAAGTGACTTTTCAGACTTAATCAAGTCAACGATTTGCTTCTTCAGACCTTTGCTGAGCCTCTCTGCCTTTGTAGCCGAGTCTGATGAGAACTGGGCCCCACTGAACTGGCTTGGAGGAGTCACCAGCTGTAGTCAACTGTAATCACTCATGAGAACTTAAGAGACGTTACAGCTAAGAAAATGATATTAACACAACTTTCTACATAATCAAAACTGATAGTTCAAGTTGCTGTATGTATATTTTGTTGACCCAGCAGGTTTTTCATTTTTACACAAGACCTATAATAAATCTATAAAATGTTTTTTGTGGCAAAGACGCAAGTGTTTTAATGATCCCATCATAGAAAATTAAGAGTTATAGGAGTCACTGGAAGCTAAAGGCTGCCATGACATACGTGGTCTTTACAAGTGTATGCAAACTTTAGCTCATGACTGTAAATACGACACAATGGTGAAATAAAATACAGCGAAAATAAGGCTACAGTAAAAAGTAATGCTGGCACTTATACTGAGGTAGTATCAAACATGATCATGAAATACTGCATTTATCATCAATATTGATCAGCTTTTTCTGTTTATTTGATCAGTTTTGCATGGTTCTACATGCTTCGGGATCATTTAGGACAATACTTTTACAGCACTGTTGATAGGTTCAGGCATATCTGACCTCCACACTCATCTAAGCAGAGTTTTCTCTATATTTTGTGACTGATGTGACTCTAACTCTGCTTCCTGACAGCGGTTCAGCCTCTTCCTCACCCCTTCTTACTCCCGTGCTGCCTCCCTAAACCGATGCCGACGCCGCGGGCTCTCCACGTCCCCTTCCCCTTCATCTCCAGCCCCGCAGCCGCCGCTGCCGCCGCCGGGGTCGGCCTGAGGGAACCGGGCCTGAACGCCAACATCTGGCCTCACAAGAGCCCCTCTGGGTGGGATCTGAACCTCCACATCAATCCGGGCCTGTTCAGTGGAGCGAAACACGCTGAGATTCAAGGGGAGGCGGCGAAGAGGAGGAGCGAGCTACAACAGATGGACTGATTCCTCTCTTTTTGTGCTTTTTATGAGCTCACTGTACAGTAGTTTATTATTCACAGCCTGTAAAATATGCAGTCTTTGTATTTATTGAGTTGGATCATGTTGTCTTCTTCTTTTCCCTCCTTCTTTGGATAGACTTATTGATAAAGCTGCTCTTGTTCTGTCGTCTCTTCACGCCACAGTGGGGGAGTTGAACTTGTAAACAACAAACAACATGGCACTTGTGTTTGAGTAAATAAAACGGCGCGCTCGGCCTACATTATTCAGCTGTTTGTCTTGCATTTCGCCCTCCTGCTTCACGGGCTTCATGAAAATAATACGAGCATAAATGATGCATCCACACAGACGCGGTGAAATTTTCATGGAAAAGGAGCCTTCATGTCATCCCTCTGCAGCATCAGGACCAGCCGCCGGAGGCTGCAGTTCCCACTCCGACACGGCAGGGGGCAGCAGCGCCTTTGGCTTCCCGCAAACTTTCCCGCAACAGACTTTTCCCGGGAGAGAGTGACAGCAGAGAGGAGTGAAGAGAGAAGAGGCGCCACTCTGATGGCATTTTTGGGTACCACCATTGTAGATCAGTCAAAAATAATTTCATACAACTAAGTGCTTCATGTTTATATTTGTAGTTTGTAATTGCATGGATAAGAATACAGCACAGGTTTAGATTTTTTTTAAATTCTCAATGCGATGTTGTTTGTTAAGGCCATCACTGTTGGGCTATTAATTAAGTTTAATTAACTCTAGCTTGTCAAAATGGGTGTCAAAAAGTGATCATGTACTTCTACAGCTGCTTTTATGTGGATCAACCAGTCATGAGGTGCAAATATACACAACTTTATGTCCCCTGTAACCATAAAAGTGCACCTTCGACACAATAATTGCAACCAAAAAATGTTTGGCAGCATTTAGGATAACTTTTGGCAATACTCACAATCAGAATCAGAAATACTTTATTAGGTCCCCGAGAGGAAACTGTTTAATGGCGAAGTGGAAACTGCATTTTAAGAGTTGAACTGGTTCACTGAAGCAATATCAAGCAGTAAAAACAACCGGATTGGTTAAAATGGAAGGCAGGTAAAACAGAAAATGTTGTACTATTGTGAAACTTTGCAGCCCAATAGTTTCGACGTAACAGCTAGACTGTAATTAATATGATTTACAGATGGATTTTTTATATAAAAGAATTGGAAATGATCTGTTTTCCAATCATCAAATGGGCTATGTCTTTCAAATACAACCCCAATGTGTGAAATTAAGTTGTTTTGATGCATTAATAACATCTTGTTTACTTTTTGGCAGGTGGATTATTTGTATTATCCAAGTTTAAGGCGTCCTTTAAAGCAGTAAACAACTTGACTGGTTATAATAAAAGGCAGAAAACAGGTAAAATAGCAAAACATGAACTATTGTGAAACTTTGCAACAGAATAAATGAGTTTTTCTCAATTTATAGCAAAGGCAAACAGGCCTGACATTTTACACTATAGCCAATACTATAACATTGTTTTTGATGTCTTGGCTTTCAGTGTTTGCTAGTCTAGCATCTTTATTCAGACTGTAATTAATATGATTTACAGATGGATTTTCTATATAAAGTAAAGCCATGATCTGTTTTCCAATTGTCGTATCTTTAAAATACAGTCCCCATGAGTGAAATTAAGTTTTTCTGATGCATTAATAACATTTTGATCCCTTTTTGGCAAGTGGAAAGCTGCATTATTCATGTTAAAGTGGTCCTTTAAGGCAATTTCAAGCAGTCAAAACAACTTGATTGGTTATAATAAAAGGCAGAAAACAGGTAAAGCAGCAAAACATGTGCTTTTGTGGAACCTTGCAACAGAATAAATTAGTTTTTTTCAATTTATAGCAAAAGTAAACAGGCCTAACAATTAGTACAACTGTTTAGACAGTAATTGATATGATTTACAGATGGATTTTATATATATATAAAGCAAAAAAACTATCTCCTTTGTGATTACCTTTGAGCTATAGCCTCTAAAGCAAATCCGGCCTGAGTAAAAATCACGTCTTTTTGACATGATAATAACATTTTGAGTCACTTTTGGCAAGTGGAGCTGAATTGAATTGATTATCAGAAGCAATTTCAAGCAGCAAAAAGAGCAGGATTGGTGAAAATTGAAGGCACAGAGCAGGTTAAATTCATGCAGAGACATGAGGAGGCAGTTTTTGGCACTTGATCGGTGCTGCGCATGCGTGCATCCTAATAGTTTTCACCCTTCGAGAGTGAACCTCCTCCGTTATAGACGATCTTCGGCTGAGATGTCATTTTGGCGCCGAATATTCCAAGTTATTTTGCCTCTGAGCTGCAGCAGCGCGGGAGTTGTTGTCTCTGTGTGTTTGAACCAGGAAACCTAAACTGTTTTCTTCCACCGTTAATCTCAATTCAGTCGCGGGTTGCAGGACGAGTTTAAAGAACAGACAACATGCAGCGGAGCATCGCGTAAGTACAAACCGACAGCCGGGGAAAGTTTCTGTTTAGCCTGTGAGGAAGTAGCGTTAGCCGGGCGATGTTTGTGTCTGTTTAGCGGGGGCTGCTAACACCTTAAATGGGTTATAAGTTGAGTTTAGGGGGTTAAAAGTGCCTGGAAGCAGATTTATTCTCAAAACTGTGGCTAGGTTTTACTGTTAGCCGTCCTGTTTTTAAGCTAGCACTAGCTTAAATGAGTTTGTTTGGTGTATGCTAGTCGTTTTAAGTGACTACAGACAACAAAGTGCTTTCAAGTAAACCTCCAGAGGGATAAAACTAACCTTAAACTTGGAGGTTTGATGTTTAAATGCTACACAGAAAGGTTTTATAGCTGCTGTATGATGCTATCAGCTATGTGAAGCTGCAACACAATATAGCAACACAAGCTACATGAGGCTTGCTAAGCTAGCTAGATCTGTATCTAAGCTAGTTTACATCCCACAACCAGCACGTTAACATGAAGTTACACTCAAATCATCTCTGTTGCCATAAATAAATGTTGTTTTAATTCCTGTACTACACTTTTATACATTGATTACGCACATGAAAACTTCCATCAGTACTTTTAACTTCTTCTCTTCCTCCTCCTTCAGATCCTTCTTTCAGCCCAAGAGCAAAGACAAGGAAATCCAGAAGAAAAGCACAGATGAGCCAGTGAAAAAGTACGATTTTGCTTTTCAATCACACTGAATTATTAGGCTATTGCTCCATGCAGCTGTTTACTATGCCCTTCTGATGGAGGGATGTGCAGAACAGAGCTGCAGCAATGAATTGCCAGCTATTTTGATGATCGATTAGTCAGATTTTCAAATTTTTTAAGACTTAAAAGTCCACATTTTCTTATTTCAGCTTCTTAAATGTGATTTTTTTTTTGTTTCTTTACTCCTTTCTGACTGTAAACTGAATATCCTTGGGTGTTAGACCACACAAGGCATTTTAGGACATCATTTTGGGGTTTGGTAAACATAGATGGACATTTTTCACCATTATTTAGATTAAACAAGTAGCCGATCAAACAAGAAAACAACTGACAGGTTAATCAACAGTAAAAATAGTTGCCAGTCGCAGCTTTAGTGCAGAACTCCATCCTTTAATTACCAAAGTTTTTTGTTAGATGAAGAGAAAATTGAATTGAATTTGTAGCTGCTGGCACTTAGAAGTCTAAAAAAGCGGATACAGATCTCCCATCTCACTGAACTTAATAATTATGTTATTAATTTATCTGTATTTACACACTTTAGGCTGTTTGAGGAACAGTTTTGAAGGAGTACACCCCTCAGCAAAACAGTTTTATTCTCTAAAATGCTTAAAAACACCTGCATTTGTACCCATAGTTGGGAGACGGTAAACTATATCAGCGCATCAGCTAATTTTCAAACCAGTTTTCCTGCTGAAAGCCCACTGACGTGCAGTTATCTTTGAATCTCTGCTGCTCAGTGAAACTTTTTTTGTGTCCAGCAGTTGTTATCAAAAGACAGCGTGGAGAGAGAGAGAGAGAGAGAAATGAGAACTTCTGTTTCTCATCTCCGAGCTGCTTTGATGATAAAGTGTTCATTATCTTTTGACTGCACAATCTTTAAAGTGCGTCTTAAAACTCGCTTTAATTGACTCGGCTTTCTGTAATGATCATCTCCATTACTGCTTTGACCTCTTTTTTTATGACACTTGCTTTGATTTTATAGGTTTTGTTTTTTTATAGCTTTTGCTGTTGACTTTATCCTTTTTTTAAATACCTGATCTAGCACCTTGTGGCTGTGCTTTCCAACAACGGTGTATAAACAAGGCTTTATTCCTTTTGCATAGAATGATGTCTTAACTGTGTCCCTGTGCTCGTCTCCAGGCCTGTTAAGAGCCCTCTTAAGGTGCAGAACGGCGCGCGGGAAGTTGATTCACCTGTCAAGAAGGTCGCCAAACGCCGGCGTCAGATTGTGGACAGCGACGATGACGAAGTGCCAGTTGTTAAGGATGTTGCTGTCAAAGGACAAGGAGATAAAGAAGCCTCTGGCAAAACAGAAAAGGTAAGAGACGCACTTTACTTTTAAATTGAAACATCTGAGTTTGTTAAAATTCAACACATGAGCTGCAGTGTCTCAGTGACATTTGTGCCAAAACGGATTATAAAATGAACTTCTGGTGTTAGAACTGTAAAAGATGAATTACCAGGTGGCCTCTCTTTTGCCCGGCGCTGCTGAAAGTTACTTAAACAGTTTGAAGCCCATTAAAAGTGTCCTAAATTCACACTGTAACTCCAACGAGCTGCGTCTCTCTCTCTTTAGAGCTCCTGTATGCGCATCAGTGTCTATTGTTTACTTGGTGACGGGAAAAACACGGCGACACAAAGACGCGGTAATTGTACGGTGAATCACTATGTTGACTGCATTTGTCAATAAGCCGCATAATGAAAAGAGCTGATTATCGGCTCTGGCTGTCGTTCAGCCACCTGTTGTTTGATAAACACTTCTCTTAACCTCCCCTCTCATTTTGTTTGTAATATGTCAGCAATTATTCATTATTCGTTCATTGAGTGAAGAGACTATGATGGATACGCGGTGTTTGTCAGTGTGGCCAACCCCACATCCCTTTCAGATGGCTGTCATTATGTTTTTTCCGGACTAGGTGCTAATATATCCATCCTCTCCTGCTGAATAAAATGTAGAGCGGCAAGTAATAATTATTTATCTCTCTATTTTTTTGTGTAATTATTGGTCTGGAAGATTTTAAACATAATGTCAAAAATACCTTTGTGGCCCTCGTGGCTCCGAAGTGTTCAAGTCTGATCTCAACTTTTAAGCACAGAGGAGGCCTGACAGAACTAATCAAAGGACTCCACGTTCAGAATTTGCTCGATAAATAACTGGATGAATAATTAATTAGTTATCAGGCTTCTTGGAAATTAATTTTGATGCCGTTTGATTAACCAGCAGCACACTAGAGTCAGGATTTCAGGATGGACTTGGCTTGCTTTTAAAGTGCGGCAGGTTTTTTTGTACGGCTCAGAATGGACCTTTGGGTGCTGTCTTAGCTTATTGAATAGAAATCTGTGCATTTGCTTGTGATTACTGATGGTTTAGTCGACAAAACCCTGAACATGGGCTGCAAAAATGGCTTTAGAAGCTCAGAATGCCAGACGTTTTTGACGAGATGAGCTCAAGAAAACCTTCATCGACATCCTCTTTCATGAATGGATTGTAAACCAGATGTCGGTAAACATCATTAGTTATGTAAAGGAAGATAATATATGCACTAATATATATTTTTACTGTTCCAAGACTTGTTCAGTTTTGATTAGGTTCACATGTGTACAACTACCACAAGGATCTCTTGCTCTTAATGTTCTGTTTTGACTTCTTTGCTCAGTTTTCAATGAGTTTTTATGACTAATTTGTATCATAAGATTTTATGTTGTGGCGTCACTTCGGTGGAGATGTGTCCTATGCAGTCTGTAGTTTATTGGGTATTTTGACAGCTGCACTGAGTTGTAAAAGTCTGAGCTACTTTGATTTAGCATTTGTTTTGATTTTAAGTGTTTCTTTACAAGTTAGTACATCAGCCTAACAATCTCGGGTAAAAGTTGAGTCTGTGAATTACGTCCAAGATTTTCAGAAATGCCCCAGTGTTTTCTTGCATGCTTGCGTTTCGCTTTAAATACAGCAGCACTTGAACTGCTTCGACTCCACAAGTTTGTTTTCGCCTAATAAGCCATGTTTTCCCAGCATGATGCGACAAAGAGCTTCTTGTAATGTCAGTAATCTTTGGCTTCTTCGCCGTAAATGTTCAGTGCTGCTGAGTTTAGATGGCTTCGGTCTTCAAGTCGAAGCTTTGAGGTGGGTTTGGGCTCATTATCCTGCTGCAGGATGAATCCTTTTCCAAAAAAAGACTGGAAACCAGAAGGTTGGAGCATGTTTCTGTGGAACAGGCTGCTGCTTCTCCTTGATCAGGATGCAGTAGATTCACCGCAGGTGTCCAGAGCTGCAAAAAACCTCCCTGCTTATATATTCCCACCATCATGTTTCGCTGTAGGTTTGATAGATTCCAGTACTATTCTCTCTCCTGCTGGTCTCCTCAAATACACCCTCCTCTTAAGGCTACTAATCTCTATCTGTGATTCATCAGTGAGTCTGACTTTTTTTCCCATCATCCACTCTGAAACGCTTTTATGTCTTAGCCCACCCAATGTGTTCGGCCTGGTTTCTCCCCCTGAGAAGTAGTTTAGAGACGCTCCTCGTCCTCTGAGACTTTCCCAGACAGCCTTCTTTTGACAGGACTTCTGCTGATTGGAGTCTTGTGTTCTTTATTTAGAAATTCTATATCAGCGATGAAGCTGCTCCTCTATCCGTCGGAGAACAAAGCTTGATGTATTGATCTTCCGATGGCGCGCTTCACATTTGGTCTGCCTGGATCCTGCTTTTGATACAGCTGATCCAGTTTCCACGCAGTGTTTCAGAGCTGGATGCACTGCCCCTTTAGAAACCATTAGTCCAGCCATGGTTTGAAGCTGAGAAAAGACCCTCTTCGCTCAGAATAACAATGCGACTTCTGACACTTTCTCTTAGTTCTGATGCCTTGTTTCCCACTATAACAATGCTGCTTAGTGAGCAACGCGCTGCTAGAAGCTCCAGACACAGCCGCATTTATAACAGGTGAACAATGGCAGCAGGTTGATTTAGTTAAGGAAGCCTCTCATGAGATACAAAGGAGTTAAAAAGGTCAGTGCCGCTTATTTCCTTCAATTTGATTGCAAGAAAGCTGAAACGCTAAACTTGTGAAGTGGCTTAAGTTTTTACACAGCAGAGTTTTTTTTCTCCCGCAACACTTACTAAGAGATCTGTTGCCTCGCAGACTGTGTCGAGGCTTTTGTTTTTATGTCTTCAGCTGTCCCATGTTGACAGGTCCTTAAGTGACATTTTTTATTCAGTAAACAAATTAGTTTTCTTTTCACAAAAAAAAAGAAGCAAATGCTCTCATTTTCCTTGGCAGACGATGCAACGCAAACAGACGATACGAACGGCTCACTGTAATCCAAATGACATTTTTCTGGACAGCCGGACAATTGTTACTGCCATTTGCATTTTCATCATCATGCGTCGATGGAAATAGTCAAGATGTTGAAGTGAATTTAAAAAGAAGACGTAACCTCAAAACAAAATCACAACCGGCGCTAATTCCACCCGTTGAAGTTTTTGTCTGCGCTGCCTCTTGTCACGGTGATTACTGACGCTCCTGCTCGTGTTGTTTTCTCAGAAGGACGACGTGTTTAAGGCGGTTCCCACCCCGCTGTCTCCACCACCAGCACCAGCACCAGCCACGCCTGTAACTCCAGCAACCCCGGCCACCCCGGCCTCCTCGGCTTCACCGGGGACTCCCAGCACTCCCAACTCCGTCTCCCCCACTGGGATTGTCAAGCGCAAGACTGGTCAGTATCTGCTCCCAGTTTATTTACGATGCCTTTATTTATATACTTTCTTAAATCTAACGTTGTGGACTATGAAGCAAGATTAGCGTGTGTATTGAGTCTGAGTTTTCATGGACTTGCTCTCATTTAATCTGCTACATCACCATGGTAACTGATGCTGCAACCAGCTAACTTGTTTCTGTTGAAAGGCCTGTGAAGCGTCTCCTTTTCACCAGTTCTTTTACTGACCATATTCTCTGAGTAATATTGAGTTCTAGCTGAGGGGATATGTTATATCTGCAAACCTGTTGAGCTCTAAGTTAGTAATCCCACTGACTGAAGCTGTGCAGTAACCGAAGGTAAACTGTATGTGCTGTGTTGCCACGGGAACCTGCATCCATTCAGTCCGTAATGCAAGGACATAAATATGTTTTTATGTTTGGTCCTGGTTTGCTGTCAGTGCTGCTTTATGCTGCTGGTACTGCAGCTAATAGAACACAGATTAAAAAAACTGATTAGCCTCTTGGTGTTTATTGCAAAATATTTAATAAACACCATTAATTTCATTTTGATTGGGCCGAAAACTTAAAGCGGCTGTTATGTATCCTTCATTATGGGAAAGTGTCGGGCTTAAATGCACTTTCTGAGTATCATGTTTAAATGTATGAAGTTTAAAGTTTAAGAGCTCTAATGTGCAACTGTCACATTATCAGGAAATAAGAGGCTGCACTGAGAGTGCACTGAATGATAAAATGAATATTAACTTACGCGATAAACGATTTTCTGCCAGCATTGCTCTCGTGTATCATATGCAGTACCAGCGATTTGTACCATAACACATTTATATATAAATACGTCCTAGCTTTACATTATAACAAACTGTTCTGAAGTCTGAAGAAGGAAACCTGGACTGCGTTCAAATATCAATCCTTTAATACTATATAGCATTCGAGAAAAAGATTTAGTATGTCCCAATGCATAGTACATCAAATGCAGTATACTAAACATATCCAGATGTCCTACTACACCCAGTTGGACTATAAAGTATTCAAGCCGGCATGCTTTTCTGTACATTCTGACCCACAATCCTCTGAGTTGTTACATCACACACACCGATCAGCCACAACATCATGACCACTGACAGGGGAAGTTAATAACATTGATCATATTGGTACTATGTGGTGTTCTGATGGAAAACTTTGGATTTTAACATCCATGTTGATCAGACTTAGACACCCAAATAAACATTGTCCCACAACAAACACACTCCCTCATGCAAATGAAAATCCCAAATGTCACTGGATGAAAATGCACCCCACCACATGGAAACAACATCAAGCAATCAGGAACATGTTGAGGAACATGACAATGGTCCAACATGTTGATTTGACCTCCAAACTTCCTACACCCCATTGTGATCAAGCATCAACAGGATGCAGTGGAACAAGTTTGACTGACAGACGCCCCACTGAACAAGCCAGAGTACCCAAAGGATCCAGTGCCAACGTCCTGGTTCCAGACCCCATAGGACACCATGAGAGGTCCTCTGGTCCATGTCCAATGGTTCAGAGCATATTTGATCACATAAGGGGACCAACACAGTATTAGGCAGGTGGTCATAATGTTATGCCTGATCAGTGTGTCACGGTTTTGTGCAAATAAATACAAGTTTGAGATCAGACAGACGGATAACAGCTCATTTTGCACTACAGTTTGCGACAGTCAAAGTTTAAGGCACAATGTTATGATGAAGCAGAAAGCCCTTATTTTACACATTCTGCATTAGACAATAGTACTTTGTAAGGGCAGCTGTAGTATGTACTTAAAGTAAAAACAAAAATGTGCGATTTGGAATGCAGCCCTGGTTATTGAAGAAAGTTGATAACAACTTCATCATACCCATTACCACTGACTGCAAACCTGCTTATGTAAAGAAGCCTGGCTTTGTCAAACCTGCTTCATGGTACACTCTCTGACGGTAGTTTTCAAGTTTTCCTCCGAACTTGCAAGATGTTGAACTTTGACACCAGCAGAGGATTGATAGTTTTCTTGCCTGCAGCTATTTTTACTTGATTACTTGTTTGCAGGAGCCTAATGGCTCCAAATACTCATTATTTCACAATGAGGGGGAAAACAAGACATTTATCACAAAACTGAATGCATAAGGAATTTGTTTGCAAGAAACGGCAAAGTACACTTTTCACCTCTTTGTTTCATTCATCTCTTAACTCTCTGTACTGTCGTAGATTGACAACCACCAAGCTAGATTGTGTTTCACTATTTGCCATTAATCTAATCTGCTGAACCACCAGTACACCCTCCTTGAGCTTCTGTCATTATTTTTCTGCATGTATTTGCATTGTGATAATAATATTATTGCTGCCGCATTGTCTTGCGATGTATCGTTTCTGCTGACTGGGCGTTAATGGAACCAGCAGAGCCTCTCGTCCTATTATTGCAGCTGATTGTCGATGCTTATTTGGTTCCCTTTTTTGATTTGCAGGCTTTGGTAACTTTCTTAAAAAAAGAAAGAACATAGGTTGTGATTATTATTTCATAGCTGCAGTTGGTTCTCGGCAGCCCGAACATTTCACATGCGCAAGATAAAACTGAAAGAGAGCTGCTGCTTTTCAGCCATAAGTGTTCATTATTTGTAAATTCTTAATGAGGTGTGTGTGTGTGCAAATATCTGCATTTAACATGAAATAGAATGGCCAAGTGATTTTGTGTGGATCACACCAGAAATGTGGGATTTTGAAGGGAGTTTAAGCTACTTAGAGCTGCAGAGTTTTCAAGTACTTTTCATTTTGGGGAAGCACCTCCTTTCTCACTTTCCTTCATCCCACTTCTGCAGCGGGGAAGCGGCTCATTCTCTTTTCATCATCCCATTCTCTTTGTGTTTGATGACTGCAGTGTTTGCTTTCAGCAGTGGTGCGTTGCCACAATACGAGCCGTGCCACCATCTCTGCTGGAGAAAACATCACATTAAAGTAACTCTCTAATTTGACCAGAAATTGCATTCTTAATGTCCTGGGTTAATGCGTTCATTATAATATCTAGACGGAAAACATCAGCGGTGCTACCTGTGCTAGAACCCTAACAAGGGCCAAAGCAGAGGCAGATGTGGATCCAAAACTAAGATTGCCCTCAAGCACCACGGCTGCATAAAATTATAGAGGAAATTACACTGGAACTGTAAGCTGCTGTGCTGCATAATATCTTTCAGGATGGAATTAGTGTTTTCATTAGCAAAGAACGTATCTGTGATTCTCCCCTTCTCTTTTTTTTTTCCTTCGGCGCCCTACATCTGCAGTAAGAGAGCAGACTCGCCCTGTTTTCATCTCCATATTCTCTTTCTGTTTGATCATGGCACGATTTCAGCTGGGATGCCCCTCGCTTCTTTCTTCTCCTTCTTTTAATTTAATGCCTGTGTCCCGATGTGTGCAGCGAGGAAGATGTTCCCGAAGAGGAAGCTTGACGAGAGCAGGAGCGACGGCGAGGGTCAAAAGCAGGAGCCCGATGCCGAGGAGGAGCAGGGTCAGCAGAACAAACGACCCCGTGTGGAGGCCGATGACGGCAGTGAAGGTACGCTTTCGTCTCTGCTAGCAGAGTTTGGCTCCGGCACAAGTCTGGAAAGTGAGGATGGAAGTTGGAAAGTTGCACAAACACCTCGGATACAAAGGGAAACAAAGGGCAGCTAAGTAGTAACCATTATGTATTATGATTAATCATTGTTAGGCTCAAATTTCTGGAGATATCTTCACAAACATGTCTTATATTTTGAGAGCCCGTATTGTGCTTTTTGGATTCGTCCCTTTCCTGTAGTTTCGTAAAACTTCTTGTGCATGTGAAAGATCTGCAAACTTACAAACCCCGAAGCCCACGTCAAATGGAGTTATTCTCTCACACAGAGAACACTGCTCAAGCAACAATCACCCTTTAACAATTCCTCTACATGTCCACAAATATATTTTAACCTAAAGCTGCAGTAGGTAGAAATCTGGAAAAAATAACAATACACACATCTTCTCCCCTCTCTGTCTTAATCCCCTCCAACCAAATGAACCTGACAATGTGTGTGTGCAGACGAACCTTTGTGCATGGCTCATCTCCAAGAACCTGTCTCGTAGAACCTCTCCCAAGGCTGATTGGTTTAGCTTGGAGGAAAAACATGCTAATTGGTTAAACTCGGGGAGTAAAAGAAGCTTTATTTTCCTCTCGAAGTCCTCTTAAACTAGCTGTCTTCGCTCTAACATCACCGTGAAAAGTAAGATTCACCGCATAGACCTGCCTGAAATACCTCGTTTTATTTCCAGTCTTTTCTTCTGTCGCTTATTGACATCATCATGTGACACATTTGCGTTACGCCAACCTTGTGGCTAGTTTGACCTTCAAAGAATGAACAGTTTCCTTGCGAGAGTTGCCTCTGCTCATTAAAATTCATAAATCTCGAGTTGGAATATGTAACCAACGTCGCCTTGCTTTGTCTGCTCAGCTGAATAATCGCAGCAGACTTTGCTTTTAAAGAAATAAGAGCTAAAATGGAGCGTTTTAAACATAGTATGAAAAGATGTGCTGCAGCAGTGTTCACTATGAAACATTAAAGCATGTAAAAGTGTTCTAGTAGACCCCAAAATAAAATAATAAGCCTATAAATCAGTCCCTCCAGAATTTCGCGGGCGTTTTTCAAGATTGTTGCTCCCAAAATGCCTGAATTCGCTGCAGCTTTTCTAAAAAATTGCGATGAAAGTTGCGATGTTTTAAGCGTATTTGTTGCGATAAAATTGCGGGAGACGGCAAAAAATTGTCAAAAAGTTGTTTTGTTTTTCTTATTTTTGTATAGTTCATTAAAAACTTTGAAAGTTTATAAAGTTAATTCCACATCCTGGCACACGCGTGTTCACACACACACGCTCACAGCTCGTCACGTCAGTTAATTAATCTAACTGACCTTCATTCTTTCAGTGCTGCCACAGATCTGGATGCAACAGCTTCATCACGGTGGTTTGTCTGGTCTGTGGTCCGCTGGTTTCACCCATTCTCCTGATATGTTTACGGTAGAAAGATGTTTGTCAATTGATGATTTTCGTTTGTGTTCCACCTCAATATTCCACGGGGTGAAAACAGTTTACCTCCGCTTTGGTGAAGAACATCAGGGAATTGTTTTGCAGTAGTTTTTGTTGCATACGTATCTGTATTTCAAACCATAAACAAGGAAGTGAATTCGGTGACGTACGTGCATTACTGGGGACTGCTGTGATTGGTGGAACTCACAGGAGGCGGGACAAAATTGCGGAAAAGTCACGGTGATTGGACAAAATTGCAAGGTCGCGCAGAATTCACAGAGATTGGTTGAATTTGCGTTAATTGTTGCGATTGCAAATTCCTGGAGGGACTGATAAATGTGCATAATATGGGCTCTTTAATTATTCCTAATTCAAATATGGAAAACAAAAACAATACTTGTGCTTGTTCTTGTTTCTTTATCGCTGCAACACTCGGTCTCCTCCAACAGCAGAGATTTGTGGCATGCACAAATTGTAATTGACAAATTGATTAGTTGATCAAAAAATAAATAACTGGCACCAACTTTGATAATTCATCAGATGTTAATTGCCAAGCGAAAGTGCCAAACATTCTTTGGTTCCAGCCGCTCTGATATCAGCCTTTGCTGCTTTTCTCTGTGATAAGTCATGAATCAGAAATATTTGAACTGTTGCTCTGACAAAAAAAAAAAAAAATTTATGGCCGTGACCTTGGGCTCTGCTAGACTGTGACACGCATTTTGGCTGAACAAGAAAATATAGTTAGTTGACTAATGAATTAATGAGAATAATCTGTATTTGCAGCCTGAATGTAAAATCGCTGTATCTTTTTAATGCAGAGAATGATGGTATAATGACACAAATACAGGCAGCGACGCCATAAACCCGGAATAAAAGAGAGAAAACTGAACAGAAACTGTCTGAGTTCCAAAGGATTAAAGACAGTCGAGCAATTATGATTTAATCTATCTGTTAAAATTCAAAGTATGAGCCCAAACCATTAGTTATATAACTGTGAGAGCTTTTACTCCCTTTCCCTTTTGTTTGATGTCTTCAGCCCAAGCAACTCAGATAATTTGGCGGCGTCTTGCACATTCTAATGCTACAATGCCACCATATAGGCTGTATATACTCCTGATTATTACCTGTTTAATGATTGCAAACATGTAATGCATTACTTTAGAGGAAAAGGAGGTTTCTTGTGAGGTTTAGTCCACATAGATCAATAAATAGCTGTTATAATACTTTTACAATCAATGTTTCTGGGCATTTTTTTTGCATTTTAGAGAGCGATGTCCTCTTTCTGTGCAGTTTGACACAGTTTTAATACCTTAAATCTATCAAAAAAGGAAACATGCGAGTTGAATTTCTGTTTTTATTTACAAAATTTAAAAAACCCTAGGCTCTACACATTCTAGATATTTTACGACCTACTTTTTCAGCTCGTTTCTATTCGTCTGTTGCCTGCTCTGTGTAAACACTGCCTGCAGTTCAGCCGAAAAGTCTTTGAATTTTTGTCTCGTCACTCTCGGACACAGCTGAGTCAATAACGGCTTCGTGGTTGCACCAAAGAGCAGGGAATTTTTTTTTTTTTTAGAGAATTTTTTTAGTAAAAACTTCATTTTTGGGCCACTTTTTAAATGAAACCTCTAGATTGAAGTGTCAGTAAAACATCACAATTGATTTATTTTTTACTGAGATCTAGTTAATTTCCACCATGCACCTGAAATTTGCACATGACAAGCTTAAGGGCTGTTGGAAACTTGAAAATCTGACATTTTTTTCTGTTTTTATCACTTCTGGCTATGATAAATGGTATAATTTAAAGCTTTTTTTCAAAACCGCTGCAAGGTTTTGCAGTTCAGAGGTTTTGTCATCAATTATTTTTCCTCAAACACTGATTACGGTCTCTACTCGGCAGGACGCGGCCGACAGTTTTCTATTATCATGTTCGCTGTGTTTTGAGGCGGAGGTCAGTGGTCATAAAATGTACATGGATAGTGAATCGCAAATGTGTTAGAACCGAACATTTATATAAAAAAGTATCACGCTGGACCTTAAATGAGTAGTCGGTGCTTGCGGAAAGCTCCTATTCGGATTCATAATTTTACCACCTGTGAAAAACAAACTGGGAAATTTCCACCATCCACTGGTGCCTCTTTGGCTTTTCGTAATCTCTTTGTCCATGCTTCGACATGATCTCTCTTTCAAAGCAGAATTCTAGAGAATAATGAGTGTGTGAAAGCCGGCAGCGACTTAGTTTTCATAAGAATTATTGAGTTTTCCACAGTCAGTGTCTCAACCCGATCTTTTGTTAAGCAGCATAACAGACGGGGAAATAGTTTCTCTTGTTTAAAAAAAAAATGTCTGGAAAAATAACAAACATGACTCCAGGATAAAGCAGTCCAGTCCACCTTATTTCAGTGTTTGGATGAGGAAATTAAAGTTTCATGTCTGGCTCGTCACCCAGCCGGTATCATGACCCCGGCTCCGTCTGCTGGGACTCTGTGCTATAAGTTTGTCAATAGTAATTTCTCTCTTACCCAGCACTCTCGGGTGAAAAGGAAAACCTCAGAAATATAACCTGCGGCATTTATTGAGGGAAGCTGGTATGTTTAAACTATGTTCAAACACAGGCCTCAAAAAAAAAAAAAAACCTGGGTTGCCCTCAGTTAACCCGGTGGCATTTATCTCTTCAGTGACTCCACTCCCTTTGTGTCTCACCCTGTGTAGGGAACACCGACGAACCCATGGAGGAGGGAGCAGAGGAAGAAAGGGTTGAAAAGGCAGTGACCGAGGCTAACAGCCCAGATGAGGAGGTGGAGAACAAGAAGAAAGAGGAAGGAGACAAGGCCAAGGAGGAGGAGGAGCAGGTGGAGAATAAGAGCTCTGATGAGAAAGAAAAGAAAGCTGAGGGGGCGGAAAAGAAAAATGAAGCAAAGGAGAAGACGGATGATGAGAAAGGGCCTGCCGTTGCCAAGAAGGAGGTGGTTGAAAAGGACAAGCGAGACAGAGAAGGGAGCCCAAAAAGTCCAACGGCGAAAAAGCAGAAAGAAGCAAAAGAGCAGAAAGATAAGGAAGCGGCCAAGAAAGCACCCATCAGCAGTTTCTTTGGTGAGGAGGAATTTGCATAGCTCTGTGCTTGCATAAAAAAAAAATGTGTCTGTAAATGTGCTATGGTTTTATCAGTTGGGGGAGACAGCAAAATATTTCTCTGCCACAACCCCTGCTCCACCCTCACCTTCTCTTTTTATTTCTTTATTTCTTTCAATAGCTCCCAGAAAAGCAGCAGTGAAGACGGAGAAACCCGAGAAGAATGAGGGGGAGAAGAAGGCGAGTGCAGAGAGGAGGAGTTCAGAGGAGGAGAGCAAAGACGCCAAAGGGTAAGACAAAGCAAAGCAGAAACACAGAGCTAGCTCAGGATGGATGGAGCGTTACCTGTATGTAATCTTTTCTGCACATCTGTCCGATACTGAACTTAACTACGAGCTGTGCTGTTTAGACCTCTGACCCCTTTAATGTTGTACACATGAATGTGGTAGAAAGACATGACAGGAGGCCAATTCATGCTTTCTGCTATTGCCTGCATGGACTTCTCTGCAGATATTTGCATACAGCCCACAACTTTTGACTACACCAATGAAACAAATGGTGCTCAAAACAAGTGCTTGTTATGAAGAGTGACTCTGTTACCCCTTTTCCACCAAGCGGGCTCCAATGCTATTTCGGAGCCAGAGCCTGACTTAGCACCAGTTCTTTGTCTTTCCACCACCTAAGCATCAATTCCAGGTGATAAAAAGTGGTACTTAGCAAGCACCGGGTCTTTGCTGGGCCAGAGCTGAGAACCAAGGAAGGGGCTGGGGGCGGGGTTACGGTGACTAACAATCAACGGTGGAAAGGAGCACACAAGCGGCAATTTGTGTCCTTTTTCTCCAGGATGTCCCTGGTCCGATCACAGGTGGAATGACTCCCAGGACACACGGAAGTTTACCACAAACTGTTGTGCGCTGAAATCCGGTATAATTGTGTCCCACCAGTAGCGTGGTCGTGGATGCACCTGGGCAACAGGCGACCTCCACCTCACGATCAGCCTTAAGACCATCTATAGAGATAAACATAGCTATTATCATCAACCTGTTGAGTTTGTTTAACTGCTATGTAATCGATGCAACCTCACAGTGACCCATTGGTGTGTCTCTAACTTGACTCCTTGCCAGTGGAAAAGCAAACGGGTTCCTGGGAGAAACGACATTTGAACCAACTAAGCACCAGCACCGAACTATCACATGGTTCTTCTCGGTGGAAAAGGGGTATCAGAGACTTGCCGTTATTTGCAGACTCTTAAAATTGGAGTAGTTGATGCAGGACTTGGGAGGTTTTCCATGCTTTCCCAAACACAACATCAAGTTCCAAATCATGCAGTAATCCTGTGCTATGTCGAAGGGATCAACCAGTTATTCGTGCCAATATTCTGCAATTTTTCCAATTATTAATATTGATTACTGCTAAACTTCACTAAATGCGCTACTTTAGCTCTGATACAGCCACCTCTCGCTCTCTCTCTCTCTCTCTGAAGTCACTCTGTAGTCCTAAGCAATGTCCCGCCCACGGCACTGTCTGATTAGTTAGGCCTCACAAGTAACAGCCAGTCAACACTGAATGCTACTGTTTACAGACAGGGACAGACAAGTACATTTGCACGCTGCTGCAGCTCTGGTGAGTTGGCAAAGCTTTGTGTTGAAGGTGACAACACAAAGCTTGTTGTTGTTGCTGCTGAAGTTGAAGTAAGCACTGTAATCTTACATAAGCGAGCCCAGTTACTCTGAGAATGCCTCAAAAATAAACACTGAACAAAAATATAAACGCCCCATGTGAAATACCGATGCCAGATGAGGTGCGCCACCCAAAGTGAGCGTATACTGTTTTGTACTTGTACAAAATGGATATTTCTCTTGATTAGTGTCCCAAATTTGAGTCCACCACTGCCTGTGAGCATTTGCTCGGTGATGCATTAATTCCATTCAGTCCATGGGTGTGGCATATCCAGACGCTGCTCCAACACAATAAGCAGTACTCAGACACTCCTTATACTGGGGACAATAAAAGGCCACCCCATAATGTCACATTTTGACAAAAGCAGCAACGCCTCAGATGACTCCGGTCATGAGGGAACGTGTCATTGGCATGTTGGAAGCAGGAATGTCCACCAGAGCAGTCGCTGTGCAGCTGAATGTTCACTATTGGACGATAGGACGTTTGAGAGTTGGTTTCCAACAGACGGGCAGTACTGCAAATCCACCTCATCCACGTCGGCCACGTGTGACCACCCCAGCACAGGATGGACACATCCGGCTTGTTCACTTGTGGGATGGTCTCAGACCAGCGACACGTACAGCAGATGAAACCTTTGGTCTGACAACAGACGCATCACACCAACATGCCAATGGCCCGTTCCCTCATGACCAGAGTCATCTGAGGCGTTGCTGCTTTTGTCCATTAAGTCCTGCTTGAATAGAAGAAGAGCGAGGAAGTCAAGTGGGAGAGAAAATTCATTATAGTAGTATAACAGTATACTGTGTTGTACAGTGTTTACTGTACAAGACAGGATATGCTCACTTTGGGTGGCACACTTCATGTAGCATCAGTATTTCATATGGGGCGTTTATATTTTTGTTCAGTGTACTTTGTTGGTGTTAAAGGTGCTGGAACTTATTTTGCAGACGGTGCTAGACTAAGGCTAACACTGTGCACACACACTAGGCACACACTTTGCTGTGTACTGTGGCTCATACTGTCTGACGTACCGTAACATGTTTGTATGCGTCTCTCTAACAGAGACACAACCAGCAGAAACTGAAAACAAACGCAGCCATTGCCACAAATCACGAAATTAGCTATTTTAAAAGTCGCTAAAGCTACGCTAACAGCTAGCGGCTACATTAGGAGGCAGCCACCGATTGCACTGAAACAGAGTCTGGAAAAACAATAACTAATAATGCTCTAGGATATGGGCCTCAGTGGGCGATAAAAGTGACAGAACAGTGAAAGATTAGCAAATCGGAGAAGAACAACAGATGTAACTGCAGGAGACAAACAGTTTAATCTCAATCAGTCGATCTCGTAGTAAAGATGTACGACACTTTGGATAAAAGCGTCTGCTAAATTAAATTTTAGAATTGTGAGAGGAGAAAGTCTTAGTGTCTCTTTGACATCATCATGCCTACTTCCATTCTACACATTCAGATATAATAATCATTACCAATGAAGCAGCCAACTTGGTTCTCAACAGAATTATTGAGTTTCCACAGTCAGCATTTTAAATTGTTCTTTCTTTCTTCCAGCAACATGTTTATTTAGCATAATTAGAAGGGAAATTGCAAGAAACTGCATTGATTAGCTCACAGGGAGGCCAGAACCATGAATTGACCTTTACAGACACTGTAGATGAAGCAGGGCGGCTTTGACAATAGTTTCCTTTATCTTCATCATTAAATACCTAATTACTTGAATATGTTAATTGGTTGCTGTTTCCAAGGAGTTTGTATTTTTTGTCTCGGTTTGCCACTGGAGAATCCACACTGTGGGAGCACCCCTCTTCAGTTTTATCCCTTTACAATTTTATGAACTTATTGTCAAAAAGAGGAGCACAGCGTTGCTTCGTGCAGTTTAACTTTAAAGGAAAGAGAAAAGAAGGACAGCCGAGCGCTGAGCCGCCGCCCGGGCAAATGAGCGGCATCGCCTGTCTGTTTTGCAGCTAGAACTCAAGCTGAAGTCTCAGTCGGGACTTCAGCTTCAGCCACAAACGGTGGAATTACACTCTAAAGACGTTAAAACAGGCTCATTACAGTTTCAATAGGCCTTTTGCCTCGGAATGTGGCAAATGAGATCGCAGACACTTCTGACAAACTGGAGTGAAGGGGAATTTCAGGGCCGATTATGTTAAGTGATTATGATCTGCATGTCGTGGCCAATACCGATAGAAGTGAAAATGTAGAAAGAAAAATGTAGATATTCTTAGACTGACAAGCTAATCCCAGACTTTATCTCCTTATTGCCTGGAAAAGCTTACAAATAGCAATTAATGGTAACTAGACTCCACATTTTCTCAGATTTTCTTTGACATTGAACTGTGTGTGTCATCATTTTCTCTGCTTTGTAATGGTTGGTCTCAGCCTCAGAGTCTGTAAGAATTCAACCTTGTTCCAAACACATAGCTAATTTGACCCAGCCTTTACGCATAATAAGCCGTCCATAATAATTCAGAATAATCTGCCGAAGTGTAAAACATAGCCGCGTTGTGGGTGAAGAGGGAACTTTGAAATTACTTCTGGGATCACACACACATTTGCACAGGTTTATTGTGTTCCGCTTGTTGAACAGATGTTTCGTTAATTGCTCATACTGTCCCCCTAATGGACAGATTTTGTTGCGCGTCCAGATAGCAAACATCGGCCGTAATAAACTGTAACCCGAAGTCTCAGCTGTGGCCTCTGAAGCCATTTCCTGTGTGTGTGTGTGTGTGTGTCAGCGTCGCCTTCATGAAAACAGTTTGCGATGGAGAGCAGGGGAAACCAGACGAGACGAGGAGAGAGGAAAAATCATCACTCAGGACCGGGTTTAAATGGGGTTTCCTAATGCGGACCATGCTCTGCATTATCTGCCGTAATTACTGGCTAATATTCCATTACCTAAACACAAATTTAATTTTCTCACTTACTGGACACTGATGACTCGTGCATTCCTACCAGAAACTCATCCTGTTGTCCAGCAGTCGGTTACGCCTTACAAGCCCGTCTCAAACCGATCGCTGCACCACAGACGATGCATCTTAAAAACAATCCATACGGTGTCTGTCAGACATTGATTATCTGGGTATTTCAGGAAAGATTTCAGTTAGTTTGTTTAACCCTCTCAACTCCAAAACAGCATCTGTGCTTTTTTTTTTTTTTTGGTTTATTTGTTCCTGTCACATTTCTACTCACTGTGGATTCACACTGGCCATTAGCCCACTCAACTGCAAGCAGCTGGTGGGCTTTTCTTTGCTCCCGTTGCAGTATTACTCACCGTTGGCTCATTTTTCACTGCAATAAAGAGTCCTGCACCTCCTATGGAAACAGCACAGCCATGACTAGAAGTAGAGAGAGAACTCAAAAATGTCTTTTGTGCAGCATAACAAAGAAAAGTGCTATGAATCACAAAAAATGACACAAATTGAATTTCTGCCATTATTTATTTTACAAAAATGGAAAAAGCCAGATTTGAACAAGCACAGCATTTTTCCAAATGCCCACAGGGGTTACCAATACAAAAAACAGCGACCACATGCTACAGATATTTTTACGTTCTTTTTTATTATTATTTTTCGCACACTTGTCTGTTTGCTTTGTGTAAAGACGGCCTGAAGTTCAGCTGAGAAGTCTGAATTTTTGTCATGTGGCGAGTAGCTGAGTCACTAATGGCTTCCTGGTTGCACCAAGGAGTGCAGAGTTTTTATTTCTTCACAGAATCTGGTTTGTCCAAAAGGTTTACTGGAAGTCAAACATAATTCATTCACTGGCTGTCAGTTAGAGTTTCTGGCTCTGATAAATGGTGTCATCATGGCACGATTTTTAAAGATGACCCACCGGCCCAGGAGTTTTGGGATTTAGATAGTTAAAGGTTTATGGAAGAAAGTACAACTTACCAGTTTTTGAAGAAAGTATAAACCCAGGAGAGTCTTCTTAACACTGTGTGATGAGGCAGTTTTGACCCTTTGCTAAACTCCTTAAAGAACTTTTGCTTTTGTTTGAAAGAAGAAAAGGCATTATATACAAAATATATGCACCCATGAGGCATAACATCATGACCACCTGCCTAATATTGTGTTGGTCCCCCTTATGTGGTCCAAAAATGCTCTGAACCATTGGACATGGACAAGAGGACCTCTCAGGGTGTCCTATGGGGTCTGGAACCAGGATGTTGGCACTGGATCCTTTGGGTGCTCTGGCTTGTGCAGTGGGGCCTCTGTCAATCCAACTTGTTCCACTGCATCCTGTTGATGCTTGATCAGAATGGAGTGTAGGAAGTTTGGAGGTCAGATCAACATGTTGGTCCATTGTCATGTTCCTCAACATGTTCCTGATTGGTTGATGTTGTTTCCATGTGGTGGGGTGCATTTTCCCACCAGTGACATTTGGGATTTCCATTAGCATGAGGGAGTGTGTTTGTTGTGGGACAATGTTTATTTGGGTGTCTAAGTCTCATCAACATGGATGTTAAAATCCAAGGTTTTCCATCAGAACAGCACATAGTACCAATATGATCAATGTTATTCACTTCACCTGTCAGGTGTCAGGATGTTGTGGCTGATCGGTGTATATAGTGTATACACTGTATACACTGTGTGTTTGGATGTACAGAGCTGACACACATTTACCTCCTACATCGAGGGGATGCGGTGCCTCTGTTATGCTGTGTGGGAAACTTTTCTGCTGTAGTTTGAGTCAACTTGTGCCCTTAATTAGTGCGAATCAGTTCAAAGTTGTTCTGGGATGATGAAATATTTCTATCCTGATGGGAGTGCTTTTTTCCAGGGTGCCACCATCCACAGGGCACGAGGGATCTCTGAATAGTTTAATAATAGAAATGATGTGAATCAGATGCTTTGGCCTTTACAGTCACCGGATCTCAACCTAATTGAATGACTGTGGGAGATTTTGGACCAACATGTTCGACAGCGCTCTCCTCCACTATCATCAGAACACCAAATTAGGGGAAATCTGCTGGAATAAAGCTGTTCCATTTGTCCATTTTGTTTCTAGACACTTGTAGAATCACTGTAAAGGCACCCTGAGGCTGTTCTGGCATCACATGATTGCCCAACATCATACTAAGACACAAATGTTGACATTTCCTTGATCTTCTCACCCATCTGTGGATCTGAACCGAGATTCAAATCAAAATCTCCATATATTGTTGTTGAAAAAAGCAGGATATGTAGCCTGAGCTATAGTGTGCACTCTGCAGTGCTTTAGGCCAATCAGTTCCTGCATGCATTATTAGTACCTTCACATTATCTCAGTCTGCCTTACATAACGCAGTGCTATGATGTAAATAAACCAGTAGCAGCTGCTGCGGCGTATTACTGCTTTCTCATTTCGAGGTCATGTTAACCAATCCAGCCACAAACTATTTTTAGCTCCGGCAAGGAGGAAATGCATTTTTCATCCTTCTAACTATTTATTTTTTTATCACCGCCTTGTGCGCGACAGTGAAGGGTGACGGGCGTTGCATACAAAAGAAAGTTCACAGCTGTAGTTTCTCTCCCTGTAGATGAATTCACACAATTGTAGAATCACTTGGCACGTCTTGCATGTTACTGCAGTAGAACCAATTCAAATGCAAGTGTTTTTTGGAAGCATACATTATTATATACCCTATTAAATATGTCTTTTCTTAAAATAAGTACTGGTATTTTTCTTTTCACGTGAACTTTGCAGGAGTTTATCTTCTTTCCACTGTGACGTATCCAGTGAAACTTGCAAAACATCTCCCAAATGACTTATTACATTTCAAAGTAGCTCATTGTCATGGTAATGGCGTGCATGACTTTCTGTCTCCAAAGAAATCTGAGTTGGCTTCAGTGTCTGTAACTGCTGTCACATCGTTCAGTTAGAATTTGCTCATTTTTTGCTTTTTTTTTTTCCTCAGTGAGTCAACCTCGGGACAGACGGACTACAATCCATCCAGGCCGAACTACCATCCCGTGGACCATGCATGTTGGAAGCAGGGCCAGAAGTAAGTCAGGCGTGCTTCTCCTCGCTCTGCTCCCCCATCTCATCCATCTAATGCAAAAACTTCAGCGCCCAAGGCCTCAGAGCTGCCTTTTGAAATGTCTTTAAAATAAAAACTACTCTGCGCATAACCACCGAATCCCATCTCTTGGACATTAAAAAGTAAAGAAGGGGAAAAAAACACAAGGAGGGGGAATGTATGCATGATGATCGACTGTTCTCGGCGTCAGGCAGAAAGTTTGAGAGTGTTATGCGGTTCAGTTTGTACATAGATTTGAGAAAGCTCTTAGAATTCTTTGTAATTGTCTCAATCTTCAGTACATCTTTGATTCAAATGAGTTATTTTGTTGAAAGGTTTGAACTTCTAACCATCAACACAGCCATCATTCCATTCTTTTACTCAGAATTTTATTGCCGTGAAGTTAAGTTTTTCTTTCTCTGCTGTGGAGGAGAGTTTGATCCTAAAGTCAATACAGAAATCACATTCTGCCTCTCTGCTGTTGACTTACTCATATGAGATGCCCTGTGATTGACTGTTATGGATTATGCTGAGCTGGGTAATTGTAAAGCTTTGGATTCTGATGTGACAGGAGCTCCAGTCGAACGTCAGCTCGTCTTTTTCTCCGCTGATATTTGCTTTCAACTCCCACTTACGGGTGTCAAAGACAAAGCTAATCAAACCACTAAACAGGCGAGATTGGAGATGTAGGGTTTTCATCCCACGGTGATGGCAGCCATTGTGTTAGTGTTTTCTGTGGGTTGTGGGTCAATCGAAAGTTAACGCCAGCCAGTATTTTCTCTTCCTCTGCACCTCTCTGAGTTATACATGAGGAAACTTTCCAGGCCAGCAAAGTGCTCTCACTAAGTAATGGAAAATCATTGAAAAATCATGGAATTTTACATCAAGGCCGCGGTGCAAGCCATGCTGCTTACACAGGCTTGGACCGGGTCAATTACTATACAGTGTACAGTAATGTTTATCGATTGTTTTAAGCTGCTTCGAACATCATATAGGTGGAGTTCACAGCTTTATTTGATTTTTTTTTTTTATTAAATAAACATTGTAGCTCTGAGGTTCTTCTTTTGCAAACAGAGGCCATTTGAGATTTAAAAGAAGATGTTGATATGCTGATATTTAGTTGACTTATTTCCAAGTCTGTGCTGTTCAGAATATTTTAAAAGCATTAATTTCCCATGGCTCACAAAGTCTGTCTCATAAAAACACACTTTTTGCCTTTTTATTATCCCACCATATGGAGATTTGTTATTCTCATGTCAAAGGACACTCTTTTTCTAACATGGCAGCTCTGACCTTTGTCGTCTCTTGCTGTTGCCTTTCATGTAGTTTTGATCGAATCAAAGCTTATTGCACTGTTGCTCTAATTGCTAGCTGCTTTGAACAGCTGAGTCAGCTCCACGCTGTGAATGTAAAAGTCTGTCAGTGTTGATTCTTCGCCTGCTAACTACGTGCTCATCACTCTCCAGAGTGCCATACTTGGCGGTGGCTCGCACCTTTGAGAAGATTGAAGAGGACTCTGGCAGGTAAGAGCTCCATATGGAGGAAAGTTTTTTTTTTTCTTCTTAAATCCCAGGAGGAGGTATGAGGCATTAGGGAGAAAGTGGACTCGACTCATTCAAAGGATACCACAGCATTTTTACTAAATTACCACTTGGACTACCTGCTGCGACTTTCTGGAATAAAATTAGAGAAGCGTGTTCCAGCCAGGGAAAGTGAGGAAATTGGATTAATTTTATGGGTAAAGCAGGGAACATGAAGACATTTTACAAATAGGTCACCTTCTAGTAATGCTTAACTTTTTTTTCAGCTTTTATTCTCTGACACTCCAGGAAACCATGATGATGACTTATTTTGCAGCTCTTGAGTTAAAAATGACTAGAAAGCAAAAAGAAATGCAGCAGTGGTGAGCGAAAGACATGGTATTGTTCGCTTTAGGAAACCAGATCATGACTTTTAAATAATATTTTGTAACCCAAGTCTCTTGCTGCCAAATTGAAAACATCTTTACAGACTTTCTTTTTATCTTTTAAGGATATTGAATGACAAATGCACCGGCAATGAGCTATTATTATCTGAGCCTGATGTATAGTGTTTCATAAATGAACTGTTCATCTGCCTCCCCAGCTCTCATTTCCGATTAAAACCCCCCCAGACAAATCTCATTTCCCACCTCTCAGTATTTACAGGATGTCCTGAAAATTTGTTTTGCTCTTTAACTCTTCCTTGTCTCAAAGCAATCGTGTTGTCGTTTCCTAGGCTGAGAAACATCGAGACGCTGTCCAACCTGCTTCGCTCCGTGCTGCTGCTCTCTCCAGGTAAATGCTTTTTTATCTCTCCCATAATGCATGCTGATGTAGCTACACAGGCAGCTGGCTGCCAGCCATTCTATCAAGGAGATGATGATGAAGCCAGGTTGCACATAAAAGAGGGAGGACAAGTCTGTTCATTGATGTGTGTTTTTGTTAGTGGGTGTATGAGTGTGTACATGTGGGACTACAGTGATGGTGGTGTTGGTGTGTTTTTACTGTTTGCGACTGTGTGTCTGTGTTATTGCCTTGAGTTGTCTTTATTTCTGTTGGGTGTTACAGAGTGTGTATGTTCATGACTGTGAGTGTGTTTGTGTGTGAGGCCCTTGTTTATCAGGGCTCCAGTCTAACTTTCCCACTGGCTGCACTAGTGCCACCCGCTTTTTAGGTTGGTCACACTGGCACATGGTTTGGTCGTTTTCATCCGGAATCGCCACGACTATTAATCCACCTTACGTGTAAAAATGGAGCAAAATATTTTAGTTTGAAAGTAAACTCCTTTTATCACCAGATGTTGTCTGATATCACCGCTATAAACTGGACACGGGCTAAACTCCTCATGTACTGAACACCTGCTTATCGATAGACGCGACAATTTACAAATTACTGATGTTCCCTAAATGCCTCGCATGCAGGCGAAGGTACTCGCAAGCCAGGTGGCGGCAGTTCAGTCAGACAGGTGTGTGGCCAATAATCAATTGTAAAAGAGAATTAGAAATAGAAGCTTTATTTTCATCATTCTGCCGTACAAGACAGCAATACAACTACATTTTGAAGACACCTGTGCAAAACAGAAGTCTTGTTCTCTAACAGTCTATAAAAGACATAAGATAAAGCTCAATAAATATGTGAAGGGCATTTAAAAAACTAACTTCTCAGAGAGCAACGAGCCCCTATGTCCATGCAGGCCGCCATCTTGAATGGTCAAATATGACGTTCTAATGTCAGATTCACCGAGGCTTAAACCAAGTGATTTTGTCTACATTGGCTGTTTTCTGCGTGTGGAGTTTTGTATCTGTGGACAGCTTTTCAAACATCAATACTGCAGTCAGTCGTGTTCCTCTAATTGTGGGAAGACAAAATCATAATCGCTGTTAATCTTTGTTCAAGTTTTCAGCCGTAGGACTGCATTAGCCGTCGTGACTGGAGGCAGTGGGATACGTTTTCTTCTTGAACGCTCTCTGCCTGAACCTCCCCTCATTTTTGTGTTTTTAAATAATCAGCTGTCGACACTTCATCGTTGGAACAAGGTAACAGCTGAATGGATTGTTTCGCACGTCAGGCAGGAAAAGACTGACTTATCCAGTGAAGAAGAAAATGTACTGCTTTCAACCACGATGACTAACGTAGTAGTAAGAGCAGCTCGAAAACAGCCTAATGATTGTCATACACATGTACAAATGCGGCCGTGTGAAAATTTACCTGGCACACTCTTTGGTGTGTGTTTGGTGGTGTCTGACAGTGTCGTTCTGTTTGTGTGTGTGTTACTGTTGCTCTCTCAGAGTGTACTATGAATATGTCTGTTTTTATTTGTGTGTCTGTGCCTCACTTTGTAGGTTTGTCTGTTTGAATGTGCCTATGTGCTCTGAGTAAAACACGTCTTTGTGTGTGTTTGTTGTTTTTCCTAGATGACCTGCTGTGCTGTGTGTACCTGTGTTTGAACCAGCTGGGTCCTGCCTACCTGGGGATGGAGCTCGGCATTGGGGAGACGGTGCTGATGAAAGCTGTTGCTCAAGCAACCGGTAACAGACACACAAGCGCGTGCATGTGACCGATGTGTTGCACCCGAACACTTACTTGTGCATTGCCAGCCTATCTGCTAATGCCGCCCTTCTCCGCTCATCAACTGGCGAGGCGGCTGCTATTTACCATCTCGCTCTTGTTTCCAGGGCGACAATTGGACAAAATTAAAGCAGAGGCGCAGGAGAAAGGAGATTTGGGCCTGGTGGCCGAGAGTTCCCGTAGCAACCAGCGCATGATGTTTCAGCCGGCCAGTCTGACAGCAGGGGGCGTGTTCAGGAAATTGAAGGAAATTGCCAGCATGAGTGGGAACTCGGTGAGCCACAGAATAACATTTTCATTAGACGAGAGCAGTCTCGAGAAAATATTTTTTTCACTCTATTTGCCTCTCAGTATTGAGGTCAGGGAGGGAAAAGAATGGAAATGTTAATGTGATTGTGTATTGAACAAGAAATTATTAGTTTATGTCCCCACTTCAGAGGGACCAGGGTTAATTTTTCAGCTTGTGAATAAGTTGTTACCTGGCTGGAATCTCTTGTGCAATTAGTTCCTTTTCCCTCCCTGTTGCTGCTGGGTCGTTTTTTTCCCTCCTTATTGAACATGGAATTTGTACTCGTTGGTGACCTCAGTCTTTTTGCATTCTGTCTCTCCTCGCTCCTCTTCTGTGAATCTCAATTTCCTGCCGCCCGCCTCAGGCCATGAATAAGAAAATCGACATCATCAAAGGCCTCTTTGTGGCATGCCGCTTTTCAGAGGCCCGCTACATTGTCAGGTAAAATAAGACTCCCTTACACACACACACACACACACAGACGGGCTCTGCTGCTCATGTGACTGCAGCCGTGCACGTCCGTAGACACACGGATATTCCATCGACTTCACAAGTCCTTGTGTGTATGTTCAAACGTGTAGCTCTTGTCATGGGTAGCAGGTGCAAATGGGCGTCAACACTGACTGCTGTTGATCTTGTGTTTGTGATGGACAGGTCCCTGGCTGGGAAGCTGAGGATTGGACTTGCTGAGCAGAGTGTCCTCTCTGCACTGAGCCAAGCTGTCTGCCTCACCCCCCCTGGACAAGGTAATTTTAAAGAACAGGCTCACAGTTTTTCAGATCCATCATGAAACAGCAGTCAGTTGCCTGTATGTACATGAAGCTATTTTTTGTTTCCTGTAATTATTCGTACTGTTCACTCTGGCTATTAACCCTCTGAACCACAAGCGGTTGGTCGGCAGTCTTTTTTGCTCCCGTCACATTTTACTCACAGCAGGCTCATTTTTTACTGCAATATAAAAGTCTTGCACCTCTATGGAAACAGTGCAACCATGGCTAGAAGGAGAGAGAGAACTCAATAATAACTTCTGTGCAGCATAACAATAAAATCAAAGCTAGAGGTTGAATTTCTTTAATTACTTTTTATTTTCCCAAAACTTTTTAAATCTGGATTCAGCATGTAAACAGTTTTAACAATTGTCCACAGGTGTTATCAGTACTGGAAAAAAATGGTGACTGTTTATACTGCGGATATTTTACTATGTACATTTTTAATTTGATTCCCTACTTGTCTCCTTTCTGCTCTGCGTAAACACAGCCTGCAGCTCAGCCGAGAAGTCCCTCAATCTTTGTCTCGTTTACAAAATCTGGTTTATTTTTTAAAAGATTTTTAAGCGACACATCCAGAATAGAATCATTTCTCTAAAATATCTCTATTTTAGGCTCAATTACCTGCAGCAGAGAGGTTCCTGCATTTTTTATCATTCGACTTTTGATCACAGCTGAGTCACTAATAGTTACTCGGTGGTGTAGAGGAGCACAGAATTTTTTGTTTGTGACAGAATCTGATCAGACTGAACTGTATATTTTGGGGGAATTTATGAATGAGACATAGAGAATAAAGAGATTTTGATAAAATACCACAGTTTGAAGCTTATATTTGATTCAGTGTTTAGGGTTCGGTGTTTCGTCAAGACAACTGCCGACAGTTCTTTCTGTTTTTACAGTTTGTGGCTCTGATGAATGACATTATTTTGGTGATTTATTGTTATTATTTAGTTTTTTATGAAAGCACAACATGCCTTTCAAACCTGATGGTGGATTTGTGGTTCAGAGGGTCTAAAGAATTCATTCCCAGGTTGCTTTCATTGTAAGTAATTGGGAGCCAAACCTTGAGATTTCTCGATCTAGTCAGACGCTAATATGAACAAAAAGCTGCATTCTATACTTTTTTTTTTTCCCATTATAGAACCCCTCTTTGTCTTCAAACCCGCCACCGCAGTTTATTAAACTTGATTTGTCGACTGTATACGTTGCAACAACAGCAATTGTGTAAGCTGACTGTGTGTCAAACTGTGCAGGGCAGGTCTAATAAAACCCCGGTTCGCAGTCTGTCAGTTTGTACTATATCAGGTGGAGGCGTGTCACACTGTGCAATAAATTCCTGGTGAATTGTAGCTAGGTAAATGGAGGGGAAAAAAAGCACATGAGAGCAGAAGCACATCATCAGCTCGTGTCATCCATCTGTGCCTCTTTTCCATTCAAACAAAAAAAAAAAAAAACGGGCTTTTGCTTCAGCGCCGTCACTTCTCCGCGTCGAAAAACCTTGGATTGTGGCGAGGGAAAAGTGTGTTTTTCTTAATTAGTCGAAAATGGGACTCAGAAATAAGCTGGATTGTTTTGTAGATGGTTGCAGCAGCAGTCTGGTTGGAAATCATTACTCACAGTGGTCTCACGCAGCCTAAAATCACAGTGTAAAGTGATATTAATGCTTGCATTAACTTCAAATGAACATGTATCTAAACTTTATATTGTTTTCCACAAGTTAACGTTTTCATGTTTTTAATAGTTGAATTAATGAAGTGCTTGGTGATGTATTGCAATTATACTGTTTATGAAGAAAATAAAAATCCCAACTGGGAGGTCACGCTAAGTAACAGGAAGGTACAGTGTCACAGCAAGCATTAATGTTTTATTTATAGATTACATATGAAGCAAGTGTTAATTATTCTTTGCACTTGAACTGCAATTTCGCATCACATATTTCACGCGTAAAGGAGCCTGATATACGACCACATACCTGTCCCTCCAGAGGATGTCTGAACCGCCCTTCTGTCGTACGTAATCTGACGTCTGAGGCGTATTTTCTCACCAGTGTGTCGCTGGATACATCAGCTTTAAGGGGCAAGTTTTGACAGCGTGTCTCTCGCCACCTGCTTTCAGCGCCGATCCGACCTGCTCTCGCCGACACCTCAGACGGCGAATTAATCGAATTCAATCCTGACTTATTAATATGCGTAGTCTTAGTCACGACTGGAGGTGTGCTTTAATAAGAGTCAATTAGACCAGCGGCGTGGTGGGGGAAATTTGCATTGATCTGTGGTCTGGAGTGGAAATGTGTTTTTTTTTCCTTAACATTTTTATTTATTTATTTAACCATTATTTAATCAGGGAGGTCAACTAAGAGCAGATTCTTTGTTGGGCTGAAGTGGATCATTGCAATGAATAATTTATCGGGATAAATTATCATTCAGCCATTTTTAAATATAATTATTAATGCTAAACTGAGAAACAATAATTCATTTGGTCTTTTGTCTTTATATTATCTTAACCATTTGGAACGCAGTGGGGCTGAAATCACATTTTCAGCTTGAGTTAAGTATTCATTGTTAAAACACACACACACACTGAAGAGCGGCTATACACAAGAAATTGCCCTGCTGTAAGTCTGGTGTATTTCCTGTCCTTTGAAGTGCTTCTGAACTTTCCTCCAACAAGTCTTCGGTCATACAAATGTTCAAGCACTTACGCAGATCTGTTTGAAATGCACTTTTTTTACCCCCCAACTCCTTCCTTATAGGTTTCCCTCCCGCTGTGATGGACGCGGGGAAGGGGATGAGTGCTGAGAGCAGGCGGGCCTGGATCGAAGAGAAGAGTCTCATTCTCAAACAGACTTACTGGTAAGCGAAGCCCAAACAAACTCCCTCGTCTCACAGTCTCTCCCCGGTGGCACTACAATGCCTCATCCCACCCCCCCCGCTTAAGTCTTGTCCCTCATTCTCCCTCACTCATTCTGCTCACTTTCTGTTTAGGAGATATTGATTTCTTCTTTCTTCCTTTCTTTCTTCTTCCCATGCGCTCTCTTGTCTCGTCTCGGCCAGCGAGATGCCCAATTACGACGTCCTCATCCCCGTTCTCCTCAAAGAGGGCATAGACCAGCTGCCCAATCACTGCAAGCTCACTCCAGGTAAGCAGCCAATCGAGAGGCAGAAAGGTTATTAGATCCCGAACCGCGATTGGTTTGTGTTTATCGATCCGCTCAGTGGAGGTGAGTCAGTTATTTTAGTTGAGTCATTTATCACAGGAAGATAAAAGATAGCGCTAAACTAAGGACTAGCTCCCAATTATGCTGTTGTCAGGCTATTTGTGATAAGCAGCCTTGGCACTAAGTTAGGAAATTAATACCAGCCGCCATCTGAACGGAACTAAATTGGGAACTTAAATTGGCCGTTGTTGGTCAGTAAGACAAATCTAGCAGCTATTTTGGCATGTAAACAATCAGCATTCAGACTGTTCTGTTCTGAAATGCGAGATAGTTAAAGGAGCGGATGAGTTATGGGGTTGTTTTTTGGATAGCAGCAGCTGATTTGGACAAAACATTTCAGGCTCCTTGCTCTGTAAAGCTGCAATTAAAGGCATTTGTTTGATGTATTTCATTATATCGCTCCTCTGCTGATTTTCAACTTAGCACTCGCAGCCCAGAGGGATGTGAGTCACAGGGCTGTAATATTAGGGCCAAATGAGAATATAAACAAACTAATTTCGACTGTAGTTTGGTCACAAGAAACGGTTGTGGGTGTGATGCTGATGTGCCGTGTGGGGATTGTGTCATCGAGCTTCTGGGTTGTTGTTTTTTTTTTTTCTTCTTTCGGATGTGAGATCTGCCTCGTAACCCCGAGGTCTGCCAGCACCAGCCCCATGCCGCTCTTCTCCGCTTCACACGCCACCAGAAAAAAAAGTGGCAAATGAAGAAAAACTTCTCCTGGGCTAGCTCGCAATTACTTCCTCGCCTATTTATAATTCATGAAAAATGCATGACTGTTTTATTTATTTCTTTGCGCGTTTGTTTTTTCGGCGTCCTGCTGTGTTTTCTTTTTTTCCACCAGTCTCCCGCCACCTTTTTCTTCTTCCAGGTGTGCCGCTGAGACCCATGTTGGCTCACCCCACCAAGGGGGTTGGCGAGGTGATGAAGAAGTTCGACGAGGCGGCGTTCACCTGCGAGTACAAATACGACGGCGAGCGTGCGCAGGTGTGTGCATGTGGATGGCATTGTGACAGGGTGCAACCGTTTGTTTTTCTCGCGCTTGGCACCGAACATATGCCTTCTGAATTTTGCATGCATTTACCTTTCGGCTGTGTTCTTTGACTATGAGGTATTGCTGTTGTGCGACTCTCGATGTGTGTGTGTGTGGCTGCGCCTATTCTTTTAAGATAAACAGTAGTGCTGCTTTTACTCTGGGCCTGTGGGCAGAGCAAGCTACTTCTTCTGCCACTGTGGCCCAGAGAGAAAGGAGGAGGAAGAAGGGAAGAGAGTGGGGTGGGAGATTGGGGGGGAGAGAGGTGAGGAACAGAGGCTGGAGACGGATAAGGCAAGACACATCAGAGGGGAAGAGGGAAGCCACAACAGGAGACAGCAGTGGGGATGAGGAAATTTCAAGAGAGAGAGACATAAAGAGACACGGCAACAGAGAGATTGTAATGTAAACCCCTCCAGCTGTATTGTTAATTTTGGACAGTCATGCCAATAAAGTGCCTTTGAACTGAGTTGAATTGAGAAGAAGGGAGATGAGCAAGGAGAGGGGAAACAGAGACACAGGATGGAGGCAGAGCAAAGCCAGTCCTATGACGTCCTCCTCTTCTGTCTCTCTTTCCGTCTCTGGGGCCTCACTGCAGTGGACTTTACCTCAAAGCGCCAGCAGAGGGACTCACGATACGCTAGTCGCTTCAGCACTCCCCTTCTGTTTGTGTGTTTGTGCATGCGGGTGTGTGTTTTTTTTGATTTTGTGAATAGCCACAAGAAAGTCTGCCTGTGTGGCAGCTGATGAATCAGACTTGTTGTGTGGGTATTTATTTCTATTTTATGAGTTTATTTATCTGAGACAGTGATAATTGATGAAGAGAGAGGCTGTAAATGAGCAAAATAATTTGTTGTCCCAGGCCGCATGTTAAAAATGCATCCTGAAAATAGAATAAAGCCACATGCAGTGAAGCTCAGTCACTAAAATCTAGATATTCTGCCACTGTAAAAACACATGGTAGTCAATTACAGTCCACCATGGGAAAGAGCTAATGTTTAACCGTCTGAACCCCAAGCAGTTTGCTTCTGTCACATTTTTATTCACCATTTTTCACTGCAATATAAAGTCTCATGCCTCTATGGAAGCAGCACAACCATGACTGGAAATAGAAAGAACTCAAAAATGCCTTTTATAGTGCCCACAAGTGTTACCAATACAGTAAAAGTGGTGACTCTACATATTATAGGTGTTTTACTGGTCACATTTTAATCTCATATCCATACTATCTACTTGTAAACGTAGATTAAGAGTACCTGATGTTTTGTCAGTTGACAGTGTGTCGCAGTTGCATCAGTCATGGCTTGTCGGTTGTGTGAAGAAACGCAGAATTTATTTTATTTTTTTACGGAATCTGTTTAGAGAAAATGTGACGTGTAGAGTGATATTATCACTCTGAACTATCACCATTTAAAGCTTAGATTTATTTATCTGTCCTGATGGAACGGTAAGTCGCAGATGAGTAATTTGAGGACTGTTTCAAGTTTGAAAATCCAATGATTCTCTCTGTTTTCTCAGTGTCTTTCTCTGATAAGTGCTGTCGTTTTGGTGATTCCATTAAGACAACGTGCCTTTCAAACCCGCCAGCAGGTGTTGGGATTCAGAGGATTATGAACAAAAAAATAAAATGCAAGGAGATTATTGGATGACAAGACAGACTAAAAGAGGTCAACAGAGACAACGACTACTATATCCTAATGTTGACGCATCTGGGCAGTCTGTTTATTGAGCCCTCAAGACCCATTAGAGAACTCATACTTCTCTAATGCTTAAATTTGCTTAAAAAGGGTTTATGGTCTTTACAGCATATATTGCCTAAGTCTGCCAAATATGAAGAGATATGCAAGAGAAGGTGTGTGTTCTTTGCAGACAGAAAGATATTACAGTAAAATTACAACATGGTAAAACTAAGTGACTGCATTGTGTATTTGGATTGCAAACGCAAAAGAGGAATTTGAATCCGAGATCGAAGCAACACGTCCTCCCCACATGCATCTGGAACGAGGACAGCTCACCAGACGAAACAAACTGAAGGCTCGCAGTCATACAGAAGAGGGGAGAGAGGGAGCGATAGCAGCCTGATAACGGGCTGACCCAACAGAGTGTCAATTGCTTGTTTTATCCCCGGTATTATGTCATAGCGGGAGCTGACACAGAATCTGGGACGCCTCTGAACATCACACGAAAAAGAATGACAGGACTGTTCGCCCTCTCTCACCTGCATTGACAACTTCTATGCCGTACAACTGAAATTACTGGCAGAGCGACTGATAAACCGATGGAAAGAATTTGCCTTTTCTTTACCATTTTCTAGCAGAGAAACCAGACATTTTACAGTGCAGCTTCTTGATGTGAGCATTTTCTGCTTTTACGTGACATTAAAGTAGCGTCAGCAGCTAGTTAGCACAGAAGTAGCAGCTCTGATTCTCCATTTCTCCACACAAGATGTTTTCAGACAGAGTATTGAGCTTTAGGTCGACCAGATTTTAAAAGCGCTCTAAGCCTGATGCGAAATCACTGTGGTTACACATGTGAAATGCAGGAAAATAGACTTTTTTGTGTGTGGCATGGTTAAATAAATCATGATCAATTATGCTGCACGTGTAGACGGCTGGATTGATTAAACAGGAGTGTATCTGTTCTATCAGACACACTACTATAATGCTGCATAGATACAGTTTAAGGGTCTGGGAGGTTAAAAATGCTAAATAAAATTTGATTTCTTTCACTCTGACATTTTGTTGACCCAACAATGAATCAATTAATCTAGAAAGTGCTTGGTAGATTAATTGTTAATTGCAGCCTCAGTATGCTAATCACCCACACACTGAGAGGAACAACCTTCCACACTGAGTGACCATACATTTGTGCAGCTTCTGTTTCCTTTAGAAAACTGTGTTTACGCACAAAAAGCAGTCCTGGCTGCTGTCGGTGCAGAACGGCAAAGGCCACGCTGATTAAGCGTACACGTCATGGAAGTCATGACAGAAGGCAAGCAGTACCTGGCCTGCATCCAGCCTGTATACTGCCATCTCTATCAGCCACAGCAAGAATATGTGACTCTAATGGCATAATTTTACACCGTGGCTTACTCAAAAGGCAAAATTGTATAGTGTAGGATCATTTAGCAGCAGTTCTGACTTCATATGTGATAAATTATGCTTCCAACCTGACATAGTGACCATTTTATAAGACAAGAAATGTGCGTAGTCTCTTGGCATAATGTGAACTGGTAATGAATTCCACCTACACGTATATGTCCTGTGGTTAGTTGTCAACAACAATAGCTGTTGTTCTTCCCTCGCTACACTACATGCATCCTTCTCACATCCATCCATCAGACTAAATGGTAAAATCCCAGCATTCGACCAGCTTAAACAGATTTTTAAATCAAACCGTTTTGTTTTGTGTTTACTTATTGTGTTGTGGGTATCTTTTTTCTTCTTCTTTTGTTTTCCCCACAGATCCACATCCTGGAGAGTGGCGAAGTCAAAATATTCAGCCGCAACCAGGAAGACAACACCAGCAAATACCCCGATATCATCTCTCGCATTCCCAAGGTAAAACACATGAGCACAGAACGCCGCAGCTCAGCCCCCGGGAGGGTGAGAAAGAGGAGAATGGGTCTGAGATGTGACTGTCAAATGAGGCCTTTTACAGCCGTACGGATAACAACTGAGCACATTTGTCCCGCTCACTCCGTCTTTAATTTCGCTGCCTTTCCTCAACCTGTCTCTCACCTGTCTCGTTTCCATGTGCACACCACTGCTCCTCTGTGCCTCGGTCTGTCACAGTCTGAGCTTTACCCGTCCTTACCCTTACCTACTGTCATCAAGACCTGGCACTGGTCATTAAATCTGCTTTTTCTTTTAATCTACAGAGATGTCTACTAATGATGGGAATGCTAAACCGGCTTGTCCTAAAGCTTCCTGTCTCTAATGTAAAAAAAAACTCATCCGTTAAATTTAATTCGCAGCTGTGGGTAGCCTTTCCAAATTAATGAGGATCTCCTTGCGAGGGGGAGTGAGAAAAAGATCGCCACTACCTGAAGCTTTGGCAGTTGGCCTGAGGTTATCTGAGCGCGCTCGCTGCCTCGGTGCCTGCTGAGTGTGTTTTTTTTCTGCGTTAGTAAGGAACGGCGGTGAATTACCAAATAAATCTCCATCAGTTTGCACTCTACATTCATTCATTTTCTTTCCAGGACTTTTGTTGGGTATGGAACCGAAATGTCAATAACATTAAAATAGATTCCCGTCTGGTCTGTTCTGGTCAGGGCAGGTTATTGAATCGGATAAATTCTCGGGGAATATTACTAATGGGATCCTTGGCTAGAATTTATTAAGACATAATTTATACCTGGAGCTTGTTAGAGGATACAGGTGTGCTTCTCCTGTACTGATTTTCACTTGGTGTGTTTGTTTACCAAAACGTGTTCAGGTAGAAGACAGCACTCCTGTGGTTAGCAAAAAGAAATATCATCACCTCATGACATCATTTAGGTAAATTCTAGTTTGGACTAATTAACTGACGGGACTACGAAGATTTAAAGCAACCTGTTTTGCATATTAATAACAAAAGCTTCTCTGGATTCTTGTACGGTGCTTGTAGTTTGTCAGGTCAAACATATCCTTAGTGGAATTCACACTTTGTGAGGCTTCTTACCAAGAGGCATTGTTTGTGGTGTCAAGGTTGTCATTAATTAGATCCCAGACTTACCTGGTAGCTCTGAGGTGAGAAACTTGAAGGTTGTAGGGTCACAACAAATTTTCAGCTGCTTGACACATAGCAGTCCACATGGGCCACCTTCACTGAGGCCTGGTGTAGCCGGCTTTAATTGGGCCGACCTGTGAACACATTATGTTCAACCCACATCAGGGGATAACCTGATGACTTGACTGGAGGCGGCCAAGCTGATATGGTCTCCCGCCTCAAACTAATCACTGTCTTGTGTTCAACACGTGTGGCTTGGCTGTGCTTTTAAAAGCCTCCGTGTGTTCAGCCTTCAGGATTTGTGTAGCTTCTTACTGAATCAGGGCTGTTTGGAGTTTGGTTTTCATTTTCTGTGTTCCTTTTCATAGATGTCAGTGTGTTCCCTGCTTCACTATTAAAAGCTTTCTGCTGGTGGGGCACAACCTTTGGGGTTTATGTCACTAATGATCAGCTGGTTCAAAGCTGGCTGGGAAATTCTGCATGTTGCTCCCATAGACTGTTTCTAATAAAAGATGGATGTGGCATCACTAGTTGGTTGGACTGTTTTGTAGCCTCAAGTCTGGCATTTGGCCGTCACCATCTTGGTCTTATTAAAACCAACCATCCTGAATAAGGAGTGGATCTGACTGAAAACTCGAAGACACTACGATATGGAAGCAACCGGTCAGTCACTGGGTAGCCCTGTTATTATGGGACCATAATTCACAAAATGAACACCATGCTGTATTGACGTAGACTTGAAACGAGCAATTAAGACAGTGAACTCATTAGGGAAATGTTCACTGAAGTTAAAAATCAAGTGAGAAGCACATAGACTTCTGTGCACTTCTTCTTCTTTCTGTAGCCAGATGAGTCGCCCCCTGTTAGCTGTTAGAAAAAATGCAGGTTTAAGTCACATCTGCATTAATCTCATTTTGCCAGCCCACTCTGTTGAACATAATAGTCTGGCTGTACCTTTTTATCATTCTGCAATAGGGGGAAAAACGCTCTGGCTTATTTGTGTTTATTTAAACCAATTCTAGTCATCTTGGTCGTTGCCAAGCAAAGGATGCCTCTTACGCCCAGCCTAGGGGTTACTGCCACGTAACATGAAGTGCCATCCTTCACAGGAACCAAGCAGCCAGACAACGTTTTCAAACAAAAGGATGATCGATTTATTCGTAGTAACAAAAATGTGTTAAACAAAGGGCGACTGATTCCAAAACAAATCAGCGGTGATGTGTCTAAGTAGTGAAACTAAAAGAGTGAGCTAAGGCCAAAACAACAAACAAAACCCCAACCTAAACTTCCCATCAAACTTACCTAACAAAACCAAAACTGAGAAAACCAAAAACAGGACCTTGCCTACCTAACCAAACTTAAACAGGAGAAAACTCAATACACAAAAGTGGCCGCTCACTTCTACCAACAATGGCTACAAATGGGTTTCAACAGCACCCAGGCTGTACTCAAACTGCCGGTTGGTTCACGTGTGAAGGATGGTAAACGCTGCATCTGCCGCTGTGCCACCGCCGGCCACGTCTCGCTTCCGCCTTTTACGAGATTCCGCCGGTAGGTCAGCCAATCCCGGGCGGCCTCGTCATCCCCCGGCAGCCAATCCCGGACGTGCACCGGCGCATCAATTATGTGCGGTGATTTATGCTCCCCAACCTGCTCCTCGGGAAGAATACAAGAACAAACATACATATACGCAGATATAATCCTGCACACGACCGCAGTCGTAACAATGCCGATCATTCAAATCCTTAACAAAAGTTGAACTTTTCAGTGTGGTCGGTTGCCAGCCAAGAGGTAGTTGTTGTTGTGTCTAATGAAGGAAACAGTAGCATCCAGATAGCAGAAAGGAAGAACAAATCCACCTGAAATAAGCAACCAATGGTAGTTTTATACCCATAGTCTACATCTGAGCAGTCAGACTACTTCCAAACTGGCTTCACTTTTCAGACCTGAAGGCTACACCCGTCTTTTATATGTCTGTCTGTGAGACCCGTTTTTTACTTTCCATGGCCATAATTATGCAAAAGTTCGCGAGAATCTCCGTGGTGTAAATTTTAGCCTCTCTGCAAAGTCTGCAAAAATTTGTTTTGGCGGCTACGCTACGAGGCCAGTAGTGTACACACCCGGCCGTAGTGCGTAAGAGCCGAATATGTAGATATGAGCTACTACTGTTCAAGTGCTAAATAGAGTCTAGTGGAAGTAATATAATAACAACAGTCACTTGTCCACAAAACAGTATAATCAAGGCTTAATAGACCTTTTTCCCAGCAGGCATTTTGATTCATGAAGCAGGAAAAGCAGACGAGGAATTACTAACGTTAACACTGGCTCTGTTTCATTAAGTAGACCTCAGGAGTCTCCCCAGTCATAACAGAACCTGGACCGAGCTCATCTAATGTTAATTACACCTGTCCTTTTCCTGCTTTGACATATGGAAATGTCAGCTGTGGAAAAAGGTCTAAAAAGGCATAAAAATGGCCTCTCAATAAAAACCAGCTGGAGTCTCCTGTTGTGAAGCAGCTGTAAGACATGCATTGAGTTTGCTTTAAAGTTAGCTTTGTTAGCTCGTCTACAGCTCCTCCACATGGTAAGATATGAAGTTATCTAGTTACATGAACCATCAGACCTCTAGCTCGTGGTTAAAACCAAAAACTTCTTTTACCTCCGCCTGCTGTCCGGTCGCTCTGTGCCGACATGACTTGAATGCTCATATCTCACCTCGGTCGATCTCATTGTTTCTCATAACTTCTGCCCTCTCATGTTTGCCTCACGCTGACTTCCGTCTCTCTCTTTTTTATGCTCCCTTTTTTCCATAACTTTAAAACCTGCATGGCTCTTTGTTTCTCACTTTTATTGCTCTTTCCGTCCACTTGTCTCTCTCTCTCTCACGTATCTCTGTCTAATCACTCGCCTCCTTTCTTCTTCATTACTTCTTGATGATATCTGGTCCTTCCTCTACTACTCCCGGATCTCTTTTCACCTCCCTTGTCTCCCTTGCTCTCATCTTTTTTTCTCAGCTTTGATAGGACCTGTCTGTAATTTCACCCTTTTGGTCTTTTTCTCTGCCTCTTATAGTCCTTTCCTCCCTCGTCCTTCTTACATATTCACTCTTGCTCTTTCTCCTCATTGCCTGTCAGTGCTTCTTCTCTCTGCTGTCGTCTCTCACCTCTTTTTGTTTTTGCTTTCGGTTCCCTTTGTATTTCTGTCTGCTTTCTCACAATTTGTCTTTCACACTTTTTCCTCCACACAGATCCTTCCATTTGAAACCTTCCTTTTCTGTCTTTCCTTTTTTTGCTCCTCTGACTGCTCCTCATTCTCTCTTCGCTCCTTTGCCGTTTCTTTCTTGTGATTTTTTTTAAACCTTCTTTTGCTTTCCTGTCTCTCGCCTCTCCTTCTCACCATCACAGCTGCCTAAATTGGTAGATTTCGAATAGAGGGAGGGGGAAAAAAAAACGCGAACAGAGTGAAAAGTTTGGGTGTTTGTGCTTCATTTGCATGATGTGAGAAAGATGCAGCAGTTGGAAGCGATGGCATCATTTGGCTTTATGTTGTTTGCGCTCGAAATAATTTTCCTGCGTTTATGCAATTCATGACTCGTAATTTATGGTATTCAATTAACTTATGCTTTGAAAACATCCCATGATTGTCGTTTAAATGAAGCTTTCATCTCAGAAATTGATTGGTGATCATTAACGTGGCATACAATTGATTAAAAGAAGTGCTTGGATTATAATTTGCATCCTCTGTCCTGACATTATGTTGTCATGGCAGCATGTCGGTGTGTGTCCACACATTTTGTGAGCACAATAAACAAACAATGCTTCAGTAAAAGTTCACACTAACACAGGTTGCCTGCATAGAGGAGATGGTATGATTAGATTTTACAGCACTTTGCTGCATTATTTTGCATATTAATAGGGGGAAACCAATTTTCCTGCAGCTACCACAGTGCCTCTGCTTTAAATTATGCATTAATATTAATAAATGAATATTAATACTGATACATTAATAGGTAATTAATGCATCACTTAGCCTAATGACCTCATGAGGATAACTAGTTGTGTTTGGTGTATTAGACTGTTCCCAAACAACTTGTTACCTCTAGTGTGTCTCTCGCTCTTAACTCTGATTAGCTTTCTCTTATTACCGTTCCCCTCACTGATCAACTCTCAGTCTGGTTCAGGTTGTAAATTTTAGCTTTAAAGGAATCCCTGTGGCACTGAATCGAAAGTTTAAGCCCCACACTCATGATTTAGTGGCTCAGATGTTTTGCAGCCACTCGGTTTGATCTCGAGAATCAGCCGCGATAGTCAATATAATCTGCCTATAAGCTACACGGTTTATCCTCAGCTTAAACCCGATCAGTGTTTCTCTGCACAGGGAAATAACTATCAGCTACCAGAGCCTTTTTAGTCCATGCAGAAATGATAAACAAACTGCAGAAAGTGGAGCTTTTTTGGCACAACGTGGGCATCAGACCAAAAGAGGGGGTGTGCTTAACAGTTTGGTAACTGGTTGAAAAGAAGCCGCTCCAAAAGTCCACCCAAGAGAAGCAAGAAATGTGGAGGGAAGAAAATGGTAATGTGTTGACGTCCAAAGCATTTGGCAACAAATTGAGGGCAGCTACAGGTCCGGAAACAGCCTGAACACGTCTTCAATTTGATTGCCTGTATTCATGCCTTTTAAAAGCTCCACGTTGAGTCTCACACTGAGTTTGAAGTTTGCTGGATTTACTTCAATGGGCTTTCAATCTTCTGACAATCTTGTGTTTGCTGCGGCAGATGTTGCCGATGTGCAGACTTTTTTTTAATCTACAAAAGCTCTTCTCCTCTCTCATCTCTCTCTCTCTCTGAGTGTAATCCCTTATCTTTTTTTTTTCCTTCTCTGATTTCCATTTTTGCTCCATCTTTATCGTGTCTTTTTTTTTCAGGTGAAGAAGGACTCTGTGGTGTCCTGCGTCCTGGACTCGGAGGCGGTGGCCTGGGATCGGGAAAAGAAACAGATCCAACCCTTCCAGGTCCTCACGACTCGGAAGAGAAAGGTATGGATGGCGAGGAAGGCGCTGAGGTGGATGCTAGTGGTGTTGTAAAGTTAGAAAGTGGAAGATAATGAGAGAAGAAAGAACAAGTGAAAAGGTTGAAGAGAGAAAACAAGACAGAGATAAAGACCCGAAGGTGGAGGAGAGCGAGATAATAGAGTGAAATGATCCGGCAGACTGAGGGAGATGGACGGAGACAGAGCAGACAGAAAGAAGGGGAGACTGATAAGTAGGAGACAGAAGAGCCAAATGGGTCGAGAAGAGAGGAAAGGGGTGTGAGATTGCAAATGTCAGCAAGGTGTTTATTCAGTTTTGATCAGAATAACGGCCTCTTTCCACCGCACCAATCACATTAGAGCAAAACTGCCCCCTTTACCTTGTCTTTTTTATGCATGATGGCATCCTTGTAAATTAGGAAAGGAGAAATGAAAGTGCAACTATGGAGAACATGATGATGAAAATGGCTGAAAATGATTATCTTGATGATTTTTTTCCCCTCGCTAGATACAGTAACTGCCACTATGAAATCATGATTATTTGTACTGATGGCTTGATGCACCAACTGATTGTACTGCCCTTCTGGCATTTTCTAACAACATCTCAGCTGGTTCAGTATCACACGCACGCCTGCTGAAATGAAATATTTCAGATGAGGAGATGAGAGCCGATATGCACTAATTAAACATCATTAATGAGCGGAGAGGAAAGTAATGAGGGAGTGAAAGGGAGAGTGAAGGAGAGCAGGGATGCATCAGGAGAGGAATCTTTCAGGTTTAAAGACTGCAGAGGTTTAATCATGGACGCTGCTGCTTCATTTTCCTGTCCTGTCCTGACCACATCTCGGTTTGAGACGCAATTTTGACGCAAATATTGACAGGAACTGCACCGTGATTGGCCCTTTTGTGTTTCCATTGCAGCTTAATCTGCGTTGTAAACTTCAAAGGCTGCTGAAACAACTACAAATTATTAATTAGTGGATGTAACTCCATTTCTAAGAGCGTTTGAGAGCACGTTATGGTAACCTGTATATTTACATTGGTGATGGTGATATTAGGAGCTACGTACTCTCATTTTCCCCTCTCTCTACAGCAGTTTTTGTAGTTTTTTTTCTATCCAAGAAATGGCGTTGAAATAGGTTTTACTGAGGCCGATTAAAGGTTAAGGCTGCCCTAAAACAACCTGCAAGTTCCTACAGTGGAAAATGTCTTGTAGAGGTTTTCGAATATCATGAAATTTTGGACAAGTTCTTTGCTAAATCAAGCATACAGCGATCAGCCACAACATTCTGACCACTGACAGGTGAAGTGAATAACATTGATCATGTTGGTACTATGTGGAGTTCTGATGGAAAACCTTGGATTTTAACATCCATGTTGATGAGACTTAGACACCCAAATAAACATTGTCCCACAACAAACACACTCCCTCATGCAAATGGAAATCCCAAATGTCACTGGCAGGAAAATGCACCCCACCACATGGAAACAACATCAAGCAATCAGGAACATGTTGAGGAACATGACAATGGTCCAACATGTTGATTTGACCTCCAAACTTCCTACACCCCATTGTGATCAAGCATCAACAGGATGCAGTGGAACAAGTTGGATGGACAGAGGCCCCACTGCACAAGCCAGAGCACCCAAAGGATCCAGTACCAACATCCTGGTTCCAGACCCCATAGGACACCCTGAGAGGTCATCTTGTCCAATGGTTCAGAACATTTTTGACCACATAAGGGGGACCAATACAATATTAGGCAGGTGGTCATGATGTTATGCCTGATCAGTTTAAGTTTAGTGCATACTAAGTAAAGATTTACGCATCAGTAAATACAAACGGGTTATACACACAAACTAGCACTTGTGTGGAAATGAGTTGCAACCCTGTGAGAGAGCCATCTAACTAAGCTGACATTAGTTTTCTAATACATTTTGCATTTAGAGTAGAGATTTGATTAATTATAAATAATTGGTTCGGTTGGTAATATACTAAGCAATAAGACAGAAGATGCATATCAGAAAATGTATTTTAGATTAGCTGCTGGAACCACCAGGCAAAGCTTCTTACTGTTTAACACTGTAGCCACCTGTCTACTGTCTAGTCGAGCTACTAATTAATCGGTGGTTCATTGATACGACTGCTTATTATCAGATACAAAAATTGTTCAAAATATGCAACCCCTAATTTAGAATTAAGGATCATCGAGATATTATGTAATATAGTCAAAACATCTCCACCATTTTTGACAACCACCTGATTGTTAATGACAGATATGCTGACTGAGAACATGAAATGAGTTATATTTCATTAAAATAAGACAACATCAGTGTTTTTCCAGGCTCAGAATGGGTCTTTGGCGGTGGAGGGTGACTACGCATGTCAATAAGCATAAGTCTGGGTCACCTCATTTAATAGAAATTATGTATTTTTCCATTATTTCTTATCATTTGATGAACAGAAATGCCTATTCTGCTTGGGTAAATGAAACCCCAGTGAACAAAACTGGTTAAAAATAATAACTTTCTCAATTCTTGTCATCTTGGTGCTTGATAAAACTTCCTCAGGGGTCACCTGAAACCTCTTTTCTCCTGAATGTGAGTCAATTCAAAATCATTAGTATTGCACAAACTTCACCTGTTTTGATATTATTAGACTTACACATCCAGTGCTGTGACAGTTTACTCACTGCCTAAACTGTCTGTAATTAGGTATTGCCCTGAATAGCTTTCTGGATATAAGCTAACTTCAAACAAAACTGCTGTAAATACACAAAAATCTTAGTCTAATCAGTATTTTGAGCAATCAGCCTTTGGATTTAAAGCAGTACCAGTTGTCTTAGGTACACTTGCACACAAGTTAGTTGGCAGCATCTTCTGTACATTGAGACTGGCCCGGTATTTCCTGTTTGTTTGCGTAATCCGACGCTGATTCCATGAAGTGGAGATCAGGCCTCTGTAGGGGGCTGACAGTATGTTACCTGCTGTTTTTCTTCTTGCCAAACATAGCTCCTTATGACTTATGTCTGGCTGTACGTCTGGGCTTGTTGTCAGGCGGCAGAGCCAATTCGGGACAAATCCGACACCTCCCTGATGGCACTTTGCGATAAACAGGAATCTAAACCTATAAAGTACCTTCTTTTTTCCCCCCTGCTTGTCGCTGTATATGTTGACTAGATCTGAGGCGGCGCTGAGATAACTGCAGGTGCTGAACCAGGAATCTAAACATCTAAAGTGCCTAATTTTTTGTGATACGTCTTTGATTTGAAAGTCCCACGAATGTTTCCTGCAAATTGAGTCACAAATTATTGAAGTTTTTGCTGGCTAGGCATTTTTTTTAAAAAATACCCTGTGGAGTTTAGTTGTAAACACAGCTTCTGTTTACAGTCGGCGCAGCTCATCAAAACACATTGTTTGCATCCTCAAGGTGTTAGAAACTCATTGAGAGCATTTTCTTTTGTACACAGCATTTGACTAATTCTTTCCTGCATTCGCTGACGCTTCGCGCTTACATTATTCTGACACTGCAACCTGTCGAATGTTAGAGTTATGTGAAATAATCCACAGGAATGTGTTTTGCTGGGGCTCGCTGGGACCTATTCCTTAAAAGAAAACAACAACACTGCTTGGTGCATGTCTAAAATTTAAAGCCTACAACCTGGTTTAGTTGAAAGCAAGCTATTAGCCAGAAAAGAAGGATTTCCCCAAATTGATTTGGTGCTGCTGCAACCTGATCCCGGCAAATCAATAATACGTCAGGGTATTGGAAAAGTCGAGGAATTTTACATCAGGGCCACGGTGGAAGCCTCGTAATAAGGCAGAGTCGAGTCCAGAGACCAACGGGGGTAAACAAGAGCGGAATAAACAGGATGAGGTGCAGGAAAGGTGAGGAGATGGAGAAGCAGAGGCGGTGAGTGAAGTGAGTCGAGGGGAAGGAAGTAATGCGCTGCGAGAGAGAGAGAGAGACGAACACAACAAGGAGGTGTGATGCTGTTAAAAGGTAGAGGGAAGATAGGAAGGCTGGGTGGTTAACTTTCAAGATGAACGGGGGGGAAATCAAAGAGCTCTTTGTAACAAATCCCAAGGTTGGATGTAGCGATTTGTGAATAATACGCGTGTATTTGCATATTTTCGTCAAGGGAGAAATATTAAAATGTGTTTGTGTGTGTGTGTGTTGATGCTTCCCTGCAGGACGTGGATGCCTCCGAGATCAAGGTCCAAGTGTGTGTGTACGCCTTTGACCTCCTCTATCTCAACGGCGAGGTAAGGCCTTGTGATGATGAAAATATTACAAAGAGCCCTCTCAAAGCGTTCCTGTCGTCGGTTTAAAAGCTCGCGTGCGCGCGTGTTTATTGTTTGCGCACATACCCGTGTGCTCGCCGCTCCGCCGAGATGCCAGCGTCGTCCCTGAATGACAATGATGGTGCTACTGGAGGCCGTAACTAGATAATGATTGTAACGCTCATTGTAATTCCAGCGGAGTGTGTCTGAGTGTGTGCGTCTGTCTGAGACTCCGAGAGTGAGTCGGTGCCTTTTTGAGACTGTTTGTCAGACTCTCTGTGTTTGAGTGGTAACTTACCGAGTGTGGAGCTGAGAGTGTACGTTTCTATCAAAATTAAGAACACTTTTTCTTTTTCCAAGCAAATTTCACAAAAGTCCGCTTGAAAAGAAATGCTAATTAGTGAGCGTTTCCATCAGCCGGTGCAATGTGAGTCGTCCCAAGTGGACGGAAACAAAATTACATAATTAAAAGAGCACCAGTGACTCTTAAGTTGTGCCATTTCATTGCTGCTTCCCACCTAATAGGGCATTTATGTAAATGTTATGAATTAATTATTCTCTGTATGCACAGGCTTGTTTGCCTTTTATTTATTTTCTGATTATCACTCTTCTCTATAAACTTGGATTGTGTTATTCCCTGCCGCCTGCAGTCCTCGTCACTGCTAACACTATTGTTGTTTTGGGAAGGGCTGTTCATGCTATTCCCACCTGATGCCTCTCAGCTCATGCCGGACCAGCCAGAAGCAGAAGCTGCTAGTTGGGCATTAGCTGCCACAGAGGATGCCAAGGTCATGTCCTTGCTGCTGTTTTTTTTTAAAATATATTTGTCAAGTCTAATGACCTGAGAAGCTACATACACTGCATGTGCTGCTTTTATAAGGTTGTTTTGACATTCTTTCGACCAGATAGCTACACACTTGACAGTTTATAGGCAAAATATGAGGAAAATGAAAGGAGTTTAATGGCTGTGTGGAGACGGCTTTTAAAAACAGCATGACCACTAAAGCCTGACACGTGTCCAATGCCTTTTAATGCAAGTCCGCACGCTGATGCTTCCTTAATGCATGTCAGTGTGTCAGAACTTGCCATGCTTCTATTTCCCAAACGTGACATGCATGAACTCTCCCGAAAAGCAGCAATTATATCGACATCGACTCCCGGGATTGGCGAAAACATCGACATTGCGACGTGGGCATGCACAACGATCACATCGCAGTAGCTCGAACGCAACATGCTGCAGCTTGAACGACCTCGTTTTCCATGGCTCATCTGCAAGATAAGTCATAGAACACTGTTCAGTCCACTTTTAAGGGTTCTTTAAGGATTAATTAAAAGGCTTGGAGTTGGTTGACATGTGAGCTCCATATGTGCACAGCAGAATGAGCAAAGAACAGACAAGAAATACCGAAAAGGAAGATTTTGTTGCACAAAGGAATGCAGCATCAGTTGTCGGGCTGCACAATTAATAAAATAATCATTGCAGTCATGATTCCACAATTACATGAACGTGACCGAATGTGATATTGACTAAAAAGCTCTGCTCCTGGAAAATGTTCCCTATAAATACAATCATGTGATTTAAACTTGGGTAAATATAATATTAGAACGCCTTATTTCGCTCTTTTTTAAGCTAATTTCTTGCGACACACTTGTCTGCAGTAACCGAGTGGAGACTAGAGGCTTCTCTGTGCACAGCCGACTAGCTAGCGTCTGTTGTAGCCTGCGTGTGAGGCGTTTAGGGAACATCGGTAGGTTGAAGTGTCTACTGATACTGATACTGAGCAGTTTTATTTACATTTTTGCTCTAGGAGATGCAGGAAACTCCGGTGAAAAGATTATTTTAAGTCTTATTTTGAAGCAGAGATTTGTAGCACAACATGGAAGTTAAAGTAGTGCTCAGTTATACAAAAATGCAATAACAAAGGTTTCTCTAAAATCGTTGAATAATAGTGTTAAATAATCACAATCTCAATATCGATTGAAATAATCGCTGTAATTGTGCAGCCCTGTCCTTCTTCTCAGCTTGTGAAAGTCCGTAGTTGGACGTGAGCCTTCCCCCGCTCTCTCCACCTTTGCCGATCTTGTGCTGTGCCGGTGTCTCTCCGTTCTGTCGAGGTCGATCGTCTCGCCATCTTGTTTTTTGTCGCCCTTTGTTTCTTGTGTGACCCCTCGGCGTCCATTGGGTGATCCCTGTTTGGTTGTCGGTTATTCTCGCGAGGTTGCCTGCCCACTTCCATTTGAGTTTAGTGACCGTTCATAGCTTGTCTCTGATTTTGGTTTGATCTTGGATCCATTCTGCTGTTTTTCGATCTCACCGTGTAACGTTGAGCGTGATGCGTTCGCGGGCCCGTTGCATTGTTCTCAATTTGAGAGTTTGCAGCCCTGTTCAGATGTATGGAAGTATTTCAGCTACACGAAGAATGATGCTGACTGAAAACAGGTATTCTGTTGGAAACTGTTGCCGCCACATGAGGCAACAATCTTGTTTGAACATTAAAATCAGCGCTACAAAGCTCAGTATGAGTAGTGGAAAGCCTGCTCTGAATGCCATCCAAGAAAAAAAAAACTATTTCAGATGCCTTTGCTTGTGTTGCACCATATGAGAACGGTCCCAAATGACTCGTACTCAAAAACATCTTCATTGTAAACTGTTTTTTTCCCACTTTTTGAATATTGTTTTACTTTCTCTGCGAATGCACCTGCCTACAAAATCCCCCCAATCATTCCAGAACGATTGAATTCTTTCGTAATAGATTTATTGAAGTCATCCGGGTAAAATTCCTGCATTGTTTTATTTCGCAATATCCGTGACAGAAAAACAAAACACTGCAAAGTCAGTTTTTTCACAACATGGTGCAGTTCTGTTGACATTTTGTGTCATGTAAGGATATAAAGTTGACATAAAAGAGTCCAGGGACCGAATAATGTGAAAATGCTCACAGAATGAAGTTTCAGTCAAACTCTGTCTCAGCTGGTGAGTTGCTCTGGGGGAGTTTGTACTCCTAACTTCAGGATTTCTGTAATATTGCTCAAACAAAGACATGATCCCCCCACTAGCTTCCCACACAAACATGGCCGACAGTGTTTGTCAGAAGCAGAAAGGAAGAGAAATTGCGTTTTGTTCCTCTTGGTCTCTCCGGTAGACCAGAAATCGCGGCAATGTGTCGGCGCTGCGACTGAGTGTTGCAGTGTCGCCATTAATTAACAGCATCTGCTGACCTTTGCTGTATTGTCCTTCTATCAATGCTGCATGTGAGAGCTTTTCTGCTGCACCCAAGTGTTGACAGACTTGAGATATTTAGGATAATTTGGCTCCTTTTCTCAATGCACATATTCAAAATGCCCCCCAAAACTACAGTAGGTGGGTGGAAACATGCTGATTGTGTGCAACTTAAGACGGAGTGTGTTCTGTGCACGTGTGTGTGTGGGTGTTCGTACGTGCGCCTAAAGCTTTCCTGACTGTGTATCTGTGAGTATACTCCGAGACTGTGTGTTTGCGCGTGTGTGGGTAGACGGCAGAGATGGCATTTCATCCTTGTCATTGCGAGGCTCCAAGCTATGAAGAGGAAATGGTTGTAATGATGCAGTTTTGCCGTTTGTAATGATGTGTGCGTTTCTGGTTGTGTGTGTGTGTGTGTTCAGTCTCTGGTGCGACAGCCATTGTGTCGACGTCGGGCTCTGCTGAAAGAAAGCTTCTCAGAGGTGGAGGGAGAGTTTGTGTTCGCCCGATCCATCGACTCTGACAACACCGACACCATCGCCGAATTCCTGGAGCAGTCGGTCCGAGGTGTGTGTGTGTGTGTGTGTGTGTGTGTGTGTGTGTGTGTGTGTGTGTGACATGCAGACACACTTTCCCACTTGTTTTCTCTCCTGCTGTCTCTTTGTGTCTTGAACTTTTTTTTGTGTGTTTGTGTATGTGTGTGCTAACTCTGCACTTGTTTCCTCGCCTGCTGTCCCTGTGCGTCTTGAACCTTTTTGTGTGTGGGTGTGTTGCGTGAGAGTTTCATTTCATTTGTGCCTTTGCCTGCTGCCTTCATGTGTAAATTGCGAGAGGGTTGTGTGTAGTACTTGTTTCTCTGTGTGCTGTCTCTTTGTTTGGCCTGCATGTCGGTTGTGGTGCTGTTGTGTGTTTGTGTGAGTGTACGCGTGACAGAGAGGGAACCTATGAGTTGTGTAATTGAATTTTCTTGTGTCTGTCTGACTCTGTTTATGAGAGGGAACATAGAAATGTGTTTCCCGTGTGTATATGAGTTATACGCCTGTGTCCTTGTCCACTGTCTCCCTTTTGTGTGAAACAAAGACCTTTCATGTATCTGAAAGATAATCTCTTCATTTCCTTTCTGCACAGCCAGAATCGTGTTTTGCTGTATTAATGTGTTTGTGTGTGTTCGTGTGTGTGTGTGCAGACTCCTGCGAGGGCCTGATGGTGAAGACTCTGGAGAAGGATGCCACCTACGAAATCGCAAAACGCTCTCATAACTGGCTCAAGGTGTGTGTGTACGTGTGATGGTCAAGGCCAACATTGAGGTGTGGTAGTAATTCACATATACATCATAAGTGCTGCGTGAAGAGGCGCTCAAGTGAACACATTCTTCTTCTGTTATTACCCACACACATGGAAGTATGAAGTGACTGTAAACACTATACAAAGATCTTTATTTACCTCTGTGTGGGTATAATGTGCAAAAACTGTTATTTAACTTTGTGCTGTTGGTTTAAATTCACTCTGCGGTTGTTGGTTGAACCCCTAAGAACTCTTATCTGTTTGTCAGAGTTACAAATTCATCACATGCAGCCTGAAATTTGCAACCCGGGGGACAATCGCTCCGATGCTCATGTGCACGGAGGACAAGTGGTGCTCAGAACAAATGCTTGTTTAAAGGAGAGACTGTGCGAGGAGATTCTTGGTCATCCACGCCTTTACAGTTCATCATTAAAAGGGTTCGTCGATGGAAAGCTTGCACAAATCAAAGCATCTCCAGAGTCCAAACATGGCGGAAAGTTCTAAATTCTCCAGAAATCCTGTGCTACGTCCTACTACTAATAATAACGCATTGGTTTTATATAGCGCTTTTCTAGACACTCATAGATACTTTACATTGCATTATGCATTCATTCCATACTCCATGGTGGTAAGCTACATATATAGCCACAGCTGCCCTGGGGTAGACTGATGGAGGCCAGTCTGCTCCATCGGCCCCTCCGACCACCACCAACCACTCACTCTGCATCCACCCAGGCTTCCTGGTGTTCCCTCATGGTCTCCCATCCAGGTACTGATCAGCCCCAACCTCGCTTAGCTTCCCAGATCTGACGGGATCAGGCATCCACAAGGCGGTATGGCCTGTAGACCTGTTGTAGTATTAATAGACCCATTTTAAGTCCACACCGGTCTGCACAGTTGGACACGGAAAGCATAATTTGGCTCCAACACTACTCTAAACTATACACTGACAAGTACTGGAGTAATTCAGCTGTTCATGTCTGAGCCAGTAAAACAAGGTAAAACGGAAGTAGGGTGATTGAAATTTCCCCTTGTGGGACAAATAAAGGATCTCTTATCTTTATCTTAAAATGCATAAAAATTTCAAATTCAGTAACGGAAATCTTCTAAATTTCACACATCAGGAGTGAATAGTGTGGTTTTGCGTCTTCTTTTACTTTCAGGTCGAACCTTCAGCTAACGGCATCGGACTGATGAGTAAAAATAGCAGTTACTAAAGACAGTGATCACACAATGGGTGAATACAAATCAAAGTCCCTCTCCAGTTTATACAACCCTTTTTTCTCAAAAATCGTACTAAACCTTACCTTAAATTTGCTTTAGATTATAACAGCGTTGCTAATAATGCTGCAGAAAGCCCCAAACTGCACGTTGACAGCATCGGCTGCTTACTTCCTTACTTATGTATTAAACCCCAGAAGTCTGAATCTGTTTTTGAGACATCTGTCATCAGTACAGTTTCAAGGTGGAAGTGCTCTGCCATGGCATTGACTGCTTATTTTGCTCATGATGTATCTTCCAGCATGTAAAAGGCACCATATGGTTATGCTAACAAGGTAGAAAGAAAAAGACTTTCACCAGAGGGGGTCTTTAAGGTTTTAGTGCAAAACATAAATAATTGAATCTTTTGAATGCATAAAATGTAAACATGTCCTTATAAGGATGAAGAACCCTCGCTTGTTTAACCATTTTCACCCAAACTGATGTGATTTTTCTGGAATAACGTTTCAAAACTATAAGCTCATCACCACTCTGAGACTGCAGTTGAAACCTCTGACTGGGTGCTAATTGTACCCTCTGGCATTTAATTTATGCAAAGGCAGCTGCAGTTTTTGGAGCCACAGCGGATCTGTTCGTATGGAGATGCATTTCTTAGCTCGAGTGTAGCATGGCATCATGTTTTTGCTTTTGGTTTACTGGACCGTGATACAACCCCGGTCATAAAATATTCACTAAAACTGTCTTTCTCACACGCTGCTGTCCTCCTCCCACCCCAGTTGAAGAAGGACTACCTGGAGGGCGTGGGGGATACGGTGGACCTGTGCGTGATCGGTGCATATCTGGGGAAAGGAAAAAGGACGGGCACCTACGGGGGCTTCCTGCTGGCCTGCTACGACGAAGAAAACGAGGAGTTTCAGTCGGTCTGCAAGGTATGTTCAGTGTGTATCTCATAAATAACATCATATAGGACTCACACAGCAGAAAAAACCCTTATTTTTCTTCTTAAAGCATAAAATGTACAAATGCGTCGACCATTTCTTGGCTTATTTTATGCATCAGATTGTAAGAATCATTCACCTTTTTTAACAGCAGATCCATATGCGCACAAATACAGATGGCTAGTTGTCAACATCTTTCATTTCCTGGCTTGAAAAGTGAACATAAAGGTTGATGCTTGTCTTATTTCCTCCCAATCTGACGAGCAGAGGAATGGTGCACCTCGAAACATTTTAAAATCTCCGCCACCTTCAGTTCACCTTGCTTTCCTGCCAGGCTGCCAGCTCTCTGTGTCCAAGCAAAAACATCTCCAGAGGAACCCAGTTTAACATTTCTGGTCTGGAAAAGTGTGCCAGCATTTCCAGGCAGCCGTCAAAACCTGCAGTTCAAAGTGTTAATCTATGTAATTTAATTTTGCCCTGTGGCATTTGATGTATATTACCATGTAACATGTGGGAGGAAAGACTGATGACAAAAATTTGTTAACAGTGCAGCCAATTTCCAGCTCAATGAGGGCATATTTATGTATTATTACACCCTGAGGGCTTTGGACTTGTTTGTTTGTCTTCTGTGTAATACAATATGTATTCCACTGTTTTGTGTTAAGGTGCTCAAGAGTGTTAATTGAATTTGAAAGCTTTTTGTTTGTATCTGTCGTGTGTGTGTGCGTTTTAGTGTTGTTTGTTGTTTTGTGTTTGTGCGGTGGCTCTGTTTGTGTGTGTGTGCCTCTCTTTTCCCCTCAAATCTGAGTTGGAGGAAAATCTTTACAAGTGTGCCAGAGTGACTGGTTGCATCTTAGGAAAAGTGCTAAGCGTGTATTGGGAGCATGCGTGACCACTTGAGTGTGTGTTTGTGCGCGTTGGAGATGAGAGCGAGTCGCGGCACGACTTCACCACAGAGCATAAATTCTGTCTCTTCTCTGTCCTGTGAAAACCTTCCATCTCCATTTTTTCCCCTCCTTCTCTAACTTTTATGTCTTTATCCATGGAAAAGGGATTTAGTGAGCAGCGAGTACACACACACACACACACACACACACACAGACTTTCTCCAGAAACCGCCTGCTTCGCTTTCACATGCTTACACACTTTCACACCTGGGAGCTCATTGGTACAACCACAGCGTTCTGCTTTTGGCCACTGAGCTGCTCCAGTGGAGCCGAGTGAGGTTAAAGTGCCCATTAGATAACCATGTTAACTTTTCAGGCACTGCCGGGGGTTTTCTCCCATTCAAACTTTAAGTTCTGTGAATATAATCTCAAGCCTGACTGATACTGGATTTCTGGGGCTGATGATTAATTTTAGAGTAAAAAATTCTGATATTAATATATTGGCCAACATTTTTTATATATATAAACGTTACACATACATATAAATGTAGCTACAGCATGTTAAGGTTATACTGAAAAAGAAGCATTATGAGATTATTGTTTGAATTTCCAGGAATATATTTCATCAATTAGTTAGCAACTTAAGATGAAGACACCGCTTGACTCCACACGACCATCTCCTGCATGCTCTGCTACATGTGCTGCAGACAGTGCTGTAAACGACTGTTGCAGAGCTACGCTGCTGGACAAACTGTGCCGTGACACCATTTTTTAAATTACAGAGCATAAATTCTCTGTAATTTAAAAAGCATTTTTCTGATTTGATCTTTTAAAATTTGCGCCTATTTGACAACATTTACGCCACGAGAGATGTCACAATCAAGTATTGATTGGCTGCGCAACAGGTTAAGCCCTGGGCTACTGATCGGAAGGTCAGAGAATCGATCCCCCATTGCGACCACTGTGGGCCCCTGAGCAAGGCCCTTAACCCCTGACTGCTCCCCGGGCGCCGCCGGTTTCCGATCTGATCAGAGTAATGTAATATTTAGCACGTGCTGATATCAGATAACACCCACTTCAAGTATTGTAGATTAGCTGTAGTACCTGGTTGGTACTGTAACAACCAGTGGAGGCGGGGATTTCTATGTTTCAAGCAGAGAGCATTATGGTAGCTTAGCTAGTAAAGGCGCGCCGAGACAGAGACTTCTGAGGCTGATTGACCTCAAGCCAGCAAATGAGTCGTAGTTGAAGTTGGGTTTCTGTGAAATAGTGATCCTACATCCCAGAGGAACATCTGATTGCTGTCATTTTGCTTCTGTGTGAAAACAGCAAGTGTCAGGTACAGATATGTGCCGATACCGATAACATCAAAATTCATGTGAATCAGGCTCAAGACATCTCTATCTGCCGTGGATCGGTCTTTGATTGCCCAATTTTGGCAGATTGATGTCCGTCCTTCCCGAGTCTGCTTCTCCTGAACGTTTTGCCTGTCTGGAGTTTTTTCTCCCCACTCCTCAAAGGGAGTGGATTGGATTTTTTGGCTTTCTCTTTTATACAATTTGGAAGGTCTCCACCTTACTATGTGAAGTGTCTTGAGATGACTTGTTGCAAATGAAAAATTTAAAAAATAATGTTTCCACACATGACAAGACTATCCTGGATAAGTGAGGCTGGACGAGTTGAAATTACAGGACAGAGGACACTACTTGCTGTGAAAAATGTCGAATAACACCTGTCTTTTACCCATCATTGATTTTTCATAGTAATCCTGTCCTCTGTTTGCAGTGTTGTTCGCTCTAGAGTCCTTCAGTTTTAAATATTTTATCAGCACAAGAGTTTTATTTTATGCCGTCAGCATATTTGAAACTTACAAGTCTCCTGCTCCAAACTCCGAAATGCTGCACAGCTTTTCGGTCACAGCCATCCTCTCAGTGCCACCTGGTGCATCCACTCACACCAGGTTTTTATTCACACTCTCATCTCAGATTTTTGGTCCCATAAAGATGAAGTTTCCAACTCTGAGATGTACTGGCTTCCATTTTGTTTCATCTCGGTTTCATGTGAGTGACTTGGCAGTTACAGTTTGTGCTTTTTTAAAGTCTTGCCGGTGCTTTACCTCCCCCACACGCATTGCAACTTTTACTAATATTTTTTAAAAAATACACAGGGAACACAGTCTTCAAAACCAGAGCCAAAATCAGCTCATTTCATAATTAAATCGCACACTGACTGACTGATGTTCCTGCACTTGACATACTTAATACCAATTGGTTGGCTACGTTCTCCGTACTGCTAGGCTTGAAACTGTGTCTGTGAGTTTGGCAGGCAGTGTCATTCATTTCACATGCTCTTTTTACATCCACAAATGATACAGAATACGTTTTTTTTTTCCTTATTTTTTTATTATTATTATTTTTTTTTTTGCAAAATATGTCTCCAAAGGGGCTGCTCGGTGACTCAGTGGTTAGTGCCATCGCCTCACAGCTAGAAGATCCCCGGTTCGCGCCCCGGTTAGGACGCCTGGGATCTTTCTGTGTGGAGTTTGCATGTTCTCTCTGTGCAGCGTGGGTTTTCACCGAGTACTCCAGCTTCCTCCCACAGTCCAAAACCATGCTGAGGTTAACTGATCATTCGAAATTGTCCGTAGGTGTGAATGTGAGTGTTTGGTTTTACGTCTATATGTGGCCCTGCGATAGGCTGGCGACCTGTCCAGGGTGTCCCCTGCCTTCGTCTGAGTCGACTGGGATAGACTCCAGCCCCCCCGCAACCCTACAGAGGATTAAGCGGTGTATAGATAATGGATGGATTGATGGGTGTTTCCAAAGTACAGAAGATAATTGCGGCCACTCATGAGAAAAAAATGATAGGAGGTAGATTTTTTTTGCATCATGCACTTCGAGAATAAAGTCGAAATCATCACCATCAACTGGCTCCTCCTGGTGTTCTATTATGACCAGCAGGAGCCAGTTGATGGCTGATGGCTGATTCTGGTGACACTACAGTATGTAAGAGTGAAGTTATTGACTATCTGTGTAGTCTCTCTCTTTGCTGTTGCAGCGGTTTTGCAATTTGCAGACGGTCCCTGTGCACTCGTCGCACAGCCGGCTGCTAATAGACACCAGTGTTATTTCTGCAGCTTGAAAGACAGCTACTGTTGATAAAACTGGGCTTGTAGCACACTGTCTACCTGACAACGATGGGAAACAGGCTTCGTTTATGATTTGACAACGTATCACTGATGAGTTATTGATGCCGGAAGTCTGAACCTGTGCATATCTTTCCAACTTTACCGAACTAGGTCGACTTTATTCTTGAAGTGCATGATGAAAAAAATCAACCTCCTATACTTTTTTTTTCGTCATGAGTGGCCCTAATGCTCTTTTGTACCAAAGTCATTTGGACTTGTGCCACTAAACATTTTTAGTTGACTCAAACACAAGTCAGCTACGAGAAGGTCCTACACATTTTTGCTTTGGACTCCACTACATTAAGTGCTGATGTGCATAATCAGAAAATTTCAGTTTCAATCTAAGAGCAACGTTCTTCCCTGATTAAGGTCATCAGTCACACTGTGTTTATATGGCAGCTGTAACCTGAGCTGCATGTTAGCAAATCAGTAGCTTTAGTGCTCAGGAGGCGTTCAGGCACCATGTTTACTGTAGGTCATTTGCGTTGTGGTAGTGCCATCCACTGTAGTTATGTAGAATTAAAAAATAGAGGTGTTTATGAGCGTACAACGTGGCTAAATGCCCAATGTAGACAGTAGTATTGATTGAAATTGTAGCGCATGTCTTCCATCGCGACTGGAAAATACAGCTGAGACTTCTTCCGCCTGGACACGACTTTTAGCATTTACTATGCTGCATATTGGCAGCTCAGCAGTTGAGGGTCTGTGCTGTGTGACTGCAGATTCTACTTTTGCGTGCTGCATTTCATCCTCCTTTCACTCTTCAATGTCAGCTATAAAACAAAGGCCGAAATCCATAATAAAAAAAAAAAAGAAGCGAGAGATCTTGTTGTCCTTGACATGCTAGACTTCAGGAACTGTCAGTTTGAGAGGCTCGACTGTAGCTGAAAGCGGAATTTAACCCACATTTCCATCTCCCAAATGTAATCTCGACTATACGTCCTGCCGAAATGTCCTTGAGTGAGAGTCTCCAGCAGATCCATGGGCAGTGCTGCTGCTGGATGTCCACACAGTTCACAAAGCCTCCACTCAGAGAATAAGGAGGACGGCAATGAAACAGAAAAGACGGCTGCTGTAGGTTATAGCCATAGCAACGCTGTTTTATTCAGTTTGCTTGGGGTTCTTATACTCGATGAGACTGACACATGGAAGAGGCTCGTTCATTTGGTATTTGGTCATTATTGGTACTGACATTCTGTTTTTTAACACTTAGATCTCAGTCATTTCAACTAAATGCTGACACTCTTCTGTATTTGACAGTTGAACACATACATCATTGGTTTGCTTTTTTCCTGCGAAGTTTTTCCCAACACGAGTATTGGCTGCTATGTCAGCACCCATCTCGTTAAACGCTTGATATTTGAGTCCATTTTCAAGGAGCCCTGTAAAATACCCGCAGAAGTGTCTTCACAGTTTGCTGTCTTGGTAGATGGTCTGTAGGTTGATATTATGTCAGGCAGGAATGACTCAGAGCAACAGGCTCGCTTGAGTGGTTCGTATCAAAAGAAAAATCAAGTAGTCTATTCAACGAAAAGGTGCTGAAGTGAGTGCTGACAAACGAATGGGACTTGAGCCAGGCAACCTTCTCTCTGCCATGAAGGAATGGAAAAATGGAAAGAGGGCAGGTGCACACGCATAAGACGAGAACTCAAGCATACCATTCAGTTACTAAACAAACAAGCAGAAGGAGAAAGAGATGAGGACGACGTGTACAGCTTCCATGCAGAGAAAGCCGGCGTTGAACTTACCTTTATTCCTGCATTGAGTCGTATAGCTGCATGCGTTAAGACAACGGTAAACACAGACGCACTGATGAGATTCAAATGTTTACTTCAGTCACATTTCAAACACAGACACGCTGCATAACTCTCAGACATTTCTGGCTTTTCTTCATCGTCGTTGTTGGGAGTCATTGGATTCACAAGACAAATATTCAATGTAATTACATCCAGTTTACTTTATATAGCTTCAATTCGCAGAATGCGTCACTTCAAGGCGTCTTGCGCAGTAAGGTGGAGACCTTACACTATTATAGCATCGAGAGAAACCACACAAATCCAAAGATTTCCTTTGAGCATCTCTTTGGCAGCAGTGGGACGAAAAAAATCTCCCCTTTAACACGAAGAAACCTCCAGCAGGCTCAGGGATGGATGCACACATTCATACATTATAACTTTGCTGAATATTTCATAGACTGTATGTGGAACATGGACATATCCTCTGGGTCTAAAAAGCTGGAAGTACAAGTGCCTTAAACCTGCATTCTGTCTAACAGCCAGCAGGGGGCGACTCTTGTGGTTGCAAAAAGACAGATGATTGAGAAAATGGTTGCACTTGATTTGTTACCTCAGTTATCATTTTCCTGAGAAATGCATGGTCCACTTGGTAGTTTCACATCTCCTTCAGTGCAGCATGATGTTCATTTAGGAAGTCAAGGCCCCATTTAGAGTAAAACGGACAATAAAGCAGGGTAGCTTCTCACTCATCACATGTGCTTTCAAAAGACCAACCAAATTCTAAATTTGATGCCATAAAACGGCAGTCCACAAACCAAGTGGCATCATCTAGCTTTCATATTCAGTCTATGGTGAGCAGCATGTTTAGTTTGGATGGACTTGGGTTGAAGCTCAACACTGGTCTGCATCTCCTTGTGTTTGCATTCCCATAGTTAGAAGTCATTAAAGTTGGGGTAGGCAGTTTTTTTTTTGGCATCTTTAAGCCAAAAATCTTAATTATGTTGTAATTTAAGTGGCCTGAGAGCAGACTAGACTTCTGCACCTCCCCTTGGCGCCATTTTAATCCCTAGGAAACCTCGACCAGTGATTCTCAAACAGGGGGAGGGGTTTGTGAATATTATCTGATAAAAGCTTTGTCCATCTTTGCATCAATGCCAAACTATGATATGCAAATTAAGACATTTATTTATCAGCATCCAATGTTACTGTTCCAAAGAACCATCCTGATTTCATCTCAACTTGCCTTTGACACTTTAAAAGGTCGAGTACTACGTGCAGTTTTATGGTTATTCTGTGTTGAGATGGTGCAAAATCTTTCAACATGTGCTGAATATCTTTTAAATACGTTTCTCTTTTGTTGCGTTTTCACGTAACCAAGAGTATAGAAGCTTAGAAAATGGATAAGGGACATACAAGAGGCAGTATATTTTCGGTCTCATTAGGTAGAAAGAAAATAGAGAACCACTGATCTAGACCAGGGGTGTCCAATTCTAGTCCTCGAGGGCCACTATCCTGCATGTTTTAGATGTTTCCCTCTTCCAACACACCTGATTCAATCCACTACGACCCACTACGTCTCTATTAATAACGGTTGTGACCCATGTGTGTGAAGTTTGCTGTTCCTGTTAACAGATTAAGGTTTATTTGCGTGTAGTCTGAACACATTTTGATACAACTTGGGAAAATTTTGGCTTATTTTTTGCTCATTTTGGTATATTTGGATGTTTTTGCCAAGTTTTGGGGGCATATTTTGGCCCATTCTGACAGATTCTGAGCACATTTTGGTTCATTTTTGCCACATTTTAGCATAAATTTCTCCAATAAACTGGCAGAGACGGATCTAGAGGTTAACAATGGGCAACTACTGGTGTCACCACCACTAAATATCCTGCTATTGAAAGCAAACTGCTTCGTAAGAAACACGTCCTTCAAAATAAAAGACTTTATACCACTGCTTTTTGGGGGGGGGGACCACTGATCTAGAATGGGACACTTTAGCCAATCAGGTCTTTTGATACTGATCAGCTGAGATGGCATAAAGAGCAGAAGAGTCCACAGTCAGAATTGGTTGTTGTGTTCCACTGGTATTTTCCAGATTTGTCTACCGCAGCTTTAAAGTAAAATTGAAAGCAGGTTTGTAGGAAAGCGAATTTAAATTCCTCAAATTACCGCGTTTGAAAAGGGGTCTCATTCAGCGGTGCCGACATTCGTGCCATATTTCCACCAGTGTCAACAAATGTTAATGCTCGGAAGCTGCAGCGCTTAGTAAATGTTAACACACGCTCCAACACCTGTATTGATGGCATTAAGCCGCTGGAGGTGTCTGATTATCACACCACAACACAAACAACTCGTAATTGGCTTAACTGTGTGTTTGTTGTGAAATAGGTGTCTCACATTAGCTTCTTGCTCTTATGAAAACGCGCGCCGCAGTCGGCTTGGTTGAAGACTTGGCCTGCGCTGATAGATAATGCATAAAGGCCCCACAGCTGAATTAAACCCCTCTAAACCTTTTCTGAATGCTGCCTTTAGTGTAAAGCTTCTCACGGACACCTGCAGAATACATCTGTGAGCTGGAAAATGCAATATTTGCATGATACACAGGCCCTTTTTTCCTTCCCCTTTCTGTGCGTGTCAGCCCGTTAGGTGATTCCTGTGTCTCAGCGGGTTCAGGTCTTTTGAGAGGTGACATGACGCTTCAGGGCAAAGCAGGCAGACAAGGCGCTCATGGTGTAGGGGGGGATTTGCTTGCTGTTCTGTGTTCTGCCGCTCGCTGCCAAATGTCTGCTGCCTCACCATGAGGGAATAATGTGTACGTGTATATCTGAGTGTGTGTGTCTTTCTTATCTCCTTTCGTCTCCTCCAGATCGGGACAGGCTTCAAGGATGAAGATCTGGAGCAGCATTACAAGTTCTTAAAGGTAAAGTGGCACCGCATGACTGTCGCACTCACTCACTCAGAGTCGACACTCTTCTCCCCACATTGATGCCTGTATTTTTTAGAATCATAACCCGAGTTTTAACTTCATTTCCACTCATTATTGAGGTTAAGAGATTCAGAATGGATGCACCTGAGGACTTTTTATTCTACAAATAACCGTGCATTCATTTAATTCCTCATTCATTCCATGTGCTGTGATATAAATGGAGATTTTTATATCAAAATGAGACATCCAGTGTGCAGATAAACTCCTGAAGTACCACTCATTCTGTAAGCAGCACCTCAAGGTAACTTTACTCTGCCAAAAGGAGAGAAATCATAGAAATAAGCTTGAGGTATTACAGAAACTATTTTTTACCCTCCAGGTTTGTTCGCTGAGTTCATGATATAGTCATATACCACTTAAAAATAATTACAGGAAAATCAATAATTTGGCTCCAGAATGTGTGAATTTAGTCTCTATTTGGAAAATATTGGGCTGAAACTATGAGCTACTTCTGTTCCACAGTGGGAAAACAGAAAAAAACCTGCATTTAGAGGAACTGTGCGGGCGTGCTCTGGCGTTCAGTAATGAATTGCTTTTTCAATTTACATTTGAAGAGGTTTGTTCCAGAGCAGCAGAGCAGCAGCATTTGAAGAAATTGACAACTGCTCTCTGAAAATGATAGCTGTTGTGAGAGTCAGAATTCATTTGAGTGTTCTGTTCACTTTATCAACTAAATTTAGACGGGGAACGGAGGCTTTTAAAAGGCACTAATCTGTTTAGAAAAGTCACTAATTGTTAAAATGATTCTGACTGTACAAACCTGCTGTGCGCTGTGGTGGGCTTTGTTGTTGTATTAAGTAATGTTATAAAGATTAAAGGCTTAGAGTCAGTGTTACAAACTGCTGCATGGTGCAGAATCACCACAGTGAAGCAGTGATTGAGAAGGTGCTGTAACCTTTTTTTTCCCCCAGACCAATACAGCCTGTACTGTGGTGCTCTGTAGTGAAAGTGATGGATGGTGAATTAAGGCGAGCCGGTGGTGTGGCCGTGTTGCTTTGGTTGCAGCACTGCTGCAGGCCTGAGGGACTCTAGACAGGGAGACGATTGGCTTTGTTCACACTCCTGTGGGTGGCGAGGTGTGTGCTGTAATGAGGCCCGCACTGATCCCCAATTTCTCTTTTTTCAGATTTCTATTCCCACAGCAGGGGAGGATTTTGACGAGTACAAATCTAACGCCTCTGCAGCTCAAACAATAGGTCAATGAACCAATTAGTCGAATGACAGAAAAATTACGATGATGATTATGATTGATTATTTCAATAATTCAGAATTTCACTGCTTTTTAATGGAAAATATTTGCTGTCTTTCTCAGTGTTTAGATGGTAAACGTGTGTTTGTCAGCATCGTGCTCACCAGGCGCTGCTGAAATCTGGAATTAGTCATCCCTCGCCATATCGTGGTCTCACTGTGTCGCAGATTTTTTAATTGTATGTAACTAAACTTGTATCACGGATTAAGAAGAATATTAAATCTAAATAATATACGTAGTGTACAGCAGTTAAGCAAACAAAAACTTGCACGTATGTAAAACACAGCTACAGCTGCTTCCGCTTGAACTAGTTTGCCCACGTAAGATTGTACTGGCACACTATTGGCTGATGGATGGGAGGCGACCAATCACAGCGCTGTACTCTCTATCCTGGACGCTGATTGACTCAGCGACCGTAGCATCAGTCTCCTCCGTCTCCTCCATCTCCCGTGTACAGCATGTGTTCAGCATCTCGCCTCGTCTGCTTCACATCGACGTCTGATCGCTGCGTGTCGTGTTGCTCTGCAGTGGTGTTTTTGTGAAATTTCCGTTAAAAAATTGCATTTATTTCAAGCCGTACGGCGTCGCCCAAACGTTCTGCGCCTTCTAAGGCTTCTGGCACCGAACCCAAGCATGGGGAGGGTTTATAAAGCCTTAAATATTGATATATATAAATAATAAAATAAATATAAGGTCGCTGCTTTGCGGATTTTTGCCTATCGCGGAGGTTTCTGGAACCTAACACCCGCCATAGACGAGGAACCACTGTACTTGAAATGCGACAGAGAAAGAAGCTCAAGCATTCAGTTTAATCACCTTATTGAGAAGATTTGTTAAAGCAAAACCGACACACAATTATAGTATCATGGATCGAAGTTAAACTAGGAGCTACAGCCAATTTGGGCTCATTTTAGTTTCTAAATTTGTTTATTCCACTGTTCTGTGTTGTTTATATAAAAGGTTTTATTACCAATGCACTTGACTCAACTGTAGGCATGTTAAAAACCTGTCTAGTAGTGTAAATGCCTGTATTTCTTATCATATTAGTGGATTTTGTAGAAATAAAATCCAAAACTGTCAAATATTAAATTGTCATGACCTTCACAAATTTAATACGATGCACATTTCACAGCACCGATGCCATCTGAATAGCGTTGTCATTCCCAATGTCGCTTTGACAGAAATAGCACTTTCCTTTTGCCACTTTCTCACATTCTGTGAAGAATCCCTCTAAGAAAATCAGCGCACGTTTCACATTAAAAGCCTTGATGAAAAGAGCGACGCCTGTGCACTGACCCCTCCCGATACATTGATTGAATCGACGACGTATTTTTCAGGTGAAGACGCTTCAATAGTCAAAGTGCAGTTGTTCCTTTTTTTTTTTCATAAACGCTGTTTTCTGATAGTTTTTGTGCCTGTGGTGACCTCATGACTGTGCTCCTTCACATTAAAAGCCCAGCACAAATAGAAGAGAATGTGTCCTTGTAGATGTTGGGTCAAATAGATATTATTTCCAGCTCTGCTTCTTTTTTTTTCCGCGATAAGCAGCTTTTGTTGGAGAACTTACTGCTTGTTCGGGCTGAAAACTTTATCATGATAAAATGTTTAATTCCAGTCGACGTCGATAGTTATTGATAATCTTTAATGACCCGGTTTTAATTAAGACCAGGAGAAAAAAGTGTTTGAATTTAACCATGTTACCCTTTTCTTTAAGTACAAGGTGGCCATTTTAATGTTAACGAAGCAATGAAATACAGAAATACATACATTTACACACAAAAATAAGAATAAATAAGGACAACAGAATGATCTCACCTTGATGCACATTAAATAAAACACAGGAGTGATCATCTTATTGTTAACACAGCTATGCAAAACACACAAACACATGCATTTACACACAGAAATACAGAGAAGTAAGGAAAAAGGAATGATCTCAGCTTGATGCACATTAAATTAATTAAGTGCAGAGATGGTTTACACACGGACATAAAAAGAAACCTGGATAAAAGAATGATCTCACCTTGATGCACATTAAATAAAGGAAGCTAGTAAAGCCTGGAGGCGAGCAACGGGCGACCAGGGCGAAGCTGCCGCAGCACGCCGAGGTTAAGTGGCTGGTCTGGACCTGGTGGTACTGGACGGGGGACCCTGCAGCTCCACACGCTCCCTGATGTCGAGTACATCAGCCCTCAGAGCAGGCTGCCGGCACTGCGTTGCGTAAGTGGAAAAGGTGGCGGGCACAGAGTTATTGCTGTTTTTAGACTGCAAGGGCAACCGCAAGGCCCGTCGGCTGCAGCCTCCACCAGGGGAGATCTGTGGCTGTAGACGAGGGATGAGGGCGACCCAGGTGGCCACAGACTAGCACACCTTTGGAGACCTCTGCACAGTCATTATGAAGAGATATAAAAGGATGTTTATGAGCTGGGCAGGCAGCATGTTTGGGTTTGTTAGTGCTTCCATACTTAGTGTTTCCTTTACATGTTTACATGGATGCATCGTAAGTGAAACTACAAGCTTTCGGGCAGTTTGGTTACTGCCATTGATGGAGCGTCTATGGCCGATACATATCACAGCCGTGGCTCAGGTGGTCGAGCAGCTTGTCCACTAATTGCAAGGTTGGCGTTTCGATCCCCGGCCCCTCCACCTGCCAGAGTGTCCTTGGGCAAGGAAATGAACCCCAGATTGCTCCTGATGGCAGGCGATGTCCTGCATGGCAGCTCCCACACTGCTGGTGTGTGAGTGTTTGTGACCAGTTGAATGGGAAACACATTGGAAAGCGCTTCATAGGACCTAGCTAAGGCTCAAACAGCGCTGTATCAGTCTGGACCATTTACGAGGGCAGTTGAAAAAGTTCTGCCTCACCCAAAAACAAAGTCGTAACTCCCATTCTGGGGTATAACCGCAATCGAAGAATGAAGGAGAGGAAAGCTTCTGGCTGGTGTGATGCTGCCTCAGGACAGGATGTGGCTTTGAGCGGTTGGCCCGTGAGCGTTTCTCACCAAACCTGCATCGTCTGACTTCTGCCTGTTTCCCCAAACGTGTGAGGTCGCCGTTTCCGGAGTGATGATGAAGTCGTGCAAGCTGTTGAGGAGATTCCGGAGAGGCTTGAAATGCCACTTTCGAAGCTTTTGAAGCGCGTTGACGACACATGAGACTGTGTTGAAAAAGAAAAACAATCCTCCTCCTGCGACGTTTCCTGGAGAGGCCGAGAACTTTTTGAAGTACCCTCTTACTGTATAATGTCATCGCCAAGCCGTACTAAGATTTAAATTTACTATTAACTTACTTCTCTCATAAGCTACACGTACGTTTTTTTTAGCACACTATTATTGCCTCCTAGTTCATTTCACGTCGGATAATGTGGGCACAAATTGTGTGCTACTCCCGTCTCCTAACAATGGCATTTGATGATAATTACCACCTCACAATGAATATGTCACATATATGTGTGACTTACTGCATGAGGGATTCTTAACCGAGTGCTTGGAGGAGTAAATGCTTAACAATCAACACTTAACAGCTGCATGTTACTGAAATAGCTGACACATTCATACGCCACCTTCCCAGTCTTATGTAAGGTGAAAATACAATCCGTGTGAAATGGCACCGTTGGCTTTTCATCACTTCTACCTAACGCTTGACCTGTGGACTGAATAGTCTGTTTAATATACAGTTGAATCCGTGCATCCTTAAGTGTAACGGAGAGGCCACAGGTTTGATCCCTGACAGAACTCATGACTATCAGCAGCGATATTTTATCAGACTCTACACGCCTACTGACTCACTCATTGTAATTCACTCTGCATTAGAGTGTCACTTGAATGCCTACAGTATAAATAATGTGCGCGGCGAAAAAAAACAGCACCACGACTGCCGGAGCTTTCTTTCCAGAGCGTTACTTAACTATGACCCACTTCTGTGGACACTGCGGCGGGCTGGTTAACATTACACTGTTCCGGAGTCGCATTCACTAAAATGGTTGTTTCACGCCAAAACAAGATGGGTATCGCTTCGTAAAAGACTGACACCTGCGCTGACAGAATGATTGCTCATGTCAGAGTTAAATAGGCTCCATTAAATATTGCAGAAGTTGACAGTTATTCTCGGTCTGCTTACAGAAACAGAAACAGCGGCCCGAGCTCAGCTGTCAGGTTTTGTGATTTTATTTCTTTCCCCGAGTCTGAGAGGTGAATATCAGGTAACGCAAACGTGCATTTCAAGCTGTTTCTGAATGAAATCTTTCATGTAGGTGTATGATAATGTGGGTTTGAAATCACCCTCTCATGTTGCCCCCCTCCAGGCAAGCAGGTATCATTTTAATATGAAAGCGCTGAAACTCGGTGCTGCCTCTTGGGATGTGATTGTGAGGCAGCGGCACGATCCAGCGGGGCAACCAAAGCCACTCTGTCACTGTCTTTTTATCAGGTTCTCTGTGAATGCATTGGCCTATTTTTGCACCGAATTGTCTGTATGTATCTACGGTGTATGCAGCGGTTGCTACTGTCGCCTCGCGGCTAGAACGGTCAGGGTTTGAACCTGGCAGAGGCTTTTCTGTGAAGAGTTTGCATGATCTCCCTGTGCATGTGTGGGTCGCCCACAGTGCAAAGGCAGACATGCCTGATGGGTTAATTTGTGATTCTAAATCGGTTGTAATTGTCAGTGGAAGTATGTTGAGTTGTCTGTTAGCCCTATGATGAAATAGTGAGCCGTTCGGGGTTTGCTTGCCTCTTGCAGTGTCAGCTGGGATGGAGCGATAGAGCTGCACCATATATTTTCTCAGCAAATGAACTGAAACGTATCCAGTAACTTATTTTTGCTGCTCGTTAGAAAAAGAAAACTCACACGGTTCTCATTTTCCATGATTAGTCTGTCTGATAAAGCATAATTTCCTCAGATTTCGCTTTTTTTGTTTTATTCCTTTGCTAAGTTTAAAATTGGAGTTTATTATCAAAATTTGTTAATGAACAGTTATGATGTGTGTCTTCTGAAAAAGAAGATCGCAGTGATTCCTCGTCTATCGCGGAGGTTAGGTCCCAGAACCCCTCCACGATAGATGAAATCCACGAAGTAGCGACCTTATGTTTATTTTATTATTTATATATATTTTAAGGCTTTATAAACCCTCCACTGTTATTAATCTTTCCCACACTCTCATAAACACCTCCTCCACTCTTAAACCTTCCATCTAGAGGAGCTTCTACAGCCGTGTCCGATAATGGAACTAGCGACGCAGCGATCCACTTGAAACGCCCACTTGGGAATAACTTTGCCGTATTTTAAACACACTGACACTGAGGACATCCGGCTGCCTACCAGGAAACTGATGCTGATGTTACGGTGATCCTACAGACTGTCACCGGTTCTCTGACGGTCATTTCCAGGAAACACTCACCGTGTGGGACCAAAGGTTCTGGCTGGCTTCCATCACCGCCGATCAATCAGAGACCGACCAGCTCAAGAGGAAGCGGCTGTAGCTGTGTTTTCCGTACATGCGTCTACTCATCTGCTGTACGCTACGTATTTAATATACAATTTAAAAATCCTTGATAAAGGATAAAGTAAAGAAATAAAGAAATATTTCGGCTACAAAAAGAAAGATGTTGACTCAGGAACTGCCGATTCTCGAGGCCAGTTTTTGTAATTTCTCCGATTATTGGTATCATAATTTTTATTTGTTTGTTTTCTCACATGCTGTTATTGTGTAATCTTTATTGTTTATCTGTTCCAAATGTTGGTAATCAGCCTTATCAGTAATCGATCTTAAAAAAAACCCAGATTGTTCGGTCCCTAGTGTTGACTAACAGCAGTAACTCTGTCTGCAGTGTCTTGCAGCTTCTACCACCGCTGAAAGCAACGTGACAAATTAGTTCCACCATTTGAATCAGCTGTAGATGACGAGTACAATGCTAAATCTGAATGTAATCCACAGCAAAAAGCTATTTTGGATGCCTTTGCCAGCATTGTGTCGTATAAGAAAGGCTTTTTTCAGCTTTTTAAAGGTGTTTTTTTTTTTTGTTTTCTATGCGGTTGCACTCCTTTACAGTATCGCCACAGTCTATCTAGAGTGGTTTATTCCTTCCAAGTAGAGTTATGCAAATCATCCCTTGTATTTTCTTCATATCACAATGTGTATCGCAGAAAAACAAAATCTCACAGTGTCAGTGTTTTCCATTATCGAGCTCACCTTGGGCTCTGGGAGCTTTCTGCGACTCTTTGATGTTTTCCTTAACATTAAAATTGAGCAAACAGTAATTATTTCCTCTCTGTCCTCTAGGAGCACATTCTGCCCAAGCCCCGCGCCTACTACCGCGTCGACCAATCAGCCGAGCCCGACGTCTGGCTGGACGCCGTGCAGGTTTGGGAGGTGAAGTGCGCCGACCTCTCGCTGTCGCCCGTCTACAAAGCCGCCATGGGAATGGTCTGTACAGCCTGTTAATACCCCCCTCACCCATGTGTTTCCGCTGATAAATTCTGCCAGTTATGGTCTGTTGCCTTCAGTGAAAACTCATAATTAGTGCCTCTTAATTGAGTTATTAAAAAATGCTGTAAAAGATGCCGGATTTAATAGAACAGATACTTGTCTGTTAGCCGTGGTTTGGCTGCATGTCGGACACGGAGTCCCACAGCTCACATAAAAAAAAAGCTTTGCTCCAACATCAGCGGTATAAAATCCTGATTTTAATTATGGTGAAAGGGAAATTGCGCTGTGATGGATTAATTCTACCTGAAAACATTAACATTTATTCGTAAAAATGCTGCTTTTAAAGTTCCCAGGTTGCTCATGTTGACGTCGGTTAACCTGAAATTTACAACTTTGTTTTGAAACACTTTAATATGAGATGGTTGGATGAGTCGTTGTAAACAAAAGAAGACCAGGAGCATCGACTCGGGCAATTTGGGAGATCAGTTCATGGCTTTAAACATAACCTAAGATACTTGGCTCAGAAAAAGAGTTACTTAAGAGGGCATATGTTCCATGAGACATAAGCTGCCAGTCCTCTCCACTCCATCCATCCATCCTCTTCTGCTTATCCGGGGCTGGGTCGTGGGGGCAGCAGTCTAAGCAGAGAGGCCCAGACTTCCCTCGCCCCAGACACCTCCTCCAGCTCTTCCAGTGGGACCCCGAGGCGTTCCCAGGCCAGCCGAGAGACATAGTCCCTCCAGCGTGTCCCAGGTCTACCCCGAGGCCTCCTCCCGGTGGGACATGCCCGGAACACCTCCCCAGGGAGGCGTCCCAAAGGCATCCGGAACAGATGTCCAAGCCACCTCAACTGACTCCTCTCGATGTGGAGGAGTACCTCCCTGGTGACCGAGCTCCTCACCCGATCTCGAAGGGAGCGCCCAGCCACCCTGCGGAGGAAACTCATTTCAGCCGCTTGTATCTGGGATCTCGTTCTTTCGGTCATGACCCAAAGCTCATGACCATAGGTGAGAGTCGGAACGTAGATTGACCGGTAAATACAGAGCCTCGCCTTTTGGCTTAGCTCCTTCTTCACCACGACGGACCGGTGCAGCGACCGCATGACTTCATCTCCACTCTTCACATCTTTTTATAATGGCAGCTTCTTCTGTATATATAAAACTTACATATGAATCGATTGGTATGTCCTAACATCCAGTATTTTAAGGCCAAATGCCCCTTCATGTTTGGTTTTACTTCTTTTTTCTTTGCTGTTGATGGATCTCGACAACCCATGTCCTCAAATTTTGCCGTGTCCCAATTACCGTAATATTGGCATTAAATTGCTTCAAGTGGAAGTCGTACTTAAAGCCACTGTGGTCAAGTGGAAAGTTTTTTTTCTTCACCAGAAACCTTCGAAACTTCATGAACACTCAGATTGTTATCTATTATATTTCGAACCATCTAAATTCTCAGAGAAAGAGGACAGAAAAAAAATGCAATACACCAGTTTTTGAAGGTAATAAAAGACCTTATAAATTGATGTTGGACAAAAGCACAGCTTCTGGAACTGGAATTGAAATCGTTTGATGTTTTCAAACTTTGAACTAAAGCAGCATTATTATATTTCAAAGCAGTGAAAAAATTACCCAACACATGTTTGACTAAGCCTTTTTCGGTGCAGCATAAGTTTAAATAATGCTCAGTGGAGCTGCATGCTGCGTGTTAATTGCGATTCTGGCTCCTTGTCTGTCTTCAGGCGGATCCAGAAAAGGGAATTTCACTGAGGTTCCCCCGTTTCCTTCGGATTAGAGACGACAAGAAGCCCGAGGACGCCACGACCGGAGCTCAGGTACGTCACATCGACTGTCAGCACACAATAATACACATTTTAAGCACCAAATACTCCTCCTACAGAGTTTCTGTTGGACCAGGAGGTCAAACACGGTCAGCAACGTAATAATTGCTGTAACAGTAAAAACCGAATCATAGGATTGTTCGGCCATGTTACTCAAAGTGTCGTATACGGTTGGCGCATCATCATCATCATCATCACTGTGGTCACTTCACGAGAGCTGTCCTGTAAAATTTCAAGGGTGAGCAGCGCTGCAAGGACAGTCTGTTTTTTATAGCAACACGGGTTTATGTAGTCGCCTCCTGCTGCACGTCGAACAAAGCTTTACAGTCAGGAAGAGCAGCGCCTCTGGGGGTTTAGTGGAGGGTCATGGCTGTATATTGTTAGGTAGTGAATTATATAGTACAGTAGAGACGTGAAGGGGAAGCAGCACCTTCACGTCTGCAGATTTACATACACAACCTGCGACTCAGTGCAACACAAAACTAATAAGTCTGTCGTAAAGTTGGCATAACGGATGCAAAATATGCAAAAAAACGTACGTTAACGTCCGGCAATTTGCTTAGATGTTTGTATTTATTCAAAGCTGAATTTAACTTCCTAGTGTGCGACCTCCCTGCCGACCCACCAGCGCATGTTTTTTTCATGACTGAACCAGGCTGACCCGACGCACAGTCTACCCACACATCCTTATGCAGCTGTATATGATACGGAATACCTCACAAAGACGAGCCGACCTTTTTCTTGAGAGTCACCGCTGCGAGTTACCTTGAAACGTGTGGTCCACAGCAGCCAGTATTCCTGCTTTCAGACCGGTTCTGCATTGGTTTGTAAATGCCGGCTCCATCTCTTTTCACTTACCTTTATTTCAAATAAAGGTGAATCCACCTGGTGTCAGTCTTGAGAAGATGTAAGGACCTTGTATTTATGCTGCTGCCTGTTTACCATAGTTTCATTAAAGACTCGTACACACGGAGATATTGTCTTGGTATGCAGACCAAGAAACAGATTTTTTTTATGCTTCTATATGACACACATTTTATTTTATGAATGCACTTCGATGATCAGGAGTCATCATGTGGGCAGCTGTGACTCTGGTAGTAGCAGGAAATCGACATGACCGTTTGCAAGGGTTTACAGATCCCAGGAAAACTGAGCTTGTTGATCGAGTTCAGAGGCAGATTGGATAACGATGGCTTTGAACCAATCCAGTAGCATTAATTGCCTATGTGACAGTATTTCTGGTCTAGGCCGACATTATTTGAATGTGATCGGGTCAGTTTTTGTTTCTGCCAAACAGCACAGAGACATGATAATAATAATCCTGGACACTAACCTGCTCCTCATCCCTCATCTCCATCACCCGTCTCTCTTTTTATCTCCTCACTTCCCAAAGTTTCGCTTTGATTGATGCGGTCTTTCTACTCTCTGAACCTCGAGCAGTTTCTGGGCATTTTTTTTCTCCACTCCTGTCACATTTTCATTCACTGTGGGCTCATTTTTTACTGCAACATAAAGTCGGGCACCTCTAAGGAAACGGCACAAACATGGCTGGAAGTAGAGACAACTCAAAGACGTTTCCATTGCTTTATGGCACCGCTATAGTGTCGTAAATCAAATTAATCTAAATGTCCAAGTGTTACCAATATCTACCTACAATTACCTTTTTACCCGTAAAGTGATTTTGAAGAAATATCAAGATTTTAAGCTGAGAATTGATTGTTTTCCCAGAAAAACCAACGACTCCTTCTGTTTTTACAGTTTCTATCTCTGACAAATGGGGGAATTTTGTCCTTTTTGTGTGTTTAATAGCTTTCAACTTGTTGGCAGATTTTAAAGTGTTAAGGGTTCGTTTACACTCTAATACTAATATGGGAATGTTATTGGCCTCCATTTGAACAATCTTGCAGTGAAAATAGTAGGGCTGGACTCAAATATAATAATAAATTGCATTTATAGAGTGCTTTTTAAAAACTCAAAGACGCTTTACAGGTTAAAATCAAGCACAAATACAGATATACGAATCAATCAATCAAAAAGAAAACGGAACAAATACAGTTGAAAGTGCAAGAAAATGGTAGAAGTCTATGTAAATAATGTATTCTGTATAGTGTATATAAATTTAGGGAGACTACAAATTGAAAGCGGAACAGAAGAGGTGTGTTTTTAGTTTAGTCTTGAAGGTGGTAGAGTCAGCAGTATCACGGATATGTAGTGGGAGTGAGTTCCAAAGGGAGGGGGCGGCAACAGAGAAAGCTCTGTCCCCCCGAATATCCGAATATTCCGTCGTTGTGGTGATATCCGGATAATAATTTTGAGATCCGAACATTCCGCTGTCGCCTGGCTGAGCATCTGCACCGGCGGCACGTGGTTCGGGAGGCGTAAAAACAGCCGACAGAAAGGCAATGAGGTAAAAACAGCAGGAGATGTCCATGCCAATACGATGAACGACCCACCACACGAGCTGAATATTCGGATACTCATTAATTCAACCTGAATATCCGAAGCACGGAAACTGCTACTCGGACCAGCCCTAGAAAATAGATACCGGTATCTCATCTTTCCCATGCATTTAAAGCTTCTAGAGAAACTGAACAAAAAGAAAAGCATTTCAGCCTTCATTTAAAGTTTCATCTGTCTGACACTGGATGGATGGAATCGAAGTTATATCAGCGTTTCGACAACTTCGCCCACACATAAAAAACGATGCAGGACTCGGATGAGATAGTCGGTTATGTCGGACCAAAGTAGAGAATTGGCAATTATTTGACGACCTTTAACCAAGGTCCTGATCTCGCTTTGTAAACCGTTGAGGTGAAAGGATGCTATAAATTCCACAATTTCCTGAGGGAACCCTCCCAAGGGATTAATAAAGTTTCTATCTATCTATCTATCTATTCAAATGCATTCCTTCTGCTCTGCCATCATAATTACTTTCATTCTCAGTCTGCAGATAAGTTTCTTTAAGAATTAGTTTTTTTTGTTGATGTAAGAAGATAGAAAGGTGACAAAACCTCTAAACAAAGAAGCTTGAACCAGAAAACCAGACAGCATTTTTTGCGAGACAAAAGAAGACTAGAATCAGTTCAGTCAGTTAATAGATTGATTATGGGTTAGGTCAACAGTTTTGATTTTATGGAAGAAATAAAATAAGGTGTTCAAGATGTTCTTGCTCCCGTTCTTCTGTTAAATGTTTGGAGCTTTCAGGCGTTCTCTTCAGACAACAGCTGACGTGACCTTGATCTCCGCAAAGCTGTGATTTTCAAATTCCCTGCATTCAAATATCAGCCCAAAAAGAAAGGTGTTTGATTTAACTTACTGCAACGACTACTGCATTATTTAGGCTGTTTTTGTTTTGTTTTTTTTTTAAATTTCCAGTCACTAGCAACACTGCGTTTTCTCCTTGGAGGTTCGTCTAAGAATGGTGTCAAAACTGAAATATGCTCTCCAGAAAATACATTGAGACTTTGCTCCCTGAAGCACAGAATAGATTTTTTTTCCCATTGTGATAATTTAATTGCAGCTAGATTCCTCACTGACTGTAGGGCTGAATATTTTCCTTGACTTATCTATTAATCATTTTGCTCTATAGTCTGTCCAAAAACGTGTCCGAGCTAATATCTTATAATTACTTTTGGCCCGACCAGCTGTCCAAAACTTACAGATATTCATTTATTATCACATGTAGCGAAAAAGCAGCAGTTTATCACAGCCGAGAAGCTCTGAATGGAGAATATTCGGTTATTTATGCAGATAAATGACTCAGTATGCTGTTTTTAGGTCAAAGCAGGTGTTCATATTAAGTAACACCGATAAATAAGTCATGTAACTTTGACTGTATGTACCTGCACAGTTCAGTTTGCACTCAGTTTTGGAGTTATAGTTAATTAAAACATTGGAAATAGATAAATCGTCTGTTTCTAATTTAAACAGGTAAGGAACTTAAATGCTGCAGCCTGTTTCCAGTTACTTTAAAGTATGAAAAGGACAAAATGTCCATTGAGACAAGTGCAACATAGCTAGAATTAACTTAATTTGACCTTTAAATCTTCAAAAGCTCTAAAAAGTTGCATTACCTCACGCTGAATTTCTTTCTTTTTGCTAACACCAAAGAAAAAACTGAATTGAAATGTCAACATTGCCTTCCCTTACGTCCAGTGTGAGCTCCACATTGTGGCCGGGTCTTTGACTCATAGGAGAGGGTGTCGGATTCTGGCTGCAGAAAAGCCGATTAAAACATGAAGTGCAAGTTAACACGTCGTACTCGTTCAGTTAAACTGGCCAAGAGTCTGCCCAGCTCGAGGGCTAACCTTCCTAGCATGCTAAAGCTAATGGACAACAACTGGTGTGCTTTACCAAAATGTTCTTGGTAAACTTCGAGTACATAAATAGACTGAAACTGTTGGGTAGCATTCAGTTTGGGATGATGGCAGGTATAGTTACACCGCTAATGCACCATAAAGTTTGCTATTGCCCAGCATCAGCCATTAAGGACACTTCAGGTCATCAGTAAAAGACTACCAGCAGCAGCAGCCAGACAGAAAATCTGGTGAAGTTTGGCTGTGATTCGTAAACATGTTCACTGTTCACCTCTTTTTACAGACAGCAGGCAGCAGTTTGGAAGTTTGATCACCTACTAAACCTTTTTGGATTCAGCTCCCTGCATCCAAAGTTTCCCCTGGCTGCACAAACTCAAACTAACATCCAACACCTTCCTCTAAAGTCGAGCCAGCCTCATTGTGTAACAGGACATTCTCACACAGATTTGGAGTTTTAATGAGGCCCCCAAAAAAATTCAGCTCATGCCTGGATTTTTTGTTTTTTAGTTTTTCTTTTACCTCAACCCAAACCGATGTGGCATCTATAAGACCTGAAACATTTGATAATGCGAGTTTTCACTGGCTTAAATTAACAACCATCTGTTACACATAAAGTCTAGATATGTGCTTATTACAGTTGGGAACCGAGTCGGAGCGTCGGCTGCATCTAAATGATGCTTCTGTCAGTTGCTATCTGTGAAGATGCGCACACACCCGCTGGTACGACACGTCGTAGGAAATGATTTTAATGAAACTTTACCTCATTTGAGTCAGAAGGAATTAGGAAAACACGAACATAAGCCAGAACACGTTGGACGCGCTCGCTTTCAGGCTGAGAATCAAAGCTTTACCTTGATCCTGTGTAGGAGAAATAATGTGATGTTTCATTGTTTTCCTCCTCACTGTGCCGCCCTGCTGTACTGGCACTCGTGCTGCTGATTCTGGGTGGGCCTGCTGTTCGCACATTATTCATTGTCCCGCCTTCCTCCCTCTCACCCCCCCCAAACCCTGATGAGCTCGAGCGAACGCAACCTCCGTCTTCCAGTCAGCAGCTGGGAGTCGCAGACTTCAAAGCCGGGATATGAATAATCAAACTGTTATTTTTAGCGTTTGCTCTTCATGTTACTGACCTGACTTCATGATCTTCTCCCCCGTCATTCCCTCCCCTTTCGTTCTGCTCTCCATCTATCATGCAAACCACGTCCCCCCCCCCCCCATTTCTATCTCAATATCTCTCCCTTCCTCTCGACCTCTGCAGATTGCTGATTTGTACAAGAAGCAGCAGCAGATCCAGAATCAGGGGGATAAAGCTGACCCAGAGGACTACTACTGATCATCTGTAGTCATCAGCAGGGAATAATAAATAATGGAAATTTCAATGTAATTGTAAATAGCTTCGTTCTTTTGTGCACTGTTGAATGAAAATAAAGGGTCTTGCCAGTTTTAAGCATCCTGTAATTTGTGTTATCGATTTATCAAAGCCGCTCCTGTACTGACTATGATTTTCTTGTGCGAGACGAAATTGCGTAAACATCTTTCCGCGTACGGTGCACATAAATTGCTAAAACCCGCATCGACTCAGCAGTTACAGCAAACCTGCTGGTAATAGATGCCTATCAGAAATTCGCTGTGCAAAACCGCCCAGCAAAACATTAAAACGTGCGGCAGGCATACCAATACTTTTAACTGGCCTGATTTCTGCTCGAAAAGGCAGCAGCAAAGTGCATTCGGCGCGTGCGGTAATAAGAGGACAAGCCAAGGAGATTTCCGACTGCCTGGAACGTTATTAGAAGTCGAAAAAGATGCGGGAGCTGACAGTTGCTCAAACAGCAGGACAAAAGAGAAGCACTCACAGCTTGCATTAGATGATGGAAATCCACTAACTGTCCGGCCTGAATCAATCAGATGTGTGGACGGGGAGGAGGAGGAGGGCCGTGGTGGTGGTGGGGAGGCAGTTTGAGAGCCAAGGACGGGTGATTATGACTCGGAGAAGAGGATTGTGCAAGTTCCTGCATTGTGATTCCATGTGAGAGGAAGTGCGTGTGCTTGCGAGAGGGATTGAACCACTTAGTGTTTGTGTTTGAGGGAGCTGTAAGCACCTCAGAATCTCATTTAATGCTGAGGAGAGTAAATGCGAGGGAAATATTTTGACATTGACAGACGCTGGCTGCTTGACAGTTTAGCTTTGCCTTCAGATACAAATCACACAAGGGCATCAGCGCTGCATTAAGAACAGAACAGAACTGTTGGACTGCAAATAAACTTGTATCTTGGAGCGCTTTTAAAGCACTGACTATAAGACACACTATGGGCTACAAGCACCGAAATGCCAATGGCAGTTTTGTTGGAAGCTAAGTGATCTTAAGAACTATTGGGTTGGTTGCCATGGAAGTTTGTCCCTAGGGCCCAGTTGTTCAAAAAGTTTTATCTAGATCAGAACGGTCCAATTGGGAGATCCCATGTTTTGTCATCCACTCTTTGGGTATTGGGTCACTATGGCAGCAAGTCAGGTCAGCGCCATTCAGTGTTTTTTTGTTCTGTTAAATACTACAATGTCGGTCTCATTACCCTTCATATCAAACACAGGAAAATGCTCAGGGCAGTTTTTACAGAAGACAGCATACTTACATACTTACAGATCGGACTGTAGGACAGTGTCAGTGAATATTCCTAAGGCATGTTGAGCAGTGGGCGGATATAGCACAGGACTTCTGGAGATTTTATTACTTACCGCTGTGTTTGGGCTCAGCCTGTGGAATGTACAAATCAAAGCGCCTCTAAAGTCCTGGAAATCGTACACATTCTGTTCATACTACAATAGGTCCGCACAGATGGTTGCATTGCCCCTATCCCAGTGGGTATTCCTGGGGTGTGTCAAAGACAGTGGGGAGCCATTCAGTAGCACAGGATTTCTGGAGAATTCACAACTTTCCTGCTGTGTTTGGGCTCTTTCAATGGAAGGTTGGTACAAATCAAAATGCCTCCAAAGTCCTAGAAATCAAACACACATTCGATTCTGTTCATACTACAATAAGTCTGCACAGATGGTTGCATTGCCCCTCATATCCAACACATAAAATCCAACAGGGCACGTTCCACAGGACATACCAGCTGCTTACAGATTGGGCTGTAGCATCGTGTCAGTGGATAGTCCTGAAGTGCGTCGAGCACAGTTGGCGAACATACAGTAGCACAGGATTCCTGGAGAATGTTTAACTTTCCAATGTTTCAGGGCTCCACTGATGGAAAGCATGTATAAATAAAGGTCCTCCAAAAGTCCTGCATTGAACTAATTCAATTACAGCTCTTGAAATGATGAATTCTAAAGGTGTGGATGACTGAGAGTCTCTTTTCTGATCAAGTATTTGCTTTGAGCACCATTCGAGCCTGCAAGGACGATGCTGTTTACTTGACATGTACCCGTACGTAAGCGGAAGGCATGTCCCTCTACCCAGGGATGCTTTCCAGTTGCTCCTGGGGGATCCTGAGGTGTCCTCAGGCCAGATAAGGCATGTATTCACTCCACCCTGGGGTCTCCACCCTCGTGGATGTCCCCTGGAGGCATCCATATTTGATGCCCCAACCACCTCAGCTGGCTGCTTTCCATGAAGAAGCACAGCGACTCGACTCTGAGCTCCCTCCGGATGTCCAAGGTCCTCACCTTATCTCTACGGCAAAGTCCAGCCACTCAACAGAGGAAACTGATTTTGACCACTTGTATCTGCAGTCTCATTGTTTCAGCACTACCCAGAGCTCAGGACCATAGTTTCAGGCTGGAAGGTAGATCAACTGGTAAATCGAGAGCTTTGCCCCCCCCGGCTCAGCTCTGTCTTTCCCACAATGGTCAGGCACCAGTTCATCTATCTCACACTCCATGAACAAGGTATTTAAACCCCTTGGCTTGGGGCACCAACTCACACTTTGCTGCAAACTGCTCCAGTGCACCTGAAGGTCGTGGTCCGATGGAGCCAACAGAACCACATCATCTGCACAAAGCAAAAGGTCTTAGTGTCAATTAATCCATTTTAATTCGGTGCTATTTCCTTAAAGCAACACTGGATTGGCTCGCCCTGATCCAGATACAAACTTTTCAGTGTTACTAAAGCCGGATTACCAGTGCTTTAAATGGGACTAGATCAGTGGTTCTCAACTGGTCCAGCCTCAGGACCCACTATGTCTCTATTAATAACGGTCGCGACCCAAATTTTTGAAGTTCGCTGTTCCTGTTAACAAATCAAGGTTTATTTGGGTGTCGTCTCAACGCATTTTGATACAATTTAGGAAAAATTTGGCTTTTTTGTTGCTCCTTTTGATATTTTTGGATGCTTTTGCCAAGTTTTGGGCATATTTTGGCCGATTCTGACAGATTCTGAGCACATTTTGGTTCATTTTTGGGACGTTTTAGCATAAATTTCTCCAATAAACTGGCAGAGCCAAATCTAGAGGTGAATAGTGGGCAACTACTGGTGTCACCACCACTAAATATCATGTTATTGAAGCAAACTGTGTCATAAGAAATACATCCTTCAAAATAAAAGACTTTATAACACTACTTTTTTGGGGTGGGGGAGTGGGGCATGCTTCTGCAACCCTCTAAAAATGGCTTTGCGACCCACTTTTGGGCCTCGACCCACCAGTTGAGAACCACTGGACTAGATGGACCTCAGGCTCTGCTTTTAGGAGGTTTGGCGACACAATCGTCTGTGTTGATTAATGTACAGTAATGAATGACAGTTCAAATTAAATATAAGATAATATGAACTGAAAGGCTTAATAGGCAGCCTAATGTCTACTTCATGACTTTAACAGTTAAAGAAATCAAGTGCAAAATGTTAATAAAAACGTATTTGACCAGTTTTGAAGTATTATCACACTTTGTTCCTGTATCCATCCATTTAACAACACATAGTGATCCAGACACTGGATTACACAGTCTAATCAGATTTAAGGGTCCTTTTCTGGATTTGATCCAATTCAACTGCCAAAATTTTACCATAAGTTCTGAAAAACAAGATAAAACATAATTACCTCACTGATCCACTGACTTTACCAGCTTTGTTTTAAGTAGAAGCTCTTGATTAGAGCCGCAACGATTAATTAATTGCAACCATTAAATTATTTGCCCTTTATTTTAATGAGCTGTTCATCAATTGGAGTTGTTTTTTTTTATTTAGTGAAAATTCTTTGATTCCAGCCTTTTAAATTTGAATATATTCTGATTTCTTTCTGCTCAATCACAGCAAACAGAACATTTTTTTGAGGTTGTGAACAAAACAAAACATCTAAAGAACGCCATCTTGGGCTACAGAGAACACAGACTGACATTTTCACCATTTTCCTGATATTTCATCGACCAAACATCTAATTGAACGATTAAAACAAACAACATGTGTGTGTTGCAGCTCTACTCTCAACAGTTATCAGATCGATTGCCATGACATTAAGTCCTGACTTCATCTGGTGCCAACATATGAACATTAATCCAGTATGTTTTATGAGAAATACCTGTAAACCTAATGACATTTGTTATGTAATTTTCATAAGACTCTCACTATGATCAAACAAAGGATCTGAAATCAGCGTTATGATCAATATCAGGGTTAATAATTATAGTCTGACCTGTGATATCAACTGGTTAAGTAAATACAATAAAAGAGAGACAATACTAAGTTTTTAAGAATGAATCATGCTTGTAAAGCAGTGTGTCAACAGAGTCCTGGATAAAATCGATGGTTGCCATGTTACAGAAACTCTTATGTGTTGTACAAGAGCCAATAAAGCATTAGAGGTCTATAGGTCCCCATTTTTGTATTGACAAGGTGGATCAGGATTTGCCACAATCTGAGAACACTGAGAAAGGTCAGATTGTTTCCAACCATAAAATTACACTCATATAATTGCAAGATCAGGAGATATTGGTGTAAAATGATGGAAAACGCCCAAAAAACAAATAAAGGGGGTGAAAACCTGCAATAAAACCCTCACAGGGGCAGATATCAATTAAGGTGTAAAAGGATTTTCAGCTTAAAGCCAGCCTGAGTTTGCTGTTTCTGCCTGACTTTGAGTTTTGCTTTGTGGGTTTGGTACTTATTGAGCTGAGCAGCGAAGGTACGTATAGTTTTAACTGATGTTTAAAGTGCTGAGGAAGGCTTGAAGATTTCCTGTCCCACTGAATATGTCCTTCAAGACACATTTCCATCTGCCGGTTCTTCAGCAAATGTTCTGATCTGCAATGATGAACATGTTAAACGTTGCTTAATTGGACCAAGATGGCAGCGCTTGAACAGCACGAGGCTCAGCGTCAGTCTCTCCGGATTCTGCAAGTCAGACGTTTAGCTGCCTTTCATTGTCTCAGTAGTTGTCGTCTGTGCAATGACAATAAAGTTTAACCTGCTCTGATTTCTGCTTGTGAGCATGCAGATGTTAGCATTTAGCTACAAGCACCGCTGTGTATCCTCCCAGCTGCTAGCGTGGCTGCAGGATCCTTCTTTCTTTTTTCAATCTGATGTGCGCCAGGTGATCAGTAATGCACGGCTCTGTAGCATCAGCAAGAAGTTGTACTGAACACAATGAGATGCAGGAAATAAACTGTAAGCGTTGGCTGGCTGGCGAGGAAGCATGCACCAGGTCTGCACTTTCACAACACTGGCTGGTTTTCAGGGCATTTGCATGTAAAATTCTGCGGTGACTCACGCGGCATGCGGCACACTGTTGTCGCTGCTTTCACATGCAGAGCGGTTTATATTTCCTATACGCCAAAAAGCTTGTAAGATCACTGTTTTGTTGCGCTTTCTGTGTATGCAAGTATGCTGGTGGTTTGTCTATTATTTGTGTGTGTGGGCCGTGTCCTGTGTCTGCTGAAGGGCACCATTGTGGCTGAATAATCATGGAAATTCCAAATCCAGATTCGCCCGCCTGTTTTGTCTGCTGTTTATCTGCACCGCATTTTCTCTCCATGTGAGGATTGAGATGTTTTTATATTTACATCTCATCTTGAATACCATCATCGCGTCTCAGCTGTTTTTTTGTGTGTGTTATGGAGACAAGGGGCCTGCTGGTGTTACTACCATCTGAATTTCAAATAGGGGTTGCCAGCTGTAGCGTTGCTTTAGAAGTAGGAGCTGCGAGTTCGAGGGACGGGAAGAGGCCCTAATGTAAATCAGACAGGCAACAGAGCATGAAATGTTGAGAAAGCAAACATGTAATCAACTCCATATTGTGTGTGCCGTCTTTTTTGTTGTGGAGCGCTCGGAAGGTTGACGGCGGTGAGCGTCTCTGCCTAATTTGTGTGATTGTGCGAGTGGAGAGTCTCCTCGGATCTATGTGTTTGGGGGTAAGTGCTCGCACGCTGAGACGTTTCTGGATTTGTTTCCTCTCTTTTTTTTTTATCTGAATGTGGCTGGTTTTACTGTGCGAGCGTGCCTGCCTGGTTAACTGCCCGTGGATTTGTGTCACTGATGTTTACCGAGGGGGGCAGCTGGCGTACATCACCATCCCCGCAAGGCATCGCGGCTCAGCGGCCCTACAACTCCGCCGAGGTCCCGGCAGCTGTGCTGTTGGTTCACATCACGTCACCCGTTCAGACCCACAGGGAGGGAAGGTCGACCCCCCCCCCCTAAAACCTACCTGCCTGCCGCCACTGTTCAGCTGTTACTCCACATGCTAAGACTGCAGGCTGTGCGGTCTGCATCCGGATTTGAAGAAGAAAAACGGCCCCAGAACTGATCTCTGGCAGATGAAAAGCAAGTTGAGGATGTGCTGAAACTGTCCCTGCTGTGCTCCTCTTTGGGCTCCCTAAAGCAGGGTTATGGATTCCCTCCAACTGCAGAGAAAAGAAGGGGGGCATGTATGGGAAAAAATCAAAATGAAAAAATAAACACCGGGTTTCACCTTTCTGTGTCCTTTTGTGTCCCTCTCTCGTCCCCCATCCCATTCTCCCACATAAGCTATCTGTCTTGCTCACAATACCCCTTTCTCCACCCCAAGAACAATGCGTTTGTTCTCCTCCTCCTCCTCCCTCCATCCCTCCATCCCTTTTCTCTCCCTCCATCCATTTGTTCGGTGCTCTCTGTGACATCTCTGCCATGCCAGGCCGTGAGGGAGAGAGGGAGGGACAGGCGCTGCCATTGTCCCCGGCCGAACCCACGGAATATCAATAGTGTTTTTCTTGAGCAGGAGCGCCGAGCGTTGGCCAGTAACCTTTCGGATTTGATGATGTCAGGCCCCCTCTCTCTCTTTTTTAGAGCCCTCTATGTGATTTCCCTCGTCCTCCTCGCAGGGTATCAGGTCCTTAACATAACAGACAGTGTGGGATTGTGTTCGCCGTGTGACTCATCAGGACACTTCATCAGCTCGGTTTAACTGATGCGAGTTGCATTCAACTGTGCCAACGAGCGCCGCAAATTAAACCACAAATTATTCTTTGTAATCACCTTCCAGCACGACATAAGTGTTTTCTGATCTGATTCTCCATCACAAATGAGCGCATTTGATTAGATTTAGGCACAAAAATTGGCTTGATTTGAATCCGTGTGCAAAAAAAATTACTCGGGAGAACCAAACCCAACATTGAAGGGAAGCAAACTGTGGCGTCTCCATGTCCAAGTCGGACGTTTTGCCGACGCCTCCTTCCTCTGTGGACTTTATGACTCTATAACAGCATCACACTCTGTCATCCTTCGCTCTCAGTGGACAAGAGTCATAATCTCCGCTGCTGCTGGAGATCTGTGTCACGCCAGTGCAAACATATTTCATTTACGGGTGACTGATGCCGTCATTTTTCCAAGGATGCCTCGACGATCACAAGTTAAATGCTACCGTGTCCACAAGCAGCCGTGTTTCTCACAGCAACCTACTAAATGTCATCAGGTCAGTGCAGATAACGGTCCTCTAAATCACTGGTCTTCAAATTTTCACCATTTATCCTTCATTTAATAACTCCTTTTCACCATTTTATTCCTTATATCTTGCTTTTCCACCTTTTCCGCTTGGTTACTAGCTAGTTTCTACACAATCAGGGGATGAAGATGACTGAATGCGATGATGGCATTTAAAACCACTGCAGAGAGATTGTTGATATTTTGACCCATTGTCATTCTCAGGGTAACAAATCTGCCACTTTTGGTGGTATCTGACAAATGCATACACGGTGTCTTTTGGCAATGGTGCTACTTGCACCAAAATTCAACGCCTAAGAGTGCTTCCAGTTTAAAAGAGCTCTGAAGGAGGTTAAAGGTGGTGGACATCGCCGAAATTTTGACCAAGGAGACCAAAGATCATGGCCTGTGTTGGGCCAGTGCTGTGTTTGGTGACCTAAGCCTCACTTTCCATCACTGTTCACTTTAATTTTCACATTTAGGCATCAAACTACCTGGTTAGGTTCAGGAAAGACCATGGTTTGGGATAAAAAAAAGACCCTTTCGCAACATTACCCAGGTGTCATAAGGCTTTCTTCTTGTCGTTTCTCATTTTGTGCCTGTTTTTGTCTCATTTTCTCTTTATTCATCACACTTGTGTCGATGTGTCTCATTTTTGATGTCTCTCATTGGACTCACTTTGTGTCTTGTGTTGTTTTGTGTGTTTTTTGTCTCATTTTTGTTGTTTTGTACCCGGTTTGCCTCATTTTGTATCTCGCTTGTGTCGATTTGTGTCATTTTCTGTCTCATATTGTCGCATTTTTTTTGTCTTTTAGTCTCTTATTTCTGTCTTGTTCGGGTTGTTTTGTCTCTTGCTTTTGTTGTTTTGTCTCCCATTTATGTTGTTTTCTTTGTGTCTCTTTGTTTGTCTTCTTTCTGGTGTTTTATGTCTCGTTTTTTGTCACGTTGTGTCTAGTTTTTGCTGTTGTGTGTTTTTTGTTCTTTTCACACCGTCAGTTTTTGCAGCAGCCTGCCGTTACTGGTCACTGTTGTTTCGGGTTCATAAAAACACCAGATTTTTACAGATTTTAACCGTATTTTGGACAAATAACAAACTGCTCTCCCAATTTGGCTGTATCAGTGTAGAACTTCAATAAAACGCTGTGATGAAAAGGAAGACCAAAGTGTTTCTCTGCAGCAAAGGATAACTTCATTAGCCTCAGAATCACAAGTTAACAGAACCTCAGATTAGAGCCTGCATCAATGCTTTCCAGATTTCAAACAGACACATGTCAACACCAACTGTAAGGAGGAGACGGTGTTAATCAGGCCTTCACAGTGGAACTGCTGCAAAGAAATCACTACTAAAGGGCCGAGAAACACAAGGAATAGGCATCAGACCAGTGGAAATCTGGACTTGGGCTTGAGGAGTCCAAACTTGACGTTCTTGGATGTAACCGCAGAGTCTCTCTGAGAAAGTGAATGGATGCTATTTACATGTGTGTTTCCCACTGTAAAGCATGGAGGAAGAGCCATGATGGTGACACTGCTGGAGATTTATTCCACTTAACCAGCGTTTTCAACCTCAACGTCCTGCAGCGACTCGCCGTCCCTTCTGGTTTGAGCTCCAGTGGTACCATGATTAGTTTCTCGGCTAAAAACACACCTCCAGGCTCTGTGAGCGCCTGTTTCACCGGGAATCGGAGTGATGGAGTGCTGCATCAGATGACCTGGCCTCCGCATATTATCCAACCTGAACCCAGCTGAGATGAGCTGGAGCGCAGAGCGAAGGGAAACGCAGCCAAACATGTACTCGGCGTGCGGCTGGAACTCCTTCAACACTGCTGGAAGCGCTGCGGGTGACGACCTCGCGGAGCTGAGGATGGGGGGAGCGTGCAAAGCTGTTATCAAAGCAGAAGTTGGGCACTTTGAGGAATCTGAAGCGCATTTTTCCTTTGTCTACACTTTTTTCCAAAGGAACCACAGATGTAGCCCCCTGGGATGCGTTCATGTATAGCTGGAATTCACTGACAGACGCTTTATGGTGGTATATTTTCATGTAGACCTGTTTTTAGTCGGTGGGCTGTTAACCTGCATCCTATTAGGAAACCTAGATGGCATAACGCTGCTGTATTTATATTTAATCCTGCCTTCTAGCCTCAACTTTTGACAGTTTTCTGGCCAATTGCTTGCCATGGCTCATTTGCCATATTTGGTTCTGGAAATGTTTCGCTTGATTATTCAGGCCCTACGGCAACAGCGGAAACCGTGAGCCGAACTCGTCGTCTTTACGAGGCCACTTTATGACGGCGGTTGGTTGTTGTTCCCCCACACTGAGAGGCTTGTGCTCGAGACGGCAGTGCACTCCATTGGATCACTGTCGACGCTCATTAGTCTTATGACCTTGGCGTGAACCATCCATCTCTCTTCTCTCCCCTCATCTTGACCGTCAAGAAACCCTCAAGCGTCTCCATTCACAGAAGCCCCCCGTACTCCACGTTTCAAAAAAAAAAAGACCACATCTGCCAATGCCGCCTTGTGAGCCAGAGCTGCTCTCAGCTGTGACAAACATACTCAACATTGCAGAAAAATTAGACATGGATAGAGTTGACAAGAGTCCCTAACATCTCCAGCTCGGGATGCTTTCCCAGACTCTGATTATCACTGGTCTTTTCAAAGTGTGCTTCGCGTGGTCTTTTTTTTTTTTCCCTTTCCCCTTTGCAAATAATTCCACGTCAAAGAAAATTACAAAAATCACAAGAAAATATGCTCCGTGAATTTCTACGGGTGTCTAATGACGTGTCGCCTCGCCGAAAACGAGCTTGATGAGTTACACGGGCAGACAGTGGAGATGGTTTCGTTCGAACGGCGGCTGCAGCCCGCGGTACTCTGCGTATTCAGTCATCTCTAATAACTCCAATTGATATGAAGCCTTGTCCACCTCAATATCACTAAACTGCAGCTGAGGACTCATGTATAATTTCGCTGGGAAAAAAAAAAAATTCTAAATGGCTCTCCAGATCGAGTTTCCCTCTGTCTGTTCCTCCTCTCTCCTCTACCTCTCTGTATAATTTAGCAGCAGATAAGCTCTCCCTCTCCTACATTAGTGTGCTATATCACTGCCAGCTGAAGGAATGGGGGCCTTCGCTCTATATGTGATACAGTTTCTCCCTGCCAAGCTCAGCCGCCGCTGCCGCCGCTGCCACCATCACTTGGTGCTGACGAGTTTGGGCGCTTGCCACGTTCTGCACCTGCCAGACTCATAAAGAATCCCCCTGTTTCTCTGGGGGCCCCGAAGGCAGGATCTGCCGTAATTGTTAAGGATGTCGCGATTTAGACATTCAAGCCAAAGCTTAGACAGTTGATGGCGCCAACAAGTTGGCAGATGGTCCATTTTGTTCAGCTGATCCGTCAGCCGGGTATTTGAGGTGCTAAGATGAATGAGTGGCTGCATTTTGTGACAAGTGGCGAAAATTCGGCCTCAAAAGCCAGAGTCGGATCCGTTGCTTCATGCTTTCGCTGCCGTCTCGGGCAAGAGCTACCTCCTCGTGAAGGAGATGCTTGATTTTTAGCCCAGAAAAACTTGGATAGGTAGGCCTAATAATGTAGCAACGTGAAGTGCCGCTCTCATCTCGTATGCATTTTCAAGAGAGGTAGGAGGAGCTGAGGCAAGATTTATATGATTTACACTTCAGGTTGAGTGTGAATGCATCCCGGCTTGTGTGTTTGCAGAAGCTAGAAGAGGCCTGCAGACCATTAATTTGTGCATGTATTCACTATTACTATGCCAGCGGCTAAATGAATGCATATTTATGACGTGTGACAAAATGATGGAATAAGGCCTCCAAGAAATGAGACTTTTGCAGAAATTCCACTCCGGCGTATCGGCTCATTCACACCGCTGCTTATTTTCTCATCTTCTCTCCCCCTCTGCTCTCGAGTCTTGTGCATCTCGTCCTGTCCTCGCATCAACTCATCTATATATAGCAGGTCTCTCCCCACTCGCTCGCCGTCTGCGCTGCTGGAACGGCGAGGAGTGGGCGCCCGCACTCTCTGAATGCGCATCTTTGTGTGGCAAAACCGAGGCCGGTGAAAGAAAAAGAAAAACTGAGAGGAAGAAAGCGCCATTGACAGACGGGCAAACACCAGTCAGGCCCTGTCCCCCTCTCTCCCCATTGTCTCAAAGTGCTAGACGTCAGCAAACGGCAGGAATCTGGAGATGAGGGAGGACGGAGGGCAAAGAGTCGGGGCTTTGTTCGCTGGCCTCGGACCCGGTTGAAAGTGCAACGAGAGGAGAACGGAGGGGTGAGACGTGGGGATGGAGGAGAGAGCACTGGACTGACCTCGCTGAAGGATCCCCCTCCCCTCCCCTCCTCCCTCACTGTAAACACAAGAGCTCCCCATGTGATAATCCACATATGTGCACACAGAGCGCCGCTGCAGATGGTCATGATTCCACATCATACATTACTCGCCCGCGCCACATGCTAAGTGCTAATTAGCATTTGCTCACAGCTCAATCACAGGCTTAACCTCACATGTTGCATTCGTCAGAGTTTGCAGATTCGCCCGGAGCTGCACGGCAGTGAATCCACCGGCTACTGTACTACAGGTGGCTCTTCAAAAGACAATGGGTGCTAATTTGCAACAGCAAAAAAAAAAAGTGTGGGGGGGGGGAAATGGAGAGAAAGTGCAGGAGGTGGTGTGTGGTGGGTTGGAGGAGAGGAGGAATGGGCCGGGCCGGGCCTCGGCGAGGGGTGTGGTTGGGTATAAACCAGGGGACAGTGGGTTTTCTGTTGTTGTCCTGTTTTGAAGCCCCTCCGTCCTGGCATCCTGCTGCATCCCTCCACTCTCTTCTTCTTCTTCTTCTTCTTCCTTCCTTCCTTTCTTTCTCCTCCCTCCACAGCGGGACTCTTCCTCGACAGGCTCCTGTCAGGTCGGCGGCGTTCAGTCTTTTGGGAGCTCCGTAGAAGCCAGAAACCATGCTGACGTTTTTGGCGCTGGCGTCGGTTGTCCTCCTGGGAATAGGTAATACAAAAAAAATAGCTGAAAGAATAAACCTTCTTTTAACTTTAATTTCTTGTTTTTCTTTTTTTTGATGAGTTCTCAAAGGAAGCCCACACTGAGCTCTTTTTTTATTGAAAGTGATGATGTAGAAATTATCTTTCCGCTGATGTGGGGTTAAAAGTTAAACGAGGATTGAAAGGAGAGTGGGGTTTTTTTTTCCGTGTGTTTTCTCCTCGATTGCTTACGATGACAAAGAAAAGGGTTAATAGCTTTGGCAGTGAATTCATCTCGTAGTGCAGCGTAATATCTCCCTCTGCACTGGATTACTACTAAACTGAAGCATTTTAATTGCTATCAGGGCATTCGCTGTATTGATTCCATCGAAAAGGCCACTGCTGCACCTGTAGCTGGCTTTTTGTATGAATGTGTAACATTATAGTAATGACCTAGCACCGTCCTTCTGTGCTGCTCTCATAAAGCAGGTGTCTCCAAGCTTGTGAAGTTAAAGAGCACTAATATTATGACTCCAAAGCAGAGTGCTGGCTGAGCTCGACGGCTCTCTCTCTCTCTCTCTGCTCCCTCCTGTCAGATATCTGCAGATTTTTTTTTTTTGTCAGACTTTTAATTAAAAAAACGTCAGGCGTGATTTCATTGACAGGTTTTTGCTGCGGGGGCTGGGCTATCGCTGAAGGATGCTCGCGGTGAGAACTTTTACTCTCCGGGTGTTGAAGTGCTCCCAGGGGGTGGGGGGGCATTGTAGCTGTGAGGATGCTGTGACTCGCGGCGGTCCATGTGAAAGTGAACAATGCAGGAGTGGAACTGTCGAGCAGCAGCGGTGGCCGTGTGCTTCTCCCGAGGGGCTTCCTGTAGCCGTTTGAGATTCTGAGTGCATTTTAGAGGGAAGTAAAATATTGATTCCGCAGCCAAAACCAAATTAGCATCGATCATTAAATATTATTCGAGCATAAACAGCGCACATGATTAGGGCGACGGAATCCATATTAATAGAGAAAACGATGCTCCCCTTTGACTTTTAGAGACCCGCACCGATATTCCAGTAATAATCCAAATATTTACAGAGTGCACGGGAATCAATGGCAGATGTGGCACCACTAAATGTGCAGTTTATCGGTGTCTGCTTGCTTTTTTGGGGGGAATTTATTTTGTGGATATTTTGGGGAGAAAACTAATAAATGTTCATTTGGAAGCCTCTGAATGTGTTGTGATTAAAGCAGGGCTCGAAGAATATTGAAATGTGGCTGTTTGCGGCGTGTAAATGCCATGTTTTTAATCAGTATTTTGCAGATTGCTGTGTTTGTATGTCAGTTTTTACAGTCAGCTGTGTATACATGGGCTTATTTGCTCGCAAACATGCACTCAGTGTCGCTCAGACTGTTTTCGTCTTGTGTGAGTGCATGTGTGCGTTCGTCCTTTAAGTCCTAACACCTGATTCCTTTCTCCCAGTGCCTGAGCAGTCCCAGGCCATAGTGATTTACACCGGATGGGAGCGTCATGCCCTCCTGGGCTCCGACATCCGGCTGTCCTGCTCCTTCTTCTCCTGGCGCTGGACCTCGGAGGACGTCACCTTCTCCTGGACGTACAGACCTGATGGCTCACGGGACAGCATCTCTGTAATACCCACATTCACACACACACACACACACGACTAAAAAGCAACCAAACATTAGCCACGTCCCAGCTGCACTTGTTCAGAACAGCTCTACAAAGAGTGTCAGCATCTTTAAAGTTGCTGTATTTCAGCCTGAAAAGTTGCTGTTTTGATTCACTCTTATCCTCCTCATCAGTGTTGTTTCCAGCCGCGGCAGTAAAGGGAAAAAGAGCTCTGATAAACCGTCTCCCTGTCCAGAGTCAAACAGCAGACAGACAGAGATAGCAACTCGCTGCTGAAATAATGCAGCGTTTGGCAGCAAATAGGAGCCAGATATTTTTATGTAAATCACCAAGTTGGGCTGCAGCAGATTAGCCTCCTCTTCACTTTTTCTCTCCCTTTGCCTGAAAGACGTTCTTATGATGTGTCCTCCCACTTAATCCTAACCTTCTCTCACAGTCAAGAATAAACAATTAAGGAGAAAATACGGACAGGACAGAACGCGAGAGTTCGCCAACAATGGCCGCGTCTTTGGCTAAAAAGACTTTTTGTTTTCGCCGCCGCTACCAGGCACGAGGGGGAACAAAAATTTAGTCAGAGGGAGGAGGGTGTGGTTTTCTGAAGACCACGTGGTTTGATGTCTGGACAGAGGAGCTCTTTAAACCTCCCAAACCCAGCGCAGCTTCTGGAGGTTTTTTGCACCTATTTGCACATTTTTACTCACTGTGGGCTCATTTTTTTTTGGCTGCAATATAAAGTCCTGCACCTTCTATGGAAACAGCGCAATCATGGCTGGAAGTCTTCTCTGCAGTTTCACACAGTTATAACGCCCCACATAACTTTAAAAATGGGAAAAAATGAAAGATTTGTTCGACAAAAAATTATGAAATCTGCAATCAGCATGTACAGCCCCAATGCTAAAAAACAAAACAATGACTCTAAATACGACAGATATTTTGCTATTTACGTTCTTAACTTATTCCTATAGTTGTCTCCCGTCTGCTCTGCGTAAACACATCCTGCAGTTCAGCTGAAAACTCTCTGAATTGTTGTCGCATGACTGTTTATCACAGCTGAGCATGTCATAGCTTCGCTTCACATTTACACGGAGAAGTGTGTATTTATTTGTTTTTACAGAATCTGGTTAGACTAAATCATTTATTTTTGGCAAAAATTTAAATGCAACATGTAGAATCAAGTAATTTTGATTAAATATCAGATTTAATATTTTTCATGTTTAGCAGTTAAAATTATTATTTTTGTCACATGACCAGTCAAAGCTTCCCAGTTGCGCTGAAAACCACGTTATTTTTAATTTTTTAAATAATCTGATTAGACTAAATAATTTATTTTTTGCACATTTTTAAATGAGACATGCAGAATAAAGTAATTGATATTACTTAATATTTAACAACAACATAATAATTTTTGTCACATGACTGTTTGTTGCAGCTAATCCGTTCACGAATTTCCAGTTGCACAGAGAAGCGTACAATTTTTAGTTTTTTACAGAATCAGGTTCGACTAAATAATTCATTTTTTGCACATTTTTAAATGCGACATGTAGAATAAAGTAATTTTGATTAAATATCCATCTTAATATTTGACTCGATTAGTTTTAACATGATATTTTTTGTCACATGACTGTTTGTAGCAGCTGAATGATTCATGGCTGTTCGGTTTCATACAGGAGAGCATAATTTTTAGTTTTTTACAGAATGTGGTTGGACCAAACTACTTATTTTTGGCAAATTTTTAAATGAGACACATAGACTAAAGTAAGTTTGAGTAAATATCAAAATCAGTATTTAACATGATTACTTCAAGGGCTGTGGGAAAGTTGAAAATCAATCTGTTCTTTCTGTTTTTACACTTTCCTGCTTTTAAATGGTTTTAAAAAGATGACATGCCTGCAGGTTTTGGGGTTCAGTGGGTTCAATAAAAACTCACATGAACAATTAATGCACTTGGTTTGTGTAGATTTAATCACAGGATGTATTTTAAACACGCCTGATGGTTTTCAGGATGAGCACATTAGGTTTTAGTAATTTGTGGAGCACAAAAGGAATTCCAATTTAATCCGACAAGTACATATTTAAAAGGTCATTGTGCACAGATGCTGCTGGTTTACTCCAACACTTGCACTAAGCAGAGGAAAGTTTCCCTCCTAATCTTCCCGCTGCTGCCTCACCTGCCTCCTGCTCTTTAATTTCACTCTCCCTGCCCTTATCGTCCTGCCATCTCTCTAATCTCTCTATCTCGCCGTCCTGACTGTGCCTCCCTCTGTCCACCTCCCTTAATCTCCTCCTCCCCAGCCTCTGCCTCCTTTGTCCCTCCCCTCCTCTCTCATTATGTCCCCCCCTCACCTCCTTCGCCTTCATCTGTCTCCCGCATTGCCCTTACTTTGAAACTAGATTCCACTTCTCTTCTCTTCCCCCCCCCCTCTCTTATCTTCTGTCGCTCATTTCTCTCCCTGCCTGGACAGATTTACAGTTTCATACGTCTATCTGTTTTCACGGTGCATTTGTCCTTTTAAAATGTCGTATTTGATATGTGACACGTTCACATCATGTGAAAGGTCCTCTGTAACTCAGGAATGACTTGCTTGTGACAACCGCAGGCCTCAGATCGTCATGTATGGACGTGCGCTGACACGTTAAAACTAAAAATTTGACTTTGACCTTGTGGAGTCTTGGGCATCTTCCCAAAATCAACATGCACCATGTTTAAAAATCAGTTCTTGATGAGGGTACATTTATTGGCTGTCATTGTTTTAGAAGTCATGTCAGTAGGTCTGTTTTAATATTTGTTCGATGCTAGTGTCAAACAGCAAAACCAAATCTGTTTCTTGGACAGCTTAGTTTGAGAAACGTGGCTAAAATATCAGAACATTTCCCTCAGGAGTCGGTGGAGACAAAAGACTGTAGATAAAGACGGACAAACCCTCTGTGACTTCACCCACAGGTTTTCTGAAAAGTGGTTTTGAAGGCGAGTTAGGTGTCTCCGTCCGTTGCCATCTTGTCAGTGCCTTACTCCTCCTAACTCCTGACTAATCTAAAAATCATAATGCATAACTTTACATCTTAATATAATTCAAACAGGTGAAATATACAAAGATTTACCCCTGTACAGTGATTATAAAATGTCAAATTAGCTACAGAAACCAAAACTGTTTTTGTACCAGGCTGTAAACATGTTTATTTCCCCCTGTAAAGTTGGACATTTTAACATGGAGGTCTATGGGGACTGACTCACTTTAGGAGCCAGTCTCAAGTGGCCATTCAAGGAACTGTTTTATAAGGTGGGTGTCCAAAAAATGCGACTTCAAATGGGTGCTAATGGTCCACCGCCAGTATGAATGCCAAGAAACTTGCTTCAAATGTGTTATAGAGTCTTTGGAGCTTGTTTCCAGTCCCTGCAAATGTCCAAAAACTAGTTATTGGTGGCCTTGATTATGCATAAATCTAGCCCTAATGCCTTTAAATGGAGGAATTATATAATATTTTACACCCTGCACAGTTGTCATAAAAGGAGAAATTAGCTATAGAGACTAAAACTGTTTTTGTATTAGGCTGTAAACATGCTAAGTTCTCCGGTAAAGTTGACCATTTTAACATGGAGGTCTCTGGATATTGACCCACTTATGGAACCAGCCTCAAGTGGCCATTTGAGGAACTGCAGTTTTGGCTCTGTGCATTGGTTTTAATCTACAATTAAGGACACAAATACAGTTTTATAGGGTGGGTGTCCAAAAAATGCAACTTCAAATGGATGCTAATGGTCAACTGCCAGTATAAATGCCAAGAAACTTGCTTCAACTGTGTTATAGAGTCTTTGGAGCTTGCTTCCAGTCCCTGCATATGTCCAAAAACTAGTTATTGATGGCCTTAATTATGCATAACTTTAGGCCTTAATGCAATTTAAATGGAGAAATTATATAAAATTTTACCCCCTGTACAATTGTCATAAAAGGGGAAATTGGCTATAAAGGCCAAAAGCTTTTTTTGTATTAGGCTGTAAACACATTTATTCCCCCTGTAAAGTTGGGCATTTTAACATTGAGGTCTATGGGGATTGACCCACTAATGGAGCCAGCCTCAAGTGGCCAATTGAGGAACTGCAGTTATTGCCACTTGACATTGGCTGTATTTTTAAATAAATGGAGATAATGGAGTTTTATAGGGTGGATGTGTTAAAAATGCAACTCTAAATGAATGCTAATGTTCCACTGCATCTACATATGCTGATAAACTTTACTTGGTTATGTTATAGAGGATTTGCAGCTTGCTTCTGGTGCCTGCAAATGTCCAAAAACTAGGTATTGACAGCCTTAATTACACATAACTTTAGGCTTTAGTGCCATTTGAATGGGGGAATTTTAGAACATTTCACCCCCTGCACAGTTGTCATGAAAGGGGAGATTGGCTATAGAGGCCAAAACTGTTTTTGTATCAGGCTGTACACATGTTTATTTCTGCTGTAAAGTCAGCTATTTGAACATGGAGGTCTATGGGAACTGACTCACTTTTGGAGTCAGCCTCAAGTGGCCATTTCAGGAACTACTGTTCTGGGTACTTGGATTTAGCTTTTTTTTCTCAATAAACAATAAGGTAATAGTAGAGTTTAACTGGGTGGATGTCTTAAAAGTGCAACTCCAGATGAATGCTGATGGTCCACCACATCTGCATACGCTAACAAACCTTCTCCGACTATGTTATAGAGGGTTTGCAGCTTGCTTTTGGTGCCCACAAATGTAAAAAAAAATGAGGTGTTGAGGATTTAAATCTGGATTATCTTGTGAAAGTGCAAGTAGGTAAGGTTAGAAATATAAACAGATTTCGATGCTTGACAGATTTCAGTATTCAGTGCTAAAGAAGCTCCAAACTCAGCTGTACTTGACCCGAGTCTCACACATGATTATGAAATATGAATGAAACCTCAGCTGCTACATTGAGCAAAATTTGCCTTGAATGCAAAATGCTATCAACCGCAGCAGCAGTTGGTCTTACGAGTAAATACGTGCCATTATAGTGACATCTTTACCATTTTCTCTTTCACAGATCTTCCACTACACCGGCGGGGTTGCCTACGTTGACAACAAGGGCCCCTTCAGGGACAGGCTGGAGTTCGTGGGGAACCCCGGTCGCCGCGACGGCTCCATCCTGCTCAAGAACCTGGAGTTCAGCGACAACGGCACCTTCACCTGCGACGCCAAGAACCCCCCTGACATAGTGGGCCGGCCCTCCAGCGTCCGCCTGCTGGTGTTTGAGAAAGGTGAGCCGGGAAGGGAACACTTTGACTCCTGCGGGGGGGTTCGTCAGCGAATCAAATTCCTCAGTGTGTGCGGTATTAATGCCTGCGTTGTCTTACATTTGCGTCTGCTCATTAGCTTTCCACTGAGCCCATATGGCATTTTTTGGTGAGTTTTTTCTCCAACGGAAGCCAACTGTTCTCAATTGTTGTTATAATCATTCCAAACTCTGAAATTAATCTCAATTTTCGCTGTGCATCAGACTAAAGCGAGCGCAGTGTTCAGACAAGTCGTCGCACTGTCTCATTTAGAATTCCTCGCACCTCCCGTTAAATGAAATCAATTACAATTTTATCTCTTCTCCATTTGAGATTGCTATCTCTGCCTCTTCTTTCTCTTCGTTTCTCCCCCTCCCCGTCGTCTTCTCCTCCCATTTCTTTTCCAGCCGTCTCCCACTTTCTCCCTCCACGGCTCTTCCCCTGATCTCACCTTTCTTCTTCCTTATCTCGCCGTCTCTTCATCTCCCTCTCTACCTCCGCTGCGCTCCTTCATCTTTAATTCAACCTTTATTTTACCTTTTACTTTCCCTTTTCTGCTCGAGTTTCATCTTTTATTCCCTTTCCTTCCAGCTTTGTTTGCACGCACACCTCCTCTTTCCCATGACAGCATCTCGACTGGTTCTCTTTCTTTGTACCCTTTTCCCCATCTCTACCTGTCACTTCCTTCCTTGTTTTCATGCTCACATTCTCTGCATTGTAACTCCTCTTTTTTTTTTCTTCCACCACCAGTGCCCATCCAGGCTGGCGTGATCACAGGAGCCATCATCGGGGTGGTGCTGGGCCTGCTGGTGCTCATTGTGGTCATCTACTACCTGATGAGGTTCCTGGTGGCGCGTCGCGTCTTCAGCCTCAGCGTCAGGTCAGTGCCCGGCTCGTGGTTGGCAGCTCTCTGCCAGCCGGGTCTCTGCCAGGGACTGGAGCTGAGGCCGGAGCCCATCCCTGGCACCGACACCTGCGTGGCCAAGCTGGCGTAGCTGCCGTGTCCACCATTTGATTTGGTTAGGTGCAGGGGAGGTGTAGATTTGAAGTTAGTCAGCTGGAAAGAGGCAGATAATGATCCCCCCCCCATTTAGATTTAATCTACAAGCAGCACCGTGTCGGTCCAGAGCGAGACGATTAAAAGTAGGGGGAAGGTTTCTCAGTGGATTATCCTCCAGATCATGAAGATGATGGATCCATCGTCTTGCTCTTTCCAATCTTATGAGATCTTAACACTTCGAGCACCTGGGGGCTGTATTTGAGACAGGACTGGTAGATTAAGTTGATGTTCTCTTTATGATAGCTGCCAGGCAATGCTGCCCTGTGACCACTGGAGGGAGAGATAGATTCGACATCCTGACATTGTCTTTCTTTTGTCCCCTCCAGCAAACATGGCAAGAAAAAGAAAGAGGGATCACAGCAGAGACAGGCAAGTTTACTCCTCCTTCCTTCCTTCCTTCCTTCCTTCTCGACTCCACAACCCCTCTCCTCTTCCTCCTCCTCCTCCTCTTCCTCCTCTTCTCCTCGCACACTCCGCCACGACAACATCAGAATGCAACAGATTGTTTCGCTGTCATATCCAAGGCGCTAATAGTAGAAGGAGAGATTACAATGGCATTCAGTGTTTGGAGCTCAGGAAACGTGTTGTCAGGAGGAATATTCATCCACTCCGCTGCCACACAATAGCACACATCCAACATGACAGGGCAGAACGGCACAGTTTCATAATCGCATTCGCCCGATGCCAGTCCAGGCAGCTCCAGTGTGCCCTCGCACTTAGCCGGCTCCTCCTCGCAGCAACGCATCAGCAGCGGCATAACATGTCATTCAAGTCCTGCGCCACGAACGCTAATAGCAGTGTTCACGCTGTTAAAATCCTGAGCGTTCTGAGGTGCTTTAAATCCCGCCGCACCTCTTCCCTTGTGGCTCTCGCCCCTCCTTCGGCTCCCTCGGGGCGGCCGAACAGTACGGTGCCGGTAAACAGCCACGGGGCAAAAATCAAACCAGCGACTGTGAAATGGCCGAGGCCGGGGTTACGGCACTAATGCTGTTGCTGTATTGAATGGGACTGTGATTTGCTCACAGTGGGAAGAGGGATGGGAGCTGCTGATTTTGCTCACTGGGAGTCAAATGAAAATCACTGGGCCTATTATGGTCTGGGCTGTTATCAGTGGTTTTTACGCTGCTGCACGCCAAGGATTTGGGGTATTTTTTCCCTCCCTTCCATTCCTCATGGGAGTGTGATAGCCTCAAGTGGCGGATTAATCAGACATTATGGTGGCTTGTATTCTTCAGTGACTACAAGGCACCAGGGCAAGTTCTGTTTGATTACTCTGTGGGGCTGGATGGTTGCGGGGGAGTATTGTAATCGACTGTGCATGCCGATAAAGACAAAAAAAAAGGGGAAGTCAAGGGATTTTTTTTCCACGCAATCAAAACCTCCACTTTTGAAACGTAAACATCCGAAGCAGGAGAGACGGCGAGACGTTTTAGCCGCGGGTGGAAGCGAACCACGGCGCTCTGGAGTGCGCCATCTCGCCCCTGGTGTCGCAAGCCTTACGAGGGCCGACGCGTCCTCCTATACCTCAAACGAGTGCACTCGTTCCCATCTCCCCGTAGCCCCTCTTCTCCTCGCTCTGTCTTCTTCTTTCCCTTTCTACTGTCGTGTGATTGTCAGGTTATTCTTGAGCTGCAGTCAGTTGCTCTCAAGTGCCTGCGGCGGGTGACAGTGCATATATGAATAAATAACTCGCCGCCAAAAGGACACTGAAATATTTGACAACGTTGTCATTTACAGTTACTCTCCTGCAAGTGTCTGCTTTGGAGGAAAAATATACAGCTACTCCGTCTGAGCCCACACTCACTTATTTTTATTTATTTCGAGCTGCTTCCTTTTTCGTGTAGCTGCCTCACACACACAGAGGAGGACCAGTGGGATTTTTTTTTTTTTCCTACAGTGCGCTCATAAGTGGTTGTTTGATCAAATAGCCCTTATTAGGAGGCTCTGCTGACACAACACAATTTTGTATCAGCCTCGCCATCTTCGTTACTCCTCTGTTTGCTGGGCTTGCACTGCAAATCTCCAAACGGCGGCGGCGGAGTGAGGGAGTGAGCGAGACGGAGAGACAAAGGAACCCTGTGGTTTGTGCTACTCCCCATTAGGTGGAGTTGTGGAAGAGGACTTTACCCTGCAGCCACACACACACACACACATGAGAGCTTGCAGCAGTTGAACACACATACACACTCTGCACTGGAATGATAATTGAGTGCACTCGGTATCGATCGGCGCTCGCACACACTCACAAACCCACCCATTCTTCTTTCCACCCCCCCCAACTCCCATCGCCTCCTCCCTGACTCCACTTCACTCCCTCTCTCCCTCTCATTCAGATTCCTTTTATCCCTCTCTCTTCAGTCACATCCTCCCTCCTCCCTCCTCCTCTCCATGACTTCCTAGCTGACCATGAGAAGCATCTATCTATCTCCAACTCCGTCCTCTTCCCATCTTTTACTCCCTTCCCAGTCTCTCTCTCTCTCTCTCTCTCCTTAGGTATTCTGGGCTCTGATCAGCTTTGGTTCCGGACAGAAAATCACTACCTCTCACTCCTCATCTACCTCTCAATCTCCCTCCTCACCTGTCACCTTCTCTCTTTAGTATGCAGCAGGAGACGCAGCCACTTACCTAGCTATCTGCCTCCCCGCCAGTCCCTCTTATTTTGCCACTGTACCCACATTTCCTTTTGAAGTGTGTGCAGCCCCTGTAACTAGGGTGGCTCCTGCATTCTGCTTAAGCTGGCTGGCTCGTGAAGCGAGGCCCGCCGTTAGCGTGGGAGCTCTGCAAAGCGGTGCAGCACAAACTGGAGCCCTGTCGTGGGACGCATAATGGTAAACAATGCGATGATGTATGAGGGAATGCAAGCATGATCGAAGGTAATGACGGCGGATGGCCCACACAGCCTCCCCGTCGAGCCGGGCGTCAGCTGCAGCCTCACATTGCTGTCTGCCTTCTCGCAGCGCATAATTAAAGATGATAAATTTTTCTAATGCAATCAGTGGGGCATTATTAGTCGAAGCTTCAGTGGGTAGAAACAGCCTCTAGTGTGCTTTCCACTGTTGACTAACCTGATGTATTATAGCTGAAGTATTTCAGTCTCAGATACAACATGCTCTCCCGTCTGTTCTCTGCAACACTACAGCAGGCCTCTGGTTCAAGCTGTGCAAGGGCATTAAAAATGCAAACCACTGCATTTGAGTGAAGTTTCATTAAGCGCCGCCAGAGCATTATTACACACTTGTGGTGCTTTTCAATAGGTTAACTCATAGGTTAATGCACTGGAATGCAGCTAGTGTAAAGTTAAGTACTGCCTCGACCTTTTCCTCCACTTGGTCCAGTTCTTCCTGGTGGATTTGTTGTCCTCTACTTCACTTCCTTTCTCATCCTCCTTTTTTTATTTTTATAGATTTCTTCCTGGGGGTGTTGGTAGGCACTGCACAGACAATGTACAGAATGAGTGGGAGTGAATGGCTGAATTATATAAGTGACAGTTAAATGAATATTTGACGCTGATGTTGACCTTGTAAAGCCAATCAAGCAGGTCTGTCCCTGACCACAGCTACAGCAAAACAGTCTTAAAGATTTATTTATCTGGTTCCCTGCACACTTAAATGATTTATTTAATAGCTCAGTTATATACTTCACAAATATTTAATTTCCAGTTGGCACTCTGTCCCTGAGTTTGCCTTCTCTAAAGGTGATGTTGTGCCTTGAAGCAGCTGCTACCACTAAGTGTTACCCTGAAAGTCAGATGGTGTTCCAGACACCCAGTATGCATGGATTTGTTAAATTTGCGGGTTAAATAACACGCATCTTTAATTAGGTTGAGTATATTTTACAGTCAAAAGACGGATACTAACACAAATTGCATTTTCACAATTTATTCCTTTGGACAATTTATGCACACATTTTAATGAAATAAGAAAAAAGACCCCACAAACAAAACAGAATTTGAATAACAATAGCATAATCATTAGTGTGACACTGAATTTAAGGTTAAAAAATAAACTCAGAAAGGAGAGCGTCTTGATTTCAAATATGAAAAAGGTTAGTTTTGAATAATTTAAAAGCAGTTTTTTTATGTAACAACGTACTGTTTCCAGAGTATTTAAATGACTTTATTTCACTCAGTTGCAAGTCCTCACTACACGCTGAAGTGCAGTCAGTGAAATGATATTTAACCATGACCTTTATATGAAGACGGATGTCACCCATAGGTTTCCTGAAAAGCAGTTTCGAGACGTTATGTGTTGGCCTGAGTCTTTATTTTTTTTTAGTAAATTAGCAAAGAGGTGGAGCGTGAGTGGAGCTGAGGTGGGACACAGACTCCCACTTGTCACTCCAAGCAGCCATATCCTTAATTATGCATAGCTTTTAGCCTTAATCCAATTTAAATGGGTGAGTTGTATGAAAATTTAACCTCCCCGCAGTCATCATGAAATGGGACTTTAGCTTTTGAGACCAAAACCTTTTCTTGTGTCAGGCTGTAGACAAGTTTACTTCTGCTGTAAAGTTAGGTGTTTTAACATGGAGGTCAATGGGGTTGGACTTTTTTTTGAACCAGCCTCAAGTGGCCATTCAAGGAACTGCAGTTTAGGCACTTGATGTAGACTCGTCTGATGTAGACTGCGAGTATAAGCCTGAATTTCATGTGGATTACTTTTCAAATTTTGCTAGACGCATGTCACTGTTATTGAAATCCTCTTCACTACACAAAACAACAACAACAACCTCCAGGCAAACAACTTAACGCACTGAAAATTTCAAGTGTTGCAAAGAATTTGGATCCGTGAGTCAGTCTGCTAGTCCTTTTTCCAGGTGAATTAGCCATTTTAAAGACAGTGTTTACCTCCTTTCTTCATGGCACTACTTGAGGTGGCACAGCTGCTGTATCCTGGGCTTAGCTTTGCCCGGTGCGACTGTGATTGGTTTAAAGAAATACAAGCTAAACAGTTTCTTCCCCTGTAGCAGAATGATAATGAGGTGCAGCCACTTCAATTTTCAGTCAATTCTTCCATGAAATATTACCTCAATAAATAAACTTCCAACTATTTTAGACATTTATACAAATTTGCCTGCAGATTCATCCACACTGGGGACCTTTGTTTGTCATGACAAGAACGACACTGAGACCTCATTTGCCTGCAAACACGGCCAGATTTAGAGATGTTGGCCGTCTTCCCAGTGTGTTCAAAAATCAAATCCTAAATTTACTCCGCTGCCAGTTAAAACATGATCTGGCAGCAGATGTATTTGCGTGAAATAAGGCAGCCCTGACAGTTTTTTTTCCTGGTGAATCATGTGTCACTATTTTAAGGGGACACAGTTGCTGCATCCCGGGCTGAACTCCCCCTAATGTGATTGTGATTGGTTTCAAGAAATAGGAACAAGACAGTCTTCCTCCTGTAGCAGAATGATAATGAGGTGCAGCCACAGAGACTACTTCATTTTTCAGCCAGTTCTACCATGAAATATTACCTCAATAAATAAACTTCCAACTAATTTTAGACATTTGTACACATTTGCCTGCTGATTCATCCAGACTGGGGACTTTTTTTTTTTATAATTGTCATGAGAGCTAATTTGTCTGTAAACACGGCCAAATTTAGAGATGTTGGACGTCATCCCAGTATGTGTAGATTTCAAAGCCATAAAACAGTCCAGTCTGGCATCACATGTTTGAGTGTGTGTGTATATGTGTGTGTTTGAGTGTGTTATTGATCAATTGTCACTCAGTTGTCACAGGTGTATGGAGCCTTTCTGCCACTGTGTCCCATCCTAACGCATGGTTACCTGTTTTGTCACCCCCTTACAGCTCTGGACACCGCCCCCTCTCACTTGCTACCCCCTCCCTTAAAAGGACCGTGTCTCTACCTCCTCACCCTTTCTTTGTCTCTCTGCATGTCTCCCCCTTTCCTCCTCCACCTCCACCTAAATGTGTTCTTCTCTCCTCTTCACACAGCTCCACCCGTCCTGCTTTAACTCCATCTCTCATCCTCTCACCTCTAACACCAACCTCCGTCCTGCCTTTCCTCCTGAAGTGACTCTCCTCCCCTGTTCTCCCCCCGACCCCCTCTCCCTCCTCCCCCACAGGGCCCCGCGCCTGCCGCCGACCCCTCCAAGGTGAAGGCGGCCGCCTCGGAAAAGAAGAAGCAGGAGTCACGCAAGGATAAGAAATAGGATTCGGGGAGGGGCTGGGGCCGGCTCGCCGACCGGCTGCTCCAGCCCGTTCGCCAGGCGGTGGCGAAGGCCCAGCCCAAGCAGCAGCAACAGCAGCAAACCATAGTCAGGAAGACAGACAGGGTTGGGGGAGGTGGGGCGGAGGAGGGCCGAGTTCTGATGACCATTGAGCTGGAGCTGACCCGCAGAAATGGGGAGGAGGGGCCCAGCGGCGAGGGAGGAGGAAGGCCGGGAAGATCCAAACCGCTCGGCCTCCTCTCCCGCCTCGCCAATCAGCTCACTTTCAAATAATAGGATGGTCGGGGGGAGGCTAGGGGGGAGGCATCGAGGAAGTCTGCCGAGAAGAGTTAAAACCACAAACCTACTTTACGCCCGCCACCAACCTGAGTCCCCTGAATAAATGAGTCAAATCATATCTGCTCTTGTCACAGACTGATGAGTGTAGACGCCGCTATATGGGCCCAGATCTAAGATGTCGTGATAATCTCTTACACCAGCCGGCACCCTGAGTACTTTTGTCAGGTCATAAGATATGCCATTTGAAGCGAGACCTTAAGACGGCTGGGTTTGATAACAAAATCTAAAAAGCTGCTCCCCGGTTTTTGCCTTTCTGGTTCCCTTTTATTGTGATCCTATCCACTGAAAAAGCCTTCTCCAAGTGCGTCCGATACGCATCGCGAAACCCCAGCTGCGGGGACAAGCCAATTTGCTTTTCTCAGCGGCGACGTGTCAAAACTTCCTTCCTTCACTCTCATCTTCATCCTTTTCCCCCTCCTTCTCCTATCCCATGTCTTCCTCCTTTCACTGTGACTTTCTTGTTCATTCAAATTACAGAAATGATTTATATGCTAACTGCTCTATCCTGTTTCTCTTCCTCTCTCACTTCCCTTCCCTTTCTCTTCTTCCTCCTATAGATAAAGGTCTGACTTCTCCATGACTGCCTCCACTCCTCTAGTCTGCTCCCTCCTTTTCTGCCCAGCCTGATGCAACCCCCATTATTCCCCATTATCTCTACTCTTTCAAGACAGCACTGGCTGTAAGAATAGTCCCTACTATATCAGTGGCAAGAGTGTCAAATAATTTTTACAACGCCTCATCGGAGATCCTGTATGCACTCATTGGGCAAACTGTAAAACTGTTTAAGGCCTAACTATGCACATAACTTCCTTAAGAGGAACCCGACAGACATCCCTCTGTGTTTAGGGTCCCCTGAATCTTTCAACCCCGTAATGTTTACGACTCAATCACACACAGCGAGCGGAGCTGTGAGTGCACTCTGGACTTCAGATAGAGTTTAAAAAAAAAAAAAAAAAAGACGACAGGGAGGGAGAGGAGAGTGATGGTGGGAGAGAAATATGATTCCTGCTCTCGGCCGGCGCAGATAGAGGTTCAAGCCCTCGAGCTCCAGGGTGATTCAATCCTCTCACATTTGAGCTAATGGAGGTTGTCGCTGTGTCCCTTCCCTGGCTAAAGGGGGCTATTTCTGGCCCCTATAAGAGCATACAGGGCTTACTGTAACAGCTGCACATATTTCAGCCCAGCACGGGAAGCAGGGGAGGAAGGAGAAGCGAGCAGGGGCGGGTACAGGCGGTGGTTGGTTTTGTGCACGAGGCTGTTCGCTGTTGACTCGACGGCCGGCGACTGACGAACCTGGAATGACGTCACGGCCCTCCGAGGGGCCGGCGGACGCCCTCAGGAGCCCGACATAAAGGGAGCTTACCGGGAAGAAGGTGCAGCTTCTGTGCTCTCAGAGTTATTTTAGGTCCAGTTAATCCGCTTGCACGTTTCTTCCTCGGCTAATTATTTTAGCGCGCGCCAGTAACAAGATATCTCTCCCTACATCTCCCTCACTGCCTCCTCTGCTGTCTCTGTTGTTCACTCTTCATCCCCTCTGCTCCCATCTTGGGAATCATCTCCTTTGCCGATTTTCGCTCCCTCCGTCTCTTAGTCTCCCCCTTTATCTCGTCCTCTTCCTGCCGTCTAGTCACTCTGCACTGCATTATTCCCCCACAGAAAAGGCCTATACACAATCCACTCCACTCTTTAAGCCTCTCCTTATCTGACTGCCAGGCCTACAGCTCAATGCTCCTCTCTCTTCTCTGTCCTTCCTCCTTCTTCTCTTTTCTCAAAACTCGGCGGCGGACATCTCTCTCTCCCCTCCCCTCCGTCTTCGCCGATGATCGACGAACGCCCTCTCGTTTGCCCTTCAAATGCCACCTCCCCTTGAGGAATGTCCCCTCGCCAGCCTCCCCTTCCCTCCATCCGTCCGTCCTTCTCCAACTCTTTACTGTCTAGTTTCTGCTGGTTTGAAAGCCAAAACGCTCTCCGCTGCCTCCCACTGGCAGGGGAAAGAAACACACGGGCAGAAAATCCGCCTTTAGTCCTCACTGAAGACGCCAAACGGAAACTTATAATCTAGCTAGCTCTCTTCCGGTCGCAAAAAAAAAAAAAAAGTCCGATGCATGTTTTATGTATATGTGTGTCTTGTTAAAGAGTGATGAGATTTGATACAAAGCAAAAAAATTAAAAACAAGCAGTATGTCACCCTAAGTAAAGCAAATAATGTTTTTTTTTCGGAGACATTTTTTCACATGTGCGCAAAAGCGAACACATGGAGAGAACATGTTCGTCAAGGCAGGAAAGAAATGTAATTGAGTTCTATGGAATATGCCATTATATTTCTGACCTTGCGTGTTATGGAGGGTGCTGTGTGGCTGTCTTCTTCGGTTGTGCTTTTATCCCGAGACGAAGGGGAAATCGAGGTTGTTGCGCGGCGTCAGAGAGAAGATGAGCGGTTCGGTTAGCCTCAGATTCAGCACGACGTGGCTGGGGAGAAAAATAAACGGGGCGAGGAAGGCGCTTGCTGTGGGAGAAAGCTTCGGAGGAAGAGACTTATCTGGCGTGTTAAGCCCAGCCAAAAATCCATATGTATCACTACAGATAGAGGCTGCTCTTCCCCCCTGAGCTTTCTTTTAAAGGTGCTCCTTCCCCACAACCCTGAGCCAAAGATGGATTGCGATCTGCGAGCTTGATATGCAGGGTGGATAGTGTAGACTTGAATGTTCCTTTAAAATTCATAACAGGAATGGAGGTGCTAAAAAAAAAAAAAAATCCACACTTTATAACTGGAGATCTGTTTCACTAGTCGCTGTTTAACTATCCAGTCAAATGGATTAGTTAGAATGTTTTCTTCTTTTTCCGCAAAAAAAAGCCACACAGACACCTGACATAAGACAAACAGCATTAAAAAAACTGCCTTTTAAAAGTGTTTTGTTTGTATGTATATTGAACTGTATTAGTCATAGTTGCAGAGTAACATTCCTTCATTTGAAATGACTGGAGCTTCTTACATTTTTTTACATTTATTTTAATGCTTGTGATAATTCTACAGCACTAACTACTTTCGACGACTCTGTGTAATATGTTGTAAAGAGAACGTAAATAAAAAATAAAAAGCGCAGCTGTTGTCGACAGAAGACAAAGTAAACCCAGCTGAAAATGCTTCCAGCTTCTGTTTCTTTGTCATCCAGATCCGAGTCCTAAGTGTTGTGTGAATCCGTCACAGGCGTCTCTGCCAAGACACACTTTCATGAACGTTTCAAAAGAAGAAAGTGCCTCCAAAATGAGACGACCGCCATTTGAAATATTTGAATACGCTGAGGGCAGGCGTGAGAGTAAAACTCATTATAGAATAGCACTGACCTTATTAGCCGTCTGAAGGCTTTTGCAGACACAATACGAACATTTTAAGCGACGTCATCTGGAGGTTTAAAATGCAGAACAATGACCACCAGGTGTTTTTCTTTTAAACACTTAAAGCGAATTCAGTTTTGGAATTAAACACTGAGGCTTTTCTTCTCCGCGGTGTCGGCTCTGGAGCAAAATGGTTTCCCCCTCGTCATGCCCTTTGATACCTAACTACCAAAAAGTAATGATGATGAACTGGAAATAAACGCTTGGCAACCATTTGCAACCTTTTCACATTTCACGCGGTGGCAAAATGAGGTATAATTTTCATAAAGGCTTAATTTTTTCTGACTTAAAGTGCAGGTGGGGTTCAGTGAGCATACATAACCTTTTCAGAAATGCTCTGCTTCATATTCAGACACTGTACAACCACAGCCTTAAGCTGATTCACAGTGACCTGCTGAGCTGCAGCACCTGACCAACCGGCTGATGGAGGAATATTGTGATGCAATGCTATTTTCCAGTTTAAGTGTATTCTTTTAAAAAATACAAACAGATGCAAAGGTGGATTTTTTTGTTGGAACATTTTGGGAAAAACCCTTATTTGCCTTCTTCCCAAGCGTTAAACTGTGCAGATTAAGCCAGATTTTAGCCTTAAATTGGTTGCCCACAGCTTGTTTTTACAATCTGGCTGACTGAATTTCTGCCAGATCGGTTGTCTGAAGTAGAGTTTGGGGAAGCAAGATCGCTCCCTGCCAATCGATTAGACTGAGGGTGAGTTAGAAATGTTGGTCAACAATTTCCACATGGCTGCCATCCAAACATCCATTATGTAGGGAGCTTGTTTAAGTGTTACTGGAGTTGTTTTCTACGTGTTGTGGCTAAAACCGGTATCAGCTTTACTGCAGACCAGACAGCACTTATTGTCTGTACCTTCCAACTTCTTGCAGATTCTTGTTTTACTTGCACAAAGTTGTTTTCTTTCTGTTCGTCAAAATCACCGAGGATGCAGCAATGGATGAATTGCACGGGGAGACTCTTGATGGACAACTATGACCTGCAAGAACTGTAATCGACAGCGGGGGCAGTCGAGTTTGCATTTCCAACTGACAACCTGGTGTGTTATGCAATTTCTACAGACATGGCTGTTTACCTACTTCACCCTGCAAGAAATGACAGGATTTGAAAAGAAATGTCTGCAATAGCGCAAACAAAAGAGCAAACACTCGGCTGATCTTTCCCGAGCCATCTCAGTTTCCTTGTAAGAGCCTCATGGTTTGGCATTTAAAGCCGTAAATATCACTACAGGTCATGTGTGAGGGGGTAGTTAGATTCATCATGTCATACTTGAAGGGATTTTGGTTATTAACCCCCAGTGTGTTTCTCTCTTAAAATAGGCTATCTTATTTTAGATCAGGAAAAAAACATTAGTTCTCACATTTAAATTACAGGAAAAAACTACTAATTTTTGTCAACAAATTTGAACTTTTGAGGAAAAAAGGCTTCAAGCTAAAACCACAAACATTTAATAACCTTCCTAAAAATCTTGGTATACTTGGATATTATTAAAACTTTAGAGCAATTATACTCTCAAAGGTTAAAGACCAGTCTTCTGATGTGAATTTAAACTGTCAACACAGCAATCTGTCCAACTCTTCCAAACAAATTGTAATGTTAAGTGAACCGTATTTTTTTTTATCTGTGTGGAAAAGTCCATTACAACCTGTCGTGTAAGTTAACACAATGCACAAGGTCAATAAAAGAATACAAAATGTTTCCCCAGCTTTATGTCTTTGCACAAAATATGGAGCTTGAGCTACAGTTAGCTAGCCTAGCTTAGCCTAGACTGCTAGCGGGGGTAAATAGCTATGTTGTGTCTAGTTTGTACACAACTATTCCTAAAACCACAAACTGTAATATTTATGTATATATCAGGTAAGTGTTAAAACTGAGCTTTCGAGGCGCTGGTGAGTTTATTTTTTATCCTTGAACACATTTAGGCTAGCTCTCCTCTCCTTCCATCTTTAAGGATGTTGTCATAGCCTCTAAGCTAGGCTATGACAACATCCTTAAAAATACCAAATAAAAACCTGTAATGTGAGTCACGACAATGTACAAGGTCAATTAAAAACAAAGTGTCTCCCCAGTTTTATGTCTGTGCAAAATATAGAGCTTGAGCTATGGTTAGTTAGGCTAGCTTAGCAGACTGATAGCAGGGTAAACAGAAAGCTATGTTGTCTCCAGTTTGTGCATAGCTACTCCTGAAACCGCAAACTAATTTTTCTGCTTGAGTACAAGATACACAGTTCAGATAAATATCGAAACCGAGCTTTAGGGGTGCTGGTAAATTTATTTTTTATCCTTCAGCACTGTCAGGCTAGCTCCCCTCTTTTCCTATTTACAGTAAGCTAGGCTAAGCTAACCGAAGCTAGGCTATATAACTGTCTCCTGGCTTTAGCTCCATATTTGTTGCAGAGAGGTTGATTCTCTGTTAATCTAAGTTTTTGTTTGTGAAAGAAAATAAGTTAAATGAGGCTCTGTGCATGTTGCTTCAAGTCATTTATCTCTGTCTCTTGACTGTGAACCTTCTCTTGGGTAAGTTTATTGTCTTACTTCTGTAATAAAACTGCTGAAAAGCTTATCTGTGACATGCTAATATGTAACAGTAGTACAAGTCGAATAAAGTGACATCTATGAAAAGCCATTTTAACATTAAATAGCAAGACTGGATTATGCATTGCAGATATTCAATTCTTCCTGGTCAAAAAGAACATTTCAGATTTCCACAATGACATTCCTCCTGAGGACAAAACGTTATCACTTGTACTACTTGTGTGTTTGGGGTTTCTCATTACACATATCTACAATTCAGCTGCATATATCCGCTGTGTGAATTGCGGATATCTGCAGCTGAATTATGACTGGTATTAATTCCAGTACCGTTTATCTCCAGTTTAATTCTGACTGGTCATTATTCCAGATATCTTTAATTCCCCTCGATTCAAGACACATTGTCCCTTTCTGATATCTTAAATTAAGTTAAAAATAAGTCAGATTGATGTCGATATCTCAAACTTGAATTCTGCCTGGTCGAAAATGTAATTACAGATATCTCGAATTGGAGTTTTGACTCAGCGAAATGACGCCGCAGATATCTGTAGTTACATCAGAAGCTACATCAAGTGGAAGACAGAGGCAGCTTGTAAAATGCTGCAACTATAACCACATATGAGATGTTTTATTATTCTAACTCATTCGAGAGAAGGAAAAACGTAGCAGAGTCACAGAAAGCGTTAACTTAATTAAGATTCTTTACCTGCCCAAAGTTTGATTATCACCTGATTCTCACCTCGTGTCATGAGCGTCTTCACCACTGGGTGTGTGATCGCCCTCGCAGGCTTTTCTTTACATTCAAATTTTGTAGTGTTTTTGTTTTTGGTGCATCTTATGATCTGAATATTGAAGCTGGCAGAACTTATTTAAGAAAGCTTCTTTTCAGGCTTCACATCATCTGTTTCATGAGCGACGAGATCTAACTAACCAATACGGCCATTCCTTTATTGCTTATATCATCAGTACAGTTTATTAGTGTGGTCTTCTCTCTCCTAAAGAATTACCATCGTTATATTTTAGCTTCTATGATAGTGTATTTAACATACACCGATCAGGCATAACATTATGAACTCCTGCCTAATATTGTGTTGGTCAAAAATGCTCTGAACCATTGGACATGGACAAGAGGACCTCTCAGGGTGTCCTATGGGGTCTGGAACCAGGACGTTGCCACTGGATCCTTTGGGTGCTCTGGCTTGTGCAGTGGGGCCTCCGTCAATCCAACTTGTTCCACTGCATCCTGTTGATGCTTGATCACAATGGGATGTAGGAAGTTTGGAGGTCAAATCAACATGTTGGACCATTGTCATGTTCCTCAACATGTTCCTGATTGGTTGATGTTGTTTCCATGTGGTGGGGTGGATTTTCCTGCCAGTGACATTTGGGATTTCCATTAGCATGAGGGAGTGTGTTTGTTGTGGGACAATGTTTATTTGGGTGTCTAAGTCTGATCAACATGGATGTTAAAATCCAAGGTTTTCCATCAGAACACCACATAGTACCAATATGATCAATGTTATTCACTTCACCTGTCAGTGGTCTGAATGTTGTGGCTGATCGGTGTGTATGTAAATCGTAAAAAAAGGCCTGCTTTGATGTACACCTGATTATAATTGCTGGCAATATCTGGAAAAAGTCACAATGACACAGTGTAAATACGACCAATTAAAATGACAGTATCTGTAATTTAATTTTAGATTTGCAGAGGCAGCCATTAAATGTTAAAGTCGTTGCAGTAGAAGTCAGCACAACCTTGTGTGCTAGTGAATTCTGCAATTTTTTTTGCAAGTAATGATTCTTTTTCATCACATAATAATCTGAAATAAGCTGTTTTCTTTATTATAGTATATATTGTTTGTTTGACCATACATGCATTAGTTTTTTCTTGAGTATTTCTTAATTATTTGATTATCTATTGTATAAGACAAGAAAAGCAGCGAATTCTCGTATTTTAGAACATGAAACTTTTAAAAATTCTTTGCTTGAAAAATGACTTAAGTTTACGGTTTTTCTTTCAGTAAATTAAATGACAAATCATTGCAGGTCTAGAGTGTAGTAATGCGTCATTTCTCTTTGTAAAAGTTGCATTCTCTGGCTTTGGGGGCAGGAATTTTTGCTTCACAATATTAGTTTTCTTATTCTTTTCTGAATTGACCCGCAGACTTGACATGTTTGATCCACTTTTTTGTGAGATAAAACACTTTAGTAAGAAGTGTTTGCCTTTTTTAAGTCGTATGTCGGACTCCAAACAATCAAGCTGATATATCCTTGTGAAAAAAAGAAAGCTCACTACAGGAACTTAAAGCTACACCAGAGTAATGCAGCTCATATAGGATTAGAAGCATGGCTGTGTAGAAGGAGCCCGAGCGTATAATCAACTCTAAAAGTAATTGGCAACTCGTGAGGAGACATTTGGTTCTTACTTGACACAGGATCACTGGCTGCATCTGTTGTGTGGGCGCAGTGGTCATGACCTGCCTTATGTTCTAAATATGCTTGCCTTTTAACTAATTACAACGCCGCGTTGGCCACTCGTCGCTTTGAATTCGAGCTGGAGACAAGCACGAAATATAAATTATTTCAGCAACAACGCAAACACTGCATCAGGGCATTCATTTTCAAAGCATGCAGAGCCGAACGCCATGCAGTTTTTTTTTTTTTGCTGTGAATCCCGAGGGCTCGATATCACTCTCTCATTATCACGTTAGTTATAAATACTGTATGTTGTGTAGGGAGCAAGACTGCGTTTGTAGTGTTGACAGCGGTGATTGATGGGCTGTTGTTCTCCCGGGGACCATGTGTGAAGGGGGTGGTGGGCATGTTAAGCAGGTGCAGGTACAGAGAATGTAGTGGCAGCGGGGGTTTGTGAACAAACACCCTGGGAAAGGGTCGGTGGTGGTGTTGGTGGTATGTGTGGCTCAGGTTACCCTCACAGGAAGGGGGATCTTTGGTGTTGTGTCGGGGGGGTGCCAGGCCCAAAAAAAGCCACAAGTGTCTTCCCCATGTGGGGGCGGGAAGTCTCAGCTGTGGCCCCCTGAGCTCCGTCCTTCACATTATAACCTGCCGACGTCTGGACATCCAGCATGGGCAGAGGGGTGAGTTCTCTTCATTTTATTTCTTTTTTTTTTTAAAAAGAAGCTCAGACAGAAATTATTCACTGTAACTTCATGAATTTTATCCCACAGAAGCGGATTTTCTCTCCTCTCTGAACTGCATGAATGAACAGAGTGTTCTTGGAGTTTGTACAGTAGCAGCATATGGTGTGGACATGCATCATGGAAGAGTTTTCAGGAACTGAGATCTGCCTTTTTTTTTCTTTTTAAACCAAAAAACAATAAAAAAAAAAAGCGACAGTAAAGTCTCGGGATGATGGCTTTCCTCCTCGTTTGCTGTTTATTTGGGCAATTACGTAATTTTGTTTTTATTCTCTCCATCAGGCCCATTCAATTTAGCTTTATGGGGAGGACGGCGTGGTAATCTTCCTCACACACAGTAGGGGGAAATTGCTATGCCAGACACATTTCAAGGCACTCCACCGGCTCTCTTTGGCTCTTTTTTGATTACTTTTTTCACTTGTGTCACTTGCTCTCTCCCCCCCCCCTTTCGTTCCTCCCCCCTTTTTCCCTTCACTGACATGCACACGTGCTGCTAAGGGGAGGGGGGGAGACTGACAGCGGCAGATGATTTCCATGATGCACAGTTCCCCCAACTGTTCCTGACACATAGCCGCTTCCCGCTCTCACAAATGAGGAACTCGAGCTATGTGGAGAGAAAAAAAAGAGAAAAAATTTCAGCAAATGATTTGCCAACAGTGCCAGGAGATTGAAATGAACCAGCGTACGCAAAGTCCATTGTGCTCACACTGATGCTTGTAATATGAATGTAAATGGCAAAAGCACAATATGGCTACCGAGCATGTGGCTTCTCCAGCTTGTTTTAGGTGATGTGTAGTCATTTTTCCTGTCCCTCCCCAACAGTGCGGTGCTGAGACTGGAGGGAAGAGGAAGAAGAAGGACAGGGATTTGGATGAGCTGAAGAAGGAGGTGGCCTTGGTAAGAAAAACAAGCTGTCACTGCTGCAACCCACACTCACTCCTTGCCGTGATTGATGCCATCGCTGCTGCTCTCAAATGATCCCCAAATAGCGTTACGCCAAAGACACTAGGTTATTTAACAAGGCTGTAAATGAAAACAGTGGCCCGTAAACAAAATGGCAATCCAGACCTGTTTAGCGTAGTCGCTTGCAGACGGGTTCGCAGCCAGCCTGTCATCCCTTATCTGTTCAACCACCCTCTTTCTGCCCGTCTTTGTTCTCGGAAAAGATCCTGAATAATTTGTGGGCCACCAGCAGTGTAGTGCAGGGTTTTTGTCTTGTGCCGGAGCCGTCGCGCTTTGAGGTGCTGTCAAAACGCAGCCAAGCGCCGTCCATGAAAACTGGGCTAAGTTTCATGGCGCGCGCTATCTCTGATGAAGTAGCTCTTGTCAATTATCAAGTTGGCCTGTGACTGATTAAAGGAAAAGAGTCCCTTTGATACCATCAACACTTAGAAGTTTGGTGATTACGCGTTAGATTTTTCTGCTTTTATCAGTCTGCCTCGTATCCGTCTTCACTTCGCGATTTCCTACATTTTTTCTCAAGAGAAACCCTTTAAAGCTCCATCAGACAATGGCTGATCAATACCGGGTGGAGGGCCATATAAATAAAACCTAACTACCTAACTGTTTTGCGAACGCTGGGCAGTGTTGTTGATTGCAGTCCAAATCACCGAGACTGCTGCTGCTGCTCGGAAGGAGGAAGAAACTGATGGATTCCTCCCTGTCTTACTGTCGAGTAAAGAAATCAGCCCTTCAGTGTATGACACCATCCTGACAGCTGAAACTTTTGTTACCATACAGTGAAAATGTCTCACCATTTGTGCAGGAATAGTCGAAATATACCACCAATAATGGAAAAAAACGTACCTGCAAACACACCATACGTGGTTCCTATTGTGTTTGCAACAGCGACAATGTTTGGTTGCCTCACATTTTCAGAACCGTCACCCTTTGACCTCGTCTGTCATGAGAAATGAATCACATACTGCATATAAATCCCCCAGATCCCTGTTAGATAGATCGAGTGAAGTATTTTTCAAGAAGATGGGCGGTAATGCATCAGTGCTGTGCCCCAATGACCTTCTTGACCATCGCCCTGGTCGCTTAATACGTTTTTCCTTGCATCTGCAGCCGCATATAACACATTCACTGTGCTGCTTTAGGGTAATATGTCTCTCACACATCAAGGATAAATTCTCAGTTGGATAATTGGCTGTTTATTGTTGAAATAATGCATTTTTGTCCCTGCAGGATGACCACAAAATCGCTCTAGATGACCTGGGAAAACGCTATGGAGTGGACCTCACGCGGGTAACGGCAAACACACATCTCTCGTATTCACACATGCACACAGACACACAAGAAAGACTTGCTGTAATGTCCCAAACAGAGATATGATCTGTGTTTCCCGTTTTACTAGAAAGCAGCATCCAGACCGAGACCAAGCATTACTTTGGTCAACTTAGACTCGCCGCAGCGTCCCCAGCTCACCTTGAGTCCGCTTCATCTTTAATCCCTTGCGCACACAAACAAACTCGGCGCTAAAAAAAATATCCCTCCAACACACTGGCAGCTACAAAGACATCACACGAGCCTTTTTTGCTGTAGCCACACTTGCTGCATACCTTAACTTCCATATTGTCTTATCTTTTCTAAATGGAAAAAAAGAAAATCAAATAGAAGCCGCGGAGTGCAGGAAATAGCACAAGCTGTAAAAATGTCAAACTGTCGCTAAGGCTAGGAAGAGAGTCAGTTTGTGTGGCTGTTCAATATAGTGGAATTATAATATTTCAGGTATTTACATAGATGTTCTGTAAATTAGAGCGTGACACCAACAGGCAGAAAATCAGGGAGACAAAAATGTTCAGTAAAATTACATCCAACAGTTTTACAGCGGAGCACCTTAGACGAGAGGAGTCACCCAGTTTATTATACTTGTGGTGTTAAATAGGCCAGGCAGGAATACTTGATGTTCTGCAACTGTAGCAGTAAAATTGCTTCTTAAGCCACGGTGAAAATTGGGCCGTTGTGTCGTAATAAGATTCCCCACGCAGGCAGAAAAGACATTCATTCCTAAAAATTGCTCTTCCCCCAGGGCCTGACCAATGCTCGGGCTGTGGAGGTTCTGGCCAGGGACGGTCCAAACGCTCTGACTCCTCCTCCCACAACCCCGGAGTGGGTCAAGTTCTGCCGTCAGCTGTTCGGCGGCTTCTCCATCCTGCTCTGGATCGGTGCCATCCTCTGTTTCCTGGCCTACAGCATCCAGGTGGCCACGGAGGACGAGCCGCCCAATGACAACGTGAGAAACTGCTTGCAAAACATGCACGCCTGTGTGGAAGCACGCACTTTACATAACAATCACGCACTTTCCTGGTGGGAGACGCAGGGAAGCGAAGGCAGTCACAGCTTTAATGCGGCTACAATAGACACATAGCGACACACAGCACGCAGGGACGTGCGTTTCATTTTTACCTGGATGCAGCTTCCATACATACATCCATGCATAAGCAAACTCAATTCAAACACCTTATTCAGACACACATCTGTATCTTTACCTGCCTCTACTTCTCGTGTTCACACTAAACCATCTTTCAGAGCAGGTATAAATGTGTTTTTCTATCTTTAATTGTCTCATCATCGTCCAACATCCATACTTATATTATAACTGGGTAAATGAATGGGAAAGTCACGTATGAAAGGACCAAATCAGTGTTTGAATGCAGTGTAGTGTCTTCTGTTGTTCAGATGAAGCTCTTCACATGTTCAAAACCAGTGATTTTGTCGCTCCAGATTAATACATATCAATTAATTTCTTTGTTTTATCAATTCAAATGTAGCAACGCTCGCTAGTAACAGTGTTCTACTAAAGGAATACCCTTAGGAAATTAAAAGATAGTCTTCCGTGCTGTATAGAAAAATATCGAAACAGTTTTGCACCACAGTTCTCTTTAACTGTGTGCTCCTGCTCATGTACATGTGTTGAGGACAGACGCTCAATAGATCTTAATTACTTTGCTTGAAATCAACAGAATCCGTCAGATTATATGTCAGATTGATCATGCCATCTGCTGATGAGCCGTTCTGCTGAGACTCCTGATTGAAATATTGAAATGCTGCAAAGCGCGCTGCATGTAAATGTACAAATGTTATAAATATTATAAAGATGCACAGGATCTTCTACCTTGAACCAAACCTGAATCTCCAACCAGGGACCACAAGTGTCAGAACACACTAAGACGCAAACCTGCTTTTCGTTTCTACATGCATGCCGCTCCTACACATACATTAACACACACATAATCCAAACACCTTATTCAGACACACACGCTCCACTTACGTATCTCTATTTCTAGTGTTCACGCTAAACCTTGCAGATCTGGTATAAATTTGCTTTTCTTTTCATCTTTGCTCGACTGACATCATTACTGACATCATTACTGACATCACAGTTTGGTACATTTATGCAAAAATCCCACATAAAATGATCAAATCAATGTCTGAAAGCAGCACACGGTCAAAATAACACCAGATGAGGCTCTCCACGTGTGCAAAACTCATTCTATTGTCAGAATACCCTTGGGAGATTAAAAGACGGTCTTTCTTGCTGTATGTAACTATGGAATCACAGGAGTGCCACATTAAATAAATAAATAAATAATTAAATAAATAAATAAATGTGGAAATAAAAAGAGAAATAAATACATAAATAAATAAATGTTGAAATAAATGTTGAAATAAATAAATAAATAAATGTTAAAATAAAAAGAGAAATAAATAAATAAATAAATAAAAAGGAAAATTTTCCTTTTTATTTATTTCTCTTTTTATTTCAACATTTATTTATTTATTTATTTATTTCTCTTTTTATTTCCACATTTATTTATTTATTTATTTAATTATTTATTTATTTATTTAATGAGGCACTCCTGTGATTCCATATGTAACAACATTCAAATAGTTTTGCATCACAGTTCTCTTTAACTCCGCGCACCTGCTCATGTACATATGTTGAAAGGATGTGAACTCAATGGATCTTAATTACTTTGCATGAAATCGGCAGAATTTGTTACGTAAATGAAAAGACAGCCTTTCTTGCGTTTGCATAATTCTACTTTTACTGTTCACACTCAACCGTCTTTCAGATCTGGTATAAATTTGCTTTTCTGTCTTTTGCCGTCTCAGCATCGTCCCACGTCGATATTTACATCACAGTTTGGAAGGTTTATGCAACAATCACGTGTGAAATGATCAAATCGGTGTCTAAATGAGCCTTATCTTCTTCAGAATTACATCAGATGAAGCTCTTCACATGTGCAAAACTAATTCTTTTAGGGTTTTTTTTCATTGTTTTCCCCACAGTCAACTGAGAATTGCCATGACGGTCGATTTGTATTGATTAATATGATGATATTGTGAAATCCAATTACTGTATATAATAAAATTCATATAGTTTTGCTTCACAGGGCTCGGTCACTAGTATATATTGGTAGAATAGGAACTCAACAGAGCTTAGGTTGCTGTTACAACCTGCATGGAATCAACAGAATTAGTCAAACTATATTTCAGGTTGATCAGTTTTGAAGCCGTTACAATAGAATCTAAATGCTAATTTTAAAAGACACACTGCTTGTTCTGCCTTGAACCAAACCTGAACCTTCAACCGGGGACCAGAAGCGTCAAAACATTTAATTTTCAGTAGATTTTCTTTTCTTTTCTTTTTTTCTTGCGAGGGTATTTTTACATGACCTTTACTTAACAAGCAAAGCCTCTTGAGATGTTAACCTCTTTTTCTGACAGTCCTGGCTGAAATAACGGCGAACCCGGTCGCATTAAACAACACAGAGACAGAATCCACAGAAAGGAGAATGGAATAAGCAGAACCTCAGATTCAAAGGAATAAAATACATTTAAACTTTACTTTTTTTAATAGCAGCTTTTGGTCCTCTAGAATTAAACACTGACACAGAATCCTCTCCCTGCGTCGGGGAGCGTGACGTAAAAACAACCGCTGACACTGGCACCAGTCCTGGCATTAGCACAGATAAATACTCAGACCAACCACTGTGCAAACGGAGCCAAGCGCCACCCATGCTGCACATTATGGCTCCGGCTCGTTATGCAATCACCGCTGTGCGCTCTTCAAACTCCAGTCGGCGTTAAAGCCTTACATAACATACAGTAACGTACAGTAGATAGACACACGCACGTGCGCACGCGTGATAACTTTAATCTCCCTGCGATTTAATCTCCTCGTTCAATACCGAGTATGTACAGCTGGATGCTCTGCTGAGCTACTTCAAAGCCCAGACTGCCTGCCGCTTCAGCACTTTGAGCCTTTGCAGTATGTACAGGCAGTTATTTAAGATGAAAATCCACCCGGAGAGCACGTCGCACGCTGTCTTTGTCAGATAACAACTTAATTTTCATTATTTTAATGCATTTATTGAGGTAAAAGATTACATCCAGCACCGGGAGCGCTGCTGAAACTATACAATTCATTGCAATCTGGACACGAGGTTTTTATTCCCTCGACTTTTTAGAAAGTTTTGTCGGTTTAAATGCGTCACCTGCCTGGACAGATGTTGCTCCTGTGATTCTGTGCAGCTGCCAGACAAGAATAGCTGTTGTCTCAAGCGAAAAGAGGCAACAGAGCTGCAAACTGAGCACTGAATTGGAGGCAAATGCCGTAAACACTGACAAGTGATTTTCTGAGGGTACAGATGTATTTCCTGGTTTAGAAGATTTTTTGCAGAGGTACAGTTTGAATAATAAAAAAAAGAAACCTCATTCAAGTGTAAAAGAGGAAGGCGCTCTGTTGTTGCTGTCAAATGAAAGCAGCACCTTCCAAAAAGGCAAACTTTTCAGGATTTAGGAATTCTATTTTCCAGGAGTCCAAAACATACAGCACACCAGCTGGCAGATGCTTTCATCCAAAGTGCCTGGCTGTCTTGTTTGCATCAGTGAGAGCTGAACTCATAACAGACTGTTTTTCTCACCGCAGAACTGAAAATAGACACCGAAAATGAAATGAAATGAATTCTGTGCTTTCACATAACCAGCAGCAGTAGTCTACAAAGCCAGGCAGCGGTTCAGCAGGAGTCTCTCGGTGGCCTCGCAGATCAGAGTCTCGGCTCTCGGTTTTTTCTGGGTCTGAGAGGCAGATGCTCACTTGGACTAGCGCTGAACGAACCGTCCAAGATGACAAGAATAGAACACGAGTGTCCAGCTCATGGTCGGCTATTTCTTTTCAAATCTCCCACTAAAACCAATAGCTTCCCCTGAGTTTTTTTTCTGCTTTTAGCTATTTTCTTGCAGGTTTTACTGTTTTAAAAGCAGCCTGAAGTCCCTAAATCCCCCTTTCCTTTGCTTAAACACGCCTTTACAACACACGAACCCGACCTGAGTGGATACTGACGCCCCCGTGGCTCGGCTTTGCTCCCGTTTTGCAGCTCTATCTGGGCGTGGTGCTGGCAGCGGTGGTGATCATCACCGGCTGCTTCTCCTACTTCCAAGAAGCCAAGAGCTCTCGAATCATGGACTCCTTCAAGAAAATGGTGCCACAGGTAAGTTGATGCGTTTGGTGTTTGGTGTAGTCCCAGAGCTTTCTGAATCAATAAGCCATCCCTCAAGTAGGGCTTACACACTCACTTGAGTGGAAACCTAATAAGCTTGCACAAAGGAAGAATAAATGTTTGAGCCAACTTCGGATTGTGAGCGTGTTTGCATAAAAACTCCCCTCGCGTTATCCACCTCTAGCACTTCGATTGCCTAATTCTTTAATCTATTTAGGCTCTTGTGCCTCTTTTCCTACCTGTCTTTTCTCTCTTCTTCCTTTTTCCTCTATCGCTGCCTTTCACATACCTCCACACCCTCTAGCTCCTCTTTTCCTCTTTTTTTTTTTACATCTCTACTCTCCTCATCTGACTAAATCCTCTCTCTGTTCCCAAACTCTCTCTCTCTCTCTCTCTCTCTCTCCCTTCCTCGCTCTGCCTCCCCCCTCTCATGTCTCTCTTGCTTTTCTCTCCATGCCAGCAAGCCATGGTGATCCGGGAGGGGGAGAAGATGCAGATCAATGCAGAGCTTGTGGTGCAGGGAGATCTGGTGGAGATCAAAGGGGGAGACCGCATCCCAGCTGACCTTCGAGTGATCTCCGCCAGCGGATGCAAGGTAGGAGAGGAGGTGCTGGGCCGAGCGCCTGGAGGCCTGGAGGTCTCAGAGGGATTACAGTAGCTCAGCTGACTGGCCTGATGCTAACGTACTGTTCCTTCCTTCCTTCCTTCCTTCCTTCCTTCCTTCCTTCCTTCCTTCCTTCCTTCCTTCCTTCTTTCTTTCTTTCTTTGTTACATTTAACATATTTAGCAGTAAGTTAGCGAGTTAGTTTCTTTCTTTCTTCCTTTTTTATATTTAGCATACTTAGCATTTAGTTAGCTTGTTAGTTAGCTAACTAGTTTCTTCCTTTGTTTCTTTTCCCATATTTAGCATATTTGCCATTTAGTTAGCTAGTTTCTTTCTTTCTATCTTTCTTTCTTTTATTTAGCATACTTAGCATTTAGTTAGCTAGTTAGTTAGCTAGTTAGCTATTTAGTTAGGTAGTGAGTTTCTTTCTTTCTTTCTTTCTTTCTTTAGTTTTTATATTTAGCATTTAGAATAACATTGCTAGCTTACTTAGTTATTGTTTTTTTTGTTTTCCTATATTTAGCATATTTAGCATTAAGTTAGCTAGTTAGATAGTTTCTGAATTTTTTTTTGTTTTTATATTTTGCATTTAGAATAACCTTGCTAGCTTACTTAGCTGTTGTTTGTTTGTTTTCCTATATTTAGCATATTTAGCATTTAGTTACCTAGTTAGTTAGATAGTTTCTGACTTTCTTTCTTTTGTTTTTATATTCAGCATTTACAATAACCTTGCTATCTTACTTAGTTATTGTTTTTTACTTGATTCTTTTCCTATATTTAGCATATTTAGCTTGCTAGTTTGTTACTTTCTTTGCTATTTTTCTTTCTTTCTTTCTTTCTTTCTTTCGTTTTTATATTTAACATTTAGAATAACCTTGCTATCTTGCTTAGTTATTGTTTTTAGTTTTTATTTTCTTTTCCCATGTTTAGCATATTTAGCGTTAAGTTTGCCAGTTTATTACTTTCTTTGCTATTTTTCTTTGTTGCTTTTACTTTACTTTTCTTTCTTTCTTTCTTTTTATATTTAGCATAATTAGATGTAGTTAGTTTCTTTCTTCATTTCTTTCTTTTTCATATATTTAGCATATTTAGCATGTTAGATAGATAGTCATAATATTTATAGCATCCCAAGCTACCATGTTAGTAAGTGAAAGTACAGATATCTTTAGTTTTGTAGCTATCTTGTTGAAAGCCAAAGAATCGGTTGCAGATTTAGCCTGATGAAGAGTTAAGGGAGCTCCGAAGTTATTACATCCTGATGTGACACAATCTGTCAGACAGCTGTCAGGACATTTCGCTTTCCAGTTATTAAAATATTTCAGTGTGGATCAAAATGTTGCATCAACCACCACATTCATAGGGCACATAGCTTCCATTAGGTAACCAGACATTTATATTTCCAATTCATTAATAATAAAATAATCTGTTTGCTTTTTAGTGATCTTAATTCCTGTAAAGGGTCCATTTCTTCCTCCAGTTTCTGTCAAAAGCTTTTTCTTTGACTCTCAAAAGGATGGTTTTCTGAATGGGGTTATTATTTCTTATTACAGCTCTTTTCCACTGCCAACAAGCAATATTTAGTTTTACATACAGACATGTTGTTTGAGCAGCATATCCCATAATGCCTTATGACTACAGCCACATACTTTCATTCTGTGTCACATGAATACGTTTCGCCTCCAAGCCGCCGCCACATATTCACCTTCAGACAAGATTTCTGAGTGGCGAGTCGTCGGCTTTCCATTTGCAGTTGAATGAAAAGCTGAGTTGGATTGTTCAAGCATGATTCTGCTCATACTGATGAGCAGATGGAAGGACATTTTGTCACGCACATTTTGTACCAGTAGCTCTCAGAAATTTCAATCTTTTGTTCTGATTAATTTTTTTTCTTTCTGCTCACTGCTACCAAAATTCCTTTATATTTTCAGGTCATTTATTAGTTTATTCTGCTGGTTTTTGAAGCCGTGTAGTAAAACAGTGGTACAGATTTGTGTTTCTACCAGACCACAGTTTTGGGCATGACATGGGTGTTTTATCACTACACTTGTTGCTGTACTGCTTCCTCCTTTCCACTCTGTCGGTCTCACCTCTTCACTCTCTCCTGGTTCTGTCCCTCGGTCTCAGCGGATTAAACTCTCCTCTCTCGGTTTCTCTCTTTTCCCCCTGCGAAGGTGGACAACTCCTCCCTGACTGGAGAATCGGAGCCTCAGACTCGCTCCCCGGAGTTCACCCACGACAATCCTCTGGAGACTCGCAACATCTGTTTCTTTTCCACCAACTGTGTCGAGGGTCAGTAGGCCACATCTGGCCCGAGATTGTCTCTTATCGCCTCTGAATGTCTCTCTGTAAGGCATCTGCAGAAACAACATCGCTTTGCTTTGCCGGCCAACCATGAATGGTGTTTCAGTGCGCAACTCGTAAGACCTTCTGTCCCCCTCCATCCTACAGCACAGTGTGCAGTTACTCAATGATGAATGTGTGAGGATTAATAATGAGTGTTCCCATTTAAGACCGAACCGCCTGGGATTCCAGCCGGTCAGCTACTGTCAGTCATCAAATAGTGCTGCAGGAGGCATTTCAATTGGATTTTCACGTGAGAATCTGCCACTTCATCAGCATCTGCGTCTAAATTTTAATGGCAGTTCATCTTGAAATTGCAATAAATTCATTTTAAACACAGTAGACGGAGCTGTCAAGGTGGCATAGACGTTAAAATTTCATTTTTTAAGATTTTTTTTTAGCATTTTTGCTCTAATTCGATAGTTACAGTGGAGAAAGACAGTGGAAATGCAAGGAAAGACAGTAGGAAATATATCGGTGACTCGCTGCATGGAGTTATTCATTTATCCATGTGGTATGTGACTAAACCACAGTTGCCCCATTTCTGTTTTTTTGGAGCGCTGTCAGGATTTTTGTCCAAGTTGACCTCAAAGCTGAGGTTCATAATTGGGTTGCATCCAGTCCTTGAACCTGGTCCAGCGTGTGGCACATTCAGTAAAGAGGCCACCTACTGTGATTAAAATGTGTAAAGCGCAGTGTCGTATCAAATTTTGTAGGTTAGCAGTGGAGGATTTCCAGAGGAGGTTCACTACCATTTGATTCATCATTGTGAGGCTGTTTTAGTCTCTAATTTAAAGTTTGTCAGATCTCATTCAGACTTGGTGATGAGAATAAATAGACTCGATCTCAATATATTTTCAAAAAATTCCCTAGCATCTCTTATTCATAGCACTCAAGGATGTGCATTTTTAATTTGCAGTTGTGGAGGTGTTAAATTTTAAAAAACTTTCAGGTAGGAATTGTGGGAATACAAAAATGTACTATAAGTACTTTCAGTAAGTTGTTTTAAACCGTGAACATCATCAGTAGTGAAAACTGTGTGTTGGAAACTATTTTTAGTCGACCATATGTTCCTGAGGTATGTCTTTACCTGAGCATGGTAGAGGTGAGCAGCACAAACAGCATCTTAGATGATCTGTATAATCCACAGCTTCCACTGGAACTTATTTCAGTTAATTAAGTAGTTATTCGGGAAGCTTGTGATGACAAAGTCCAGCATCTGTTCAGTCGGCACAACCATCCGTCACTGGCCAACACCTGTAATCCGCCTCCATCTATCACTGCTCTGCATCCAGCCATCATCTCCCCATCGGGCCTCCTTCCTGTTTACAAAATGCAGCACTCAGCTTCAGCAGCGTCTTCCGCACTGTTAACAATCATTTGTCCTTTTATATATATCACCCAGAGAAAGCGGATCGCCTCGGCTGAAAGCTGCAGCTCACACCTTGTGATCTGTAATCTCATGACATGGCGTTTAAAGAGCTGTCTTCAAAACGAGAACACTGACACCTATTTGACTAACTACTGTGACAAATCGATGTATAGTGCAGCTATTGAAGTGATGAATCATCCAAACATTCCTCCTTTCACACTTTGAACTCCAAGCAGTTTCTAGGTGTTTATTTACGCCTGTCACATTTTTACTCACTCTTCGCTCATTTCTTTTTACTTCACTATAAAGTCCCACTCCTTTATGGAAACAGCACAACCATGACTAGAAGTAGAGAGAACTCAAGTATGCCTTCAGTGCGGTATAACAAATTTATAATGCTATACATAATTAAAAAGCAAAAGTTCAGCATGTACTACATTTTTCCAAGTGCCCACAGGTGTTACCAATACTATGGAAAAAAACAGAGACTCTGTGTACAATAAATATTTAACTCATCACATTTTTAATTTGTTTACATGCTTGTATCTATCTACTATGTGTGAACACAGCCTGCAGTTCAACCGAAAAGTCTTTTTTTAAAAATCATGTGGCTGTTGTTGCTGATTTGCAGCTAAATCACTAAATACAACATTACAGCTATTTATTTTGGGCAAATTTTCGAATGACACATGTAGGATAAAACGATTTGGATTAAATATTTCAGTGTGAGCTTCGATCAGAGTATGTTTTCTGACTAAACGGGATATTACAGATGGCTCGTTAATCACCAGAAATGAACAATTTGCAATAATCAAATTCTGTAGAAGTAGAAAAATTCAGAGCTCCTCAGTGCAACCGTGAAGCCATTAGTGACTCAGCTGCAACCAACAGCGACAAGACAAAAATTCAGGGACTATTTGACTGAACTGCAGGCTGTGTACCCACAGAAACAGATTAGAAATGTAAGTAATGTTATATTTATAGTATTTAGAGCCACATGTTGGTAACAGCTGTGTGCATTAGGAAAAAAATATTGCACATGCTGATTCCAGGTTTTCTTAAATTTTGCAAAATAAATAGTTAATTTTTTTTGTTTTCTTATGATTTATGACATTATAACTGTGTCATCCTGCAAAAAATATTCTCTCTACTTCTATCCATGGTTGTGCTGTTTCCACAGAGGTGCAAGACCTTATATTGCAGTGAGAAAAATGACAAAAAATGTGACAAGAGCAAAAAAATTCAGAGGGTTTTAGATTTCAGAGGATAGAACTATGTGTTCTAAGCCTAACAGTGACTCTCTTCCCTCCAGGTACGGCCCACGGCATCGTGATCGCCACCGGTGACCGGACTGTGATGGGCCGCATCGCCACTCTGGCATCCGAGCTGGAAGTCCGCCGGACGCCCATCAACATCGAGATTGAACATTTCATCCACATCATCACCGGCGTGGCTGTTTTCCTCGGCGTGAGCTTCTTCATCCTGTCTCTCATCCTGGGCTACACCTGGCTGGAGGCCGTCATATTCCTCATTGGCATCATCGTGGCCAACGTGCCTGAGGGGCTGCTGGCTACTGTCACTGTGAGTAGTGTGTGTGGGCGTCCGTCGCTTTCATATCCCTGCACAGGCCTGTTCCTGTTTGTGCCGCAACATGACAATGTGCACTTCAGGTTACAATAAACTGCATCCCCGTGTAGCAAAGACGGGCCATGATATTTTTCTGGAAATGGGAGGTGAACAGGAGCACGGGGAAAAGCCCTAAATTGGCTGCTCCACACAAACATACAGAAAGAGTGCTTGAAATGACAGTTTTAAGTATTTTATTTATACAGTTTGCATAATTTAAAGTAGATTTTTAAAAAATAAATCATAAAGAGCCACGGTAATCAGTTGCATGAACATAGAGATGATTGTTGAGTGGACTATAGCGTGTGAGTGGGGTTTGATTTGTTTTTGTAAATGTGGTAGCTGAGCAGATTTGGCTTGTCCACGGCATAATTAACATGATTATTAATGCTTGCACTCCATTTGAACCTGGTTTCATTGTTATTGTTGCCATTTGTAGGCACTGTAGCAAGCTGAAAAAACAACACATGACATATTATCCTCCTGTGAAGTTACCGGAGGACAATATCTGGCCTCCTTTTATCTCAGATTTTGTCTTCGCCGATTCCTGAACGACCATTATTGGACTCTGTGGTGGTTCTAAGCTCTTCCTACTAGACAAGCATTAGATAGCTGAGCTAAAAGTCTTAATGCGTCTGTGGTTCCACGGAGGATCTGAACACCACTCTTCCAAGTGAGAGTCCTCCTCTTAACTCTTTGTAGCACTAAATCCTGCTCTCATTGTTGGCTTCTATGTATATTATCTCACCTGCCCTGGCTGAAAGTCTCCAATCACTGGCTAGATTTCCAAAGCCTGAAAATGGAGCCAAAATGAGGGTGCAGAATTGTAATTTCCCCTCAGACCAACTGACTTACAATATGCTGAAAGATTATTGTGAAATTTTTGTCCAATTATGCCCGAAAATGCTGCCTG